>CM046433.1:61059884-62339884 GCA_025506505.1 Flaveria sonorensis | reverse complement strand
TAAGTTAGAACATGGCTTAGAAAGAATAGGCTCGAACTCTAAAGACACGAAACTCTTATCTGCACCTGAATCAAAAAGTATAGAGGCATATCAACTATTTACAAGGTACATACCTGCTCAAATAATAAACTATCATTGGCACATGGAAAGCAGGCAGGAATTTTATAAGATAAAGAACGATTAAAGGAAAATAGAGACGTACCATTCACTATATCGTTGTTGGCTTGGGCTTGGTTGGCATTGATGTTGAAAGCCCTTCCTCGAGCCGGTGGCACATTTCCCGCAATGCGAGGAAATTATGGACAGAAATGCCTTGTTTCGCCACAGTTGTAGCAGGCTCGATTAGCAACCATTGCAGCATTATTCGGGGGATGATGGCAAGTAGCCACCAAATGACCATACTTTCCACACAATGAGCAGATTCGGCAAGGAGTGTTCCCCACATGATGGTACTTGCAGGTGTTGCACATCGGGTACGGTCCAGTATAAGCCCTTGCCACGGGTACTTGATTTGCAGTGACGGCTTGCCTTTGAGAGGCATTTGGTGCTGTCACAGCATAATTACGGGCCGGTGTGAACTTGCGCTTCTTGCCTTTGAATGACGACTCAGCTTTCACCTCCTTTGATGCTTCGGGAGTCACCTTCACAGTTGACTTGGCACCCTTCACCATCAAGGTACCAGCCTTAATATGGTTTTCAGTAAGCTGGGTAGTGATATTGATCGCCTCCTCCAAAGTTGTGGGCCTACTTCCCACCACCGCATCTTGAATTTGAGGCGGTACCCTCTTGATAAATTTCTCGATGTTGCAGCGTACAGTGTCTACCATGTGTGGTAGGAGCATGCTCAACTCATGATGCCGGGTGGAATAATCCAAATGATTCCCGCTATCTTGTTTGAGGTTCCAAAATTCCTCCTCCAACTTTTGTAATTCACTCCTTGGGCAGAATTTTTGGATCATGATAGTCTTGAACTCCTCCCAAGACAATGCCAAGGCAACTTCAGCACCACTGTTTCGCTTCTCACTATTCCACCAAGTGAGTGCCCGTTGTTGAAGGATGCTCGCGGCATATCGAACCTTGAGCTCTTCAGGACACTCGCTATTGATGAAGGTATTCTCCATGCTTTCGAACCACTCGAGAAGTCCAGTGGCTCCTTCTTTACCACTAAAGTTAGTGGGCTTGCATGAGTTGAAGTGCTTGAAAGTGCAGGTGCGGTTGTTCCCACCTTGGTTGTTGCTATTCTCCCCATGACCATTGTTGCCATCACCACCATTGTTTACATTGGCATTGTTGCTGTTATTGGCCATTAGGGTGCTGCTAAGTTCAGCAACCATCGTCGGGAGTACAGCAGCCATTGATGATCTGTTACCAAACATACCAAGAGAAGGAGCTATCTTCCAACCTGTTCACTTTAATGAACATGTTTTTAACAGAATCAGGTCAAGCCTTTATCAAGGAGATGAGGTTCTTTATCACACCCCAACCTTAACGGTGGAAATGTCGAGGTGTGAGGGTTAAGATTGTTCATGCCACATAATGCTAATTTAAAATGAAAATATTATTAAATATCATTAGTCATAACATACATTTAAGAAATAACATAAGTCAAACATTCAACAATACATAGGATTTCTAACGTCATATGATAATAAGTCTCTTTTTATTTTAATCTAGGTCCAATCCTAGATGTAAGCAAGTCTTCAATAACAAGCTAAGCAGTACCATTTCCTGAAACATGTTAAAAATAACGTCAACAATATGTTGGTGAGTTTCCATAGTTTTAGCATACATAAATATATATAAAAGATGAAAATTCACGTCATAGGTTATTGAATAAAGTAAATAAAGATGGATGAACAAATGTAACAATTAAACCTTGACAAATATGGCCATTACAAGATTAAACTATTAGCTAAGTGTAATTGGTTCCCATAGTGCTCAAGAATATGACACTAGGAGTCGGCAATAATCTCGACTTTAGCACCAAATAGGCTTGTCAGGCCCCTAGATCTATGTCGTCACCAGACTAGCAATAGTTAATGATTGTATCTTACAAGAGTCATCACATGATAATTACAAGTGTTCAAATTACCATGACAACATCAAATGAATTGCGCAAGGGTTACAAGATTAAAAACGTGGTTACAAGTGTGTTTATAATACGATTAATATGTTTCACCCCAAAAGTGTGAAATAGTATAAAAGGGGTATGAAAAACTCACATGGATAATAAGGATGAGCAAATAAGAAAGTCTTGTATAAAAAAAACCGAGGATTCATTAACGTTCAACCTAAATGAATATCGTGTTAAGTTAATCATGATAGTTATGGTGATATATTTATAAAGTATTTAACCCATGATTTTTTTTAAATCATTAAATAGATACGATTTGTTATTGTTTTGGTTTTTAAATGATTAGATAATAATTTTAGTGATAATCACTATTAATAAAAGTTAAACTTTATTATCAAATGGTTATTATTTATTATTAAATAAAATAGTAATTTTGTAGGTCCAAATGATTAAAAATATTTTTATTACAAGATATGTACATTTTAAATATGTACATGTATGTTTATTTTCTTACAAATTTTAAATAAATAAATGAGTAATAATAAGGAATTATTTAATTGAAAACATTAAAAATTATATAGAAGTTCATTACATTTAGAGATTAGTAATAAGTGTATATTTTTTATAATTTTTAAATTAAAAGAAATGGAATTTCTTTATTTAAAATCTTAAGAAATATATAAAAGAAAATGATTTTATTTATTTTCTGATAAAAATAATTTTATATGATTATTAATAGTTTTAAAGTATTTTTAGAACTTTAATTATTATAAAAATCTTTTAAAAAAAATATGGCAGGTGCCCGGGTTCGAACCCGGGACCTTTGCCCAAGCAATCCAACACACAACCCGCCGGGCCAAGGCCCTGTTTGTGTTTTAGAATTGAAAGGTTAGTTTAAAAAAAACATAACCCACCAAATCCACATGAACCCTAGTTGTGAAATCGATCCAATTGAACATCAATTCGTTGATGTTAGTGAAATTAAATAGAGGGCTTTTATTCCCCTCTATTAACCGAGTGTGAAGACCCCTTTAATTACCTGATTGATGTTGTTCTTGACAAATTAAGGTTCGACAAAGCCTGCGACTGTTCTTGATTAAGGGATTTCGATTTGTGTGTGCTTTTGGTGAATTTGAGGTTACAGATAATGAAAAGGAGGTGTCGAGAGCATTTTCCCTCTAACTTATAGGTTCAATTTGATCGAGAAGGTGTCCAACGGCTATAGGATTAATGTCGGCCGTTAATCATCAATGGCTTCTAAATGATTAAGTGGGCGTGTACACCCGTTTAATTTGAGTAAATACATCAATTAAGTGCAGAAACGGATTTGAGCTTTGATGTGGTTTCGGTTTCAACTTGAATGTTAGTGGAATCTCTGTTAATCTCGATTTAAATCATGTTCCTGAGTTCGAAACGTGTCCCAGAGCCGGTTGGGTTCATTTTTATGTGTTAAAGGTGGGGTTTTTATGGGGTTTAGGGGGTCGCCAGACCCTTGGCCGGAGTTGGCCGGAGAACAAGGTAGGAAATACGGGGGGGGGGGGGGGGTGATTTGGTTTAAGGAAATTACAATTTGGTCCCCTGCGATTTAAGAAGTGTTCTTTTAATCTAAAGTTTATATTTTAGTTTAAACTAAATTTCCAGTGTAGTCCCTGTGGTTTAAAGTTTATTATTGTATGCCAAGCTATATATTTACAAGTTTTTTTTTTTTAATATTAATCTTAGATTGCTTTTATTTATTTACAATGTTAACACTTATTATAATTATTTACTATTATTAGTATTATTATTTTATCTTTTTTATTATTATTTTTATTATTATTATTAATATTAACATTTTCTTGTATGCTTGTTATTATTATTATTATTATTAGTATTATTACCATGGTTATCATTAATTATTTAATTATTTATGTATAGCCAACTATAATGATTTCAAGAGATTACAAATAAGTTCTCGTACTTGCATTAATAATAAAACGAACCCTTACAAGAGATAACGACGTCTAACAAACATTTAACAAAAATTACGAGAGTTCACATTCTTGTTCCACCTCATATGATTAATCAAGACATACATGTTCGTGAAGTATTTATAAGGATTCCAGGTCAGAGAGAACCTACATAAAAATGTTATTCATCAAGCACCAATCATCCAACTTGCTCCAATCATTCTAGAAGAATAAGTTGAACCCATCCCAGAACCAATCATTGAGCAAGATCAAGCACAAGAGGAAGTACAAGAACAAGAACAATTTCATTTTGAGCCTTACATGCCTTCTCCTCCTAAAAGCCCTCATCTCTCAGATCAATAAACTCTGTCATCTCTTTTGAGAGATATAGATGCATCACTAGCAGAACAACCAACTCATCAAGAAGAGGTTGGTACATCATCTATGCATGAACCTAAGCAAGAAGAACAAAGTGCTCATGCTAAACAAGTTGAAGGTGAAGATTAACCAAGTGATATCCTAACTGAAGAAGAAATTGAGTACTCAAAAGTGTTTTTATTCACTAAGTACAACAAGCTGATAGAATAATCAAACAACAGAGCAAAAAGGCTGAAAGAAAAACTAAAGAGTAAAGCTGAAGAGATAGAAAAGCTCACAGCTGATAAAAAAGCTCAGAAGTTGATTGTTTAATTCCTAGAACAACAACAAGATCAATCAAGAGAAGAGATGAAAGCAAAGGATCAAGATCTTAACAGTACAAGATTAGATGTTGCATATCTGACTGAGCAGATAGATGCTAAAGATACTGAGATAGATGAATTGAAAAAGATCATCTCTGCTCAAAATGAAGAGATTAAGAGGCTGAACAGAGAGTTGGAACATACAGACACTCAACTGAATGAGAAAGAACATTCAGAAGGTCAAGAACAAGACCTGAGTGAAGAGTTCATTGATCAAATAATGTCTCAAGCTAAAGAAACCAGCACAGGGGAAACTGAACAAGCAATCATTATACCTGAGAGACATACTCAATGGATCAGTTGTTTGGTGAGGCTAATCCATTTGAGAACATTCACTATTCACCCATTCTGAGACAACATTTTCACACATCAGACGCACGATCATCTCAAAAAAACATCATCCCTGTAAATCCATTACTGAGAAGCAAAAGAGTTAATCAGACAGTTTGCTGAATCTTTGAAAGAGCAACCCGAATCATCCAAAGATCAAGCTTCATCATCATCACAGCCTCAATTGAAAACATATGAAAGGAAGAGAAAGAGAATGTATCTAGCTTTTTTTTGGAAGAAGGAGAGATTGATCAATTCTTTTTTTTGGAAGAAGGAGAGATTGATCAATCTCATGACAAACATCAAGAACCAATCATTATACTCACCGATTCTGGTGAAGAAGATGAAGAAAGGAATATAGATGAGATTGAAAACATTCAAGACCTATTCTCTGATGATCTAGAAACACTTATGGAAATAAAGTTAGCATCTAGAGGCTTTCCTTATGATACTTTCATGCAACTTAACCTTTTAGAGGTTAAAGACTTGTTCAAGGACTTCCAAGATGTAATGAAAAATGAATTGAGCAAACATACAGAAGGTACAAAAAGATAAAGGATAAACAAGAGTTTGAAAAGAATCTGCCCAAAGACCCTCAAATAGATAAAATGGCCTCCTCCCAGGTGAAAAGCTGGTTGAGTCACACAAGAACACCATACAGGTCATATGCTGGCAGATCTCTCTCTCTAATAAAAGACATGGCTAGAGAGATTTACAAAAACATGTTGGCTAATGCCTTAAAGCCATAAATCATCAGACCTCATCCAGCCTCATCTCTATCAACCTATCATCAAGCTCCACCTGAGCTTCATCTTATAGAGGAGCCTAGCAAGTTCATGCCTCACAGGCTATGGCCTGAAGGAAATGAAGTGAGATAGTTGATTAATGAGAATACAAATTTTGTAAAGCTTTATGATGGAATAACTCTCACAGCCTCTGCAGATGAAAGAAAGATTGTGGCATGGAAATATGATGAGATATGGGATGATGTGCTTATCAAAAGAGTATCTAGACTTGTCCAATACTTATCATACATATCCCAACTGGGATCATTGACATATGAAGATAGACTTGACCTGATGCAGCTGAGAATGGTCAATCATACAAATAATCCTAGAGGTGCTGATTTTTCTCATATCTTTAGATCATATATGAATAAACAGCCTCATGTGATAAAACAAAAGGCTGATAAAGAAGATAAGATTCACTTGGCCAAGCTGAGAAGAGAACAACGGTTAGCAAGCAAACAGAAGAAAACAAGTGAAGAACATACATCACAAGTTGATACTGAGTTATTGGAGAGAGTTGGTTATCCAATGAGACCATCCGATTTGAAGTTAATCATTAAGAAGATTGATGGTAATCAGTACAATCATCCAATCACTAGATGGTACTATGATGAAAACCACTTTGAAGTGGTATTAGAAAGAAAATTGGAAGGGAAAGAAGCTTCAAACAATAGGCTGTTTGACCCTGTTAAGATCAAACTCCTACATGCATCATATGTATCTTTTCTTGAAACAAAGTCATTCCCTGCAATTGAAAATGTGCTTTGCAAGGGTGACTGTTGTTATTTTATACACATACTGAGAATCCTGGGAACAGTATATGTGAATGTTGCACTTAAAGAGAGGATTGAGACAAATCAGCAGGCTCCAACTCTAGAACAGATGGTTCATCTCTCCATCTGTAAGGCCCGAATCCCAGGAAGCCCAATAGTTTTTCATTCATAGCACATTAAACATTAAAATATATTGAAGTAAGAAAACATGGCAGCAGAATAGTTAAACAAAAACCATTTCATGCATTAATAATAACTTTTTCCAAGAGATACATTGTTGTTACAAGTTTCAAAAGAACATTTAGTTTTATTACAAGACAAAAATATCATCTCTGCATAACATGGATGCCAGTCTTTATTTGTCAAGTAGCTTTAACCTCATGCCATCCCTAGCAACATCATTACCTGCCAATTGATATGCATATAAAAAGTTGGCATTAATGAGTGAGTTCTAGTTTTGATAATATAGAAAATATACATTTTGTAAGTTTCACTTAATGTTCATCCATCATTATACATAATCATTCGTTAAGAGATTCATTATCTTTCTTTCTTTCATTATCTTTCTCTTTCATTAACTAGGATTGCACAAAGCAAGAGACGACATTGTTGGTTGGCAACAGATGCCGAACCCCTGCCAGTACACGTTTATCATGGTAGCTAACCCCTGATAGTTCACCCACACTTCTAGGCATGAAGCCTGCTCATGAATACGGGTCCCATTCATTCATTGGTCAATCACAAGGATTAGAACCCAGATGTGCATCCTGAAACAACCACACATCAGTTGAGCTAATGACAACAAGGTCGTGCACCTCCATTCATTGTGCTTGCAAGGCTTTTCATTTATCATAAGGGCCCGGGGGGTAACATTCATTAGGTTACACTTTCTTTCTTTTATTTATTTGTGACCACTTGATTATGCATAATACTTTTAAGTTATCCGGTCATTAGAATCACATAACATGAAATATTAATATACATAATAGTAGCACATAAGAAAAGAATACAACATTAGTGTTAGAATTCACATAATATACCTAGTTCACAACTAACTAACTAAATACAACACCCAACATATGCAACTTAACAAACATACAATTTAAGCCCCTGAACTTATGCTAACTATCAATTAGCAATCACAACACTAATACTAATACTTCCAAATGCAAACATATGCTTTAGAAGATTTTAAGCTTCGGAAGATTTTAACCTTCGGAAGATTTTAAGCTTAGAAAGATTTTAAGCTTCGAATGATTTTAAGCTTCGGAAGATTTGAAAACATAAGCTTCGAAAGAAAAGCAAACATAAGCTTTGGAAGAAAAGCAAACATAAGCTTCGGAAGAAAAGCAAACATAAGCTTCGAAAGAAAAGCAAACATAAGCTTCAGAAGAATAGCAAACATAAGCTTCAGGAGAAAAGCAAAAATAAGCTTCGGAAGAAAAGCAACCATAAGCTTCGGAAGAAAACAAGCTTTGGAAGCTAACTTGATTTGATTTTTATATCTCCCAAATAGAAACATTAAACAAGCATAAACTTCCATTAAAACCTAAGTACCAGTCACTTGATTTCTTTACCCAAAATTCCAGAATAAACCTAAGTGTTCACAGCGCATGAAATAGGCATACAGCGGATAACTTAAATACTAAATATCCACAGCGGACAGCCAAAGTCCACAGCGGACAACAAGTTCATCACCTACGATCCAATCTTCTACAGTTTCTAGTCCCATACATCATCTTAAGCATATTCTTAGCATGGATCTATCAGTTACACACTTAAAACATAACAAACAACCATTCAACCTCATAGGATCTTAAAAGAAAACCTTCATCTTTCATAAACAGTCGTATTTTCATAGAAAATCATAGTTTGGTTTAGAAATATCAGTTTAATATATATATCAGCCCCAAACAAATAGAAAACATGTAAAAGAAGGGATCTAGAACTCACCTTACACAACCTTCAAGCAAAACACCACAAACCCGAGAGCAAACCTGGAGTTCTAACACCAAAACACACGTAAAGAAGCAAGTAAACACATAGAAACGCATAGAAATCTATCCAGAAGCTTGAACCTGACTGAAACCGAGAAAGAAACACCTAAAAATCTTACCTTTTTGAAGATCTCTTCTACTTTCTCACTCTAGAACCGGTGGGAGTCCTTTATCTCACTCTAGCCGTATGATTTGAGTGCAGAGGGAGAGAGTATGGGTGGCCTTACCTCCTTTTTAAACCCCATTATGGGTCGGTTTGGCCCTTGTACGCTTTTAACCCTCGCTTTTAAAATAAAGTCTCATTTGCTCCCTTACTTTTCTTTTCTTTTCTTTTTCTAAAATTTCCGGGTGTTACAAGTCCACCCCCCTTATATAGGTTTCGTCCCCGAAACCTTTCACTCCTTAAAGAGGTCTTGGTAGTGCCGTCTCATTTCTTTCTCTGACTCCCAAGTGGCCTCCGATCCCTTGTGATGCTTCCATTGCATTTTTACTTGGCTAATCACTTTATTCTTTAACCATTTCTCCTTCCGGTCCAAAATAGCCACTGGTTACTCCACATAATTCAACCTTTCATCAACCTCAATGTCCGTGAGAGGAATAACAACATCACCTTCCGCCAAGAACTTTCGTAAGTAAGATACATGGAACATAGGATGAATCCCATGTAGCTCATCGGGAAGTTCCAGCCTATATGCCACTTCACCAAATCTAGCAATGATTTTGAATGGCCCGATATACCTTGGGCTCAACTTCCCTCGCTTCCGGAACGTGATAGTCCATTTCCAAGGAGATACTTTCAACATCACCTTATCTCCGACTTGGAACTCGATTGGCCTCCTTCTCTTATTAGCGTAGGACTTCTGTCGGTTCTTTGCTGCCTTCATAAAAGCCTTGATTTTTTCCAACTTCTTCGACGTGACCTCAATGATCTCGATACTTCCCAACTCCTTCGGCCCAATATCACCCCAACACACCGGGGTTCTACATTGTCTCCCGTACAACATTTTGAATGCTGGCATGCCTATACTGGCATGATAACTATTGTTGTAGGAGAACTCTGTAAACGGTAGGGTGTTCATCCCAGCTTCCACCAAAATCTATAATGCATGCCCGGAGCATGTCCTCCAAGGTCTGAATGGTCCATTCTGATTGACCGTCTGTCTGAGGGTGATAAGTTGTGCTAACGTGTAACCTCGTTCCTAAAGCATCATGAAATTTCTTCCAGAACTTGGATGTGAACCAACTGTCCCTATTAGTAACAATAGACACCAGCAAGCCACGACGAGTTACAGTCTCCTTGATGAATAGCTCCGCAAACCTTTCTGACGAGTAGGTCTCTCGGATTGGTAAGAAGTGAGCACTCTTCGTTAAGCGGTCTACAATCACCCAAATGGTATCACATCCTTTTGCCATACGAGGTAATTTCATGATGAAGTCCATGGTGATGTGCTCCCATTTCCACTTGGGTATATCCAAGGGTTGGATCTTCCCATATGGTTTCTGATTCTCTGCCTTCACTTGTAAACAGGTCAGGCACTTACTCACGTACTCTACCACATCACGCTTCATCACTGGCCAGTAATCCTTCTTCAGGTCATGATACATCTTTGTAGCACAAGGATGGATGGAATATCGTGTTTTATGAGCTTCATCCATAATCCTTCCCCTCAAATCCCCATAACGAGGAATCCACATTCGCCGGATCGGGTTCTAACACCAAGGGTGTTCTCCCATAAATCGGCGACCAGACCTTTCATCCTTTCAGAGTTAATTTGATCTTCTTTAAGTGCTTCATCCTGAAATTCTTTGATCTGCTTCATCATATCAGAGGTCATAACCAACTAACAAGCCTTCACCTGAATCGGCTCGGGTCTCTCCTTTCGGCTAAGCGCATCCGCCGTCTCGTTGGCCTTGCCCGGGTGGTAATAGATCTCACCATCATAATCCTTGATAAGCTCCAACTATATCCTTTTCCTCATGTTCAAATTCTTTTGCTTAAAGAAGTACTTCAATCTTTATGATCAGTGTAGATGGTGCACTTCATCCCGTACAAGTAGTGCCTCGAAATCTTCAATGCAAATACCACAGCCACCAACTCCAAATCATGAGTAGGGTAGTTAGCCTCATGGACCTTCAACTATTGTGACGCATAGGCTATAACTTCCTTTGTTGCATCAGCACGCAACCCAATCCCGAATAAGAAGCATCCAAATAGACCACCAAGTCTTCGATCCCTTCGGGCAACGTCAAGACAGGAGCTTGAGTCAATCTCGTCTTTAGCTCTTCGAAAGCATTCTCCTGCTCCAGACCCCATACGAACTTCACATCTTACGGGTCAACTTGGTCAATGGTGAAGCTATCTTGGAGAAGTCTTGGATGAATCTTCTGTAATAGCCCGCCAAACCCAAGAAACTACGGATCTCGGATGGCGTCTTTGGGGACTTCCATTGCATCACCGCTTCAACTTTCGTTGGGTCTACCATAATCCCTTCAGGATTAACCACATGACCTAAAAACTAAACGTCTCGCAACCAGAACGCGCATTTGGAGAACTTGGTATACAGCTTCTCTCTTCTAAGTGTCTCCAACACCTTGCGGATGTGACTAGCATGATCTTCTTCATTCTTCGAATAAATCAGGATGTCATCAATAAACATGAACACTGATTTATCTAGCATAGGTCGACACACCCGATTCATCAATTCCATAAAAATAGCTGGCGCATTGGTTAAACCAAAGGACATCACAAGAAACTCGTAGTGCCCATAACGCGTACGGAAGGCTATCTTAGGGATATCCTGCTCCTTCACCTTCAGTTGATGATACCCCGATTGAAGGTCTATCCTGGAGAACCAACTAGCGCCCTGGAGCTGATCAAACAAGTCGTCAATCCTTGGTAATGGATACCGGTTCTTCACAGTCAACTTGTTCAGCTCACGGTAGTTGATGCACATCCTCATACTACCGTCCTTCTTTTTCACGAATAAAACCGGACCACCCCATGGAGAGATACTCGGCCGAATAAAGCTCTTATCCAGAAGATTTTGCTGTTGCGTCATCAACTCTTTGAGTTCAGATGGAGCCAACCGGTATGGTGGCTTGGCAATGGGTTGCGCTCCTGGCATCAAGTCAATCTGAAACTTGATTTCTCTATTAGGTGGGACCCCTGGCAGGTCTTCAGGAAACATATCAGGGAAATCGCATACTACCGGTACGTCTAACAGTTGAGGCACGGTCATCCACATCTTTCGCATAAGCCAGGTAAGCACCACACCCTCACCTCATAAACCTCTCTACCATGATCATAGATATCACTCGCGGAGTGATGCATTCCTTGTCTCCGTGAACCGTAACCAAACTGTAGTCGGGTTATATAAAGCGAATCATCTTCTTTCAAAACATGATATTCGCTTCGTAGGTCGCCAACCAATCTATTCCCAACACCACATCAAAACCTCCTAGGACCATCACATACCATCTAGCAGGAAACTTATGACCGTCTAATTCTATGAGGCAATCGTCTATCATATCAGTCACCTTGGTAGATTTTTCTATCATTGTCTCTACATGGAAATGCACATCTATCTTCCTACTCTTACCATGCATTATATGACAAAAGGCAGTAGATACAAAGCTCCTACTAGCACCCCAATCGAAGAGCACAAAAGCATACAATTAGTTTACCAAAAACACACCTGAAGCTACTTCAGGGTCCACTCTGGCTTCTTCTCGAGTCATGTTGAATGCCCTTGCCTTTGCTTTGTTGCTCTCACTCTTCCCTTTCTCCCCTGTAGTCTGGGTCCCTGAGCTTCCTGTCCCATCCTTCCTGTAATCCCGGCCCAAGTGGCCTACCTCTCCGCATTAGTAACATCTTAGTATCCTGCACTCCTTAGCATAATGGCCCTCGCCCCCATATTTGAAGCACCTGTTCATCCCCACTTTGCATTCACCCGTGTGGCTCTTCCTACACTTCTTACACCCCCTTTGTGCATTCCCCTTTCTCTGTTTTGGGTGATGGTCATCAACCCTCATCTTCTTCTCCCCAATTCCATAGTTGTCATTCCTGAACCTCTTCCCATTACCATTCTTATTCCAACTCCTCTTGACCTTCCTCTGAACTAGAACCAGGTCCCTCTCATCATACAATCTCCCCACCAAATCTGCCACGGACCTAAACGTGCTTGGTCTAGCAATGTCCACTACAAACCTTGCATGTATCTCTTAATCATCTTGGACACCAGAGTTACCAGATCTGGCATAAGTCTGGCAAGTTCATTGAACTTAGAGGTGTACTCTTGATGAGTCATGTTCCCGGCCTCCAAATGCAAGAACTCCTCAATTTTTTCCAACTCTCGATGTGGACAATACTCCTCCAGTACCAACTCCTTCAAATCCGACCACCTCATCTTTTCTATGGATTGTTTTCCCTCGGTTTGGACAATGTTGTCCCACCAGCATAGTGCTAAGTCAACGAAAGAATGGGAGGCAAACTTCACCTTCTGATCCTCCCAACATTCAATGATGTCCGGGACTGCTTCCATCTCTCAAACCCAACGGTGAATAGCGGTAGCATTGCCATTACCGTCGAAGGTCGGGGGTTTACATCTCTGAAACGCCCTTCTCCTTGCTATCATCCTCATGAATTACCACCTTTGGGCAAGATGGCTCTTCTTCAGCTTCCTCAGTCCTGTCAGTGGACTTTTTTTATTTCCCCTCCTCCTTCATCCCCGTATCCTCAGCTCTTTCCCCATCCTTTACAGCCTTCAACACTTCAGTCACCACCGAAGGCAACACATTCTTCAAGACGTTATAGACCTTGTTAGCAATAGCTTCCTTCACCGTAGATTTGAGGGTAGCTGATCCTTCACCCTCTTGGTGGCTATGGAGATCTATGTCCTCATGAACCATCTCGAGAGCCTTAGCTTTGCTCCGGGTGACACGTGGCCTAATAGTACGCCCGCCATGAGTACCACCTTGGGTTGCCTTCCCGGATTTTCTACCCGCCGTAAAAATCTACTTCCTATAAGATTCAAACACCAACAAGGTCATTAAAGGTAATAGCTCAGATTATGTCAAGTATAGTAAGTCCCTAATTATAGTGGCCAGTTGTGATTAGTCACTTACTTTACTCTTCATTCCCAAGCATTTCCTATCCTAACTACATCAGCATCCAAATCTACTAAGCACATAAATCAAATAGCACACTGTTGGACCAAAAGAACCAATGAGCCTGATCAGAAAAACCTTTAAGTCCCACAGACATTACAACAACTGAAGTAGTCTGCAACAGCTGAAGACATCAACTGATAACAAGGTCTGAAGACAAAGTCTGAAGACAAAAGCTGAAGACAAAGACTGAAGACCAAGTTTCAGATGTTGTCATAACAGCTGAAGAAGACCTCTTCAGTAGTTGTGATGGTTTCCTTTTAGTAGTTATATTTTCCTTTCAGTTCTTTTGTAATCAGTAGTTTTATGTTTCTTGTAATCAGTACTTGTAGTTTCAGTAGTTTTAGTTTCATCTTGTACTTAGCATACTCTGAGATGTTCTCAGTTGGTATGAACATTCTCAGTAGTTGCTTACTTTCAGTTGTTTGTAATAATTCTGTTAAATGTCACTATTAAGTGACATCAGCAGACGTCACATTCCTTTATATAAGAAATGTTGACCTAATTGTAAGGTGAGAAGCTTAGCGGCGGATATACCGAAGCATTTGTGCATGAATGATATTATCCCTTTTGCAGAAAACCCTCTTTCTCTATAACCGTGTACGGTTCCATTGAATATCTATTGTGTTCTTGCTATATTTGTCTAATTCTTGTTCTAATTCCGCTGCAATTCAACTCTAATTGATCAAACTTAGATCACTGATCCTGTCAAATGGTATCAGAGCAGGTTAATCATTGATCGGTTTAACAATTGATCATTGAAACTGCTATTTTGATATCTAAAGTTTGATCGAATTAGCATATTTGCAAGAATTGGTTATAGAGATTGATCTTCTGCTGCTTCTGGTTATTCAATTTGAGTTTCTTCTTGGTTCATACTGAGTTTGTTGTGTTTTTGTGCTAAATCTGTTGAAACTTGATTGAATTGGTTTGAATCTGAGAATGACTACTCCATCTAATGACCCTCACAATACTGGCTCCTCAACCAAGCCTCCGATGCTGGTTAGGAGTGAGTATAACATATGGCAACGAAGAATGCTCCATCACCTGTCTGTTAACAGTTCAGGTTGTTGGACATCTGTGGTTCACGGTCCACACAAGCCTATGGTGAACAATCCGGAGACCAACCAAATGGTTCCGAAGAAGAAGGAGCAATACTCAGATGAAGATCGTAAACTGTTTGAGATTGATGCTAAAGCCCATGGAATTCTGGCCATGGCACTGCCTAATGAAATCTATTCTGGGCTTATGCATCATGAAACTGCTCATGACCTCTGGAATGCTTTGAAAGGAAACCATCACAACTACTGAAGAGATCTTCTTCAGCTGTTGTGACAACATCTGAAACTTGGTCTTCAGTCTTTGTCTTCAGCTTTTGTCTTCAGACTTTGTCTTCAGACCTTGTTATCAGTTGATGTCTTCAGCTGTTGCAGACTACTTCAGTTGTTGTAATGTCTGTGGGACTTAAAGGTTTTTCTGATCAGGCTCATTGGTTCTTTTGGTCCAACAAACTTCCCCTGAACCAATGCAGCCAAAACCTTTAAGCTTATTGAGGTCCCACTTATTCTTGGCAGAAATACTCTCTTGATCAGCTTTAGAGATATCAGATAAGCACAGGCCAGGGAACAGGTTTCAGTAGATGTGAATGTCAAAGGATGGAAGGGAACTCTGTCTTGGGGAACTGGACATAGAGCTGTTATCCCAACCATGAAACCTACTTCCCATTGATGAGTCTATAAGACTCTCTGACGTAGGCCTCAAGGAGAACAACTTGTTCCTCCTTAGTGAGTTCTTCTGCTTCTCCTTCGAAGAAGAACTCTGGGCTATAGTACTCTGATAGGTACTTTACTGTCTTTCCATTTTTCAACTTAACAGTTGTTATCACTCTGTAAGCAAATTCATCTGGGTGAGTCCCTTCTAATAACAACTGGAGTTCATTTTTCTTGATCTCTTCAAGCCTCTTGTATAACAACCCTTTCTTGACCATTTTGTTCTCCATTAGAGTTTGAGGGGTCATCGTTGACTTGTAGGCTCTCTTGAAGTCTTCAAGTATCTCCCAGGGTGAGACTACAATGGCCAACATAATAACAGCATCTATGGTCTTTCTCACTTGGCCATTGTATCTACTTGGTATGGATTTCTTATGAATTCTAGAACTAACCCTGGGGTCTGGCCAAATCCTTACTCTCTCCTTTTGATATTGAAAGGTATGCCTGAGAGCATACAGCCTTTGAGCGTGTTTCTTCATGGCTTGTATAGATGATGACTGAGGAAACTCTTTGTCAACCATCTTCAAAAGTTGCTCATCGTGCTGTTTCTATTGTTCTTCTTCTTCAATCTTAACTTTCACCATTTGCCTCTGAAAGTCTGGTGTGATCATTTGTTGACTTCTGGGCTCAGGTATTTTTAGAACAGCAGAGATTGGCAGACTGTCTTCTTCATCATCTTCTTCTTCTTCTTCTTCCATCCTCAACACCCTTCTCCTCCTTCTGGATGCATCATTGGATGTGGTTTGAGGTGGTTTTTGGGGTAAGGGAGTTGGTTTTGAGGGTTGAGTTGGTTTAAGTTTAGGTTTAGGGATTGGTTTAGAGAGTTGTGGGGTTGGTTGTTTTTGAGTGGGAGTTTGGGAAGGCTGATCTAGCATTTTTGTGGTAAGTTTGGCTTTGGAAAGCTTGGCCATATCAGTTCTCTTCCCAGCACCTGCTTCATCTAAGGCTTCGATAATCAACCCCTTATTGAATGCTTCAGAAGCACAGATTCTGGTGGTTATTGCCAGAATACTGTCTCTGGTCCATGATTTAATCTCAATTAATGATCTTCCCAAGTATTTTGCAATAAACCTGATCATTATCTCCAACCTCTCCATTTCCATCACACTGTAACTGGCCCATCTCTCTTGTATCTCTTTAATCTCCAGCCTTCTGATCTCAGTGTCTAATGTAGCTGTATCAAAGCCTTGTCTGAAGAGTTGGTCTATTATTCTGTCCATTGATCTGCTGTGAGCTTCATCAGCTTCTTTAACCAGATCTTCCAATGATTTCTCTTCATCAGGCTTTTGAGTTTCAGCACTTTTCTTTCTCTTGTATGTGATCAGCTGTTTTTCCTTTTCTAACTCCTTTTCTTTCTCTTGTTGTTTCTCATCTTCCACTCTCTTTCTCATCTTTCTTTCACTTTTCTTTCACTGCCTTAGACATGGTTTTGGCTTCAGGTGTTGTAAACAACTAAAGATTTGGTGTTAGTCATCAGTAGTTGTAAAACTACTGAAGACATGGTTTTGGCTTCAGTTGTATGAAGTGAAACAGCAGTTGTAGAAACAACTAAAGAGAAAAGTTTCTCATCAGCTGTTGTCATTAATTCTTAGCTCATCAGCTGTTTCATTCTGACCTCAACACTTATCAGACTTTTTGTCTAATTTTCAGACGTTTCATTGGTCGTTTTATGTCCTTCACTCTCTCAACAATGGCGACCATGAAACTCAAACCCAGACACAACTGTGTTGCCTACCTCTCGAAGTCGGCCTTTTGGAACAAATTTGATAATGCCATCGATCTTATGGTAGATTCCCAGTACCGAACCGCTTTTCTTCTGAATCCTACCATATACCCCGATTCCCTAAGCCAATTCTGGACCAACGTCTCTGTGCAAACTGGTGAGAATGATAGCCAAATCACTCTCCAGTCATTGGTTAACTAGAAACAGGTGGTCATCACTCCAGACATCATTCGACAAACCCTAAATCTACATGATGCCACCTGTGTCACAGAATACCCGAAAGGCACAACTGATATGTCTTTTATCAATAACGGGTATGAAGGAGACTTAAGTGCTACCACCATTCTGAAGAAGCACTTCCATGATGCTGAACGTCTTATATTCCACATGGTGAATGTCTGCCTTGCATCAAAAACCTCCTCATGGGATCAGATATCCTCCCGATGGCAACAGGTATTATACTCTATCTTTGAACGACAAAATCTAAATTTTTCTGAGATAGTTTTCATGGAACTAAAGATCTGGCTTTGAAACCTATAGCAAACAGATGGATATTATATCCCAGGTTTCTCATGGCCATAATTTTAAATCAGCTAAAATCAGACGGCCTTGTTGGCCTTGGAGTCCCTGCTCCGGCTGTATTGCCTGAAGTATACTCCAGGCACAACTCTGACCCTACACTGAAAGGGGCTGCCCGGCTGCTAAAACCCAAGCAGCGAGAACACACAGCCTCCACTTCCAGATCCAAAGTCCCCACCAAACCCAACACCAAAAAGCCCAAAAAGGCTACTCAGGGAGATGAGTCCCCTGAGGATGCCCCTGTAACACCAATACAGGAAACACTTACTGGTTCTAACCCCCCAGTAGTGTCAAAGACTCCACCAGCCCTAGCCGCTCAGGCATCCTCTCAACAGGATCCTGATGCAACCATAATTGGGGATACCACAATGCTGGAACCTATCTCAATTGAGAAGGTTACCATTGAAGAGCACCAGTCACCCCGGGTGCAATCTGCTTCAAACCTATCTCCAAATGCAACCGCCCCTCAAAGCCCAACCATTATAGTTGCACAAGTGCTGAGTCAGCTGCATTCCTCTCCTCCTCCCCAGAAACCAATTACAATGGGGAGAACCTCAACAGCTGAGGAAGAGGACCAAAATTCTGCTGATAACCCATAGCACAGGGGTTATAATGTTCAATCTCCCCGTGTAGAGGAGGAGGTTAGAACATCTGGTGAGGCTGCCACTTCTACTGATTCAGCAAATGAACAGGATGCAGTTGGTAACATCTCTAAGACCTCACCAGAGGCAACTGCCGATGAAGGACTCAGTCCTGAGGCAGGAAGTCCCCAGAACCAAGAACAAGGGGCACATGCTACAACTGATCTACACTCAGGGCATGTACATCCTGATTCAATCAGGAGGTCAGGTGATTCAGCAAAGACTGATGATGACCTGGGCTTTTTCTTCGATGTCTTAGCCCATAACACAATCCTTGAGGCTGAGGTGAGCAGACTCAAAGAACTGCTTGCCAAAATGTCTCAGGATCAAAGTCCATCTGCCCCAATAAACCCACAGATGGCACCTTCATCTGAAGGTTCACCAAACACTCAGCCACTACACTCAACTGAGCCACCAGCCACTGCTTTTGGCACCACCTCTCAGGGACAGAACCCCTCTAAGCAGATGGTTGCTACCTTTCAACATTCCTTACCTCTCATCACTCCCATCATCAATGAGATTGTGCATAAAGCCATTGATGAGAGGATCTCCTCAAATCTACAAACACTTGTTGATGATGCTGTGCAAAAGAAGCTTTCTGCCATTCAAACCCCTGAACCCAATGCACCCAAAAAGGGGGAGTCTAAGGCAGTGAAAGAAAGAAAGAGAAAGAGAGTGGAAGATGAGAAACAACAAGAGAAAGAAAAGGAGTTAGAAAAGGAAAAACAGCTGATCACATACAAGAGAAAGAAAAGTGCTGAAACTCAAAAGCCTGATGAAGAGAAATCATTGGAAGATCTGGTTAAAGAAGCTGATGAAGCTCACAGCAGATCAATGGACAGAATAATAGACCAACTCTTCAGACAAGGCTTTGATACAGCTACACTAGACACTGAGATCAGAAGGCTGGAGATTAAAGAGATACAAGAGAGATGGGCCAGTTACAGTGTGATGGAAAGGGAGAGGTTGGAGATAATGATCAGGTTTATTGCAAAATACTTGGGAAGATCATTAATTGAGATTAAATCATGGACCAGAGACAGTATTCTGGCAATAACCACCAGAATCTGTGCTTCTGAAGCATTCAATAAGGGGTTGATTATCGAAGCCTTAGATGAAGCAGGTGCTGGGAAGAGAACTGATATGGCCAAGCTTTCCAAAGCCAAACTTACCACAAAAATGCTAGATCAGCCTTCCCAAACTCCCACTCAAAAACAACCAACCCCACAACTCTCCAAACCAATCCCTAAACCTAAACTTAAACCAACTCAACCCTCAAAACCAACTCCCTTACCCCAAAAACCACCTCAAACCACATCCAATGATGCACCCAGAAGGAGGAGAAGGGTGTTGAGGATGGAAGAAGAAGAAGAAGATGATGATGAAGAAGACAGTCTGCCAATCTCTGCTGTTCTAAAAATACCTGAGCCCAGAAGTCAACAAATGATCACACCAGACTTTCAGAGGCAAATGGTGAAAGTTAAGATTGAAGAAGAAGAACAGTAGAAACAGCACGATGAGCAACTTTTGAAGATGGTTGACAAAGAGTTTCCTCAGTCATCATCTATACAAGACATGAAGAAACACGCTCAAAGGCTGTATGCTCTCAGGCATACCTTTCAATATCAAAAGGAGAGAGTAAGGATTTGGCCAGACCCCAGGGTTAGTTCTAGAATTCATAAGAAATCCATACCAAGTAGATACAATGGCCAAGTGAGAAAGACCATAGATGCTGTTATTATTTTGGCCATTGTAGTCTCACCCTGGGAGATACTTGAAGACTTCAAGAGAGCCTACAAGTCAAAGATGACCCCTCAAACTCTAATGGATAACAAAATGGTCAAGAAGGGGTTGTTATACAAGAGGCTTGAAGAGATCAAGAAAAATGAACTCCAGTTGTTATTAGAAGGGACTCACCCAGATGAATTTGCTTACAGAGAGATAACAACTGTTGAGTTGAAAAATGGAAAGACAGTAAAGTACCTATCAGAGTACTATGGCCCAGAGTTCTTCTTCGAAGGAGAAGCAGAAGAACTCACTAAGGAGGAACAAGTTGTTCTCCTTGAGGCCTACGTCAGAGAGTCTTATAGACTCATCAATGGGAAGTAGGTTTCATGGTTGGGATAACAGCTCTGTGTCCAGTTCCCCAAGACAGAGTTCCCTTCCATCCTTTGACATTCACATCTACTGAAACCTGTTCCCTGGCCTGTGCTTATCTGATATCTCTGAAGCTGATCAAGAGAGTATTTCTGCCAAGAATAAGTGGGACCTCAATAAGCTTAAAGGTTTTGGCTGCATCGGTTCAGGGGGAGTTTGTTGGACCAAAAGAACCAATGAGCCTGATCAGAAAAACCTTTAAGTCCCACAGACATTACAACAACTGAAGTAGTCTGCAACAGCTGAAGACATCAACTGATAACAAGGTCTGAAGACAAAGTCTGAAGACAAAAGCTGAAGACAAAGACTGAAGACCAAGTTTCAGATGTTGTCACAACAGCTGAAGAAGACCTCTTCAGTAGTTGTGATGGTTTCCTTTCAGTAGTTATATTTTCCTTTCAGTTCTTTTGTAATCAGTAGTTTTATGTTTCTTGTAATCAGTACTTGTAGTTTCAGTAGTTTTAGTTTCATCTTGTACTTAGCATACTCTGAGATGTTCTCAGTTGTTGTGAACATTCTCAGTAGTTTGCTTACTTTCAGTTGTTTGTAATAATTCTGTTAAATGTCACTATCAAGTGACATCAGCAGACGTCACATTCATTTATATAAGGAATGTTGACCTAATTGTAAGGTGAGAAGCTTAGCGGCGGATATACCGAAGCATTTGTGCATGAATTATATTATCCCTTTTGCAGAAAACCCTCTTTCTCTATAACCGTGTACTGTTCCATTGAATATCTATTGTGTTCTTGCTATATTTGTCTAATTCTTGTTCTAATTCCGCTGCAATTCAACTCTAATTGATCAAACTTAGATCACTGATCCTGTCACACACACACATAATACCAGTTAACTTTAAGAAAATTACCTGATGGCACGTAGCTACTTGGGCTGGCATCCCTCCATTTGGTCCCATTTTCAGTTTAAGTTTAGGTTTTGAAAATAAATTACCCAATTCTCTTAACTTTGGCTCTGATACCAACTTGTAAGGCCCCGGTCCCGGGAAACCCCACAGTTGGTCATTCATAGCATATTACACATTAAAATATATTGAAGTAAGAAAACATGGCAGCGGAATAGTTAAACAAAAACCATTTCATGCATTAATAATAACTTTTGCTAAGAAATACATCGTTGTTACAAGTTTCAAAAGAACATTTAGTTGTATTATAACACAAAAATATCATCTCTGCATAACATGGATGCCAGTCTTTATTTGCACAGTAGCTTCAACCTCGTGCCATCCCCAGCAACATCATTACCTGCTAACTGATATGCATATAAAAAATTCAACATTGCTAAGTGAGTTCTAGTTCTGATAATATAGAAAATATACATTTTGTAAGCTTCACTTGGTGTTCATCCATCATTATACATAATCATTCGTTAAGAGATTCATTATCTTTCTTTCTTTCATTATCTTTCTCTTTCATTAACTAGGATTGCACAAAGCAAGAGCCTATATTGTTGGTTGGTAATAGATGTCGAACCCCTGTCAGTACACGTTTATCATGGTAGCTAACCCCTAACAGTTGACCCACACTGCTAGGCATGAAGCCTGCTCATGAATAGGGGTCCTATTCATTCATTGGTCAATCATAAGGATTAGACCCCAGTATGCATCATGAAACAGCCACACATCAGTTGAGCTAACAACAACAAGGGTGTGCACCTCCATTCATTGTGCTTGCAAGGCTTTACATTTATCATAAGGGCCCAGGGGTAACATTCATTAGGTTACACTGTCTTTCTTCTATTCCTTTTTGACCACTTGATTATGCATAATACTTTTAAGTTATCCAGTCATTAGAATCACATAACATGAAATATTAATATACATAATAGCAGCACATAAGAAAAGAATACAACATTAGTGTTAGAATTCATACTATATCCCTAGTTAACAACTAACTAACTAACTAACTATAATACCCAACACATGCAACTTAACAAACATACAATTTAAGCCCTTGAACTTATGCTAACTATTAATTAGCATTCACAACACTAATACTAATACTTCGGAAGGCAAACATATGCTTCGGAAGATTTTATGCTTTGGAAAATTTCAAGCTTCGGAAGATTATAAGCTTCGGAAGATTTTAAACTTCGGAAGATTTTAAGCTTAGGAAGATTTTAATCTTCGGAAGATTTAAGCTTTGAAAGATTTTAAGGTTCGAAAGATTTGCAAACATAAGCTTCGGAAGACAGGCAAACATAAGCTTCGGAAGACAGGCAAACATAAGCTTCGGAAGAAAAGCAAACATAAGCTTCGGAAGAAAAGCAAACATAAGCTTCAGAAGAAAGCAAACATAAGCTTCGGAAGAAAAGCAACATAAGCTTTAGAAGAAAAGCAAACATAAGCTTTAGAAGAAAAGCATACAAAAGCTTCGGAAGAAAGGCAAACATAAGCTTCGGAAGAAAACAAGCTTCGGAAGAAAGAAAACAAGCTTCGGAAGCTAACTTGATTTGATTTTTATATCTCCCAATTAGATACATTAAACAAGAATAAACTTCTATTAAAACATAAGTACCAGTCACTTAATTTCTTTACCCAAAATTCCATAATAAACCTAAGTGTTCACAGCGCATGAAATAGGTATACAGCGGATGACTTAAATACTAAGTATCCACAGCGGACAGCCAAAGTCCATAGCGGACAACAAGTTCATCACCTACGATCCAATCTTGTGCAATTTCTAGTCCCATACATCATCTTAAGTGTATTCTTAGCATGGATCTATCAGTTACACACTTAAAACATAACAAACAACCATTCAACCTCATAGGATCTTAAAAGAAAACCTTCACCTTTCATAAACAGTCGTATTTTCATGGAAAATCATAGTTTAGTTTAGAAATACCAGTTTAATATACATATCAGCCCTAAATAAGTAGAAAACATGTAAAAGAGGGGATCTAAAACTCAGCTTACACAGCCTTCAAGCAAAACACCACAAACCCAAGAACAAACCAGGAGTTCTAACACCTAAACATATAGAAACACACAGAAATCAGTCCAGAAGCATGAACCCGACTAAAACAAAGAAGGAAATACCTAAAAATCTTACCTTTTTGAAGATTTCTTCTACTTTCTCAATATAGAACCGGTGGGAGTCCTTTATCTCACTCTAGCTGTATGATTTGAGTGCAACGGGGCCTTACCTCCTTTTTAAACCCTATTATAGGCCGGTTTGGCCCTTGTAAACTTTTAACCCTCGCTTCTAAAATAAAGTCTTGTTTGCTCCCTTACTTTCTGAAATTTCCGGGTGTTACACCATCCACTGTAAATATGATGAGCAAAACAGTGCAGTGCAGTATTTTGCTGAACACATAGTCAACTGCAGAAGTACTTTGAAGATAACTGCTTTGACTGATCAAGTAAAGGAAGAAGAGAAAGATAAGATCACTAAACAAGATGTTAAAGAGTCTTTGAAGGCCACAGCTGAGATTTAGAAGAAAGTTGATGAAGCTGATCCATCATACTCTTAAGGTTAACTAACAAACAAACAATCAAAACACAATCAAAATATCTCATCTTTCAAACAAACAAAACATCCAAACATTCACAACAGACAACAAACACATCAGAGATTCTATCATTCATCAATATCATAAATATCATCAAACATAACATCAATCACACAATAACACATCATACAAGCAAACATATATGATTCAAAACATACAAGGCATTCTGATTACACATATGTAATCAGTTAATCATGTAATCACACATACAAACAATCAATGATACAAGTAACCAAGCAATCATATCAACCAAACATACATAATCTATTAAACATACAGTTAATCATATATGAAATCAATTAATCAAACAAACAGACAAACATTCATTCTTGTAATCAGACAAACAGATAATCATTCATTCATATAATCAAACAAACAGTTCAATCATTCAATCATGCATATCATTCAATCATGCAATCAAACATACTAAGACAAACCAACACAAACACACTCCATTTCTAACAAACATAACATTAATAAGCAAACATTAAAAGATGGCAACATCATCCTTAGGGGGAGTAATATTGGACTCAACAAGTGTATTAAAGGATAATGCTTGCCATAATCAAACATAATATGTTCTAACATTCAAGCAATCATTAACTAACACCTTAGCATTATTAAAATTCATAACAAACACTAATTATTGTTTTAATTTCTTTATCAGGTTTTTAGATAAATGGAATTTTGACAAGTGTTGGTAGAAGATGAAAAACTATCCACATTGGATGAAGAAGTCTTTGCAGTGGATGAAG
Organism: Flaveria sonorensis; assembly: GCA_025506505.1. NCBI lineage: Eukaryota > Viridiplantae > Streptophyta > Magnoliopsida > Asterales > Asteraceae > Flaveria > Flaveria sonorensis. The sequence goes on along the minus strand of CM046433.1, from coordinate 62,314,912 downwards.
AAAAAGATCCAAGTGTCTACAATGGATGATCAACACACATACAGCGGATGCACAAATGTCCACAGCTGATGAACAGTCCACAACGGATGAAACACTCCACAGTAGACACTATCATGCAAACACAAGTGTTCACAGAGGATAGTATCCAAGACAAAGCGGATAACTTATTTAACATCCATAGCGGATGACTTAACATCCACAGCGGACAGTCTATCATCCACAGCGGACGACTTAGACTTAGGATTTTATGTAATTTTGTTATACATAAGGGTATTTTTGTAATTGTAAATAGCTCTTTGTATAGGTTATAAATAGCATAATACCCTAATCCATTGTAAGCTTTAAAACAATCAATACAAACAATCAGTTATTATTATTATCATTTAAGCATTCAATCACTTGCAAACACACAATCATACATACACACTGATATCATATCACTAATCATGGGTTTTCGCATCATGATTATTGAGTGTTGAATATATATAACAATCTATTGTTATAATGTGAGAGATTAGAAAAGATCCTTGGGGGAACTTATTTGATTTTGTATTTGTTCTAAGTTCAAATTTCAGTGTGTTTCATCAACTATTTAGGGAATAATCAAAACCCTGCTATTGATTATTACAATCTGAAGTTAGTAAGTACAAACTTATACTTTGATAAAACAAACTATATAAAGTTTATTTGCACATATGTAATAATAAATAACAAAACAAGTAAAGTAAACTTAACACACATGGGGTAGATATAAATTACTATTTATTGAGATTCTAATTCATATAAAATGATTTTAGAAATTTTGTAATAGAATGTACTTATTCTAATTCACATTTTTACATACACGGTTTTTGTTGTGTTTGTTGATATTCAATCGTCACGATCAGCCGCTTTTGTGGGGGTGTGACAGATTGGTATCAGAGCCAAAGGTTTTAGCGAATTAGGTTTCCTAAGGAATCCTAGGCTTTAACCTAAACACCCTAGGGACTCAACTACTAAGGCTCCGACATTATTAAGATATTGACTAGGTTAGGTACCCAAAGGAATACTTAAGTACAACTTATGGGATGCCTCATGCTTGACTTGTAAAGGGTATGACTACTAGATAGGAAAAATACTTGGTTTAGTTGTGTGCTTATAAGAATGATATGGCTCTACCCATATTGGTGTAACACCTGAAAATTTATAAAAAAAAAAGGGGAAAGGTAACATTTTCGAAAGTAAAGGGGATTAAAGTGTGCAAGTGGCAAACTTGCCACTAGTGGGCTCAAAAAGCAGGGATGGCTGCCCACACCCCCATTTCCATACATCTTATTTTGGCTGTAAGAAGAGAGAGAGAAGCTCTCAACCGGTTTTAGTGAGAGAAGTGGAAGAAAATCTTCAAAGGGTAAGATATCAAGGTGTTCTTCTTGGTTTCTGCTGGGTTTGAGCTTTTGGACTGAGATTCTGGTGTTTAGTGCTCGTTTTCATGGGTTTTAGGTGTTGGAACTTCAAGTGGGCTCTTAGGTTTGAGGTGTTCTACTCAGAAGCTGTTGAGGTGAGTTCTAGATCCCTCTTTTACTGGCTTTCTACTTGCTTGGGGCTATTGCGTACTATGTTCTTGAAATGTATGACTGTGTGAGGATGTATGTTTTTAACTGATTTCTATGTTGTTGTATGATTGTTAGTGAGGTTTTAAGGGTGTTAACTGGTAGATCCATGCTAAGGATACGTTTAGAAGTGATGTATGGGGCTAGAATTGTATGATTTGCATTATAGGAGCTATGACGCACCAGCAGTACACAACTAAGTTTAATGAGATGGCGAGGCTGGTGCCAGAGCAGGTGACACCCGTGTCACGGAGAATAAAGAGATACATTCTGGGGTTGTCGGTGGATATCCATAGACATCTAATTTCTGCCCGGCCAGGCATGTTTAGGTCGGTGGTCGATCTGGTAGGGAGACTATACAATGAGAGGGAGGAAGTGACTACAGAGGAGGTGAGTAAGAATGGTGATGGTGACAGAAACGGGAATAGGGAACGACTTGGTTGTGGTGGTTTCACTCCAAGGAACAAAAAGGCAAGGGTGGATGATCAGAGAGTAGTGACGACAGGAATAGGGATAAAGAGGTGTAACAAGTGCGGGAAGGAGCATACGTGGGAGTGTAAGTGGGGATCGAACATCTGCTTCTAATGCGAAAGGGAGGGCAACATGGCAAGGGATTGTCGTATGGTGAAATGTTACAACTGTGGTGAGATTGGGCACATGAGCAGAAACTGCAAGAAGTTGAGGGCTGAGAGCTCCAGGGCAAAGAAAGGGGCTGAGAAGGAGAGCAGAGGATGAAGGTCAGAACATGCACGATGACCCGGGAGGAGGCTAGGGTGGATCCCAACGTTATGTCAGGTACACTTCTACAAAGCCGAACTTATGCCTCTTTACTTTTTGATTCTGGTGCTAGTAGGAGTTTTATTTCTGTTGCCTCCTGTAACAAGTTGCCCATAGGAGTAGAAGGATTAATGAGCCCTTTGATGTAAAACTGCTATAAGTAAGTCCACTAGGATACATGATGCCCTAGAGGATTCTGTGAAAGAAATCAAAAGGCCATAGATTCTCTACTAAATTATTTGTGGTGCCCCAAGGTGGAATTGATGTAGTTCTAGGGATGGCTTGGCTAGCAACCAATGAGGCAAACATTGAGTGTCACAAGAAGATGATTCGATTGACCGCACCCGATGGAGTTCGGTGATAATTTACGGTGATAGAGTTAGTACGATCTCAAAAGTAATTTGGATGGTTGTGGTAGAGACCTGGAAGTGGTGCCTATCTAGCCTACGTGAAAGATGTGGATGCGTCAGTACCATGATGGCCTGACGTACCAGTCGTGTGTGACTTCCCAGACGTATTCTCGGAGGATCTATCAGGTGTGCCACCGGACCGCGAGATCGAGTTCCAGATGGAATTGATACCTGGTGCCCAACTTGTTGCCAAGGCACCGTATCAATTAGCTCCCTCCAAGATGGAGAAATTGATAACTCGGCTGCAAGAGTTACTGGATAAGGGGTTCATCCGACCGAGTATCTCTCCCTGGGGTGCCCTAGTCTTGTTGGTGAAGAAGAAGGATGGTAGCATGAGGATGTGCATCGACTACCATGAGTTGGACAAGCTGACTGTGAAGAATCGGTATTTGTTATCAAGGATTGATGACTTGTTTGATCAGCTCCAAGGTGCTAGTTGGTTCTCGATGATATATCTCTAATCTGGTTACCATCAATTGAGGTGGAGGAGCAGGATATCCCTAAAACAGCATTTCATACGCGCTATGGACACTACAAGTTCCTCGTGATTTCCTTTGGTTTAACCAACGCGCCAGCTGCCTTATGGATCTGATAAATCAGGTATGCCAACCTAAGTTGGATAAGTCAATGACTATGTTCATTGATGATGTTCTGATTATTTCGTAGAGCGAAGAGGAACATGTCGGTCACGTACGGGAAGTGTTGGATACGCTTCAAAGGGAGAAGCTGTATGCCAAGTTCTCCAAGTGTGCATTCTAGCTATGCGAGGTTCAGCTTTTGGGTCATGTGGTTAATCTTGAAGGGGTTATGGTAGACCTGACAAAGGTTAAGGCGGTGATGCAATGGAAGTCTCCAAGGACGCCATCTGAGATTCGTAGTTTCTTGGGTTTGGGTGAGTACTACAGGGTAATTATCCAGTGCTTCTCTAAGGTGGCGGTGGTGGTCTCTGGATTGAAGATTTGGAGGCCACTTGGGAATCAAAGGAAGAAATGAGATGGCACTACCAAGAACTCTTTAAGGAGTGACAGGTTTCGGGGACGAAACCCAAATAAGGGGGGTGGACTTGTAACATGCGGAAATTTATAAAAAAAGGGGAAAGATAACATTTTTAAAAGTAAAGGGGGTTAAAGTGTGCAAGTGGCAAACTTGCCACTAGTGGGCTCTAAAAGTAGGGGATGGCTGCCCACACCCCCATTTCCACACATCTGATTTTGGCTGCAAGAAGAGAGAGAGAAGCTCTCAATCGGTTTTAATGAGAGAAGTGGAAGAAAATCTTCGAAGGGTAAGATTTCAAGGTGTTCTTCTCGGTTTCTGCTGGGTTCGAGCTTCTGGATCGAGATTCTGGTGTTTAGTGCTTGTTTTTGTGGGTTTTAGGTGCTGGAACTTCAAGTGGGCTCTCAGGTTTGAGGTGTTCTACTCGAAAGCTATTGAGGTGAGTTCTAGATCCCCTCTTTTACTGGTTTTCTACTTGTTTGGGGCTATTATGCATACTATAAAGAAGATTTTTAAACCAAGCTGCGATGTTCTATGAAATGTATGACTGTTTGCGAGGATATATGTTTTTAACTGATTTCTATGTTATTGTATGATTGTTAGTGAGGTTTTAAGGGTGTTAACTGGTAGATCCATGCTAAGGGTACGTTTAGAAGTGATGTATGGGGCTAGAATTGCATGATTTGCATTGTAGGAGCTGAACTTGTTGTCCGCTATGGACATTAGAGTGTCCGTTGTTGACACTTGGCCATTTTAGTTATCCATTGTGGACACTTGGACATTATTAATGTGTCTGCTGTGGACACTTTGGTATTTGGCTGTCCGCTGTAGACTTTGCATGTCTGCTGTGGACTTTGCATGTCCGTTGTGGACCCTTGAGGAGATTTTATGTCATCCGCGGTGGATATTGAACTGTCCGCTGTGGTCCTTGCATGTCCGCTGTGGACACTTAGAAGATTTTATGGTTGTCCGCTGTGAACTTGTTTCATCCGCTGTGGACTATGGCTGTCCGCTGTGGACTTTGGCTGTCCGCTATGGATACTTGGAATATTTTAAGTTGTCCGTTGTATGCCTTGTCATGCGCTGTGAACAGTTAGGATTTTCGGAATTTTGGGTTGTAAAGCTTAAGTGTTAAGTAATGATGTTTTATGGTGGCTTATGCTTGTTTGTGTTGTGTATGCTTTGTGTACTGTTATGATGATGATGTTCTTCCATGTTATGTATATGATGTGACTTTACGTGGTATGTTATACCTATGTACATAAGTAAAGTATTACATAATGAAAGTGAAAGATAACGAATGACGAGAATGGAAGAAATGAATGATGGGGTCCTTGTTGCTTACCCCGGTACTGTGTCGGCTTTTTCATGACGTGGGGGTTTATTTATAAACCCCCACACAGTATCGGCTTTTGCTTGACGTGGGGGTATAGCATACAAGTTGTGAGAAGATCCTTGTCGCGTACCCCGGTACTGTGTCGGGTTTTGCATGACGTGGGGGTTTACTTATAAACCCCGGCATAGTATCGGCTTTTTCTTGATGCGGGGGTATAGCATATGACAGGATCTAGATAAAGGTGGAAGATATTAATGAAAAAAAAAGTGTGAATGATGAACGATAATGAAAGATAATAATTATTACCAAGATGTATGTATAATGTGTGATCACGTACGAAGGTAAATGAAATAATTTTTTTAAACGGAAGTAAAGTATTTTAATATAAAACTAGACTTCACTCAACATCGCTGACTTTTTGTATGCATAATAGTTGGCAGGTATTTTGTTGATGCTGAGGAGTTGCAGGCATGGATGCATACACTACTGGGGACGTTTGAGGCTGGCATCCACAATTTTTAATATGATGTTGTATTTTGAAATTTATACGAACGATGTAACGTAATGATATGTTTTAAATTATAAATGAAAAGTTTTAAATTCCGCTGCAAAAGTAATGTATGCTTTAAAAGTTTTATACGATGATTGACCAACTGTAAGCGTCCCGGGAACGGGGCCTTACAATTGGATATTGTTTCTTTCATACACAACTTATCTGTGTAAAAAAGTATTATGGTAGTATGGCTAAATTTTTATTTTGACGTTATGACTTAGCCTGCTTTAGACTTTAGAGTGCTACATTATTTTACTAATGGATTTTAATTTTTAGTTGAATCATGAGGAGCAATTAGGTGCTAGGAACACACATACATAGAAACATGATGCTATGAACATTATAACATAAACAATAAGAACTAATAGTGGGTACACGCTAGAATGATCTTGCAAGGTAAATTGACAATTATTGGTGGCCAGCGTAATGGCGAATTTACCCGTGCACTTGAATTCTGGTTATGCCTGTTGTGCAAACTAACATATAAAATCATACAAAATGAACAACATGGATTTAGAAACAAGATGCTATGAGACCCTCAACCTAAACTGTACAGCTAATTAACTAAAACTACCAGACATGTAGCGAGCCTCTAAGGATGACATCGCAATATTTATTCATATTTCCCCCCCCCCCCCTCCATTTTTGTCATAATGAAATTAATACCTTTGGGAAATAGTTTATGTAAGGGTGGTCAAGTTCAAAAGTTCATCTAAAGTATCATAATCGGAGTGTCATTCTCTTTCCTTCCCCATACTATTAAGGACTCACTAACCTCTTATGAGATGTAACATGATGAAGACCTTGTTTGAAAACTCCAACGATCGGTCGACCCCCTAAAATTTAAAACATCATAGAACATTCATGTGCAATTAATGCTAAAACAATGGTCCCCTAAATATACATCTACTCCCATACCTTAAGCTTGTTCCTTCTTGATCAAGGCATAAGGTATAGTTTCCTTTAATAAATCATTAGGTGGACATCCAATTGAACTTTCAACCAACATAAGAAATTGATTACTATGACAGACGTCACACATAAACAAGAACATTAAAGACGTATTGCAATCATCCTACCTAGTAACCCATGATTTCAAATAAACTATTTTGCTGATAACCTCCTATTTCATAAATATGTTAATACATACGTCATCTATGTAGTTGATAAATAGGGTTTTTGTTAGAATCATTTGACTTTTAAGGATACTTCCATTTTCTTTCACCCTAAGTTGGCCAATGACATCAGCGCCAACAATTCCCTAACAACCCACTAACGTTCTTTCCAAGCATTATGTGCTTCCATTCTTGTTTACTGTAATTCTAAATCGACCATCTGTCATGAATCTCCAAGTATCGTTATTATAGAAGAAAAGCATAGATCATTAATTTTTTTAAATCTAAAACTTTAAGTGATAGCGTTGATCATTGTGAAGAAAACAACTTCATAGTCCTCAAGTACGTGGAGATAAGATTATAATACTATAGATTTACTAATCCAGGATGACACAATCTGAGCAACAAACTAGGGCAAAATATGAAGATGGAAGAATACTCTAAACTAGGGCAATGGTTTGATTGGAAACTAAGGGATTTTATTCCTTAGAGTAATGATTCACAAGAAAGGTCGATAACAAAAAATGAACTTTTATACACGACTAACAGGATGACAAAGATACAATTAGATAAAAGAAGAACTACACCCCGGGAAGCCATCAATAGTGTTGAAACCCTCGCTTTCAAGAACCTTCTACAAAATATAACCCCGATTCCTCGCTTTAGAACTCAGAGAAAAGATCCTACTATCCGGTGTCTTGGAAGCCATACATTTCATAATTGAGGAGCTTAGACCAACCAGGAACTAGTCATTTCATGACAATACTCTTATCAAGACATGGTGATGTGGTTGCAACTAAGGCCGAGATTAGACCCTTTTTAGAAGATTGATCGAACACAGAATTGTTTTCAAGAGATAGAAGGCTAACATAAGAGATATGGCATATGTTATGATGGAACCGACTAAAATAACAAAGTAGTTTAAAGGATGTTATCACAATTGACGTAGTAATAAATAGGGAAGCAGTAAAAAAAAGTGGCGATGTATGTAATATCCAATCAAGCAAAGGGAACATATTCTTGGTATTAACCCATGCTTTTGAGCAGGCTATTCGACGGACCTCGACTTCAATATCAATAATTACTCAAGAAAGGCAAAGGAAGTGTTTGCTTAGCAAGAAGAGTATTGAGTGCAAGGCATATCATTAGCTTTAATTTGATAGGAATAAAATGCATATAATATGGAATGTAATTCTTAAACATCTCAATTAAAGAGGATACAAAATTTATAAGTAGCAAGTTATATTGACTAGATTCATCAAGAAAAAGCTACATAGAGTCAAGCTCATGCAACACTTGCTAACCATAGACTAATGAGCACTTAAAAGATCATCCTCACCTACACCTCCTCCATATTATAGTTCGCGTAATCATTGTGATTCGTGTACTTCCTAGTTTACAATGTCACAAGTTGATCGATTAACATCCATTATGTCAAATTCCCAGTCTATACCCATTAAAATAAGCTAACACCTCAATAACATCCTTAGCAGACAGACACCATAACCCTAGAACCTACCTCATAAATCCCTGATTAATTAAGCTAATCCTCAATGGAAAAGGGTGTTACGAAAAACATCGAAAAGGATACCTTATCCGGGTCTAGCAAGATTCCCTTATCATGCAAAAGTAAGAATGTTATGGAGAAAGACATTTTACGTTAGACCTCAAATACACGTTTAATCTCCTAGTGAATCCAAACTATAGAACTCTTACTTGTCTCTAACCCATAGGTCATGGTCTACCTGCAATGAATTGATTGGTGACTTACATTTTTCAACGGCAAATTCATGACACACGCCATGAAATTTCCCTTTATGATCACTTACAACATCAAGGGTCTTTCTTCAATGGAAATGAAGTTAGTAAGATGTTAATTAAACGTAAACAACGAATTATCACCCTAACCTAAGGATTAGCAAACCCGTTTGATTAGTCATCATATTTACTTCCTTAGGTGTTACAAACCCATATCATTGGACATTGAGAAACGATAACTAATTATAAAGATTATCACAATACATGTGGAAGGTCTGAAACCTCATTACCTAGATAGGGATACGTATGAAGTACACCCTGACTCTTCCTGATATAGATGAATACGTGTAGGGGTTGAACCTAAAGGCTCGGGAAATCAAAGCAAGATGATGAAGATAAAGTTCTCCCTCAAAAACTTTGAATCGCGCGAGAAGAAGTTCTTGCACGGGACTATTTTGTTTTATTATAAATAGTTTGCTTTGTTCATTTTCTTATGTATCCTGATATGGTCTGAATTTTCATTATCTTGTAATCATTATTAGTGTGCAATACAATTTGGAGTTATTTACTTTGTGATTATGCTTACTTGATCTCATTATTCTTCTTGTTCTTTCTTAATCTGTGATTGATTCATTTCGTGTTTCTATCACGAGAATGATCTTTACAATTGGTTGAGCCTTGTGTGCTTTAGATCGATTTAGATTGAACTTGAATTTATTTGAAGAAGTTACGAGCTACAAATTTGATTTTAACATGAAGATTGGATTGGTTTGATCTGGTTTGTGCTTATTTCGATGTGTATGAGATCAAAGATCGGTTAAACAAGCTGATTTGAAGATTGTAAGACATTTTAACGATTAAAATGGCTTTAATTGAATCAGTTAGTGACAAATAGGATCAAACTTAAACATAACTCACTAATTTGAAGCTCAATTATCAATTTTGAATGAATTATTGAGTAGACTCAGTCTGAAAAAAGTTCGATATGTTCAGAATAGAACCTGTGAAAACTCTTGTTTGCACGCGAAAACTATACTTTTCAGGCCAGAAGAGCTACAATTCGCAAAAGTTTGTTACAAAAGGATTCCATTTGCGCGAGAAGTTGAAATTATTGAAAAATTGTGTTATAGAATCTGTCTCGTGAAAAGTTCGTAGTCGTCAAAGATATACTAAAGCCAGATTCTATGATAACCGTGATGGTTATTATAAACAGTATGAGAGAAATATGCAAGTTAATGAGTTCTATCAGAAACCATGTTGCTATATTTGTGGAAAACCAAATCATATATCAAGAAATTGCATTCATCAATACAAATTAATAAGCAAATAACGATTTCATAATTCCATTTCACATAATAAAAAATAGTTTTTTTGTAAATGGCAAGTTTAATAAATTTTCTACTTATTCAAAATCTTTTATTGAAAAACCAAAGATTTCAATAATTCCATTTCACATAATAAAAAATAGTTTTTTTGTAAATGGCAAGTTTAATAAACTTTCTACTTATCAAAATCTTTTATTGAAAACCCAGAGATTTCAATAATTCCATTTCACATAATAAAATTTTGTTTTTTGTAAATGGCAAGTTTAATAAATTTTCTACTTATTCAAAATCTTTTCTTGAAAAACCAAAGATTTCACTAAATAAAAACTTGAGCAAAATGAATGTGATTAAGAAATCATAAAGTGTTTATCAACGTAATGTCAATGTCTTGAATGATAACTTGAAGAAATATGACATAAAATTTACAAGACCGACTCAATAATGGAAAGTTAAGGTCAAAACTATAGTTTTAGAAACTATTGATGATTATGTGTTCAATGATAAAAGTAATATGATTATAAAATCAGTAATGTACTTGGATGAAAACAATGTTTTCAAGTCAACAATGGCTTGGGTTCCTAAAACTTATTATATTTGTTAATATGTGCAGGAACAACTAAGGCAAGCTATTGATAGCTTATAGCATGTTGATAGAGGTCGTTCTAGACACATGACTGGTAACATATCACTGTTACACAATGTTCAACCTCCTAATGGTGGTTATCTTTGCAGGTTACAAAGGAGGTAAAATTACAAAGAACTCTACAGTGACATGGTATGTTAAGTTTTGAAGAGGTAAGTTTTGTTAAAGAATTAAAACACAACTTGTTAATTATTTCTCAAATCTATGACAAACGTTATTCTACACATTTTACTGATAAAGAGTGTCTTATCATTAAACCTGGTTTTGTAATACCTGATGAATAGGTGTTGTTAAGGACTCCGAGGGACAAAGATACATATTTGTTGGATATGAATGGTTCACGTTCATTGGTAATAGTTTGTTTGTTATCAAAAGCCTTGGAAAGTGTTTCAATATTATGGCATCGTCGTCTTGGACATGTCAATATTAAAAATATTAACAAATTAGTGAGAGGAAATCATGTTATGGGTTTACCATTAAAAGAATTTCAACTTTTTTAATATTGTTTGTCATGTTCTAAGGAAAACAACACAAACTTCCACACAAACCAATTGCACATACTAAAGTTGAATCAATCCTGCAACTGTTGCACATGGATTTGTTTGGTACTGCAAGTGTGTTGACCTTAGGACAAGTGCATATTGTTTAATTTTTACTTATGATTTTTCCAGATTTACTTGGGTTTTTTTTAGCATCAAAGGATGAAATGCCTTACTTGCTAATAAAGTTCATGACTCAGTGGAAAATCAAACTTTTAAGAAGATAAAGTGCATCAGGAGTGATAATAGAACAAAATTTTGCAATAACATCGTAAATGAATTATGGTATTCAAAGGGGATACCTAGACAATTCAATGCAGCAGGAACTTCATAACAAAATGGAGTTACTGAACGAAGAAACATAACATTGATTGAAGTAACTCAAACAATGCTATCTGCTGTAAAACTCTTATCTTTCTTTTGGGCAGAGGCTATCAATACTGCCTGTTATGTTTAGAATCGTGTCTTGATAAATAAATAACAAAATATGACTTCTTATGAGATTTTATTTAAACATAATGTAAGATTTTATCTTAGAGGCTGATGCTAACCAAAGATCTCCTAGCATGCACTGAAGTACAAGGAAGTTACTTTGGAAGATTTGACCATGCACAAAGAAAAATAACTAAGTGTCAAATCTTCCAAAGCCAAAGACAGAAATCTCCCGAAGCTTGAAGACAAAGTCTTCCGAAGCTTGAATACTGAAATCTTCCAAAGACTTAGAAGACATGTGTCCCTAACACACTTTTGACAAAAGCTGAAGACCTTTCCGATCCCAGCTCTAAATTTCCCTTTTGACTCTACATTGATCTTATTATCTAGATTAATGTCTAGCTAGCCTTCAAAGTATGGCCGGTTGTAGGATATAGTATAAAGTGTCTCATGAAATCAGTCTTAGGACGAAGCCTTGTAAAAATTGAAAAAAACACTTGAGAGCAATATACATTATCCTTGAAAACCATATCCTTATGTTCTTGAGTGTTCTTATCTTTTGTTCTTTGTTTCTTTTGCCTGTTTCCCTATTTGATCTAGTAAGTGTGCTATCTCCAAATGTGAAACTATTGTTGAAACCATTAACACCCGGTCCAACAATTGGTATCAGAGCTTCTCAGGCTCTTGATTGAAAGATCTCACCATCTTGAATCATTCTTTAGTTTCACACTCACTTACTTGCTCATATGATAGCTCTTTCTAAAGCTGGTATCAAAATTGGTACAATGACTTAAGTCCCCACTAATCACTTCTGATGACTTTGACACTTAGTGCATGAGAATGGAGGGATTCATCTACTCTCAAGACAGCAGGATGTGGATATCTGTAGTCTCAGGACCTCACATCCCAAGTACCTCTTCAGCAACTACAAGAGGTAAGATGATACCCATAGAAGTGGCTGATTATTTTGAAGAAGACTAGAAGAAAATTGACATTGATGAGAAAGCCATAACCGCTCTTCAAACTACTATTTCCAACTCCACCTATAGTGGCTTTAAGAAGTGCAAGAGTGCAAAAGAACTCTGGGATGCACTAAAGTTGATGTATGAAGGATCTGAGGAAGGAAAGGAGAACAAGAAAGACATCATGAAGTAGCAGTTTGAAAACTTCACCTACAAGACAGGTGAAACTATGACTCAACAATACTTCAAGTATGTTGAGATTGTAGATACTCTGAGGATGTTGGAGTCAAACTTGAGAACAGGGACATAGTGAGGAAGTTCATGTTCTCTCTTCCTAGACAATGGACACACTACTGTGTGGCTATCAAAAGAACTGAGAACCTCTCTACCCTCACTCTCACTGAGTTGTATGGTATCCTGAGCGGTAACCAAATGGAGATGAACATGAAAAATCCTTCCAACAGCTCATCCAACAGCTAACGGAGTTCAGCCCTTCATGTGGTTGAAAGGGATAGCAGAGAACCACATCATCATCTTATCTGCTACCCTAACAACTAACCAAAAGGTCCTTTCATCACCTTCCCAGAGATACCAAGGGAGAGCTATACTCAAGGAAGACCATTCCAAGAGCCAGCTCTTCTCAGGCCTTTGTGTCTTCAGATGAAAGTTCTGGCAACTTTCTCTTCACCCTTGAAGACCAGGACTGCATCCATCTAGATGATCTGGAGTACACGGAGATAGTCCACCTGATAGCTCTTCTCACTCACAGAGCCAAGAGTTCTACAAGAGGATAGGGAGTAAGTTTCCAAGTAATGTGTCCAGTGGAATGTTTGGGCTGGACAAAAGCAAAGTAAAGTATTACAACTGTAACCAAATAGGTCACTTATCTAGGGAGTGTAAGGCACCAAGAACAAATAGTGGCCATATACAATCCAGGCCAAACTACACTAAGGCAACTCCAAGAACTGAGAAGGCCAACCAACCAAAGAAGCAAGTTGCAGTTGCTGTGGAAGAAGGAAGCTTTGATTAGAGCTTTTAAGTGGAAGATGTCTCCCCAAACCAAGCCCCGATGGCAGACCATGATGAATCAAAGGTATTGGAACATCTTTGCTCTCCTGAATACATTGTTAAAGTTAACATGTATAGGTCCTATAATTTGGAAGTTAGATCTGATCTTGAGTCCTTGAACATTTTAAAAGATGATTTTAAAAGAGCAGAAAATGATTATAAACTTAAAATAGAAGACTTAGAGAAAAGCATTTCTACTCTAAAATATGGGCATACAAACTACAGGACTCAATTTAAGGATCTTGTTGCCAAGTTAACTGAATTCCAGGTTGAGCTTATGATCAGCAAAAACAAGGCAGAAAAATGTGTTTTTGAAGAGGAAACCATGAAGAACACTATAGCTTCATCCTTGCATGCAAAAGTTTGTTATCAGAACAGACAGGGAATTGGATCAAATGAAATAGCTCCTCCACACACATTACTATCAGTCAAAGAACCAAGGTGTGGAACTTGTGAAGATGAGCTAGCTCCTATTGATCTTATCCTAGAAGACGATGAAGATGAAGAGGATATAGTGAAGGATGAACCAGAAATGAGTAAAGAGGTTCATTCTAAGAAGGATCACTATATCCATGGAGAATAAAAGAAACCAGGGATGGCTAAGTTTGCAATAAAGAACTTGATCAGGGTTGTGAAGAGAAGATCCAAGAAAGTGCAGGAGATCAAGCCCACCTTCAATCCCAGACCAAAACAAGTGTTTATCTCTACTGGGTTTGGGTGAGGAAAACTGAAGACTTGACCAAGGACTCTAGTACTAGGAGTCCTAGTCCATGTACAAGCCATCTTGGTAAAGAGAAGAAGGTTGAACGTTTATGCACCACTACTGCACAGGCTGGACTGTCCAATTCCAAAGGCAAGCTTCATCCTCAGAAGCATGCTGCATCATCCAAGAATATAAAGAAGGAGCTGGAAAAGGATCAAAACAAACCTTCTCCTCAAGACAAGACTATCTGAAGAAAGCCCATGGAATGTATCATTTGTGGTGGTACAACTCATTATGCTAAGGATTGCATTTACAATCCTAAGAGTACCATCCACCTGAACAAGAAGAAGACATCTGAGAAAAAGAAGAAAATAGCTTCGGAAGGAAAATCTTTTTCCTTCAGAAGCATCAAGGTGACCCAAAAGAAGATAGGTGGAAAACTATCTTCGAAAACAAGTTTGGTCTCGAAAGAAAGGAATGCTTCTAAAGCACTAAAATCTGTTGCAGTGGATGCAAAAGCTTCCAAATGTTCAATCTCCAAAACTTCCAAAGGCATAAAAACTTCCTAAGTGTTGAAAGCCAAGTCTAATCTTCCAAAGATGGTGTGGAACATGAAGGAAGGCCATGTGACTGAAGTTTCTTCATCAACAACAACCAAGGATCCTCAAAGCTTGCATATAGGATTAATAACTATTGAACTATCTTTAGTTCATCTTGATAAGACCAAGACCAGGAAGGCTTGGGTTTCTAGATGTAACTAATCATCTCTTTTCATGTGTAGATTTAGCTGAAGACAAAAGGAAATGTATGGATCATTGATAGTGGCTATTCCAGGCACATGACTTGCAAGGGGTTTTTGCTTCAAGACTTTAAGAAAATTGATGGATGGCCAGTTGCTTTTGGAGGTGAATCAAGAGGTTACATTACTGGAAGGGGCAGCGTCACAAATGATAAGCTCAGTATTGAAAAGGTAAACTTTGTCAAGGAGATTGAGTACAATCTTTTGAGTGTATCTTAAATTTTTATGAACAAAGACATAACATGCTCTTTACTGAGCATGAGTGCATTGTTCTCAAGCCCAGGGTGACCATTCCTCAAGAGCATATTTTACTCAGAGCCCCCAGGAAAGAGAACATGTACAAGATGGATTTGCAGGAAACCTCTCCCTTGGGAGAAGTTTCTTGCTTTTTATCTAAAGCAAATGGTGATGAGTCTTTCCTTTGGCATAAAAGAACGTGCCATGTAAAATTTAAGAACATGAATAAATTGATTAAGAATGATTTGGTAACTATACCAAAGAAAGAGTTTACAAGTGATAATCATTGTGTTGCATGTCTGAAAGGAAAGCAACATAAAGTGTCATACAAGCCAAAGGAAATGAACTCCATCACTACTCCCCTACACTTACTACACATGGATCTCTTTGACCCCACAAGTGTAATGAGTTTAGGAAGAACTTCATATTTCCTTGTGATCACAAATGATTTCATAAGATACACTTGGTGGGTCTTTTTTCTTAGAAGTAAGGATGAGACCCTAGATCTTGAAATCCTTCATTCTAAAAATTGAGAATTAATATGATCATAAGGTTAAGATCGTAAGATATGATCAAGCAACTGATTTCAAGAACCAGATCCTTGATTCATTTTATGATGCTAAGGGTATGTCAAGACAATATAGTGCTCCTAGAACTCCTTAACAAAATGGTGTTGTTGAAAGGAGAAATAAGACATTTATTAAGGCTACAAGAACCATGCTCTTTGACTCTAAATTGCCCGTCACCTTATAGGCAGAAGTAGTCAACACTACCTACTATATGCAGAACAGAGTTTTAGTAGTCAAAACTCATGGTAAGACACCTTATGAACTGTGGCACAAAAGAAGACCTTTCATTGGTTTCCTCAGGTTATTTGGATGTCCATGCACCATCTTGAATACCAAAGATCATATAGCCAAGTTTGATGAGAAGGCAGATGATGGACATTATATTGGATACTATTCTCAAGCTAAAGCGTATAGAGTATACAATCTTAGAACTAGAGTAGTTGAGGAGTCAGCCAATATGACCTTCAATGAACACACTCCAAGTGTGAAAGGTTCTGGTCCTGATTGGCTATTTGATCTTGATTTTATTTCCAACTGTTTTAACAAATCTTGTGAATATGTTACAGGAACAACAGCTAATATTTTTATAAAAGATCTTAATTCAATATTTGAGCTAAGAAGACCAAACGATAGAATCCCTTCAGCACCAGTGGTAACAAGCAATGCATGTAGAAACACCTGTCAACACTAATATGACAACAAATTCTTTAGCTGATACATCTGAGATACCAACCAATTCCAGCAATAAGGCACAAAACTCAAATGAAGGGTTTTCTAATGCAAGAGAAGATGGAGATGGTGAAAGTGATCAGGAATTTGTTGATGCTGACAACCACTCCACTGAAGACAATATCAATGATGTTCCACACTCTCTGGATCAAGTCATACTTGATGGGTGTGATGATGTGGTAGGTGATACTCAATCACCAGATCTAAATTTCTCAAATTTGGATCTATTAAATCAACTTGCTGTGATTCCTTAGCTAAGAATCCACAAGTCACATCCTACCACAAACATCATTGGTGATGTCGAGACTAGGGTGAGAACAAGAGGACAAACCCATGATCAAAATGTTTGTCTACACTCTTGCTTTTTATCCCAGATTGAGCCAACGAAAGTTGATGAAGCTCTAAGAGATAAAAGCTGGATTGAAGCAATGTTAGAGGAACTTCTTTAATTCAAAAGATAGGGTGTTGGGAACCTATGTCCTCTTCCAGCTGGGAAGATGTCAATAGGAACCAAATAGGTATTCAAGAACAAGAAAGATGATAGAGGATTTGTCATCAAGAACAAGGCAAGACTGGTAGTCCAAAGGTATACTTAAGAGGATAGGATTTACTACACATATGATTTTGCTCCTGTATCAAGACTTGAACCTGTAAGAATATTCCTTGCTTTTGTTGCATCAAAGGATTTCAAGGTCTGCCAACTTGATGGCAAGTGTGCATTTCTATATAGGGTGATAGATAAAGAAGTGTATGTGTGTCAACCACCTGGTTTTGCAGATCTAGTTCATCCTGATTATGTGTATCAAGCACTAAGAAATTAGTATGAGACACTATCATAATACCTAGTTCAAAATGGTTAAAAAATAGGTACTATTGATAGCACACTTTTCATTAAAAGAACGAGGAATGACTTGATGCTCGATCAAGCTTATGTTGATGACATTATTTTTTGGTTAACTAATGAAAAGCTCTACAAAGAATTTGAAAAGCTAATGAAGAACAGGTTTGAAATGAGTGCCATGGGGGAACTTAATTTTTTTTCTATCAAGTGAAGCAGGTTGACAATGGCATCTTCATAAACCAGTCAAAGTATGCACAAGACGTACTAACCAGATTTCATCTGACTAAGTATAAGGCTGCTAAGACTCCCATAGCCAGAAACCACTCCCTAGGGCCTGATCTTGAGGGGGGTATGTGGATGAACATCAATATAGAGCTATGATTAGGTTTCTTATGTACCTAATAGCCAGCAGGCCTGATATCATGTTTTACACATACATATGTGCAAGATATCAAGCCAACCCCAAGATGTCACACCTAGTTTATGTCAAGAGGATTATTAGATACCTCAAAAGAGCTCCCACACTAGGACTTTAGTATCCAAAGAATTCTTACTTCAATCTCTATGCATATACAGATTGTGACTATGGTGGTTACAATATGACTACTAAGTCTACATCTGGGGGATGTTAGTTTTGTGGTGGAAGGATTGTCTCATGACAATGCAAGAAGCAATCCTGTGTATCTGAATCAACTGCTGAAGTTGAATATATTACTAATGCAAGCTGTTGTGCTCAAGTGCTTTGGATTGAGAATCAGATGCTAGATTATGGATTCAACTTCAAGAAGACTACTATCCACTTAGACAACAATAGTACTATCTCAATCATAGAGAATCTAGTGGAGCACTCAAAGACAAAGCACATCAATATCAGGTATCATTTGATCAGAGATAATATTAAAAAAGGATTGATTAAACTGGTTAAAGTTAACACAAATAAATAATATGTTAATTTATCACAAAAGCATCTGATGAATAGAAATTTAAATATCTTCTATCAACTATTGGGATGATTAACTTTGAGTGGATTTTCTTAAATTAATTTCAAAATTGTTTTTCACAAGGTGTGTCTTATTTGTTGTCTAAATTATCACACATATAATCCCTGTTTATCTTGGAAGAAATTTTTTAAATATATATTCCTTAGAATTTTGAGAGTTGTGGACAGATTTTCTCTCGAAAGACATTAATTTGACTTCAGAAGAAAAGTATGTCTTCAAAACTAAGAATTACCTTCGAAAGAAATTCTAATGTATCTTTCGAAGCTAAAATCTGCAACTAAGTACTTATATGTTTTGAAGATTCCAAAAGCAATTAAGTCTCAGAAGTTTTCTTTACTCCTTAAGTATAACTTATGAAGCCTAATATCTTCCAAAACCAAATCTGTCTCGAAGGCAAACTTACTCTAAGTACATTTTCTTCCAAAGCACTTCTTCTAAAACTAAGGAATAGCTTTCGAAGTCAATTTAGCTTCAGAAGCTTTCTCTAAGCTTTCAAAGACAAATTACATTCGGAAGATTTTTTTAACTTCCAAGATAACTACCTTATTGGGCAATTTTTCAGAGGTACCTACATCCGGATTTTATAGTTTATCTTTTGCAATAATTTTATCTCACATCCAAGCATATAAATAGCCAGTCTCTCCTCTTCTTCTTCATCTGCATCTATTAAGCCCTAAATTAACCAAAAACCCTCATTCTTCTTCAAATATCTCTCACTAAAAGCTTCATAAATGGCCAACCTTGAACCCCAAAACCAATTAGCGTTTGTCATGCACCTACACAGGCAACGCAACTAAGTTGCTCTATTATCTGCTGAGAAAGACCTTGGTTTTTCAGGGATCTACAAGTTTTTTTCCCGCTCTTTCTACCTCACCACCCTCACCATTGACCCTCCACTATATGAAGATCAACTCTTGGAGTTTTGGAGGACCTGCAAAGAGGTCATAATGGACGGTGAGAAGGCACTATCTGCCATGATGTAGGGAAGGACAGTGTTCATCAATCCAGCCACCATTAACCAACATCTGAGGTTGGATGATAAAGAAGGTGAGTTATCCTTCACCAAGGAGGCAGTAAATGGATCATTCCAACTGATGGGCTATGAAGGCGAGTTCTCAGTCAAGACCTTCAGGAAAGGAAAGGTCTCCTCTAAACGAAAATACCTCCTCCATCTCGCCATCCACTCACTATCCAACAAGCATGGAGGATGGGACCAATTTTTAGAAGATATTTCCTATATAGTCCATGGAATGGTCCAGGGGATTAAGTTCAGGTATTCCTAATTTGTTTATACAAATTTACTTGCTAACTTAAATTCCCTTGAATATTACATGTTCCCTAGATATGTCCAGCACATTCTCAACTATGACTGGGCTCATAGTTGAGGGGAGCAGGTAATGTTCTAAAGTTGGGACAGATGAAGCCCGACATCTTTAAGATAATAAGGAAAACCACTGTTGGTTTTTCAGGGGTAGAAACAGCCTTTGTCCCAAAAATGTTAGAGCAACCTGCTCAAGGTGACAGCTTGGCAATCCCAACCGATGTTGAACCCACACCTTCTTCATCTTCACCACCCATATAACCACATAATACCATCACCTATAAAAGAGAATCCAAACAAACCCCTGCTCAGTTTATTAAGATTGAGTAGGCTCCCATATACTCACCCATGTAGGAGCAAGTGGAACCAAGAGCTCCCACTTCTCTTGAGGAGCAGACCACTCCCATTCCTTCTATGATTAGTGCTAAGTTTCCTCATGCTCAACCTAATAAGCTCATAACCCCAGCCTCACGCCTTCATCCTAAGTCTCAAAACTCAGATGAACAACCTTCAGGGGAAAACTACCATCCCTAGCCGTTAGATCTTAACCAACCAATCCCCAACCTAGAATTATATAATGATGAAGGTATGGAATTCAGTGAGTACCATGAGTCTCCCTTCTCCTCCCCTACTCAAGGAGAGATGAGTGCTCCTGCCACTCCCATGTCTAGCCCACATCATCCACCTATTCCTGAGTTTGACCTCTCTGAATAAGTTCAAGAGGTCCATGTGGAAGAGGCTCTCTCTTCTGTTAGTGATTACATCATTAAGACGTTAACCACGACAACCTAGCCCCTTGACACTTCTCATGAAGGTGTCATAGAGCAGGGGAAATCTAGAGACCAGGAACAAATATTTGGTGGTGAGAGGGGTGACTTTGGTTATGTCCTCTCATCCCCCTATGATTCTTCTGATAAAGATTAGGGCAGTATGCAACAAAAGGTGCAACAATTTACAAAAACTAGCACATATCTTGTGTCTAAGGTTAGTCGCCTGGAATCTCAGGTGGCTACCTTACAAATGAAGATGCTTAGTTAGCAACTTGAGATCACTGATCTGAAGGGTAAGCTAGCTGAGAGGCCTGCCAGGCATGCTCAACCATGTCTACAAGAACCTGTGGATGTGGTGGACCTAACCTCTAGCTCACTTATGCAAGTAAGTGATGCTACCAAAAAGGGGGACAAAGTCACCATAGTTATAGAACATGGGAGCATTGCCTAGAGAATGGACAATGAGGATTCACCACCCTCACTTGCAATTGTCTGGACTCAATAACCTCCTCTGGCCCATATTAATGGGGATGTCATATTTCAAAGTTTATTTGAGGAGGGTGATGTACCAAGGGCCATGTCTTCTCCATCCAACCCTACTGACAACCCAATAGTAGAATGGAGGTATCAAACTAATAGAAGGGCCCTAGTGATTTATAGATTCCTAGGTCAATAAGAGGTCTTTAACATCTACAACCTAGGTTTCAATGAAAGCTTACCTCTAGTTAACCTACAGCTTGTCAACCCAAGCCAAAACAGACAGGCTAAAAGGTTAGCTAAGAGGATTCAGATGAGGGTGTCTGAGGAGTTTAAAAGAAGAACAAGCTTATATACACAGAGGCTAGCAGGGAAAACAGTTGGTCAATAGGATACTGAATTGGAACCTAAGATTAGCTTCAAATGGAAAACCTTAGTTGAAGGCCCACCTATGGAACCTACGAAACTTAAGACTTATACCCCTTCTGCACCAACTACCCTTGGTAGACACCAGTTGGTGAAGGTGTCTCATAACCTCTCCCTAGCCAGAGCTCAAGTGCGGAACAAATACAAGAAGGCGAAAGCTCTCTCCTCCCTAAATCACATAGGAAAATACTTGACAAAGGAAAGAAAGTTATGACTGCAGAGGGGATAGAGGAAGAGAAAAAGGAGAGGAAGAGGAAGGCAAGGGGAGAAAGACCAAGAGAAACTCCTAGTTTCATGCAGGCTACAATCAGGGTTGCCCATATGCCAAACACTCAGGAAGATGAGTTAAGGGCAAGCAGATTGAACTACCTGGGAACTAAGAACTATAATATAGATGATCTAATCTCTCTTCCCTTGGTGTAATTAAATGAACTGGCAGACACACAGGTATCAAAAGAGAGGAAGGAGGCTGAGGTTGCTGCTTTGCTCCTCAAGACCAAAGAAGAAAGAAGAAGAAGAATATTATATAAAGACCCTCTCCTCTCTCTAGTTCAAGAAAGGTCTGAGGTAGAGTCTATAGCTCTAGAGGAAGAAACTCAAGTAGGTAGAGAACAAGATAGACAAAACATGATTACCTACTTAAGTGCCACATATCTTTACCAGGCAGAAGCTTTACTCCCTTTATCTAATGAGTAGATAGAGTTTAAGTATCTTAAGCATCTGGAACAAAAAGCTATCAAAAAAAGAAAAGCTACTAAGAGAAAGATGAGAGAGGAAGCTACAAAATCAAGGGCCACCATCAAAGCAAACAAGAACAAATCTGAAGATAGACAAAGGATGGTGAGCTTATTAAAGCTGTATGGGTTCTCCGGAAGGAGCCTTGGTCCCATGTCTCTATCCACAATGGATGAGCAAATTAGGGTGATCAAGCAGAAGATCAAGAGAGGTGAGCTTCAAGAGTTGAATTCTCCATTAAGTCAAGTTGCACCTAAAACTAAGGTCAAGCTTGAACCAAACCACACAGCAAAACCAAGACCTAGTGCTGATCCACAGCCAGCTTCATCCTCTAAACCACAGCTGGATCCTGAACGTTCTTTGTAAGATAATATCAGAAGATTATAAGGCTGATGCAACCAAAGAAGCCAAAATAACCAAGAGTCTTCCTGCATGCATGCACCGGACGTACAAGGTAGAAGTTGCTTCAGAAGTTTTACACTCTACATCAAAAAATACTCTAAGTGTAAAATCTTCCGAAGCCAAAGTCCAAATCATCCAAAGACAAAGATGAAGTCTTCCGAAACTTCAGAGATGAAGTCTTCCGAAGCCATTTTACTATGAAGACTGATTTCTTCTAAAGATAGAGAAGACATGCTTTCTCTGCTCTCCTTTACATATATCTGACACACTTTCCGCTGCAACTCTGATGACTCACCAACTTGTATGAGTTGGTGAAAAGTCCATGATTTAGTAAACAGTAGAATAAGGTCTTTGTTTATAACTTCCTACTTTTGTACCTGTAAACCTTTTTGTGTTAGAAAAGGATGTGAGCTATGGCATGTCATAGTCACTAGTCAAAAGGCAATCTGCCTTTTGACTTTACATTGATCTTGTTGTCTAGATTAGTGTTTCCAACTGTCTTTCTAAGTATTGACTGTTGTAGGATGTAGTATAAAGTGTCTCAGGTCCTTATAATTCTTTTATTCTTTGTAACACTTGTAATAGAACTTGAGAGCAATATACAGCATCCTTGAAAACCATACTTCTCTGTTTGTGTTCTTAGTTCTGTCTCATTACTTACTTGTGTTCTTAGTATCATCTCACTCAAACCCGGTTTCCCATTTGATCTGTTAAGTGTTCTAAAACTCTCCTCATTGTGAGACTGATTGTATTGACCACCCTTCACACGGTCCAGCAATTGGTATCAGATCATTTTAGGTTCTTGATTGTAAGATCTTACCGTCTTTAATCCTTTCAGTCTCAAAAAATACTTAACATATCAAATGGCAGCTATCACCAAGGCTGATATGGAAACTGGTACTATGACTAAGTCTCTACTGATCACTCCTGAAGACTTTGAAACTTGGTGCCAAAGAATGGAAGGCTTCATCAAGTCTTAGGACTCCAGGATGTGGGGATCAGTTGTCTTTAGACCTCATGTACCATCCACCCCTTCAGCTACTGCTGGTGGTGGTATGATACCAAAGGAAGTGGCTGATTATTCTGATAAAGACTGGAAGAACATAGATATTGATGAGAAGGCCATGACCGCACTCCAAACTGCTCTTCCAAACTCTTTCTACAGAGTCTTTAAGAAGTGCAAGACCACCAAGCAACTGTGGGATGCACTAAAGCTGATGTATGAGGGGTCCAATGAAGCTAAAAAGAACAAAAAGGACCTCTTGAAGCAGTAGTTTGAGAATTTCACCTTCAAAGCAAGTGAAACCATGACTCAACAGTACTTCAGGTATGTTGAGATTATGGATACTCTGGCTGATATTTTAGTGACTCTTGAGAACAGGGATATTGTGAGGACGTTCATGTCCTCTCTTCCCAGACAATGGACACACTATTGTGTGGTCATTAAGAGGACTGAAAACATGAAGACCCTTACTCTAACTAAGTTGTATCGCATACTCAGTGGCTACCAGATGGAGATGAATATGCGAAATTCATCAGGTAACTCTAGCATCCAGCAGAGTTTAGCCCTTCATGTGGTTGAAAAGGACTACAGAAAACCATAGCACCACCTTATCTGCTACCCTAAAAACTCATAGAAGGGGCCTTTCATCACCTTCCTGGAGATACCAAGGAAGTGCTACATCCCTGGAAGCCCATTCCAGGAGACAAGCTCTTTATAAGCTTTTGTGTCTTTAGATGAAAGCACAGGCCATTTTCTCTTCACTCTTAAAGACCTGGACTGTATCCATCTAGGTGATCTGGAGTATATGGAAATAGTCTAGCAGATGGCTCTTTTCACTCACAGGGCCAGGAAATTCTACAAGAGTACTGGGAGAAAGTTTCCTAGCAATATGTCCAGTGGAAAGTTTGGGCTGGACAAAGGCAAGGTGAAGTGTTACAATTGTAACCAAATGGGACACTTTGCCAGAGAGTGCAAGGCACCTAAGTCAACTGGTGGCCAAGCACAAGCCAGGCCAAACTACAATAAAGGAGCACACCAGAATGAGAAACCCAGGCAGCAAGCTGCAGTTGCTGTTGAAGAAGGAGGCTTTGACTGGAGCTTTCAAGTGGAGGATGCTGCTCCAAACCAAGCACTTATGGCAGATCATGATGAAGCCAAGGTATTGGAACATCTCTGTACACCTGAATGTATTGCTAAAGTCACTAAATATAGGTCCTATAACTTAGAGATGAGATCAGATCTTGAGTCTTTAAATATCTTAAAAGCTGATTTCAAAAGAGCTGAAAATGATTACAAACTGAAAATAGAAGATCTAGAGAAAACCATTTCAACTTTAAAGCATGAACACACCAACTACAGGACTCAGATTAAAGATCTTATCACTAAGTTAACTAAATGTTAGGCTGAGCTTGTGATCAGCAACGCCCGGGCAGAAAAAGTTGTTCTTGATGAAGAGACCTTCAAGAACATGATATCCTTATCTCTGCATGCACAAGTTTGTTATCAAAATAAGCAGGGACTTGGATCTACTGAGATAGCTCCTCCACACACTCTCTTATCTGTAAGATCTCCAAGGTGTGGAACTTGTGAAGATGAGCTTCCCCTCATAGACTCCATTGCTGAAGAGGATGAGAAGGAGATAGTGAAGGATATGTCTAAGAAGAGTGAAGAAGACCATCCTAAGAAGGGACACTATTCTCCTGAGGAGAGAGATGAAGAAGCTAGGATGACTAAGTCTCAAAGAAAGAACTTGATCAGGAGAGCCAAGATAAAGGCAAAGAAGGCTCAAGAAATCAAGGTCACCTTTAACTCTAAGCAGAAGCAAGTGTTTATCTCTGCAGGGTTTGAAGTGGTGAAGGCTAAAGACCCAACCATGAACTCTAGTACCAGGAGTTCAAGTTTAGGTCCAAATCATCTCAGCAAGGAGAAGAAGACTGATCAGCTGTGTACCACTACTACACAGCCTGAACCATCCAACTCCAAAAGCAAGCCTCTCCCTAAGAAGCTTGCTGCATCATCTGTAAAGGTAAAGATGGAGAGGAAAGTGATCAAGTTCAGTCTTCCTCTCAGAAAAAGACTCTTAGAATGAAGCAAATGGACTGCATCATGTGTGGTAGTACCTCTCATTTGGCTAAGGATTGCATCTACAATACTAAAAGTACTATCCACATGATCAAAGAGAAAACTTCTGAGAAGAAGAAGGAGAAGATAGCTTCAGAAGAAAAATCTGTTTCCTTCGGAAGCTCCAAAGTGAAACAAAAGACAAGTGAAAAATTGCCTTCGGAAGAAATTTTGGTCTCGGAAGAAAGGAATGCTTCCGAAGTACTGAAGCATGCTGTAGTGAAAGCAAGAGCTTCCGAAGGTCCAGACTCCAAAACTTCAGAAGTTGTTGAAACTTTTGAGGTGTTGAAGGTCAAGTCCAACCTTCTAAAGATGGTATGGAAGATGAATAAAGACCTGGTGACAGAAAGTTCTTCATCAATAGCAACTAATGATCCTCAAAGCTTGAATACAGGATCAGTTACTGTTACATTGTCTTCAGATCACTTTGAAAAGCCCAAGACCAATAAGGCTTGGGTTTCCAATTGTAACTAACCACTTCTTTTTGTGTAGGAACAGCTAAAGACCAAGGCAAATGTATGGATCATTAATAGGAGCTGTTCCAGGCACATGACTGGAAATGGTTCTTTGCTTCACAATTTTGAGAAAATTGATGGAGGACCAGTTTCTTTTAGAGGAGATACTGGTGGTTACATCACTAGAAGGGGCATGGTCACAAATGGTAAGCTCACCATTGAGAAGTTAAATTTTGTTAAGGAGGTTGGGTACAATTTACTGAGTGTATCCTAATTTTGTGATCAGAGACACAACATGCTCTTTACTAAGCATGAGTGCATTGTTCTCAAGCTCGGGGTAGTCATCCCTCAAGAGCATATCCTGTTCAGAACCTCCAGGAAAGGGGAACATGTACAAGATGGACTTGCAGGAAACATCTCCCTCATGAGAGGTTTCTTGCTTTCTATCTAAAGAAAATAGTGATGAGTCTTTCCTCTGGCATAAAAGAATGTGCCATGCAAACTTAAAGAACATGAATAAACTAATTAAGAATGATTTGGTAACTGGAATGCCAAAGAAAGAGTTTACAAGTGATGATCATTGTGTTGCATGCCTGAAAGGGAAGCAACACAAAGTGTCTCACAAGCCAAAGGAAAATAACTCTATCACTACTCCCCTACACTTATTACATATGGATCTCTTTGGCCCCACTAGTGTAATGAGTTTGGGAAGGACCTCATATTGTTTAGTGATCACAGATGATTTTACAAGATTCACTTGGGTCTTTTTCCTTAGAACTAAGGATGAGACTCTTGAGATCTTGAAGAACTTCATTCTGAAAATTCAGAATCAATCTGATCACAAGGTCAAGACCATAAGATGTGATCAAGGAACAGAATTTAAGAACTAAATCCTTGATACATTTTATGATGAAAAGGGTATTACAAAACAATATAGTGCTCCCATGACTCCTCAGCAAAATGGTGTTGCTGAGAGAAGAAACAGGACACTTATTGAAGTTGTAAGAACCATGTTGTCTGACTCTAAACTACCTATCACCTTTTGGGCAGAGGAAGTTAACACAGCCTGCTATGTGCAGAATAGAGTTTTAGTGGTATGACTCATGGTAAGACTCCTTATGATCTGTGGCACAAAAGGAGACCATTTATTGGTTTCCTCAGGTCTATTGGATGTCCTTGCACAATCTTGAATACCAAATATCA
This sequence comes from Flaveria sonorensis, assembly GCA_025506505.1. NCBI lineage: Eukaryota > Viridiplantae > Streptophyta > Magnoliopsida > Asterales > Asteraceae > Flaveria > Flaveria sonorensis. The sequence continues at coordinate 62,287,620 of CM046433.1, read as the reverse complement.
AGTAGCCAAATTTGATGAAAAATCAGATGATGGACACTTTATTGGATACTCTTCTCAAGCTAAGGCTTATAGAGTATACAATCTCAGAACTAGAGTAGTTGAGGAGTCAGCCAATGTGACCTTCAATGAGCATACTCTTAGTGTGAAAGGTTCTGGTCCTGACTGGCTATTTGATCTTGATTAAGTTACCAACTATTTTAACAAGTCTTATGAGGATGTTTCAAGATCTACAGGTAATATATCAACAGGAGATCCTGACCCAAGATTTGAGCTGAGAAGACCAAGCAAGAATACTACTTCAGCTCCAGTGGTAACTAACCCTACAATGAAGATGCTATCAGCACAAACATGATAAATTCAGCTGATACATCTGAGATGCCTTCAAATTCGAGCTTAGAGATTCAAAACTCAGGTGAAGGAGCTTCAAATGTAAGAGGAAATGGAGGTGGTGATAGTGATCAAGAATTTCTTGATGCTGATAACCACTCCATAAAATACAACATAAATGATGTCACACACTTATTGGATCAAGTCTCACTTGATAAGTGTGCTGATGTGGTGGGTGACTCTCTATTACTCGATCTAAATTTCTCTAATTTGGATCTTTCCAAACTTGCTGTGATCCCTCAACTCAGGATCCACAAGTCACACCCCACCACAAACATCATTGGAAATGTTGATACAGGGGTGAGAACAAGAGGACAAACCCATGACAAAAATGTTTGTCTATACTCTTGCTTCTTGTCCCAAGTAGAGCCAAAGAAAGTTGATAAGGCTTTGAAATATGAAAGCTGGGTTGAAGCAATGCAAGAGGAGCTGCTTCAATTCAAAAGACAAAAGGTTTGGAACCTATGTCCTCTTCCTCATGGGAAGAAGGATGATAGAGGACTTGTCATCAAGAACAAGGCAAGACTAGTTGTTCAAGGTTACACACAAGAAGAAGGAATTGATTACACAGATGTTTTTGCTCCTGTGGCAAGACTTAAAGCTGTAAGAATATTCCTGGCTTTTGCTGCATCCAAGGATTTCAAGGTCTACCAACTTGATGTCAAGTGTCTTTTTCTGTATAGGGTGATTGATGAAGAGGTGTATGTCAAACAACCACCTGGCTTTGCAGACCCAGATCATCCTGATTATGTCTGCAAGCTTGATAAAGCTCTTTATGGGTTGCACCAAGCTCCAAGGAAGTGGTATGAGACACTATCTCAGTATCTCTGTCAACATGGTTACACGATGGGTACTATAGATGGAACTCTCTTCATCAAAGGAACAGGGAGTGACTTATTGCTGTTCATGTATATATGGATGATATTATCTTTAGGTTAACTAATCCAAAGCTCTTTAAAGACTTTGAGAGGCTGATGAAGAACAGGTTTGAAATGAGTGCCATGGGGGAACTCAATTTCTTTCTAGGAATTCAAGTGAAGCAAGTTGACAATGGCATCCTCATAAGTCAGTCAAAGTATATACAAGACATACTTACATGATTCAACATGACTAAATGTAAGGTTGCTAAGACACCTATAGCTAGAAACCATTCCCTAGGACCTGATCTTGAGGGGAAGTGTGTGGATGAATATCTTTACAGGGCTATGATTGGGTCTCTTATGTAGCTCACAGCAAGCAGGCCTGATATCATGTTTGCCACATGCATTTGTGCAAGATATCAAGCCAACCCTAAGATGTCACACCTGGTTGCAGTCAAGAGGATTCTTAGATATCTCAAAGGTGCTCCCTAGCATGGCCTTTGGTATCCAAAGAGTTCTGACTTCAATCTATATGTTTATACATATTGTGACTATGGTGGTTGCAACATGACTGCAAAGTCTACATCTGGGGGATGTCAATTCCTTGGTGGAAGGATTGTCTCATGGCAATGCAAGAAACAATCTCGTGTCTCTGCATCAACTGCTAAGGCTGAATACATTGCTGCTGCAAGCTGCTGTGCTCAAGTGCTTTGGATTCAGAATCAGATGTTGGACTATGGATTCAACTTCAAAGAGACTCCCATCCACATAGACAATAATAGTACTATCTCTATTATAGAGAATTCTATGCAGCACTCAAGACCAAACACATCAACATCAGGTATCATTTGATTAGAGATAATTTTGAGAAGGGATTAATCAAACAAGTCAAAGTTAACACAAATGAACAATATGTTGATCTATTCACTAAAGCTTTTGATGAATAGATATTCAAATATCTTGTATCAGCTATTAGGATGATTAACTTTGAGTAGATTTTCTCAAAACTTAAATCAACTATATTTCTAAAACCTGTGGGTCCTAAGTTGTCTATTTTATCACCTTCATAAGCCCTGTTTATTTTGGAAGAAAATTTTTAATGATATTCCCTTAGATTTTTGAAAATTTCTCAAAACATATTTTCTTTCGGAAGATTTCAAGTTGCCTTCGAAAGAAATTTATGTCTTCAAATCAACTAACTACTTATAAGAAATTTACCTTCGGAAGAAATTCTGAGAATATCTTTCAAAGCTTAAATATGCTTTTAAGTACTTGCATGCATTTGAAGGACAAATATCTTTCGAATGCAATTAAGTCTCGAAAGATTTGTTCTCTTAGAATAAAACTCCCAAGTCTTAATATCTTCCGAAACCAAATATGTGTCGGATGAAAAATTCTCCAAGTATTTTTCTTCCAAAGCCAAATTTTCACAACTCTTAAGAATATCTTCCAAAGCCAAATTGGCTTCGGAAGCTTTTCCTAAAACTTCCGAAGAAAAATTACCTTCGGAAGATTTTCAACTTCCAAGATAACTAACTTTTTGGGCACTTTTTCAGAGGTGGGACTGACATCCGGATTTCAAAGTTTATCCTTTTTGCTTTAGCTTTGACTAAAATCCATTTCATATATTTTCTCACAATGGTTCCCCTCTTCTCACTCTCCTCTTCATCTATATGGTTCTCTAACCTAATTTCACCCACAACCCGCCTTCGTTCTTATCTTCCTTCACCGTAAAGCTACTTCAAATGGCCAACCTTGACAGCAGAAATCCACCCGATTTTTCCATGCATCTTCACAGGAAACATAATCAGGTTGCTATGTTAGACTCTGAGAAAGATCTAGGTTTCTCAAAGGTTTTCCGTTACCTTTCTTTGTCCAACTACTTCATCTCCCTCACCATTGATCCTCCTCTCTATGAGGATCAATTGTTAGCATTCTGGCGAATCTGCGAAGAGGTCACCATGGATGGGGAGAAGGCACTGTCTGCCACAGTGCAGGGTAGGACAATCTTCATCACCCCAGCCACCATAAACACACATCTTCAGCTGGATGATGTAGAAGGTGACTTGTCCTTCCCCAAAGCTGCTGCAACCAATCCTTTAAGCAGATGGGCTATGAAGGTGACTTCTCAGTCAAGACCTTTAGGAAGGGGAAGGTCCCCTCTTAATGGAAGTACCTCCTCCATGTTATCCTACATAGCTTATCTAACAAGCGTGAAGGATAGGACTAGATTCCAGAATACCTCTCCTTTATTGTCCATAGGATGGTTCAGGGGGTCAAGTTTAGGTATTTATAATTTGTATATACCAATTTACTTGCTAACTTAGACTCCCTAGAGTATTACATGTTCCCTAGATATGTCCAACACATTCTCAACTATGAACTAGGCACACAGTTGAGGGGAATAGGTAATATTTTAAAATTAGTACAGATGAAGCCCAGCATCTTCAAAAACATAAGAAAGCCAACTGTTGGCTTCTCTGGGGTATAAACAGCCCTGGTCCTAAAAATGTTAGAGCTTATTGCTCAAAGTGACAACCTAGCAGCACCAGCTAGTGTTAAACCCACACCTTCTACCTCCCAACCCCAAATACAACCTACAATAACCATCACCTACCAATGAAAAACCAAGCGAACCCCTATACATGCTATTCAGCCTATGTAGGCCCCCATATCACCAACCATGCAGGAGGAAGTGGACACTCAAGCTCCTACTTCCCCTGAGGAGCAAACCACTCCTATCTCTAAAATGATCAGTGTTGAGGTTCCTCATGCTCAGCTTGATAAGCTCACACCCCAAACAACCTTAAGCCTTCACTCAGAGTCTCAACACTCTAATGAACAACCTTTTGGGGACAGTTACCATTCCCAACCGCTGGATCTAAACCAACCAACTCCCAGCCTTGACTTCTAAGGATGAAGACATGGGCTTCAGTGAGTACCATAAGTCTCTCTTCTCCACCCCTACTCAAGGAGAGATGAGTGCTCCTCTCTCACTCATGTCTAGCCCACATCATCCAACCCAAACTGAGGTGGATCTTCCTGAACCTATTCAGGAGATCCATATGGAAGAGGCTCTCACTTTTGAAAGTGATTACATCATTCAAACCTTGACCATGGCAACCTAACCTCTTAACACTTCTCTTTTAGTTGTCATGATGCTGGGGAAATCTAGCAGCCAAGAACAATATGTTGGTGATAAGGAAGAACACATTAGTCCTATTCTTTCATCCCCTAGTGATTCTTCTGATGAAGATGAGGGGAGTATGAAACTAAAGGTGCACACATTGACTAAAACCTTCATCTATTTAGTCTCAAGAGTTAAGTCACCTGGAATCTCAGGTGACTATCTTACAAAAGAGGGTCAATGACTAGCAACTTGAGATCATCGATCTCAAGGGCAAGCTAGTTGAGAGATCACTAAGATCAACTAAACCAGGTCCATAAGAACTTGTGAATGTGATAAACTCAACCCCCAGCTCACTTATGCAAGAAAGTGATGCTACCAAAAAAGGGGAGAAAGTCAGAACAGTCATAAAACCTGGGAGTTCTTCTCAGGGTATGGACTTTGAGGATTCACCACCCTCACTTGCAATAGTCCATACTTAGCAACCTCCTTAAGTTCATATTGATATGGACTCACTCATATACAACTTATTTGAGGAGGGTATACCCAGAGCCATGTTTACCCCATCTCTTCACCCTAAGAACCCAATCTTGGGATGGAGGTATGACACTGAAAGAAGGGCTCTGGTCATCTCTAGAGCTCAGGGTCAATGAGAGATTTTCAATTTTACAAACCTGAGCTTATATGAGTGCATCCATCTGGTTGATCTTCTAGTTGTCAACCCAAACCAAAACAGACAAGCTGAAAGATTAGCGGATTGGATTCAAAGAAGGGTGCTTGAAGAATTAAAGATGAGATCAAAACTATATAGATAGAGGCTAGTAGGTGAGACTTTTGGTCAACTAGAGGTTGAGGTGGACCCTAAGATTAGCTTCGAAGGGGAAGCCTTGACTGAAGGCCCAGAAGTTGAGTCTATGAACCTTGAGACAAGATCTTCTTTAGCACCCAGTACCCTCAGTGAGGCACCAGCTGGTGAACATGCTTCACATCCTCTCTCTGGCTAGAGTTTGACTGCTAAACCAAGCGATAAAGGCCAAATCTCTCTCCACCCTGAGTCACCAAGGCCTATGCATGAGAAAGGGAAGAGGAAAATGACCTCTGATGAGTTAGAGGAGGAGAAGAGAGAGAGAGGAAGAGGAAACTAAGGGGAGAGAGTTCAGGAGGATCCTCAGGCTTTATGGAAGCTGCTATCTGGGCTGCCCCCAGGCCAAACACTTAAGATGATGAGTTGAGGGCAGCCACGCTAAACTACCTGGGGACCAGGAATTACAATATTGATGAACTCATATCTCTCCCTTTAGAATAGTTAAATGAGTTGGCTGATAATGAGTTGTCAAAGGAGAGGAAGGAGGGAGAGGATGCAGCATTGCTCCTCAAGATCAAGAAAGAAAGGAGACTGAAAAGGCTCTATAAACATGCTCATGTCCTCTCCCCAGTTTAAAAAAGTCCTGAGACAGAGACTGTGGCAGCTGCACAACCTCAGGTAGACAAGGAAGCTTAAAGGATGAATATGATCAACTACCTAAGTGCCATAGGACTCTATCAGGCAGCTGCACTTCTATCCTTATCCTTTAAGTACATAGAGATTGAATATCTCAAGCAGCTGGAGGAACAAGCCATAAAAGAAAGAAAAATTGCTAAGAGAAAGTTAAAGGAAGAAGTTGCAAAGTCAAGGGCCATCATACACAAAAGTCAAAAGAAGTCTAAAGACATAAAAAGGATGATAAGCTTCTTGAAGCTGTATGGATTCTTCGGAAGGAGGTTTGGTCCTATGTCTGTATCCACCATGGATGAGCATATAAGAGTGATCAAGTAAAAGATCAAAAAAGGAGAGCTTGTAGACTAGCATTCTCCACCAAGTCCAGCTCAACCTGAAGTTGAGGTGAAGGTTGAACCCCCTGAGACAACACAACTTGAACCTAAAGCTGCATCTCAGCCAACTTCATCTTCTGATCCACAGCAGGGTTCTCCTCTCTCTCTCCTTCTGAACCTGTAAGAGAAGAGATCCCAACTAAGAGAGACATAACAGAACAATCTGGTGCTGAAGACCAGTCCTCTTAGTTAAAAACTTCAAAGAGGAGGAAAAGGATGGCCAGGAGAAGTATCTCAAAGAAGAAGAAGACAAAGGAATCCACTTCCACACCTCAGGATGAGTCAGAGCATCCTAAGGTAGTGCATGAAGAGGCTGCTCAACTAACTCCTATTCAAGTAGAGCCTCTTGCCATTGGAAGACCCATCTTGTCCTGGAGTTTTACTGCTAATCCAGACAGATGGTATGTCATTAGAGATCAAGGAGGTCAAGATGTCTACTTTTGGTAAGGCATGCTTGATCTTCCTCTACATGATCTCTATGACATGAGAAGATACTATGAAAGTCTAAGGGATCCTAACCAGATGATGAAAAGAGACTTGGTCTTGATCCTAATAAGGACTATCAACATCTGAAGTACTCTCTGTTCTGATAGCATTAGCTTAGGGGGAGTTTGTAAGATAATATTAGAAGATTATAAGGCTGATGCAACTAAAGAAGCCAAAACAACCAAGATTCTTCCTACATGCATGCACCGGACGTACAAGGTAGAAGTTGCTTCGGAAGTTTTACACTCTACATCAGAAAATACTCTAAGTGTAAAATCTTTCGAAGCCAAAGTCCAAATCTTCTAAAGCCAAAGATGAAGTCTTCTAAAGCTTTAGAGACAAAGTCTTCTTAAGCCATTTTGCTGTGAAGACTGATTTCTTCTGAAGACAGAGAATACGTACTTTCTCTGCTCTACTTCACATAAAGCTGACACACTTTCCATTGCAACACTGATGACTCACCAACTTGTATGAGTTGGTGAAAAGTCCATACTTTAGTAAACAGTAGACTAAGGTCTTTGTCTATAACTTCCTACTTTTGTACCTGTAAACCTTTTTGTATTAGAAAAGTATGTGAGCTATGGAATGTCATAGTCACTTGTTAAAAGGCAATCTGCCTTTTGACTGTACATTGATCTTGTTGTCTAGATTAGTGTTTCCAATTTTCTTTCTAAGTATTGACGGTTGTAGGATGTAGTATAAAGTGTCTCGGGTCCTTGTAATACTTGTAATAGAATTTGAAAGCAATATACAGCATCCTTGAAAACCATACATGTTTCTTCTTGTTCATTGTTCTGTCTCACTATACAACATCCTTGTGTTCTTAGTATACAAGCAATATACAGCATCCTTGTGTTCTTAGTATCATCATACTTAAACCCAGTTCCCCATTCGAACTGTTAAGTGTTCTAAATCTCTTCTTATTGTGATAATGATTGTATTGACCACCCATCACATGGTCCTGCATTCTTCTAAACATTTAAAGGGGAAGGGCCAAATTAAGAAGGAAAAAGAAAGACAACATGATCAAGACCAACCTTTTCAGTTGAAGTATAGAAAGAGGAAAAGGATGTCCATTATAAGAGATTTAAGGTCAAAGAAGAAGAAGTCTAAAGCATCAACCTCTACACCTCAGGATGAGTCATAACATCCTGAGGGTGAACAAAAAGAGGCTGCTCAACTAACCGCCTTACAAGTAGAGCCTCTAGCTGCTGAGAGACCCATCATGTCTTGGGTTTACTCTCCTAACCCAGACAGATAGTATGTCACAAGAGATCAAGGAGGTCCATAATTTTTCTTCTAGCAGAACATACTTGACCTTCCTGAGCATGATCTCCTAGACATAAGGAGATACTAAAAAGCCTAAAGAATCCAAACCAACTGATGAAGAGAGGAATGGCTCTGATACTGATGATAGCTGTAAATAAGTGAAGGATCAAGACTCATAGTAATCTTTAAGTTTTGGTAGCATCAGCCTAGGGGGAGTTTGTAAGAGTTTATCTTAGAGGCTGAAGCTAACCAAAGATCTCTCAGCATACACTAAAGTACAAGGAAGTTACTTCAAAAGATTTGACCATGCACAAAGAAAAATAACTAAGTGTCAAATCTTCCAAAGCCAAAGACAGAAATCTTCCAAAAGTCTTCTGAAGCTTGAAGACTAACTCTTTCGAAGACTTAGAAGTCATGTGTCCCTGACACTTTTGACAAAAGTTGAAAACCTTTCTGCTGCCAGCTATGAAGACTCACCAACTTATACAAGTTGGTTATTATCTTCATACTTTTGTCAACTATACATAATGGGTTTTGTTAAGAATATCGAGAGATAAAGACACATACTTACTTGACATGAATGGTTCATATTCATTAGTAACTATGTCTTGTTTATTGTCAAAAGCCTTGGAAAGTGATTCAATGTTATGGCATCATCATCTTGGTCATGTAAACATCAAAAATATGAACAAGTTGGTTGGTTAGAGGAAATCATGTTGTAGGCCTACCATTGAAAGAATTTCAACTTACTAAACATTGTTTGACATGTTCAGAAGCCAAACAACATAAAATTCCTCATAAACCAATTGCTCATACTAAAATAGAATCCATCATTCAACTATTACACATGGATTTATTTGGTCCAATTAGCGTTTTGAGTTTGGGACTACTGTTTGGTTATTACTGATGATTTTTCCAGATTTACTTGGGTTTTCTTTTTAGCAACTAAGGATGAGACACCTAGTTTGCTGATAAAGTTCATGACCCAAGTGGAGAATCAGACTGACAAAACAATCAAGTGTATTCAAAGTGACAATGGAACAGAGTGTTGCAATCATACTCTGAATGAATTTTGTGATTCTAAGTGGATAGCTAGACAATTTAGTTCTGAAGAAACTCCACAACAAAATGGAGTTGCTAAAATACATAACAAAACTTTAATTGAAGCAGCCAGAACAATTTTATCAGCAGCCAAATTACCGTCTTTCTTTTGGGCTGAAGCTGTTAACACAGCATGTTATGTTCAGAATCGTGTCTTAATCAACAAACAACAAAACCTGAGTCCTTATGAAATCTTTTTCAAACATAAACCCAAAGTCAAATATCTTAAAACATTTGGATGTTGTTGTACTCTGTTACACACATCTGATTCTAAATCAAAATTTGATGAAAAAGCTGATGAATGTTATTTTGTTGGTTATTCAGCCAACAAACTTGCATACAGGGTTTATAATAAAAGATCTAAACAAATAATTAAGTCATTTGATATAAATTGGCATGACTCTCACAAAACAGATGCAGGTCTGCTCCTTTATGGGTATACGATTATGCTTTATTATTTAAAACATTTAATTAATCTTTTGTTGTTTCTACAGCTAATCATCCTTTGTCATCATCCATTCAAGACATTTTTTCTGATGATGTTGGACCCATGTCATCTTCAGCTACAGGAAGATCTTCAAACATACCTTCTTCTTCAAATGTCTCAGCTATTTAACAATCTGATTCTGTATCTGAATTGCCTTATTCTGATCCAGTCATTGACCAAGCTCCATAGGTTTCTGATCAGAGTTCCTCTTCTACTCAAAATGATCTGATTGATACAATTCAAGTTCCATTTGAAGATTTATCTATTGATAATGATATTCTTCACGAGGAAGATATTATGTATCAACCTGAAGGAGGAAATATTATTGAAGAACCTGTTGGTCATATGTCTAATTTAGATGAACCTGTTGGTCATATGTCTAATTTAGATGAAGTTATTTCTGATGACACTATTCCTCAGTTGAGAATTCATAAAGACCATCCAATAGAAGAAATCATTGGTCCATTATCACAAGGTGTCCGAACTCGAAGTCAATATGGAGTTATAAATACATGTCTGTATCCATGCTTTATTTCTCAAATTATGCCAAAGAACATTGAGATGGCATTAGAAGAAAACCATTGGGTTGAGGCTATGCTAGATGAGATAATGAAATTCAAGAAGCTTAATGTTTGGAATCTGTATGAACTTTCAAAGGGTAAGCTGCCGATCGGAACTAAATGGATATTCAGAAACAAAACGGATGAAAAGGATGTGATTGTTTGCAACAAGGCCAAACTTATTGTTCAAGGATTCTATAAGGTTGAAGGTCTTGATTATGAACAAGTATATGCTCTAGTTGCAAGACTTGAATGGTTTATGCTTCATACAAGAACTTCACGGTCTATCAGATGGATGTCAAAACTGCATTTTTGTACGGCAAGATGAAAGAGGAAACCTATGTTTGATGACCACCTGGTTTTGAAGATCCAGATCATCCTGGTTATGTTTATAAGTTGGAAAAAGCACTCTATGGCTTATATCAAGCACCTTGTGCTTGGTATGCCACCCTCACTAAACATTTGCTTTCAAATGGTTATACACGAGGTGCTATTGATAAAACTTTATTCTTATGGAAGACTGGTGATGATTTCATTCTTGTCCAAGTATATGTTGATGACATTATCTTTGGATCTACCAATGATGATTTGTGCAAGGAATTTGAAGTTGTGATGAAAAAAAAATTGAGATGAGTTCTCTTAGAGAAATGTCATTTTTCTTGGGTATACAAGTTAAACAAGATGACCAGGCTATACTGATACATCAAGAGAAATATGTTCATAGTATTCTAGATAAATATAAATTTCAAGACTCCAAGATTGCACCAACTCCGATGTCTTCTCGTCCTTCTTTAACTCTTGATCTCACAGGTGACGATGTTGATCAACATTTGTATTGATCAATGATTGGATCTCTAATGTATCTCACTGCCAGTAGACCAGACATCATGTTTCCTGTCTGTCAGTGTGCACGATATCAAAGTAATCTAAAGGAGTCACACATGAAAGCTGTCAAGTGGATTTTCAAATACCTTAAGGGCCAACCAAAACTTGGACTTTCGAATCCTAAAAATTCCAATTTCAATTTATATGCTTATACTGACAGTGATTATGCAGGATGTAATTTGGACAGGAAATCAATAACAAGTGGATATCAATTTCTTGGAAATAGGTTGATTTCTTGGCAATGCAAGAAGCAGCAGACGGTGTCTACATCAACTATAGAAGCTGAATATATGGCTGAATCAAGTTGTTGTTCTCAGATCGTTTGGATTCAACAACAACTTCTTGATTATGGTCTCAACATTTATAACACCAAGATTTGGTGTGATAATACTGTAGTGTTAAACATAGTAAAGAATCCTATCCAACATTTGAAAACAAAACACATGGACATCTTAATGCATTTTATCCGTGATTGTTTTGATCAAAAGCTTATTCACCTAGAACAAGTCAAATCAGATAACAACATTGCTGATTTGTTTACTAAGGCGTTTGATCATTCCTAATTTGACTTTTTGGTTCAATCTCTGGGAATGATTAACTTTGGTTAAAGATTAACCTTGCACGCCCCTCAAAAATATTTTTATGTTCATTTAGTTAGAATTGTTATTTTCTTTTTAGGTAATCATAGTTTTAGGGGAGGAAATATGAAAAATGTCTCAAAAAAGATTTTGTTCTTAAGGGGAGTAAAGTTTGAAGAAATCAGAAAATTAAATTTTCAAAGTTACATAGGAAACGATAGTATATTTCTTGATTTTGATATATTACATACTAAGAGTTAAAAGAAACCGACTTGGATTATGTTTGATATGTTGATAGGCTTGACTTGGCTTGACTTTTAAGATTGAAAAGTACTATGATATGTGATTCACTGAAAGAAAATTCTCTATGACTGAAGTGGGTTACTCATCAAGGTTTTATGGTAACATTAATTCAATGCTAAAACAGATTGAGAGTTACAGTCTAGTCATACTCAAACCAGTTACTTTCTGATTCATTATCTTTTAGAAGCACCATATATATATATATATATATATATATATACATATAAATTTCAAAAGATAAAAAAGATATGAAAGATAAAAAAAAGAAAAATAATCAAAAGAGCAAAAAGATGCTATAAGGTCATAAGAATAAAAGATGCCATACGCACTATAATAAAAGCTATGTCATAGACATACATACTATAGATAAATATTTTTTCTTTTGAGAATATGTTCTGACACAGGAGGCAAAATCAAAAGATGGGGCATGTAAGTCCGAATTGGCATGTAAGTCCTAAACATCTTGCGAGGGCAATACATTGATGGAAATGATCTGCCCAAAATACATATTGAATTGATGTGGCTAGTATGTCATGATCCAAGTCGGGTCATACTCAATAACGAGCTAGACAAACACCAAAGATATTTGTTTTATGATATGATCATATAAATAAATATTAACACTTAGAATATTTGGAAATTGGGTTCCCAAACATTTACACTTGTGTTGTATATAAATTATATGGATAATTTATTTCAAAGAGAGATGATGTTTACTCATCCGCATTCGTTTTACACTGCCGCATTTGATGTGGTTGAACAAATGCGGATGATGTTTACTCATCCGCATTTACAAATGCGGGTGAACAAACCCTGTCCGCATTTGTTTTGGAACAAATACGGATGAGCATTTCTGGAAATGCTGATGGAAACATACATCTGCATTAACTAATGTGGATGACCATTTGCAAATTCGGACGAATTACTTCACCCGCATTTACAAATGCGGGAGAACAACTTCATCCGCATTAACTAATGCGGATGTTGTTCTGAGAATTGCTGATGGGTTGAGGGGTTGGGCCCCACCCATTTTTCTCTCTCCTGAACTTTATGTTTCCAAGGACATGCAATATAAGATGGCTTGCAGATCTCTCTAAACTCACGCTTTGAGAACACGAAAAGTGTAAGAACCCTTTTTTCTCTCGATCGGTCTAGAGAAACATAAAAGGGAGTTGTGTAAGTGAAAATCCTAGAAACCGGTGTTCTTGTTGGTGGCTCGTGGGTAGACCAGCTTGAGGCTTCTTGCTTTAGGAGCTGCCATCCTCATTCACCTCCTCCCGACCTCATAGTTGAAGGTAGTTCTTCGTACCTTCTATGGTTGTTTGTAAGCATGATTTCATATATCGATCCATATGGGTTTTGACTGATTTTATATAAAAATGTTTTATATATAAATTAGTTCACTGTAACATGTTTAAAATTATATATATATTCCGCTGCGTTCTTCTATTTTATAAGGATAAAATAGATCTGTTTAACTTGTGAAAACCCTTCAATGGCATCAAGAGCCAGTTATATGGATACATGCTTCATTTGGACTGAAAATTCAGTTTCTTGGTGATGATTCACCAAAAGCCGAGAGGCTTCAGCCCTAGTATCCCCTATTTTTCAAGATCTATTTAGACATGCATATAGGAATCTTGGAAAATTTATATCATTTGGATGATTTTGTTTTGGAAACAAAACCATGGTTCTCGGCTGTTTATGCTTCAGCCGAGAATCTATGGTTCAAGGGGATGCTTTTGGATTTTGCTTACATATGTGGATATGTATTTTATTTGTTCATAATCAAAGCCGAGACCTATGGATGAATGTGTTGTGATTTGTTTTAATTATTCAAATGGTTTGTAATAATTATACATGTTTATTCTTCCTATTGGGTATGTAATTTATTTATTTTTCATTTGGTATGTAAATAAATAGGCTAGTTGCACTTTACTTTTACTAGAAAAATTGTATTTAGAATATGTTTTGTAAAAGAAGCTGCAACAAGACTATCTTTCTCGGTTTTAACCGAAAGGAGAAGATGAAGGCCCAAAGGAGTTTGGTGCTGAAGTCAAAGCATAAATGGAGACCCAAATGGATTGGAAGAGTCACAACACAAGGTGGACACTTGAAGCATTTGGATGCGGGATCAAGTGGGAGTTCACCGGCACAAATTTTGTGTCATTTTCACCCTTAGAAATGACTTTATTAACTCACTTGTTTCGGTCAACAAGTGATGTTAAGCTTAGATGGCTACGGTTATGGACTCATGTGATGCTTGTGTGGTTGTTTTATTATTGTTTTGTGATATATGGATATGCATGTTTAAACAATTTAAAATCAACAACAAGCATAATATTGGTTCTTATAAAACATTAACATGGGTAATAAAAGGGTTTATTAAAAGTTAATGTGTTCATAATAAAATTGGTTTTATTGAAAGAACCTTGAAAATTGTTTCACACTGGTACCACACATTTGAATGCATGCAAATGTTAGGTGCAAAATTTTTTTCAAAACTAGAATTAATGAAAACTTAAATCCCTTTTGAAACAAGTTTAACACCATCCTTTTACACAATACTCGAATCACTTGGGAACTATTTGTGGGATAAAGGTCACCTAACCACTCTTAAGGAACTTGTGTATTTGAGGTGGGGTTAACATATTTGTGGAATAAAGGTCACCTAACCACTTGTATGTGTAAACTCACACGTGTGTGTAAGTAGGACAACTTGAGTTGGAAACCATGTGAATAGGCACCGAAGCATGGTGCACAATGGTGTTGATGGGATTAAACATGCCAACTAAACATAAAGATGTTTAACCGATCCCATAAAACTAGAAGTTGCAAAGGGTTGCAATTGTCAAGTGTTGACTACCTTGTTAATTTAAATGATGAGATAAAGGTCACCTAACCATTATTTAAATGTAACGTTGGATTCTAGATTTTAATTATTAATTGTCTATGAGACGTGAAAGGGGTATTAATAATTAAAGTTTTATTTTCATAAATACTAAAAATGAACTTTGTTTGTAGAAATGGCCGCCAACAACAACGCTCCCACCCCGACCGTCCATAACCTATCACTAAGAACTATATTAGAAAGGGATCGTCTTAACCATAATAATTTTATGGATTGGTTTCGTAACTTGAGAATCGTTCTCAAGAAAGAAAAGAAATCTTACGTACTAGACGATCCCATTCCCGACGAACCCGACGTTAATGATGTTGAGGCCTATAACGATTGGGTTAAGCACACTGAGGATTCTGTGCAGGTTTCTTGCCTCATGTTGGGAACTATGATTCCCGAGCTCCAAAAGGATTTAGAGTATCATGGGGCCTACGACATGATTACCCAGTTGAAGGAAATGTTCCTTCAACACGCAAGGGTAAAACGCTTCGA
The DNA here is from genome assembly GCA_025506505.1 of Flaveria sonorensis. NCBI lineage: Eukaryota > Viridiplantae > Streptophyta > Magnoliopsida > Asterales > Asteraceae > Flaveria > Flaveria sonorensis. Next base: position 62,272,314 of record CM046433.1, on the reverse strand, counting down.
AACGGTTCGAGCGCTTCATGCATGTCGCATGGAAGAAACTCAATCGGTTTCATCTTATGTACTTAAGATGAAGAGCCACATTGATCGCCTTGAAAGGCTAAATTGTCCCGTCTCAAAAGAGTTGGCCACGGATTTGATCCTTAATGGCCTAACTAAAAGGTTTGAGACGTTCATCATGAATTATAACATGAACGGGTGGGACAAGAGCATTGGTGAGCTTCACGCAATGCTCAAAACGGCCGAGGCGGGGATGGGTAAAAGGGTTTCACCCTTCCTCACGATCAATGAGGGAGGCAACAAGAAAAGGCAACACCCCGATCCCAAGGCAAATGTTGCTAAAGGAAAGGGATACATCAAAGGAAAGGGTAAGGGAAAGGCAAGGACTGAACCTCCAAAACCAAAGCTTAAGAAGCCTAAGGTAACGGAAAGATCCATGCTTTGAGTGTGGTGAGATAAGACATTGGAAGAGGAATTGTCCAAACTATCTCAAAGAGTTGAGAAACAAGAGGGACGCTGGGCAGACCTCAGGTACAACTTTCATGATTCATATTGAATTGAATGTTATTTCTTCAAACACATGGGTATTGGATACCAGATGTGGAACTCATATTTGCAATTTGTTACAGGGGTTCAAAAGAAATAAGCATTTCAAGAAGGGAGACACAAGTCTCTACATGGGCAACGGAGCAAAAGTTGATGTTGAAGCCCAAGAGACTATGTTTTGAAGCTTTAAATGGTTTGGAAGTTGTCTTGAAAAACATCTTGTATGCTCCTAGTTTGACTAGGAACATAATTTCTGTTTCCCTTTTAAAACAATATGGTTATGTATTAAAGTTTGTAAACAATGGTATTGTGTTTTTATGGATGATGTATTTTATTTTGAGGCTATGCCTTATAATGGTATCTATGAATTGGTTCATGATAACTCATCTTTTAATAACTCGTTATACCAAACAAGCACCAAGAAACTTAAAATGGGTTTAAGTGATTTATATCTTTGGCATTGTCGTCTTGGGCATATAAACAAGAATCGGATTCAAACACTTCAAAAGAATGGTCTTTTGGAAACAAATGAAAATGGTTCATTTAATAAGTGTGAATCTTGTTTACAAGGAAAGATGACCAAGTTCCCTTTAGTGGTACTAACGAAAGGGCAAAGGATTTATTAGGAATCATACATTCGGATGTATGTGGTCCTTTTAAGACAATGACAAGGAATGGTGAGAGATACTTCATTACCTTTATCGACGATTATAGTCGTTATGGTTATGTGTACTTGTTGACACACAAACATGAAGCTTTTGAAATGTTCAAAATCTTTAAGAATGAAGTTGAAAATCAACTCAATAAAACAATCAAAGTTCTTCGTTCAGATAGAGTAGGTGAATACCTGAGTGATGCTTTTCAAGATCATCTTATGAGTTGTGGGATTGTCTCACAACTTACTCCACCCGGAACACCGCAACATAATGGTGTGTCTGAAAGGAGAAACCGAACCTTATTGGATATGGTTCGATCTATGAGCTAGAAGCTCTCTATCATATTTTGGGGTTTCATTGCTCTCCGCGGCTCGTATTTTGAATATGGCCCCAACCAAGAAAGTGGATACGACACCTTTTGAAATATGGCATGGAAGAGTTCCATCACTATCATATTTAAAGGTATGGGGTTGTGAAGCTTATGTGAAGCAGAACACCCAAAACAAGTTAGAAAGTCAATCCATTAAGTGTATATTTGTTGGATATCCCAAAGACTGTATGGGATATTACTTCTTTAATCCAACCGAGCAAAAGGTATTTATTGCTAGCAAGGCTGAGTTCTTAGAAACTAAGTTTCTTATGGAAGAAACGACGTATAGAACAGTGGAAATTGATGAGGATCAAGAACCACAAGCCAATACACGTTTGGTTGAAATTAGCGATCAACAAGAGGTTGTTGATAATGATCAAGTGGTTGATCAATACACACAAAACGTTCGTAGATCTGGTAGAATTAGCATTCCAATTGAAAGATATGGATTTTTCATGAATGGATGCTATGTGGTTGACTCGAATGAACCAACTACATACCATGATGCAATGTCCAATTCGGATTGTGACAAATGGCTAGAAGCCATGAACGTAGAGATGCAATCCATGCATGACAACCAAGTATAGGAATTGGTTGAACTACCACTTAACTCCAAACTAGTTGGATGTAAGTGGGTTTTCAAGAAGAAAACCGATATGCATGGAAACGTGGATACTTATAAAGCAAGACTTGTAGCAAAGGGTTTCACTCAAACTCAAGGGGTTGATTATGATGAAACATTCTCGCCTGTGGCAATGCTAAAGTCAATTAGGATATTATTTGCCATAGCTGCATATTATGAATATGAGATTTGGCAAATGGATGTCAAAACCACTTTCCTTAATGGACATCTCGAAGAGACTGTCTATATGGTTCAGCCTGATGATTTTGTTGATCCAAAACATCCTAATAAAGTATGCAAGTTAAAGAAATCAATCAACGGATTGAAACAAGCATCGAGAAATTGGAATCAATGTTTTGATGAAGAGATCAAGAAATTTGGATTCATCAAGAACGCTGATGAAGCTTGTGTGTATAAAAAGGCTAGTGGGAGCATTATCACATTCTTAGTATTGTATGTTGATGACATACTACTATTTGGAAATGATGTTCCAACCATGGAAGGTGTTAAAGCCTGGCATGGAAGTTGCTTTTCCATTAAGGATCTTGGTGAAGCCGCCTATATTTTGGGAATAAAGATCTATACGGATAGATCAAGACGGTTGATAGGTTTAAACCAAAGTGCATACATTGATAAAATCTTGAAAAGGTTCAAGATGGAAAACTCTAAGAAAGGTATGGTACCTATTCAAAGAGGGACAATATTGAGTACATCTCAATGTCCGAACTCAAAGGATGAGCAAGAAAGAATGAAGGAAATCCCATATGCATCTGCTATAGGATCCATCATGTATGCAATGATATGCACTAGACCGGACGTGTCATGCGCATTAAGCATGACAAGTAGATATCAATAGAATCCAGGTAATAGCCATTGGATGGCTGTTAAAAGTATATTGAAATACCTTAGGAGGACTAAGGATATGTTTCTAATATATGGATCTGGTGAGGAGGAGCTCGTTGTAAAAGGTTACACGGATGCGAGCTTCCAGACTGATCTAGATGATTCTCGATCACAATCGGGGTATGTCTTCATTATGAATGGAGGGGTAGTGTCCTGGAAGAGCTCGAAGCAGGAAGTGGTAGCATTGTCCACTACAGAATCCGAATACATCGTCGCTTCATTGGCAGCTCAAGAGGCTGCATGGTTAAAGAAATTTATTGCCGATCTAGGGGTAGTCTTTACCATTCAAGACCCCCTAGAGATCTTTTATGATAACAAGGGTGCGATTGCTCAGATCAAGGAACCCTGTGCACATCAAAAGACAAGGCACATTGAGTGGAGATTCAACTACATAAGGGATGAAGTTGAAAAGGGAAAGATATGTATTCGCAAAGTTCACACAGATCAAAATATTGTGATCCACTCACGAAGCTCCTTGAAAGGGCAAAGCATGAGAGTCATACTTGTGCCTTAGGACTTCGATATTCTAGTGGTTGGATTTGATCTGTTTTGTATTTTAACTTTGGAACGAATGTAATACTAACTCTTTGTATAAATTATGACATTTTGAGTTATGTTCCATTTTAGCATGTTTACATCCATGAATATGTTTATTATTCTAAATGTCCATAGTCGGTTATATTTGTGGGAACAAATATGAATGTAAGACTATTATGAACATGGATTGGTAGATATTCATAAGGTATGAATATAGAGCAAAAGGTTGCTACCAAGGTTCATAGATATTTGTGGGATACAAATATTGGACTGACCCGCTCTCAAATGTTACTGCATGGAATTTTATAATTGATCATAAGTAAATTTGAGTAAAGGCGAATATCATAGTGTCCTCTGACCTGAGATACATATTGGGTTTTGATATTCACCAAATATTATACCTTGATCTAGTTCTTCACTATTCTGAAATAATGGACAATACACAAGGCTATGTTCAGGTGTGATACAAGGTGATTGTGATAAACATATGTAGTTAAGATGGGATTTGTTCCTCTTATTCGTTGAGAGTATGATGTCTAAGGCCTGATAAAGTTAAATCAATAAGGAATGATCATTCTATGTCCCTGGATTGAACATGACATCTGAAACAAAAGGATATATGATTGGATTCACCTAAATCAGTTCAAGTAAGGGACTTGAAAGGAATGATGTTATTGAATGGCACTTAGTCATGCATATTAGGGGTAGTAAACCGTTGTTAGACGGTATTTGCTACTTGCATCAATTCTCTATGTATCTTGTGCAAGTGGGAGATTGATGGAAATGATCTGCCCAAAATACATATTGAATTGATGTGGCTAGTATGTCATGATCCAAGTCGGGTCATACCCAATAACGAGCTAGACAAACACCAAAGATATTTGTTTTATGATATGATCATATAAATAAATATTAACACTTAAAATATTTGGAAATTGGGTTTCCAAACATTTACACTTGTGTTGTATATAAATTATATGGATAATTTATTTCAAAGAGAGATGATGTTTACTCATCCGCATTCGTTTTACACTGCCGCATTTGATGTGGTTGAACAAATGCGGATGATGTTTACTCATCCGCATTTATAAATGCGGGTGAACAAACCCTGTCCGCATTTGTTTTGGAACAAATGCGGATGAGCATTTCTAGAAATGCTGATGGAAACATACATCCGCATTAACTAATGCGGATGACCATTTGCAAATGCGGACGAATTACTTCACCCGCATTTACAAATGCGGGAGAACAACTTCATCCGCATTAACTAATACGGATGTTGTTTTGAGAAATGCGGATGGGTTGAGGGGCTGGGCTCCACCCACTTTTCTCTCTCCTGAACTTTATGTTTCCAAGGACATGCAATATAAGATGGCTTGCAGATCTCTCTAAACTCACGCTTTGAGAACACGAAAAGTGTAAGAACCCTTTTTTCTCTCGATCGGTCTAGAGAAACATAAAAGGGAGTTGTGTAAGTGAAAATCCTAGCAACCGGTGTTCTTTTTGGTGGCTCGTGGGTAGACCAGCTTGAGGCTTCTTGCTTTAGGAGCTGCCATCCTCGTTCACCTCCTCCCGACCTCATAGTTGAAGGTAGTTCTTCGTACCTTCTATGGTTGTTTGTAAGCATGATTTCATATATCGATCCATATGGGTTTTGACTGATTTTATATAAAAATGTTTTATATATAAATTAGTTCACTGTAACAAGTTTAAAATTATATATATATTCTGCTGTGTTCTTCTATTTTATAAGGATAAAATAGATCTGTTTAACTTGTGAAAACCCTTCATACATAAGTCCGACTGGCTGTTAATAAGTCCTAAAACTTGTTAATATTCTGTGTTCAGAAACGTTTCTCAGGCTAGTTATGCTCTAAATAGATATTATTAGAGATAAAAATAATCCAAAAAATGCAGATCGGAGGTAAAAGGTTTAAGTCAAATTGTGGTGACTTGAAATCTCAAAAGTGTCTTGAAGCTGGATAAGTGTTCTACTGGATTTTAGATTGTGGAATCCATTGAATTCATATAACTTAATCAAAATATGATAAATATCACAACATATATATCCAAGTAAAGATTGAAGTCTAAGTTTAAAATGGACACAACATATTGACAATCAGCGTAACCAGTCTTATTTCAAAATAAAGATGGACAATGCTAATAATCGATTTCACATAAATATGATCCTATACTTGAAAATTATTAAATATATCTTATTTTTTTTAGTTTTAGTTTTGTTAAACTTCATGTTTGTTTACAGTTGTTTGGTTTATCAAAAGTCTTAAAATTAAGGGTTTTTGGTTAATAGTTAACACTTAGTTAAACATGTGTTTAATCATAATTAATCACAAGTTCTAACAAAATAAATAAAACTAAAAAGTTGAAAAAATTAAAAAGTTCAAAAGAAGTTGAACTTCTCGTGTGCGAGAAGTTCAAAAGGTGAGATATGTTGGCTGATGTGACTAGTTGAACTAGTCACATGCGAGAAGTTCAAGGGAAGCAAAAAGTCTGAATGTTGGAAGTTCTGACTTCTCGCGCGAGGAGTCAGAGGGCTATAAAAACAATAATTGTGCGAATAGTGAACTATTCGCATCGCACAACTGATTTTCAGTCTCAAAATTATCTAAGTGTTAAACTTGTCTGTCATTGATATAGGAGTTTATTGTGGTCGTATATTGATTGCTCAGGGATGGATAAGGTTGGTTATTAGATTTAGATTGAGTTTATGTGTGTTCGAACCTTTATCGACTGAATAAGGACAAATAAACATAAAATTGAACGAAATTAACCTTATGAAACCTTAAAATTAACCTAATCAACACTTGTTGAACATGTATAAATGGTTAAATCATCTTGAAAAATGTTTAATTTAAAAATCTAAAAGTTCATATTTGTCGCTTGCGAAAAGCTGTTAGAACATGAACAAACGTGATAAGTTTTCAAATTGCTTAGAACCTTTCGCTTGACTTTTTGACTTATCATGCGAATTCAGTTTCATGCGATTAGTTAACCTGTCATGCAAAAAGTTAGTTTTAAAATGTAACTATTCGTATGCGTTTAGTTGATTTCATGCGAAAATTTAAAATTTTCAGTTTCAAAATTTTTCGAAGTCTAGAATTATTGTTTATGTGTAACTAATCAACCTTTGTCTACAATAATTTTTCAGATGGCTAGACAAATGGTTTTTAGTAAAAACCATAATGTTGTTACTTTTCTCGGAGATATTCCTAATGATAAGGCATTGTTCAGATCTATGATTGAAGGCCTAAAGACTTTTTGGATACACGATGATATTATAGCTAATCCCATTATTTACACTGATGTTGTTGATCAGTTCTGGATTACTGCTACTAATGAGAAAGATACTCAGGAAGAACCCTGTATTTTTGCTACGATCAAGGGGAAGAGAATTGTTACTACAGCAGAAGTCATCAACACAGTATTACTATTGGAAGATCAGCCAAATGCGCCAGTTAAGATTAATGATGACGTAGCGAGAGACTGTCTCAAGAGGATGGGTTATGATCACCTATATCCATCACTGGAGAAGAAATACTTACCTCTATTCTGGAAGTATTTATTTCATGTGGTGATTCACTGTCTGAGCAACCTAAAGGCTCAGATGGATAGCCTAAGTGTTGTATTCAGATCACTATTGGTATCACTTATCGATGATTTACCTTACAGCATATCCACGGCTATGTTTGCTGAGAAGCAGAAGAACATGATTGCTGTTGTGGGGAAGAGGTTTATCATGTACCCTAGATTTATACAGATGATAGTGAATGCTGCTCACCCTGAGCTAGCAGTGTCTGATTCATCCACCTATGTTGTTATGGTGATGAAGAAAGACATATTCACTTATCTAATAGGAGCTCGTGGTAATGCATGGGATGGAACTAATTTTGCTAAGCTTGGAATATTTGTTGATGGATATCAAGAAGAAGCTCAATAGCAAGAGGATGAAGCTCACTAAGCTGATCAAGTTGGTCTATCTTCGAGCACTCACGAAGATGCTCCAGAAAGCTCATAAGGAGCTGGCATGTCAGTAGATGATGAGATTGATTGCTGGTTTAGTTCAAGAAGTGAGAAGATATTGATCAGATCGGGAATATCCTGTATGTGCTGCAAGGATGACCTAGAGTGCAAGAAACTCATACTAAACGCACTGCTGAGGAAAGAGATACAGGTTTTGTTCTTGAGGATTCTCAGTCTACTCAAAGGAGAAAGAAGAGGATGGCCAGGAAACATGTTGATTCTGATAGTCCATGTGGGAGGGGTAGAGGACGAGGTATGTTGCGTAAGCGTCGGACCCCGATGACCACCATGTCGACCAGTTCTGATATTCCTGTATCTGAGACTCTAGTCACAGCTAGTGAGGCTACTCCATTAGAGACTCCAGTGATTGTTACACAATCAACTACTGTAACATCATCTGTTATGCCTACTGCTGATGATGTGTTGAGTACACCTCCAAGAGATCTGGAGATAAATGAGACTATTGGAATGGAAGATTTTCCCAACACTCCTCCAGCTCAGAGACATGGTGCTAGTACTTCATCTAGTTCACTTACACCTGTTACTTTGAACATAGTGTGCATACTTGAGAGAGAGAGAGATGATGGAAAAGACTCAACTGATCTATGATTTGCATGCTCTTAATCAAGAAAAAGATGAGAGGATTAAGAGTTTGGAGCATCAGCAACAGTTTATGTTCAGTTATATATAGATGATGGATCAGAACATCAGAGACATCATTTCTTATGTTCCATTCTCGTTTGCTTAGCAACGAACCACAGAAGTTGGAGAGTCAAATGGACAACAATCTGTTGGTCCTGAAGTTGCTGATGATCCTACTACTGCTACAGAGCATGTCGTTGATCCTCTTATAAGCTAAAGGACAACTGACACTGCTAATGTTGATCGAGCCATCTTCCACTGTTCCTACTTTGGCTACTGAGGATCAACCTATAGTATTTACTGGAGGGCGTTTGTGGAGCCTGAGCAGAACATACCTATCCCTAACCCAGTTCATGATGATGATGACTTGGAGATGGTGGATTTTAGTTGTGATGAGGAAGATGACATTGATGATGAAGATGATGAAGATGATTATGATGGTGATGATGGTGATGATAATAAGAAGGATGGTTATGGAGACAAGAAAGATGATGATGATGATGATCAGAGTAGTGATTTAGGTTCAGTTGCTGGTCCTTCTGGATCATCAGTTTCTACGAATGTCACCAGACCAAGTTCCAATGATACAATTGACTATACTCCATTAGGTCCCACTACTGAAGAGACTTATGAGAAGGAGTTCTATACTTTCCAGCAACAGATTCTTGTTGAGGAATCTGATGAAGACTTTGGTCTGTTTAATGACTTGGAAGAGACTGTGGATTACACCGACATATTTGGAAATAGTCTTAAAGACTTATTTTCAGATATCTTGCTTGAAGAAGGAGAGATAGTTGGTGAGTCAAGTGCTAAAGAGACGACTAACAAGGCAGCAGATCTAACTTGTCAAAGTGTTGTACGTCAGGTCGAAAATCTTACTGTTGATGCTCCTCCTCCGCCAGCTTATGTACACACGCTGAGACATTCCAAACCTTTCACAAGGTACGGAAACTCAGAACCTGTTCTTTACGTATGATGCACAGAAGAAGATGTATGTAATAAAGAGAAAGGCTGATAATAGAGTATTATCAGGACGAACACGACTTTCATACACTTAGTGCATTAGATTTATATGCTATGGGTCGTGTTCCGTTTATCAATCCGAGTAATTATAGAAAGAGAAACTGGATGAGGAACATGATTTGGAGACAGAGTAAGACCAACTTCAAAGACTTCAAAACTGCTAAATCCAAAGTAATAGAAGACAAGAAGCGTATATACCCTAATACTAACAAGCCAATAAAGATACGGGTTTATAAGTATCCTAGATACGCAAGAAAGATCCCTATACATGCTCATGTGCCAGTTAACAACTTGTCTAAGCTCATGTGGTGGAGTTGTGAGAAGGAGACGGGACACGCATTAATACATTGCGTAGATAAAGATTGCCGTATCATCGACCCTGTGGATCTACTTAAGTTTGTAAGGGGCGATTTGAAGAGGTTACAGGCTTGTCCAATTGCAGCTGATGAATCTGATTACTTTTTGGCGTCATAGTTCTGTTGGTTGATTATGAAGGCCCTGAACAACAAGATGTACGCTTATGGGGGCAGTTACAAGGTTGCAGACGTGGACTTCTAAAGCATTGATTCACCGAGCCTAGGGGGAGATTGTAGTGATTGAACCTAGAGGCTCGGAAAATCAAATCAAGATTATAAAAAGCAAGTCGCGTGAGAACCTGAAGTTGACGCGCGAGAAGTTCATCTCGCGCGAGAACCTGAAGTTGACGCGCGAGAAGTTCATCTCGCGCGAGAACTAAGCGAGAACTTTGTAGTTTAGTATAAATAGTTGTTAGTTGATGTAATTTAGGGAGCTTTTGTTATTTTCTGATTTTACATGTAATTTGTAATTATTCAAATCAAAGAGCAATATAAATTAAAGTTTATTTACACTTGTGTTCATCTCATGGAATTTGGTGTTTACCGTATATTTCACATCAATTGTGGACCAATATGGAATTTGGTGTTTACAGCAATTGGGGACCAATATGGAGTTAGTGTAAACACCAAGTTGAAATGTAATAGATATATAATAAAAGGATATGAAATCGACCTTATATAATAAATAAGAGGTATGATGGTACCTTATAACGGTAATAATTTCCATCACGTATGGTAGCCACTAATTACATTACTAGTTTTAATAAACTTGTGTATTACACGGGTTGAATAAATTTATATAATACTAATTACCAACTTAATTATGTATTATGGTTTGTACTTTATGTTTTATAGAATGTACCTTATTTATATTTTTTTTACTTTTAAACCTAAACTTCTCAACCTTCACATTTAGCACTAATAACTTTTTCACTTTCAACTTTAGTCTCATTTACATTTATTATTTTGAAAATACTCATTTTACATCTCGGTCTAAACTTTTCGAGTTAACATACTACAACATACGTATGTGGTTCAACATTTTTGCATCAATTTTTTTGTTCTATTTAACGGTCATGTTGTATTTTATGTTTCGTTCTATTTTATACACATTAACACACTGTAACACACATGTATAGTTCAACGTTTTTATATATATTTTTTGTTCGGTTTTATTTATTTTGTTTTATAAGCTTTACTTGTGTTGATGGTCGTTAGCAACGTTGTGACAATGATGCTGTTTAGCACGGTTTTACGCCCTCATCGCAACGCGTGGGACTTGAATACTAGTTAAATATTAAATATAATGGACATTGGTTAATTATAAACGATATTCTAATATAAGATATGATTGTAATCTTTATTATTAAAATAGAATGAAATTTTGTTTCTGAACAAACGTTTTATAAAGTATAATTTTTAAAAATTCTCTTATTGTAACTCCCCGTTTAATTAATTTTTGTTTATAAAATATTTACTTTTAAAACACCAATTTTTAAAATAATTTGTATTTTAAAAAAGTTTGATGTTTTAGAAAAATATCTTATTTAATAAAAATTATTTTTTAGATATAACATTATTAAAAAGATCTTTTTTTTAATTTATTAAAAAACTATTGAATTTAAAAAAATTAATAATATTATTTATAATTAATACGGTTATCAATATATGAGAGAAGCGAAAAAAATTTGATAAGTAATAATGTCGGGCTGCCACGCATCTTTTTTATTATTCTTTTATTAGAATAATAGTATTTAATATAAATTATGTTCTATTTGCTCAGTCAGGGTGAATCAGATATTAAACTTTTTATTTTTATACCGGGTTGAATTTAAAGACGTTTATCTACTGTTGAGCTGAAATTTCAGAATTATGAGCCTCAATAAGTATTGTCAGGTGATTCATTTCTAACTTTCACTAAAGAGTAACTCTTTTGAAATCTGGAGTATATGTTCTTTTATTTATATTTCTACTTTCCATGAAGAATCCCTGCAACTACGCAATAGTGAAAAAAGTGAACATGAGGTTGGGAGAAAGAAAACGACATGAAAAAAAGAAAAAAAAAATACTTTTTATTGAAATTTTGACACTGATTCTCAAACATATATCAAATAAAAATGTAATATATCTCACACGGCTTCAAAAAAATTTACGTTGAAATGTTGAACAACTTAAAACGTATATAAAAATAAGTACATACGATGACGCCGTATATGGCATGATAAAATGTATAAACTACAATCAACCCTAATCATTTTCAAACTAAATTTATTTTGAAACGTAAAGTAACTCGAATTATACCGTAAGTTGAAAATTAATATATTTGACCCGACTCCTTTCTAGAAAAAATTTACGTCGAAAAATAGATCAACTCAAAGTATACTTAAAAAAAACCACGAAAATGTTTTATTTTGACCCGACTTATTTCGAAACAAAATTTACATCAAAACGTTGACGGACTCGAATTTAAACTGACACATACATAAAAAATAAAAAAATAAAAAAAGAACTTAATAAATGAGATTTTTCAATCAAAATATATAGTGGGTAAACCCAAAACTTTTGAAACTTGAGGGGGTCAAAATGATGTTTTATAAACGTCTTAGAAATCAAAGGAGTTAAAAGTGTAAAATTCAAAAGTTGAAGGGTGAAAATTGCCCGGTACCTTTTTTTAAGGTAACAGTAATGATTCACTACATTACTCTTTAAAAGAAAATTAATATCTGCATAACAACACAGATCTCAAGACCTACATCAAATGGTTGATCATGGTGTGGTTTTTTGTTTATAATGTTTGATATTCCTAACACTGGTTTTTGGTGTTTAATATTCTTAACATGCTCACTTAAGTGTTTGGTACGTCACCAATGTTCTTAGCCAAAGTGGTTGAGCTAAGATACTTAAATGGTTCAATAAAATAAGAAGAGATCTCAAGTTCAAATCAGTGATCCAATTAGCCTTCAAAAAAAAAATATAAAGACATAAGTAAACACTATTACGCATTACTAAATTAATTAAATTTATAAATAATTTTAATGTTTTTCACATTATTTCTAACCCGCAGAAAATATAATGCTTTTAAACTCAGCGTCTCTTACATACCGTAGCTTTCCTTGTATTTGTGTATATTGTTTTCTACTAAAACATAACATTTTCATTATTTGTAATGTATAATGAATATGAATAATTAACTCAAGAATAAATGTTTTGTTGAAAGCTACAAGTTAAACACCCATGTTGACGAAATGAAAATGACCTGTCCTTCGTAGAACAAATTTGATACTGATATGGTGGAGATATTTATGGTAGGGCAAAGGTGCTACAAGTGAATTATGCCCTCCGGCATTGTTGGATTGTACAAAGTTTGTCTAACCCTTTTGAAGCATACTACTATGTACCCATTCTTTTCCTTTGTACTCACCATTACTTTCCCTTTATTCTCTTTTCTTTCACTTCTCTTCGTTCACATATTATGATTAAAGTTTATATATCTGACGACTTAAACAAACTTTACAACTCTACCAAAAAAAAATTAGGGTCATAAGAGTTGTACTAACTTCAAATGTCATTAACACATTTTAAAATTTAGGATCGTAAGAATTGTAGAACTTCAAACGTCATTAACACTTTTTAGTTTCTCGGTTGTGAATGAAAGGAGACACATCACTTAAACATGTTTGGAGAAGGGAGATTTCTAGACAAATGATCTTTTGAAAAGTTTCGCTCGGAAACAAAATAAAGAGCTCCCGGTTGCAGAGTTGTGTGGGACATAACAAAAAATATTACTTGGTACGAATGATAAGAGTGCTAGATTATCATTACATGACCCTTAGAATGGGTTTTTGCCCAACGGAAATATAGTTTTGTGTACCACAAAATTTATTAAAATGATTAATAACAAATTGATTTTTAATAACAACGACTCAGCTCACACATTTATTTAGTCTACTTTTAATTCTACCATCATCGCAAGACTTGAACCTTTGACCTATACTAGCCTAGTGGGGATCGTTTATAACACCAAGATACCATTAGGCTAAATGTCTTTTGTATTTCATGCGATAACTTCACATACTTGTAGTTTCTTTGGTTAGAAAGTTATATTTTCTGTAATTTTGACAAGGAAAGGGTTAATGCTTACTTTCTTTAATTGGCCATACATAGTTGGTTTGGACAGTATTCTATTAATTTTATCCAAACAAGATTTGCATTGCGGAATCTTTGTTCTTTGGTTAAGTCTAAACAAGTTGGCCTCTTCAAGAGCTCTAGTAATCATTGTTTGAAGTGATATCCTTGATGTAACATTTCAACTTGAGCATATGTGCTTTAACTTATTTTCCTTAGTTTTCAAGGGGCACATTACATGGTGGTTTTGTTCTTCCATAAAGTCATGAATGATGGACCCATTGAGGTTTGAGGGTACATATATAAATAAACCTTTGATATTATTCCCATTATTCATTCGTTTCTCCCTTTTTCTGGTGCTCATGTTCTTGATTCTCGTTTTTCTTTTCGATTCATTTTTGCTTATTTGATATTATTCCCATTTTTTTAATATAGCAAGCAATTTGAAATAACTACTATCTAAAGGTTATATACTGACATAGTATATTACATGATGATGCATCAAGATATGGATATGTTAAGGTTGGTTTGTAGACCAAGAATTTAAATAGATGATAAAAATCATTATGGAAAATTCAAAAAGAAGGAATTAACAAAATCTAAAATATAAGACTTCTTTTATTTAGTTTCTGATGCCACACAAGTTGTGCATTTGTTAAGATTTGTATAAAAGATTTTATTTCCACACCAAATTAATTCCTACAATAACAATGAATTATAGATACAGTGAATAATTTGTTCACGCATGATGTGTTGAATGTTTGTCTTTGCTCATATTTTGCTCGTTGTCTATATTGTGGTACATGATTTGCTTGGGATGATCCACTAGATAGTAAATGTACATTGTATGATCTATGTTTATTTCTTTTTTGATTGCTTCAGAGCTAGGGGTCTTTCTGGAATCAGCTTCTCAATCTATTATGATAAAGGTAAAGTTCACCTACATCTCACCTTCCCTAGACCTCGTCAATGGCTTGGCTATCGATAAGACTTAATGGGCTTAGTTATGTTATGGTAATTATTTCACATTTACCCTAGCCGACAAAACCTTTTCAATTGGCAACTTAAGTCAATTCATGTAGAAACCGCGAGCACCTCATCTATTTGCAGCCTGACATGTGTTGAGGTAAGTTAAGGATACAATCGGATACGATATTAAATTCATAAGGGAGTCGAACATTGAACTTAAGAGTTCTATGATGTAGACTATGAAGATTATCCAAATTAAAGGTCTACCATGAGGTATGCCTTCTTCGCTGGCGATAGTGATACTTCGTTGTATTGTGAACTACAGCCTATAGTTTTGTTATCAATAACTGAGGCCGAATACAGGGCCACAACAATTGTAGCACATGAAGTAGTCTAGTTAGCTCATCTAATTCAAGAGTTAAACTAAAAGGTTGATTATAAAATAAAGCTAGATTATGATAACAAGTCAGTTGTAAAACTTGCAGAGAATCCCACATTCCATGCCTGGATAAAGCACATTGAGGTACACCACCTCTTCCTTCCTGAAAAAGTGTTAAGTGGAGAAATCGAGCTTGTTTACGTAAGTACAAAAGACTAAGTTGCTGATATACTAACTAAAGTCTTGTCCAAAAAGAAGATGCTCGAGTTTTGTTCACGTTTGGGAATGAGAGGTCGATATTGAGAGGGAGTATGAAAAACCATACAATAACAACTCAAACGGATGAAGAAGTAAAATCATGGGGTGGTATAGTTTGATTTCAAGGAGTGGTTTGTAGGAGATCTAGAAAGTATAGATTTTAAAGTGCAAA
The DNA here is from genome assembly GCA_025506505.1 of Flaveria sonorensis. NCBI lineage: Eukaryota > Viridiplantae > Streptophyta > Magnoliopsida > Asterales > Asteraceae > Flaveria > Flaveria sonorensis. The sequence goes on along the minus strand of CM046433.1, from coordinate 62,256,718 downwards.
GTAATTGTTAGTTTGTGTATTTTCTTCTTTGTCTTTATCTAGTTTATTTAAATAAGTATGATAATTAAAGAAGAGTTGTATACAATAGGGATTGGTTAGAATTTAAACTAAAGTAGTGTAATGGATCGGATATATGTGCAAATCTCTGAATTGAGTTGAAATATAGATGCGGAATGAATACATTTCATTTGTTAATCACGAATTCAGTTATTAAAACAAAATAAATTAGCTCAACACACAATGTAAATAAGATTTTTAGTAGTATTTCACTTAAATATGTTTGCCTTATTACTTCTCATTCAATTAACTTCCAAAAAGAACTATTTATACTAATTACATGATGATGTATAGGCTCGCACAATAGTAGTCGCATATCTTCAGATTTCACACCAGCAGTCAAGTTCTCGCAAAATTTTCAAGTTCTCGCATTCCCAAGGAGTTTTCGCATAAATAAAATTTTGATTTCTCGAGCCTTAATTTGTAAACTATACAGGTAGGGTCGTTATTTCTATATTCATGTTCCCAATAATCATAAGAGAAGTTTTGTTTTGTGTTCATAAAAATCATGATATACTAGATTACGTTATGGGAAGCACCTCTATCGAGGTATGGGTCAGGTCCAAGGCAGAGTGCCCTTGGAAAGGGTTTCGCTGCTCGGTGAGCATTAAAATTTCTTCTCATTATATTGTTGAGAAGTAATTAAAAGATGTTTGATGTAAGGTTACATCCTCTAATCATTCGTGGCAGCTATAAAACATACATAACACCATAAACATGTGTTAAATTATAAAAAGTTAAACTAATTTTTAGAAAAGCAGTGAAACTAAATTGTACAAAGTTTTATACAAGGAAAAAATAAATCTTGAAAAATGTAAGTTATTCCAAATTTATTGTTGCAATGTAGTTGAGATACTAGTAGAGTTTTCTTCATTCAAACATAAAAGGGGAAAGCACCCTTGAACTTCTTTCAACCATCCTTGACGTCACGGAACAACTCTCCTTTAGTAGCTACACATCATATTTCATCCTCACTGAATAGTTATGGAAGCCTACTCAATGATCCGAAAAAAATAAAAGTTAATCTTCAAAATAAATTAAGAAATAAAAATTTCAAATAATTTGTCAAATTATAACGAGACCAAATCATTTTATTCCACGTTGGATTGAATTTAAATGATAAGATATTTCGGATGTATTATATTATTTTATTCAAAGGGTTATTGAATTTTAATAATCCCAACTTTTATTTATTGGTCATAATTAATACCAACTCAGGAAATGTTTGCAAACACTTTCAATTTTAAGCTTATTTTCCTCTATTCATTGCTTACTAATTGAGAGTTAACCCCCATTAGTTTTTTTGATGAAATGAGGCCAACTTTGAGCCATTTTTCAACTCTACCACCACTCAGCCTTCATCAGATCCGTTTTCCGATGTCTAGCCTCCATCATCTTCTAAAATCTACCTCCAACGAGTCTAGTAGTTCAAATGAGAAGGTGAAGATTAATTGGTTTTAGGGTGTAGAAGTTTCAGATTGACAGACCATATGGTTGATCAAGTTCCTGCTTAGTGTTTTAGTCATATAAACAGTTTATGTCATCAAAAAAACTAATGTTGTTAACTCTTAGTTAGTAATGGATCATTGAATGAAAGTAAGTTCAAAATTAAAAGTGTCTATAAATATTTTCTGCATTTGATTAATTGCGGCCAATAAATGAAAATTGAAATTATGAAAATCCAATAGCTCTTATAAATACTAAAAATTAATAAAGTGATTGACATTTAATGTTTTATTGTTTTCACTACTTTAAGATAAATAACACAAATTTATAATTTGGATGCCTCAACATGTTGATGTTAAATACTTATTTTAAACTCCTTCGGTCTCTGATTTCCTTTTTCTAAAATTTAACAATACAATTCTCAATGATTATTGTAGAAAAAAAAGATGTCACGTGTATAAAGTTTAAAGAAAAATAACACTTATTACAATGATATAACGGACTGCTAAAATTATGAATAACTCTTTTTTTTTCTTTTTTTTTCTTTTAACTACAGATTAATAGTTAGAATTTAGTAATAGCAAGTTAGTAATAATTCGTCAATACCAAAGTTTAAACTCTAAATCTTCAAAAAAGACAAAATCTCTTACCTCTCTCTTAAAGTAAACGACTCTTCCTAGCGTAGGAAGAGTGATGCATTTCGTCAAGGGCTTAAAACTTATCCGGTAATAATAGTCATATAATAATTATTACATTAAATTGTAATAAAAACGTTAAACTAATATTTAGATATTTTAACATGATACAAAATTCTATAATGTGTTTATGAGTGTACGAACATAACCTTTTGAAATATAGACTCGTTTATTTTTGATAAATCTTTCTCTTTGTTCCTCTTTTCCCCTCTATAAATAATTTGGAACCACCAGTACTATATCACCTCATATAGCCTAATCTATTACCAATATCTTCCCATACGACACAAGAACGACCCATGACAGTTCAAATAACTTCTTCAACACCTCCGTCGCCGCCACCGGCTACTATTCACCGTTCACCGTGGCACTCACCAGTGCCATACCTCTTCGGAGGCCTTGCTGCAATGTTGATTCTCGTTGCTTTCGCTCTCCTCATCCTCGCATACTCTTACTGGAAGCTCTCTAACGAAATGGAAAATGTTGGTCACGTTGACGACGATCTTGAACGTGGGAATGGCCAACAGGAGAATTATAAGACGCGACTTGTTTTCGAAGACAAGTATTTCGTGATCATGGCTGGACACGCGAAACCGACGTTTTTGGCTACACCCATTTCGAGTAGCGCTACATTGTGTGGTTGCTGCAGTGGCCCGGGCAATTCAACAGCACAGTTCGAGTCGATGGATATGATGGAAGAGATTGAGAAGCAGGGAACTGCGAATCGCTAGATCAGTTCTCTTAACGACGAAATCTGCTTATTGTAACTTTTTTCTAAACGCTTCTAACTTGAACCTTTAGTTACTCTAACACCGTCAAGCTAGACACTGTAGTATTCGAACCCTTACCAATTGGTAAGATCAATACATCATTACCATCAGGATGTCCGGATGCAGACATGCTTATTGCAGCGGATCGAGGGACCCTCTATTTCCCCCCATAATTTTCTCTTAATTTCTGCACATTAAGATAAGTCACTTAATCCCATCCTTCAACGTATATTTTAACCGATAAACTCATTTAAAAAAGTATAAGATCGTAAAATATAACTTTTGTTGGTTCTTAAATCTTTCATGTACATAAACCGTTTCATTGATGAATAAGTTTTAACTACTAAACTAATACTTTATGCCACAATTTATCAGAAAGTTAGACCGTATGTGTGATAGTTAAAAGAAAAAACCGAAACTAAGTTTTATTATTTGTTAGAGTTAATTACACATAGACTACTCATAATTTGTTATTTTGCCTTTATAATCCTTATCTTTTGAAAGTTATAAATATGGGTTGAGTAATTACATGAAAGGGTACCAACATGGATGGATGTTAATTTTTATATTAACCAATGATCTGTAACTCAACTGGTTAAGGTGACGTACCAATGATATGAAGAGATCATGGGTTCGAGTCAAACTCTGAGCAAAACTTTTAGAGTTAAACCAGAGGATTTTTCTAACAATGGGTTTCCTTTTAAGATGGTTGGGATGCGGTCTCGACTGGAAAAAGAATAGGTAAACCCAATTAATAAAACACATATACTCCGAACAGAGATTGCACTTTTGCCGTTCAAAATAAAAATAAAAAATAAAAAAAATTATGTTAATATTTCTGAAATGACTAAAATACCCCCAACTTACACTCAGGTTGGCCCACCCTCACTTTGAAATCAACCAGTTGGATTAGGGTTGAATTGTGAAATTGATTGAGTTTTTGTGGTGTTTTGTTGAATTTAAGTTGGAATAGGAGGATGGTGTTCATCATCGTAAGGGTCCAATATTAGATCCTTAGAAATATCATCATCATCTTCTGTATAAACAACTATTGAATCAATAAGACTAAGAGAAAGAAGAAACTCAAGTGAAGCAAATTGGGGGTTTTTCATAGATTCCATCAAAATCATCAACACCTTGAACAAAATTAAGAAATCCCATCTCTGTTCATCTCCGCAACCACCACGATCCCAAGTGATGCACCGCCAACCACCATAAGAAAGATAAGTAGGATTGATCAAAAGATTGACAGAGGTTGCCGGATCCCAGAGTTTTATGATGAAGAGAATCTGGATGAAAGAGGGAGTTCGGGTGGGGCCTGGGGGTGACAAAGATGATGGGGCGAGGGGAGGGAGAAGGGGCTTGATTTAAATTATTTATAATATATCTTGTTTCGTTAAATTATGTTAGATATCTATCTATACATAGACCGAAATAAAGAATTATATAATAAATTATATATATAACGTAATATATATGTTATAAATAACATATTAATATAATGAGTAGGAATATACTAAAAATGGTGTTTAATTTAAAAAGTCTAAGAAGAATTATGAGTTTTACACGTATCCTTCTATTGTTTTAAAAAGTAGGGTATTTTAGTCATTATGTCTTGTACGTTTATTATAACAAATATCAGTTCATTGTGTTATAGATTTTACATCATTTGTTATATATATTTATTATTGTGTTTAACTTTTTATCTATTATTGTGTTTTACAGTTAGAAATACACAATGGTATACTTTAACCAATGTATTTTTTTAAAACTCATAGTAAGTCATGGTATAGCATCTAGAAATTGGATCAGAGCTCCAAGGTATGATAGAATCATGATCATCCAAAGAAGCTATGTTCCACACCACTTCTTCTTCATCCCTCCGAGCTTCTGGCTCTGATTCCTCCATTAAGACCGACTAATTGTAAATGAGCAATGTCCTTTATGTTCTTTTGGAGATTAAGGGACATGGTAGCTAGCAAAAGGCAGGTTACCTCATTAGCATCCTCCTAAAATTTTTACCAAGCCTTATGGGCAGCGGCCGTATTGTTTTCAGGCTCGTTGAGAACAACACTATTTAGAACATAGAGCTGTTTCGTTATCTTGAGAACAATTCTTAGATCGCGGTGCCATACGAGAAACTTAGTGTTATCAAGTTTCTATTTCTCAAGAATAAACTTAAAAATGAAGGAGTTATTGGTTTTTGAAGACATCTATTTAAATAAGCAAATATATATATAGTTGTGAAAACTGCACATCGGGTATGAGGCCGCAATAACATTTTAACAATGCATTGATACATTTAGCGTCATCTATGCCTACTTTCCTCTCTAGACAGCTGTAACATGTAATAAGAGAGAAATGATCGTCATAAAACAAGTACATGAGGAAGAGCCGGATGTGTTAACTAAAACCTTGCACCTCAGAAGAATAAACTACACATCATATGTGGTGTTATGCTTCCAAACACTGATGTTTCGCTTAATGTTCCAAGTGTTCTTTATAATAAGGTGGCATAGAATGTGCGTTTTTTAAATTTCTATACTATGTTTGCTTGTTGATTGTCGTGTGATTAGATAAACATTCGTAGGACTTCTTTTGATAATTTAGTTATGTGATATTTTATGAATTATTATGTTTTCTCCTAACTTCCAAGTGTTTCTTATAATAGGGTGGCATAGTAAATATATAAATCGTAATGGCTATTTTCGTTTGATCTCGCTAGATCCAAGTAGCAAGATCAAAGTAGGTCACTATGTAAGGCCCCGTTCCCGGGACGCTTACAGCTGGACCGTCATCGCATAAATTATTTAAAATACTCATTTCTTTGCAGCGGAAATTAATAACTTTCATTTATAATTAGAACATGTTATCTCATTACATAAATCATTTACATTTCAAAATACAATAACATGTCAAAAATGTGGATGCCAGTCTTTGAAACACTCCCAGTAGCGTATGCATCCATGCCTGCAACTCCTCAGCATCAACAAAATACCTGCCAACTATTATGCATACAAAAAGTCAGCGACACTGGGTGAGTTCTAGTTTTATAAATAAAATATTTTACTTTCGTTAAAACATAACCTTCGTAATCGTATGCGATCACACATCATACGTACACATTGATAATATTATTATTATCTTCATCATTGTTCAATTCGTACATTTTGTACATTCATCATTATCTTTCGCTTCAATCTGGATCCTGTCTTATGCAATACCCCCGACTCATGTTCGAAGACCGACAGTACAGGGGTACGCGACAAGGATCCCCTTCGAGTCACAAAGACCCCATTCTTTCACTTCAATATGGATCCTGTCTCATGCAATACCTGACTCATGTCCGAAGACCGACAGTAACGGGGTACGCGACAAGGATCCCCTTCGAGTCACAAAGACTCCCTTCGAGTCACAAAGACTCCCTTCGAGCCACAAGGACTCCCTTCGAGCCACAAGGACTCCCTTCGAGCCACAAAGACTCCCTTCGAGTCACAAAGACTCCCTTCGAGCCACAAGGACTCCCTTCGAGCCACAAGGACTCCCTTCGAGCCACAAGGACTCCCTTCGAGCCACAAAGACTCCCTTCGAGTCACAAAGACTCCCTTCGTTCTTTACGTTCCACTTTTCATTATTATTGTCTTTCACTTCGTTACATAATACTTTACGTTTAATCATAGCCATACCACGTAAAGTCATACATCATACATAACATGTTATAAAACATAATACATACGTTTGAAAACCGTTAAACGAAGAAAGACAACACATACACCCATACATCATAAACATCATCACACCATCATGCACACATCAAACAAAGGTTGAAACATACGGTTATCTTAAAAACCTTTTACCCGGTATGCATAATAGCCCCAAAACACTTTAAAATCTGTAAAAGAGGGGTTCTAGAAACTCACCTGGACACAGTGAGTAGCTTCTCAATCAAGCTTTCTAAGCAAGGGTCGCACTACACAGCCTGCAGATAAATTAACACTCAAAGGGGTTAATTTCTGCCTAATTTCGCTGCTAATTTCGCCAGCATTTTCGCAGCTAGTTTCGCCAGCAGTTTCACTGCCACCTTTGCTGGCATCTTCGCTGCCAGTTTCGCTGCCAGTTTCGCCCAACTTTCGTTGGAAATTCAAGTCTGCGAGACTACCTACGAAACTATAGTTTCGCAGGAAGATCCACAGTTTCGCTGGACGACTACATAATTTCGCTGGATGAACATCCAGTTTCGCAGAACGGGCTGAAATTACTAACCAACCCATTTTTTGACCCAAAACTTCAATCTTTTACACCCAAATCTATGGTTTATCACCTAATAAGCTATATCTAAGCTTCTTATACGTTTTCTTACACAAAAATGTGAGTTTTGGGTGATTCTTTGCCTCTTTCAAAAACCCCAAACCCTAGAATCCGGGTTTGCCCTTAAAGAACCGATTAAACGATGTTTCTTACCTGGATTCTTGGTCTTTTCTTGTTGTTTGGATGCCCACAAACATCGATCTTCAATCTCTTGATCCATCGAGCCTTGAATCACCACTTTCTTTCCACTTTCTCTTTCTACACTCTCTCTCTAGAAGTTGGGTGTTGAGTTGCAAATGAGAGTTGCTCAAGCTGACCCGTTTATATATACTGGGCGTTCCCGGGACCTTAAACTCACCGAACACATAACCCGCGAGGTCTACTCGGTCCATACTCCATTTCCCGCTTATTTTTTTTAAATAATCCCGGCTAAGCCCATTATTATTAACTGGCTCGTTTCGACTTTATTCCGGGCGTTACAAGTCCACCCCCCTTATTTAGGTTTTATCCTTGAAACCTGTTATTCCTCGAATAGACGTGGGTAATGTTGTCTCATTTCCTCTTCAGTCTCCCTCGTAGACTCAGATCCCTTCCTGTGTTTCCACTGTACTCGCACAAGTGGAACCACTTTATTCCTTAGCCTCTTCTTTTCCTTCTACCATGAATGACCCTCAGTTGCTCCACGTAGTTGAATCCCTCATCCATCTCGGCATTCTCAAGTGGCACGATCGTATCCTCATTGATTGAGCACTTTCTTAGACGAGATACATGAAATGTCGGACACTTCACTTAACACGTCGAGTAGCTCCAGTTGACATGCCACTTCCCTTTCCTCAGCAACAGTTCAGATTAGTTCTTTACACCTCAGTATTAGCTTCACTCACTTTCAAAATCGAGTGATCTTCTCTCCCAAAACGAGGCCTTCATCATTACTCCATCGCCGTAGGTCAGCACCGAACTCTTGTCGGGCACGGCTGTTCAAACCACCTTGTTGCAACACTCGGTGTTTGCCTCATAGGCTGCTAGCCAATCCTTCCGAAGGCGCACGTTTATCCATCCATGTCTGTCCTAAACAGTCTAGCAGGAAACACATGCTCTCTCAATACTATCGCGCAATTCTCTTGGACATCCGGTAACCCAGTGGACTTACCAATAGCAATTTCTACATCGAAGGATGCATCGATCTTCCTACTCCTAACGTGCAACTTAACACAAAGGCAGCAGAAATGAAACTATTACTAGCACCACAATCAAAGCACAAGGCACAAATTTAACTTACCAGAAACGTACCTGACGTCGCGTCGAAGTCCGCTCTAGCCTCCTCCTGGTCGTAGCGAATGCTCTAACCTTCATCTTCTGCTCTCCTTCCTTGCACCGGAGCTTCCAGCCCTTGACTTCGTGCAGTCTCTGCTCCTATGTCCACTCTCACCACACCTGTAACATCTTATTGCACGATAATCCCTCGCCAAGTGGCCCTCCTTTCCATACTGAAAACAGAGATTCGATCCCTGCTTACATACTCCTTTATGCTCCTTCCCACATTTCTTGCATGCCCTCGCTTCCTTTGTTAACATCCTTGGATCATCCATCCTTACCTTCTTACCACCCGCCTCAAATTCACCATCATTATCATCCCGCCTTCTGTTCCCACTCTTAACATAACTCTACTCTTCTTCCTCATCCATCATTGCCACCGCCTCTCGCTCGTCATACAGCCTCCCCGCCAAATCGACCGCTGACTTAAACGTGCTTGGCCGAGCAACGACCAGATGTCTGCGGATATCTACCGGCAGACCTTGAATACACCTTTTAATCTTTCAAGACACTGGCGTCACCTGATCTGGCACCAGTCATGCCATCTCGTTGAACTTTGTGGTGTACTGTTGGTGAGTCATCGTCCCCACCTCCAGCTGCAGGAACTCCCTCTCAACTTTGTCAAGTTCTCTATGAGGACAAAACTCCTCGATCACCATCCTTTTCAGCTCCTTCCACCTCATCCTCCCGATTGCTCTGGTGCCCTCAGCCTGGACAATGTTGTCCCACCAGCATAAGGCTGAATCCATAAATAAGTGGGTAGCAAACTTCACCTTCTGATCCTCGTGGCACTCGCTGATATCAAGTACCGCTTCCATCTCTCTCACCCAACATTGTGTAGCAGCAGCACTCCAATTTCCATCAAACACAGGAGGCCTACACCTTTGGAATGCTCCATAGCTGCATCCCTTCGCAGTTTCCTGCACAGCTCCCTCATCCTCCTCATCGTCACTTGAGACAACCATGCCAGCATCGGGTTGCTCCATATCCCTAGAACCTCCGACTTCACCTCCTCATCGTGCAGTTCTCCTCTTCTCACTCTCCTTCTTCTCATCCTCCTTTATAGCTCTAATGACACCGGTCACTACAGTAGGCAGAATCGTCTGCATGACCTGTTGGACTTCCTCTGCTACTGCCTCCTTCATTGAGGCTCTCAGATTAGCACTCCCGTCCTCACCGTCCTGGTGACGAAGCACTGGCTCATCAGGAGCTGTCTCAGCAGTCTTAGCTCTGCTCCTCGTGACACGTTGTCTAACCCCACGTCCACCATGACCTCCACCTCGCGAAGCCTCAAAAGACTTACCGCCAGCCATCAAAACACTACAAGATTCAAACACCAACACGGTCAATCAAGGTAATAGCTCAAGATATGTCAAGTATAGTAAGTCCCTAATCACAGTGGCAAGTTATGTTTAGCCACTTACTTTACTCTTCATTCCCCAAGCATTTCCTATCCTGACTACATCAGTATCTAAATCTACACCAAAGCACACAAGCCACATAACATGGGCACATAATACCGGTTAACATTAACTTACATAAAACCCGTTGACATAAAACTTTTACCTGCATGCACGTAGCTACTAGGACTGGCATCCCTTTCCTTTTCGTCCCATTCTCAGTTTAAGATTAGGTTCTTTTGAAAATATTTACCCAATTCTCTTAAACTTTAGCTCTGATGCCAACTTGTAAGGCCCTGTTCCCGGGACGCTTACAGCTGGACCGTCATCGCATAAATTATTTAAAATACTCATTTCTTTGCAGCGGAAATTAATAACTTTCATTTATAATTAGAACATGTTATCTCATTACATAAATAATTTACATTTCAAAATACAATAACATGTCAAAAATGTGGATGCCAGTCTTCGAAACACTCCCAGTAGCGTATGCATCCATGCCTGCAACTCCTCAGCATCAACAAAATACCTGCCAACTATTATACATACAAAAAGTCAGCGACGCTGAGTGAGTTCTAGTTTATAAATAAAATACTTTACTTTCGTTAAAACATAACCTTCGTAATCGTATGCGATCACACATCATACGTACACATTGATAATATTATTATTATCTCCATCATTGTTCAATTCGTACATTTTGTACATTCATCATTATCTTTCACTTCAATCTGGATCCTGTCTTATGCGATACCCCCGAATCATGTCCGAAGACCGACAGTACCGGGGTACGCGACAAGGATCCCCTTCGAGTCACAAAGACCCCATTCTTTCACTTCAATATGGATCCTGTCTCATGCAATACCTGACTCATGTCCGAAGACCGACAGTACCGGGGTACGTGACAAGGATCCCCTTCGAGTCACAAAGACTCCCTTCGAGCCACAAGGACTCCCTTCGAGCCACAAGGACTCCCTTCGAGTCACAAGGACTCCCTTTGAGTCACAAAGACTCCCTTCGAGCCACAAGGACTCCCTTCGAGCCACAAGGACTCCCTTTGAGTCACAAGGACTCCCTTCGAGTCACAAGGACTCCCTTCGAGTCACAAGGACTCCCTTCGAGCCACAAAGACTCACTTCTAGTCACAAAGACTCCCTTCGTTCTTTACGTTCCACTTTTCATTATTATTGTCTTTCACTTCGTTACATAATACTTTACGTTCAATCATAGCCATACCACGTAAAGTCATACATCATACATAACGTGTTGTAAAACATTATACATACGTTTGAAAACTGTTAAACGAAGAAACACAATACATACACCCATACATCATAAACATCATCACACCATCATACACACATCAAACAAAGGTTGAAACATACGGTTATCTTAAAAACCTTTTACCCGGTATGCATAATAGCCCCAAAACATTTTAAAATCTGTAAAAGAGGGGTTCTAGAAACTCACCTGGACACAGTGAGTAGCTTCTCAATCAAGCTTTCTAAGTAAGGGTCGCACTACACAGCCTGCAGATAAGTTAACACTCAAAGGGGTTAATTTCTGCCTAATTTCGCTGCTAATTTGACCAGCAGTTTCACTGCTAGTTTCGCCAGCAGTTTCGCTGCCACCTTCGCTGGCAGTTTCGCTGGCATCTTCGCTGCCAGTTTCGCTGCCAGTTTCGCTGCCAGTTTCGCCCTACTTTTGTTGGAAATTCAAGTCTGCGAGACTACCTGCGAAACTATAGTTTCGCAGGAAGATCCACAGTTTTGCTGGACAACTACATAATTTCGCTGGATGAACATCCAGTTTCGCAGAACGGGCTGAAATTACGAACCAACCCATTTTTTGACCCAAAACTTCAATCTTTTACACCCAAATCCTTGGTTTATCACCCAATAAGCTATATCTAAGCTTCTTATACGTTTTCTTACACAAAAACGTGAGTTTTAGGTGATTCTTTGCCACTTTCAAAAACCCCAAACCCTAGAATCCGGGTTTGCCCTTAAAGAACCGATTAAACGATGTTTCTTACCTGGATTTTTGGTATTTTCTTGTTGTTTGGATGCCCACAAACACCGATCTTCAATCTCTTGATCCACCGAGCCTTGAATCACCACTTTCTTTCCACTTTCTCTCTCTACACTCTCTCTCTAGAAGTTGGGTGTTGAGTTGCAAATGAGAGTTGCTCAAGCTGACCCGTTTGTATATACCGGGTGTTCCCGGGACCTTAAACTCGCTGAACACATAACCCGCGAGGTCTACTCGGTCCATACTCCATTTCCCGCTTATTTTTTTTAAATAATCCCGGCTAAGCCCATTATTATTGACTGGATCGTGTCGACTTTATTCCGGACGTTACACACTGGGTCACAACTCATAAACAACCATAATAATGGACCTAAACACATCTAGTTGCCTTGATTGGCTCCTACTAGCTTCATGTCTTGTCTTGTCTTCAGTTTTGGCTTCGGATTTCAAATATTACAATATTTATAAAAGAAATAAATAATAAAAAACCTTAATCAATTACAACTTCAAGTTATCAAATGGCCAAAACCATAAAAACTAAAAATAAAAAGAACAAACCCTAAAATAACCATTCAATCATAATGTTTAGCCAGATTTACATATCAAACATAATCATAATAAACTAGGCAATCTTTTTGCTAATAAATATATAACCAAAATAAATAAGTTGTTTAAATAATCTAGACAAGAAAGTTTAAAACAATTTTACAGATTGTGATCTATAGCGGTTAAAAGACCGGATCTGATATGTATGTTGTTTGGTTCAATAGTATCTTGGTAAAGTTTGTTTCATTAAAACGATTTTGGTAACTTATTAATCATATTAATAATATTTAACGCAACAGACACTGGCGGAGGATAGTAGGGGCCGCGGGGGGGGGGGGGGGGGGGCTCTTTTTTCGTCGGTAGTGTTAAATTTTAGTCCGGTAGTGTAAATTTTTTGCCTGGTAGTGTAAATTTTTATATAAATATAGAGTTCGCCCCCCTAAAAAATTAATTTCGCCCCTGCCCCCCCCCCCCCCCCCCCACGAGAATGTTCAAGCTCCGCCACTGGCAACAGAGTAATAATTAAATATCAAAAATAAACCCAACAAGATCTAGGTGACAACTAATGCAAATACGTAATAATATTTAACCTACTAATGAGATAATTACACCTTACGGTAAATGAATAAGTGATTGAGAGACCGAAGGTTCAACAAACGAGTGCTAGAAAACAAACGAAAACGAGTGGGGACATGTCACAGCTTGATGGCGCGAGTGACTGGTCGCGATCGAGGTCTTGTGTTTAGGATATCACGGTGAACGGCACTGGTGTGAAAGTCATGGTGGTGGCCGGATTTAAAGCCGGCGGCGGTGGTGACTTCATATGATACGGTCGAGATTGGGAAGAAGTTCCTTGGTGCAGCCAAAATTAGAGTTTTGGTGGTTTATATCACACGTTTTGAGGCTGCCAAATTGAGGATTAGATATCATTTTGCAGACGTGAGGTGGAATTAATAATGGGTGAAGGGATTTTTATATCAGGTATATGATTCGTAAATACCAATTAATCAATTTAAGTAGGTTTTATTATTTGTTGCTTAAAGTGTAATTCTTACGAGTCATAGCTCAGGAAAATGTTAATTAATCAAACCCAGACATTTAATCCAGCGCTAGCATCTCAATTTTGATATGTGATAAAGAGATCCTACCTTAGACAAGAGTAGTGTATATTTCAATTTAAAAAGGTATTGTATATACATTGTTTTTTCCTTGTGTATTCACTTCTTGCTACTGAATTCATTAAAATGAACGGGAACCTCTATAATAGTAATAATTGGTCCATCTTCTCAACGTTATACAAAAACTTCAAGAGCCACAGTGTTTGGATAACGAGTAAGTTATATTTTCATGTACAATTATATTTACTTATGAATTGGTTTTGTTTAAAGATTTAGAATTTTATTGTGAAACTATATGCACACCAAAGAATGGAGAGGGAGTTGGGATTTGGAGGAAAACTTGGTGCAATGCTTATATACGGATGCCGATTACGAAACTCAAATGTTTATATACGGAAATTGATTTCAAAAATCAAGGTTGGGTGGGTATATGAGAAGAAAGGTGGAAAGATGTTTATATCACTCATTAATGGATTTACAAACAAGGTACAAAAGGATATTTATAGGAGCAGGAAACCTAATCCTTTTATAACTCTAACAACCATTTAAATATTAAGATAAATATATCTATAATAGAGTCTATCTATACGAGTGCTGATACCCACAATAAATAATATTTATATTATACTAATTACCAGCCTTTTATACATAATGGTGTTATACTTTATGCATACGGAAATTTAAAAAAAAATTGACTTTTCACTTTTAATCGGTTTTCATATTTTACAAAGTAAACTTTCAAAGTTTGATTATTTTTACTTTGAATCCAAAACTCTTCACCTTTTGTAATTTAATCTCATAAAATTTTATACTTTCAACTTCGGTCCCCTATACTTTTCATAATTTGCAAATTTCGTCTTACATTTGTTCTAGATTTTGCAAGTTAATATGACACAAACATGCATGAGCGATTCGTCAATTTTACGTTTCGCTTTACGTTTCTTTCTAAATTCTGTGATTTAATACAGCACAACATGTGTGCGTGGTTTATCGTTTCTACGTCTATTTTTCCCCTTTAGCAGGTTCGTCGCAACGTGTGAGTGTTAAATCGACTTAGTTATATTTTTATATGTTTTACGCTTTGGTTTTATTTTTTTTCCTATTAACAAACCGCAATTTCAGTGTTGATGGTCATTAATGGTGGTGTGACATTGATGTTATTTTGCACGGCTTTACGCCCCCGCAACGCGGGGAGCTTAATTCTAGTTATAACATAACAATTATTATTGTTACCTAAGATGAATAATATTCTTTAGATTTTTTGACTTAGGACGCTAAAGTTTTAGATAATTGAGTTTAGCCAACAGACTATTTGTATTAGTATTTTATTTCACCAAGTTTGCTAACTAAATTTTAGTATTTTACATTTGGCCATTGGTTTTTTAGACTTTGACGCTAAAGTTATGATCTCAAACTTTAGCCACTAACTAGTTATAATGAAGTTTTATTTTTTTGTGTTTGCCAACAAACTGTGCATTTATAATTTCCGACAAGAGGAAAAGATAAAGACCAGGCGCGTAATCCTATGAAAAAAACTACTTAAGAAAACACACCTCATATATGATTATTCGTTTAAATTTTATGGTGTTTACCCTTCAAACACGACCTCCTGCAAACGCTCACTCAACACGGACATCTGGTATGGACCCTAACCCTAAATCTGTTGTTCTTTATTAGCGATCTAATCAGGCATGACTACATTGAATCCACAACATACTTGTGTTTTGTGGTTCTGTTTTAGGAAGATGCATTTACAATAATGTATGTAATTTAATGGCAAAAATTGAAGAGATAGAATAGATGAAGAAGAAGATAAGTTTGTCTCAAAACATTGATGGCTCTACTTATTAGTACTGTAACAAACTCCTTCCATTTATGATTCTTGACCTCAACAATTAAATTTGGAAAACAACTTAAGAGACTAATGATAAACCCAATTAATCACCTAATGTAATAAAAACAAAAGTGCAACCTTTATTGCCTGCTGATGCTTAAGAAGTAGAGCAGCATTTTCTGTTGATCATTTTGATGCTTTCAGTATCTTTCTTGTGTCATATGTCATAACCATATGCCAATTCATCATGAGAAACATAGTTGTCGAAGGTGCAAGGCACACTCAAGGCGCTTAAAACGTGGGTTTATTAAGCAGGGCGCGTAGTATGACTGTTTTAGGCTTGTTTTGGGCTAATTAGTGTTGTTTTAGGTTTATTCCAGGTTTGTTTAGGGCTAGTGTGATTGTTTCAGATATGTTTAGACGATGTTTGGCCAAAATTTGGTCGAAACTTGGCCTTAATATGTGCTTGAGTGTGGAGTGTCTGAGACCTAGGCACGCGCCTCGTGGGCTTTTGAAAACGGAGATGCAAAAGCAATCCTTTTATAGCTTTTAAGTGAAGTTCCAACCATAGCTTTTGGTGTTGCAAACCCAATGTACACGGCCTAAACACCACATAAGAGCTGTATGGCTCTTTCATCATTTCATGCTGAAGACCGACTGCTGATATGTGGGCACCAAAAGTACTCCATACACATTAGATAGACTCTAGCCACATAAACAACCATAAAAACTTGATGCATTGTGTATAGAGTCCTCATCTGGGTCATTAACATCTCTCTCTGGTTTCTTATCTTCATTCTTCATAATCTTAGTTCCATAATTACTCCAGATCAGTAGAAACCTAATAGTTGAGCAAATTAAAGCATCAACCAGAATCACGAGGCTAGCTTTTATCAAATCTTCCCTCCCGTGGATAAATGAGTTCATGTGTCTACATATGCACCAGTAAACTTTGCCTTGTTTAATTGCAGATTGGTTAAATATATGGGTAGGACAAAGGAAATTGCTTGGAGAAACACATATGCACCAAAGATGAAACTAAAACAGGCATTAAAGATGAAACCAAGGCAGGCACCAAAGATGAAACGAAAACAGGCGCCAAAAATGAAACTCAAATTCAAAATAAAAGAGGCACAAAAGGTTTGTAGGAAAACTTTCCACATACACATCTAATTTTCTCAAATTTTAATAGTTCTTTTATGTAAATTGGTATCAAATCACAAATCTCCAAATTTTGTAAATTTTAATTATAATTTTAACAATAATAGAACCCAAACCACGGAACTTAAAATCTTGCCATGATCAAAGACATAGCCTGATTTTAAACTCAAATAACAACTCTTCATTTCAATAATACGTTGTATTTATACTAACATTTGTTGCTTTATATTTGTAGTTACTTAATTATGCTGAGGTAGAACTCATAGACCTTGAGCAAGATCAACGTGAGCCTGTTGAAAATGTGTCTCCTATGCTGAATTCTGTATGTACCTCCCTACCTCTCATTTACACTATACGTTCATATGATTAATGTTAGAAGAGGCAATTTAGGTCCAAATGGACAAAATTTGGTGAATTTTGGCTTTTATTGTTAATCTTTTGGGTGAAATAATGTTTCCAACCGGGCTAGAATGAAGAAAGTGCTTAATTTGTCGGTCAAATGGGTCGGGTTGTGTTAACCTTTGTTATATTTCTTAAATTTTATATTAGTCAAGTAGAATATTAAACATTCTTATAAAAGTTACTACTTTTAAGCTTAACCTATAACATCACCATTGTAATTAGGTTAATTCTTTTAATGATGGAGTGTATTAATGTAAGGTGGTAAATTCTAAATTTACATTTCATGTATTGGTTATTATGGAATTCAAAAGAAAAAAAACTAATAGGTGACCCAACTTGTTTGACCCAAATGGATAAAACCGGGTAAATGTTGGCCTTTTTGTTAGTCTTTTGGGTGAAATGATGTTTCCAAACATGTATGAATAAAGAAAGTTTATATATTAACAATTGCAAACTAAATTGAATAGTGATTTACACATATTCATGCAAGTTGTACAGTTGTACAAATCATTATTGCATGTTCATATATGTTAGATTTGGTGACTATCTAATTAGCAAAGGCGCGTGTCCCTCTCATATTATGTCAACCAAGTTTTTTGAAGTTTGCTTACTTGGCAATTTTAGTCTTCCCATCTTTCGGCACTTCACATTCTTAGTCCCTTAAATTAGCCAATAACATTATCAGCCTCAAGTTAGATGACA
This sequence comes from Flaveria sonorensis, assembly GCA_025506505.1. Taxonomy (NCBI): domain Eukaryota; kingdom Viridiplantae; phylum Streptophyta; class Magnoliopsida; order Asterales; family Asteraceae; genus Flaveria; species Flaveria sonorensis. The sequence continues at coordinate 62,238,934 of CM046433.1, read as the reverse complement.
AATCTTATTAAATCTTTAATGGAACATCTTTTATTAGACATTTCTCCATAATTGAGTTTAAATAATCATGTACATCAAACACCTAAAATTTGAGATGTTCCAAATCCATCTCCCGATATATCTACGTTTTGAACTCGTAGCAAATCACAGGGTGTAAGGCTTTTAATATTTTTTTTGCTTATTTTGTTTTCGTTCCTGATCTTTTGATGTGTATATTTTTCTCGGTGTGAGTATTAATATACAAGTGGCTGACAATGTTTGAAGATTGAACTTAAGTTTATTTTTAGCACATTTTAGCATGATTTTACGCTATAAAATTACTAGCCCCATCACGTAGCGTTGGGCTGGGTCTAGTTGTGTTAACATTTGTTATTTTTCTTAACGTTTATATAACTAATATCTTAAGTTTGGTTATTTTTCTATTAAAACAATATAATACTTATAAGCTTAACGCATAACATCACCTAATTATTTTTTTGATGCTAGAGTTAACTTTACTAAGTGGTAAACTAATCACAAATTTCACATTTAGTAAATTGAAATCATAATTAACAAATAAACAAAACCCAAAATCATGTAAACTCAATTTTTTCCTTGCATTCAAAACTTAGCCTGATTTCAAACTCGAATAAGAACACAATAGAAGATGGAGAATGCATATAGAAAAAGTCTAAGAAAATAGATGAAGACGAAGAATGGTACCTGTTTAAATTCAAATGAAAAACAACTCCTCATTCTGATTATACTTTGTATGTAGACTAACATGTAAAGGGTTATCTTTGTAGTTATTCGAAGATGATGTAGAACTCTTAGACCTTGACCAGGATCAACATGAGCTTGATGAAAATGCGTCTCCCATGTCTGATTTTGTATGTACCTCCCTACTTCTCATTTATGCTATGCATTCATATGATTAATGTTAGAATTTAGTAGTGGCAAATTAGCCCCAAATGCATACAACTTGGTAAATTTCGGCCTTTTTGTTAATATAATGTTTTCACACAAGCTAGAATGAAGAAAGTGCTTAATCTATGGGTCAAAATGAGTTGCGTCCAGGTTGTGCTAACCTTTGTTAGTGTTTCTAAGTAACAAATGAGTTGGGTGAAACTACATTTTTCTTCCTTTATGCATATAGTAAATATATACTTTTCGTTTTCAAACTAAGTAAATAATAGAATTCCTCCTTTATGTTTATATATTATAACATTTTCATCCTTTCCCCCTAAGAAAATAACAAAATTCATCCTTTATGTTCATGGTTTTGTAATAGTTTTCATCCTTTCTGATATAGCTGAAAATTAGATGAAAGGATGAAAAGTGTTACAAAATATGAACATAAAGGATGATTTTTTTTATTTCCTTAGTTTGTGGACGAAATGTGAAATTTACCATATACTTAAAGATTGAAAAAATGTAATTTACTCGAAATTGTTATATTATGATGATTTTAAATATGCTTATAAAATTTATTACTTTTAAGCTTAACCCATAACATCACCATTGTAATTAGGTTAATTCTTTTAATGATACAGTGTACTAATATAAAGTAATAGATTCTAAACTTGCATTCTATATATTGGTTATTATGGAATTTAAAAGAAAAAAAGAAATTAACAGCTCGCTCCATCCTGTTTTGACCTAAATGGACAAAACCAGGTGATTTTGGCTTTTTTGTTGGTATTTTGATTGATTTAATGTTTTCAAACATGCTAGAATAAAGAAAGTGCTAAACAATATATGGGTAAAAATGGCTCTGTTTGTGTAAACCTTTGTTATTTTTCTCAATTATTATATAACTAGAATGTTGCAAATGGTTATTTTTCTAATAAATCAATATTGGAGAAATAAACATTTAGTACTTTTAAGTTTAACTCATAACATCAACAAATTAATTTTTTGATGCTACAATTAACCAAAACTAAGTAGTAAACTAATCACAAAGTTCAAATTTAGTAAATTTAAATCTTAATTTAACAATAAACAGAACCCAAAATCACACAAACTCAAGTTTTTACCTGCATTCAAAGACATCCTGATTTCAAACTCAAATAATAACACAAGAAGATGAAGAATGCATATACAAAAATTCAATAAGAAAACAGACGAAGAGCAGAACCTGTTTAAAAATAAATGAAAAAAAAAACAACTCTTCATTCTGATTATACTTTGTATGTAAACTAACATGTGTTTGGTTATTGTTGTAGCTATCTGACGATGATGTAGAGCTCTTAGACCCCGAGCAAGATCAATGTAAGCTTGATGAAAATGCGTCTCCTATGTCGGATTTTGTATGTACTTCCCAACCTCTCATTTTTGCTATGCATTCATAGGATTAATATTAGAATTTAGAAGTGGCAATTTGGCCCAAATGGACACAACGTGGTGAATTTCGGTGTTTTTGTTAATCTTTTGGGTGAAATACTGTTTTCAAACAAGCTAAAATTAAGAAAGTACTTAATTTATGGGTCAAAATGAGTCACATCAGGTTGTGCCAACCTTTGTTAATTTTTCTTAAATTATAATACTAGGATACTAAATATGCTAATAAAATTTACTACTTTTAAGCTTAACCCATAACATCACCATTCTAATTACGCTAATTCTTTTGATGATACAGTGTGCTAATATAAAGTAGTAAATTCTAAAATTGCATTCCATTTATTGGTTATTGTGGATTTCAAAAGTAAGTACAAAAAAAAAAAAAAAAAAAAAAAAAAAAAAACTAATGGCTCGCTCTAACCTGTTTTGACCTAAATGGACAAAACCAGGTGAATTTCGGCTTTTTTGTTAGTATTCTGGATGATTTATTGTTTCCGAACATACTAGAATAAAGAAAGTGCTAAACAATTCAAAACGGGCTGGCTCTGGTTGTGTAAACCTTTGTTATTTTTCTTAAATATTATGTAACTAGAATGTTACATACGGTTATTTTTCTAGTAAAACAATATAGGATAGTTAGGCGTTTTGTACTTTTAAGCGTAACCCATAAAATCACAGATTGATTCTTTTGATGATACAGTTGAGTAATAATTTCATACATGAGTTATTACAAATCTCAAAAGAAAACAGAAAAACTAACTGGTCAACCAAACCCATTTGACCCATTACCCGACCTCACCTGTCCAATTTGACATCCTCTAACCTGTATCTTTTTAATTGCATAGCTAGAAAAGCTATCATCCCCTCAAAGTGGCATGATTTGTGTCCAAGGCTACAAAGTGAAGCATAGTAGTGCAACAATTCTCGAAGCCATTTTCAAGAAACATGGTGACATTGCAGCTAACTGCATTTTCAAAACAGATTCTGTGAGATCATCATTCCTTGAGGTCGTTTGCGAAGTTGTCCGACGTCTTCAAACCGATGACATCATCGAGAAACTGGAAGAAATAGAGTGCCAGGTGTCGGATGCAGAAGCCGCCAACATTAATGTGTCATGGCTTCAATCTCACCTTGAAGCCATTCACAAAACGGAGGAGACCAGTAAAAACTACAGTTTGCTTATGGAAACAAAATCAAACACCTTTTTGGTTAAAAGGGCGGCCCAGATTGATCTCAGAGAGAGAAGTGTCGAGCTCGTGGCTGCACAACAACTGTTTGAAAAGGCAGAAAAGTGTGTGAGAGTGTTGCATCTTGTTGAAAAGAATCTGAATGACAGTATCTTGGAGTCTAAATGTAAAATAGACTCATGGGTAAAGCAACCAGTTTTATAAGGTAACTAGATCATGCTATGGTGTGTAATTATTACAAAAATATATTAAGTTCTTATGGTACAGCACTCCTTTAATGTTCATATTTTTAATATGTTTACCTTTAACGCTTCTTTATGGTAAGATATAATAACCCGTAAGTTAAGTTCTTAAATACACATTTATTTATTCTTTTTATATTATAGTCACGTAATCTAAACTTTGTTGTAAATTTATTTATTTCTAGCTGCTTATACGGAAAACTTAAGGCAATGTAGTCATGTTTTACATTCGAACAATATGCAAGGATACACCATGTGGGTAGAAATTCTTGGAATTAGTTATAACTACAGAAAAGATTATGCACGTACTATTTTAATGATGTAGGGATTTTACCAAATAGTTGCTTTTAGCTAGCTTAATAAAAATAATAATTAGGGTAACTTTTAAACGTCCTATAATAGATTCTTTTCCTGTGTATTTGTGATTAATATTTATGGTTTGTGGAGCTCATGTTTCTTTTTTCGCTGCTGTTTGATGATGTTTATGTTAGTTGATCTATGGGATTTCCAGTGTTTCAGTCTATCTCAGATTGGTTATACCAGTGTTTATGTTTCTTTTTTCGCTGCTGTTTGATGATGTTTATGTTAGTTGATCTATGGGATTACCAGTGTTTCGGTCTATCTCAGATTGGTTATATTGTTGTTGTTGGATGGATTTTAATTGATTTTGGAAAAGAAGGTTCTTGGTACATCATGTTTTGGGCTACTTTGAAGAATATTGGGCTGCCTTAATTCAAGAGCACCTATGGTTTTCTTAGTTGCTAATTGAATGTGGAGTAGAGATTATTTTTTCTTCTCTTCATTTGTGTAGTAGTGTTGTGCTACTCGACTCTTTGGTTTGTTTTAATGGACAAAGAGGCCGTGTTCTATAAAGATGAAACCTGTAATCAAGTGTTCCTGGATCACCAGAATAATTCTACTGTTGGTAATTTGTTATTATGTATAGTTTATGTTGATATGATGTTGATAGGAAAAGTTTGAGATTCGAATGCATGTTGGTTGAGTTCATTTGTGGTATTTTTTTGGCCCCTATTTGATTTTGTAGTTAGCACGTACGGTTGCGTACTATTCCAGTTGGTATGTCTTTGGGTTGTGGGTTGGTTATATAGATTCCAACGAGATTAAGTTGAGGCTCTTGGTGGATAGTAGTACTCCGGGGTTTTTTGGTATATTATTTGGCATTTTTGATATGTTTTTAAACATTGTTGTATGGGCCTGTATGAAGGTGAAGTATATTGGGATTTATCTCAACATTCTATGCCTTTTTTTTTAAAACTCTAATAGATTTAACGAGATGGCTGATCTGTTTTTTATTACTTTGGTGGGCTAAGGATGTTGTGGGTTGTGATGGTTATTATTTATTGAGGCACAACTCTTATTGAATGGAAAACTTAGATATCTTTAACGCAACTGGTTAAGGTTAGATATCTATAACATGTAAATATGAGGAGTTCAAAGGTTTAAGTCTCACTATGAGCAAATTGTTCAGAGTTGAACCAGCGGGTTTTTTCAGCAATCGGTTTTCTCCTGATAGGGTTGGGGGTGCGGTCCCGGCTGGAAAACATATAAGGGGGTCAGATTAAGATAACACATATCCTCCGAAATATGGTCGTACATTTTTCGTTCAAAAAAAAAGAAGATGTTTTTTTGTTTAGTTTTTTATTTGTGATGAAAAGTTACGATGAGTCGATGAATGTTTAATTACTGGGTTCTAATTATGGAAGTAGTGGACTTTAATATGTTGTTGATAGTATTAATAACAGTTTTTCTAGCCCAAGCATTTAAATGAAACTACTTTTGTGAGAGCTAGATCTTTTGAGTTAAAAGATATTATGGTTTATTAGATTACTTTCTTGTGTCCAGATTGGTCTTGAGAAGTATGTGTTTGGATAGCGTTGCATTTACCCAGTCACAAGGTCGTGGGTTTGAATATTATACCTTCGTGTATTAAAAAGTTTAAAACAAAGGTAAGTTAAGCTAACAGAAACACTATACAATATCACGAGAGGATTGATATAACTAACAGAAAACGAGTATCGCAATTTAAATTTCGTCGCTATCACATCACGTAGGTTTTCTATTAGTGTATTATAATATAGTAAATAGATTATGAATATTATATTTATATATTGATTCTTTTTGACCATATAGCAAAGTCTAACACATTTGTAAATAATACAATTCAAGGGCCGGTGTACTATAATAAATTGGGACGATTTAAAAGAAAGGCCGGTGTATAATTGGTCTACAATTGTAAAATAAACATAAGCAGATTACATTTTATATTCTTGATTTTGACGCAACAAAAGTTTTGAACAAGATTTGGTGTGGACATGATTAAGGGGAGATCAACTGGAAAACAGATTCAAAAAGCCGGCGAACCGTACAAATATTATGTTAATGTTAATGGAACTATTTTATAATTATATATATTTTTGTTTGGTTATTTGAGTCAAAATTGATTTGGTTTGGTTAACAGAATCGGAAAAAGTATTGATTTCGAACAATTAGAAGAGTTTGCATCAATTAAAGTTCATGATTTTATATTATATTAGAAGGGTATATATATTAAGTAGCACGGTTATTCAAGCTTATTTGGGTTTATATAAACCAGTGTGCTGATTTGTTTTGGGTTAGTAAACGAAATAAGCATGGTTTCTTTACTTTCGCTGAGTTCCCGAGTTAACTAAAAAAAAAAGAAGAAATAAAATTTAATGAATTTTAAAATGAAGGATTTTAATAATATAAACCATTAACTATTGGTCAATATTAATGTCAACTAATAATTTGACCAGTATTAAACTTAATTTTCGATTTTGTTATTATTAACCGTCTCAGTCTAATTGTTCGTTAACTTTTTGGTTTTTATGACGAATCACGTGAAATTGCTCGTGACGTAGCATGTGACATGACATATTACATAATTAAAATAAAAAATATAAATATATCACTCGATGTTTTCTTCTATTTCCGAGCTACTACTCAACCTTAGGAAAATAATCTTTTATAAATAAGAAATTTAATATATTTATATTTAAATTATAACTGTGTTTTACGTCACTTTACGAGGCACGTCACGTGATACGTTATAGAAAAGTAACGGAGTAAGTGAACAGTTAAACTGAGACTGTTATTAGTGATAAAATCAAAAGTTGCAAACATTAGTGGTTAAATTTATAGTTGTGATTAATATTTGCTGTAGGACCGGTCAAAGGGTGATGCAACAGCTTCACAAGGTTGAAGAATTTAACACTTAACATATCAAATACGGATCCGACAAAGGAAACTAAGAACAAGAGTAAGAACGCAAACAGAACACAAGTATTTGGTTTTCAAGAATAATGTATATTGCTCTCAAGTGTTTTACAATTGTTACAAGGCTTAGTCCATTGGACTGGTTACATAAGATACTTTATACTAAATCCTACAACCGGTCATACTTTGAAGGCCAGCTGGAACACTAATCTAGACAACAAGATCAATGTAAAGTTAAAAGGCAGATTGCTTTTTGACTGGTGACTATGACATGCCATAACTCACATCTCAATCTATTACAAAAAGGATAAAAGTACAAAGAATGGAAAGTTACAGACTAAAAGACATTAATCTACATTTGATAAAATTATGGAGATATCACCAACTTATATAAGTTGGTGGCTCATCAGATATGGCAGCGGAAAGCAGATAAGCTTTTTTCAAAAACATGTCTTCCCTGTCTTCGAAAGAAATCAGCCTCTTGGCTTCGAAAGAGTTTGTCTTGAAGCTTTGGAAGACTTCATCTTTGGCTTTGGAAGAGTTGGTTTTTGGCTTCAGATGATTTGATACTTAGGCAGTTTCCTTGTGCATTTATCAAATCTTCCAAAGTAACTTTCTTATACTTCAGTTATGCATGCTGAGAGCTCTTTGGTTTGCATCAGCCTCTAAGATAACTCCTACAAACTCCCCCTAGGATGATGTTACCAAAACTTGAGGATAACTTTGATTTTTGTTCTTTATTTGTTGGCAGTCCTCATCAGAATTAGAACTATTCCCTTCTTCATCAGTTGGTCTGGATTCCTTAGACTCTCATAGTATCTCCTCATGTCAAAGAGATCATGCAGAGGAAGGTCAAGCATATTTTGCCAGAAGTATATGTCTTGACCCCGTTGATCTCTTGTGACATACCATCTGTCTAGGTTTGTAGAGAAAGCCTAAGATAAGATGGGTCTTTCAGCGGTAAGAGGCTATACTTGAAGTGGAGTTTGTTGATCAGCCTCTTCTTGTTTACCCTTAGGATGTTCTGACTCATCCTAAGGTGTAGAGTTGGATGCCTTAGAGTTCTTTTTCTTCTCCCTCTTGATGACCATCCTCTTACTCTTTCTATATTTCAACTGAGAAGGTTGGTCTTGAGTACCAGTTGTTCCTCCTTTATCCTTCTCAGTTGGGCCCTTCCCCTTCACATGTTTAGAAGAAGAAGGGTCAGGACCCTGCTGTGGGTCAGAAGATGAAGCCGACTGTGATTTAGCACTAGGCCCAGGTTGTGTTGTCTTTTGGGGTTCAACCTTGACCCCAGCTTCAGGTGCAGCCTGACTTGGTGGAGAATGCAAGTCTACCAGCTCACCCTTTTTAATATTCTGCTTGATCACTCTAATGTGCTCATCCATAGTGGATAGAGACATTGGACCAAGTCTTCTTCTGGAGAACCCATACAGCTTTAAGAAGCTCACCATCTTCAATTTTTCAGCAGACTTCTTCTGATTGGCTCGGATAGTGGCTCTTGACTTAGTAGCCTCTTCCTTCATCTTCCTCTTAGCAGCTTTCTTTTTTTAGCACTTCTTGCTCTAGCTGTTTGAGGTATTCAAACTCAATGTACTTATATGATAAGGGAAGTAGGTCTGCTGCTTGATAGAGGCTTGTGGCACTCAGGTAGGTTATCATGTTTTGTTTGTCTTGTTATAGGACCTATATATATTTACTTTAATAATGCATTCAGGTGTACAAAGATTTTATAATACCTTGGCTTCATCATGGTCAGCCATCAGTGCTTGATTTGGAGAATCATCCTCTACTTGAAAGCTCTAGTCAAAGCCTCCATCTTCAACTGCAACAGCAGCTTGTTGTTGTGGTTGGCTTGGCTTCTCAGATCTGGGAGCTGTATCAGTGTAGCCTGGTCTGAATTGTGTTTGGCCACCATTTGTACTTGGTGCTTTGCACTCCCTAGCAAAGTGTTCCATTTGGTTACAGTTGTCACACTTCACTTTGCTCTTATCCAGTCCAAACTTTCCACTGGTTTCATTGTTGGGAAACTTTCTTCTGGTTCTCTTGTAGAACTTGTAAAGATCAACAATATAACAAGATCAATCTCGTGAGGAGAATGCGGAATGTAATCGCTCATGGATATAAGATTGAATAAGTAGAAACATGATTGAATGAACTTGAACACAAATGTAAAAAAAATATAGTGTATTGCTTTCTGATTTGAAATAATTTCAATAAGTGCGAAATCAAGAAAATGACAAAAGCTTACAAGATACATTACAAAAGATCTATTTATACTAAACTCTAAAGTTCTCGCGTGATTAACAGGTTCTCGCGCGACTTCCAAGTTTTTGTGCGAGAAACAAGTTATCGCGCTACAACTCTAACTTTTTGTGAGACTTGATCTTCTTTATCTTGATTTGATTTCCCGAGCCCTAGGTTCAACCCCAACAATCTCCCCCTAGGCTCAGTAAATCAATGTGTTAGAAGTCCACGTCATCCACCTTGTAACTGCCTCCATATGCATGCATCTTGATGTCCAGGTCCTTCGTGATCATCCAACCAAACCGTGCTACTATGAAATGTACAGATTCATCAGTTGCTATTGGACAAACCTGCAACCTCATCAAATCTTCTTTTCCAAACTTAAGCAAATCCATAGGGTCGATGACACGGTAATCTTTATCCATACAATGAATTAACGCATGCCCCGTCTCCTTCTCACAACTCCACCACATTAGCTTAGACAAGCTATTAACTGGCACGAGAGCTTGGATAGGGATCTTCCTTGCATAGCTTGGATGCTTGAACACTAGTATCTTCATTGGTTTGTTCGATCAGATCTATTCGTGTCTCATCTTCAATAACTTTGGATTTGGTAGTCTTAAAGTCTTTGAAGTTGGTCTTGCTTTCCTTCCAAATCATATTCCTAATCCACTATGCCTTACTGTATTTACTAGGGTTAATGAACAGAACACGACCCATCGCATATGATTCCGATACACTGAGAGTATGGAAATCATGTTCATCCTGATAGTACTCCGTAGCTCCACCCTTTCTCTTAATCATGTACATCTTCTTTTCCGCATCGTATGCCCAGCTAAGAATTGGTTCTGAGTTTCCGTACCTTGTGAAAGGTTTGGAATGTTTCAGCGTGTGAATGTAAGCTGGTGGAGGAGGAGCAGCAATTGTAAGGTTACCGACCTGACGCACAACACTTTTTCCTGTTACATTAGCAGTCTCGTCAGTTGTTTCTTGAGTGCTTGTCTCTCTAACGATCTCCCCTTCTTCAACCAAGATATCTGAGAATAAATCCTTAAGACTATTCCCAAATATGTCTGTGTAATCTATTCCTTCATCCAAATAATCAAATGCTCCAAAATATTCTTCTGTCTCCTCAGCAATGATCTTTTGTTGGAATGTATAAAACTTTCTGTCATAAGCTTCTTCTATAGCTGGATCTAACTGTATATACTCAGTGGTATCATCGAGACTTGGTCCGGAGACATTGTCAATACCCGATGAACCAGATGTACCAGCTGCAGAACCCAAATCTCCTACTTGATTATCATCATCGTCTTTTTATCATCTTTCTTACCATCATCACCCTCATCACCATCATTACCATCATCATCTTCATCATTATCAACCTCTTCTTTATCACTAGATCCATAATCAACCATATCCAAATAATCATCATCATATACTGGGTTTGGAATAGGAACATCATGTTCAGGCTCTACAAACGCCTCTCTAGTATAAACCACAGGTTGATCCTCAGTAGCCATAGTATGATCAATGATAGGTGGCTCTTGATCAACAGTAGCAGTCTCTGTTGTCCTTTTTGTAACAACAGGATCAACATCATGCTCTGTAGTGTCAGCAGGATCTTGAGCAATTTCGGGATCAACAGATTGCTATCCACTTGATTCTCTAACCTCCATGGTTCTTTATTGTGTAGAAGAAAAGGCACACGAGAAGTGAGATCTCTTAAGTTTTGCTCCAGAATCTGAACATAACTAAATATGAATTTTGTTGATGTTCAAGATTCTTTATCCTTTCATCCTTTTCAAATAACTGTCTCTGCATATCATCAATGGCTTGTGTCTTCTATAACATCTCCCTCTCTAACGTACTGATTCTCTGCTCCAGTGTAACAGATGTAGGTGAACTAGTTGAAGCACTAGCACCTTGTGTTTGTGTAGGAGGAGTGTTAAGAAAATCTTCCATGCCTATTGTCTCCTTAAATCCTTGATCTCTTGGTGAAGTACTCAACACATCCTTAGTAGCAGGCATAGTAGATGATGTCTCTAATGTAGCAGCCTCGCTAACTGTGTCAGGAGTCTCAGAAATAGGCACTTCCTCTTCAGTCGACACAGTGGTCACTGGGGTCCAAAGCTTTCGTAACACGCTTCGTCCTCTATCCCCTCGCACGTGGACTAGCACTTGCTCTTCTTGCCATCCTCTTCTTTCTTCCTCTAGCAGAAGGTACATCTTCAAGAACGAAGTCAGCATCACATTCCTCAGCAGCGTTTCTTGCACACTGGGACATTCCTGAAGGAACTATGAAGTTTCTGATTTGATCACTATTCTTTCACTCCCAGAATCCTCTTCTTTCTTCCTCTAGCAAAGGTACATCTTCAAGAACGAAGTCAGCATCACATTCCTCAGCAGTGCGTTTGGCTGGCGTTTCTTGCACACTGGGACATTCCTGAAGGACATATGGTATGTTTCTGATTTGATCACTATTCGTTTCACTCCCAGAACTAAACCATGAATCAGTCTCAGCGTCTATAGAAGTTCCTACTAGTTATGAGCTTTCTGGAGCATCTTCAAGAATAGTAGTTGAAGGACTAGCTTGTTCAGCTTGTGTGGCCACTTCTTCAGTCTGTTGAGCCTCTACATGATAATCTTCAACAAATCTTTCGAGTTTGGCAAAATGAGAACCATCCCATGCATTCCCTCTAGCTCCCATAAAATAAGTGAATATATCCTTCTTCACCATTATTACCACATAAGTAGATGAACCAAATACTGCTAGCTAAGAGTGAGCAGCATTCACTATTAGCTGTATGAATCGTGGGGACATGATGAATTTCTTGCCCACAATAGCTATAACATTCTTTTGCATCTCAGAGAATATTGCCTTGGATATGCTGTATGGTAAATTATCAACTAGGGATATCAGCAGTGATTCGAATATAGCACTTAGGCTATCCATGCCAGCCTTAAGATTGCTTAGACAATGTATCACCACATGAAACAGGTACTTCCAGAACGGTGGAAGGTACTTCTTCTCAAGAGATGGATATCTGTGATCATATCCCATTCTTTTCAGGCAATCTGTAATCACATCATCATCAATTTTGACAGGTGCATTCGGCTGATCCTCCAATAATAGAACATTGTTTATCACTTCGGTAGTGATAACAACCGTTTTGCCTTTAACTGTGGTAGTACTGCATGGTTCTCCGAGCTCATCTCTCTCATTTACAACCGTTTGCCAAAACTGGTCAATCACACTGTATATTTGGTGGGGTTAGCTGTGATAGCGTGATGGATTCTCGATGTTTTGAGTCCATCTATCAAAGATCTGAATAGAGTTTTGCTTCTGGAACTTCCCCAAAATAGGCTACAGCATTATGGTTCTTATTAAAGACCATAGATCTTGTCATTTGAAAAGTTAAACAAGCTTGTATAAGCATACAAGAAAATTTTCTCACTTAGAAAAATTTTAAAAAATTAAAATTCTTGCACGAAAACATCAACTACTCACGCGAAGCTGTAAGTTTTCAGATTCAAGTCACACGACAAGATGCGTTTTTGCCTGAAAATGAATTTGACCAGAAGTCAACTTCTCGCGTGACAAGTCTACTTTTCACGCGAGTAGTTCTGTGCGAATTTGAAAGTTATCACGTCTGTTTCATTTTCAACTTACTTTTCGCATGCGAAATCTGTTAATTTTTCAGATTTTCAATTGGCCATCTCAAATGTTTTAACAGATAATACATGTTCATTAGTTGTCAATTAAGTCATTATTAAGGTTTAAGATGTTTAATTTTGTTCAATTTAACGTGTATTAGTCATTTAAGTTCGGTCATGAATCAAAGACACTTAAATCTAATTGATTAGCATCAAAATACCTTATCACTCACTTTAGTATCCAAATGCGACCACAATGAACACTAACATTGAAGCAAACGAAGTTCTAACACATTGAATTTTTGAGAGAATTTTTCAGGAAGTTTTCGTGCGAATAGTGTACTTTTCGCTAAACTGTTTCTTTTATAGCCTTTTGACTTCTCGCGCGAGAGTCAGAGTTCCTCGCGCACACAATACTTTTCCGATCTTGAACTTTTCGCATATTAAACTTTTAGCTTGAAGTTTTCGCATGCGATAAGTTCAATTTTCTTTGAACTTGAAAAATTTTCAACTTTTCAAATTTATTTATCTTATTAAGCCATTTTGATTTGTTATGAGAAAGATTATGCTTAACTAAGTGGTTACAATTATCCAAACCCTTAATTTTTGCAAAATTTTTGTGACATATTGTAAAATCAAATCAAGTGTAAAACAAAGTTTAACCTAAAAACAAACTGATATTTTTCTTTAATTTATTAAATGTTTTTAGTAAATTTTCAAGTATAGGATCATATCTCTTATGAAATAGATCATTAACATCATCAAACTTTATTTAAATGTGACTAAAATGTTGATTGTTAATATGTTATGTCCACTTTAAACTTAGACTTCAATATTTACTTATTCACACGTCCTGTGATTTTATCATGTTTAGATTAATTTGAATAAAAAAATGAATCTCATAATCAATAATCCTGTAGAACCCTTATCCAGCTTTAAGACACTTTTGAGATTTCAAGTCACCCTAACTTGACTTAACCTTTTACCTCTGATCAGTCTTATTTCAGAACAGTTATTCCTTATTATAATATCTATTTAGGGCATAACTAGCCTGAGAAATGTTTCTGAACACAGAATATTCACAAGTTTTAGGACTTATTAACAGCCAGTCGGACTTATGTTTTGCCCTCGCAAGACGTTTAGGACTTACATGCCAAGTTAGACTTACATGCCCCATCTTTTGATTTTGCCTCCTGTTTCAGAACATATTCTCAAAAAAGAAAATATTTATCATATAATATGTATGTATATGACATATCTTTTATTATTGTACTTATTGGTATCTTTTATTCCTATATGGCCTTTTGGCATCTTTTTGCTCTTTTGATAGTATTCATTTTCTCCCTTTTTTATGTCTTTGCATTTTATATCTGTTTTCTTTTTTTGATATTTATATATACATATTTTCTATTTCTTTCTTCTTCTTCTAAAAACACTAAATCAATAGTACTGGCTTGAGTATTACTAGACTGTAACTCAGTCTGTTTTAGCTTGGAATCAGTGTTACCACAAAACCTTGATGAGTAACCCACTTCAGTTATGAAAATTTACTTTAAGTGTATCGCAGATCATAGTGCTTTTCAGTCCTGAAAGTGAAGCCTATCAACATATCAAACATAATCCAAGTCAGTTTCTTTTATGCCTTAAGATGTAATGAATCAAAATAAAAAATTGTACTATCATTTCCTATATATATCTTTGAAAATTTAATTTCTTAATATGTAAAACAAATATTTTTGTAATTTTTCTTTTACTCTCCCTAAGAACAAATGTCTTTTGGGAGAGATTTTCAAATTCTCTAAGATCAAAAATCTTTTTTGAGACATTTTCGAATTTCCCCCCCTAAAATTGTGATTATCCGCAAAGAAAATTACAATTTTAACCAAAATGAATGAATATATTTTTGAAAGGGTTTACGTAAAATTATTAACCAAAGTTAATCATTCCTAGAGATTGGACTAAAAAATCATATATGATCAAATGCCTTAGTAAACAAATCAAGCAATGTTGTCATCTATTGAGATAGATTCCTAATGGATAATTTTATGATCAAAACAGTCACGGATAAAGTGCATGCGAATGTCGATGTGTTTTGTCTTTGAGTGTTGGATTGGATTCTTTTCTATGTTTAACACTGTAGTGGTGTCACACAAAATTTTGATGTCATAAATATTAAGGCCATAATCAAAAAGTTGTTACTAAATCCAAACAATCTGAGAACAATAACTTGATGCAGCCACATATTCAGCCTCTGCATGGATGGATATACCGTCTGCTGCTTCTTGCATTGCCAAGAAATCAACCTGTTGCCAAGAAATTGACATCCATCGTGGTTGATTTTCTGTCCAAGTTATATCTTGCATCATCACTATCAGTATAAGCATATAAATTGAAATCAGAGGTTTTAGGTTACCAAAGGCTGAGTGTTAGTTGACCGTTGAGATATTTGAAAATCCGCTTGACATCTATCATGTGTGATTCCTTCGGATTATTTTGATAATGTGCACACTGACAAACAAGAAACATGATGTCTGTTCTGCTAGTAGTGAGATACATCAGAGATCCAATTATTGACCTATACAAATGCTGATCAACGTCTTCACCCGTGAGATCTGGAGTTAAAGTCGGATTAGAAACCATTGGAGTGGAAGAAATCTTGGAGTCCAGAAATTTATACTTGTCCAGGATACTATGAACATATTTTTCTTGATGTATCAGTATTCGCTTATCATCTTGTTTAACTTGGATACCCAAGAAAAACAACTTTTCTCCAAGAGAACTCATCTCAAATTTCTTCTTCATCACAGCTTTAAATTCCTTGCACAAATCATCATTGGTAGATCCAAAGATAATGTCATCGACATAAACTTGAACAAGATTAAGATCATTACCAGTCTTCTGTATGAATAAAGTTTGATCAATCGCACCCTGTGTATAACCATTTGCAAGCAAATGTTCAGTGAGGGTGGCATACCAAGCGCAAGTGCCATAAAGTGCTTTGTCTAACTTATAAACATAATCTAGATGATCTGGATCTTCAAAACCAGGTGGTTGATAAAGAAAAGTTTCTTCTTTTATCTCGCCATATAAGAAAGCAGTTTTAACATCCATTTGATATACTTTGAAGTTCTTGTATGAAGCATATGCCAGAAAAATATGTATAGCTTCTAGTCTTGCAACAGGAGCGTATACTTCTTCATAATCAAGGTCCTTCATTTGATAGAATCCTTGAACACCAAGTCTGGCTTTGTTGCGCGAAAAATCACATCTTTTTCATCTGTTTTGTTCTTGAAAATCCATTTAGTACCAATCGGCAACTTTCCCTTTGGTAGTTCAAACATATGCCACACATTTAGCTTCTTGAATTGCATCAGTTCATCTTGCATAGCCTCAACCCATCTGTTTTCTTTTAATGCCATCTCAACATTCTTTGGCACTATTTGAGAAATGAAGCATGAATACAGGCATGTATTTATTGTGCCCGATTGGCTTCGAGTTCGAACACCATGTGATAAAGGACCAATGATTGCTTCAGTTGGATTATTTTTATGAATTCTCAGCTGAGGAATGGTATCATCAGAAATAACTTCATTTCAATTAGACATATGACCAGCTTGTTCTTCAGCATTGTTCCCTCCTCAGGTTGATACATAAATTTTCTTCCTCTTGAAGATATCATTATCAACAATAATATTCAATGGAACTTGAATTGTATCAATCGGATCAATTTGAGTAGAAGAAAACTCTGATTAGAAACCTGTGGAGCTTGTTCACAACGGATCAGAATGAGTATGGATCAAATTCAAAAACAAAGTATGGAACAACTGTGACATTTGAAGAAGAAGGTATGTCTGAAGATTTTCTTGTTGCTGAAGATGAAGTAGATCCAACATCATTCCTGAAGATATCTTGAACTGATGATGTCAAAGATGGATTAGCTGTAGAAACAACAGATGATCGATTAGATGTTTAAAATAATGAAATATAATCATATATCCATGAAGGTGCTGAACCTGCATCACTTTTGTTAGATTCGTGCCAATCAATATCGAACGACTCAATTATTGGTTTAGATCTTTTATTATAAACCCGGTATGGCGACTTGTTGGCTGAGTATCCAACAAAAGAACATTCCTCAGCTTTTTTATCAAATTTTGATTTAGAATCAGATGTGTTTAATAAAGTACAATAACATTCAAAAGTTTTGAAATATTTGACTTTGGTTTATGTTTTTACAAAAGATTTCATATGGAGTCATGTTTTGTATTGTTTTTTGACATAACACGATTCTGAACATAACATGCGGTGTTAATACTTCAGCCTAAAGAATGACGGTAATTTGTTGATAGTGTGATTATGTTTAGGCAGCTTCAATTAAGTTCTGTTACGTCTTTAGCAACTCTATTTTGTTTGGTAGTTCCTGTAGAACTAAATTGTCTTGCTATTCCCTTTGAATCACAAAATTCATTCATTGTATGATTGCAAAATTCGGTTCCATTATCACTTCGAATGCATTTGAGGGTTTTGTCAGTCTGATTCTCCACTAGGTCATGAATTTATCAGCCAGGTGAGGTGTCTCATCTTTGTTGGTTGCTAAGAAGAAACCCATGTAAATCTGGAAAAAATCATTATTAATAACCAAACAATATGCACGACGTCCTAAACTCAAAACACTAACTAGACCAAATAAACCATGTGTAACAGTTGTAGAACAGAGTCAATATTTTATGAGCAACTGGGTTTATGAGGTAGTTTATGTTGTTTATACCTTTTGAACATGAGAGTAATGTTCAGTAAGCTGCCAAATGTAATTCTTGGAAGGCCTACAACATGATTTCCTCTAACCACTTGTTCATATTTTTAATGTTTACATGGCCAAGACGACAATGCCCACAACAATGAATCACTTTCTGAGGCTTTGAATAACAAACACAATGCAGTTACAAATGAATATGAACCAGTCATGTCAAGTAAATACGTGTCTTTGTCTCTCGTGTTCTCAAAAAAATCCATTCATCGAAATTACAAAGCCAGTTTTAAAATAAATATTCTTTATCATTCAAATGTGCTGAATACTTTTTTGTCACAATTTGAGAGACACTTAGAAATTATTATGTTTAAGTTCCTCTACAAAATTACATTTTCAAAACTTAACACAACCATTAGAAACTGTACCTTTCTTTGTAATCTTACCACCTTTATCTCCTGCAAATATAACATCCTTTGTTGTAAGGTTGTATGATGTTTAATAGAGATATATTACCGGTCATTGCTTTGAACAATCACTATCAACATGCCAAACACTGTTTATAACTTGCCTTGGTTGTTCCTACATGTATCAATGAATTCATTCATGTTTAGGAACCCAAGCCATAGTTGACTTGAGTACTTTATTTATATCCAAATATGATACAGACTGTAATACCATATCTCTTTTATTATCAAAAGAACATTGTTCAACAATATCAGGCTTAGACGGTTTTTCTTTAATTTTCCACTTTTGAATTGGTTTGATCAGACATGTAATCATTTTCTTTAAAGTGGTCTGAATTGAAGTAGAAGTGTGATCATCAACTTGTACAGATTTCACATTTGACTTTTCTTTATTCAAATCATTACTAGTATTAACAAAATAATTTGACTGATTTGAATTCCTTTTGAATTTGGCATTTAAAAATAAATGTTTTCTATTATTTGAAATTGAGTTATGAAATCTGTGTTTGCTTGACAATTGTGTTGATGATGACAGTTTCTAGCCATATGATTTGGCTTGCCACATGTATAACAACACATTTTATGATATGTATATGATGCTTGTAAATTTTGCACAAACTGTTTATGATACCTCCATAGTTATCATAGAATCTGGCTTTAGTATCTTTTTGGCCTTGTGATTCTTTAACAGTCTCTCTTTTCTTTCTATCACTATGAATTGTTCAAAATAATTCTAAGATAATTGAGATATCTTTTCTAGATTTTTGATTCACATTTGAAGCCGATGCGGCATGAAATATAGCTTTAGCCTTTTGAGTTATAGTTATTGGAATTGGACCGGTGTCTTTGATACATGATCTATAAACATCTTGTTTCATAGAGTTAGCAAATAGAGATTTATTTTTAAGAACTGAAATTGGTTTCTTTAAAGATATGTTCTTCTTCATCAGTATTGCCTTTTGAAACAAATTTGTTCTTGAAATCAATTTTGAAGTCAGATACGGATATTTTGACTCGTTTACTTTCATTGGCTTTAAAATCAATTTTTGATTTCAGTTTCTTTTCTTTGTTAGACATTTTTGAACAAACATTTGTAGCACTAAAACATCTGAAATTTCATTAACAACTGATGATGAATTACATGAAGATTTTTCATTACAAATTTTATTTTCCTAAAAAACTAATTCATCATCACTTTCCCAATCTTCAACCAACCCGTCCTTCTTCACACTTTCTGCAAGAAAATTTTCATGATTAATTTTAATTTTAGTTTTTATGATAGGATCAACAGTCAGAGAAACATTGACTGGAGGTATTAAATCTGACTTTGGTTGAAAACCTAATCCATAGGTCTCTTCATCAGGAGAGGTAATTGATGAGGGCAAGCATGTATAATCATTATTAATAGGTGGTGCAATGTTAGAATAACCAACACCACCTTTTTCACCATTAATTTTTTATGTCATTTGAGATTTGATTATACCTTCAACCATGTGTGAGGATAGCTCAAATTTTTCAACAATCAATTTAGCAGATAAAAGTTCACTGTTAAGTTTATTAATTTCTAAAGATAGTTCATTGTTACGTGTAAATCTTTTATGTTACAATCTTTATCATGAAAATTCAACTTTGATTGGTAAATTGATTTGTTTAACCCATCTATCTTTTCTTTAAAAATTTTGCTCATCATTTTTTATATTTACGAGCTTGATATTGAAGTTTTTCAACTTTTAAAATCAAACGTTCGTTGTGAACTCTATATCTTTGTACCTTATCTAAACTTGTATTTGAACAAAGATTATAAAATACCTCTTCAGTCTCTTCTTCCTTTTTCTTCACTTCAGGTAAAATATTGACCATGAAGGCTTTCAAAACAACTTTTTCTTCTATTTTTATTGCTGGAGTGGTCTCAACAGCATTTTCTTTTTCATTATAAGCAGATGCCAGAGTAAACTCAACAGCATTTTCATCTTCCTCAAACTTGGCCGGAGTGAACTCAACAACCTTTATTTCTTTTCTTCATTCCTGTTTGATTGAGCTAGAGGAGTCTCAATAACTGTTTGATTAAGCTCCTTCTCATCCTGTATCTCTTCAGCTTTCACCTCTTCGACCTTTTTATCCTCAACTTTCTCAACTTCAACCTTCTTCTCTTTGTTAAATACACCACTTATCAAATCATCAGATACAAACTCAGCTAGTGGATTGTCATCAACATGTTCTTCAACAGTTTGAATTTCTGCCAACAAAGCAGTGGAAAGCTTGATAACTAGAATCTCCATTTGATCTGACCAATCGTACTCTCCATCAGTCTGATAAACTAGTGCTTTATTGTTTGATGAACTTGCTTTGTCTTCTTTCGTTTCTACTTCTATAGTCACCATCTTCTTTCCATTATCTGCTTGATTAGACCTTCCTTCAATACATTCTCTTGCAAAGTGACCAGATTTGTCACAGTTATAACATCTCAAGCTTGATTTGTCAAATCCAATCTTTCTTGAGTTGTTCAGGCCAAACACTTTTCTCCCAGTTCTTCTCGCAAAGTTCTTAGCACGATATACCACCATAGCTATCTGATACTTAATGTCATTCTCTTCTACATCATCGGGATTAACTTGTTGCAAATCATCAACCAAGATGTTTGTAAGGCCCCGTTCCCGGAAACCTCACAGTTGGTCAATCATAGCATTAATTATATAAAAACATATACATATCGTAAAACATCGCAGTGGATTTAAAATTTTCAAAAGCCATTCATTGCATTAATATTTAATGTTGCCAAATAATACAACAATGTATAATAGGAGTTACAAAAGAAACGTTTAGTTGCATTATAAAACACATAATTAACATGCACGAATGATGCTAGTTTTGCCCCCAAGTAACTTTTCCCGTCTGCCATCCTCAGCAACTGTTACCTGCCAACTGAAAATACATAAAGTCAGCGTTGCTGAGTGGTTCTAGTTTTTAAAGCATTAAGTACCTTGTTTATAATAAAATATCCTTTTCCTTAAAATACGTTCTTTACTTTCGTTCATGAGCATTCATCGTACATACATCAAGGTATAACCTTATTATATTCCATTATCACACGTATTCGTTCATTTCGTACTTTTTTCATTATCTTTCACTTCTATCCAGATCCTGTCATAAGCTCTACCGCATCGTTAGGCACAAAGCCACCCCAGTCTCGGGGTTAAGCGATAAGGATCCCATATCGCACGTATGGATCAATCAAAAAGACTGATCCCCCTGTGTGTGAACCCTCATGGGTTAAATCGCACATTATATAACACACAGTTGAGCTAACAACTCTCAATGAGTTGTGAACCTCTCTAAAAATTTTTCTTGCAAGACTTTTCATTCATTCAGTATGTTCCACTTTTCATTATCATTAATCTTTCACTTCATTTATGATAATACTTTACATATATGAGCATAATCACACCACGTAAAGTCATATAATAATAAATAATATGGAACATACGAACAGACCATAATCATGCATAACATCAACAAACATAACCACCAAAACATACCAGGGCTTAAACCTTAAAATTTATATTTCTCAAAATCTCAGAAATTTTTCTAAGTCTTTTAGGCGCATGAGCACTATGTAGGCGCCTGAGTACTATGCAGGCTCATGAGTACTTGGGCGCATGGGAAAGTTAGGCGCCTAAACTAACACTTAGGCGTATGAGCAATTTTCTGGGCGCATGGATACTATTTGGTGCGCATAGGTGCAACTTAGCATTTGGGCAGTGGGCGCATGGGAACTATTGGGGCGCATGGGGTGGAACTTAGTCTTTTTGGGCTAAGTATCAGGCGCATGACCTACCACTTAGGCGCATGGGCAAAAATCCAGGCGCATGAGCCCTATTTGGGCGCATGAGAAGGGACTAAGGCGTTTTAAAGCAAATTTCAGGTGCATGAGCATACTTAGTCGAAACTTACACGTCCAGACCCATCATCATCCTAAAAGGTTCTCAACCCATAACTAACTTGCAAGGCACCTAAAATAAGCATAAAACCATACAACGTAACCAACCATATACAAACATACATATAGTTAGCATACATATAAGTTGTAAAACATTTTATATGCATTTTCAGCCCTAAAATACTTTAAAACAAGAAATCGGGGATCTAGAACTCACCTAATGCATTCAAGTAAAACTCCATCGAACCTGAGGGCACAACGAGTCCAAACACCTAAAAACACAACAAAACACACAACCAAGCACAAAGAACACATAAAAATCAGTTTTAAGGTTGAAAACCCAACAAAACCGAACCAAAAACACAAAGAACACCTACCTATGAATTTTCAGCTTCTTCTTCTTCTTGAATAACCGAGAGAAACTCTGTTCTTCTTTCCTGTTTCTTGTTCCAGTCAAAAAAGGAGAAGGTGGAAAAGGTAGTGGCATGGGCGGCCATGCCTTTTAAACATTAAAATAATAAGGTTTTGTACTTTTTACACTTTGGCCCCCTCCACTAGTGCTCCTTTTCTTTTCTCTTCTTAATACTTTGCCTTTCTTTTGTTTTTGACAAAATTTCGGGTGTTACAAGTCCACCCCCCTTATAGAGGTTTCGTCCCCAAAACCTGTCATTCTTCAAACAGTTATGGGTAATGCTGTCTCATTTCTTCTTCAGTTTCCCATATAGACTCAGATCCCTTCTTGTGCCTCCCCTGCACACGCACCAGTGGAACCACTTTATTCCGCAGCCTCTTCTCTTTCCAGTCTATGATCGCCACTGGTTGCTTCTACATAGTTTGAGCCGATCATCTACTTCGATGTCCTCTAATGTTACAATCATATCTTCATCAGCTAGACATTTTCTCAGATGAGACACATGGAATGTTGGATGAATTCACTTAACTCATCAGGTAGCTCCAATCGATAGGCCACCTCTCCTACTCGTGCAATAATTCGGAAAGGTCCTATGTATCTCGGGCTCAGCTTACCCCTCTTTCTAAACCAGATGATCCCCTTCCAAGGTGAGACCTTCAACATGACTTTATCACCCACGTTGAACTCAATCGGTCTACGCCTTTTATCGGCATACTACTTTTGTCTATCTTTTTTTTCGCTTTCATAAAGGCTTTGATCTTCTCTAACTTCTCCGTCGTAGCCTCGATCACCTCAACATTTCCTAACTCTTTCTGGCCAATGTCACCCCAACACACGGGCGTTCTAGACCTCCTACCATATAGCATCTCATATGTTGCATACCATGCTGGCATGATAACTGTTATTGTATGAGAATTCAGCTAATGGTAAGTGTTCATCCCAACTTCTTCCAAAGTCGATCACGCATGCTCGGAGCATATTCTCAAGCGTCTGGATCATCCTCTCAGACTGACCATCTGTCTGGGGGTGGTAAGCTGTACTGATGTCTAGCCTTGTGCCCATCACGTCGTGAAATCTCTTCCAAAACATGGATGTAAACCGAGTGTCACGGTCCGACATGATAGACACCAGTACACCATGACGAGCTACAATCTCCTTGATGAATAAATCTGCCAACCTCTCGGATGAATACGTCTTGCGTCTCGGCAAAAGTGAGCATTCTTTGTCAGGAGGCGGTCAACTATCACCCATATGCATTGTACCCCCTTGCCGTACGTGAAACTTCGTAATGAAGTCCTTGGTAATGTGCTCCCATTTCCACTCGGGTATAATCCAAAGGTTGGATCTTCCCATATTGCTTCTGATGCTACGACCTTCAGTTGCAAGCAAGTAAGGAACTTGCTCACATACTCCGCCACATCACGCTTCATACCCGGCCACCAGTAATCTTTCTTCGTATCATGATACATCTTAGTAGCACCTGGATGAATTTATGAGCTTCGTCCATGATCCATCCCTGTAGGTCTCCATAACGAGGGATCCACATCCGCCCAAAGCGGGTTCTAACTCTGAGAGTATTTTCACCTAACTCCGTGACCAGACCTCTCATCCTTTCAGATTTAAGGCGATCTTCTTTCAACGCCTCATCTTGGAACTCTTTGACCTGTGACATCACATCGAAGGTCATAATTTAATGGTAAGCTTTCAGCCAAATTGGCTCGAGTCTCTCCTTTCGGCTAAGGGCATCTGCCAATACGTTGGCTTTGCCCGGATGATAGTGGATTTTCATATCATAATCCTTGATCAATCTAGCCACCTCCTTTTCCTCATATTGAGGTCCTTCTGCTCAAAGAAGTATTTCAAACTCTTATGGTCCGTGAAGATAGTGCACTTCGTTCCCGTACAAATAGTGCCTCCAAATCTTTAGTGCAAAGACCACAGCCGCTAGCTCCAAGTCAAGAGTGGGGTAATTAGCCTCGTAGATTTTCAACTGTCGAGACGCATAGGCTAGTACCCTTCCACGTTGCATTAGCACGCAACCCAATCCCGAATAAGAATCATCCGAATAGACCACTAGGTCTTTGTTCCCTTCGGGCACGTAAGACAGGAGCTTGAGTCAATTTCATATTTAACTCCTCAAAGCATTCTCCTGTTCCAGACCCCATACAAACTTTACGTCCTTGCGGGTCTCCTTGCAATGGTGAAACACCAATCACTGATTTATCCAACATCGGCCGACACAACCCGGGTTCATCAAATCCATAAAGGCAGCTGGCACGTTAGTTAGTCCAAAAGACATAATGAGAAACTGTAGTGTCCATAATGGGTACGAAAGCTATTTTAGGGACATCTTGCTCCTTTACCTTCAATTGATGGTAGCCAGAATCAAAGATCTATTCTTGAGAACCAACTGGCACCTTGGAGCAGCTGGTCAAACAAGTCATCAATTCTAGGTAGTGGATATCGGTTCTTCATCGTTAACTTGTTTAACTCTCGGTAGTCAATGCACATCCTCATACTACCGTCCTTCTTCTTTACAAACAAGACCGGAGCACCCCAGGGAGAGATGCTCGGTCGGATGAACCCCTTTCCAACAACTCTTGCAGCAGAACCATTAGTTCCTTCATTTCAAATGGAGCAATCGATACAGTGCCTTGGCAACGGGCTGAGCACCAGGTATCAAATCGATCTGAAACTCGATCTCGCGGTCCGGTGGCGCACCTGGTAAATCTTCTGGGAACATGTCCGGAAAGTCACACACAACTGGTACATCAGACAATTGTGGTACTGACACGTCCACATCCTTCACGTAAGCCAAGTAGGCACTACATCCACGTTTCATGCACTTTTTTGCCACCACCATCGAAATCACTTTAGGAACCGTAGTCACTCGATCACCGTAGACCGTCACTGAACTTCCATCAGGGGCTGTCAGTTGGATCATCTTCTTGCGACCCACAATATTTGACTCATAGGCTGCTAACCAATCCATCCCTAGAACTACATCAAATCCACCTAGGGGCATCAAAATAATTTAGCGGAGAACCTATGGCATTCCAATTCTATGTCATAGTCCTCTATCATCTCAGAAATTCTGGTAGACTTACCAATAGCATTTCTACTTCAAAGGGCTCATCAATATTTCTACTACTAGTAGGCAACTTAGCACAGGAAAGCAGCAGAAATGAAACTCCTACTAGCACCAAAATCAAATAACCCAAAGAGGCACAAGTTGGTTTACTAGGAACATACCTGACACGACATCGGGGTCCACTCTAGCCTCCTCCCAGGTCATCGTGAATGCTCTAGCACTTGCCCTCTATCCTTCATTCTCTGTCCTCTTCTTCGCCCCAGAACTTTCAGCCCTCGGCTTCTTGCAATCCCTTCTCAGTGGCCCTCTTCGCCACAGTTATAACACCTTACAACCCACACTCTTTTGCCACGTGACCGGGCTTCACACATTTGAAGCAGACTTTCAATCCCCACTTTCTCTAGTATGCTCCCTACCATATTTACCACACCTCTTTGCCCCTGCACCTGGTGTCATCACCCTTCGATCATCCACCCTGGCCCTCTTGTTATTTGGAGTGAAACCACCACGTCCAAACCACTTTCCATTCCAGTTCCTGTCACCACCACCCTTCTTACTCACCTCAACCACGGCCACCACTCTCTCATCATACAACCTCACTGCTAAATCCACCACCAACCTAAAGGTACTCGGTCGGGCAGCAATCATGTGCCTGCGAATATCCACTGGCAATCCCTGAATATATCTCTTGATCTTTCTCTACACCAGCATCACCTAATCCAGCACCAGCCTTGCCATCTCATTGAAATTGGTGGTGTATTGCTGATGGGTCATGGTTCCTGCCTCTAGCTGCAGGAACTCCCTCTCTATCTTGTCGAGCTCTCGGTGAGGACAGAATTCCTCAATCACCATCTTCTTCAGTTCTTCCCACCTCATCTTTTTGATGGCCCTGGGTGAAAATCCAAGAGCATGAGCCCTATTTGGGCGCATGAGAAGGGACTTAGGCGTTTTAAGCAAATTTCAGGCGCATGAGCATACTCAGTTCGAAACTTACACTGTCCAGACCCAAATCATCATCCTAAATGGTTCTCAACCTATAACTAACTTACAAGGCACCTAAAATAAGCATAAAACCATACAACATAACCAACCATACACAAACATACATACGGTTAGCATACATATAAGTTGTAAAACATTTTATATGCATTTTCAGCCCAAAATACATTTAAACAAGAAAACCGGGGATCTAGAACTCACCTAATGCAGCCTTCAAGTAAAACACCACCTAACCTGAGGGCACAACAAGTCCAAACACCTAAAAACACAACAAAACACACAACCAAGCACAAAGAACACATAAAAATCGGTTTTAAGGTTGAAAACCCACAAAACCGAACCAAAAACACAAAAAAGAACACTACCTTGAATTTTCAGCTTCTTCTTTTCTTGAATAACCGAGAGAAACTCTGTTCTTCTTTCTTGTTTCTTGTTCCAGTCAAAAAAAGAAGGTGTAAAAGGCAGTGGCATGGGCGGCCATGCCTTTTAACATTAAATAATAAGGTTTTGTACTTTTTACACTTGGCCCCCTCCACTAGTGCTCCTTTTCTTTTCTCTTCTTAATACTTTGCTTTTCCTTTGTTTTTGACAAATTTCGGGTGTTACAATGTGGGCGCACTAAGTTTCCAGTAGAAAAAGATTAATAGCTGTTCATAAATGAGGTGAATAAAGCCAAATGCACTTCAGCTATCTAAATGGTTTGCCTGTTAGTTGAGAGTTTACAAGAAATGATTGTTGTGAAGATTGAGTGAATTTACTTTATGAGTAGATCGGGGGTTGTGAATGACCTTGGCTATAAGGATTCTGATGAGAAGTTTGGAACTGAGGCAAGGATGGATATTTAACATTTGGATGAGCAGGAGTTGCTAATTGTTTTTGTTGACACAACTGGGAGTTGCTGACATATTAGTTTGGATTACTAGCCGTCTTAGCATATAATGCTGATGCTTTAGCTCCTATCGTGTTGATGTAGTTAGCAGCTCTCTGCTTGTCATCCATATCATAAGATTTGATGGTGGAGATCAGATCACTAAGGGATAAGGTGAACAAACCCTTTGCTCTCTTAATGGTAGTGCAATTGTTGTTCCATCTGTGAGGTAGTGAATTTAACAGCTTCTTGTTCACTGAGATGTTTTCCAGTGTGATTCCTGCACTTCTCATCTTGGTTATCAGCTTCAAGAACCTTGATATTTGAGCCCCTATGGTTTCTTCAAGTATATGATTAAACATATTAAACTCTTGGTTCAACATGTCTTTCCGGCTTTCTCTCATATCCTTGTTCCCCATAATCTGCTCCTCCATGGCATGCCATAAATATTTGGCGTTTCTGAAATCCTTGAACTTCTGAGAGATTTCAGTGGTAAGTGCCATAGTGATAGTAGCATACACCTTAGCATCGAACTCCATATTCTACACATCCTCCTCATCCTAAAGGAGTTCAGGCTTAGGAACCAAGTCTCCTTTCTCATGGTATATATCAGAATATACGGGCCTTGTTTAATAGATCTCATCATCCTGGGTTCCGTGTATATGACATGGTTCTCAAAGCAATATACTCAATCGGGATAGTCTTCTTCACTGAGATGTCGAGGAGGCTTTGTGCTCGTGCCGATCTCATTGTCGAGATTAAGAGTAGCAGTGATGTGCTTCAAGTTTGCCATTGAGAAATCTTGATTCAAACTTTTTCAAAAATCTTCAAAGTTGGAGTTCTCGCGTGAAAGATAATGTTCTCGCGTGAATAGTTTTAAGCAAAACTAATTCATGCAAGTTCTCACATAAACTTTTCGCGTGGAAACTTCTATAACTAATTTTTGCAAAATGTTCAACTTTTTGCGCGAAGGAATCTTTCTGTAACAGAACTTCAACAGACTTTTGCGAAAATGAAACTTTTCACGCGAACAGTAACTTCTCGTGTGTGAAACCTATGTTTTCATCTGATCAATCTCAATCAACTTCGACGATTCCAGCATCTAATAAACCACCAATTTGATCAAAATTAACTGAGTAATCTTTCAATTAGTGAATTTAGGTTTAGTTATGATCCTAATTGTCTCTAATTGATTGAATTAAGCCTAATTAATCACAAGAACATGTCAAATCTTCATTCAATAGCATAATAGGTCCTAAAATCTTCAAAAATGATCAAATATAGCATAATTCAAGTAGATCCTCAAGTAACTTCAAATCAAATTTCAAGAACACTTCAACAAACACTTATCAATCTTTGATTCTATCGATCTAGAGCAAACCTTGCTCTGATACCAATTGTAAGTATGAACAATATAATAAGATCGATCTCGTGAGGAGAATGCGGAATGTAATCGCTCACGGATATAAGATCGAAAAAGTTGAAAACATGATTGAATGAACTTGAACACAAATGTAAATAAAAAATAGTGTGTTGCTCTCTGATTTGAAACAATTACAATAAGTGCAAAATCAGGAAAATGACAAAAGCTTACAAGATACATTACAAAAGATCTATTTATAGGAAACTCTAAAGTTCTCGCGCGATTAACAGGTTCTCGGACGACATCCAAGTTTTCGTGCGAAAAGCAAGTTATCGCGTGGCAACTCTAACTTTTTGCGAGACTTGATCTTCTTTATCTTGATTTGATTCCCTGAGCCTCTAGGTTCAACCCTGATAGAACTTCTTGGCTCTACGAGTGAGAAGAGCCATTTGCTAGACTATCTTTATATACCCTAGGTCATCTGGATGGATCCAATCCATGTCTTCAAGAGTGAAAAGAAAGTTTTCATTACTTTCATCAGAGGACACAAAGGCTTGAGATGAGCTTGTCTCTTGGAATAGGCTTCCTTGGATTTAGCTCTTCCTTGGTGTCTCAGGGAAGGTGATAAAAGGGCCCTTTGTGAGTTGTCAGGGTAGCAGATGAGATGATGCTGTGGTAATCTGCTATCCCTTTCAACCACATGGAGGGCTAAACTCTGTTGATTGCTGGAAGAGCTGCTGGATGGATTCTAAATGTTCATCTCCATCTGGTAATCACTCAGGATACCATACAACTATATGAGAGTAAGGGTGGAGAGGTTCACAATAGTGTGTCCATTGTCTGGGAAGAGAGAACCTAAACTTTCTCACAATGTCCCTATTCTCAAGTTTAACTCCAACATCCATCAGAGTGTCTACAATCTCAACACATCTAAAATGTTGTTAAGTCATAGTTTCACCTATTTGGCAGGTAAAGTTCTCAAACTGCTGCTTTATAAGATCTTTCTTGTTTTCTTTGGCTTCCTCAGACCCTTCATACATAAGCTTCAGTGCATCCCAGAGTTGCTTTATAGTTTTGCACTTCTTGAAGCCTCTATAGATAGAGTTGGGAAGAGCAGTTTGAAGAGCGGTCATGGCCTTCTGATCTATATCAATCTTCTTCCAATCTTCCTCAGAATAATCAGCCACTTCCTTTGGAATCATTCCACCACCAGTAGTAGCTGAACTGGTGCTTGGGATATGAGGTCCTAAGACAATAGATCTCCATATCTTGCTATCTTGATACTTGATAACTCCTTCCATTCTTTGGCACCAAGTATCAAAGACATTAAGAGTGATCAGTGGAGATTTGGTCATAGTGCCGGTTTCCCTGTCAACCTTAGTGAGAGCTGCCATTTGAGAAGGTTATTGTTTTATGAAACTAAAGAGATTTAAGATGGTAAGATCTTACAATCAAGAGCATAAAAAGCTCTGATACCAATTGTAGAACCGGTTAAAGGGTGATGCAACGCATCAAATAGGGAATCGGAAAATGAAACTAAGAACAAGACTAAGAACACAAGCAGAACACAATTATTTGGTTTCCAACAATGATGTATATTACTCTCAAGTATTTTACAATTGTTACAAGGCTTAGTCCATTGGCTGGCTACATAAGATACTTTATACTACATCCTACAGCCGGCCATACTTTGAAGGCCAGTTGGAACACTGATCTAGACAACAAGATCAATGTAAAGTCAAAAGGCAGATTGCCTTTTGACCGGTGACTATGACATGCCATAGCTCACATCCTAATCTATTACAAAAAGGATAAAAGTACAAAAAATGGAAAGTTACAGACTCAAAAATCTTAATCTACAGTTAACAAAGTATGGAGATATCACAACTTATATAAGTTGGTGGCTCGTCAGATATGGCAGCGGAAAGCTGATCAGCTTTTGTCAAAAGCCTGTCAGAGAAAGCATGTCTTCTTTATGTTCGGAAGACTTTGTCTTGAAGCTTTGGAAGACTTTTTCTTGAAGCTTCGGAAGACTTTATCTTTGGCTTCAGAAGAATTGACACTTAGGCAGTTTCCTTATCCATTTATCAAATCTTCTAAAGTAACTTTCTTGTACTTCAATTATGCATGCTGAGAGCTCTTTGATTTGTATCAGCCTCTAAGATAACTTCTACATTGACCAACAGTAAATATTTTGGATTATTAAAATCTAGTTTATCTAAAATGAAAAGTAAAGTTAAAGAAAGAGGAAAACATATTTTTTTTTCAGAGTTCGAATGAAATAAAAAAAAGAAGTTATGTATTTCTGAGTAGGGAGGAGAAGTAAAAAATTATTTGCTTACTATTATATCCTTTTAATCTTTAAATTAAATAGTTTGCGAGGGTAAAATGGTCTAAAATATTAAAAAGATTTCCTTTACTTCCTTCCAATTTAGAAGGAAAACCAAGAAGAAAGATTATTAAAATGATTTTCTTTCAATTTCCTCATTAAAAAAACATCCAAACACATTAATATTTCCACTTTGTTTCACTTCTTTGTTAAGAAAACTCAAGAACACAACATAAAGGTACAATGGGACTTGCATATTATTAGTATAACCAATTGCACAAGACCCTCCAAATTCGAGACTCAATGCCTACACGAAGCCACTATCACCTCAGGGAAACTACCCCTTGGAGTGATGGGGTGAGGCGTTATTGTAATTACGGACAAAGAGTCACGAGAAAACATTTTTTATTTTTTCTATTTTTTATTTTTACCATCAACTCTAAAACTATTGCTCATCATTTTTAATCAAACATCACAACAATAACCTTATGCACGTATGGCTCTCCTTTCTTCCTTTAAAACGTATATATATGAAATTTGAAGTACTTAAAATGGGTAGACTTAAAATATATGCATTGTTGGTGTTATAATCATCACACGAAAAATTCCTTTTGATGAAACAAGTAAAATATGAAATTTGAAGTACTTAAAATGGGTAGACTTGGTCATATTAAGTTTCTAAATAAAATATTTTGTCTTCTTGGAATTTACATATAGAGGTTATGACTCCTTCGTAAGTAACTTGGCTTTATCCCTTTCTCTCCAACTTCATAGTTACAAAACCAACCTACCAGCAAATGTTCAAACTTAGTTACTAGGTCAACATTACTTGCAGAGGTGTTACCCAGCCCAGTTACAAGCATTGTACCACGTACAGAGGCATTCTAACCTATTGTATTCATGCTATCATATTCATGTAACCGTATCATTGCTTACATAGATCAAATATTCTGTTTTTATGGTTTCAACATTCATATACATACATGCATGAACACATTCACGTATTGACAGGGTGAGATTTGATCAGATGGAATATATTGATTGATTCTATTCAGTCATTATAACAGAATTACAAGAATGAATAATCAGTATATGAATAAAGATGTTGGTACTGATAAAATCTCTTTATATATGGTTAAACTTGCTAAAAATACAAAATGTGGTTGCTAGGGTTACAAAATGAAAATGCAAACTTTCTATTTATAGACCAGACACATGGCTTGTACTTTGACTGAACACTGACAAAATCTCTTACATCAGAATTACATAAGTCAAAAAGTTTTGAAAAAGATTTTACATTCATGAAGTAAACATCTGCATTGGTCTTTTGTTCATTGGTGTTGATTGATCCAGATAAACACTTTGAGTCCATATTTACTGACTTGGTCAATCATATTGAGTGATGTTCATGCATATTAGGTCATGTGGATGACCATGCCTTGTCGGCATGATCTTGATCACTTCACCCACATCAAGGGTCATCATCTGCATTGTGACACCCTATACTTTTAGGTTAAAATTGTTAACTTAGTTTGGTTATTTTGAATGTTTCTATAAGATTTATCTAAACTTGGTTATATAATTAGGATTAATTATTTAAACCTAGGTTTGGGTTGTAAATAATTATATTCGAGAGGGAATAATTGTTAATTAATTAATACACTACCTAATTAATATAAACCCTAACCCCCACCCACCCCCTTTCTCTATCTCAGCCCTCTTTCTTTATGTCTTGAGTTTTCTCTCTCTCAACCCACCTCCACCTTCAAACCCTAACTCTCTCTCCCTCACCTCGATTCCTCCTCTCAGCCCCTCTCCAGCTCAATAACCTCACTCACCACAAACACAACCTTAACCCTAATCCTCTCTCTCTTGGATCTCTCTCCCTCATGACAGCTTTAATCATAAGCCCTTGATCTCCCTCGGCTCTCTCTCCTGCTCTACTAGGTTAGTGTGCTTTTGTTAGTTCTTATTATGCTATGTTATGGTTATGATTTTCACACTCGGTTTATATGTTTCTGAGATTTGGTTTTAATGTGGTGTAAGGGTTCTAGGGTTTTGGCCAATTTTAATGTTGCGGGTGTGTTCTAGGGTTCGGCCAACAGAGTAGGCGTATGTTTATGGATGTGTTGGTATGTGTTGTAACTTGACTAGGGTTTGATCTCGGGTGCCCTCGATTTTGAGGGTATGCAAGCAGTTATTTTGTGTGTTCTTCTCAGTTATGGGGGTGATCGAGAATGGGAGGTATGATGTTCTCGGTAATGTGAGTTATCGGGTGTGTCTTTAGTGTTCTAAGGTATGTGGGTGCATCTGCATAGGGTGTGTGCGCATGCATGAGATGTGTGTGTACGTATGGACATGCAATGTGGGTACAAGTGCATTGCGAGATTGGTGTATGTTGGTGTTTGGGGTATTTACATATATGCGGGTATAAGGTGTATGTGGGTTATGATGTAGGTAGTAGTGTATGTATGCATGTGTGGATGTGAATGTGCTAGTTTATGCAAGGTTGGGTAGGTATGGTGGTGGATTATGCATGTAATGATCGGTTGAATATGAATGCGATTATATATACATATGGTTGTGCATAAGGGTTGGTGGGTAGGCTCATGTATGTATGTGCTTATGTGAGTGTGTATGAATGATAATATTTAGTATGAAACTGGGTCTAGAATACAAAACCATGCAAATCTAAACCTTTAGATTTGGTTATAACCAATAAAATACGTAAATTCGAGTTGTCAGGAAACCTAAGTGTCTGTTACTTGCTGTAATTATAGTTGTGCAGTCCAGATGAGTTCTTACAGCCCCACTTTCTAATATCGTCTTTTTAGGGAATAGAACATGCTTTAAACGTACTTTTCTTAGATTCAATAAAACTGTATGATCACATGTGTACTAATGTTGTTACCAATTAAGTCCTCACTTTAAGACCATTAGTTTAGGACTTATAGTGAGGTAATTTTTGAGTAGTACTACTGGGTTTGGCAAACCCCACTTGGGCTAGTCAGGCTAGCACAACTGGAGGTTGAATGGGTATTAAATTGAACTAATTACTGTTGTCGTGGTTTGGTAAACATGACCTAGTCACTCTTAAATATACATTATTAGCTTCGGTTGCGAACTTCATACACTTAGTGCCATGAAATGTACATTAGCTATCTGTGGTTATATACTTTGTTTTACTATATTTGTTTATAAACTATTTTGTCTATGTTTAAATCAGTGAACTCACCAATCCTTTGTTAATACTTTAGCATATTTTTCTCAGGTCAATAAAAGTATATGTACGGTTAGGAGCACATCATTGGGATTACATGCATTTAGTGTTGTTTAAAAACAATGAATTGTGTTTAACTACTTAAACTCGGATTTAGGGCACGTGTTCTTGTGCATTACTGTTTTGAAATTACTTTACTAGTTCGTTTCCGCATTTTCAAATTATGGAACATGAAATTATTGATGGTTTTGTTAAATGGAAAATTTTATGTAAATGACTTTGTAGTAAATGTGTCATTTGGTGTAACTAGTAACTAAGATCCTAGTTTTCATTCAGACTCACCAGTTCAGATTAAGAATGCTCTAATAAAGGCTATAAAGGATGAAAACTTTAAGTTAGAGTCATTAAGAGGCGTAGAAAAGTTAATTGAGGAAAGGTCAAGCGGTCTTTGTTATCACAAAGAGCGAGTATGGATTCCTATGTTTGGAAATCTCCCAGAATTAGTGATGGATGAAGTACATAAGTCTCGGTATTCAGTAGATCGAGGATCTGACTAAATGTACCTGCATCGGAAGTTCTTTACTGGTGGCATAATATGAAAGATGATATTGCCACCTACGTGTCGAAATGCTTGACCTGTTCAATAGTAAAAAAGGAATATCCAAAACCATCAGGATTACATCAGTTACAGGATATCCCGATATGGAAAAGGGAAAACATCTCGATGGAATTTATTACCAAGTTACCCTGGTCCCAAAATGGAAATTATACTATTTGGGTGATAGTGGATCATTTAACAAAATCAACACATTTCTTGGACATTCGTGATAATTTCAAGATGGATAAACTACCATAGTTTTATTTAAAAGAAATTGTGTTCGACCATGGTTTACCGCTTTCAATTATCTCTGACTGTGATGTGTTATTCACTTCCCATTTTTGGCAGTCATTGCAAATATCCTTGGACACATGGCTGGATATGAGCACAACCTACCATCCATAGACCGATGGTCAAACTAAAAGCACAACCTAAACTATTAAAGATATGCTTAGAGTATGCATTATAGATTTTGGAAGTAGCTGGGAAACTCATCTGCAGTTAGTTAAGTTCTCAATATAATAACAACTATCACACGAGCATCAACGCCGCACCATTTGAAGCACTCTATAGTTAAAAGGGTAGATCTACTCTTTGTTGGACTGAAGTCAGTGATATTAAGCTAATAGGTCTGGATCTTATTCATGAAACTACTAAGAATTTCATTAGATTTCAAAACCTTATGGTTGCAGCTCGAGATCAAAAGAAAAGTTATGCCGACAAAAAAAAAACCCTTGAATTTCAAGTGGGTGATAAAGTGTTGTTGAAAGTGTCGCCTTGGAAAGGCAGATACATTTTGGGAAACTTGGTAAACTAAATTCTAGATATGTTGGACCATTTACGTTAGTTAAAAGGATCAATCTAGTAGCTTACCAGACGTACCAGATGAACTTAATGGAGTACACAACGTATTCCATTTTTCAAATTTGAAAAAGTGCTTAGTGGATGAATCACTTATCGTTCCATTGGAGGAGTTAGAAATTGATAAGCAACTCCACTTCTTTGAGGACCCGGTGGAAATAATGGATCGGAAAATCAAAAGTCTAAACCATAGCAAAATTCCCAATGTGCATGTTAGATGGAATTCTAAGCGCGGACCAAAATTTACATGAGGGCGTGAAGATCAAATGATGAAGAACTATCTGCATTTGTTCAAGGATTAGACATCAACCACTTAAGGTACTTATAGATTTTCTGGCGAAATTTCTTGCAACAAGGGGATTTTGTTGCAACCCATCGCAAAATCAGTAAGAATCTTTCTTTTTAAGGTTATTCCTAAAATTCTCAAAATTTTCCTTGCGTATATTTCAAATTTCTAACCCTAATGTTCAAATTTTTGGGACGAAAATTCTTTCAACAAGAGGATGATGTGACACCCCGTATTTTCAGGTTAACACTTAACTTAGTTTAGTTATTTTGAATGTTTCTTCAAGATTTATTTAAACTTGGTTATTTAATTAGGATTAATTATTAAAACACAGGGTCAGGTTTATATATCTGTCAGATTCGGTTCAATGTGGTGCTAGGGTTCTAGGGTTTTGGTCGGTTTCAATGTTGCGGGTATGTCAAGGGTTAGGCCAACAGAGTGGGTGTGTGTATATGATTTGCGTGTATGGGTGTGTTGGTGTGTGTTGCGTGTGTTATATAACCCGACTAGGGTTTTGATCTTGGGTTCCTCGGATTCGAGGGTATGCAAACGGTTATTATGTGTCCATGTCCTTGGTTATGTGGATGGCCGAGAGTGGAAGGTGTGGTGTTTTTGATTATGTGAATGATAGGGTGTGTGTGGGTGCATGTGCATGGGGTGTGTGCATGTGTGCGCGTATGAGATGTGTATATATGCATGGGCATGCAATGTGGGTTCAAGTGCATGTGTGGTATTGGTGTATATTGGTGTTCGGGTATTTATATATTCGTTTATAAGGTATGTGTGTGGGTTAGGGTGTATGTACTAGTGTATGTATGCATGTGATGTGCTTTAAATTATACAAAGAAAAGATATTAAAAGAACTTCATTTATTCCTTAAACTTTTTCTTGAAATGGTGAAAATTAACTTAAAAGTGTTAAACGGTGTTTTTAGGTTTTGAAATGGCCATGATGGACAAAAGGAGCTTACTTTACAAGAATTTAAAGAAAATCAAGCTTCAGAGTCCAAGCATGAGGCCCTGTCTCATTAAGCACGCCCCCATGTCCCCTAAAAAGCAAGCATCGGGGCATGTCCCACCTTAAGCACGGGGTCATGCCCCATCAAGCACGAGGCCATGCTCAACCATCTCTACACGTACAAGCAGACCAACTTTAGTAAGCATTGTATTAGCATAGGGCCGTGCCTTTTAGGCAAGTGGCCGTGCTTAAAGACTCTTGAAAGACTATAAATAGACGCTCATTTGCAACATTTTGAGAGCTTTTGGAAAAGGGATACTCTATTGAATTCTCTCAGGAATCAACACTTCAAGACCCTTGGGAGGCTCGAGAGGTGCATACATCACTTCGAAGAAGCTCGGGATTGTCTAAACATCATCCATTATGGATTCCAGTTTGATTGTTCCATTTCACCTATGATTTCATATGTATCTTTCATTTTAGTTGATATGTTCAAGCTCATTATCAGCTAAACTCTTATTATCATCCTAATTGGATGAAACCTATGTAATTTGTGATGAACTAATGATGTGTTTTATTTTATGTTAATGTATGGTTATCTTGGGTAAACTTTTGATAGGTGGCATCTACATTTGAATGAAAAGTTATAAACTTATGATTTGTAATCGTGAATGTCATACAAGGTTGAAAAACATATGAACTAACTTTTATTTGTGAAATCAGTCTTCATAACAAGTCCATAGCTAATGAACTAGATATGGTTATTAGAAATCATATCACCTTAACTTTCTGATCATGTGCGTGTTCCCTTTTATTAGTCAGAGAAATCTACAACAATTGTTATGATTTTCTAAAATTAATGGTATGTTAAAAAAGAATTTTATCAACTCTCTTTCTTGCATTAAGTTTTTTTTTTTCATAAATCGTATGTTGAAAGGGTGCACAAGTATTACTTACATCA
Organism: Flaveria sonorensis; assembly: GCA_025506505.1. Classification (NCBI taxonomy): domain Eukaryota; kingdom Viridiplantae; phylum Streptophyta; class Magnoliopsida; order Asterales; family Asteraceae; genus Flaveria; species Flaveria sonorensis. The sequence continues at coordinate 62,200,931 of CM046433.1, read as the reverse complement.
CTAGTGGCTTGGAGGTTAGTGTTGTAAGTGACTCGATGCGGCTTTCCTTGTCACTATGGAGCCAGCTTATGACAAATACGCGCTAGCTCACATTTATAAATATTAACATAACTACTTTAACTTATATCTGTAATCACACCACGCCATCCATCACAGTTGTACAAGTGTAATCTAATTAAGATGATAGCCTTCATTCCTTTTTGTAAAACCAAAAGTCTCAAACTTACTTTTAATTATACTTTTAATTATTGTTTTAAAAATCTTAAAATTTTTATTACATCAATACAACTTATCATTTTATCAAAACAAACTCATTCTGATAGTCAATCTAAAAGGGTGTTGAGTAGGCTTGGTGTGTCCACGGAGTGATACTCGATTCTTACCAACATGTAAGGTTATATTAAAAAATTATAAGACTGATGCAACCAAAGAAACCAAAACAACAAAGGTTCTTCCTGCATGCATGCACTGAACGGACAAGGTAAAAGTTGCTTCGGAAGGTTTACACTCCCCACAGAAAATACTCTCTATTCTTGTTCTTAGTTCTGTCTCATTACTTACTTATGTTCTCAGTATCATCTCACACAAACCCGGTTCTCCATTTGATTTGTTAAGTGTTATAAAACTCTCATTATTGTGAGACTGATTGTATTGACCCCCCTTCACATAGTTGTTGGACTTAACAAGTGCATTAATAGATTAATGCTTAAAAAAGGATAATGCTTTCCATAATCAAACATAATATGTTCTAACATTCAAACAATCATTAACTAACACATTAGTATCATTTACACTCATAACATACACTAATATTGCTTAAATTTCTTTTTCAGGTTTAAAAAGGAATTTTTGCTAAGTGTCGGTAGCGGATGAAGAGTTTTCCATAGTGGATGACTAAGAAGATGCAGCGGATGAAGATCAAGTTCAAGAGCCCACAGCGGATGAACAACACACACAGCGGATGCCTAAGTCCACAGCTGATGAACTGTCCACATCGGATGTTCATCCACAGCGGATGAACATTTCCACAGCGGACAACATACAAAGCAAACACACACAAGTGTTCATAGCGGATGTTCATCCACAACGGATGTTCATCCACAGTGGATGAACATTCAACAGCGAACAACATACAAGCAAACACACAAGTGTTCACAGCGGACAACATCCAAGGCACATCGAACATGTTATCTGACTTCCACAGCGGACAACTTAACATCCACAACGGATAGCTAATCATTCACAGCGGACATCTTATAGACTTAGGATTAGTTATGTAATATTCGTTTACATAAGGGTAGTTTAGTAATTGTATATAGCTCTGTGTATAGGCTATAAATAGCATAGTACCCTAATCCTTTGTAAGCTTTTTGAATAATCAATACAAACAAGCAGTTATTATCATTCAAGCACTAGCAATCACTCACACACACACTGATATCATAGCATTAATCATGGGTTTCCGCACCATGATTATTGTTTGTTGAATACAAGTATAACAATCTGTTGTTATATTTTTGTTTGAGAGATTTGAAAAGATCCTTGGGAGGAATCAACCTGTTTATGTTCTTCGTTGTTTGTCTAAGTTCATAAACATCACACAGTTGGGTTGATTTCATTAGGTGGTATCAGAGCCTTGGCTCAAATCATACATTGATTTTCGATCCTCTCATTCAGCAATATGATATCTGTGGTTCATTAGCTTCAAAAGATACATATTCGAGCTGAAAATCTTCACAAAAACCTTCTTCTACTTTTAACATTCATCAAATGTTCAAAACATGATTGAATAATCCATTTTCGTTCATTTTGTATAAGATTTTGTGTGTTTATAGTTCTAAACATCTTTCATACACAATTTTCAAACGTGTTCATCACAAAACTCTGTAAACCTCATCGGTTTCTAAGGGTTTTCGGATAAAACAGTACCCGGTTATTGTTCTATCTAGTTTTCATCAAACAAACACTCATTTGAATACTTTGAATGTGTTCATTATTTTAACATCACTCAAAACAGGTGATTAATCTTCTACAAACAACAAACCGATTGTTGTTTTGTTTAAGTTTTCATTACCATCAACAAACCCTAGGATAAACCCTAGTTTTTGTTCATACATATACTTCAAAAATCTACGATGATTTTTGTTGGTTAATCATCAAAATCAAAGAAGAAACATAATCCTTTTTGAATTTTCTAAAAAAGTTACTTTTTGATCCAAATAGTTAATTGTTAAAACATTTTCTGTGATTTTAGGGTTTTGACTTTCATTAACTGACATCATTAAAAGTTGACATTCCCTAACAGAATATTCCTTTCTTTTCATCGATATTTGATAGTGACTTAACATTAGACATTAATTAATTTGAAAATAAAATTAATTAATTTCTTTTATTTAGTAAAAAAAACAAACACACTAACAAACAAATCCTAGTGACTTTAGGATAAAACAAATTTAAGCACCAAGCTAAAATTATCAAACAAATATGACTTAAAACGATAAGTTAAAAATTAACAAACATGTCTGATGAAATTTCAGGAACAAACAGTTGTCTCAAACCACCAAGACTCAAGAATAAAGCTGATTTCAAATAGTGGAAAATAATGTTCGGAAATTAGATAATTTTCCAAGACCCGGACCTATGGACATCCATAACCGAGGGACCATTCATACCTTTGACTCTTGGGCCTGATTACAACATACAGAAACCAGTAAGCTTGAAAAGCGTAGCTGGTGATGACCTCAAGAGGGTCAAAACAGACATGAAAGCATACGACAAATTGGCAATGACTTTGCCATTTGAAATTTTAACACGAGTTGAAAATTTCAAGACAGCACATGAACTACGGAAGGTACTTCACACCACCTATGAAGGAAGTGAGGAAATCAAGAAAGAAATTTAAGGACCCAGTATGAAACCTTCCACCACATTCAGGGAGAGTCAATTCCATAACAGCTTCACAGATTTGTACAGTTGGTAAATGAGATGATTGTTTATTGTCTCAAGTATGAATCTATGGAGATCAACAAAAAGATGTTGCATACACTGCCAGAGAGCTGGACTCAGTCAGTCTCTCTAATGAAAGCAACATTGGATCTTGAAGCATTGTCCCTAGATGCTCTAGTTGCTAAAGTTGAAGCATTAGAACTAGACGAAAGATCCAGGAATAACTGCATAATCAGACATGTAGAATCCTACAAGTTCAAGGAACTACAAAAAACAGACAGTGCATTTTTGACATGCACTGGAGAAGATGAAGATGAGGAATTTTTAGATACATGTGAAACCTCCTTCTTCTCATCCCTTGAATCATCCAGTACCAAACAGAAGTCTAAAAAGACTGGTGTTCATGCTTCCTATGAAGCAACACCACAAAGCAAACATAATCCTCACACATCCAGTTCTATCAAACAAAAACAGTCAAAGAATCGAAACATGAACAAATGTGAGAAACCCATGGTTGCTCTCACTATCATTTTACAAAGTAAAGAGTAGAAAGCAGCCTATGTAGCTTTCTCAACTAGCTTTGAAGCATACTTGGGTGCAAGTCTCACACCATCTCAAATCATCCAATAGAACCTGGATGAGTTACCACCAGACATGGTTGAAGAAATAGATCTTTAGTGGTCTATGGCAATGATTGCCTATACATCAAAAAGGTTTCTTCAGAGAAATAGAGGATTGAGCATGGACAAGAAAACCAAAATTGGTTTTGATAAAATGAAGGTGAGATGCTACAACTATCAATTGTATGGTCATTTCTCAAGAGAATGCCAACAACCAAGAGTTGACAGAAACAACAATCAAACACAAGCATCTAGCAACAACCACTCAAACAGACAAATCCCACCTTCAATCAGTATTCCAGCTGACCAACTCCACCTCAAATCATACAATACAGTCCAAATCAACACTCCAAATCATCAGCAATGATTATCAAACAAGATGGTGAGTGTGATTGGAGTATGTACGAGGCTGAGATCCAATCTCCTGATCATGCACTCATGGCAAACATAGAAGATAAGATTTCAGAAACCCCGAAAGAGGTAAGGGATAACCTCTATACACTAGCATGCATTGATGAAGTCAACAGATACAGAGAACATGCTGACAAACTTTCCAAGAAAGTAATTGAAACAAACATTTTAAATGAAAGTCTAAAATCTAAACAAAAACAATATGGAGCAAAAATTATTTCATTACAAAATGATTTGGACAAATTAATGTCTAAAAAGTTAACACTAGCAGCTCAAGTAAAGCAACTCTCTGAATCTTTGACTTTGTCAAAAACCATACAGGCTGAAACTGAAGTGAAACTTTAGAAATTTCAGGTGAGCAACAAGAAGTTTGAAGTACTTCTTGCTCAACAAAGGACATTCAAAGACCCTTCAGGTTTAGGATATAATAAGGTCAACCCACCTTATAAGGACAATTATGTTCCTTTACCTGACTCCATGACAAACACACAGGGTGAGTCTCTTGACCCACATGACCGGGCTGATGATTCAAAACAAACATCATCATCATCATCATCATCATCATCATCATCATCAAAATTATCATTAATATTAAAAACACCTTTGATAAAATTTGTTAAAAGCCAAGCACCTCCATATATCAAACCAACAGATTTTTATCAAGGAGAAAATAATGAATTTGATGAACAAACAACAGATGAAGATGATGTTTATCTATTAGATGATGAGTCAGATGAACTAATTACTGAAACTTCAAAAGTTTCAAGTGTGGTTAATACACAAAACATACAATCAAAGCATACAAAAGGTATTGACATCTATTCAGGTGGAAGAAAAGCTAGATCTTCTACTGCCTCTCCTATTCAAACAAACAAAGGGAAAGGCAAAGCTCCCATTCAGCAAAAACCAACAACTGTAACTTTTGACTTACCTTTAAAATCAAATTTAAAATAAAAAGATATAACAAACAAGGCAATGCAAATCTACCATACTGTAAATAGTATGATCAATACACTCACACTACTAAAAATGCAAATATGGTAAATATTGCAAGTACTGTCACATGAACAATCACAGTACTGAATCATGCCATTTTCATAATTATTGTTCAATATGTGAAAGAAACAATCATAGCACTGCAAACTGTTTTTTCAATAAGAAAAACAAAAAGCAAAACAAACAGCCTCGAGTTGAGAAATCAACTGAGAAACAGATAGTTGTTCCTAAAGAGAACAAAGGAGGAGCACCAAGACAAACTCCTCATCAAAAAGTTGTTTTAAATAATGAGAAAACTTTTTATGACAACTTCAAACAATCAAACAGGAGACATAAGTCTCAAAACAGACAGCAAACAAACATAAGCGCTCAAAGGAGAAGAGCTCGAAGTACTTCTCCTGATAGAGCTAAAACCAATAAGAGGAAATCTAGTGCCACTAGAATTCCTAAACCATCGGACAATGCCATGTTAGAAGAAATTCATGTTATGGGAAAAGACGAAAAACCCAAGACCATCTTGGCTTAGGTTGCACCATCTAACTAATTTCTTTTATTTTAAAGGGACATCAAAGAAGGCCTGATAACATCTGGTATGTTGACAGTGGATGTTCCCGTCACATGAATGGAAATTGTTCCATCCTTCGAAAGTTTAAAAGAAAACATGGAGGAAATGTAGTCTTTGGAGGTGACAAGACATGTGGAAAGATAATTGGTGAAGGAACAGTATCAAATGGGTTGATCAGCTTTGAAAATGTCAACTACTACTCCAACCTCCAGTTCAATCTTCTTAGTGTATCCCAAATCGGTGATAAAGGATATGCCACCTTATTTGACTCCAATAATTGCTACATACTCAAGACGGGTTTTCAAATTCCTAAAGATTATATCCTTTTGATAACACCACGTCATAACAACACATACATTGTTGATATGAACACTGTTTCAACATTAACCCCTGAAACATGTCTGTAAGATAATATCAGAAGATTATAAGGCTGATGCAACCAAAAAATCCAAAACAACTAAGGGTCTTCCTGCATGCATGCACTGGATGTACAAGGTAGAAGTGCTTCGGAAGTTTTACACTCTACATCAGAAAAATACTATAAGTGTAAAATCTTCCGAAGCCAAAGTCCAAAATCTTCCGAAGCCAAAGTCCAAAATCTTCCGAAGCCAAAGATGAAGTCTTCTGAAGCTTCAGAGACAAATTCTTCTGAAGCCATTTTGCTGTGAAGACTGATTTCTTTCGAAGACAGAGAAGACATGCTTTCTCTGATCTACTTTACATAAAGCTGACACACTTTCCGCTACAACTCTGAAGACTCACCAACTTGTATGAGTTGGTAAAAAGTCCATGCTTTTGTAAACAGTAGAATAAGATCTTTGTCTGTAACTTCCTACTTTTGTACCTGTAAACCTTTTTATTTTAGAAAAGGATGTGAGCTATGGCATGTCATAGTCACTAGTCAAAAGGCAATCTACCTTTTGACTCTATATTGATCTTGTTGTCTAGATTAGTGTTTCCAACTGTCTTTCTAAGTATTGACGGTTGTAGGATGTAGTATAAAGTGTCTCAAGTCCTTGTAATTCGAATATGCTTTGTAAACACTTGTAATAGAACTTGAGAGCAATATACAGCATCCTTGAAAACGATACTTGTTTGTTCTTGTTCTTAGTTATGTCTCACTACTTAATTGTGTTCTTAGTATCATCATACTCAAACCCAGTTCCCCATTTGAACTGTTAAGTGTTCTGAACCTCACCTTATTATGAGACTGATTGTATTGACCACCCTTTACACGATCCTGCAATGTGTACTATCAAAAGCATCAGAAGATGTTTCCCAATTATGGCACAAATGATTGGGACACTCTAATTATAACAGAATGAATCAACTTGTAAAAGGTGACTTAGTAATAGGTTTACCATAAAAAGATTTTTTCTGTACAGACCACTGCACTGCATGTCTGAAAGGCAAACAACATAGAGTGTCTCATAAGTCAAAATTGGTAAACTCTAACAACACACCACTCAAATTGCTTCACATGGACCTTTTTGGCCAACAAACATCCTTAGTATTTGAAAGAAGCAATACTGTCTTGTTATAGTAGATGTTTACTCAAGATTCATATGGGTTTTCTTTCTACTACACAAGTCAAAAGCATCAGAAATCATCAAATCATTTATCACTAAAATTAAGAATCAATTGGATCTTAAAGTTAAATCTTTAAGAAGTGATAATGGTACTGAAGTTAAAAATGACTCTCTTTCTTCTTTTTGTGCAGAGAAAGGAATTAGACATTAATTCAGTGTACCAAGGACTCCTCAGCAAAATGGAGTTGCTGAAAGGAGGAACAGAACATTAATAGAAGCTGCTGGATCAATGCTAGCTGACTCTCTATTACCCATATCTTTTGGGCTGAAGCAATCAATACAGCTTGCTACATTGAAAACAAGACATTGATTATCAAAGAACTTTCCAAAACACCATATGAATTAATGTTTAAAAGAAAACCTTTCATTGGATTTCTTAAAGCGTTTGGATGTTCTGTTTCAATACTAAACACTAAAGAACAATTATCTAAGTTTGCTCCAAAAGCAGATGATGGATTTTTTGTTGGATACTCAGGAAGCTCCAAATCATACCGACTATACAATCCAAGACTGCACATAGTGGAAGAAACAACAGATGTTGTTTTTAATGGACACTCTTTCACTAAGAAAGTCATTGGATCAGACTGGTTGTTTGATATTGACTCATTAACAAAATCATTTGACACATCTTACTTTGATGTTTCAGGTACCAACGATGACAATGAGTATCCCATGGTTCCACCAACAACCATAGATGTTCCTTTAACTGCTGATCCTCCAAGGAGAACAAACATTACTCCTTCAAGTACCACAGTTTTAACTCCTCCAGAACAAATAAACACATCAAAAGGAACATCATCAAACACACCAACTTCATTAACACCTATGATCACCTAACCATAACATCCAACCACAGTTGAAGAAGATGATGACTATCATTCATTACATGATGCACATCATGAAGATGAAATCTTAGATTTCTTTCATGATTCACCATAAACATTCAATGAACCATCCAGCCAGATAAACAAACAACCACAAACACCCTTGGTCATCCATCAACACCCAACCAAACAATCACTAATCTTGATTCAACCATCCCTGTTGATCAGATTACAACAACCAGGGTTCACAAAGATCATCCTATAGAAAACATCATTGGTGACCTCAATATTAGGTTGACACGAAGTCAATCTGAGACAGCAAACATTTGCTTGTACTCCTGCTTCCTATCTCTAACTGTACCCAAAAACATCATAGAAGCACTTAAAGACAATAGTTGGATAGAAGCAATGTAAGAAGAATTATAGCAATTCAGAAAGCAAGAGGTATGGAAGCTGGTTGATCTACCTGAAGGTCAATACTCCATTGGCACAAGATTGCTCTTCAGAAACAAAGCAGATGACAGAGGAATTGTCATCAGAAACAAAGCAAGGCTAATTTCCCAAGGATATACTCAAGAGGAAGGCATTGATTATGATGATGTCTTTGCTCCAGTAGCTAGGCTTGAAGACATTCGAGTGTTCCTTGCCTATGCCTCATCCAAAAACTTCACAGTCTTCCAAATGGATGTCAAGTGTGCATTCCTATATGGAAAGATAGATGAAGAGGTATATGTTGCTCAACCACCAGGGTTTGAAGATCCGAATTTCCCTCACAGAGTCTACAAGTTAGATAAAGCTCTGTACGGTCTTCATCAAGTACCTAGGAAGTGGTATTAAACTTTATCTAAGTTTCTACTACAGAATTAAATAAATACAATATGTCTGATTGCACATCCAACAAGACACCATTTACAACTGGATTGAAGTTTGGACCTGATCCAGAAGGAACATCAGTTTATCAGAAACTCTATAGATCAATGATAGGCTCACTGATGTACCTAACAACAAGTAGACCAGACATCATGTATGCAGTATGCATGTGTGCCAGATACCAAGCAGATCCAAAAAATCACACATAAATGTTGTAAAGAGAATCTTCAGATATTTAAAAGGCAAACCAGCTCTTGGGCTATGTTATCCAAAAGATGGAGATTTTTCTTTATATGCCTACACAGACAGTGATTATGGTGGATGCAACAGCAACAGAAAATCCACTATAGGAGGTTGTCAGTTTCTTGGATCAAGATTGATCTCCTGGCAGTGAAAGAAACAAACAAATGTCTCTGTGTCAACAGCTAAAGCAGAATACATAGCTGCTTCTACATGCTGTTCTCAAGTGCTTTGGATTCAAAACCAAATGTTTGATTATGGCTTTAATTTTCTTCAAACACCCATACACATTAACAATTCTGCTGCCATGTTTATCACTGACAATCCAGTTCAACATTCAAAAACCAAACACATAGATATCAGATATCACTTTCTGAGAGACTGCTCAGAAAAAGGTCTAATAAAGTTGTTCAAAGTCCATACCAACAATCAATTGGCTGACCTGTTTACCAAACCATTTGATTCAACAAGATTTGAATTTCTGGTTCAGTCACTTGGTATGATCAACTATGAATAAAACAAGTAATGTTTTCAAAATATTAATTTTAAACAAGCTTGATTTTGTCAAAGTCCAAATTAAACATCAACAAGCATCTTTTAAAATCAAGATATCAAACAAACATTCATGTTTTCTTATAATCAAACATCTTGAATCACACATACCACTCATGAGAAATGATAGTACACAAGCTCATTCTTCACTTGGGTCATTTTCCACTAATAAAGACTGACAGTACTTTGTTTGATATGTGGATAGGCTAAGCATGGGACGCTTAACATCACATACAACAGTAAAGAACTAAATTCTCATGATTGTGTGGTCAATAACATATCTTGGTTTATGGTGAGTATTAATCTATCCAACATAGGTTGCTTGGAAAGTAACTAAAATACACCAAGTGAATCGGTTTATAAATTGCTCAATCATACAAGTGTCTCCTCTGTTATGATTTTCATAGACCTGGAGTACACCAAGGCATTGTTTGTTGTGCTAAGCATAGACCTGAATGACCTAAATCATGATCCAAAAAGATTCCTAATGAGGAACACATCCATCTTGGATAAACAATCAATAAAGTCTTTTAGACTACATTCCTTGTGAATGAATCAAAAGAATCCCAAGGAGGATCACCTTCCAAAGTGAAGAGAAAAGAATCACAATGAGGATAAAACAACATGGATCAAATGGATCATTTATACTCCTAAGTAGCTAGGTCTTAAGTATTGAAAGTGCTTTCTAGCATATCTTGAGGAGGGTTGTTCTAATCATACAATCAAATGTAGGGTACATACAACTCATATCAATCAACTCAAAACATGATAATCACTCACTGTTTCAATCAATCATTAATACCATGCATGAGTTTAATTGGATCAAAATATCTGCAATCAACATTGTATTAGTCTATGTTTATTCTCAAAAACATTCAAACAGCTCAGTGAGAATTTAAGACTAGTATGATCTCATGTTATGTGCAAATGATTCATGTTCAAACATGAAAATCACTCATTTATTAGTTAGATTAGGCATTATCTTTCTAACTTTTATCAAGAAAGCAATCAATTGGACTTTGATAATTTCCATTCTAACACATACAAATTTTTGTCATTTTATAAAAGGTTTTTATAAATATGCAAAAATTTAGGGGGAGAAAATAAACTTGGAAATATCAAAGACAGTAGAATATGTAATATGTGCATAATCATACAATTTTTAAAATTCAAAATTTTCTAAACTTTGAGTTTTAAATAAAGCCAAGTCAAACCAGCACCCAAACACAGCAGTTTGACACATATACATATGTACAATATTGCACAATATTTCTTGTAAGTGATATCTTAACATCCATATATTGATCATGTTATAATTTTAACATTTTAACATACGTTTTAACAAACAAAATATTTGCTTCGGAAGAATTTTATCAAATATATGTTTTGGAAGAAATCATTTCAAAACAAACAAAATTTTAATTTTTTGACAACTGTTGTCACAGCGGACATACAAGCATATATCCGCTGTAGCTACAGTACCATCATAACATGCAAAATACACCTAGTGTATATAGTGGACAAAACAAACATACATCCGTTATGCACTAGTGAACATACATGTGTTCACAGCGTATGATGTTGGTAAGGCATCCGCTGTGAATACAGTGCCATTCCACAGCGCATGACTAACATAAGTCATCCATTATAGAAACAGAACAAGTGTATACAACGTCTGCACATAGGTAATCGTACGCTGTAAACCTTCACATATCACATCCAAATGTCCACAACGCATGAACAAATGTTCATCCTGTGAACAATCAAGCAAATCATTTCAAGGTCCACAGCGCATGAACAAATGTTCATCTGCTGTGAACAAACAAACAATTTCAAACAAGTGTCCACAGCGCGTGACCAAGTAGTCATCCGCTGTGAACATAAGTAAATCAATCAGAGTCCACAACTTATGACCAAGCAACCATCCGCTGTACACACAGTACAACATCCAAAGGGTCCACAGCGTACAAGTTTAAAATGGTACAGCGGACGCACTGTTCACACAGCGCATGTGTATTTCACAACGGACACTTAAAATTAAAATTTTAAGTTTAAACTATTCACATAGAGGACAAACAAACTGTTTACACATCGGACGTTCATTTTGTCCATTGTATATATAGTTTAACACTTGTGATTTCTTCATTCATCATGAGTGAGAGAGAGAAAATCATGAACATAGAAGGCATAACAGGAATGAGGATATCAGACATTAACAATCTTGAAATCCTGAAAGGCAAACATGTTGTGGCCATACTGGTCAATAACATAGATGTGTAGAGCCTAGACCAATCAACTCTGGAACAGCTAGTTCATCTCACAATAGAGAGCAAAGATGATGATCAGAAAAATGCAGTTGATTATTTTATAGAGCACATAGTGAACTACAAAAATGCACTGAGGATTACTCCTTTATCTGATCAAGTAAAAGAAGCTGCCAAAGATCAAGAGCTTGAGAAAGATATTGAAGAATCCCAGAAGGCAACAGCTGAAGTTCAGAAGACAGTTGATGAAGCTGGTCCATCACACACATAAAGGTTTCTAACAAACAAACAGACAAAAAACAAACAAACAATCTAAACATCAAACAAATCAAACATCCAACCATATATAACAGATAATAAACACATCAGAACATCAATCATACATATAAATTATAAATAATTATCACACATAACAACAATCAGACAAATAACAAATCAAACATTCAAAGCAATCAAATTACACAAGTGTAATCAGTGAATCATACAAGCAAACATTCATTTAATCAAACAAACAAGTAACCATTCAATCAGACATGAAATCAATCAATCATACATGTAATCAGACAAACATTCAATCATATAATTATACATGAGTAATCAATAAAACATACATGTAATCATACAAACATACATGTAAACATACAATCAATCATATATGTAATCAGACAAACAATTAATCATTCCATCATGCAAAAAAAAAAAATAACAGACAAACATTCAATCATACAATCATACAAATCAAACAATCAATCATGCATAACATTCAAACATGCAATCATCAATAGAAGAGATGGCAACATCATTAACAAGCATCAATACACACATTTTTACTAACAAACAAAACATTAACAAGAAAACATTAAAGAGAAGGCAACATCATCCTTAGGGGGAGTATTGTTGGACTCAATAAGTGCATTAATAGATTAATGCTTAAAAAAGGATAATGCTTGCCATAATCAAACATAATATGTTCTAACATTCAAACAATCATTAACTAACACATTAGTATCATTAACACTCATAACATACACTAATATTGCTTAAATTTCTTTTTCAGGTTTAAAAAGGAATTTTTGCTAAGTGTCGGCAGCGGATGAAGAGTTTTCCACAGCGGATGACTAAGAAGATACAGCGGATGAAGATCAAGTCCAAGAGCCCACAGCGGATGAACAACACACAGCGGATGCCAAAGTCCACAGCTGATGAACTATCCACAGCGGATGAACATTTCCACAGCGGACAACATACAAAGCAAACACACACAAGTGTTCACAGCAGATGTTCATCCACAATAGAAGAACATTCCAAAGCGGAAAACATACAAGCAAACACACAAATGTTCAGAGTGGATAGCATCCAAGGCACAACAGACATGTTATCAGACTTCCACAGCAGATAGCTTAACATCCACAGTGGAAAGCTAATCATTCACAACAGAAAGCTTATAGATTTAGGATTAGTTATGTAATATTCATTTACATAAGGGTAGTTCAGTAATTGTATATATCTCTGTGTATAGGCTATAAATATCATACTACCCTAATCCTTTGTAAGCTTTTGAACAATCAATACAAACAAGCAGTTATTATCATTCAAGTACTAGCAATCACTAGCAATCACTCACACACACTGATATCATAGCATAAATCATGGGTTTCCGCATTGTAAGGACCCGTTCCCAGAAACCCCACAGTTGATCATTCATAGCATAATTTATATCAAAACACATTTAGATTTATTAAGTAATAAAAACATTGCAGCGGAATAATTCATCAAAAACCATTTCATGCTTTAATAAATACATTTGCCAAGTAATACATCGTTGTTTAAAAGATCACCAAAGATCACTTAGTTGTATTACAAAACAACATCATTATTATTGCATGAGATGGATGTCAGTCCTTGCCCGCTAATTAAGTAGCTTCACCCCCGTGCCATCCTCAGCAACAACATTACCTGCCAACTGAGTGAGTTCTAGTTTTATAAGTAAAATACTTTACATTGAATGAAAACCTTTCCTTTACTTTTGTTCATGACACACATCATACGTACATCTTGATAATATCATTATTATCTTTTATCATCGTTCATAATTGTTCATTTTTGTACTTTCTTTCATTATTATCTTCCACTATAATCTAGATCCTGTCATAAGCTATGCCCCATCATTTGTGCATGAAGCAACTACCGTTTTGGGGTCAAGCGACAAGGATCCTGTTTTCGCACGTCTTGATCAAACACAAAGACTGACCCCCCTGTGTGAATTCTCACGGGTTAGCTAAACCCCACAAAATTGAGCTAACAACCCTTCATTGAGTTGTGAACTCCTTTTTTAATTTGCTTGCAAGACTTTAATTCATTCATTATGTTCCACTTCATTAACGTTGTCTTCCACTTTTATTATATAATACTTTACATTCATAAGCATAACACACCAAGTAAAGTAACATCATACATAACATGGGACAACATCATAATACAATGCATACATATAAACAAGCATATGCCACCATAAAATATTATTTCTTAGCACTTAAATTCTACTTCCCCAAATCTCAAAAAATTCTAAGTCCTTATGGAAATGCGGATGAACTGACAAATGCGGATGAACAAATGAAATGAGGATGAACAAATGCGGATGTTCATACTCAAAAAATATTCTAAGTGCCCCAAAGAAATGCGCATGAACACAGTAGCCAATGCGCATGAACAAATAAAATGAAAGTCTTTAGAAAATATTCTAAGTTTCAGGAAATGCACAGGAACCAAATGCACCTGAACACTGTAGCAAATGCGCATGAACAAAAGAAATCCGCTTGATCACTGTAGCAAGTGCGCCTGAACAAAACACTTATGAAAATATTCAAATCTAAATGCGGATGAACTAAACCAACCTGCAGTTGAAACTTATGCTATATTTAGTTCCAAATCCTCATTCTTACACATTCTTAGCCTAGATCTAGCATGCTAAACACATAGAACAAGCATACAATCACAAAACTCGATCAAACATTCAAACTCACACACCCACACTCACAACAGGTGCAAAAACACAGACCAGATCATGTTGTCGGTTGTAAAACAGTAGGTACTATGCATTTCAACCCTAAACAAGTTTAAAACAAGTAAAACCGGGATCTAGAACTCACCTTAACAGCTTACGAGTAAGACTTCTTCAGACCGGTGAGCAACCTAGAGTTCAAACACCTAAACACATAAAAACACACACCCAAACACACAGAAACACATAAGAATCAGTCCAGCAGCTCGAACACAGCTGAAACCGAATAGGAAACGCAAGAAAACCTTACCTACAAGCAGATCTTCCTCCTTCTCTCTCTAGAAATCGATTTGCAGCTCCTCTCTCTCTAGCAACCGAGAAATGTCTGTAAAAGGCGAAGTGTGGGCTGCCATACTTCTTTTAAATCTCATAAAGGTGCAAGTTTTCCACTTGCATAGCTTTAACCCCTTAACTTGGGACATTTCACCCTTTCTTCTTTTATTCTTCTCTTTTTTTAAATTTTCGGGTGTTACAAGTCCAACCCCTTATATAGGTGTCGTCCCCGGAACCTATCATTCCTCGAACAGCTATAGGTAATGTTGTCTCATTTCCTCCTCAGTCTCCCACTTAGACTCGGACCCCTTCCTATGTCTCCACTATACTCGCACAACTGGAACCACTTTATTCCGTAGCCTCTTCTCTTTTCTGTCAATGATGGCCACTGGCTGCTCCACATAATTGAGTCGTTCATCCACCTCAATGTCCTCCAATGGCACAATCATATCTTCATTGGCTAAGCACTTTCTTAGATGAGATACATGGAATGTCGGATGAATTCCCCTTAACTCATCGGGTAGCTCCAACCTGTAGGCCACCTCTCCTACTCGAGCCATGATTCAGAAAGGCCCTATATACCTCAGGCTCAGCTTACCCTGCTTTCTAAACCGAATGATCCGCTTCCAAGGTGAGACCTTCAACATGACTCTATCACCCACCTTGAATTCAATCGGTCTACGCCTCTTGTCGGCATATGACTTCTGTCTATCTTTTGCCACCTTCATAAAGGCCTTGATCTTTTCCAACTTTTCAGTCATAGCCTCGATCACCTTAATGCTCCCCCAACTCATTTTGCCCGATGTCTCCCCAACATACAGGCATCCTACACTTCCTACCGTATAGCATCTCATATGATGGCATACCAATGCTGGCATGATAACTATTGTTGTATGAAAATTCAGCTAACGGTACGTGTTAGTCCCAACTTCCTCCAAAATCAATAACATAGCTCGGAGCATATCTTCAAGCGTCTGTATGGTTCTCTCTGACTGACCATCTGTCTGAGGATGATAAGCTGTACTGATGTGTAGTCTCGTACCCATCGCATCTTGGAATCTCTTCCAAAACTTAGATGTAAACCGAGTGTCACGGTCAGACACTATAGACACCGGTACACCATGACGAGTCACAATCTCTTTGATGAATAGGTCAGCCAACCTCTCAGATGAATACGTCTCGCGGATTGGTAGAAAGTGAGCACTCTTCGTCAAATGGTCAACTATCACCCATATGGCATCGTACCCCCTTGCCATACGTGGTAATTTCGTAATGAAGTCCATGGTGATGTGCTCCTATTTCCACTCGGGTATATCCAAAGGTTGGATCTTCCCGTATGGCTTCTGATGCTCCGCCTTCACTTGCAAGCAAGTAAGGCAGTTGCTCACGTACTCCGCTACATCACGCTTCATACCCGGCCACCAGTAATCTTTCTTCATATCATGATTCATCTTCATAGCATCGTAATGAATTGACTATCAAGTCTTATGAGCTTCATCCATGATTTTCCCTCATAGGTCTCCATAACAAGGGATCCACATCCACCCGAAGTGGGTTCTAACTCCGAGAGTGTTCTCACCCAACTTCGAGACTAGACCTTTCATTCTTTCGGAGTTGATTTGATCTTCCTTCAGTGCCTCATCTTGAATTTCCTTGACTTGTGACACCATATAAGAGGTCATAACCAACTGGTAAGCTTTCACCCGGATTGGCTCGGGTCTCTCCTTTCGGCTGAGGGCATCCGCCACCTCGTTGGCCTTGCCCGGAATGTAGTGGATCTCGCAATCATAATCTTTGATCAACTCTAACCATATCCTTGCCTCATATTGACATCCTTTTGCTCGAAGAAGTACTTCAAGCTCTTATGGTCAGTGAAGATAGTGCACTTCGTCCCATACAAATAGTGCCTCCAAATCTTCAATGCAAAGACCACAACCACTAGCTCCAGGTCATGAGTAGAGTAATTACCCTCATGGATTTTTAACCGTCGGGACGCATAGGCTATTACCTTCCCCCGCTGCATCAGCACGTAACCCAACCCCGAATAAGAAGCATCAGAGTAGACCACTAAGTCATCGCTACCTTTGGGCAATGTCAAGACAGGAGCTTGACTCAGTCTCGTCTTTAACTCCTCAAAAGCATTCTCCTGTTCCATACCCCATACAAACTTCACCTCCTTACGGGTCAACTTGGTCAATGGTGAAGCTATCTTAGAAAAGTCTTGAATAAATCTTCTATAATAGACTACCAAACCCAAATAACTGCGGATCTCGGATGACGTCTTTGGAGTCTTTCATTGCATCACCGCCTCCACCTTGGCCGGGTCCACCATAATCCCTTTGGAATTAACCACATGACCCAAAAACTGAACATCACGCAACCAGAATGCGTACTTGCAGAACTTAGCATACAGCTTCTCTCTTCTAAGCGTCTCCAGCACCTCGCGGATGTGCCCGGTATGCTCTTCTTCGCTTTTCGAAAAAATCAGGATATCATCGATAAACACAATCACTGATTTATCCAACATCGTTCATGAGTAGGGTAATTACCCTTATGGATTTTTAACCGTCGGGACGCATAGGCTATTACCTTCCCCCGCTGCATCAGCACGCAACCCAACCCCGAATAAGAAGCATCAGAGTAGACCACTAAGTCATCGCTCCCTTCGGGCAATGTCAAGACTGGAGCTTGAGTCAGTCTGGTCTTTAACTTCTCAAAAGCATTCTCCTGTTCCAGACCCCATACAAACTTCACCTCCTTGCGGGTCAACTTGGTCAATGGTGAAGCTATCTTAGAAAAGTATTGAATAAATCTTCTGTAATAGCCTGCCAAACCCAAGAAACTGCGGATCTCGGATAGAGTCTTTGGAGTCTTTCATTACATCACTGCCTCCACCTTGCCGGGTCAACCATAATCCCTTCGGAATTAACCACATGACCCAAAAACTAAACCTCGCGCAACCAGAACGCGCACTTGGAGAACTTAGCATACAGCTTCTCTCTTCTAAGCGTCTCTAGCACCTCGCGGATGTGCCCGGTATGCTCTTCTTCGCTTTTCGAAAAAATCAGGATATCATCGATAAACACAATCACTGATTTATCCAACATCGGCCACATACCTTATTCATCAAATCCATGAAAGCAGCTGGCGCATTGGTTAAACCAAAAGACATGACAATGAATTCATAATGTCCGTATCGTGTTCGAAACACGGTCTTCGAAATATCCTGCTCTTTAACTTTTAACTGGTGATAACCAGATTGGAGATCTATTCCTGAGAACCAACTGGCACCTTGGAGCTGATCAAACAAGTCATCAATCCTTGGTAGCGGATAGTTCTTCACCGTTAGCTTGTTAAACTCACAGTAGTCAATGCACATCCTCATGCTACCGTCTTTCTTCTTTACAAACAAGACCGGAACACCCTAGGGAGAGATACTCGGTTGGATAAACCCCTTATCTAGCATCTCTTGTAACTGGACTATCAGCTCCTTCATCTCTGAGGGAGCTAGTCGATACGGTGTCTTGGCAACAAGTTAGGCATCGGGTATCAAATCGATCTGGAACTCGATCTCGCGGTCCAATGGCACACCTGGTAGATCCTCCGGGAACACATCTGGGAAGTCACACACGACCGGTACATCGGACAATCGTGGTACTGACACGTCCACATCCTACACATAAGCCAGGTAGGCACTACATCCATGCCTCATACACTTCTCAGCCACAACCATCGAAATCACCTTCGGAACTGCAGTAACTCGATCACCATAAATTGTCACCGAACTCTCATCTGACACAGTCAACCGAATTATCTTCTTGCGACAAACAATATTTGCCTCATAGGCTGCTAGACAATCCATCCCTAGAACCAAATCGAATCCGCCTAGGGGTATCACGAATAATTTAGCAGAGAACCTATGGCCTTCCAACTCTATGTCATGATTCTTTATCAGATCAGAAATCCTGGTAGACTTACCAACGACAGTTTCTACATTGAATGGCTCATCAATCTTTCTACTCCTAACAGGCAACTTAGCATAGAAGGCAGCATAAATAAAACTCTTACTAGCACCAGAATCAAATAGTACAGAGGCACAAGTTTGGTTTACTAGGAAGGTAACTGACACAACATCGGGGTCCACCCTAGCCTCCTCCCGAGTCATAGTAAATTCTCTGGCTTTTGCCTTCGACCCCTCCTTCTCAACCCCCTTCTTCAACCCAAAGTTCTTGGCCCTTGGCCTCTTGCAATCCCTGCTCAGATGGCCCTCTTCACCACAGTTATAACACCTCATCACCCCACACTCCTTTGCCATATAACCAGGCCTCCCACATTTGAAGCAGATGTTCAATCCCCACTTACACTCCCCTCACTTGGTCTCTTCCACACTTACCACACTTCCTCATCCCCATACATGCCGACACTACCCTCCGGTCATCCATCCTTGCCTTCTTATTGCTCGGGATAAAACCACCACGACCAAATCGTTTCCCATTCCAGTTCCTGTCACCACCACCCTTTTTGTTCACCTTTACCACTACCACTTCTTCTCTCTCATCATATAACCTCCCTGCCGATCAACTACCGACCTAAACATGCTCGTCGGGCGGCGATCATGTGCCTACGGATATCCATCGGCAGACCCTATATGTACCTCTTGATCTTTCTCGACACCGGCGTCACCTGGTCTGGCACCAGCCTTGCCATCTCATTGAACTTAGTCGTGTATTGTAGGTGTGTCATAGTTCCCGCCTCCAGCTATAAGAACTCTCTCTCAATCTTGTCAAGCTCCCTGTGAGGACAAAACTCCTCGATCACCATCTTCTTTAACTCACTCCACCTCATTCTCCCAATCGCCCTGCTACCCTCAGCCTGGACAATATTGTCCCCCCATCACAAGGCCGAGTCCACGAATGAGTGGGTAGCGAACTTCACCTTTTGATCCTCGCTACATTCGCTGATATCCAACACAGCCTCCATTTCTCTCACCCATCAGTGAGCAACAGTAGCATTCCCGTTACCATCAAAAGTCGGGGGCTTGCATCTTTGAAATGCCCCATAACTACATCCCTTGGCAGTTTTCTGCACTGCTTCCTCTTCATCTTCATCACTGGAGACAACCATCTCAGTTTCTGGTTGCTCCCCTTCACCTGAACCTTTCTCGCCGCCCCCTCTCCCAATGGTTTTCTTCCTCTCCTCTTTCTCCTTTTTTTCATCCTCCTTCAAAGAACGAATAACCTCGGTCACAACAGATGACAAGATCGTCTGCATAACCTGATGAACTTCCTCCACTACTGCCTCCTTCATAGAGGCTCTCAGATTAGCACTCTCATCACCGCCTTCATGGTGATGAAGCTCGGGCTCTACAGGAGTCGTCTCAACAGTCTTAGCCTTGTTTCTTATGACACGTGGTCCAACACCACGACCACCCTGTGCACCTCCTCGAGAAGCCTTCGTAGATCTACCACCAGCCATCCTCTAAGCACTATAAGATTCAAATACCAACACGGTCATTCAAGGTAATAACTCAGATTAGTAAGTCCCTAACTATAGTGGCTAGTTATGATTAGCCACTTACTTTACTCTTCATCCTCCAAGCATTTCCTATCCTGACTACATCAGTATCCAAATCTAGTTAGAGCACATAAATCAGATAGCACGCGCACATAATACCGATTAACTTTAAGAAAATAAATTACCTGATGGCACGTAGCTACTTGGGCTGGCATCCTTCCATTCGGTCCCATTCTCAATTTAAGTTTAGGTTTTGAAAATATTTACCCATTTCTCTTAAACTTTGGCTCTGATACCAACTTGTAAGGCCTCGTTCCCGGAAACCCCACAGTTGGTCATTCATAGCATCATTTATATCAAAACACATTAAGATTTATTAAGTAATAAACATTGCAGCGGAATAATTCATCAAAAACCATTTCATGCTTTAATAAATACATTTGCCAAGTAATACATTGTTGTTTAAAAGATTACAAAAGATCACTTAGTTGTATTACAAAACAACATCGTTATTATTGCATGAGATGGATGCCAGTCCTTGCCCGCCAAGTAGCTTCACCCCCATGCCATCCTCAGGAACAACATTATCTGCCAACTGAAAATGCATATAAAAAGTCAGCGTTGCTGAGTGAGTTCTAGTTTTATAAGTAAAATACTCTACTTTGAATGAAAACCTTTCCTTTACTTTCATTCGTGATCACACATCATACATAAATCTTGATAATATCATTATTATCTTTTATCATTGTTCATAATCGTTTGTTTTCGTACTTTCTTTCATTATTATCTTCCACTTTAATCTAGATCCTGTCATAAGCTATGCCCCATCATTTGTGTATGAAGCAACTACCGTTTTGGGGTCAAACGACAAGGATCCCGTTTTCGAACGTCTTGATCAGTCACAAAGACTGACCCCCCTGTGTGAATTCTCATGGGTTAGCTAAACCCCACACAGTTAAGCTAACAACCCTCCATTGAGTTATGAACTCCCTTTTTAATTTGCTTGCAAGACTTTCATTCATTCATTATGTTCCACTTCGTTAACATTGTCTTCCACTTTCATTATATAATACTTTACATTCATAAGCAAAACACACCAGGTAAAGTCAGATCATACATAACATGGGACAACATCATCATACAATGCATACATATAAACAAGCATAAGCCACCATAAAACATCATTTCTTAGCACTTAAATTCTACTTCTCCAAATCTCAGAAAATTCTAAGTCCTTATGGAAATGCGGATGAACAGACAAATGCGGATGAACAAAAGAAATGCGGATGAACAAATGAAATACGGATGAACAAATGCGGATGTTCATACTCAGAAAATATTCTAAGTGCCCCAAAGAAATGCGCATGAACACAGTAGCCAATGCGCATGTACAAAGTAAATGAAAGTCTTCAGAAAATATTTTAAGTGTCAGGAAATGCACAGGAACCAAATGCGGATGACTGAAACAAATGCGCCTGAACACTTTAGCAAATGCGCATGAACAAAAGAAATGCGCTTGATCACTGTAGCAAATACGCCTAAACAAAACACTTATGTAAATATTCAAATCTAAATGTGGATGAACTAAACCAACCTGCAGTTGCAATTTATGCTATATTCAGTTCCAAATCCTCATTCTTATACATTCTTAGCCCTGATCTAGCATGCTAAACACATAAAACAAGCATACAATCACAGATCTCGATCAAACATTCAAACTCACACACCCACACTCACAACAGGTGCAAAAACACAGATCAGATCATGCTCTCGGTTGTAAAATAGTAGGTACTATGCATTTCAGCCCCAAACAAGTTTAAAGCAAGTAAAACCAGGGATCTAGAACTCACCTTAATAGCTTACGAGTAAGACTTCTTCAGACCCGTGAGCAACCTGGAGTTCAAACACCTAAACACACAAAAACACACACCCAAACACACAGAAACACACAAGAATCACTCCAGCAGCTCGAACACAGCTGAAACTGAACAGGTAATGCAAGAAAACCTTACCTACAAGCAGATCTTCCTCATTCTCTCTCTAGAAATCAATTTGTAGTTCCTCTCTCTCTCTAGCAGCCGAGAAATGTCTGTAAAAGGAGAAGTGTGGGCTGCCATGCTTCTTTTAAATCTCATAAAGGTGCAAGTTTGCCACTTGCACAACTTTAACCCTTTGACTTGGGACATTTCACCCTTTCTTCTTTTATTCTTCTATTCTTTTAAATTTTTGGGTGTTACACGCACCATGATTATTGTTTTTTGAATACAAGTTTAACAATCTGTTGTTATATTTTTGTTTGAGAGATTTGAAAAGATCCTTGGGAGGAATCAACTTGTTTATGTTCTTCATTGTTTGTCTAAGTTCATAAACATTACACTGTTGGGTTGTTTTCATCAACGGTCCTACAATTGGTATCAGAGCATTTTAGGCTCTTGATTGTAAGATCTCACCATCTTTAATCCTTTTAGTTTCATAAAATACTTAACCTCTCAAATGGCAGCTATCACCAAGGCTAACATGGAAACAGGTACTATGACTAAGTCTCCACTGATCACTCCTGAAGACTTTGACACTTAGGGCCAAATAATGGAAGGCTTCATCAAGTCTCAAGACTCCAGGATGTGGGGATCTGTTGTCTTTGGACCTCATGTACCATCCACACCTTCAGCTGCTGCTGGTGGTGGTATGATACCAAAGGAAGTGGCCGATTATTCTGTTGAAGACTGGAAGAAGATTGACATAGATCAGAAGGCCATGACCACCCTCTAAACTTCTCTTTCAAACTCTATCTACAGAGGCTTCAAGAAGTGCAAGACTGCCAAACAACTATGAGATGCACTGAAGCTGATATATGAGAGATCAAATGAAGCAAAAGAGAATAAGAATGACCTCTTGAAGCAGCAGTTTGAGAATTTCACCTTCAAGACAGGTGAAACCATGACTCAACAATACTTCAGGTATGTTGAGATTGTGGATACTCTAACGGATGTTGGAGTAACTCTTGAGAACAGGGACATTGTAAGGAAGTTCATGTCCTCTCTTCCCAGAAAATGCACACACTATTGTGTGGTCATTAAGAGGAATGAGAACCTCAAGACCCTTACTCTTATTGAGTTGAATGGTATCCTCAGTGGCTACCAAATGGAGATGAACATGTAAAATCCATCTGGTAACTCGAACATCCAGCAGAGTTCAACCCTTCATGTGGTTGAAAGGGATTGTAGAGAACCAGATCATCATCTCATTTGCTACCCTGACAGCTCATAAAAGGGTCCTTTCATCACCTTCCTGGAGACACCAAGAGAGAGCTACATCCATGGAAGCCCATTCCAAGAGACAAGCTCTTCACAAACCTTTATGTCTTCTGATGAAAGCACAAGCAACTTTCTCTTCACCCTTGAACACCTGGTCTGTATCTATCCAGATGATCTGGAGTACATGGAAATAGTCCAGTAAATGGATCTTCTCATTCACAGAGCCAAGAAGTTCTACAAGAGGACAGGGAGGAAGTTTCCTAGCAATATATCCAGTGGAAAGTTTGGGCTGGACAAAAGCAAGGTGAAGTGTTACAACTGTAACCAAATGGGACACTTTGCTAGAGAGTACAAGGAACCAAAGATAAATGGTGGCCAAGCACAAACCAGACCAAACTACACTGAAGGAGCTCACCAGAATGAGAAGCCCAAGCAGTAAGCTGCAGTTGCTGTTGAAGAAGGAGGATTTGACTAGAGCTTTCAGGTGTAGGATGCATCTCCAAACCAAGCACTGATGGCAGATCATGAAGAAGCCAAGGTATTGGAACATCTCTGTACACCTGAATGTATTGCTAAAGTCAATAAATATAGGTCCTATAACTTAGAGATAAGATCTGATCTTGAGTCCTTAAACATCTTAAAAGCTAATTTCAAAAGAGCTGAAAATGATTACAAACTTAAAATAGAAGATTTAGAGAAAACTATTTCAACTCTAAAGCATGAACATACGAACAACAGGACTTAGATAAAAGATCTCATCACTAAGTTAACTAAATGTCAGGCTGAGATTGTGATCAGCAAAGCCAGGGTAGAAAAACTTGTTCTTGAAGAAGAGACCTTCAAGAACATGATATCCTCATCCCTGCATGCACAAGTTTGTTATCTGAATAAAAAGGGACTGGGATCTACTGAGATAGCTCCTCCACACACTCTATTATCTGTAAGATCTCCAAGATGTGGAACTTGTGAAGATGAGCTTCCCCTCATAGACCCTATTATTGAAGAGGATAAGAAAGAGATAGTGAAGGATGACTCTGAGAAGAGTAAAGAAGATCATCCTAAGAAGGGTCACTATTCTCTTGAGGAGAGAAAAGAAGCTAGGATGACCAAGTCCAAGAGAAAGAACTTGATCAGGAGGCCAAGATAAAGTCAAAGAAGGCTCAAGAAATCAAGGCCACTTTTAACTCTTAGCAGAAACAAGTGTTTATATTTGCAGGATTTGAAGTGGTGAAGGCTGAAGACTCAACTATGAACTCTAGTACCAGAAGTTCTAGTTCATGCTCAAATCATTCCAACAAAGTTAAGAAGGCTGATTAGCTGTGTACCACTTCTACACAGCCTAAACCATCCAGTTCTAAGAGCAGGCCTCTCCCTAAGAAGCTTGCTGCATCATCTGTGAAGATGAAGATGGAGGTGGAAAGTGATCAAGTTCAGTCTTTCTCTCAAAAGAAGACTCTCAGAAGAAAGCAAATGGACTGCATCATGTGTGGTAGTACATCTCATCTTACTAAGGATTGCATCTACAATCCTAAAAATACTATTCACATAATAAAAGAGAAAACTTCTGAGAAGAAGAAGGAAAAGCTAGCTTCGGAAGGAAAATCTTTTTCCTTTGGAAGCTCCAAGGTGAAAAAGAAGACAAGTGAAAACTTGCCTTTGGAAGAAAATTTGGTCTTAGAAGAAAGGAATGCTTCTGAAGTACTGAAGCTTGCTGCAGTGAAAGCAAGATCTTCTGAAGGTCCAGTCTCCAAAACGTCAGAAGTTGTTAAAACTTTCGAGGTGTTGAAGGTCAAGTCCAATCTTTCAAAGATGGTATAGAAGATGAAGAAAGACCTGGTGACTGAAAGTTCTTCATCAACAATAGCTAATGATCCTCAAAGCTTGAACATAGGATCAGTTACTGTTACATTGTCTTCAGATCACTTTAAAAAGCCTAAGACCATTGAGGCTTGGGTTTCAAAATATAACTAACCACTTTTTTCTTATCCAAGAACAGCTAAAGACCAAGGGAAATGTATCGATTATTGATAGTGGTTGTTCTAGGCACATGACCGGCAATGGTTCTCTGCTTCAAAATTTTGAGAAAATTGATGGAGGACCAGTTGCTTTTGGAGAAGATGTTGGAGGTTACATTATAGGAAGGGGTATGGTCATAAATGGTAAGCTCTCCATTGAAAAGGTAAATTTTGTCAAAGAGCTTGGGTAAAATCTACTGAGTGTATCCTAATTTTGTAATCAGAGACACAACATGCTCTTTATTAAGCATGAGTGCATTGTTCTGAAGCTCGGGGTGGTCATTCCTCAAGAGCATATCCTGCTCAGAGCCCCCAGGAAAGGGAATATGTATAAGATGGACTTGCAGGAAACATCTCCCTCAGGAGAAGTTTCTTGCTTTCTATCTAAAGCAAATAGTGATGAGTCTTTCCTCTGGCACAAAAGAATGTGCCATGTAAACTTTAAAAACATGAATAAATTAATTAAGAATGATTTGGTAACTGGAATGCTAAAGAAAGAGTTTACAAGTGATGACCACTGTGTTGCATGCCTGAAAAGGAAGCAACACAAAGTGTCTCACAAGCCAAAGGAAAGAAACTCCATCACTACTCCCCTACACTTATTATATATGTATCTCTTTGGCCCCACCAGTGTAATAAGTTTAGGAAGGACCTCATATTGTTTGGTGATCATAGATGATTTCACAAGATTCACTTGGGTCTTTTTCCTTAGAACTAAGGATGAGACTCCTGAGAGCTTGAAGAACTTCATTCTGAAAATTAAGAATCAATCTAATCATAAGGTCAAGACCATAAGATGTGATCAAGGAATAGAATTTAATAACCAAATCCTTGATTCATCTTGTGATGAAAAGGGTATTACAAGACAATATAATGCTCCCAGGACTCCTCAGCAAAATGGTCTTGCTGAGAGGAGAAACAGGACACTTGTTGAGGTTGCAAGAACCATGCTGTCTGAGTCTAAACTGCCCATCACCTTCTGGGTGGAGGCAGTCAACATAGCCTGCTATGTGCAGAATAGAATTTTAGTGGTTAAGACTCATGGTAAGACTCCTTATGAGTTGTCACACAAAAGGATACCATTCATTGGTTTCCTCAGGTCATTTGGATGTCCTTGCACCATCTTGAATACCAAAGATCAGGTAGCCAAATTTGCTGAGAAATCAGATGATGGACACTTCATTGGATACTCTTCCCAAGCTAAAGCTTATAGGGTATACAATCTCAGAACTAAAGTAGTTGAGGAGTCAGCCAATGTGAACTTCAATGAGCACACTCCCAGTATGAAAGGTTCTAGTCCTGATTGGCTATTTGATCTTGATTTAGTTACCAACTATTTTAACAAGTCTTGTGAGAATGTTTCAAGATCTACAGGTAACTTATCAATAGGAGATCCTGACCCAAGATTTGAGCTGAGAAGACCAAGCAAGAATACTACTTCAGCTCTAGTGGTAACTAACCCTGCAAATGAAGATCCTATCAGCACAAACATGACAAATTCAGCTAATACATCTGAGATGCCTACAAATTCTAGCTCAGAGGTTCAAAACTCAGGTGAAGGAGCTTCAAATGTAGGAGGAAATGGAAATGGTGATAGTGATCAAGAATTTCTTGATACTGATAACCACTCCATAGAAGACAACATAAATGATGTCACACACTCATTGGATCAAGCCTCTCTTGATAAGTATACTGATGTGGTGGGTGATATTCCAGTGCTAGATCTGAATTTCTCTAATTTAGATCTTTCCAATCAACTTGCAGTGATCCCCCAACTCAGGATCCACAAGTCACACCCTACCACAAACATCATTGGAAATGTTGATACAGGGGTAAGAACAAGAGGACAAACCCATGACAAAAATGTTTGTCTATACTCTTGCTTCTTGTCCCATACAGAGCCAAAGAAAGTTGATGAGGCTTTGAAGGATGGAAGTTGGGTTAAAGCAATGCAAGAGGAGCTGCTTCAATTCAAAAGACAAAATGTTTGGAACCTGTGTCCTCTTCCTCATGGGAAGACTACCATAGAAATCAAGTGGGTTTTTAGAAACAAGAAGGATGATAGAGGACTTGTCATTAAGAACAAGGCCAGACTAGTTGTTCAAGGATACATACAAGAAGAGGGAATTGATTACATGAATGTTTTTGCTCCCATGGCAAGACTTGAAGCTGTAAGAATATTCCTGGCTTTTGCTGCATCCAAGGATTTTAAGGTCTACCAACTTGATGTCAAGTGTGCTTTTCTATATGGGGTGATTGATGAAGAGGTGTATGTCAAACAACCACCTGGCTTTGCAGACCCAGATCATCCTGATTATGTCTGCCAGCTTGATAAAGCTCTTTATGGGCTACACCAAGCTCCAAGAAAGTGGTATGAGACAATATCTCAGTATCTCTGTCAATATGGCTACAAGAGGGGTACTATAGATGGAACTCTCTTCATCAAAGAAATAGGGAATGACTTAATGCTGGTTCAAGTATATGTAGATGACATTATCTTCGACAACTAATCCAAAGCTCTGCAAAAACTTTGAGAGGCTGATGAAGAATAGATTTGAAATGAGCGCCATGGGGGAACTCAATTTCTTTCTGGGAATTCAAGTGAAGCAAGTTGACAATGGCATCTTTATAAGTCAGTCCAAGTATGTACAAGGCATACTTACAAGATTTAACATGACTAATTGTAAGGTTGCTAAGACACCCATAGCCAGAAACCACTCCCTTGAACCTGATCTTGAGGGGGAATGTGTGGATGAACATCTTTAGAGGGCTATGATTGGGTCTCTTATATACCTCACAGCCAGCAGGCCTGATATCTTGTTTAACACGTGAATCTATGCAAGATATCAAGCCAACCCCAACATGTCACACCTGGTTGCTGTCAAGAGGATTCTTAGATATCTCAAAGGTGCTCCCAAGCTTGGCCTTTGGTATCCAAAGAATTCTGACTTCAATCTGTATGCCTATACAGATAGTGACTATGGTGGCTGTAACATGGCTGCAAAGTCTACATCTGGGGGATGTCAATTCCTTGGTTGAAAGATTGTCTTATGGCAATGCAAAAAACAATCCTGTGTGTCTGCATCAACTGCTGTAGCTGAATACATTGCTGTTGCAAGCTGCATGTTCAAGTGCTTTGGATTCAAAATCAGATGCTAGACTATGGATTTAACTTCAAAGAGACTCCCATCCACATAGACAACAATAGAGCTATCTCTATTATAGAGAATCCGTTGCAGCACTCAAGGATAAAACACATCAACATCAGGTATCATTTGATTAGAGATAACTTTGAAAAGGGATTAATCAAACTAGTCAAAGTTAACACAAATGAATAATATGCTGATCTGTTCACTAAAGCTTTTGATGAACAGAGATTCAAATATCTTGTATCAACTATTGGGATGATTAACTTTGAGTAGATTTTCTTAAACTTAAATCAACTTTATTTCTAAAACCTGTGTGTCCTAAGTTGTCTATTTTATCACCTTCATAAGCCCAGTTTACTTTGGTAGAAAATCTTTAAAATGATATTCCTTAGATTTTTGAAATTTTTTCCAAACATATTTTCTTTGGGAAGATTTCAAGTTTCCTTCGGAAGAAAATTAAGTCTTCAAGGCAAATAACTCCTTATAAGAAATTTACTTTCAGAAGAAATTCTAAGAATATCTTCCGAAGCTTAAATATGCTTCTAAGTACTTACATATATTTCAAGGACAATTTTCTTACGAAAGCAATTAAGTCTCGGAAGATTTATTCTCCTTAGAATAAAACTCCTAAGTCTTAATATCTTCCGAAAAAAATATGTCTTGGAAGAAAAATTCACTAAGTATTTTTCTTCCTAAGCAAAATTTTCACAAAATCTTAAGAATATCTTCCAAAGCCAAATTGGCTTCGGAAGCTTTTTCTTAAAACTTCCGAAGCCAAATTACTTTAGGAAGATTTTCAACTTCCAAGAAGACTACCTTTTTGGGCACTTTTTCAGAGGTGGGACCGACATTCGGATTTCAAAGTTTATCCTTTTGCTTTAACTTTATCTCAAATCCATTTCATTTATATTCTCTCAATGGTTCCCCCTCTTCTCACTATCCTCTTCATCTGCATTTTTCTCTAACCTAATTCACCCATAAACTGCCTTTGTTCTTATCTTCCTTCTCCGCAAAGCTACCTCAAATGGCCAACCCTGACCGCAGAAACCAACCCGATTTCTCCATGCATCTTCACAGGCAACATAATTAGGTTACTCTGTTAGACTCTGAGAAAGATCCTGGTTTCTCAGAGGTTTACTGTAACCTTTCTTTGACGAACTACTTCACCTCCCTCACCATTGATCCTCCTCTTTATGAGGATCAGTTGTTGGATTTTTGGAGGACCTACCAAGAGGTCACCATGGATGGGGAGAAGGCACTGTCTGCCACAGTGTATGGGAGGACAATCTTTATCACTCCGGACTCCATAAGCACTCATCTTCAGCTGGATGATGTAGAAGGTGATTTGTCCTTTCCTAAAGCTACTATTAACCACTCCTTTGAGCAGATGGGCTATGAAGGTGACTTCTTAGTCAGAATTCAGAGAGGGGGAGGTCTCCTCTTAGTGGAAGTACCTCCTCCATGTCGTCATTCATAGCTTATCCAACAAGCATGGAGGTTGGGACCAGATTCTAGAAGACCTTTCCTTTATAGTCCATGGGATGATTCAGGGGGTCAAGTTTAGGTATTCATAATTTTTTTATACCATTTACTTGCAAACTTAGACTCCTTAGAGTATTACATGTTTCCTAGATATGTCTAGCACATTCTCAACTGTGAACTGGGATCATAGTTGTGGGGAACAGGTAATATTCTAAAATTGAGACTGATGAAGCCCGGCATCTTCAATACCATGAGGAAGCAACCTGTTGGCTTCTCAGGGGTAGAAACAGCCATTGTCCCATAAATGTTAGAGCTTATTGCTCAAGGTGACAACCTAGTAGCACCAACTAGTGTTGAACCCACACCTTCTACTTCCTAACCACCAATACAGCCACAAATAACCATCACCTACCAGAGAAAATTCAAACGAATCCCTACACATACTACACAGTTTGTGCAGGCCGCTATATCATCATCCATACAGGAAGAAGTGGACACTGGAGCTCCCACTTCTCCTAAGGAGTAAACCACTCCCATCTCACAAATAATTAGTGCTGAGGTTTCTCATGCTCAGCCTGATGAGCTCACAACCCCCATAGCCTTAAGTCTTCACTCAGAGTCTCAACACTCTAGTAAACACCTTTAGGGGTAGTTACCATCCCTAGCCGCTTGATCTAAACCAACCAATCCTAAGCCTTGAATTCTATGATGAAGACATGGGCTTTAGTGAGTACCATGAGTCTCTATTCTCCACCCCTACTCAAGGAGATATGAGGTACTCTAGTTCTCCCATGTCTAGCCCATATCATCCACCTACTACTGAGGTGGATCTTCCTGAACTTGTTCAGGAGATCCATATGGAAGAGGTTCTCACTTCAGCAAGTGATTACATCATTCAAACCTCAACCATGGCAACCCAGCCGCTTGACACTTCTCTTGAAGTTGTCATGATGCAGGGGAAATCCAGCAACCATGAACACAGTGCTAGTGATGAGGAAGAAGACCTTGGTCCTATTTTCTCATCCCCCTATGATTCTTCTGATAAAGATGAGGGGAGTCTGAAACTAAAGGTGCAACAACAGACTAAAACATGCACCTATTTAGTCTTAAAGATAAGTCATGTGGAATCTCAGGTGACTATCTTACAAAGGAGGGTCAATGACCAACAACTTGAGATCACCGATCTCAAGGGCTAGTTAGCTGAGAGACCACTCAGAAGAAGTCAACCAGGTCCATAAGAACCTATGAATCTGATAGACCCAACCCATAGCTCATTTATGCAAGAAGGTGATGCTACCAAAAAGGGGGAGAAAGTCCGAACAATCACAGAACCTGGGAGTTCTTCACAGAGTATGGACTTTAAGGACTCACCACCCTCACTTGCATTGGTCCAGACTCAGCAACCTCCTCAAGTCTACATGAATATTGACTCACTTGCCCAAGTCCACATTGATGTGGACTCACTCATACAAAGCTTGTTTAAGGAGGGTATCCCTAGAGCCATGCCTACCCCATCTCATCACTCTAATATCCAATCATGGGATAGAGGTACGACACAGAAAGAAGCTCTTGTCATCTCTAGAGCTCAGGATCAACACGAAATCTTTAACTATAACCTGAGTTTCTATGAGTGCATCTATCTGATTGATCTTCCACTTGTCAATCCAAGTCAAAACAGACAACTGCAAGATTAGCAGATAGGATTCAAGAAAGGGTGCTAGAAGAGTTCAAACTGAGATCAAGATTATATAGACAGAGGCTAGCAGGTGAGATTTTTGGTCAACTGGATGTTAAGGTGGACCATAAGATTAGCTTCAAAGGGGAAGCCTTGACTGAAGGCTCAAAAGTTGAACCTGTGAACCTTGAGACAGTATCTTTTTCAGCACCCATTACCCTCAGTAAGGCACCAACTGGTGAAGCTGCTTCACAACCTCTCTCTGGCCAGAGCTTGACTGCTGAACTAAGCAATGAAGGCCAAAGCTCTCTCCACCCTGAGTCACCAAGGCTTGTGCATGACAAAAGGAAGAGGAAGATGACTTCTGAGGAGATTAAGGAGGAGAAGAGAGAGAGGAAGAGGAAGCTAAGGGGAGAGAATTCAAGAGGGTCTCCAGGCTTCATGGAAGCTGCTATCTGGGCTGCCCCCAGGCCAAACACTCAAGATGATGAGTTGTGGGTAGCCAGGCTAAACTGCCTGGGGACCAGGAACTACAACATTGATGAAGTCATATCTCTCCCCTTAGATAAATTGCATGAACTGGCTGACAAGGAATTGTCAAAGGAGAGGAAGGAGGAAGAGGATGCATCATTGCTCCTTAAGATCAAGGAAGAAAGGAGATAGAAAAAGCTCTACAAACATGCTCCTATCCTCTCCCCAGTTCAAGAAAGTCCTGAGAAAAAGGCCGTAGCAACTGCATAACCTCAGGTAGACAAGGAAGCTGAAAGACTAAACATGATCAACTACCTGAGTGCCACAGGACTCTATCAGGCATCTGCACTTCTTCCCTTATCATTTGACTATGTTGAATTTGAATATCTCAAGTAGCTGGAGCAATAAGCTACCAAAGAAAGAAAAGCTGCAAAGAAAAAAGTAAGGGAATAAGCTGTAAAGTCAAAGCCATCATCCAAAGGAGCCAAAAGAAGTCTGATGATAGACAACGGATGATGAGCTTCTTGAAGCTGTATGGATTCTCCGGAAGGAGGCTTGGTCCAATGTCTCTATCCACTATGGATGAGCATATCAGAGTGATCAAGCAAAAGATTAAGAAGGGAGAGCTTATTGACTTGCATTCTCTACCAAGTCTAGCTCAACCTGAAGTTAAGGTAAAGGTTAAACCCCCTGAGACAACACAACTTGGACCTATAGCTGCATCTCAGCCAACTTCATCTTCTGATCCATACAGGGTCCTCTTCTCTCTCCTTCTGAACCTGTGAGAGAAGAGAACCCAACTGAGAGAGACATAATAGAACAACCTGGTACTAAAGACCAGTCCTCTTAGTTAAAGACTTCAAAGAGGAGGAAAAGGATGGCCAGGAAAAGTGTTTCCAAGAAGAAGAGCAAGGCATCCACCTCTACACCTCAGGATGAGTCAGAGCATCCTGAGGTAGTGCATGAAGACGCTGCTCAACCAACTCCTATTCAAGTAGAGCCTCTTGCAACTGCAAGACCCATCTTGTCCTGGACTTTTGCTGCTATTCTGGACAGATGGTATGTCATCAGAGATCAAGGAGGTCAAGATGTCTACTTCTAGCAAGACATGCTTGATCTTCCTCTACATGATCTCTATGACATAAGAAGATATTATGAGAGTCTGAGGGATCCTGACCAGATGATGAAGAAAGGTATGGACTTGATCCTAATGAGGACTGTCAACATCTGAAGAACTTCTCTGTTTTGGTAGCATCAGCCTAGGGGGAGTTTGTAAGGTTATATTAGAAGATTATAAGGCTGATGCAACCAAAGAAGCCAAAACAACCAAGGTTCTTTTTGCATGCATGCACTGAACGTACAAGGTAAAAGTTGCTTTGGAAGTTTTACACTCCCCACGAAAAATACTCTAAGTGTAAAATCTTCCAAAGCCAAAGTCCAAATCTTCTGAATCCAAAGATTAAGTCTTTTAAAGCTTCAAAGACAAAGTCTTCCGAAGCCAATTTGTTGTGAAGACTGGTATCTTCCGAAGACAGAGAAGACATGCTTTCTCTGATCTATTTTTTCACAAAGCTGACACACCATCCGCTGCAACTCTGAAGATTCACCAACTTATACAAGTTGGTGAAAAGTCCTTGCTTTTGTAAACTATAGATTAAGGTCTTTATCTGTAGCTTCTTACTATCGTACCTGTAAACCTTTTTATATTAGAAAAGGATGTGAGCTATGGCATGTCATAGTCACTAATCAAAAGGCAATCTGCCTTTTGACTCTACATTGATCTTGTTGTCTAGATTAGTATTTCCAACTGTCTTTCTAAGTATTGACGGTTGTAAGACATAGTATAAAGTATCTCAGGTCCTTGTATTTCTTTTATGCTATGTAACACTTGTAATAGAACTTAAGAGCAATATACAACATCCTTGAAAACCATACTTCTTTGTTCTTGTTCTTAGTTCTATCTTATTACTTACTTGTGTTTTTAGTATCATCTCACACAAACTAGGTTCCCCATTTGATTTGTTAGGTGTTCTAAAACTCTCCTCATTATGAGACTAATTGTATTGACCACCCTTCACACGGTCCTGCACAACACTATATTACCACATGACAGGTACACTTGTCTTTTATGTGTGTAGTTAGTATAAGTAATAACCAACTAAAACTAAATTTGTGCAATAATATCCAATCAAAATTTTATCTATTTCACACACATCATGTATTTGGCACCGTTGCTGGGGAGACATGACATTTTTGAAAGACAACCAGAATTTTTTGATTATCTTGTTTATATATATTTTGGTAATTTTGTTTTATCTTGTTAGTTAGATTAGTTTAAGTTAGTTTGCTTTAGTTACTTAATTTAGTTACATTTTCATATTCATTCTAAGCCTTAGTTAGTATATGCCTTCTAAGTTAATGTATGTCCGACTCGTCTAGTTCTGAACTTGTTTAGCCACTTTCGAAACCCGAACAAATTTTCTGTCAACGGTTACCAGAAAGACCACTACAAACAACAACAATCATCAAAGAACATGTTTGGAAGGTACACCATCTGAAAAAGACATGGCTAAAAAAGATGACATACTATGCCACACCGTTAATCGATGGTTACGAGTCTAGCTTTGTCCAACCAGCAATAGTAGCCAAAAATTTCAAGATTAAGTATAGTATCATCCAACTCGTAGAAAACTCTGTTTAGTTCCATGAATTGCTAGACGAAGATCCTAGCGTTCACATGCCTCGATTCCTTTGTATCTCTGCAACTTTCAAAATTAGTAACTATTTAGACGATGTAATACGCTAAGACTTTCTCCATTCTCAGTTCGAGGTCGAGCCATTGACTGGCTTGATTCATTTCCGTCTGGTTTCATCACCACATGGGCGGAAATGGCTGAACAATTACTTCTAAAATACCTTCCACCCAATCACACTGCCAAACTGAGAAGCAGCATCACTAGCTACAGGACCGTTAAAGGGTACTTAAGCTTGCACCTAGTTAAAACACTCAGGAGGATCTTAAGATCACTTAACAATTCAAATAGGGAACTGTGAACCTTTACTGAAGATATAAGATAAACACAAGTAAAACAAGAACAAGCACAAGATAAATTTTCAAGGAAGTTGTATATTGCTTCTCTAGTTCTATTACAAGTGTTGTACAAGTATGTTTTAGAATACAAGAACCGAGACTACTTATACTACATCCTACAACCATCAATATGCAAGACAGTTGAAGAGACTAATCTAGACAACAAGATCAGCCTAAAGTCAAAAGGCAATTGTCTTTTGACTAGTGACTATGACAAGCCATAGCTCACTGACTTTCTATTACAAAAGCAAGAAGGAACAAAAACGAAACTTGCAGGCGAAGACCTTATCTACTTTATCATAAAGTATGGAAGTTTCACCAACTAGTGATAGCAGGTGAACTACCAGAGCATGCTGCTGAAAGTAGGTTGCTTTATGATAAAGTTGATGGAAAAGGTATCTTTTCTCTCTCTTCAGAAGAAAATCAGTCTTGTCTTTAAACAGCTTTGGAAGACTTTGTCTTGAGAGCTTTGGAAGACTTCATCTTTTACCTTCGGAAGAGTTGAGTCTTTGGCTTTAGAAGACTTTACACTTAGAGTATTTTTTTAAGTTAAGTGTGAAGCTTCCGCAGCAGTTTCTTCTGAACTTTGGCTTTGGAAGATTTTACACTTAGCATTTTTCTTGAGTGTGTAAAACTTTCGAAGCTAGTTCACCTTTGTTCCGAAGTGCATGTTGGAAGACTTGGTTGTTTTGGTATCTTTTGGTTGCATCAGCCTCTTAACTTCAAGGTTCCTACAAACTCCCCCTAGGCTGATGCTATCAAAACAGAGAGGTTCTTCAGACTGGGATAGTCCACAGAGGATCTTAGAATTCCTTTCTTCATCAGCAATCTGGATTCTTAGACTCATGAAGTACCTTCTCATGTCATAGAGATCATGCAGAGGGAGTTCAAGCATGTCACTTGTAAAGTAGACATGTTCTCCCTGATCTCTAGTGACATACCATCTGTCTGGATCTTCAGCAAATGTCAGGACAGAATTTGTCTTCAACAGAGAAGAGCTCTACTATGATAGGAGTTGGTTGAGAGTCCTCTTCATGCACTTCCTCAGGATGTTCTGACTCATCCTGAGGTTGGGAGGAGGATGCCTTTCTTCTTTTCTTCTTTGAAGATGATCTCTTTTGGCCATCCTCATTTTCCTCCTTGATGATTTTAAATGAAGAGGGTTGGTCTTCAGTACCAGTTCTTTAGTGGATTCCTCTCAGTTGGGATCTCCTCTCTCCCAGTTTCAGAAGGAGAGGGAGGAGAACCCTGCTGTGGGTTAGAAGATGAAGTTGGCTGTTATGCAGCTTCAGGTGCAGGTGGTGTTGTCTCTGTAGGTTTCACCTTTACCTCAACTTCAGGTTGAGCTTGACTTGATGATGATGAAGGTCCACAAGCTCTCCCCTTTTTATCTTCTGCTTGATCACCCTTATGTGCTCATCCATTGTGGATAGAGACATGGACCAAGCCTCCTTCGGAGAACCCATACAGCTTCAAGAAGCTCATCATCCTCTGCCTATCTGCAGACTTTTTCTGACTTTTCTAGATGATGGCTCTTGATTTTGCAGCTTCTTCCCTTTGCCTCTTCCAGCGCTTGCTTTCTTTCTTGGCTTGTTCTTCCAGCTGCTTATTGTATTAATAATTATAATCATAAGGAAAAGGAAGGAGTGCAGGTGCCTGATAGAGACCTGTGGCACTCAGGTAGTTGATCATTTTTAATCTTTCTTCTTCATCAACTACCTAGGTTGTTTAGCAGCCACAGTCTCTGACTCAGGACTTTCTTGAACTGGGGAGAGGCATGAATGTTCTGTAAAGCCTTTTTCTCCTATTTCTTCCTTGTGTTTGAGGGTCAAGGCTGCATGCTCACTTCCTTCCTCTCCTTTGACAATTCAATGTCAGCCAGTTCATTTAACTCCTCTAAGGGGAGAGAGATGAGTTCATCTATGTTAAGTTCCTGGTCCCCAGATAGTTGAGCCTGGCTGCCCTTAATTCATCTTCTTGAGTGTTTGGTACAGGGGCAGCCAGAATTGCAGCTTGCATGAATCCTGGGGAACCACTTGAACTCTCTCCCTCAGCTTCCTCTTCCTCTCTCTCTTTTCTTATTCAATCTCTTCAGGAGTCATCTTCCTTTTGCCTTTTCAATTCAGATCTTGATGACTCAGCTGAGGAGAGCTTTGGCCTTCATTGCTGATTCAGCAGTCAAGCTCTGGCCAGAGAGAGGTTGTGAAGCACCATCACCAGCTGGTGCCTCACTGAGGGTATGGGGTGCTGGAGGAGAGGGTCTACCTCAACATCCAGTTGACAAGGCTTCAACTGCTAGCCTCTGTCTATATGAAACGTTCTCCTTTTAAATTCTGCCAGCACCCAGTCTTGAATTTGATTGCTAATCTGATAGCTTGTCTGTTATTGCTTGGGTTGACAAGTGCCAGATCTAGCAAGTTTATACTCTCATAGAAACTCAGGTGGAGATGTAGAGAATTTCTTATTGACCCTGAGCTCTAGAGATCACAAGAGCTTTCCTATCACGTCATACCCCCAACCCCATTGGGTTCTCAGATGGGGCAGACATTGTTCTTGGTACTCCCTCCTCAAACAGTTGTTGAATAGCAGTTCCAGATCACTATCTAGAGGAGGTTGCTAAGCATGGATAACTATAAGATAGGATGGTGAGTCCTGTATGTCCATACTTGAGGAAGAACTCCTAGCTTCTGTGGCTGTCAAACTTCCTCCCCCTTTTTGGTAGCATCACCCTCATGCATAGGTGAGCTGGGAAGTGATCCATAACATCCATAGGTTCTTGTGGACCTGGATGAGTTTGTCCTATGGGTCTCTCAGCTAACTGGCCCTTGAGATCGGTGATCGCAAGTTGCTAGTCATGGACCCTCCTTTGCAAGATAGTCACCTGTGATTCAAGGTGAGCTATCTTTGAAACCAGTTAGGTGCAGATGTCTTCAAGTTGGTGCCCCCTGAGTTTCATACTCCCCTCATCTTCAGTTGAAGAATCATTGGGGGATGAAGGAGGTGAACCAAGGTCCGTTCCCTCACCACCAGCATGGGGTTCTTAGCTGCTGGATTTCCCCTGCCTCATGACAATGTCAAGAGGCTGGTTGCCGTGGTTGAGGTCTTAAAGATGTAATCACTGGCAACAATGAGAGCCTCTTCCACATGGGTCTCCTGGACAATTACAGGAAGATCCACCTCAGTTTGGGGTGTCTGATGTGGGCTAGACATAGGTGAAGCAGGAGTACTCATCTCCCCTTGAGTGTGGGTAGAGAGGGGAGAGTCATCATACTCACTGAAACCCAAATCTTCATTAGAATAGAAGTCAAGGCGGGAATAGGTTGGTTAAGATCAAGAGGCTGGGGATGGTAGCTTTCCCCTGAAGGTTGATCACTAGAGTGTTGAGACTCAGAGTGATGGCTTAAGGCTATTTGTGGAGTTGTGATCTCATCAGGCTGAGCATGAGGAACCTCAGCACTGATTGTTTGAAAGATGGGAGTGGTCTGCTTCTCAGGGAAAGTGGGAGCTCTGGATTCCACTTCCTCCTATATGGGTTGTGATATGGGGGCCTGCAAATGCTCAATAGCAAGTGCAGGGGTTCGTTTGTGTTTTCTTTTATAGGTGATGGTGATGGTAGGCTGTGTTTGAGGTGGGTGAGAAGTAGAGGGTGTTGGTTCATCACTAGCTGGGGCTGCTAGGATGTCACCATGAGCAATGAGCTCAAACATTTTCTGGACAAGGGCTGTTTCTACCCCTGAGAACCCAACAGTTTGCTTTTTCAATATCTTGAAAATGCTAGGCCTCATATGTGCAAGTTTAAGAACATTACCTGTTCCCCTCAACTGTGGTCCCAATTCACAGTTGAGAATGTGTTGAACATACCGGGGGAACATGTAATATTCTAAGGAATCCAAATTCGCTAGTAAATTTGTGAATACAAACTGAGAGTACCTGAATTTGACCCCTTGAACCATCCTATGGACAATGAAGGAGAGGTCTTCTAGAATCTGGTCCCATCCCCCATGTTTGTTGGATAAGCTGTGGATGACGACATGGAGGAGGTATTTCCATTGGAATGAGACCTTCCCCTTCCTGAAGGTCTTGACTGAAAAGTCACCTTCATATCCCATCTGCTCAAAGGATTGGTTGACAGTAGCTTTTGGGAAAGACAGTTCACCTGCTTCATCATCCAGCTGTAGATGGGTGTTGATGATGGCTGGAGTGATGAAAATTATCCTCCCCTGCACTGTGGCAGACAGTGCCTTCTCCCAGTCCATGGTGACCTCTTGACAGGTCCGCCAGAACTCAAGCAACTGATCCTCATAAGAGGAGGATCGATTGTAAGGGAGGTGAAGTAGTGAGACAAAGAAAGATACCTACACACGTCTGAGAAGCTTGGATCCTTCTCAGAGTTTAACAGGCAACTTGATTGTGTTGCCTGTGTAGGTGCATGGTGAAATCAGGTCGTTACGACGATCAAGATTGGCCATTTGAAGAAGCTTTGTAGTGAAGGAAAGAAGAAGAAGATGAAATTTGGGGGTAATTTTAGGTTAAGGAACAATGAGAGAAGTGAGATGAATCAGAACCGTTTGGAAAGATATACTCTGGATTTGAGACAAAGTTATGAGAAAAAGATAAACTTTTAAATCCGCAAGTGGGTCCTACTTCTGAAAAAGTCGCCCAAAAAGTTAGTTTTCTTGGAAGTAGTAAAAGCTTTCAAAGGCAATTTTGGTTTCGGAAGCTTTGCAATCAAAGCTTCCGAAAGCAATTTTGCTTCGGAAGATATTTCAAAGAGTTTTGAAAATTTTGGCTTCGGAAGAAATAAATAGTCTTCCGAGACTAAATTGCTTTCGGAAGAAATTTGTTCCTAAAATGCATTTAAGTACTTATACCAAAATTTAAGCTTCTGAAGATACTTTAAGAATTTCTTCCGAAGGTAAATCTCAAATAAGCTATTTAAACGATTTAGACATAAATTTCTTTCGAAGGCAACTATTGCTTCTTCCAAGGTAAATTTTCATCATTCTAAGAGATATCATTTTAAAGGTTTAGTTTTTCTTCCAAAGAGAACTGGGCTTATGAAGTGATCTAATAGACAACCTAGGACACACAGTTTTAAGAAATAATATTGATTAAGTTATTAAGAAAAATCTATTCAAAGTTAATCATCTCAATAGCTTATACAAGATACTTAAATCTTTGTTCATCAAAAGCTTTTGTGAACAAATCAGCATATTGTTCATTTGTGTTAACTTTGATTAGTTTTATCGACCCCTTTTTAAAATTATCTCTAATCAGATGATACCTGATATTGATGTGTTTAGTCCTTGAGTGCTGCACAGGATTCTCTGTAACAGAGATGGCACTGTTGTTGTCTATGTGGATGGGAGTCTCTTTGAAATTGAACCCATAGTCTAGCATCTGATTCTGAATCA
Organism: Flaveria sonorensis; assembly: GCA_025506505.1. Lineage (NCBI taxonomy): Eukaryota > Viridiplantae > Streptophyta > Magnoliopsida > Asterales > Asteraceae > Flaveria > Flaveria sonorensis. The sequence continues at coordinate 62,159,655 of CM046433.1, read as the reverse complement.
AAGCACTTGAGCACAGCAGCTGGCAGCAGCAATGTATTCAGCTTTAGCAGTTGATGCAGACACACAGGATTGCTTCTTGCATTGCCAAGAGACTATCCTTCCACCCAGGAACTGACACCCCCCAGATGTGGACTTTGTAGTCATGTTGCAGCCACCATAATCACTATCTGTATAGCATACAGATTGAAGTCTGAATTCTTTAGATACCAAAGGCCTAGATTTGGAGCACCTTTGAGATATCTAAGGATCCTTTTGATAGTGATTAGGTGTGACATCTTGGGGTTGGCTTGATATCTTGCACATATGCATGTGGCAAACATGATATCAGGCCTGCTAGCAGTAAGATACATAAGTGACCCAATCATAGCCCTGTAGAGATGTTCATCAACACACTCCCCCTCAAGATCAGGACCAAGGGAGTGGTTTCTGGCTATGGGTGTCTTTGTAACCTTACAGTCAGTCATCTTGAATCTTGCAAGTATGTCCTGAACATACTTTGACTGACTAATGTAGATGCCATTTTCAACCGTCTTCACTTGAATTCCTAGAAAGAAATTGAGTTCCCCCATGGCACTCATTTCAAATCTATTCTTCATTAGCATCTCAAAGGCTTTGCAGAGCTTTGGATTAGTTGAACCAAAGATGATGTCATCTACATATATCTAAACTAGCAATGTGTCATTTCCTATTTCTTTGATGAAGAGAGTCCCATCAATAGTACCTCTTTTGTATCCATGTTGACAGAGGTATGTTGATAGTGTCTCATACCACTTTCTTGGAGCTTGATGCAGTCCATAAAGGGCTTTATCAAGCTTGCAGACATAATCAGGATGATCTGGGTCTGCAAAGCCAGGTGGTTGTTTAATATAAACTTCTTCATCAATCACCCCATAGAGAAAGGCACACTTCACGTCAAGTTGGTAGATCTTGAAATCCTTGGATGCAGCATAAGCCAGAAATATTCTTACAACTTCAAGTCTTGCAACTGGAGCAAAGACATCAGTGTAATCAATCCTTCTTCTTGAGTGTATCCTTGGACAACCAGTCTAGCCTTGTTCTTGATATGATCCCTCTATCATCTTTCTTGTTCCTGAATACCCATTTGGTTCCTATGACACTCTTCCTTGAGGAAGAGGGCATAAGTTCCAAACCTTCTGTCTTCTGATTTGAAGCAGCTCATCTTGCATAGCTTCAATCCAGCTTCCATCCTTCAAAGCCTCAACAACCTTCTTCGGCTCTATCTGGGATAAGAAAAGAATGTAGACAAACATGGCTGTCATGAGCTGTCCTCTTGTTCTTACCCCTGAGTCAACATTTCAATGATGTTTGTGGTGGGATGTGACTTGTGGATCTGAAGTTGAGGGATCACAGCAAGTTGGTTAGACAAATCTAAATTTGAGAAATTCTGATCTGGCAATGAGGTGTCTCCCACCACATCAGCATACTTATCAAGAGAGACTTGATCCAATGAGTGTGTGACATCATTCATGTTGTCTTCAATGGAGTAGTTATCAGCATCAAGAAATTCTTGATCACTGTCGCCACCTCCAGTTCCTCCTCCTGCATTTGAAGTTCCTTCTCTTGAATTCTGAGCCTCTGAGCTGGAATTTGAAGGCAATTCATTTGAATCATAGTATTTGTCATGCTAGTGCTGATGGGAGCTTCAATTGCAGGGTTAGTCACCACTGGAGCTGAAGTAGTCTTCTTGTTTGGTCTTCTAAGCTTAAATCTTGGATCAGGATCTTCTGTTGACCTGTTATCTGTAAATCCTGAAACATTCTCACAAGATTTGTTAAAACAGTTGGTAACTAAGTCAAGATCAAACAGCCAATCCGGACAAGAACCTTTTACACAGGGTGTGTGTTCATTGAAAGTCACATTGGCTGACTCCTCAATGATTCTAGTTCTGAGATTGTATACTCTATAAGCCTTAGCTTGAGAAGAGTACCCAACAAAGTGTCCATCATCTGATTTCTCAGCAAACTTGGCTATTTGATCTTTGGTATTCAAGATGGTGCAAGGACATCCAAATGTTTTGAGAAAACCAATGAATGGTCTTCTTTTATGCCACAGTTCATAAGGAGTCTTACCATGTGTCTTAACTACCAAAACTCTGTTCTGCACATAGCAGGCTGTGTTGACAGCCTCTGCCCAGAAGGTGATGGGTAGTTTAGAGTCAGACAACATGGTTCTTGCAGATTCAATAAGTGTCCTGTTTCTCCTCTCAGCAACACCATTTAACTAAGAAGTCCTAGGAGCACTGTAGTGTCTTGACATACCCTTTTCATCATAAAATGTATCAAAGATTTGGTTTTTGAATTCGGTTCCTTGTGATCAGATTGATTCTCAATTTTCAGATTCAATAAGTGTCCTGTTTCTCCTCTCAGCATCACATCTTATGATTTTGACCTTGTGATCAGATTGATTCTCAATTTTCAGAATGAAATTCGTTAAGATTTCAGGAGTTTCATCCTTAGTTCTAAGGAAAAACACCCAAGTGAATCTTATGAAATCATCTGTGATCACCAAACAGTATGAGGTCCTTCCTAAACTCATTACACTAGTGGGGCCAAACAGATCCATATGTAACAAGTGTAGGGGAGTAGTGATAGAGTTCATTTCCTTTGGCTTGTGAGACACTTTGTGTTGCTTCCCCTTCAGGCATGCAACACAGTGGTCATCACTTGTAAACTCTTTCTTTGGCATTCCAGTTACCAAATCATTCTTAATCAGTTTATTCATGTTCTTAAAGTTTACATCACATTCTTTTATGCCAAAGGAAAGACTCATCACTATTTGCTTTAGATAGAAAGCAAGAAATCTCTCCAGAGGGAGATGTTTCTTGCAAGTCCATCTTGTACATGTTCCCTTTCTTAGGGGCTCTGAGCAGAATATGCTCTTGAAGAATGTCAACCCTGGGCTTGAGAACAATGCACTCATGCTCAGTAAAGAGCATGTGATGTTTTTGGTCACAAAATTAGGACACACTCAAAAGATTGTATCCAAGCTCCTTGACAAAGTTTGCCTTCTCAATGCTGAGCTTACCATTTGAGACCATGCCCCTACCAATGATGTAACCTCCTGCATCTCCTCCAAAATCAACTGGTCCTCCATCAATTCTTTCAAACTTTTGAAGTAGGGACTCATTGCCTGTCATGTGCCTAAAACAGCCACTATCAATGATCCACACATTTCTGTTTGCCTTTGGCTGTCCCTGCACAAAAGAGATGATTTAGTTACATTTGGAAACCCAAGCCTCATTGGTCTTGGGCTTATAAAATTCAGATGAAGGCAATGAAACAGTAAGTGATCCTATGTTCAGGCTTTGAGGATCATTTGCTGTTGCTGAAGAGAAGCTTTCAGTCTCAAGGTCTTCCTTCATCTTCCACACCATCTATGGAAGATTGGGCTTGACCTTCAATACTTCGGAAGCTTTTGTAGCTTCGGAAGCTTTGGAGATGGATCCTTCGGAAGATCTTGCTTTCACCGTAGCAAGCTTCAGTGCTTCGGAAGCATTCCTTTCTTCCGAGACCAACTTTTCTTCCGAAAGTAATTTCCTACTTGCCTTCTTCTTCATTTTGGAGCTTCCGAAGGAAATAGATTTTCCTTCCAAAGCTGTTTGTTTCTTGTTCTTCTTAGAAGTTTTCTTCTTAATCATGTGGATAGTACTCTTGGGATTGTATTGACAATCCTTAGCCATATGTGAAGTACTACCACACATAACACAATCCAAATCTTTCCTTCTGAGAGTCTTCTTTCCCAAAGAAGACTGAGCTTGAACACTTTCCTTTTCTTTCTCCACCTTTTCAGATGATGCAGCAGGCTTCTTAGGGTGAAGCTTACTCTTTGAAATGGATGGTTCAGGCTGTACAGCAGTGACACACAGCTGATCAGTCTTCTTGTTGTTGCTGGAGTGAGTTGAAGCTAAAGTAGAACTCTTGGTACTAGAATTCTTGACAGGATCTTCAGCTTTCATCACCTTGAACCCTGCAAAGATAAATACTTGTTTCTGTTTGGGATCAAAGGTGGTCTTGATCTCTTGAACTTTTCTGGATCTTCTCTTTGCTCTTTTGATCAAGTTCTTTCTCTTGGTTTTGCTCAAACCAGCTTCTTTTTCCTCCTTAGGAACATGGTGACCCTTTTTGGATTGACTCTCTTCACTCATCTCAGAGTCATCCCTCACCTTATCCTCTTCATCCTCTTCATCACTGGGATCTATGGATGGCAGCTCATCTTGACCAGATCCACACCTAGGAGATCTGACTGATAGTAGAGTGTGTGGAGGAGCTATCTCACTAGATCCCAGTCCCTGCTTATTCTGATAACACACTTTTGCATGCAGAGATGAGGATATCATGTTCTTGAAGGTCTCTTCTTCAAGAACACATTTTTTTGCCTTGGCTTTGCTAATCACAAGCTCAGCCTGGCATTCAGTCAACTTGGTAATGAGATCCTTAATTTGAGTCCTGTAGTTTGTTTGCTCATGTTTAAGATTTGAAACTGTTTTCTCTAGATCTACTATCTTATGTTTATAGTCATTTTCAGCTCTTTTAAAACCAGCTTTTAAAATATTTAAAGACTTAATATCAGATCTCATTTCCATGTTGTAGGACCTGTATCTATTTACTTTAGCAATACATTCAGGAGAGCAAAGATGTTCAAGTACCTTGGCTTCATCATGATCCGCCATGAGTGCTTGGTTTGGAGATGCATCTTCAGCTTGAAAGCTCTAGTCAAAGCCTCCTTCTTTAACAGCAACTGCAGCTTGCTGTCTTGGCTTCTCATTCTGGTGCCCTCCTTCAGTGTAGTTCGGCCTGGATGAACCTTGGCCACTATTTGACTTAGGTGCCTTGCATTCTCTAGCAAAGTTTCCTATCTGGTTATAGTTGTAACACTTGATTTTGCTCTTGTTTAGCCCAAACTTGCCACTGGCAGCATTGCTAGGAAACCTTCTCCCAGTCCTCTTGTAGAACTTCTGGGCTTTGTGAGTGAGAAGAGCCATTTGCTGAACTATCTCCATGTACTTCAGATCATCTGGATGGATACAGTCCAGGTCTTCAAGAGTGAAAAGAAAGTTTCCTGAACTTTCATCAGTGGAGACAAAAGCTTGAGAAGAACTTGTCTCTTGGAGGGGACTTCCTTGGATGTAGCTCTCTCTGGGTGTCTCTGGGAAGGTGATGAAAGGACCCTTTTATGAGGTTTCAGGGTAGCAGATGAGATGATGCTGTGCTTCTCTGCTATCCCTTTCAACCACATGAAGGGCTGAACTCTGGTGAGTGTTGGAGTTACCAGATGAATTTTGCATATTCATCTCCATCTGGTATCCACTGAGTATCCCATACAACTTAGTGAGAGTAAGGTTCTTGAGGTTTTCAGTCCTCTTAATGACCACACAGTAGTGTGTCTATTGTCTTGGACGAGAGGACATGAACTTCCTAACAATATCCTTGTTCTCAATAGTTACCCCAACATCAGCCAGAGTATCCATAATCTCAACATACCTGAAGTATTGTTGAGTCATGGTTTCACCTATCTTGAAGGTGAAATTTTCAAACTGCTGCTTCAGGAGATCCTTTTGTTCTCCTTGGCTTCATTTGAACCCTCATACATCAGTTTCAGTGCATCCCATAGCTATTTAGCGGTCTTGCACTTCTTGAAACCTCTATAGATGGAGTTTGGAAGAGCAGTTTGGAGGGCTGTCATGGCTTTCTGATCAATGTCAATTCTTTTCCAGTCTTCATCAGAAAAGTTAGCCCTCTCTTTTGGTATCATGCCACCACCAGCAGCAGCTGAAGAGGTGCATGGTACATGAGGTCCATTGACAATAGACTCCCACATCCTGGAATCTTGAGACTTGATAAAGCCTTCCATTCTTTGACACCAAGTGTCAAACTCCTCAGGAGTGATCAGTGGGGACTTTGTCATAGTTCCAGTTTCCATATCAGCTTTGGAGATAGCTGCCATTTGAAGAGTTAAGTGATGTGTGTAACTAAGAGAATTTAAAGATGGTGAGATCTTACAATCAAGAGCCTGAAATCCTCTGATACCAAATTCAGGAGCGTTAAAGGGTACTTAAGCTTGCACCTAGTTAACACACTCAGGAGGATCTTAAGATCACTTAACAATTCAAATAGAGAACTGTGAACCTTTACTGAAGATACAAGATAAACACAAGTAAAACAAGAACAAGAGCACAAGATAAAGTTTTCAAGGAAGTTGTATATTGCTTCTCTAGTTCTATTACAAGTGTTGTACAAGTATGTTTTAGAATACAAGAACCGGAGACTACTTATACTACATCCTACAACCATCAATATGCAAAAAGATAGTTGAAAGTGACTAATCTAGACAACAAGATCAGCCTAAAGTCAAAAGGCAGATTCCCTTTTGACTAGTGACTATGACAAGCCATAGCTCACTGACTTTCCTATTACAAAAAGCTAAGAAGGAAGAAAAACAGAAACTTGCAAGCGAAGACCTTATCTACTTTATATATAGTATGGAAGTTTCACCAACTAGTGATAGCAGGTGAACTATCAGAGCATGCAACGGAAAGTAGGTTGCTTTATGATAAAGTTGATGGAAAAGGTATATTTTCTCTCTCTTCAGAAGAAAATCAGTCTTGTCTTTAAACAGCTTCGGAAGACTTTGTCTTGAGAGCTTTGGAAGACTTTATCTTTTACCTTCGGAAGAGTTGCGTCTTTGGCTTCGGAAGACTTTACACTTAGAGTATTTTTCTAAGTTAAGTGTAAAGCTTCCTCAGTAGTTTCTTCTGAACTTTGGCTTCGGAAGATTTTACACTTGCAATTTTCTTGACTGTGTAAAACTTCCGAAGCTAGTTCACCTTTGTTCCGAAGTGCATGTTGGAAGACTTGGTTGTTTTGGTATCTTTTGGTTGCATCAGCCTCTTAACTTCAAAGGTTCCTACACTAGCTTCTGCCATGATGATATTAAATCATTATATGCAGCATGGGAGAGATACAAAGGTCTTCTTTGGAGATAACCACATCACGGAATCGACCTGTGGCTACAGTGTCGAACCATTTATGATGCAATCAGCAAAACACACAAACAAGTTGTCGATTAAAGTGCGGGAGGAGATTTTGAAAGTTTCATGTGAACCAAGGTATACCAAGCCTTAGAGAAAGCAAATAAGAAGAGCTTTGTTTATAATCCCTTAAGAAACAAACCTATTTCTAAAGGCATTCATCAAGTAGGCTTTGAAATACGTACCACCACCACCTTATGTTCCACAACCTTTGTATCCCGTACGTTTAAGATAACAACAAATGGAGGCACAATATGGCAAGATCTTAGGATTGCTCAAACAACTCTACATTAACCTATAATTGGTGAAGCCTTAGCCTAAATGCCAAATTCTTAAAGGGTGTGTTGTCAAATAAAAAGAAACTGGAAGAGTTATCATATGTAGTTTTGAATTTGGAATGCTCTGCACTTCTTCAAATCAAATTACCTCAAAAGATGACTGGTCCAGAAAGCTTTACCATACCTTGCCTAATAGGAAATCTATCTATTAATAACACTTTAGCTGACTTAGGTGCTAGAATTAACCTCATGCCTTATGCGGATTTTGAAAAGTTGAACTTGGGTGAACCTAGACTGACCTGTATGAGCATCAAGTTAGCTGATCATTCAGTCAAATTTCCGAGGGGCATCATAGAAAACTTGTTAGTTAGAATCCACAAATTTGTACTTCTTATTGATTTTATGATCCTTGACATGGACGAGGACAAGAATATTCCTATTAACCTAAGTTGACCTTTTTTAACAACCGCTCGAGATCTCATTGTTGTTTGCACCAGCAGACTTACACTTCATGTGGATTAGGAGGAAGTAACATTTGAACTAGAATGATCCATGAAACATCCTCAACATCATAATGATTCACTCTATTACATTGATGTCTGCGATTCAATTATAAGTTGTCATTTGAGAGAATAAAATGATGTTTTTAACACTCAATTAATAGAAGTCAAAATGAATGAACCCATCTATGAAGAACAAGCCATTTCAGAACAAGAAGTTGAAGAAACATCATCTTGTCAAGAAGCATACGAGATCGTTGAACAAGAATTAGAAACTATAGGCAAATCGTTTATCAAACATCCACCAGCTGTAGAAATCAAAGAACTCCCATCTCATCTTGAATACGCTTTTCTTGAAAACACATCTTAACTTCATGTCATTATTTTATCCACCTTATCAAATGATGAGAAGAACAAGTTGCTAAATATGCTCAAGGCATATAAACAAGCAACTGCTTGGAATATCATGGACATCAAGGCAATCAATCCATCCTTCTACACTTATAAAATTCTAATGAATGAAAACTTCAAAATAGTCTTTCAACCTCAAAAGACGTTTAAATATGACCATGCAAGAGGTTATGAAGAAAGAAGTAACAAAACTTCTAGATGCCAGTTTGATTTGCCATATTTCTGGTTCTCCTTGGGTCAGTCTTGTCCAAGTCAGTCCAAAGAAAGGAGGAATGATAGTCTTAACCAACAAGAAGAATGAGCTAATTTCGAATCATATAGCTACATGATGGAGAATTTTCATCGAATATCACAAACTCAATGATGCCATAGGGAATGATCAGTTCCCTTTGCCATTCATCTATCAAATACTTACAAGATTATCAAAAAAAAATGTTCTATTGTTTCCTCAATGGTTTTACAGGTTATTTCCAAATTCCAATTGCTTCAGAAGATCAAGAGAAAATGACATTCACATGTCCATATGACACATTTGCTTATCAGAGAATGCCTTTTGGATTGTGCAATGCCCCTGCTACATTTCCTAGATGCATGATAGCAATCTTTCACGACATGAATGAACATTACATGGAAGTTTTCATGGATGAGTTCTTATCCTTTAGAAACTCATTCGAATAATATCTAGAAATCCTTGAAAAGATGTTGGTTAGATGCGAAGATTCTAACTTTGCGTTAAATTGGGAAACGTGCCATTTTATGGTGATAGGAGAAATAGTGTTAGGACATAAAATCTCTCAAGCAGGACTCGAGGTTGATAAGCTTTTGCCTCCTACAACTGTCAAAGCAATCAGAAGCTTCCTAGGTCATGCAAGATTCTATCAACATTTCATCAACGATTTCTTCAAAATCACACGACCAATGACCCAACTCCTCGAGAAAGATGCACAATATATATTTTTTGACGAATGCATTAGTGCATTTAATTTGGTAAAGGAAATATGCCCATAGGAAGACACATGGAGCAACCCTAACAGGAAAGAAAGTCTTTGACTCTAGATTCTACTAACCCAAAATTTTCAAAGATGCTCACTATAATGTTTCGCAAATCAACTCGAGGAACTGAGAGATCAAACGTATGAGAATTCTAGGGTTTTTAAAGAAAAGACAAGGAAATTTCACGATTCTTGATTAGAGAGCATAAAACAAATCCATGTGGGAGAATGTGTCTTAGTGTATAACTCTTATCTATGTTTATTTCCCAGAAAGTTGAAATCATAATTGTCTGGATCTTATACGATTAAAGACATTTATCCGAACGGTGCCATCGAGATTGAAAACCATGAGGGCTTAAGTTTCAAGGTAAATGGTAATCGTTTGAAATTGTATACCAATAGACCAACCAAAATCTTCTCGGAGGAATTATACCTCCACCCCAATGATTACTAAGTGTGGGGAAGGGTTGCGTTGAGGTCCCGAAATGAAAATCTGGCACCTGCATATAGATTTTCCTTGAATTTTTTTTAAATTTTTGTAGGACTTCACAAGTAAATCACGGGTCAAGCCCCATGAAGTACGCCCCGTGCCCCCACCAAAATTTTTTTCATGATCTCTGCTGACAGCTTTAGAACGTTACATGCCGAATTAATGTCGAATTCAGACAAGCATAGGGCCGCGCCTGGCCAAGCACACCCTCGTGTTCACCAAATTTTACTTGTATATAAATAGAACACTTGTTCTAGCCTTTTATAACATCAAAATCTACTCAAAAACCTTAAAAAGATGAAATATTCTAGACATAGTAGCTCGAATTAGAACCCTGAGAAGAAATAGTGTTCTAAAATACAGGAACCAACCATGCAGGAGTACTTCTTCAAGTTGCATGAACTGATCAAGCACTTGACTGAGACAAACTTATTGGAAAATTAATGCCTGGATGAACTGATCTAAAAGGTTCAAGAAATGGTCATAGAACTCGTTTCCATTAACCACCAGCTCATAGAATTATATATATTTCACACGTATCAACATGTGTGGATGTGAATGTGCTAATTTATGCAAGGTTGGGTATGTGTGGTGGTGGATTGTCCATGTAATGATGTGTTGAATATGAATGTGATTATATATACATATGGTTGTGGATAAGGGTTGGTGGGTAGGCTCATGTATGTATGTGCTTATGTGAGTGTGTATGAATGAAAATATTTAGTATGAAACCGAGTCAAGAATAGGAAACAATGCAAATCTAAACCTTTAGATTTGGTAATAAGCTAATACAATACATAAATTCAGGTTGTTAGGAAACCTAAATGTTGGTTACTTGCTGTAATTGTAGCTATGCATTCTAGGTGAGTTTTTACAGCGCCACTTTCTACTATACTCTTTTTTGGGGAAGAGAACATGCTTTAAATTTACTTTTTTAGATATAGTAAAACTGTATGATCACATGTGAAATAGTGTTGTTACAAATTAAGTCCTCACTTTTGGACCATTAATTTATGATTTATAGCGAGTTAAATCCTGAGCAGTACTACTGGGTTTGGCAAACTTCATACACTTAATGACATGAAATGTAGATTAGCTTTCTTCAATGATATACTTTGTTTTACTGTATATGTTTACTAAATTTTTTTGCCTTTTTTTTAGACCTGTGAACTCACCAACCTTGTGTTGACATTTTAGCAAATTTTTCTTAGGTCAATAAAGGTATTTGCATGGCTAGAAGCACATCATCTGGATTACATGCATTTAGTCTTATTTTAAATCAATGAATTATGTTTTAATACTTAAACTCTTATTTGGGGAATATGCTCTTGCGCATTACTGTTTTGGAATTGCTTTACTATTTTGCTTCCTCATTTTAAAATTATGAAATATGATTTTAGCAATGGTTTTGTTAAATGTAAAATTTTATGTACATGACTTTGTAATAAATGTGTTGTTTGGTATAACTAGTGACCGAGATCCTGGTTTGTCTTATGCCTGACGGTAAAACCCTGCAGGACCGGTTAAAGGGATGGTCAATACAATCAGTCTCACAATGATGAGAGTTTTAGAACACTTAATAGATCAAATAGGGAACCGGGTTTATGTAAATGATACTAAGAACATAAGTAACTAAGACAGAACTAAGAACAAGAACTGATTAATATGGTTTTCAAGGATGTTGTATATTGCTCTCAAGTTCTATTACAAGTGTTACAAAGCATAAAAAGAAATACAAGGACCTGAGATACTTTATACTACATCCTACAGCTATCCATACTATGAAAACCAGCTAGACACACTAATCTAGACAACAAGATCAATGTAAAGTCAAAAGGAAGATTGCCTTTCGACTAATGACTATGACATGCCATAACTCATATCCTAATTATATTATAAAAAGGATAAAAGGTACAAAGTAGGAAGTTACAGACTCAAGACCATAATCTACAGTTTACTAAAGCATGGACCTTTTCACCAACTTGTATGAGTTGGTGAGTCTTCAGAGTTGTAGCAGAAAGTAAGTCAGCTTTATGTAAAAATAGATCAGAGAAAGCATGTCCTCTTTGTCTTTCAGAATAAATCAGTCTTCACAACGTTAGCTTTGGAAGACTTTGTCTTTGAAACTTCGAAAGACTTCGTCTTTGGCTTCGGAAGATTTGGTCTTTGGTTTCGGAAGATTTTACACTTAGAATAATTTCTATGATGAGTGTAAAACTTTTGAAGCAACTTCTACCTTGTACATTAGTGCATGCATGCAGGAAGCACCTTGGTTGTTATGGCTTCTTTGGTTGCATCAGCCTTCTAATATAACCTTTCAAAATCCCCCTAGGCTGATGCTACCAAAACAGAGAAGTTATTTACATGTTGACAGTCCTCATTAGGTTCAAGACCATACCTTTCTTCATCATCTGGTCAGGATCCCTCAGACTCTTATAATATCTTCTTATGTCTTGGAGATTATGTAGAGGAAGATCAAGCATGACTTTCCAGAAATAGACATCTTGACCTCCTTGATCTCTGATGACATACCATATGTCTGGATTAGCAGCAAAAGTCTAGGACAAGATGGGTCTTCCAGTTGAAAGAGGCTCTACTTGAGTTGGAGTTGGTTGAGCAACTTCTTCTTGCACTACCTCAGGATGCTCTGACTCATCCTGAGGTGTAGAGGTGGATGCCTTGGTGTTCTTCTTGGAAACACTCTTCATGGCCATCCTTTTCCTGCTCTTTGAAGTCTTTAACTGAGACGACTGGTCCTCAGCACCAGGTTGTTCTACTGTGCCTCTCTCAGTTGGGTTCTCTTCTCTCACATGTTCAGAAGGAGAGTGAAGAGGACCTTGTTGTGGATCAGAAGAACAAGTTGGCTGAGATACAGCTCTAGGTCCAAGTTGTGTTGTCTCAGGGGGTTAACCTTTACCTCAACTTCAGGTTGAGCTAGACTTGGTGGAGAATGCAAGTCAACAAGCTCTCCCTTCTTAATCTTCTGCTTGATCTCCCTGATGTGCTCATCCATAGTTGATAGAGACATTGGACCAAGCCTCCTTTTGGAGAATCCATACAGCTTCAAAAAGCTCATCATCCTTTGCTTATCAGCAGGCTTCTTTTGGCTCTTTTGGATGATGGCTCTTGACTTTGCAGCTTCTTCCCTTAGTTTTCTCTTAGCAGCCTTTGGTTCCTTGATGACTTGTTGCTCCAGCTGCTTGAGATACTCAAATTCAACATACTCATATGATAAGGGAAGAAGTGCAGATGCCTGATAGAGTCTTGTGGCACTTAGGTAGTTGATCATGTTCAGTCTATCAGCTTCCTTATCTACCTGAGGTTGTGCAGTTGCCATAGCCTCTTTCTTAGGACTTTCTTGAACTGGTGAGAGGGTAGGAGCATGCTTGTAGAGCCTTTTCTGTCTCCTTTCTTCCTTGTTCTTAAGGAGTAATGCTGCATCCTTTGCCTCCTTCATCTCCTTGAGCAATTCCTTGTCAGCCAGTTTATTCAGTTCATTTAAGGCGGGGGGAGAGAGAGTAGTTCATCCATATTATAGGTTCTTGTCCCCAAGTAGTTTATCCTGGCTGCCCTCAACTTATCATCCTGAGTATTTGGCCTGACGGTAGCCCTGATGGCAGCTTCCATAAAGCCTGGAGACCCTCTTGAACTTTCTCCTCTTAGCTTCCTCTTCCTCTCTCTTTCCTCCTCCTCAATCTCCTCAGAAGTCAGTTTTCTTTTCCCTTTATCACTCACAAGCCTTGGTGACTTAGGGTGGAGAGAGCTTTGGCCTTTATTGCTTGATTCAGCAGTCAAGCTCTGGCCAGAGAGAGGTTGTGAAGCACCTTTACCAGCTGGTGCCTCACTGAGGGTAATGGGTGCTAAAGAAGTTTCTTTCTCAAGGTTCACAGGTTCAACTTCTAGGCCTTCACTCAAGGCTTCCCCTTCAAAGCTAATCTTAAGGTCCACCTCAACATCTAGTTGACCAAAAGTCTTACCTGCTAGCCTCTGTCTATATAGTCTTGACCTCAGCTTGTATTCTTCAAACACCCTTTCTTAATCCTATCTGCTAATCTTGCAGCTTATATGTTTGGACTTGGGTTGACAAGTGGAAGATCAATCAGATGGATGCTCGCATAGAAGCTCAGGTTGAAAAAGTTGAAATTTCCTGTTGATCCTGAGATCTGGAGATGACTAGAGCTTTTCTATCAGTGTCATACCTCCATCCCATGATTGGATTCTTAGAATGATGAATGGGGTAGGCATAGCTCTGGGAATACCCTCCTCAAACAAACTTTGTATGACTGAGTCCACATCCATGTAGACTTGGGCAAATAAGTCCACATTCATGTAGACTTGAGGAGGTTGCTGAGTATGGACCATTGCAAGTGAGGGTGGTGAATCCTCAAAGTTCATACTCTGTGAAGAACTCCCAGGTTTTGTGATAGTTTGGACTTTCTCCCCCTTTTTGGTAGCATCACCTTCTTGTATAAGTGAGCTTGGGGTTAGGTCTATCACATCCATAGGTTCTTATGGACCTGGTTGAGTTCTTCTGAGTGGTCTCTCAACTAACGTGCCCTTGAGATCAGTGATCTTAAGTTGCCGGTCATTGACCCTCCTTTGTAAGACAGTCACCTGAGATTCCATGTGACTTATCTTTGAGACTAAATAGGTGCATTCTTTTGTCCGTTTTTGCACCTTTAGTTTTAGACTGCCCTCATCTTCATCAAAAGAATCATGGGGGGATGACAGAATAGGACCAAGGTCTTCTTCCTCATCACTAGCACTTTGTTCTTGGCTGCTGAATTTCCCAAGCATCATGACAGCTTCAAGTGAAGTGTTAATGTGTTGGGTTGCCATGGTTGAGGTCTTAATGATGTAGTCACTTGCTGGAGTGAGAGCCTCTTCCATATGGACCTACTGAACAGGTTCAGGGAGATCCACCTCAGTAGTAGGTGGATGATGTGGGCTAGACATGGGAGAAACAAAAGTACTCATCTCTCCTTAAGTGGGGGTGGAGAAGAGAGACTCATGATACTCACTGGATCCCATGTCTTCATCATCATAGAATTCAAGGTTTGGGATTGGTTGGTTTAGATCAAGAGGCTAGGGATGGTAACTGTCCCCTAAAGGTTGTTCACTAGAGTTTTGAGACTCTGAGTGAAGGCTTAAGGCTATGGGGGTTGTGAGCTTATCAGGCTGAGCATCAAGAACCTCAGCACTGATCATTGGTGAGATGGAAGTGGTTTGCTCCACAGGAGAAGTGGGAGCTCCAGTGTCCACTTTCTCCTGTATGGGTGATGATATAAGGATCTGCACAAACTGAGTAGCATGTGCAGGGGTTCGTTTGGAATTTCTTTGGTAGGTGATGGTTATTTTTGGCTATATTGGTGGTTGAGAAGTAGAAGGTGTGGGTTCAACACTAGCTGGTGCTGCTAGGTTGTCACCTTGAACAATGAGCTCTAACATTTTTGGGACAAAGGCTATTTCTACCCCTAAGAAGCCAACGGTTGGCTTCCTTATAGTCTTGAAGATGTTGGGCTTCATCTGTCCCAATTTTCGAACATTACCTATTCCCCTCAACTGTGAGCGCAGTTCACAATTGAGAATGTGCTGGACATATCTAGCAAACATGTAATATTCTAAGGAGTCTAACTTTGCAAGTAAATTAATGTATACAAAATGTGAATACCTAAACTTGACCCCCTGAACCATCCCATGGACTATGTAGGAAAGGTCCTCTGAAACTTGGTCCCATCCTCCATGCTTGTTAGATAGACTGTGAATGATAACATGGAGGAGGTATTTCCATTGAGAGGAAACCTTCCCTTTTCTAAAGGTCTTGATGGAGAAATTCCCTTCATAGCCCATCTAACCAAAGGTATGGTTAACAGCAGATTTGGGAAAAGACAAATCACCTTCGACGTCATCCAGCCTTAGATGTGAGTTTATGGATGCTGGAGTGATGAAGATTTTCCTCCACTACACTATGGCAGATAGTGCCTTCTCCCCATCCATGGTGACCTCTTGGCAAGTCCTCCAAAATTCCAACAGCTGATCCTTATAGTGTGGAGGATCGATGGTGAGGGAGGTGAAGTAGTTTAATAAAGAAAGAAAATGGCAAACCTCTGAGAAACTAGGATCTTTCTCAGAGTTCAACAGAGAAACTTGATTATGTTGCTTGTAAAGTTACATGGAGAAATTGGGTTGGTTTCTATGATGAAGATTGGTCATTTTGAGGTAGCTTTGTTGTGAAGGAAGATAAGAACATGGGCGGTTTGTGGGTGAATTGAGGTTAGAAGATTTGTAGATGAAGAAGATAGTGAAAAGAGGGGAAACCGTTGAGAGAATATATATGAAATGGAATTGAGACAAAGTTAAAGCAAAAGAATAAACTTTGAAATCTGAATGTCGGTCCCACCTCTGAAAAAGTGCCCCAAAAGGTAGTTTTCTTGGAAGTTGAAAATCTTCTGAATGTATTTTGTCTTCGGAAGTTTTAAGAAAAAGCTTCCGAAGCCAATTTTGGCTTCGAAAGATATTCCTAAGGTTTGTGAAAAGTTTGCTTCGGAAGGAAAATACTTGGAGAATTTTCACTTCTGAGACATGTTTGGTTTCGGAAGAGATTAAGACTTGGGAGTTTTTTTTCTAATGAGAATAAATCTTCCGAGACATAATTGCTTTCGGAAGAAAATTTGTCCTTCAAATAGATGTAAGTACTTAGAAGCATATTTAAGCTTCGGAAGATATCTCAGAATTTCTTCTAAAGGTAAATTTCTTATAAGTAGTTATTTGACTTGAAGACATAATGTTCTTCCGAAGACAACTTGAAATCTTTCGAAAGAAAATATGTTTGGAAAAATTTTCAAAAATCTAAGGAATATAATTTTAAAGATTTTCTTCCAAAATAAACTGGGCTTATGAAGTTAATAAAATAGACAATTTAGGACACACAGGTTTTAGAAAGAGAATTGATTTAAGTTTAAGAAAATCTACTCAAAGTTAATCATCCCAATAGCTGATACAAGATATTTTAATCTTTATTCATCAAAAGCTTTAGTGAACAAATCAGCATATTATTCATTTGTGTTAACTTTGACTAGTTTGATTGAATCCTTTTCAAAATTATCTCTAATCAAATGATACCTGATGTTGATGTGTTTTGTCCTTGAGTGCAGCACAGGATTCTCTGTAATAGAGGTAGCACTGTTGTTGTCTATCTGAATAGGAGTCTCTTTGAAGTTGAATCCATTGTCCAGCATCTGATTTTGAATCCAAAGCACTTGAGCACAACATCTTGTAGTAGCAATGTATTCAACTTCAGCAGTTGATGCAGACACACAAGATTGTTTCTTGCCTTGCCAAGAGACTATCCTTCCACCAAGGAATTGACATCCCCTAGATGTAGACTTTGCAGTCATGTTGTAGCCACCATAGTCACTATCTGTATAGGCATACAGATTGAAGTCAGAATTCTTTGGATACCAAAGACCAAGCTTAGGAGCACCTTTGAGATATCTAAGAATCCTCTTGACAGCAACCAGGTGTGACATGTTGGGGTTGGCTTGATATCTTGCACAGATTCATGTGTTAAACAAGATATCAGGCCTTACAATCAATCATGTTGAATCTTGTAAGTATGTCTTGACAGCAACCAAGACCGGTTAAAGGGATGGTCAATACAATCAGTCTCACAATAAGGACAGTTTTAGAACACTTAACAAATAAAATGGGGAACCGGGTTTATGTAAATGATACTAAGAACACAAGTAACTGAGACTGAACTAAGGACAAGAACAGACTAATATGGTTTTCAATGATGCTGTATATTGCTCTCAAGTTCTATTACAAGTGTTACAAAGCATAAAAGAAATACAAGGACCTGAGATACTTTATTCTACATCTTACAGCCATCCATACAATGAAAGCCAACTGGAAACCCTAATCTAGACAATAAGATGAATGTAAAGTCAAAAGGCAGATTGCCTTTTGACTAGTGACTAAGACATGCCATATCTAGACATAGGAAGTTATAGACTCAAGACCATAATTTACAGTTTACTAAAGCATGGACCTTTTCACCAACTTGTATAAGTTGGTGAGTCTTCCGAGTTGCAGCGAAAAGTAAGTCAGCTTTATGTAAAAGTAGATTAGATAAAGCATGTCCTCTCTGTCTTTTGGAAGAAATTAGTCTTCATAATATTGGCTTTGGAAGACTTTGTCTTTGAAGCTTCGAAAGACTTCATCTTTGGCTTTGGAAGATTTGGTCTTTGGCTTCGGAAGATTTTACACTTAGTATAATTTCTGTGATGAGTGTAAAACTTCTGAAGTAACTTCTACCTTGTATATCAGTGCATGCATGCAGGAAGCACCTTGGTTGTTTTGGCTTCTTTGGTTGCATCAGCCTTCTACTTCATGCAGACTAATGAGCTCAGATCAAGAATGTGGAAACCACTGATTCTGCTAGTGGATCGAATATTGCAATCGTATTGTTGCCGTTTATCGAATTTGTGATGCGGAAACTCACAAACCCGTTGATGATTTCAAGTGAAGATCTATATGCAAGATGAACATTTATGATGATGAATGAATGATGAACAAATTCAAGAACTTATAATCATAAAGATTTCATTCATTTATAGGTATGATTCTAGAGGATTACAAGGAGTTTGTAAGAACACTCTCTCACACACTCAACCTTGATTTCTCACTCTAGTCTATGCTATCGATTGTTAGTGATTCCTCCAATGTTCTAAAAGTATAAATGGCTATACTTAGTCATTTATACCCTTTATAAAAATAAGAAAATATTATATTTAAGCACAGAATGATTACACAAATATAGTTCTAAGTCTGATAAATTCTTCTATTGCTGATGCGCGACTGCCGGGTGTTGACGTCATTTGGGACGACCGCTGATGTTGACTATTGACTTTGACCACGGTTGACCAAGTTTGACTTTGGTCAATTTTCTTCGTTTTGATCATATTTTCAGCATATCTTCACCGGGTCGGTCTTGGTAATCATCATGAGATTTAGCACTTAGGTTTTGATAAGTATCATCTTCAAATAGTCTAACAAAGAATGCTTAAATAGAGGCTATGAAGGATGCAAACATTAATTTAGAGTCACTAAGAGGTGTAGAGAAGTTATGTGAGGAAAGGTTAGATGGTCTTCATTATCACAAAGAGTGAGTATGGATTCCTATGTTCGAAAATCTCGAGGAATTAGTTATGGATGCAGTACACGAGTCTTGGTATTCAGTACACCTAGGATCTGACAAAATGCACCAGGTTTTGAAAGTTCTTTACCGGTGACCTAATATGAAAGCTGATATTGCCAACTACTTGTCGAAATGCTTGATCTTTTCAAAAGAAAATATGGGTATCCAAAATCACTAAGATTACTTCAAGAACCAGATATCCTGATTTGTAAATGGGAAAACATTTAGATGAAGTGTATCACCAAGTTACCCCGGCCTTAAAGTTAAAATAACAATATTTGGGTGATAGTGGATTGCTTAACAAAATTGGCACATTACTTGGCCATTCGTGGGAATTTCAAGATGAATAAACTTGAACAAATTTATTTGAAAGAAGTCCCAGCATGGTGTACTGCTTTTAATCATCTTCTATCATGATGTGCTATTCACTTCCTATTTCTAGCAATCATTGCCAAGATCGTTAGGCACACAGTTGGATATGAGCATAGCCTGTCATCCATTAACAGGTGGTCAATCTAAATTCACAATCCAAACTCTTGAAGATATGCTTAGGGCATGCATCATAGATTTTGGAAATAGCTAGGAAACTTATCTACCTCTAGTTAAGTTCTCTTATAATAACAACTATCACACGAGCATCAATGCTGCACCATTTGAAGCACTCTATGGTCGAAAGTGTAGATCAAATATTTGTTTGACTAAAGTAAATGATTGTCAATTAACAGGTCCAGAGGCTATTCATGAAACCATAGAGAAGAGCGTCCAGATTCGAAACCGTATAGCTGCAACTCGAAATCGACAGCAAAGTGATGCGACAAAAGAAGGAAACCCTTAGAATTTCAAGTGGGAAATAAAGTGTTGCTGAAAGTGTCGCCTTGGAAAGGCGTGATACATTTTTGGGAATGTGATAAACTAAATATGAGATTTGTTGGACCATTTACGATAGTTAAAAGGATTGGTTTAGTAGCTTACCAACTAGACATACAAGATGAACTTAATGGAGTACACAACCTATTCCATGTTTCAAATCTAAAAAAGTGCTCAGCCGCTAAATCACTTATCGTTTCATTGGAGGAGTTAGAAATTGATGCGCAACTCCACTTCGTTATAGAACCAGTGGAAAAATGGATAGGGATATCAAAAGTCTAAAGCATAGTGAAATTCCCATTATGCATGCTCGATGGAATTCTAAGCATGGACCAGAATTAATGGGAGTGTGAAGATCAAATGAGGAAAAAGTATCCATATTTATTCAAAGATTTGACATCAACCTCTTAAGGTACATTTAAATTTTAGGGCAAAATATTTTACAAGGGGATGATCACAACCCCTCATAAAATCCGTAAGAATCTATTTTTAACGTTGTTATGAAATTCTCAAAATTTTCTTTACGCATGTTTCAAATTTCTAACCCTAGTGTTCAAAATTTCAAGACGAAAATTCTTTCAACAAGGGGATTATATGACAACCCCCTTACTTTCAGTTAACATCGTTAACTTAGTTTTATTATTTCGAATGTTTCAGCATGATTTATCTGAACTCGGTTATGTAATTAGGATTAATTATTTAAACCTAGGGTCAATTGTAAATAGTTAAATTCGAGAGGGACTAAATGGTTAATTAATTAATACTAAACCTAAGAATTATAAACCCTAATCCCCCACCCACCCTCTATCTCTATCTCGCCCCCCTCTCTCTCTATATATATATCTCTCTACTTCTCTTTCTCTCAACCCCACCTCCACCTTCAATGCCTAAGTCTCTCTCCCTCATGGTAGCTTGAACTGAAAGCCCTCAATCTCCCTTGGCTCTCTCTCCTGCCCAGCTAGGTTTGTATGCTTTTGCTACTTCTCGTTATGCTATGTTATGGTTATGGCTTTTGCGTGCACTCGGTTTATATGTTTGTGAGATTTGGTTACAATGTGGTGCAAGGGTTCTATGGTTTCGGCTAGATTCAATGTTGAGGTTGTGTTTTAGGGTTCGGTCAAGAGAGTGGGTGTGTGTGTATGATTGTGTGTATGGGTGTGTGTTGTAACTCGACTAGGGTTTGATCTTGGGTGCTCTCAGTTGGAACCAAGGGTAAGCAAGTGGTTATCATGTGTGTAAGTTCTCGGTTATGAGGGTGACCAAGAGTGGGAGGTCTGGTGTTCTCAGTTATACGAGTGATCGGTTGTGCGTATGTAGTGTTTACGGCTGTGTGAGTGCATGTACATGAGATATGTGTGTATGCATGGGCATGCAATGTGGGAACAAGTGTATGTATGGATTGGTGTATGTTGGTGTTTGGCTATTATATATATATATATATATATATATATATATATATATATATATATACATATGGGTATAAGGTGTGTATGTGGGTTATGGAGTAGATACTAGTGTATGTATGCATGTGTGGATGTGAATGTGCTAGTATATGTAAGGTTGGTTAGGTATGGTGGTGGATTGTGCATGTAATGAAGGGTTGAATATGAATGTGATTATATATATATATATGGTTACACATAAAGGTTGATGGTTAGGCTCATGTATGTATTTGCTTATGTAAATTTAGGTTTTCGGGAAACCTAAACATTTGTTACTTGCTGTAGTTGCAGCTGTGCATTTGTTGTGAGTTTTTACAGCCCCACTATCTATTATACTCTTTTTTGGGAAGAGGACATGCATTAACGTACTTTTCTTAGATTCAATAAATCTATATGATCACATGTGAACTAGTGTTGTTACCAATTAATTCCTTAATTTTGGACCGTTAATTTATGGTTTATATCAAGATAATTTCTAAGTAGAACTCCTGGGTTTGACAAACCCCATTGGGCTAGTTGCAGTAGCACGACTGGAGGTCGAACGGGTGTAAAATTGACCTAAGCATGGTTTGGTAAACACGACCGAGGCATTCTTAAATATACATTGTAAGCTTTGATTGCAAACTTCATACACTTTGTGTCATGAAATTTAGAGTAGCTATCTACAATGATATACTTTGTTTTATAGTGTATGTTCACTAAACTGTTTTGTCTGTTTTTTAGACTTATGAACTCACCAATCCTGTGTTGACACCTTAGCATGTTTTTCTCGGGTCAATAAAGGTATTTGCATGTCTAGGAGCACATCATCGGGATTACATGCATGCATTTAGTGTTCTTTTAAACAATGAATTGTGTTTTTATACTTAAACTTTGATTTCACGTGCGTGTTCTTATGCATTACTGTTTTGGAATTAGTTTTACTATTTTTCTTCCGCATTTTCAAAGTATGAAACATGATTGTAGCAATGGTTTTGTTAAATTGAAAATTTTATGTAAACGACTTTATAATAAATGTGTCGTTTGGTGTAACTAATGACTGACATCCTTGTTTATCACACGTATAATGGTAAAACCCGTCCGCATAATTTGAGGGTGTGACACGCATTGGATAAACACTTGGATGCTTTTGTCTTGATCCGCATCAAGGTTGACTACCCGCGTTTGTTTAACACTTGGGTAGTTCTTCATCGGCATCATACTAGAAACTTGTACTAATTTACCAAAACATAACAACTCACCAACGATTATTTGAATTGGCATGCGTGATACATACTGGGTCCAACACGTGTTATGATATAACCAACATACATACATCAAGATTCGAAATTTGTATATAAATCATGTAGATCTATACCCAAAATATTTATAAGCGAGCATAGCAGCCCAAAACATTAAACATGTAAAAAGAACATCTAGAAATCACCTTCTAAATATAAGTATACATAAAACCCTATAAAAATGATATTTTTCATCGAGACACTTCAAGCTTCATCTTTTTTGCATTGAAATCAGCTTTGAATGTTGGATCTTATCATATCTGAGCTAGATCTATACAATAATAAAAAAAATTGGAATTGAAAGCCCTACCTTTTTGTACAAATTAAGCTTTTTCTCTCAAACTCTTTCTCTCTTTAGAAATATAAGGCCTAGTTTCTAGGAGTTCTCATAGTTGGTTTTATGTCTTAGAAACAAAATTCTAAACATTAAATAACTATAAACCATAGCAGTGGATTTAACTTTAAAACATATCTTATCATACATTTTGTATTAAACTTTGAAGCTTGGATTCCAGTCTTTTTCATGTTGGGAAACTCTATTTTCTTGCCATGGTCTCATCTCCTTTACCCTTCCTAGTCAGCCTCATATGCATACTAAATAGTTAACAATATTGAGTGAGTTCTAGTTTTAACTTTAAAACATAACTTGACATTCAATAACATTTCAATGCATCATTTAAGTATTTCATTGTAGAATATCATATCATATCATGTCGCCCCCTATCCATTTCTGCCCGTCTTGCCTGATATTATAGACTCTGTTGTGCCTAAACATGTAGTCAATTTCCATGATCATAGAAACAAAAGAAGGAATAACGTCTCGTAGATACTGGGCTAAAATGTCACAGTATGATTCCCATAAAGGCTCCAGATCGATTTGTACTTATGTATAAGAATAAGAACTCCAATGTCCCATGGGATAAAATGTCACAGTATGTTTCCACACCATTGATAATCATAAGAACAGGAACTCTAATGTCTCATGTACCGAATGGAAGATTCGTACTAACTATAACCATTATCACATGTGAAGGTTTTGCTAGATTTCGTATGCATTACAAATTGCAATTACGTGTGCACCACTAACGGTAATTTGCTTTGCATTGTCACCCCTAGCTCCTCCTGCCTGAGTCAATGCATCTTGTCAAGTACATGTAGGAACTTAGGTTATAATCTAGGTTGAATAATCCACCTAATTCTCTATAACCAATGGCTCTAATACCAATCTATCACACACCCGCTGGTAGCGGAAACACGTGGATGCGATGAACGGGATCGTCATAAGACATTGGGGGTCTAAGAGAATCTCTAAAGGAATTCTTTATTAATGGATCATGACGTCGCCAGACACAAAAGAGCAAGTGTCAAGAATGATTAATACCATAACGTTATTTCATAAATGCACAAATAATCTGGAAGTTCCAAACCAAAACAACCAGTACAAGATCAATCCAAAACAATTACGAATTCAAAAATAACTTATTGTCCAAAACGAATGTTTGAATGGCTAATAATCTTGTAGGAAAGGTCTCGACTAAAGTCCACTGTCCAAGTACCTAAGCACCTTTACCTGAAAAACATGCTCTAAAAAGTCAACATGCGTTAGTGAGTTCATAGGTTTAAAGTACAAATAAGTTAATGTGTGAGTCATGTACAAAATATGTGTGTAAGTGAACATAGAAGTCATAGAAACCAACATAAGTTCATTCCAAGTCCAAATAACTAGATTATATTCACCCAAGGTCACGCACAGGCCACATCAGTCTTAGCTAGCATACCGACAATAAGGGTGGGGTGTCAACCCATTAGTACTAACAATATCTCTCCACTACAGTCTAGTATAAGTCCAAAATAAGCCCAAATACTCATGAAGGGAATCTAGACTCGATCCTATGCCTCAATTCATACATGACAGTATGATCCAAGTCCAAAACAAATTTTAGCATGACATAGTCCAAAAACAATAAGCAGGCTTTTGCCCCAAGTAAAACATATTAAAAGGGGCCTAGAAACTCACCTTGAAATAGCACAATCCAAAGCCCACAACAAGTATATCAAGTAACTATAAATAACAAAACAAAATAAGTTTACAAAAGGTCGAGAAGACCTATTCATTGTAATCCTTGCAGTTCAATCCTTAATGTCCATCCATGTTCTTATTTTAATGAAATATGATTCATTTGAGTTCAAATCCAATGCCTAACGTTAGTTCCAATCCCGATCCTTTTGTTCTCAAGTCCTTAACACACACCCTTTGTCATTGATGTTCCCATATGTACATTTATTAGTCTAAGTTTCTTGTCATATTAATATTATATGTACTTATGTTTAAATCTCTAAGAATCCATATTTGAACCCAACTTTTAACATATTTTAGTTAATTAGTCCCATATCTTAGCATTTAAGTTTTGTAATATTCAGCTTGTATAGCTGATTGCGCACCGATCATGCGAAGACTGTTTAGAGGTTGAAACGGTAACGAAACATCACGTAATAGGAACAGTTTGAAAGCTAAGACCTTGAAATAACTTCCAGAAAAAGGATCACCTTAAATGGGTGAATTATGAGGGAAATATGACCTACGAACACATACCAATATTCTGCCCGAATTTAACAGCCTTGACCTTCAGTTTTGTTTACCACGTTTGAAGAACCAAACGATATCAAAACGACACGAGACCACTTGCGTTAGTAAGAGGACTCACTGAATTTGTTTTTTAAAAGAAAATTTTGACCAATTTGGACTTAATATGACCGAGTTATAACCTGCACAAAACATCTTATTTTTCTAACAGCAAACTGTCCAGTTTCATAATCTTGTCCCTTTGTGTTCTAAACCTCAATATTTGTCTATTATTGACCCGAGACCTTAAACAACGTTTGTTATATGACCTACTTGACAAAATTTTGTATTAGACACTTAGATTATCACAAGTACCAGTCCCAGAACAGTTAGTTTAAATTCAATCTTTCGGTTCTCATTATTAGTTAATCGGTACATAGTTTTGATTCCCCAACGCGTCTATTGATTCAAGAGCAAGATTAATGTTTTATAAGAGATTATAAATCAAGATGTCCATTAAGATCAGATCTCACAAGTTTACAACCCAATACAATAATCCAAGAACATATGAACATCAACACTAGGCTTTTACCGATTTCAAAGAATCAACACTCGAAACGCCTATTTCTTCACGATCCAATGCCCAAAACCAAGAACACAAGATTATTAGATGATAATTTTGAACTTAGATTATGAATATCATCACTACGAGATAGAACAACGAATAAATCATCAAACAATGATATTTCTACTGGGAGATTAAGAGATAAACAAGGTTTGCTTGGAATCTAATCTTGAATGTCTTTGTTACATCAAAATGATGGAATGATGTTGATGATGGTGATTTTTGATGGAGAAGGAGAAGAACAAAGAAATTAAGAGTGGTGGCTAGGTTTCATTTCAGAGAAACTTGAAAAATAAGTTTCAACAAATGAAAGTAAAACAAGGGAAACCCACCCCCTTTTTTTGTAACACCCGGAAATTTAAAAAAAGAAAAGGAAAGAAAAGTAAAGGAGCAAAAAAAGGGATTTTATTTCAAAAAGAAAGGGTAAAAAGTGTACAAGGGGCAAACCTGCCCATAATAGGGTTTAAAAAGGAGGTAAGGCCACCCATACTCTCCCCATGCACTCAAATCGTACGACTAGAGTGAGATAAAGTACTCCCACCGGTTTTGGAGTGAGAAAGTAGAAGAAATTTTCAAAAAGATAAGATTTAATCGTGTTTCTTCTCGAATTTCAGTCGGGTTTAGCTTCAGGACTGATTTCTATGTGTTTCTATGTGTTTAGTTGCTTATTTTCGTGTATTTGGGTGTTAGAACTCCAGGTTGCTCTCGGGTTGTGGTGTTTGGCTCGAAGGAAGTTTAAGGTGAGTTCTAGATCCCCTCTTTTACATGTTTTCTAATTTTTGGGGCCGATATGTGTATTAAAACTATCTTTCTTATCAAACTATGTTTTTCCATGGTGAAGATGACATTTACGAAAATATGGGAGTTTTTAAAGATTTCAGTGTTGATAACTGATGTTCATGATGATCTAAGTGTGCTTCTTGTAGATCTAAGCTAAGTTTACATTTTAAGATGATGTATGAGACTAGAATTCACATAGTAGGACATAAGTGTTAATGAAATTGTCCACTGTGGACCTTGGTTGTCCACTGTGGACTTCGGTCATCCGCTGTGAACACACTTAGTGTATAGTTCATCCACTACAGACTTTGGTCATCCGCTGTGCGCTTTGGCTGTCCGTTGTGGACTCTTAACCTTTAATTCATCCGTTGTATATCTATTTCATGTGCTGTGAACACTTAGGTTTATTCTAATATTTTGTGAAAAAAATTAAGTGACTGGTACTTATGTTTTAATGGAAGCTTATGTTTTGGTTTTCTTCCGAAGCTTATGTTTGCATTTCTTCTGAAGCTTATGTTTGTTGTTCTTCCGAAGCTTATGTTTGATGTTCTTCGAAGCTATTTCTTCCCAAGCTTATATCTTCCGAAGCTTATATTTCTTCTGAAGCTTATTTCTTCCGAAGCTTATTTCTTCTGAAGCTTATTTTCTTCCAAAGCTTAAAATCTTCCGAAGCTTATGGTTGCCTTCGAAAGTATTAGTTTTAGTGTTGAGATTGCTAGTTGATAGTTAGCATAAGTTTAAAGGACTTAAATTGCATGTTTGATTCTTTTCTTATGTGCTGCTATTATGAGTACTTAATACTTCATGATATGTGATTATAAGACAATGGGTATCTTAATAGTATTATTCATAATTAAGTGGTCACAAAGTAATAAAAGAAAGATAGTGGAACTTAATGAATGTTACCCCCGGGCCCGTATGATGAATGGAAAGCCTTGCAAGAAAAATGATTGGAGGTTCACGACCTTGGGTGTCATTTGCTCAACTGATGTGCGGCTGTTTCAGCCCATGAGGATGCACATCTAGGGTCTAATCCTTGTGATTGACCAATGAATGAATGGGACCCATATTCATGAGAAGGCATCGTGTCTAGCAGTGTGGGTCAACTGTCGAAGGGTTAGCTACCATGATAAACGTTTGCCGATAGGGGTTCGGCATCTGTTGCCAACCAATAATGTAGGCTCTTGCTTTGTGCAATCCTAGTTAATGAAAGAGAAAGATAATGAAAGAAAGAAAGATAAAGAATCTCTTAACGAATGAATATGTGTAATGATGAATGAACACCAAGTGAAGCTTACAAAAATGTATATTTCCTATCTTATCAAATTAGAACTCATTCAGAAACGCTGACTTTTTATATGTATATCAGTTGGCAGTAATGATGTTGCTGGGATGGCACGAGGTCGAAGCTACTTAGTAAATAAAGACTGGCATCCATGTTATGCAGAGATAATATTTTTGTCTTGTAATACAACTAAATGTTCTTTTGAGACTTGTAACAGTGATGTATTCTTGGCAAAAATTATTATTAATGCATAAAATGTTTTTGTTTAACGATTCCGCTGCCATGTTTTCTTACTTTAATATATTTTAATGTGTAATGTGATATGAATGACCAACTGTGAGGTTTTCTCTGGAATGAGGCCTTACTTTTTTAGATATGATTCGGCCTAGGAGGGCCTTAGATGAGCCTCCCGGGCCCTTTGCCCATTTCATCCAATTCCTTCTCGTCCTGATACGTGTGTCATCCAGTTTTTGCATTTTTAAATACTTATCGTTAATACGATTTCAACGGAGTATTATATGCTATATAAATATTATTATAATTATTAAATTAAATTGCATCTATTTAGTAGACTTTAGGGAAAGCCCATATGTTCGGATTTTATCACGTTCTTAACATGAGATATATATATATATTTTTATGTTTCTAAGTCTTTAGTCTAATTCTAAGAACGCAACCATCATCCAAATTGGTGAACGTCCAATGCTACAATACCCAAGGCCCACTAGAACATATTAAGCCCATAATGCATAGTTTTAGACCTTAGTGTGTCTAAACGTGTCTAAAATACTAATCACATGTCAGGTCACCATTAGGTCAACTTTCAAGTCAAAGTTCATATTTAGACCAAGTCAAAGTCAAAGGGTCAAAGACAAAAGGTCAAAGTCAACAATCAATGTCAATGGTCAATGCACCTATTTTGGTGATGGTCACATTGCCATCTTGTGATTCCTTAATTTTTTAGCTCTTGGTCTTCTTCAAGGCCTTTATGTGTGTCCCTTACGCTTGCCATTGGTTGACTTCCTACATTGGCTTATAGTTACCCCCCTTGCCTATTAATATGCCATAAATCAGTACCTTCACGTTCGTGACATCACGTCTACCCACTCCTAGCCTTAAACGTTCCCATTATGTTTATGAGTTATATTGACCGTAGTCATGCCTCCTACTCTTCAACCTTGCATCCTTGTCTATGGTAATCATTGTATGCAAGCTAACCTTCTTCGGATGATGTCAAGTTATGTGTTTAAGGCACCAAAAAAGAAATAAAACCTTCATATTAGTTGGAGAGATTAAGGGTAAGTATTAAAATTAATCTTGTTTAGGACCCTTACATTTAATTTTACCATTCGCTTATATCATGAGCTAAAGTTATCATATCCCCGCTGATAGCGGAAACACTAGTATGCAACGGACGAGATCATCATAACACATTGGGAATTTAAGAGAACCACTAAATTCATTCTCCGTTATGGATCATGACATCGCCTGACACATAAAACTAGTTCCAAGTGCAGTTATTACCATAATGAAATGTTAATCAAACATAAACATTGTCTAAGTTTCCAACCAGAACATCTAGGGTAAAACACGCCTAACTAAGACTAACATCAAACCAAACAATAAATGTCACAAAACAACTAACATCAAACATAATCCAAAACTAAATAAATATCTAATGCTCATAAGTTAGTGGTCTCATCTATTAGTTCCCTCTAATATGAACAGTCAGTCTCAAGCGTCATTACATGAAAAGATATGTTTTAACAATGTCAACATACATTGGTGAGTTCACAGAAATTAGACAAATAAGTTTCGTGTAAGTTAAGTATGATAAATATGTAAAGAAGTACATAAGCATTCATAAATACCAACACAAGCACAAAAGCAAACCTAATGACGTACATGGCCGAAGAACAAGCACACGCACAAGCCAAAAGGATTATATTCACTAAAGGGCTCGTCTAGGCCAAGTCAGCCTTGGCTAGCGTATTGACAATGAGGGTGTGCGTGTTAACTCGTTAGTACTAACAATGCCTCTCCATAGCTCTCAAACTGGAGTTAAAAGTCATGATTTAGAACATGGGGACTTATAAACAACAACATACACATAAAGGACATCTATACTCAATCTTATGACCCAAACCACACACGTCAGTCCAAACTATGTCCAAAAAGCCATGACATACTCCAAACATTTGAACACACTTTTCCCTCAAGTGAAACAAATAGAACAAGGGTCGTGAAACTCACCATAGTAATAGTATAAAGCCACGACATACTCCAAAGACTCAATCCATGAACTTATTTCATATTCCACTTGACCCATTTACAGTATTTGACCATTACTTAACTGTTGAAATCAGTTCCATCTTGTTAGATGATATTTTGTGTCATTGGTTCGCATATTTGATGATCAAAATCAAGTCTTGATCTCTTGAACTAAAACAAATCGACGGGTATGATGATGGATGATGGTGAAGAACAAGAAAGACATTGTGCAGGGGCTAGGTCCTGCTAGAGAGAATTGAGAGATAAAAAGTGAAAGAAGAATGAGGCAAAACAAGGGGGACGTTCTTGTTGACCTTAGCCGCGACCAAGGGGAAGGGCCTAAGCCTAATCAAGTGTCGTGTAATTTGTTTTGTTATGTCCTGCATCTTGCTTGATCATTTCATTTTTTATTTCTTTGTGTTTTTATGAGTTTTAGAGCTATCATATGACAATTAAGTCAAAAAGTTTTAATTTTGTTATATGATGTTTAATTAGTATACTTTAGGTAACGTCCACCATTGTACAGCTTTCATTGCGTTTTTTAAGCAAATCTACGTGATTTTATTATTTTTAAGTTCTTTCTCACAATCTTGGCTTGGAACCATCGGGTCAACACCATTCTAGTAAACCTACCATTGCACCATGTCCAAACCCCAATCTGTCTCTATTAGGCTTACATGGAGCTTTATCTTTCTTTCAAGCTAACCAACTAAAGGATATTTGTACTTGTATAAGCTCAAGGATAATCTTAAGTAAATATAAAACATGTTAAAGTAAAGTACGTGATAATGTGTAGTTGTATTTAAATTTTAGTATTTTGATGTAATGCTAAAAGATATTTGTTTTATACTGACATTTAAAGTTTCGTGGCTATGATGAATGAATGTTACGATTTAAAAATATACTTTAAATGTGTAAATTTAACTGTGACCCTCCCGTAAACGGTACCTTACATACAATGTCTACATCAATACCTCCATTTACTCATGTTTATAATCATGTTATGATTGAGAAGGTAGATCTAACTGTGACCCATCATGCTAGCTATGTAAATTTACATTTATATATATATTTGATGTACATGTGGGAAGATGAATGAAACAACCGTCTACTGCCTTATTTATCCTTCGTGTCTTCTAAAAATGACAATTTTTATTTATTTATTTTTCTTGTTAACTTATGTAACAAAAAGTCATGTGAAAACATCTCTCATTTTCCTTAGCTTTTTAAATACATTATCACAATTTGTAATTAAATTAAGCAACCACTTCATTGATGATTGATATAAGTAAACTAATTTTGCTTTAATACGAAGCTCAGCCGGCCGACGTCGGCAGTGGTACATATATACGAACATGATTGTCTTCTACTTCTGCTTAAACCGAATGATAGTAAAAACAATATTCTTGGAAAACGCCATAACCAAAGCATGGGTTCTTCCTTCAGCTGTTGTGATTCAGACAAGGTTAATGAAGGGTATGATGAACATAGTTAATTAAGGTTATAATGTTAATGAAGTTGTTTTCTTTTATTTCATAAGTTTTAAAAGGTGATTCGTGTTTTCATTATATAGGCTTCCGTCAAGCAATGGGCAATCGCCATGGCGAATCTTTACGTTCAAGGAGTTGCATTCAGCGACGAATGGTTTTAGCGAAGATAATAAGCTTGGAGAAGGCGGTTTTGGAAGCGTTTACTGGGGCAAAACTTCCGATGGTCTTCAGGTCAGATATGTTTAGGATTTCCACATATGATATGTTGGAGTGTTCACTACTAGATTTTAGCGATTTAGGATCGATTATTTGGACCAATTTCCCACTGTGTTTTATAGACTGAAATGTCACGGTCACAAATTTTAATTCCGGTTTGTGGATGATTTTTGTTTATAGTTTTAATTTATTTTTACCGATTTGTTTGTGACTAATTTGCTACCGAAATGAAACTTGAATTTTGCCCTCAGTTTGCGATATAACTTTATTTTAGTTGTTTTTTCTGGTTTTTTTGTTACTGATTTTTCTTTATCGAAATGATACACTTCCAAATTTTGCGACAATTTTATGATATAATTTTTTGGTTCTAAATATTAAGACCGTTTGTATAGAATTGATCGCTAATTTGAAAAAGGAGTGAAAAGAAATTAAAATTATTCTTTTTATCAGTTTAAAGCAAAGCTCCGTTGAATATCAACTTTCCGTAAATCAGAAAAAAAACAAAAAAAAAATAAATAAATAAATACGTATCTTGTGTTTAACTTAGCTTTACACAAAGTCCGGAGAGGATCTGGTGACTTCGTAGTGTAATGCAATCATACGTTTGTAAAACAACCAATCATGAAAAAGTGTTGCGTGGGACTCCAACACTTTTTAGTAGTCTTTGTTCATACGTTTCAGATAGCAGTAAAGCAATTGAAGTCCATGAATTCAAAAGCCGAGATGGAGTTTGCAGTAGAAGTTGAAGTTCTCGGAAGGGTCCGACACAAGAACTTGTTGGGACTGAGGGGTTATTGCGCTTCGGCTGAACAACGGCTTATAGTTTATGACTACATGCCCAATCTTAGCTTGTTATCTCACCTTCATGGCCAGTTTGCTGCTGATGTTCAACTTGACTGGAAAAAGAGAATGAAAATTGCCATCGGTTCGGCCGAAGGCCTGCTGTAAGCTTCGTAAACAAACTATTTGAACTACTATCTTTGGCTTTTCACTTAACATAATACTGCTAAAAGTTAATATTGTGTGGATGATGAAAGCTTTGTGAAAGGCCGTCTTTGTGAGTTTTCATATTATTTAATTAACGTTAGGCCGTTTTTAAATGATTATCTTTATCAGTTAAATAAAATAAATATCAGCCGTTCAAAAAATATAATAAAATAAAATAAATATCAATTTGATCTAATGATGTTATTAAACAAATATATAAATGTAACACAAAAGGTTTAGAGTAAATGTCAATGAAGCGGGCTAGCTATAAACCATTACAATTTTCATATCGTGGAAATAATTATTATTTACAAGTTGTTATGACAACTTTCTGAAAGAAACTCAAAACTTTGCTTAAATAATAGAGGAAATTCACAAGAGTGTACATATATATCTAAACTCAAATATTCTAAAATGAAAACTTTAACTTCTCAAAATAACACTTACTCTTAGCAGAGATCTTTGTGTGTGAAAAAGCACTTTAGGTTGATAGCTTAGGTACTCGACACATGTAATCTTATGGTGCACCCTATGAATCTCTCTATGCGGATCAAACTAAAATCTATATGCGGACCATACTGGTAACCTAATATAGACATTTGTTGTGTTCCAAGGTTGTTTTACTCTCATAGTACATGTGTCACAACTAAGATGGTCACGTGAAATGTATTATCACACAGGTTGATTCGTACGGTGTGGGGTGTGTGTTCGCCCATATTTGCTTATATAGTACGTATTGTTTTGTGAAACTTGAATGCATAGAAAATGATTATTTTAAAAATGTTTACTTTCTATGTTTTACTTTAGGAATTTTCTTTAAATAAGTTTATAAAGATTGATTACCTTATTTAACATATTTGATGTCCCAGGTACTTACACCATGAAGTCACACCCCACATAATCCACAGAGACATAAAGGCAAGTAACGTTCTCTCTAGACTCGAACTTCGAACCACTAGTAGCCGACTTCGGGTTCGCCAAGCTAATCCCAGATGGCGTTAGCCACATGACCACCAGGGTCAAGGGCACACTAGGGTACCTAGCCCCCGAATACGCCATGTGGGGCAAGGTCTCCGAAAGCTGTGACGTTTACAGCTTCGGCATTTTACTTCTAGAACTTGTAACGGGAAGAAAACCAATCGAAAAACTCCCAGGAGGCGTCAAACGCACCATACCGAATGGGCTGAACCCTACATCGAAAAAGGCAGGTTTCGCGAGTTGGCTGACCCAAAACTGAGGGGCAATTTCGACGAGACGCAATTGAAACAGTTCATAAACGCGGCTGCACTTTGCGTGCAAAGTGAGCCCGAAAGGAGGCCTAACATGAAGGAAGTTGTGGGGCTGCTTAAAGGGTATGAGCCTAAAGTTAATGCAATGCAATTGAGGTTGAAGAGTGTCAAGTATGGTGATGATCTTATTGCTATGGATCAAGCTACTGATGATGATGATGATGATGGTGGTGGGGATCGAAAGGGCGCTCGCTACGACGAAAGTGATGCTTATGGAGTTTTTGGTGCCATGAGTGATGTGCAGAGGATGCATGATCCGTACAAGAGGTATGCAGACAGAATGGGGAAGAAAGGGTGATACAAGTATACTTTGTTAATTAATTCAAGACATCAAAAGTTTCAGTTTTTCGGATGCTGTTCAGGGATCTTGGAAAGAAATCTTGTTTAATTGCCTTAACGTGATAATTATATGTTTAGATTGAGTTTTCTAAATATGTTTGGAATTATTTGTAGTATACTTTGATGTTGTAAATTACAATATTCTTATTACTTGTTGAGAAGTTTTCATTAAAGCATATAGAGTAAATAACAAAAATCGTTCATGTGGCATATGATAAAAACTATGGATTGAATAGTTTTATGATATTTTGTGTTGTATAGTTTTGTCCTTTTTTTGTGTAAAGCAACAAAGTTATGTTATATTATTCACCAATTGCAATTTTTAAATTCAAATTTTGATATATCTAAAACTTGACCATTGAGTAACTATCCGGACACAACAAGAAATACAATTCCATGCTTAGAAATCAGGCCGGTTGTAACAGAACTAGAAATCTTGCACAAGTCCTGTTAAATCAAAACATGAACAAAAATTGTTGAGTTGGTTAAAAACACTTCCTATGCCTCTTTTTATTAATATATTGATAAACCTCTAACATACAAATAAGCTAATGATCATATCTATCCAAACAACTTGATAATTATTCTAAACTAAAACTTAATCTTCTTTTATCAAGATTCGATTGCATTTTTTAATTGCAAAATTTAATATATGTAAAACTTGACTATCAAGTAACTATTCGGACACAACAGGGAATACAAATCCATAACTAAAATATGATCGACCCAGGAACAAGAATGCGCAATTAAATGCCTCTGACTAAAACAATCGCTAAGGCCATATGTTGTTAAGTCACAACCAGTTGCACGAGCCACCTGGCTTTGACCTGTGGTCGCGCACACCGTAATATGCAGACGCGACTGCGGTGCGATTGGGACGAGTACAAGTGTGGTAGTGGGGGAAAAAGAGCCGTTGGATGTTGGGGTGTGTGAAAAGGGCCGTTGGGCTCTTTTATATTTTTTTTCAAAACTTTACATTTTACCCTATAAATACTACCCCCACACTTTCTTGAATTTTTAAAAACCCTTTTCTATTTTTCTCTCCTTTTTTTCTTGAATTTTTTAAAAACCCTTTCCACTTGAAAATATTGGATCATAGGGATGTTCGTTCGACCAATGTTTTGGATCTCATGTACGATGAGGATTTTAGAAACTTTGTATTTAGTCAAATTGGTTCTCCCGACACGATCATTCCGAAGACACAACTGACTCAAAACCAACTACCAGTTGAAGATGTTCCTAATATTCAAGTAAAGAGACACTCTCATCACAATACTACGATAGGAGCGGAAGTTACAAGTCAAACGGAAGAGTCGGGGCCTCGTAAACACGAAAAAAATTCTCCTTGGTCAAAGGAGGAGAAAACTGCTTTGTGTCGTGTATTAATGTATCCAAATATTACAAAGTCACGGTATACTATTAATTTTTTTTTGTTTACTAAAAATTTAGTTTAACATTATTTATTTTAAACATTTTTATTCAATATTTTTTCTTGGTGACTATCAAAAATCGAAAGTGCGAAATTAGAGAGTCGTTCTACGAGCAAGTTGGTAGTTTAACATTATTTATTTTAAAATTCGGGTCGTTGGGCCAAAATTCATAAATATGCCAGATTATTTACAAATTTACATAATTGAAATAGTCGTCAAATGCAACCAGGTG
Organism: Flaveria sonorensis; assembly: GCA_025506505.1. Classification (NCBI taxonomy): domain Eukaryota; kingdom Viridiplantae; phylum Streptophyta; class Magnoliopsida; order Asterales; family Asteraceae; genus Flaveria; species Flaveria sonorensis. Next base: position 62,123,641 of record CM046433.1, on the reverse strand, counting down.
GTTGTGATAACCAATAAGTTTAAGAATTCACTCGTGAAGAGTGGAAACATATGGTTTTAAGAAAATATGGCGTGATTAAATCTTTTGACGAAGATTATTTATGCAAAATACTTAAGGGGTGCTCGAAGTGGCTCCAGTTAGTTGTGCCATATGCGGATGAAGTGTAACTATGAATGAATACTAGTTCTTCCACTGCGTAAGGGACTTTAACCGTTTCGGATGGTCGCATTGGCATCAACCTAAAATTATTCGATTCAAACACCCCAACACAAGGACCAAGTCGGCCATTTGGAAGGTATCGGAGGACAAAGATCAACAAAATAACGGCAAGTATCGAGACGACGGCAAAAGCGATTACGTCTAAAGCTAGGTTGAAGAAATTGACTTTTTTACCCGGGACTTTAGTTCTCTTCCGACACCGGACAAGCTTTAATGACAAAAGAAAAGGACCATATTTGAAAGGAATTAGAACATAATGATTAGTAGATTAATTTTTTATTTATTATCTTTTTTAGAATGATGTGTTTTTTTATTTATTTTGTTTTTAATGAATTCTATTTGATTATAATGTTTAATTTTATACTATTGTTGTACTATTAAAAAATAAATTAAGTAATTCATTAGAGCCCTTGATCACCTAAACCATAACACGATCAGACTATTTGATCAGGAGTTCTATCCAGTGTCCAGACAGAATCCAATTAAAACCACATGGAGTAATATTAAAGGATAACGTGAGAAGGAGCTCTATACACCAATACATATCCTAACACTAATATCAAACGTTTCTCCACATGTTGATGTTCTTTTAGAATAATATCCAACCGCATACATATTAAACAAAATGAAAACCCAAAGAACCGCCTCTTAGAATACAAAATCCCACTACCCACTAAGAACATTCTACCATGATCTTTAAATCAAATGATTACAGTGAGGTATCTAAAGACTTTTATTAAAATAGGGGGGTCTTAGATTCAAGTCCCATATGTGAAAAAAGAGGTTTCAGGTTGGGCTAGGGGATTTTCTCTCACCTTCTGTTTTCTTCTAATGGTGGTCTCGGGTTGTATACTCGAGAAATAGATATGATCGGGTGGACAAGTGGCATGTCAGTGATCCAATTAGCTGTTAAAAAAAACTAAGAGCACCCTATAGCAATACCACAAACATGGAGCAACATGATCATCATTTATCAATAAATTTTTCATCAAAGTCTAGCATTAGATTCTCAAGGACATCCTTACTTCCTTTCATCAAATATCCTAATAAGTTGCTATCAAAGCCCACTAAAACGGAAACATGACATGTAACGGTAAACGATTTCAAAACAACATTAATAAATGAGAATACTTAGTGTCATTTCATAATGAAATCTAAACAAATATACACCTCATAAGTTAAGTGTTTCTTCCAAACTCAAGCATTTAATAACCAAGTTCCAAAATATGAATATCATAAGTTCTTCATAATGGTCCATGATGTGCCTAATCAATAAAGCCCGAATTCTAGCTTAAGTATTTGTACTTAAAATCATCCTAAAAAGTGACAATTAAAAATAATGAAAGGAGGTATAGAATTCCAAGATGAACTTCTCATTCATTCCATTAACATGTATACGCAATACAAATCAGTAAAGAGGAAACTAGCATCCCATATGTAAGGAAACTATATACTAAATAATATTACAATTTATTTACAGCTAATATATAACAATATTAAACAAAATTCAGTCAATATGACAGCTAATACACCCCCACAGTCGGAGCCGGAGATGGTCGGAGGCACAGCTAGATCAGAAATAAGTAAATAATTGATGGGGGAAGGCCTTTGGTAAGGATGTCTATGTATTGTATATTAGCTAGGATATGTAGAACTTGGATGGCTATAATGAGAACTTATTCTCTAACAAAATAAATATTGAGTTCCATATGTTTTGTTCTTTCATGTTGAACAACATTTTCAGACATATAGACAGCTGACACATTGTCACAATAGACAAGGGTCACCTTTTTAGTTGGCACAGATAATTCGAGAAATCAGTTCCAAAGCCCACTAGTTTTAGCGATAGCATTTGTGACACCATGGTATTCAGCCTCGACACTCAAACTTGAGATAGTTGGTTGTCTTTTGGATGGCCATGAAACGATGTTCTCAACTAAAAACATTCAATAACTCGAGGTTGATTTGTGTGAGTCTAGGCACCCACCCCAATCAGGGTCAGAATATGCGATGAGTTGCTGCGATTTTCTAAGGTGAAATGCACAAACAATTGTCAATTATGCCTTTTAAATAGCATAAGCCCCGCTTTAAGAAATGACAATAGGGCTAGCGGGGGCATAAATGAATAAGAAAATTTGTTGAACTCCATATGTAAGATCCAGTTGTGTAAACATGATATATTACAGTGAATCCGTCAACTGTCGGTAAATAGTACTATCGTATGATCGTGTTCCAGTCATGGCACTAATTTTGAGGAAGTGTTGACGGGGATGGCAGCAAGTTTACAATTAAACATGTTTGCTCATTGTAAGATGTCTAATGCATATGAGCTTTGATAAAGAGATAGACCCCTATTTTAGTGTGTAACATTAATGCTAAGCAAGTTGAAACAACCAAAATTAAAACATAAATAAATAAATAAGGAAAAGAAATCTAAATCTTTGATAAGTAAATAAATATACTAGTAATAAATATATGTGTGTTATATACAAATATAAGTCAAACATAAGAAACAAAATTCTAGACAAAATCACCGCTAGTGCTCCAAATTCAATTCGTCAAATCAAAATTTTGTTTCCATTAATTTTTCCTAACCATCTTCACCATAATCAGCGGGATATCGTCAAATCACGTTCGAAATTAGAACGACCCTATTAAACTAGATATAGCTTAATCAAATGTCATGAAATCCTCACAGCATTTCTCAAGCCTTCTCGCTCATCCCTTTAATTTTCGTTCACAATTTCCGTCGGCCACGACCGCAAGAAACACCGGAATTCTGCTCTGTCGGCCGTTCAATCCACACCAGGTACCATTAAATTCATCTGCTTCTATTCGATAGCTCAGTTTTGTATCTAATCAAATTAATCGATTTTTTTGGCTTACTATAATTCGTGTCGTTTGAAGACTCCACCCTTCACTGGATTTTTTTTCAATTTATGACCACTGTTCGGGTTCAAACTTCCGCTCACTACCAGTAGTTCGGGTTCGTATCCACTCTTCGTCATACAGGTAGCATACCAACCTTAATTCAATATTTACTTTGCTGAAATATATACAGCAATAGATATGTATGCACACCAGTTTAGTAAACTTATTATAAAAAAAATGATGAACTCAATACTAGATTTCGGCAACTGTAATGGCGATGTTGTTTGGAGAAGACGACAATAGTTTCTTTACTTTCTTTTGTTTATTATTTATTTTATTTTCCTTCGATAATGTAATAAAGGGTCTTTTAGTTTTGCTTTGGAGCCATTCAATTGTTGCAACGAAAACAAAGCATATGAAAAGTATTTTTATGCAATGTCTTATTAACTTAATGAAATTAAAATATATTAACTTTTGTGTATGTGCTATGTTATATATATATATATATATATATATATATATATGTTAAAGTGTGAATCAATTATTTTAATTATAAATACTAAAACTATGTTAATCGGATTATCCAATTGAGAAAAACATTGTCTGAGTTTTATAACAATCATAAGGGTGGTTTGAGATTTATAACAATTGTCATGTGCTTAGAATATAACTATAGGTATATATAATCGTGACCATATAAATGATCTAATTTACAAACCCCACAAGGTAACGCGTTCTAGTTTAATCTAAAATAGATCTCATCAACACTGTAGGTTTTTCTGACATTTAAATAGAGTTAGATTTTGTTTGTGCTTGCGACTGGCTAAGGTACGGATAATCAGATTCATTCTACTATATGTAGTGGATTGCACCTTACTTCCCGTTTTATTTTATTTTTATTCCGTCGCTACTAGTTTGATTTGATCCGTCTGTTATGTGTAAACTATATAAATTATGTCTAATATTTGATTCATGTGTTCTGTTTGTTAATTTTAATATTCGGCTCACCCTAGGACTTAGTTTAATATTTTTTCTATGTTATCATTATTTATTCATTTTAATTGAACTTGTTGCTTTATTTAGTATATAATTCGTTTATGTTTAATAAAATTTAAACTTGGTTATATGATCTGGTAATCTGAACCCTGATACCCGAGCAACACTTTCTATGGGGGTTCCATAGACTTGTCATTGCGGCATTGATGACTTGGCACCATCCGTGGCGGTGTGATTAGACCACGGCATCTCTATTTTATCTATATACCTATGTGCTTAGAGAAGTACTTAGCTATATCTGTTTCAGAGGCGTATGGTCTGGTCCTATGATATACCTTCATCTGGTGGGTGTGAGTGTATGCCAACGCTCCTCCACACATCTGTACTTAGGGACTGTAGCCCTCTATACACTATGGTTACTACTTTATTTCTGATATCTGTTTCTGGCTCATTGGGCATTTTTATAAATCTGAGTATGTTAATTTGTCTGAGAATCTGTATCTGAATTTTTGTTAACCTACATGGTCAGTATAATAAGAAGTTTGTTAATCTGAAATCTGTCAAAACCTGTGATATCTAGACCTAAAATCTGTATTCTGTTAACCTGGCATGTTTAAATTAAATATGATATCCGTACTATGTTATTATGATGATCTGATGTATAGTTATATGTATGTGTGTTTATGTCATGACAGTTGTATTCATTACGATATTTGTGTCAACTTTCATTTATCTGTTCACTGGGCACTCGCTCAACCTCATTGTTTCTTGGCGGCAGGTATGCAGGGCAATCAAGGGAATGTGTGAAGAGCATTATAGAACAGGCTACGAGGTGAAGAAATGATAACTAAATAAGATATTTAGCTTTTATTTTAAGACTTTAATAGTTTGGTTTTAATCTAGTGTAAGGTATTAGTTTGACTTTTTTTAATTTCCGCATTTATTAGTATATCTAATTAATGTATTGTGTGACATGTTAGCCCTATCCGGGGTGGGGTGTTATAGAAGTAGTGTAATGTGCCCATGTTCGATGTTCTAAATTCTTTAGAGAGAAAGTTGATGACCTATCGGAGAAATGGATTATCACAGGAGGTCAAGATAATATGGTCAACATATACAGTAAATATGATATCCAAGACCTTCTTTTTAAACAAAGAGCGAAGAATCACTAGTAGTACTTTGAAAATCACATTTTGTGATATATGTCACAAAATAATCCCACAAGGCCTGTGGTGCATGTTTCAAATCGTAGAGAGATTTCGTTAACTTGTTTACGTAATTAGGATGACGTTGGTCATGAAATACTAACGGTTGAAAGTATTATTAACTTTAAGTTGGTGAATATGCCAACCTTGAGATACAACAAAGCTTAGTAATGTGTGGATAGCAGTGAGTTAAACCAGCAGGCTAATATTTCTTCACAATCGACACAAAATTTTTGACCTTTTTTCCATTTATGACTAAGTGGGCTTTATATTGTTGTAAAGTGCCATCAGCGTTATGTTTAGGGCGGAAAAGCCATATGTAGTGAATAATATTATTGTCCATTAAGGTGCAATATTCATCATGCATAGCAGCGTGCCAATTTGGATCGGATAAGGCCTTTAGGAGAGAGGTGGGAAGAGGTGATATAGTAGGGTGTGAAGACTTACTGGTTCTTGTGATTTGGAGACATCCAATTTGGAGCGAGTAGTCAAAGGGTGGGTTGGGGTAGGAGCGGGAAGGGGGTGGAATAGTGGATGGGAGGAAATGAAGGCTGGGGGAGAGGAGGCGGAGCCGATGATAAGAGTGTGGTGGTTTTATAGTGGTTTCTATTAGGATAGAGGGTGCATAGGTAGTTTGTTGGCTTGTTGGTAACGAATGCCAAATCTAGCAGAAGTGGAGCTTGGTTTCATGGTGGTAGGAATGGTATGGGTAGAGGTGTCCGAGGGAGTAGGGGTAAAGGTTTTAATTGGTTATGGTGGTGGATGTTTGGTTGGTGGGTTGGGTGTTGAGAGTGAGACCATGAAGGGTGATGGCTCGAGAAATAAGTAGCCATGGGTGGGAGGTGGGATTGTTCCAGCAAGCGGAAAATTGGTTTCATCAAAAATCACATGTCATGAAAGAATGGTATGACCCAGTGATAATTCTACACACTGGTAGCCATGTTAACCAGCCAGGTATACTACAAAGATAAATAAGGTAGAGCAAGGAGAAAGTTTATGTAAACGGGTGGAAGAAGTGGTCGGGTAACACGCACATCGGGTAACACGCACATCTAAATGTTTGAAGATGGTCATAAGACGGTTATTTAAGATATGGAGAGTAAGTGGGTGTCTGGAAGTGGAGTAGTTTGGAAGAATGTTTTGTAAGTAGCAAGTGGTGTGGAGGGCCTCAACCTAAAATGTTAGGGGTAGTGAAGCATGTGTGAGGAGAGTGAGCATGATGTTGTTAAGATGGCATATCATGCTCTTTGCTTTACCATTTTGTTGAGACGTTTGAGGACATGAAAAATGAAATTGAAGGTCGTTTGTTGTCCAAATGATTTGAAATGGTGATTATCAAATCCACCCCTTTAATCACATTGAAAGGATTTTATAATGGATTGAAACTGAGTTTTGATTTAAGTGTTGAATTTGACAAATTTGTCGTACGTTTACGATTCGAATTTGAGAGGGAATACCCACACATATTGAGTGTAATCATTAGAGTCCAATGTAATATTTATAATTAGTTTTAATCACTATCGGAAAAAGTCCACAAATCACAGTGAATAATATCAAACGGTAGTAAAGTAGTAGAATGCGAACTTGAAAACGGTAAATATTTATGCCTAGGCAATTAACATGACTTCCAAACTAAAGTTTTCAAATTTTTACTACATGAGATAATTTTATTTTAAGCTAAATAATAAAAAAAACTAGAGAACCGAGGGGCCCAAACGATCATGCCACGGGTTTTGAGAAGTGAAAGTAAAAGCAACAGATACATTGGGTTAAGGTGCAAGGGTCGTGTGTCATTGGGAGGGGTTGAGTTTCCCGATCCAAGAAATTAAACAAGCGTGCTATTACCAATAAATATTGAACCAAATTTAGATGATTATAAGGCATTCTTGATTTTAACTTGGTCTCCGGTAAGGTGGTCCGTTGCTCCCAAATCCATTAACCATTTGGAGTCACCAGGTTCCATAGTCATTGTTTGTAGTGCTTCCTTAATTTTTATGGGCTCGAGAAGGTATTGTAGAGATGTTGGTAGACTGATTCAGGCCTTGTGTATGTCTAGTGGCATTTAGATTATGGGCTCGAGTTAAAGCTCAATGCTAGGATGAAGGCTATTCAGTGTTGCCCATTCAAAAAGAGACCCAATCAGGAAAAGTAGGATATGGACATAGTGGAGGAACCTAGTAGGACTACGGAGGCACTCGTCTATTGTTGGTATCCAAACATGGGTTATGAGGGTGGGTTTAGGTTGAAGATGTTCCACGATCGAGCGACCCTATAGAAGACTTCTGTTGACGGCGAGCTTGGTTTGGGTGGTGATTATCCCAATAGAGATTTAATGATTCCAATGGCCTGTCGGATCTTGAAGCAACCTTTAACACAACATCCATGGCCATGGACGTGGACATCCTTGTCGATCCGTGAGTTTTTGCTATTCAAGGTGAAGCATATTAATCGTTGGGTCCCATAGGAGAATAGTATAATTAATGAGGGCCCTAATGACATAACTTTCTGCTAGCAAACCTCGAAAAAGTTAGAGTACGAGGCAGTGCTCGTTCACAGGGTTGTCCATAGAAATCAGTTGATTACTAGATCCTTTAGCGTTTGACAATAGACTTCGAGAGAAGGCATGGACTTAAGAGTGAGATTGTTGAATTTAAGTTCGAGATCTACTTCCCTCATACCTTTATTGTTGAGGAAGACAACTTTGATATGCATTCACAATGTCCCGTAGATCTATTATAGAAAAATTACGTCTATCTCTAACTAGGCTACATACAAGGTGTTAGACTCAGCCAATGCCTAGGTGAAAGTCTCAGCCAACGCCTAGGTGCCATCAATATGGTTCATGACCATATACCTTCTAGCATGGAGTTAAAAAAGCTTGACCCATTATGCATATGTAATCTTCACACCTTCAAGTACTCAAACTTTCTGAGTGATATCGGTGACAATGTTAACAGGGTGAAGAGTTTTGGTTTCTTCGATTTTGGTGGTTGCATGCTTATCTGAATCTCCCAACTAGATTGAAAAGTTTTGGCAATGAGGCGGCTAGGTTTTGGTACAGAATGGATTGGGCTCAGATACCATGAAAGGAGATATAGAATTCCAAATGATCTTTTCATTCATTTGATTAACATATATACATGATAGAAATCGGTAAAGAGGAAACTAGCATCCTATATATAAGGCACTACATACTAAATAGTATTATAATTAATTTATTGCTAATATATAAAAATGTTGACCATAATTTCTTATATGACAGCTAATAAATAGTTGGTGAGTTCGCAAACACTACAAAAAAGTATACACTATATCAAGTCTCATAAAGCTTTGGCTTGCACATATATTATACTTACAGTGAGTTCACAACCAAACCTAGTCACTGTTTAAGTACCCTGTTTAACATCGTATCACAAGACATTATAAGGAAATATGCATACACTTAATGCTCTTTGTTATAGTTGGCGCGACTAACCCAGAATAGCGGTGAAACCCAAGAATTAACCAGCGAACATGTTCTTCCACTTAAAACAATATAAATAAAGATGTAGCTATGAATACTCACTTGATAGTGTGGTATTGAGTGTAAGTATTGTCAAAGAGAGAACAACACATGACATCCTATTCCGGCCGTATAATAATGGGGACGCTAATGAGATTTGTGTACTAATACTACCGTTAAATGTTGAGACTAAACTTTTGTCTCTATATCTAGTATGCAATATGATGATGATAAAACATTTGTTGGTTGATATAATGATTAGACAGTATTTCGGCCTATAATTGAGGTTATATGTTTTGACCAAATCATTCTTGAGATCATGTTTATAATTATTTTGATAGGAATGGAATTTGAGTTCATAAATGTGTTAATAATTTGGTAATGTACCTTCGTCAAGAAAAGTTTGTTTTTATATTTTGAATTTGTATATCCTCAAACAAGTATCAAACAATAGAATTGGATCAATACGCATACACACAAAGGTGGAATGACTATGTAAGTGGGGTGTAATCCCACAAACGCTTTTTGATATGCGAAGAAAAAAAGATGAATACTTAAAGAAAACAATAAATCACCATGCACGTGAAATACTTCAAAATGCACTTGTATTCACTCGAAATCGTTGTTACAGCAGAAGCAAACTGAGTTTACATTCAAAACATACAACATATCAAGTACAATACATTATTTAATTACGATATCAAACAACTAGAAACTTCTATAGCTTCAGGTTCCACTGTCTCTTTATTGTTTCTATACTAGTCTCACTAAATATATGTGATACATATACTCAAAAAGAGGTCAGCTAATGCTGCTGATCTCATGCTATACAGTTTACAAATTAACCTTGACATGCATACAATATGGGTTATGATATTTGGGTCCATAGGCACAGTGCCTTCCCTAGTTTTACCACAACCACCAGCAGCGGGTTTGGTAGACCCTCCCGACCGTCAAATAGGTATGAGTTTGTGCCTGATGCATACGAGGAACCCTATACTCTTTTTAGCCAGTTCGACACACCCCATTAAATATATCAGGATTCCGTATACCCCTAGCAACCCGTGCATATTTTTAAGCATTATACTTATTACCTGTACAGACAAAACAAGTATATTATCACATTTTTGAAAACAAACATGATAACTCACCTATTTAACAGTTGCTCAACAGTTGATAATCAATTCCTAGTACAATCTGGTGATATCTCAAGGTCCTGATACAGTTTAAGTAATCCTAGGTTAGATGATGGTACAAGTAACTAGTCATTGTCATAGTTGGATATTAGCTAGCATTGTCTGGCTTAAGCATGGGTGATCAGTCCATGCCTAACTAAGGCTAGGCTACCTAAAACCCAACCTTAATAATAATCCTAACGCCTAAAATAATAATACTATACTATTACTAATCCTAATAGTAATACTAAAATTAATAACAATTAACTTGGCATAACTTAAACGAAAACATACCTTATAACTATCTAAGGCACTTTGATGTAGAGTCTCCCTACCCGCGCTCCTACCCGAGCTTTAAAAACGACTAATAATAATACCTAATAGGGTATCGATTACTCGGGATTCTCTTAATACTCGAGCGTTTTCAAGAAAACTTATAATCTAAATTTAACCTTAAGGTCTCTATTTATAAGAAAGCAGGCAAGCAGTTGAAAAAGGTAAGCAGGCGATGTGGGATGCAAAATTGGCTTGCCTGCCTACTAGCTTAATTATTTTTTAATAATATTATTATTATATCATTATAATTAATTCAGCTGCTTACTTTATTTCTCTCTTATAACTTTTTAAATATAATGTCTTATAAAATTTCAAATATGCCGCTGAGACGAGCTTATTTTTCTCTAAGAGTCAACTCAAGTTCCGTTAAAAACGGAGCATGTTTAAATATAATATATTATTATATTTATATATATTTATACGGTTTCTAACGACACTAAAACTCGTCTAAAACTTAAAATTTAAAGTAGTCATTTTACTCATTATTTACTCGTCTAATAATATACAAAATGTAAAGTTTATATTTTTTTTATTTTAACTATTATATCTGACCCTGGAACACGAGATGTTACATTCTTCCCTCCTTAAAAGAATTCTGTCCTCGAAATTCGAAGGTTACCCAAGAGTTGAGGATATTTGGGTTTTAATTCTTCTGCAAAATTCCCAAGTCTTTTTAGACTCTTTTCTAACCTTACCACTCGACCAATACTAATAGAATTTTCTATTGAGCTAAGATTCCTATATTGTATGATTAATAACTTGTTTTGTTAACACCGTATCCTTATTTCTTAGAATTTCCATTAGCGCAAAAGTGATCAAATCATATGAAACTCTTCTTATGCGAACTCTAATATATTCTCATATTATATTGCTTAGGGTTTTAATCCTCAAGGAAAGTCTACTACTTTTGTGCGTCGGTAGTTTTTTTTTTCTAAAAACATAAGGTTCTCAAGTTTACTCGAGGTATTAGTTTCTTCTAGAAACTCTATTAAAATTTTAAATTGAAACGATAAACTCTATCATATATAGTCAAGATAGGCACATCTTAATGTGAGACTAATAAATTTTGGCTAACATTTCTATCTTATAGTTTGATAGATAGGTAGAGAGTGTATTAATTTGGTAAGTCTATCATGCACTAGCTAGATGGTGTCATATCCATAATCTAATCATGAAATTAACAAAGTCTATTGGTTATCTTTCATTTCCATTACGAGATTTAAGATTGTTGTATCTAGTTAGACAATTTTTAATATTTCACCATAATCCTTAAGTAGATTAAGAAATTTCCCTGCACGTCTTGTGATTGATCTTTGATCCTTGAATACTAATAATTTTTTTATTAAATCTTAATACATTGATTTATGGGCTTCCTCTAGTATCATATCTTATAATCTGGCAAGACTTAAAATTCTTATCCGATTGTGGATGCTTAAAATACTATCACTTCTAGATCTTAATAGTTGTTATCAGCCAATCATCTGTTTCTTCTTGTGATTTTCCATCAAGGATAATTATTGTACATTCTAATTTGGTCAACAAGGTTTATCTTAAAATTATATCCAGATGTATAAATTCTTAGTGATGAGTCATTTTCTTTCTATAGAGTGTATTAGCAACTAACTTTGCTTTTCCTTGGATGGTATCGTATATCATAGTTGTAGTTACTTAAAAATTCCTTTCATTTTTACTAGTGTTTAGAAAAACTTAAATAAATCTTTAATAATAATCTTTAATTCCCAAAATCTTCAAAATCATATGGGATTTTTTTTCATTTCTTAATTGTTTGTTCTTAGCATATGTTACTTGTTTGTCTTACTCATTAAACATATGGCCCAAGAATTAAAATTTACATATTTAAAATTTATATTCCAAGAATTAGCATAAAGTTTTTCTTGCTTATGCAATCTAGGATTTCTCTAAGATGATCCTCGTGATCTCTTCTATCCTTAGAATATATATTAGAATGTTGTCGTCGTAGATGATTAAAAATTACCTAAGTAAGGTTTATAAATTTTTGTAAGGCCCCAATCCCGGGAACACTCACAATTGGTCATTCATAGCATAAACGTTTAAAAACATGACATTTGCAACAAAATTTAAACTTTTCATACATAAATTGTAAATACATGACAAAACATTGTTCTTATAATTGTATCATAAAAACTTGACATTTACAAGCATTGTCTCAAAATCTTGAATGCCAGACTCGGATCGTCCCAGTAGCTATCTCATCCATGCCTGCACTCCTCATCTGCATCATTTACCTGCCAACTGATATGCATATAAAAAGTCAGCGTTACTGAGTGAGTTTTAGTTTATACAACAAAATACTTTACTTTGGTTAAAACATTTCTTTTACTTTCGTACGTGATCATATATCGTACATACATATAAATAATATCATTATTATCTTTCATCATCGTTCTTAATCGTTTGTTTTCATACTTTCTTTCATTAACATCTTTCACTTTTATCTAGATCCTGCCATATGCTATGCCCCATCATTGTGCACGAAGCAACTACCGTCTTGGGGTCAAGCGATAAGGATCTCGTTTTCGTACGTCTTGATCAATCACGAAGATTGACCCCCCTGTGTGCATCCTTATGGGTTAGGTAAACCGCATACAGTTGAGCTAACACAATAAGTTGTGAACCTCTATTTAACTCGCTTGCAAGACTTTCCTTCATTCATTACGTTCCACTTTTCATTATCGTTATCTTTCCCTTTCATTACATAATACTTTAAGTACGTATACATATCTTGCCACGTAAAGTCACATCATAATACATAACATGGAACATAATCAACATAACAGCAGCCCACAAGCATACAACATCAATGCAGGACCGTTAAAGGGTACTTAAGCTTGCACTTAGTTAACACACTTAGGAGGGATCACTTAACAATCTTTTACTAAAGACTTTTACAAGACAAACACAAGTAAAACAAGAACTAGAACACAAGATAAAGTTTTCAAGGAAGTTGTATATTGCTTCTCTAGTTCTATTACAAGTGTTGTACAAGCATATTTGAATACAAGAACCGAAGACTACTTATACTACATCCTACAACCGTTAATATGCAAAAAGACAGTTGAAAGTGACTAATCTAGACAACAAGATCAGCCTAAAGTCAAAAGGCAGATTGCCTTTTGACTAGTGACTATGACATGCCATAACTCACTGACTTTCCTATTTCAAAAAGCCAAAAAGGAACAAAAACAAAAACTTGCAGACAAAGACCTTATCTACTTTATCATAAAGCATGGAAGTTTCACCAAATGATGATAGTTGGTGAACCACCAGAGCATGCAGCGGACAGAAAGTTACTTTATGATAAAGTTGATAGAAAAGGTATATTTTCTCTCTCTTCAGAAGAAAATCAGTCTTGTCTTTAAACAGCTTCGGAAGACTTTGTCTTGAGAGCTTCGTAAGACTTCATCTTTTACATTTGGAAGAGTTGAGTCTTTGGCTTCAGAAGACTTTACACTTAGAGTATTTTCTAAGTTAAGTGTAAAGCTTCTGCAGCAGTTTCTTTTGAACTTTGGCTTCGGAAGATTTTACACTTAGTATTTCTCTTGAGTATGTAAAACTTCTGAAGCTGGTTCTTCTTTGTTCCAAAGTGCATGTTGGAAGACTTGGTTGTTTTGGTATCCTTTGGTTGCATCAGCCTCTTAACTTTAGAGGTTTCTACAAACTCCCCCTAGGCTGATGCTACCAAAACAGAGAGGTTCTTCAGACTGGGATAGTCCATATGAGGATCTTCAGAATTCTTTTCTTCATCAGTAGATATGGATTCTTCAGACTTATGAAGTACCTTCTCATGTCATAAAGATCATGCAAAGGGAGTTCAACTTGTGAAGTAGACATGTTGTTCCCCCTGATCTCTAATGACATACCATCTGTCTGGATCTTTAGCAATTGTCCAGGATAGAATTTGTCTTCCAATAGAGAGGGGCTCTACTATGATAGGAGTAGGTTAATAGTCCTCTTCATGCACTTCCTCAGGATATTCTGACTTATCCTGAGGTTGGGAGGTGGATGCCTTTCTTCTTTTCTTCTTAGTTGATGATCTTCTTGTGGCCGTCCTCTTTTTCCTCCCTGATGATTTTAACTGAGAGGGTTGGTCTTCAGTACCAGGTTCTTTAGTGGATTCCCACTCAGTTGGGATCTCCTCTCTCCTAGTTTCAGAAGGAGAGGGAGGAGAACCCTGCTACGGGTTAGAAGATGAAGTTGGCTGTTGTGCAGCTTCAGGTGCAGGTGGTGTTGTCTCTGTAGATTCAACCTTTACCTCAACTTCAGGTTGAGCTTGACTAGATGATGAATGAAGGTCCACAAGCTCTCCCCTTTTTATCTTCTGCTTGATCACCCTTATGTGCTCATCCATTATAGATAGAGACATGGGACCAAGCCTCCTTTCGGAGAACCCATACAGCTTTAAGAAGCTCATCATCCTCTGCCTATCTGCAGACTTTTTCTAACTTTTCTGGATGATGGCTCTTGATTTTGCAGCTTCTTCCCTTTGCCTCTTCCTTGCAGCTTGCCTTTCTTTTTTGGCTTGCTCTTCCAGCTGCTTATTATATTCAAATAATATATAATCATAAGGTAAGGGAAGGAGTGCAGGTGCCTGATAGAGACCTGTGGCACTCAGGTAGTTGATCATTTTTAATCTTTCTTCTTCATCAACTACCTGAGGTTATTCAGCTGCCACAGTCTCTGACTCAGGACTTTCTTGAACTGGAGAGAGGACATGAATGTTCTTATAAAGCCTTTTTCTCCTCATTTCTTCCTTGTGTTTGAGGGTCAAGGCTACATCCTCTGCTTCCTTCCTCTCCTTTGACAATTCAATGTCGGCCAGTTCATTTAACTCCTCTAAGGGGAGAGAGATGAGTTCATCTATGTTGAAGTTCCTGGTCCCCAGATAGTTGAGCCTAGCTGCCCTTATATCATCTTCTTGAGGTTTGGTACAGGGGCAACCAGAATTGTAGCTTGCATGAATCCTGGGGAACCACTTAAACTCTCGCCCCTCAAATTCCTCTTCCTCTCTCTCTCTCTCTCTCTCTTTTCTTCTTCAATCTCTTCAGGAGTCATCTTCTTTTTGCCTTTGTCAATTGTAGATCTTGATGACTCAGCCTAAGGAGAGCTTTGGCCTTCATTGCTTGATTCAACAGTCAAGCTCTGGCCAGAGAGAGGTTGTGAAGCACCATCACCAGCTGGTGCCTCACTGAGGGTATGGGGTGCTGGAGGAGATCTTGTCTTAAGGTTCACAGTCTCAGCCTCTGGGCCTTCAGTCAAGGCTTTCCCTTCGAAGCTAATCTTGGGGTCTACCTCAACATCCAGTTGACCAAAGGATTCAATTGCTAGCCTCTATATATATGATGCTATTCTCCTTTTGAATTCTGCCAGCACCCATTCTTGAATTTGATTGGCTAGTCTGATAGCTTGTCTGTTATTGCTTGGGTTGAAAAGTGCCAGATCTACCAGATTTATACCCTCATAGAAACTCAGGTTTGAAATGTTTAAGATTTCTAGTTGACCCTGAGCTCTAGAGAGTACAAGAGCTTTCCTATCACTGTCATACCCCCAACCCCTGATTGGGTTCTCAAAAGGGGCAGACATTGCTCTTGGTATCCCTTCCTCAAACAGATAGTGAATTTGCAAGTCGAGATTTCTGTCTTGAGGAGGTTGCTAAGCATGGACAACTGCAAGATTGGATGGTGAGTCCTGTATGTCCATACTCAAGGAAGAACACCCAGGTTCTGTGGCTGTCAGGACTTCCTCCCCCTTTTTGGTAGTATCACCCTCATGCATAGGTGAGCTGGGCAAGTGATCCATAACATCCACGGGTTCTTGTGGACCTGGATGAGTTTGTCCTATGGGTGTCTCAGCTAACTGGCCCTTGAGATTGGTGATCTCAAGTTGCTGGTCATGGACCCTCCTTTGCAAGATAGTCACCTGTGATTCAAGGTGAGCTATCTTTGAAACCAGTTGGGTGCAGATGTCTTTGAGTTGGTGCATCCTAAGTTTCAGACTCCCCTCATCTTCAGTTGAAGAATCATTGGGGGATGAAGGAGGTGAACCAAGGTCCGCTCCCTCACTACCAGCATGGGGTTCTTGGCTGCTAGATTTCCCCTGCCCCATGATAATGTCAAGAGGCTGGGTTGCCGTGGTTGAGGTCTTAAAGATGTAATCACTGGCAACAGTGAAAGCCTCTTCCACATGGGTCTCCTGGACAATCACAGGAAGATCCACCTCAGTTTGGGGTGTCTGATGTGGGATAGACATGGGTGAAGCAGGAGTACTCATCTCCCCTTGAGTGTGGGTAGAGAGGGGAGAGTCATGGTACTTACTGAAACCCAAATCTTCATCAGAATAGAAGTCAAAGCTGGGAATGGGTTGGTTAAGATCAAGAGGCTGGGGATGGTAGCTTTCCCCTGAAGGTTGATCACTGGAGTGTTGAGACTCAGAGTGATGGCTTAAGGCTGTTTGTGGAGTTGTGAGCTCATCAGGCTGAGCATGAGGAACCTCAGCACTGATCTTTTGAAGCATGGGAGTGGTTTGCTCCTCAGGGGAAGTGGGAGCTCGAGTGTCCACTTCCTCTGGTATGGGTTGTGATATAGGGGCCTGCATATGCTTAATAGCAAGTGCAGGGGTTCGTTTGGATTTTCTAGTGTAGGTGAGGGTAATTGTTGCCCTTGATGGTGGTTGAGAGGTGGAGGGTGTTGGTTCATCACTAGATAGTGCAGCTAGGATGTCACCCTGAGCAGTAAGCTCAAACATTTTTGGGACAAGGGCTGTTTCTACCCCTGAGAACCCAACAGTTGGCTTTCTCAATATCTTGAAAATGTCAGGCCTCATGTGTGCAAGTTTAAGAATATTACCTGTTTCCCTCAACTGTGGTCCCAATTCATAGTTGAGAATGTGTTGAACATACCGGGGAAACATGTAATATTCTAAGGAATCCAAATTTGCTAGTAAATTTGTAAATACAAACTGAGAGTACCTGAATTTGACCCTTTGAACCATCCCATGGACAATGAAGGAGAGGTCTTCTGGAATCTAGTCCCATCCTCCATGTTTGTTGGATAAACTGTGGATGATGACATGGAGTAGGTATTTCCATTGGAATGAGACCTTCCCCTTCCTGAAGGTCTTGACTGAAAAGTCACCTTCATATCCCATCTGCTCAAAGGATTGGTTGACAGCAGCTTTTGGAAAGGACAGCTCACGTGCTTCATCATCCAGCTGCAAATGGGTGTTTATAATGGCTAGAGTGATGAAAACCGTCCTCCCCTGCACTGTGGCAGATAGTGCCTTCTCCCCGTCCATGGTGACCTCTTGACAGGTCCGCCAGAACTCAAGTAACTGATCCTCATAGAGAGGATGATCAATTTTAAGGGAGGTGAAGTAGTAAGTCAAAGAAAGATACCTACAAACGTCTGAGAAGCTTGGATCCTTCTCAGAGTTTAACAGGGCAACTTGATTATGTTGCCTGTGTAGCTGCATGGTGAAATCCGGGTCATTAAGACGATCAAGATTGGCCATTTGAAGAAGCTTTGTAGTGAAGGAAGGAATAAAAAGATGAAATTAGGGGTAATTTTTGGGTATGGAACAATGAGAGTAGAGAGATGAAATAGAACCGTTTGGAAAGATATACTCTGGATTTGAGACAAAGTTATGACAAAAAGATAAACTTTAAAATCCATAAGTGGGTCCTACTTCTGAAAAAGGCACCCAAAAAGTTAGTTTTCTTGGAAGTGGTAAAAGCTTCCGAAGGCAATTTTGGTTTCGGAAGCTTTGCAATCAAAGCTTCCGAAGGCAATTTTGCTTCGGAAGATATTTCAAATAGTTTTAAAATTTTGGCTTCAGAAGAAATAAATGAGTCTTCCGAGACTAAATTGCTTTCGGAAGAAATTTGTTCCTAAAATGCATTTAAGTACTTATACCAAAATTTAAGCTTCGGAAGATACTTCGAGAATTTCTTCCGAAGGTAAATCTCAGATAAGTTGTTTAAACGATTTAAAGACATAAATTTTCTTCCGAAGGCAACTTTTGCTTCTTCCGAAGGAAAATTTTCATCATTCTAAGAGATATCATTTTAAAAGTTTGTTTTTCTTCCAAAGAGAACTGGGCTTATGAAGTGATCTAATAGACAACCTAGGACACACAATTTTAGGAAATAAAATTGATTAAGTTATTAAGAAAAATCTATTCAAAGTTAATCATCCCAATAACTGATACAAGATACTTAAATCTTTGTTCATCAAAAGCTTTTGTGAACAAATCAGCATATTGTTCATATGTGTTAACTTTGATTAGTTTTATCAAACCCTTTTCAAAATTATCTCTAATCAGATGATACCTGATATTGATGTGTTTGGTCCTTGAGTGCTGCACAGGATTATCTGTAATAGAGATGGCACTATTGTTGTCTATGTGGATAGGAGTCTCTTTGAAATTGAACCCATAGTCTAGCATCTGATTCTGAATCCAAAGCACTTGAGCACAGCAGCAGGCGGCAGCAATGTATTCAGCTTCAGCAGTTGATGCAGACACACAGGATTGCTTCTTACATTGCCAAGAGACTATCCTTCCACCCAGAAACTGACAACCCCCAGATGTAGACTTTGCAGCACCTTTGAGATATCTAAGAATCCTTTGGATACCAAAGGCCTAGATTTGGAGCACCTTTGAGATATCTAAGAATCCTTTTGACAGTGATTAGGTGTGACATCTTGGGCATGTGGCAAACATGATATCAGGCCTGCTAGCAGTAAGATACATAAGTGACCCAATCATAGCCCTGTAGAGATGTTCATCAACATACTCCCCCTCAAGATCAGGACCAAGGGAGTGGTTTCTGGCTATGGGTGTCTTTGCAACCTTACAGTCAGTCATCTTGAATCTTGCAAGTATGTCCTGAACATACTTTGACTGACTTATTTAGATGCCATTTTCAACCTGCTTCACTTGAATTCCTAGAAAGAAATTGAGTTCCCCCATGGCACTCATTTCAAATCTATTCTTCATCAGCATCTCAAAGTCTTTGCAGAGCTTTGGATTAGTTGAACCAAAGATGATGTCATCTACATATATCTGAACTAGCAATGTGTCATTTCCTATTTCTTTGATGAAGAGAGTCCCATCAATAGTACCTCTTTTGTATCCATGTTGACAGAGGTATGTTGATAGTGTCTCGTACCACTTTCTTGGAGCTTGATGCAGTCCATAAAGGGCTTTATCAAGCTTGCAGACATAATCAGGATGATCTGGGTCTGCAAAGCCAGGTGGTTGTTTAATATAAACTTCTTCATCAATCACTCCATAGAGAAAGGCACACTTCACATCAAGCTGGTAGACCTTGAAATCCTTGGATGCAGCATAAGCCAGAAATATTCTTACGGTTTCAAGTCTTGCAACTGGAGCAAAGACATCAGTGTAATCAATCCCTTCTTCTTGAGTGTATCCTTGGACAACCAGTCTAGCCTTGTTCTTGATGATAATCCCTCTATCAACCTTGTTGTTCCTGAATACCCATTTGGTTCATATGACACTTTTCCCTTAAGGAAGAGGGCATAAGTTCCAAACCTTTTGTCTTTTGATTTAAAGCAACTCTTCTTGCATTGCTTCAATCCAGCTTCCATCCTTCAAAGCCTCATCAACTTTCTTAGGCTCAAATTGGGATAAGAAACAAGAATGTAGACAAACATGGTTGTCATGAGTTTGTCCTCTTGTTCTTACCCCTGAGTCAACATTTCCAATGATGTTTGTGGTGGGATATGACTTGTGGATCCAAAGTTGAGGGATCACAGCAAGTTGGTTAGACAGATCTAAATTTGAGAAATTCTGATCTGGCAATGAGGTGTCTCCCACCACATCAGCACACTTATTAAGAGAAACTTGATCCAATGAGTGTGTGATATCATTCATGTTGTCTTTAATGGAGTGGTTATCAGCATCAAGAAATTCTTGATCACTGTCACCACCTCCAGTTCCTCCTCCTGCATTTAAAGTTCCTTCTCCTGAATTCTGAGCCTTTGAGCTGGAATTTGAAGGCAATTCATTTGAATCAGCAGTATTTGTCATGCTAGTGCTGATGGGAGCTTCAATTGTAGGGTTAGTCATCATAGGAGCTGAAGTAGTCTTCTTGTTTGGTCTTCTCAGCTCAAATCTTGGATCAGGATCTTCTGTTGACCTGTTATCTGTAGATCCTGAAACATTCTCACAAGATTTGTTAAAATAGTTAGTAACTAAGTCAAGATCAAATAGCCAATCCGGACCAGAACCTTTTACACAGGGTGTGTGTTCATTGAAAGTCACATTGGCTGACTCCTCAATGATTCTAGTTCTGAGATTGTATACTCTATAAGCCTTAGCTTGAGAAGAGTACCCAACAAAGTGTCCATCATCTGATTTCTTAGCAAACTTGGCTATTTGATCTTTGGTATTCAAGAAGGTGCAAGGACATCCAAATGTTCTGATAAAACCAATGAATGGTCTCCTTTTATGCCACAGTTCATAAGGAGTCTTACCATGTGTCTTAACTACCAAAACTCTGTTCTGCACATAGCAGGCTATGTTGACAGCCTCTGCCCAGAAGGTGATGGGCAGTTTAGAGTCAGACAACATAGTTCTTGCAGCTTCAATAAGTGTCCTGTTTCTCCTCTCAGCAACACCATTTTGCTGAGGAGTCTTAGGAGCACTGTATTGTCTTGAAATACCCTTTTCATCATAAAATGTATCAATGATTTGGTTTTTGAATTCGGTTCCTTGATCACATCTTATGATTTTGACCTTGTGATCAGATTGATTCTCAATTTTTAGAATGAAATTCTTTAAGATTTCAGGAGTTTCATCCTTAGTTCTAAGGAAAAACACCCAAGTGAGTCTTGTTAAATCATTTATGATCACCAAACATGAGTTGAAATAAGTTGAAGGCAATGAAACAGTATTGGTTCCTATTCTCAGGCTTTGAGGATCATTTGCTGTTTCTAATGATGAGCTTTCAGCCATATGGTCTTCCCTCATCTTCCACACCACCTTTGGAAGATTGGGCTTGACCTTCAAAGCTTTGGAAGTTTTGGTACCTTCGGAAGATTTGGTGACTGGACCTTCTAAAGATCTTGCCTTTACTGCAGCAAGCTTCAGTGCTTCGAAAGCATTCCTTTCTTCCTAGATCAACTTTCCTTCCGAAGGCAACTTTTCATTTGCCTTCTTCTTCATTTTGGAGCTTCCGAGGGAAACAGATTTTCCTTTCGAAGCTGTTTGTTTCTTCTTCTTCTCAGAAGTTTTCTTCTTGATCATGTGGATAGTACTCTTGGGATTGTATTGACAATCCTTAGCCAGATGTGAAGTACTACCACACATAACACAATTCAAATCTTTCCTTCTGAGAGTCTTTTTTCCCAAAGAAGACTGAGCTTGAACACTTTCCTTTTCTTTCTCCACCTTTTTAGATGATGCAGCAGGCTTCTTAGGGTGAAGCTTGCTCTTTGAAATGGATGGTTCAAGCTGTGCAGCAGTGACACACAGCTGATCAGTCTTCTTGTTGTTGCTGGAGTGAGTTGAAGCTGAAGTAGAACTCTTAGTACTAGAATTCTTGACAGGATCTTCAGCTTTCATCACCTTGAACCCTGCAGAGATAAATACTTGTTTCTGTTTGGGATCAAAGGTGGTCTTGATCTCTTGAGCTTTTCTGGATCTTCTCTTTGCTCTTCTGATCAAGTTCTTTCTCTTGGTTTTGCTCAAACCAGCTTCTTTTTCTCTTTAGGAGCATGGTGACCCTTTTTGGATTGACTCTCTTCACTCACCTCAGAGTCATCCCTCACCTTCTCTTCTTCATCCTCTTCATCATTGGGGTCTATGGGTGGCAGCTCATCTTGACTAGTTCCACACCTAGGAGATCTGACTGATAGTAGAGTGTGTGGAGGAGCTATCTCACTAGATCCCAGTCCCAGTTTATTCTGATAACACACTTTTTCATGCAAAGATGAGAATATCATGTTCTTGAAGGTCTCTTCTTCAAGAACACATTTTTCTGTCCTGGCTTTGCTGATCACAAGCTCAGCCTGGCATTCAGTCAACTTGGTAATGAGATCCTTAATTTGAGTCCTGTAGTTTGTCTGCTCATGTTTAAGAGTTGAAACTATTTTTTCTAGGTCTTCTATCTTAAGTTTATAGTCATTTTCAGCTCTTTTAAAATTAGCTTTTAAAATATTTAAAGACTTAATATCAGATCTCATTTCCAAGTTGTAGGACCTGTATCTATTCACTTTAGCAATACATTCAGGAGAGCAAAGATGTTCAAGTACCTTGGCTTCATTAAGATCAGCCATGAGTGTTTGGTTTGGAGATGCATCTTCAGCTTGAAACCTCCAGTCAAAGCCTCCTTCTTCAACAGCAACTGCAGCTTGCTGTCTTGGCTTCTCATTCTGGTGCCCTCCTTCAGTGTAGTTTGGCCTAGATGAGGCTTGGCCACCATTTGACTTAGGTGCCTTGCATTCTTTAGCAAAGTGGCCCATCTGGTTACAGTTGTAACACTTGACTTTGCTCTTGTCCAGCCCAAACTTGCCACTAGCAGCATTGCTAGGAAACCTTCTCCCAGTCCTCTTGTAGAACTTCTGGACTCTGTGAGTGAGAAGAGCCATTTGCTGGACTATCTCCATGTACTCCAGATCATCTGGATGGATACACTCCAGGTCTTTAAGAGTGAAAAGAAAGTTGCCTGAACTTTCATCAGTGGAGACAAAAGCTTGAGAAGAACTTGTCTCTTGGAAGGGACTTCCTTGGATGTAGCTCTCTCTGGGTGTCTTTGGGAAGGTGATGAAAGGACCCTTTTGTGAGTTTTTAGGGTAGCAGATGAGATGATGTTGTGGTTCTCTGCTATCCCTTTCAACCACATGAAGGGTTGAACTCTGGTGAGTGTTGGAGTTACCAGATGAAGTTTACATATTCATCTCCATCTGGTATCCACTGAGTATCCCATACAACTCAGTGAGAATATATTGAAGATACTTAGGAGGATCCTAAGATCACTTAACAATTCAAATAGGGAACTGCGAACTTTTACTGAAGATACAATACAAATACAAGTAAAACAAGAACAAGAACACAAGATAAAGTTTTCAAGGAAGTTGTATATTGCTTCTCTAGTTCTATTACAAGTGTTGTACAAGTATATTTGAATACAAGAACTGGAGACTACTTATACTACATCCTACAATCGTCAATATGCAAAAAGACAGTTGGAAGTGACTAATCTAGACAACAAGATCAGCCTGAAGTAAAAAGGCAGATTGCCTTTTGACTAGTGACTATGACATGCCATAGCTCACTGACTTTCCTATTACAAAAAGCCAAAAAGAAACAAAAACAGAAACATGCAGACAAAGACCTTATCTACTTTATCATAAAGCATGGAAGTTTCACCAAATGATGATAGTTGGTGAACCACCAAAGCATGCAGCTGATAGAAAGTTACTTTATGATAAAGTTGATGGAAAAGGTATCTTTTCTCTCTCTTTAGAAGAAAATCAGTCTTGTCTTTAAACAGATTCGGAAGACTTTGTCTTGAGAGCTTTGGAAGACTTCATCTTTTACCTTCGGAAGAGTTAAGTCTTTGGCTTCGGAAGGCTTTACACTTAGAGTATTTTCTAAGTTAAGTGTTAAGCTTCCGCAACAGTTTCTTCTGAACTTTGGCTTCAGAAGATTTTACACTTAGCATTTCTCTTGAGTGTATAAAACTTCCGAAGCTGGTTCTTCTTTGTTCCAAAGTGCATGTTGGAAGACTTGGTTATTTTGGTATCCTTTGGTTGCATCAGCCTTTTAACTTCAGAGGTTCCTACAATCAACAAGCAAAGACATCAGTACTTAGCCCTTAATTTTATTTCCCAAAATTCAGAATAAGCCTAAGGGTTCACTGCGCATAAACACGTCACTAGATACAACCATGAAGCTTCGAAAGACTTCATTATACCTTCAGAAGATTTCACCTTGGCTTCGGAATATTTCTTCCTAAGCTTTGGAAGATTTCTTCCTAAGCCTCAGAAGATTTCTTCCCAAGCTTTGGAAGATTTCTTCCTTGGCTTCGGAAGAATTCCCACACTTGGCCAAAGTCCACAGCGGACGACCAAAGTCCACAGCACATGTATGAAACACTAAGTATGCCCACAACGGATGACTAAAACATTCTTAAGTGTCGGACAGCCAAGTCCACAGCGGACAGCCAAGTCCACAGCGGACAACATATAACGTCTAAGTGTCCGCAGCGGACATTCAATGTCTACAGCGGACATGCAAAGTCAATAACGGATAGTCTAACTGCCTAAGTGTCTATAGCGGACACCTTATCCATGCTCAAGTGTCCACAGCGGACAGCTAGTGTCCACAGTGGACACCAAGTCCAACACCTGCGATTCAACTTATGCAGTTTCTAGTCCCAAACATCACTACTAAACATATACTTAGCATAGATCTACCAGTCACACGCTTAACATCATAACACACAACATCACAGAAATCATTTAAAACATACATCTTTCATAAACAGTTGTACTTTCATGGAAAACCATAGTATGTTTTATAAAACAACAGTCTGATATAAATATCAGCCCCAAACAAGTAGAAAACATGTAAAAGATGGGATCTAGAACTCACCTCTAACAGCTTTCGAGTAAAACACCACCATCCCGAGAGCAACATGGAGTTCTAGGACCTAAACACATGAAAACAGGCAACCAAACACACAGAAACATATAAAGATTGGTCCAGAAGCTTATACCCAACTGAAACCGATAAGAAACACCTTAAAATCTTACCTTTTTGAAGATTTATTCCACTTTCTCTCACTAAAATCGGATGAGAGCTTCTTTTTCCTCACTCTAGCCGAAAGTTATGCATGAGAGAAGGGATATGGGCGGCCATACCACCTTTTTGAACACATTATGGCAGGTTTGACCTTTGCACACCTTTAACCCCTTGCTTTGAAATAATTCTCTTTTCTCCTTATCTTATCTTTTCTCTTCTTTTTCTTTTCTTTACTAAAAATTTTCGAGTGTTACAAGTCCACCCCCTCTTATATAGTTTCGTCCTTGAAACCTGTCACTCCTTAAAGAGATTTGGGTAGTGCCGTCTCATTTATTCCTCTGACTCCTAAGTGGCCTTTAATTCCTTGCGATGTTTCCATTGCACTTTTACTTGGCTAATCACTTTATTCCTTTACCGTTTCTCCTTTCGGTCCAAAATAGCCACTGGTTACTTCACGTAATTCTACCATTCATCAACTTCAATGTCCGTGAGAGGAATAACAATGTCACCTTCCACCAAGCACTTTCGTAAGTGAGATATACATGGAACGTAGGATGAATCCCATGCAGCTCATTGGGAAGTTCCAGCCTATATGCCACTTCACCAACTCTGGTAATGATTTTTAATGGCCCGATATACTTTGGGCTCAACTTCCCTCGCTATCGAAACTTGATAATCCCTTTCCAAGGAGATACTTTCAACATCACCTTATCTCCCACTTGGAACTCAATTGGCCTCCTTCTCTTATCAGCGTAGGACTTCTGCTGGTCCTTTGCTGCCTTTATAAAAGCCTTGATCTTCTCTAACTTTTCGGTTGTAGCCTCGATCACCTCAATGCTCCCCAACTCCTTTTGCCTGATGTCACCCCAACATACAGGCGTTCTACACTTCCTACCATATAGCATCTCATATGCAGGCATACCAATGCTGGCATGATAACTGTTGTTATATGAGAACTCAGCTAACGGTAAGTGTTCGTCCTAACTTCCACCAAAATCAATGACGCATGCTCGTAGCATATGCTTAAGCATCTGAATGGTTCTTTCCGACTAACCATCTGTCTGAGGATGGTAAGGCGTACTGATATGTAACCTCGTCCCTGTCGCATCATGAAATCTCTTCCAAAACTTAGATGTAAACCGAGTGTCACAATCTGTTTGATGAAAGATCTACCAACCTCTCAGATGAATACGCCTCGCGGATCGGTAGAAAGAGAGCACTCTTCGTCAGACGATCAACTATCACGGATGTGGCATCGTATCTCCTTGCCGTACGTGGCAACTTCATAATGAAGTCCATAGTGATGTGCTCCCATTTTCACTCGGGTATATCCAAGGGTTTGATCTTCCCGTATGGCTTCTGATGCTCCGCCTTCACTTGCAAACAAGTAAGGCACTTACTCACATACTCCACTACATCGCGCTTCATTCCCGGCCACCAGTAATCTTTCTTCATATCATGATACATCTTTGTAGCACCAGGATGAATTGAGTATCGATTCTTATGAACCTCATCCATGATCTTCCCATGTTGATCTCTATAACAAGGAATCCACATCTGCCTGAAGCGGGTTCTAACACCGAGAGTGTTCTCACCCAACTCCGCGACTAGGCCCTTCATCCACTCAGAGTTAACTCGATCCTCTTTCAGCGCCTCATCCTGAAATCCCTTGTCCTGCTACATCACATCAGAGGTCATGATCAACTAATAAGCCTTCACCCGAATCGGCTCGGGTCTCTCCTTTTGGCTAAGGGCATCTGTCGCCACGTTGGCCTTGCCCGGATGGTAATGGATCTCACAATCATAGTCCTTGATAAAGTCCAACCATCTCCTTTGCCTCATGTTCAGATCCTTTTGCTCAAAGAAGTATTTCAAGCTCTTGTGGTCAGTGAAGATAATGCACTTCGTCTCGTACAAGTAGTGCCTCCAAATCTTCAATGCAAAGACCACAACCACCAACTCCAAGTCATGAGTAGGGTAGTTAGCCTCGTGGGTCTTCAACTTTCAGGATGCATAGGCTATAACATTCCCCCATTGCATCAGTATGCAACCCAATCCCGAATAAGAAGCATCCGAATAGACCACCAAGTCTTCGTTCCCTTCAGGCAATGTCAAGACAGGAGCTTGAGTCAATCTCGTCTTTAGCTCTTCGAAAGCATTCTCCTGCTCTCGACCCCATACGAACTTCACATCCTTACAGGTCAACTTGGTCAATGGTGAAGCTATCTTGGAGAAGTCTTGAATGAACCTTCTATAGTAGCCCACTAAACCCAAGAAACTACGAATCTCGGATGGCATCTTTGGAGACTTCCATTGCATCACCGCCTCAACTTTTTTCGGGTCCACCATGATCCCTTCAGGATTAACCACATGACCCAGAAACTATACTTTGCATAACTAGAATGTACACTTGGAGAATTTGGCATACAACTTCTCCCTTCTGAGCGTCTCCAGCACCTCCCGAATGTGACCGGCATGCTCCTCTTCGTTCTTCGAATAAATCAGGATGTCATCGATAAATACAATCACTGATTTATATAGCATAGGCCGACACACCCGATTCATCAGATCCATAAAAGCAGCTGGCACATTTGTTAAACCAAAAGACATCACGAGAAACTCGTAGTGTCCATAACACGTGCGAAAAGCTATTTTAGGAATATCTTGCTCCTTCACCTTCAGTTGATGGTAACCAGATCGAAGATCTATCCTTGAGAACCAACTGGTACCTTGGAGCTAATCAAACAAGTCATCAATCCTCGATAACGGATACCGATTCTTCATAGTCAACTTGTTCAGCTCATGGTAGTCGATGCACATCCTCATGCTACCATCCTTCTTCTTCACAAATAAGACCGGAGCACCCCATGGAGAGATACTCGGTCGTATGAATCCCTTATCCAACAACTCTTGTAGCTGAGGTATCAATTCCTTCATTTCAGAGAGAGCTAAACGATACAGTGCCTTAACAACAGGTTGGGCACCGGGTATCAAATCGATCTGGAACTTGATCTCACGGTCAGGTGGCACACCTGTTAGATCCTCCGGGAATACATCTGGGAAGTCACACACGACTGGGACGTCCGACAATCGTGGTACTGACGCATCCACATCCTTCACATAGGCTAGATAGGCACTACATCTACGCCTCATACACTTCTCTGCCACAACCATCGAAATTACTTTCGGATCGTACACCCTCTATCGCCGTAAATCATTACCGAACTCTCATTAGGTGCAGTCAACCGAATCATCTTCTTACAACACACGATGTTTGTCTCATAGGCCGCTAGCCAATCCATCCCTAGGACTACATCAAATCTGCCTAAGGGCATCACAAACAACCTAGCAAAGAACCTATGGCCTTCCAACGCTATGTCGTAATCTTCTACCATATCAGAAATCCTGGTAAACTTATCAATGGTGGTTTCTACATCGAAGGGCTTATCAATCTTTCTACTCCTAACGAGCAACTTATCACAGAAGGTAGCAGAAATAAACTCCTACTAGCAACAGAATCAAAAAGCACAGAGGCACAAGTTTGGCTTACTAGGAATGTACCTGACACAACCTCGGGGTCCACCCTAGCCTCCTCCTAGGTCATAGTGAATGCCCTGGCTCTAGCCCTCTACCCTTCCTTCTTCTCTCGTCCACTCCTCGCCCTAAAGTTCTCAACCCTCGGCTTCTTGCAATCCCTGCTCTGATGGCCCTCTTTACCATAGTTATAACATCTTATAACCCTATAATATCTCACCATATGACCAGGCCTCCCACACTTGAAGAAAATGTTCGATCCCCACTTACACTCTCCCACATGCTCCTTCCCACACTTATTAAACATCTTCATACCCGTACCTGCCGTCATCACCCTCCGGTCATCCACCATTGCCTTTTTGTTCTATGGAGTGAAACCACCACGGCTAAACCGCTTCCCATTCCAGTTTCTATCACCACCACCTTTGTTACTCACCTCCACTGCCACCACCTCCTCTCTCTCATCATACAGTCTCCCTGCCAGATCAACCATCGACCTAAACGTACATGGCCTGGCAGTAATCAGATGTCTATGGATATCCACCGGCAGACCCTGGATGTATCTTTTGATCTTTCATGACACTGGTGTCACCTGTTCTAGCACCAGCCTCGCCATCTCATTGAACTTGGTCGTATACTGCTGGTGTGTCATGGTTCCCGCCTCCAACTGCAGGAACTCCCTCTTAATATTGTCAAGTTCCCTATGAGGACAAAACTCCTCAATCACCAGCTTCTTTAGTTCACTCCATCTCATTCTTCTAATCGCTCTGCTACCCTTGGCCAGGACAATGTTTCCCACCAGCGTAAGGCCGAGTCCACAAACGAATAGCTAGCAAACTTCATTTCTGGTCCTCCCTACGCGCTGATCATCATCACTGGAGACAACCATCTCAGTCTCTGGTTGCTCCCTTTCCCCTGAACCTCTCTCCTCGCCCTCTCTCCTAACGGTTTTCCTCCTCTCTTCATTCTCTTTCATTTCATCCTCTCTCACGGCTCTAATAACCTTAGTCACCACAGATGGTAGAATCGTCTGCATGACTTGATGAACTTCTTCTACTACTGCCTCCTTCACTGAGGCCCTTAGGTTAGAACTCTCATCACCTCCTTTATGGTGATGAAGCTCGGGCTCTTCAGGAGCCGTTTCAGTAGTCTTAGCCTTGTTCCTCGTGACACGTGACCCAGCACCACATCCACCACGACCTCCATCTCGTGAAGCCTTTGAAGATCTTCCACCAGCCATCTCTAAACACTATAAGATTCAAACACCAACACGGTCATTCAACGTAATAGCTCAGATTACGTCAAGTATAGTAAGTCCCTAATTATAGTGGCCAGTTGTGATTAGCCACTTACTTTACTCTTCATTCCCCAAGCATTTCCTATCCTGACTAAATCAGTATCCAAATCTACTAAGAGCACATAATTCACATAGCAGACGCACATAATTCCTTTTTCTATTAGTTTACATAAAACATTTACCTGTAGGCATGTAGCCACTAGGACTAGCATCCCTTTCCCTTCCTTGTCCCATTCTCAGTTTAAGTTTAGGTTTTGAAAATGATTTACATAATTCTCTTAAACTTTGGCTCTGATACCAACTTGTAAGGCCCCGATCCCGGAAACACTCACAGTTGGTCATTTATAGCGTAAAATGTTTAAAAACATGACATTTGCAGCGTGTAACACCCGAAACCTCGGTCAAAATTAAAAGGAAAGAAAAGTATTTTGAAGAAAATAAAAAGAAGGCAAAGTTGAGGGGTGCTTTGTGTAAATAGTACCAAAAAGTCAAAAATGCACTTTATATGGGCATGGCCGCCCATATCATCTTATTGTTGTTGTTGTTCGACCGAGAAGAAGAAGAAAGAAAGCTGCAGACCAGCTCTCTCGGTTCCAAGAAGGAAATAGAACTGAAATCTTCAAGGTTAGTGGGTTTTTGTTGATGTTTGGCTCAGTTCTTTGAGGTTTTCCACCTTAGAAACCGATTTCTAAGTGTTGTATGTGCTTTGGTTGGTTGTTTTGCTTGTTTAGGTGTTTGGACCTATGTGTAAAAGCAAGTTTGCAGGAGTTTTACTTGTCTTCTACACTAGGTGAGTTCTAGGACCTCGGTTTTATGTTTTTAAACTTCTTTGGGGCTGAAAATTCATATAAAATGTTTTACAACCGTCATGAATGTTAATCGTGTGTATATGTGCATGAATTTCTGTGTTTTATGAGGATGTAAGCTTGTTCTAAGAGTTTAGCATGATAGATCTATGTTAAGAATGTATGAGAATGAGGTTTTAGAACTGGTTATAGCATAAGTCTCATTTACAGGTCGGATGGCTCATCCGAATTTACTTTTGTTCACCCGCATTTGCAGTTGTTCACCCGTATTTGCCTTAATTCAGCCTAAGTGTTCATCAGCATTTCTTTTGTATATGCACATTTGCTACAGTGTCCATCAGCATTTCTTTTGTATATGCGCATTTGCTAGAGTGTCCATCAGCATTTCTTTTGTATATGCGCATTTGCTAGAGTGTTCATCAACATTTCCTTTAAGACAGAATAATTACCAAGTGTTCACCCGCATTTGCAAGTTGTTCACCCGCATTTGCAAGTTGTTCACCCGCATTTGCAAGTTGTTCACCCATATTAGATCGAGTTTCAGATTCACTTAATTCCCGGTGCACAACCAGTTGCCAAAGCACCGTATCGGTTAGCTCCGTCCAAGATGAAAGAGTTGATGGATCAGCTACAGGAACTAATGGACAAGAGGTTTATTAGACCAAGTATCTCTCCTTGGGGTGCTCCGGTATTATTCGTAAAGAAGAAAGATGGTAGTATGAGAATGTGTATAGACTACCGAGAGTTGAACAAGTTGACAGTAAAGAACCGTATACCCCGCTACCGAGAATTGATGACCTATTTGATCAGCTTCAGGGTGCCATTGGTTTTCCAAGATAGATCTTCGATCTAGCTACCATCAGCTGAAGGTAAAGGAACAAGATATCCCGAAGACAGCATTCTGCACGCTTTATGGACATTACGAGTTTCTCGTTATGTCATTCGGTTTAACTAACGCGTCAGCTGCCTTTATGGATCTGATAACCGAGTGTGTCGGCCGATGTTAGATAAATCAGTGATTGTGTTATTCGAAGAGCAAAGAAGAACATGCCAACCACATACGTGAAGTGTTGGAGACACTTAGAAAGGAGAATTGTATGCTAAATTCTCTAAGTGTGCTTTTTGGTTGCGGGAAGTTCAGTTTCTGGGTCAGGTGGTGAATACCGGTAATTATGGTGGACCCGGCAAAGGTTGAGGTGGTAATGCAATGGAAGTCTCCAAATGCCATCCGAGATTTGTAGTTTCTTGGGTTTGGCGGGTTACTACCGAAGGTTTATCCAAGACTTTTCCAAGATAGCCTCACCTTTGACTAGGTTGACACGCAAGGATGTGAAGTTTGTGTAGGGACAAAAGAACATAGATGCTTTTGAGGAGTTAAAGGCAAGATTAACTCAAGCTCCTGTTTTGACATTACCTGAGAGAGTGTGACTTTAGTGGTGTATTCGATGCCTCTATTCCGGACTGGTTGCGTGTTAATGCAACGTGGGAGAGTAATAGCCTACGCGTCCCGATAGTTGAAAACCCATGAGGGCAATTATCCCACGCATGATTTTGAGCTCGCGGCTGTGGTCTTTGCATTAAAGATTTGGTGGCATTACCTGTACGGGTGAAATGCACAATCTTCACGGACCACAAGAGCCTAAAGTATTTCTTTGAGCAAGAAAGATCTCAACATGAGGCAGAGGAGGTGGTTAGAGATGATTAGGATTATGATTGTGAAATCCATTACCATCCGGGTAAAGACAATGTATGGCTGATGCCCTCATCGAAAAGAGAGACCCGAGCCAATCCGGGTGAAGGCTTATCATTGGTGATGACCTCTGACGTGATGACACAGGTCAAAGGATTCCAAGATGAATTGTTAAAAGAAGATCGCCTCAACTCCGAAAGGATGAGAGGTTTAGTCGCAGAATTGGGAGAGAATACCCACGGGGTTAAAACCTGCTTTGGATGGATGTGGATTCCTTAATATGGGGATCTAGGTGGGTGAATTATGGACGAAGCTCATAAGACTCGATACTCCATTCATCCCGATGATACCAAGATGTATCAAGACATGAAGAAAGATTACTGGTGGCCGGGTATGAAACATGACGTGGCGGAGTATGTGAGTAAGTGCTTACTTGCTTGCAAGTGAACGCAGAACATCAGAAGCCATACGGGAAGATCCAACCCTTGGATATACCTGAGTGGAAGTGGGAACACATCACCATGGACTTCATCACGAAGCTACCCCGTACGGCGAGGGGGTATGATACCATATAGGTGATAGTTGATCGTCTAACAAAGAGTGCTCACTTCCTACTATCCGCGAGACGTATTCATCCAAGAGATTGGCGGATCTGTTCATCAAAGAGATTGTAGCTCGTCATGGAGTGCCGGTGTCAATCATGTCAGATCGTGACACCCAGTTCACATCGAAGTTTTGGAAAAGATTCCATGATGCGATGGGGACGAGGCTACACATTAGTACGGCTTATCATCCTCAGATAGATGGTCAGTCTGAGAGGACAATTCAGACGCTCAAGGATATGCTCCGAGCATGCGTGATCGACTTTGGAGGAAGTTGGGATGATCACCTATCGTTAGCAGAGTTCTCATACAATAACAGTTATCATGCCAGCATTGGTATGCCACCATATGAGATGCTATACGGTAGAAGGTGTAGAACACCCGTGTGTTGGGGAGACATTGGACAGAAAGAGTTGGGAAGTATCGAGGTGATCAAGGCTATGACTGAAAAGTTAGAAAAGATCAAAGCCTTTATGAAGGCGGCGAAAGATAGGCAGAAGTCGTATGCCGACAAAAGGCGTAGACCGATTGAATTCAACGTGGGTGATAGAGTCATGTTGAAGGTCTCACCTTGGAAAGGGATCATCCGGTTCCGAAAGAGGGGCAACCTGAGCCCAAGATACATAGGGCCTTTTCTAATCGTTGCACGAGTAGGGGAGGTAACCTATCGATTAGAATTGCCTGAGGAGTTAAGTGGAATTCATTCGACATTCCATGTATCTCATCTGAGAAGGTGCCTAGCTGATGAAGACATGATTGTACCACTGGAAGATATCTAAGTGCATGAACGACTTAACTATATAGAGCAACCAATGGCAATTGTAGATCGAAAGGAGAAGAGGTTGAGGAATAAAGTGGTTCCACTTGTGCGAGTGCAGTGGAAACACCGAAAGGGTTCTGAGTCTAAGTGGGAGACTGAGAAGAAGAGTGACAGCATTACCCACAGTTATTCAAAGAGTGACAGGTTTCAGGGACGAAACCTCTTTAAGGGGGGTAGACTTGTAACACCCGAACCTCGGTCAAAATAAAAAGGAAAGAAAAGTATTTTGAAGAAAATAAAAAGAAGGCAAAGTTGAGGGTGCTTTGTGTAAATAGTACCAAAAAGTCAAAATGCACTTTATATGGGCATGGCCGCCCATATCATCTTGCTGTTGCTGTTGTTCGACCGAAAAGAATAAGAAGAAAGCTGCAGACCAGCTCTCTCGGTTCCAAGAAGGAAATAGAACTGAAATCTTCAAGGTTAGTGGGTTTTTGTTGATGTTTGGCTCGTTTCTTTGAGGTTTTCCACCTTAGAAACCGATTTCTAAGTGTTGTATGTGCTTTGGTTGGTTGTTTTGCTTGTTTAGGTGTTTGTGACCTATGTGTAAAAGCAAGTTTGGAGTAGTTTTACTTGTCTTCTACAATAGATGAGTTCTAGGACCCCGGTTTTATGTTTTTAAACTTCTTCAGGGCTGAAAATGCATATAAAATGTTTTACAACCGTCATGAATGTTAACCGTGTGTATATGTGTATGAATTTCTGTGTTTTATGAGGATGTAAACTTGTTCTAAGAGTTTAGAATGATAGATCTATGTTAAGAATGTAAGAGAATGAGGTTTTAGAACTGGTTATAGCATAAGTCTCATTTACAGGTAGGATGGTTCATCCGCATTTACTTTTGTTCACCCGCATTTGCAGTTGTTCACCCGCATTTGCCTTAATTCAGCCTAAGTGTTCATCAGCATTTCTTTTGTATATGCGCATTTGCTACAGTGTCCATTAGCATTTCTTTTGTATATGCGCATTTACTACAGTCCATCAGCATTTCTTTTGTATATGCGCATTTGCTATAGTGTTCATCAACATTTCCTTTAAGCCAGAATAATTACCAAGTGTTCACCCGCATTTGCAAGTTGTTCACCCGCATTAGTTTTGTTCACACCGCATTTGTTCTCATTCATTCGCATTTCTTTAGGACTTAAGGATCTCTTCTGGGATTTTGGAAGATCAAAAATTAGGGTTGACCATGGTTGACTTGATGCTTTTATTTGATTATCTTCTGCATGTTGTGGGCTGCCCTTATGTGCCTATTATGGTATTATTATGTGACTTATATGTGGTTTTCTTATGATCATAAGTATTATTATTAATCAAGTGAAAGATTAATGCTAATGAAAGGAATATAAGAACGTAAGAAAGTCTTGCAAGCAAATTCACAATGAGGTTCACAACCGCTTGGTTGTTAGCTCAACTGTGTGTGGTTTAGCTAACCCCAAGGATACACACAGGGTCAATCTTTGAGATTGAGGGGACCACTGTTGCTGCCCCGTACTGGAGTCAGCATTAGTGCACCACGAACGGGGTCTATTTATAGACCTCAGGCCCAGTACCAGGTTTATCGCATTATATGGGGGTATAGCACTTTGGTCCATATCGAAGTGAAAGATTAAAAGTAAAAGTTGTAGTGAACGACCATGGAAATGGTGAAGAAAATATTAATGTTGATAATAAATATATTTGAATGTATGTATGACGTATGATCACATACAAAAGGGTAAACAGTATTTTAAGGAGTATTTTCCTATACAAAACTCATAAAGTATTTTCACTATTTTAAAACTAGAACTCACTCAGCAAGCTGACTTTTATGCGTTTTTTCAGTTGGCAGGTAATATTGCTGAGGATGGCACTCGGGGAGGCTACTTGTCGGGACAAGCTGACATCCATTCATGAATATAACATTGTTGTTTTGTAATGCAAACTAATGATCTTTTGTAACTATTACAATATGTATTGCTTAGCAACAGTGGTTATAAACTAATAATGGCTTTTGATATTTAAGTTCCGCTGCAATGTTTGATAAATTATGAAATGTTTTAAATTGTGCTGTGAATGTCCAACTGTGAGGTTTCCGGGAACGGGGCCTTACACAGCGGAATTTAAACTTTTCATACATAAATTGTAAATAAATGACAAAACATTGTTCTTATAATTGTATCATAAAAACTTGAAATTTACAAGCATTGTCTCAAATTCTTGAATGCCAGACTCGGATCGTCCTAATAGCTATCTCACCCATGCCTGCACTCCTCAGCTGCATCATTTACCTGCCAACTGATATGTATATTAAAACCCAGCATTGCTGAGTGAGTTCTAGTTTATATAACAAAATACTTTACTTCGGTTAAAACATTTTCTTTACTTTCGTAAGTGATCATACATCATACATACATCTACATAATATCATTATTATCTTTCATTATTGTTCTTAATCATTCGGTTTCATACTTTCTTTCATTAACACCTTTCACTTTTATCTAGATCCTTCCATATGCTATGCCCCATCATTGTGCACGAAGCAACTATCGTCTTCGGGTCAAGTGACAAGGATCCCGTTTTCGTACGTCTTGATCAATCATGAAGATTGACCCCCCTGTGTGCATCCTTATGGTTTAGGTAAACCGCACACAATTGAGCTAACAACCCCTCAATAAGTTGTGAACCTCTATTTAACTCGCTTGCAAGACATTCATTCATTCATTACGTTCCACTTTCCATTATCGTTATCTTTCACTTTCATTACATAATACTTTACGTACATATACAAATCATGCCACGTAAAGTCACATCATAATATATAACATGGAACATAATCAACATAATAGCAACCCACAAGCATACAACATCACCCATAAAACGTTAGCACTTAGCACTTAATTCTATTCCCGAAAACTTAGAATAAGCCTAAGGGTTCACAGCGCCTAAACACATCACTAGATACAACCATGAAGCTTCGAAAGACTTCATTATACCTTAGGAAGATTTCACCTTGGCTTCAGTAGATTTTTTCCTAAGCTTCAAAATATTTCTTCCTAAGCCTCGGAAGATTTCTTCCCAAGCTTAGAAAGATTTCTTCCTTGGGTTCGGAACAATTCCCACACTTGGCCAAAGTCCACAGCGGACGACCAAAGTCCACAGCGTATGAATGAAACACTAAGTATGCCCACAGCGGATGACTAAAACATTCTTAAGAGTCCACAACGGATAGCCAAGTCCAAAGTGGACAACATATAACCTCTAAGTGTCCACAGTGGACATGCAAAGTCCACAGCAGACATGCAAAGTCCACAGCGGACAGTCTAACTACCTAAGTGTCTACAGCGAACACTAAGTCCAACACCTGCGATTCAACTTATGTAGTTTCTAGTCCCAAACATTGTTTCTAAACATATACTTAGCATAGAACTACCAGTCATACGCTTAACATCACAAACAATCACACACAACATCACAGAAATCATTTAAAACATACATCTTTCATAAACAGTTGTACTTTTATGGAAAATCATAGTATGTTTTATGAAACAACAGTCTGATATACATAAAAGCCCCAAACAAGTAGAAAACATATAAAAGAGGGGATCTAGAACTCACCTCTAACAGCTTTCAAGTAAAACACCACCAACCCGAGAGCAACCTGGAGTTCTAGCACCTAAACACATGAAAACAGGCAACCAAACACATAGAAATACATAAAGATTGGTCAAGAAGATTAAACCCAACTGAAACCGAGAAGAAACACCTTAAAATCTTACCTTTCTGAAGATTTCTTCCACTTTCTCTCTCTAAAATCAGATGGTTCTTTTTCCTCACTCTAGCCGAAAGTTATGCATGAGAGAAGGGGTATCGGCGGCCATACCACCTTTTTGAACCCATTATGGGTAGGTTTGACCTTCGCACACCTTTAACCCCTTGCTTTAAAATAATTCCTTTTTCTCCCTTATCTTTTCTCTTCTTTTTCTTTTCTTTTACTGAAATTTTTTGGGGGTTTCAATTTTTTCATAAGATCCATGAATATCTTAGGTTCATTGGACAATTCGAATAGTATCACCAATAATTTGTAGTGATCATATCATGTTTTAAAACTGGTCTTAGGTATGTTTTCAAACTTTTTGTTTCTTCATAGTGTTCATGGCATATGCTAGATCATTAATGTACTATTTTCTTGAAAATTTACGGACTTGAGTCATAGTGATAATGTTTTCTGCTCCGTCATCAAATACTACCATTTTTTTAGGCAATCTAAGTTATACCATTCTTCTGTCAGATGTGACTTATACTTAGTTAAAGGTTGCAGGACCGTTGAAGGGTGTGAATGCAACAATTTCACAATAAGGAGACTGTTAGAACACTTAACTGATCAAATAGGAAACCGGGTTTGTGTAGATAATGATGCTAAGAACACAAGCAGATATAGGACAGAACAAGAACAATAACAAGATGATATTGGTTTTCAAGAATGATGTATATTGCTCTCAAGTTCTCTTACAAGTGTTACAAGCATACATTAAAGATACAAGTACTTGAGACACTTTATACTACATCCTACAGCCGGCTATACTTTGAAAGCCAGCTAGAAACACTAACCTAGACAACAACAAGATCAATGTAGAGTCAAAAGGCAGATTACCTTTTGACTTGTGACTATGACATGCCATAGCTCACATCCTAATGTATACAAAAAGGATAAAAGGTACAAAAGTAGAAAGTTACAAACCAATGACCATAATCTACAGTTAACAAAAGCATAGACCTTTTCACCAACTTATATAAGTTGGTGATTCTTCAGAGTGGTAGCAGAAAGTTGTTCAGCTTTGTCAAAAGGTGATCAGAGAAAGCATGTCTTCTCTATCTTTGAAAGAAATCAGTCTTTGGCTTCAGAAGACTTTGTCTTTGAAGCATCAGAAGACTTTATCGTTGGCTTCGGAATATTTTGGTCATTTGGATTCGGAAGCTTTTACACCTAGCTTATTTCCTTGAGTTGTGTAAAACTTCTGAAGTAACTTCACTCAGTACTTTATGCATGCATGCTGAGAGCTCTTTGGTTACTTTGGTTGCATAAGCCTTTAAGTATAAACCTTATAAAGGTTTGCTAGTCAATTCCTTTAACTACCTTAATTCTTAGTGTTTCCACAGGTATCAAGTCAATAGGAATCAAGTCACCATTCAAGCTTATCATACGATTCTTAATGCTGTCACTATTGTCTTTTGTCTCCCATATGTCATTCTACTTATGAAGGTATGCTTTAAAGCTTGAGATTCTTAATTTTGGGTAAGGTCTAAAGATAGTTGATACTAAGCTTCTATTTACACCAATGTAATGCTTTTCATTGAAATAAATATATAATTAGAGTTATTAGTTTCGTGTGGTCACAAATGTCTAAGGCTGATTTCATTTGAATTAAGTACTCATGTGCCTCTATAGATCCCTTGTTGTTATTAAATTTTGAACGGTTGCATATCATGAAGAGTTTACTAGCACATTCTTCTACTTATTTTTATATTTTCTAGTTTCTTTGTCTATAATCTTAATTGTAGATGATGAGGAATTTTTCTAAAGTTTGTTTTCTACTTTCTCTGAATTAGTTTTTTTACGTGGTTATCTAATTGTACTTTTATAGTTACTTAGGTCTTGGCATTCTGGGCTAGAGTTTTAGTTTTTGAATAAACCTTGTTTTGGTTGTTAATAAAGCTATCATTTATGTTTCTAGACATAATGTTTATGTGAAACTTTATATAAATTAGTATATAGGTTATTTTATTTTTATGAAGTATCAGACTGTATACTCGTTTTTAACTACAACACAATATCATACCCTACAAGTTTGGTCATTATGGCTCAAGGATACGGCCATATTATATACCGTACCATGTGCTATGAGTTTAGCTATCATAGCTTAGCCATGTCATACATATTTTTATGCTCTTAATTTAACCACCATGTATCACATACATGGCCATTTCATACTCAACAGTATGTTTTATTTTACTCAAAGCTTAAGCACATGACCTTGTTATATACCATAATATATGCTTTTTAATAGGTTGTCACTTTATACAGATATGTACTTGTGTTATTTAGATCTTAGGAGATTACACATGTTTACATTGACCTAGTATCAAAGATTTTTAACAATCAATCTTCATAGTCAAAATATAACCCAACTTTTATGAATTATAACAATATCCTTAGCAACCTATCGTATCAAGTCTTACTGATACCCACCACAAAGAATCATATCAAGCAGGCCTAAAGGTGTATTTTCCATACTTAAGTATTCTTAAATCAACTAATTAAATCAAATCCTAGTATTAGAGTAAATCATCTTGGTCCTTAGATGTCCTGGTTAAAGCCTACGTACTAAATGGACCTAATTCGCTAAAACCACAGGTTCTGATACCAACTATGACACCCCACCCGAGATCCGGGCAGACGAGCACAATCGCAGATAACTTATAGCAAAAGCAAACTGAAT
This sequence comes from Flaveria sonorensis, assembly GCA_025506505.1. Taxonomy (NCBI): domain Eukaryota; kingdom Viridiplantae; phylum Streptophyta; class Magnoliopsida; order Asterales; family Asteraceae; genus Flaveria; species Flaveria sonorensis. The sequence goes on along the minus strand of CM046433.1, from coordinate 62,083,304 downwards.
TTACATTCAAAACTTACAACATATCAAGTACAATACATTACTTAATTACAATATCAAACAACTAGAAACTTCTATAGCTTTAGGTTCCACTGTCTCCTCCTTGTTTCTATACTAGTCTCACTGATTACCTATGATACATATACTCAAAAAGAGGTCAGCTAATGCTGGTGAGCTCATGCAATATAGTTTACAAAATTAATCTTGGCATGCATACAATATGGGTTGTGATATTTGGGTCCATAGGCACAGTGCCTTCTCTAGTTTTACCACAACCATCGATAGTGGGTTTGTCAGACCCTTCCAACCGTCAAATAGGTATGAGTGTGTGCCTGATGCATATGAGGAACCCTATCCTCTTTTCAGCCAGTTCGACACACCCCATTAAATATATTAGGATCCCGTATACCCCTACCGACCTGTGCATATTTGTAAGTATTATAATTATTACCATAACAGACAAAACGAGTATATTATCACAGTTTTGAAAACAAACATGATAACTCACCTGTTTAACAGTTGCTCAACAGTTGATAATCAATTCCTAGTAAAATCTGGTGATATCTCAAGGTCCTGATACAGTTTAAATAATCCTAGGTTAGACGATAGTACGACTAACTAGTCACTGTCATGGTTGGATATTAGCTAGCGTTGCCTTGCTTAAGCATGGGTGATCAGTCCATGCCTAACTAAGGCTAGGCTACCTAAAACCCAACCCTAATAATAATCCTAATGCCTAAAATAATAATACTATACTATTACTAATCCTAATAATAATACTAAAATAAATAATAATTAACTTGACATAACTTAAACGTAAACATACCTTATAACTATATACAGCACTTTGATGTAAAGTCTCCCTACCCGCGATTCTACCTGAGCTTCAAAAACGACTAATAACAATACCCAATTGGGTATGGATGACTTGGGATTCTCTTAATATTAGAGCGTTTTCAAGAAAACTTATAATTTAAATTCAACCTTAAGGTTTCTATTTATAAGAAAGCATATTTATAAGAAAGCAGGTAGACAGGTGAAAAAGGTAAGCAGGCGATGTGGGATTCAAAAGTGACGTGTCCACTAGCTTAATTATTTTTAATAATATTACTATTATATTATTATAATTAATTCAGCTGTTTATTTCGTTTTTCTCTTATAACTTTTTAAATATATGTCTTATAAAATTCAAATATGCCGTTGAGACGAGCTTATTTTTCTTTATGAGTCAACCCAAGTTTCGTTAAAAACAGAGCAAGTTTAAATATAATATATTATTATATTTATATATATTCATACGGTTTCTAACGACACTAAAACTCGTTTAAAACTTTAAATTTAAAATAGTCCTTTCATTTATTACTTACTCATTTAACAATATACAAAATGCAAAGTTCATATTTCTTTTTTTTAACTATTACATCTGACCCATGAACACGGGATGTTACACACGCACACAATGACCTGTAACCACTAAGACTATATGGTGAATACTGAAACTATCTGAAGCTTGGTACTCAATCGAAACAATGTTTTGTTCGAAACATACTTTCAATTCGAAACATACTTTCAGTGGGCAGTATACTTTCGATTGATATAACTTAATCGAAAGAATACTTTCGATCACAATAATAGACATAGAATAATATAAACAAAATCTTAATCAAAAGTACTTGGATCTACAATTTCCCATAAAGCTTTTGGTTCATCAGTCTTCTCAAGCTCTGACGTTGGCTTGGGCATAATCAAAAGTAGAAAATTTTATAATTTCCCACAAGGCTTTTTACTTACGATTACCATCACATATGAACTGATCCTGAAAGAGAACCTCAAAATCTCATGTATCAAACTTTAGTAGCTCCATAGCCTCAAAAACCCATATATCCTCTCATCCTTGGCATATGATATGTGAATTCAAGGATCGATACAGGAATTATCAATTTGATTTTAACAAGTGTTGACCGCGTAACTATCAATGCTTGCTGTTTAACGGACTGTTTATATTGAAATCGATGAATAATGTATTGAACAATCAAGAAACAACTAAACGTAACAATGCACAAACCAAGAATGTGTTCAACTGTTCTTCAATCACAATCAATCGATTACAATTGATTTTGATGTATTGCTCTGTTGCTAATGATGTTCTGTATGCTGTAATTGTTCTTGTATATTTGTTATGTGTGTCTATCAATCTCTGTTATTGTTCTATTGATATATAGAGATCGTGTTTCTATTCTGTTCCTAAATCATTATTGATATTTTTCTATTTAGTTGCTATACTTAAGCTAACTTCCTCTAACTATGTGAATCCTTGCCTTGTTTATCGGCATAAGAGTTTACAATTTACAATGGAAATTATATTTTACAAAATAGAATGTTATTGATGTGACGTGGAATATTCGCTTGAATTAAATATCTTCCGCCGCCATTGACTCGATGTTATTGCTCTGACATGTTGACTTGTTGGCTTGTTGCTTACTTGATGATGTGAAATCATACACGTGTTTGTTAGTCTTCCGTAGGAATTAGTCTTTCGTAGGAATTTGTCTTCCGCAACAACACTTAGTCTTCAGTGCTTGTTCTTCAGTGATTTTGCTTCTGCATGAGTTCTTGTACTTGTTCTTCAGCAGCATGTTCTCCTTCAGTAGCTTCACTTGTTCTTTAGACTTGTTCAGCTGATGTTGTTTTTCCGTAGAACATCTACGGAAGTACAGACTTTAGTTTTGCCCCAGACAACATCTACGGAGGAACACTTATTCATCTGCAGTTTGTTCTAACACTTACTCAATTTTTCCAAATTGACTCAGTCTGATGTTTCCTGCAATCAGACATAAACCAACACATATATAATATGGGTTAACATATATGTTGTGCAATACATTATATTATAAACAAAAGAGTTATAATGATAATTACAAGAGTTGACAAGTCAACTAAACCTATACATTTGTTCTAGACCTAACATGATCATTGCCTCACAAGTGTGTAGATCATAATACCACATCACTAACTTTTCTAACCACCTAGGAACTACCCTTAGCGATGGAACTATTCTGATGATAGTAGGTAGCATATAAATTAGATGCACAAGAGACCTATTTGCCATATCATCATCTTTGACACCCTCCTCTTAGGCTATGATGGCTTCAGCACCTTAAAGTTGGTCTCACATTGGCTTTTGAAAAATTTCTCAATTAAAATGACATTTGAAATCTTCGCCCAGATTCTTCAATGACAGTTTACCGAGGACACGTTGATCAAACTAAGGAAGGTAAGAGAAATTATTGTAAATGTTGAAATGATGGACTCTCCCTTATACAGTCTGACCACGTATAACTTCTTGTCAAAATCATACTTGTAACAAGGTTGTAGATTTAGTTCCCGAACTCTACACACCATTTGTATGTACTTGGGTAGTCTGGATTCTTTCTTCCTTACTTCTATTGAACCAGTTGTGCCTTTCTTTAAATGAATGTTCTGTAGAAGCCGACTATAATTCTATTATTGTCTTACTAGAACTTGCCTCTACCTTCGGTTCATCAGATAGATTGGAAAATCTGTTGTAAATAGCACCAATGTTAGTTGTGAACATAGTCTTCTTAGGATCTTTTTGCTTCTTGCATGTAGACTTCGGGATAATGCTTAACATTCTAAAAGTTACCAATGAATTCTTTGACATGAAGATCATGAGGTGCACTTCATTTTCCAGTCTTAATGATACACTGCTTAGGTTGTGACATGCCGTAGTTCTCTATAGTAACATTAAGATCTCTCAGGTATGTAAACTCGAGGAACATCTAATCTCACAATTGTTGAACCCTTTGTTAGTTGATCCACCAACTTCATTATATTAGGCCACATGTCCCTACTAGACAAAAATGACCCTTGGTTAATTAACCGTTAGTTACTAATAACCTTTTTTGTTTGTTAATTAAAATTTAATTAAATAAACACATAAACATAGCATTAAACTATTTCACATTTTGATTATTTAATTATTTCACAAAATAGTTAACTAATAATTATTTTCTAAAATAATAAAACATGGTTTATTCAATCCGCTTTTCATGAATTGTAACATTAACAATTCAAACGTTAATCTTTTGTTGTTGTCTAAACTGTAACTATTTGGATCGTGCCTTAACAACAATATTGATAATATGGGTTATCAGACATCTAATATCCAAGAAGAGTATAAGGCATTATAACATATTTTTAAAGTGCAAAACTTATCATAACATATACAAGTTAGTCACATACATAGGTTTTTGGATAAAGTTTATAGATATGTACTAATGGGAATTATGTCCCAACCTTCTTGACAAACGAGCATGCGTCAACAATATTAGAAACTAAGAGGGTGACACACGTATGAACACATGTGCATACATTTGGGTTGCTTTATGGAATTCGATAGTCTCTACATGTATTGTAGCACTAAAATATGACCATCCTTGTTGTTATTCGTTGTAAATAATTATTGTATCTCAAGAATTCATATATGTGAGTTCTCGTGGTCATTTTTGTGTTTACTTATTTGGAGGAAAAACATGTTCAAATCTTTATACACATGTTCATTAATATTGACATATTTTAAATAAGTTTGTCCATTATCACATTTAAGTCCCTACACATACAACTAGTTAACTTTTAATTAAGTTATGGAAAATATGAATAGTAATCTTTTGGTTGACACCTTCATTCAAGAGTTGGCCGCACTAACTTGGCCAACAGTCATGAATGCATTTTATCCATTTTTAATAGCGTTGGAGGATAAGACACATGTTTGCATTAAAGGAAGTCAAGATTTTATTTGTGGCTCATTATAATTATATCATTGCATGTGTTGTGTAATGCTATATTGTACGCACGGAATGAAAATGGCCGTGTATGCAACGAAATGTTGCCTTGTTTGAAACGAATGTCACCTTTTATTACTGTGTTCTAAAACCCACAAGCTCACCAATTATTTTGAGTTGAACATTTTAAATATGTTTTACAAGAACCATAACTAAGCTAGAGTAAGGACTTTTTGCATATTTGAAGACACTTTATTTCATACTCTATGTTTGTATTTGTAGTATATTTTGGAATAAATTTTGTTAAGCATTAGGAATATTAGAGCTTGTAAGACATTTTAAGCATTTAAGGAATTAATGGATGAAATATAATTTTTCAAAAACGTAAATTTATCATACTCCTACTCCTACACCTACTCTACAGTACATCTTAATATATATTACACTTGCCAAAGATTAAACCTTGGACCTCTCTTATAATAATACGTCTAGAGGCAATACCTATGCCACTGGAAGAAATATTGTATGCTTTAAACAATATTGTTACGAGACTTTATTTCATCTCACGTCGTGTTTTTACTATAGAATTGTGATACATTGTATCCTTTATTATTGTATGAGACTTAGGTCCTTATATGGCCAAATTGTGTTAGGGGCTGTTTGATACAGCTGACTCGGTAAGATCTGACTGAGTCAGAAGCTGACCCAGTTAGAAGTTCTGACTGAGTCTGCACCTGATTGAAACTTGGCTGTTTGATTCAGTATCTGACTGACTATGCTGAATGATAAAAATAACCATATTGCCCCGAAATTCTGACGAGTTTGCATTTAACTGGTCTTGTATAATCAATAAAAATAGACAAAATTTTAAAAATAACACAATAGCTTAAAATTCAAAATGTCATAAAAAATACAAGTTAAACATATTATAAGAGTTTGCATACAAATCTAAATTGAAGCATTTGAAAGCAGTTGATTAGCAATTTGATCACGCAAAGTAGCCATGTATTCAACGCCTTCTGAACCCCAATCTATCTCTTGTGTGTTTTGACCCTCACTTTGTCCACCTTCACCATCAGGGGTAACCATAGTGTTCACATCAAAGTTTGTAAATAATTCATCTTGAATTTGTATTTTCTTATAAATTATGAACTGCAAAACAAGCAATGACTACGTCTCTTTGCACTGGAAAAGGGTAAGGAGCCATTTGTTTTAGGATCGGGAATCTTGCCTTCAATACACCATAAGCACGCTCAATAACGTTTCTAAGGCAAGCATGAGCATGGTTGAATCTTTCTTCCTTAGTTAATGGCCTTCGTCGTCGAAAATCAGCTAACCAATACCTAGTATTGCGGTATGGAGTCATAAATCCACGAGTGTTGGTATATGCAGCGTCGCAAAGGTAATATTTATCTGTGAATGCAAGTATGACATCTATTATATAAAGAATACAAATAATATATTTAATAATAAAAGTTATAATTATATTATAAACCTGGTGGAGGGTATCGAAACCCAGATGTCGGATTAAATGCAACTTCTCTCAAAACTCGTGAATCATGTGCTACGCCTTCCCATCCAGCCCATACAAAGGTGAATATCATATCAAAATCACATATTCCTAACACATTTTGATAACATTCACCTTTTCCTCTTCCCCTAAAACAAGTTTGTTGATTAGCGGGCACAACTGCATGTACAAGTGTTCCATCTAAAGCACCTATTGCTCCGGAAAATATTCCTTTTAATCTTTGAAGTCGTTTTGAGGTATTTGTAGTTTCATCTGACGATGTTGGGACTATAATTTCTTTAGCAAAAGACATCATAGCAACCAGAACCTCGTGAAAACATTTATGAACCGTTTGATTGGAGTGTTGAAATCGTCGTTTAACCACTCGAAAACGTTCATTATCCCTATAATATGTAAGAACATAGACAGCTTTTCTTCAATGCTTATCGTCCTACTAGGTCACAACCAATTTCGTTGTGTAAAATGATTGCATAATAGTACAAATGCCTCGCGTGAAAGTCTCATCATTTCTTGACATTGTGTAGAAGATCCATGTAGTAATTCATATGTATATGCATACCCAGTTAAAGCAGAATCATTATCTCGTATTCTTTCAATACTACTCTCTCGTTTCCTTTCCGGACCAACTTCAACAATACCATGAAAGGATAAAAAAGGATAAAATTTCACCATCCGTATACATATTTGACCTGTTAGAAGTCATTCATAACATTACGAAGGTCATAAATAAGTCATTCAAAAGTCATGCGCAAGTCATACAATAGTTATATTAAAGTCTTACATAATCATTCATTCAAAATTCATAAAAAAGTCAGACAAAAGTCATACAAAAGTCATACGAAAAAACCTAATCAGCTGAATAATCCAAACTTTCTCCCAGCATTTCTCACCCACGACTCGCAACTCACCGGTTTAAGACGTAACCAAACTTTTCTAATATCAGCACTTTCACCGAATAGCAAAAGAGCTGTGTTGTATCTCGGATCTTCTTCCCCCTATTCCATTTTTTCTAGCTTTTCCATGCATGCGTCCATTTCATTGTCAATAATCCTTCAGCTGGATGAGGAAGTGTAGAAGATGGCCCCCAACTGTGAATGTCGGTCGCGGTCACCCCCGCAAACAGTGTGGTACAAAGATCAGGGTAAAGAAGGGGCGCATTTCTCAACTTTTCCCCAAACAGTGTGGTACAAAAGTTTCAATCGCTCCCATCTTAACACCTAAATAAAACCATACACATAAAACCATACACCCAATCTATTGCAAAATACCAAATTACCCATCTTCATCTTTCTCTCTTTCTTAACACCATCGCTCCCATATCTCTTTCTCTGCTCTATCATACACATAAGAAACCCTCCCATCACTCCCATTGCTCCCATCGCTCCCATCGCTCCCATCTTAACACCTAAATAAGAAACTAAAAACAGATGCCGATCGAGGGGTTACCTTCTGCCGAGGACGGGGATGGAGGTGCCGATGATTGGAGGCCGAAGAAGGTGGGTATCCGGAGGTGCCGATCGAGGATGGGGATTCGCCGTCGATGGTTGGTGGAGAAGCCGAAGAAGGTGGGTCGATGGGGTGCCGCCGGATGGAGGTGCCGAAGGTGGGTGGGAGAGCCGAATCGATGGGGTTCCGATGGGGCCCGAATCGATGTGGTTCCGAAGGTGGGTCGTTGGGGTGTCGAAGGTGGGTGGAGAGGCCGAAGAAGGTGGGTCGATGGGGTGCCGTCGGATGGAGGTGCCGATGGTGGTTGGAGAGGCCGAATCGATGGGTTTCCGATGGTGGCCGAATTTTTGATGGGGTTTTCAATTTGGTTATGGTGTCGGTCAGCAATTATAACCTAAGGTTCTGGGTCAGCCCATATGACCCGGTCAGAAGTGGTTTCGCCAACAGCAAACGGCTGACCGGCTGACCGAGTCAGCGGGTCAGCCGGTCAGCCGAAAACAAACAGGGCCTTAGTCAGTCTAATTGGGAACAGTCTTCTATTCTGCAGGACCCTACCTCCAGAGTCTATATATAGTTTACTGTAAGTAAGATCTAGTGTGTATGTATAGTATGTTATATTATATATTGAGATTATCAATTTTTTTTGAATAAAAAGCTACTCATATCGTTTTATTCTTTTATATTACATAAATAATGTCGAGAATAAAATAAACACATATGTTGTCAAAAAGCCCTTGAAAACTTATAAATTTATAAAATTAAAGTAATTATTGTTTCAGAAATTTAACATATACACTACTATAGAAAAACGATTCTAACGCAAACATCTTTAAAGCAACCTTTTAAAAAAAAGGTTGCATTATTTAATAAAAGGGTTATATTTACTAAAAAAAATGTTGCAGTATCTAATAAAAATTTGCCTTAGATATAATCCAATTTCATCTAATGTAAGCATTCATGAAAAGATTGCTTTAAGTAAATGCAACTTTTTCAAAGGTTAATACTACATATTACTACATTTGTATTAACTTCATTTTGTTGTAAAGATAATTTGCTAAAAAAAAATTAGAAAAATAAAAAATCAAAAAAATATAGTTATAGGACTTTTGTTAGAGATTTGTTGGAAATATTTCAAATGATAAACCCTACTTTTTGTTGTTTGTCATGAAGGCTAGTCTAAAATTGTCAAAAACGTTTTCCGACAGGTTTTTTTCTCTGACAAAATAGATAGATTGTACCATCAATTTATGAAATTTCTCATACCGGTTATTTTTAAAATATTTATTTGCTGTGGATTTTATTCATGTAGTTTCTTAATATTTTTTTCCCCAGTTTCTACATCTTCTGCTACATTATATAGCTTCACGAAGTATTAAAATATGTCCGCACTACTTCGTAGCAATGTCTGCGATAGCTTTCTCATAGCAAAATCTCGTAGTTAATACATCTAATTAATTAATTTGTGTATAATGAATTAAGTTTTGTGATGGCTATTAATCTGACTATTGTTTGACGTTCAAACACCACATCCTTAAATTACATGTTATATTTACCACTTAATTCATATATATTTTTGAACCGAAAACTCTTGAATACTTATGAAGTTTGTGGTTGTTTTGAAATCATGGTATGTCCGCAAAAGTTTCCCCAATGATAAGTTAAAAAATCTTAAGAATGTCCCATTCCTTATCCTACCACTCCAAAGAAAAAAACAATCCTTTTTCTTTGGCTTATGTCACAAGTCAAAATCATATACAGTGCCACTCTACCTTTGCTTCTCTAAACAAGCACCCTATCCCCCCCCCCCCCCCCCCCCCTCCCCCCCAACCCCAACCTAGCCAATTATATGTAAATATAGTGATGAATGAGTGCACTTAAAAAGTGGTTTATGCTTCTTAAGCAAGATTTTTAATAACCTCAACAATCACCATCATTATCTACTACACTTTATACACATTCTTAAGCTCAGTCATAGTTGAGAATTCATTGTGCAGAAGGAACCTACTATTTTGACAAAATGATAGAATCTGCCCCTTGTAAAATACTTATAGGGATCTCATTAGATCATGAACAAAGCATGGAACTTCTGTCTTTTGCAATTTGTAACTTGGCTCGTCCAAATGACACTGTCATCGCGATGCATATTCTTGGTTAGTATGTACACAAGTTCATTGTTTGTCAAACTGTCAAAGCATATAATTTTTTATTTTTTGCAACCGTAGCATAAGCATTACCGTTGCAGAAACGGAAAAGAGGGACAAAGGCAAAAGGAGATCTTTAAAATCTATTAACCGTATCAAACACAAATTCGAAAGCAAAAGCTTTTGTCATATCTGTCATGGGGGAATTTGCAAATGTTTGTCGTGCGAAACAGGTATCTCTACGCGTTTATCATGCATTTCCTATTAATATTCTAGGATATATAACTAGGATCATAAAGTAGATCTCTTTCCAGGTGAAACTTGAGGCAAGAGTTGGGTTTAGTTCTAGTGTTGGGAAGGGACTTATTGAAGAAGCCAAAAACATATCGGCTAAGTATCTTCTCGTTGCAACCAAAAGTCATGAATCACACCGGTAATAGTACTATATGGTCCTTTTTGTTATTAATGTTTTAAACAGGCTTAAATATAACAGATTCTTGTTTTCTTTCAACATTAGTGTTTCTCAAAAACAGAAATATACTGCCTTGATCATATGCCGAATTCATGCTCGCTAGTTTTAGTTCAGAAATCTGATATCCACAAGAAGATTTGCATTCTACCCCAATAGACTTGGAAGGTTGGTTTTTTTTTTTTTTTTTTTTTGGTACTTCTTTCTAGTGATGATAAGCCATTGGTTCTTTAACTATAAATATTGTACGGCTACTTGCACAAATAACAGTCTTTTTCAATGTGGTATATTGCAACCTACTATTAATTTCACTAACCAATTATAGTACATAGTCTTATAAAATGTTTGTAACTATTGGTAGCAAACTAAAACTGAACGTATGTCACTATTTTGGAATTCTACTAACACATTCCCTTGATCAAAGTATCCAATATTCTAATATTTTGACAAATATTCAAGGTAGTTAACGATAGTAAATGTTCAGATTTCCCGAACAAAAAGACTGAGCAACAATCCCTAGAAATGTGATGGATTTATCGAAGCAGACAGCAGCTTTGAGGGTTCAACCATAACAGAATCCCCTCCATCACCAATCGCTCGAGATTTAAAAGGGCAATCTTCTTTTAGAAGGCATATATCGTCGTTGAAGCGCATTTCATCTTTCTTACGCTCCCCATTTGAGCAAAACACCATCAAGCCAGATGTCAAGATCCCAATTAGAGAACAGCCACGACCATTATTGAAGTGCTTCAGTTACGAAGAGCTCGCCAATGCTACAAATAACTTCAATGAAGGTACAAAATAGCAATGAATTTGTTACTTAACGTAAGAACACTTGAACAGAATTCAAAGAGATAGATATTGACATTTGTATGGTATGTCGCTGATATATTAAGCCAATAAATATTAAATAAAATATTACGTAAAAAGTTTGATTTAAATAACGTTTTAAAAGATTTTCATTTTTAATTAGAATAAAATAAAACAAAATATTTAGATGAGTTCAATAAATAAAATATTAAATAGAATAAAAATATTAATTACAAAACGAGGCTAACATGATATAATGGGAATTACGTATGAGTAATAACTATAACTAATATAACAATATACAAACTTTTAAAAAAATGAAAAATAAATTAAATATTTTGTTTTAAAATAACGTTTTAAAGATTTTCATTTTTAAAATCGTTACTATACCTCCCTAGTTTAATTATTTTTGTTTTATAAAAATTTACTTTATAAAAACCATTTAAATATTACGTAAAATAGTTTGGTTTTTTAGAAAGTATTCTTTTTTAAACTATTTATATAGAAATAACATTATAAAATCACTTCAATTTATTAAAAACTATTAATTAAAAAATAAAAATAATGTAAAAATAAATAAAATATATTATTAGTAATTAATGTAGTTATTTAATAATAGAAAGAAGCGAGAAAAGTTTGATTAGATTGAATGTGGTGTTGACACCTGACATACTAATTTATTAAAAGAAGCTTATAGAAAGATGCGCAATTTTATTAGCATATTGAAAGATGCGTCCTAGTTGACATTTCTTTAGTTGACATACATATATTATAACATCCTTTGCTTTCAAGATAGTTGAAGATAATTATTTTGGCATTGGAGGTTATTCGGAGGTATACAAAGGTAATCTAGAAACTGGAGAAGCCATTGCAGTTAAGAAGTTAGCCAAGGACAACAAAGATCAAAACAAGGAGAAAGAATTCCTAATGGAGTTGGGCATTCTGGACATATCAACCATCCCAACACTGCAAGGTTAGTCGGTTGTTGTGTCGAAAATGGGCTCTATCTCATATTCAACTACTACCCTAATGGAACTCTCTCCTCCGTGATACATGGTACCACAATAACTTTAATATTTCTTTTCTTTGTTTTTCGCCGCACTGTGAATTAAATCTTATCAAAACATTTGTAAACTTCAGGACAAAGGGACAAGCATCTAGAGTGGCCTGAGAGATATAAAATTGCTCTTGGAATTGCTAGAGGGTTACATTATCTTCACACATGTTGTAAGCACCGAATCATACACCGTGATATCAAAGCATCAAACGTTCTTCTAGGTCCAGACTTTGAACCCCAGGTGTGGCTAATATTATTAGTAAGAAATGGAGGTTTGAATATTCCTTATTGTAATCTAATAACCATGTTATCTGTGTAGATTTCAGACTTTGGTCTGGCGAAATGGCTTCCAAGCCAATGGACACACCATGCTGTAATTCCTATTGAAGGGACTTTCGGTTACTTAGCACCAGAATACTTTATGCATGGCATTGTTGATGAAAAAACAGACGTGTTTGCATTTGGAGTTCTTCTCTTAGAGATCGTAACAGGGCGTATGCCCATTGATTCAGATAAGCAGAACCTTGTTTTGTGGGTCAGTAATCATCATATCTTTTTGAGAACATTTTTTCATGATCATATTATTGAAAAATAGACAAAAGCACTCACAAAGAAATTAAAACACAATAATTGTAACCAGTATGTGCTAAACTTCATAAGTTTACAGGCAAAACCACTTATGGACTCTGGAGACATCTGCACATTAGTTGATCCTAATCTACAAGATGAATACGACTTCAATCAAATACGTAGACTAGTACTCACAGCTTCCTATTGTGTGCAACAATCATCTGATCGACGACCTTCGATGACTGAGGTACATGCTTCTATTACACATTATCATTTAACTGAATCATTTGCATTATTTGTTGTTTCGGCTAGTGCCAACAAATGTTTATAATGATATACATTCTTTTTTTTGAATTGTTGTTTAGGTGCTAGAAGTTTTAGAATACGGAGAGGAGTCAAAATTTGCAAAGAGTTGGAGAATACCAGATTTTACACAAGAGGAGAATGAAATGGATGATTATTCCATGATTTTTGGATATGATGTTCCTTCAGATATAAGTTTGGATGACATTTAGGGTAAAATAATTATTATTTTATAAGGGCTTGTAATTTTGGCCCAAGCAGCCCCCATAAAATAACCAGGTTAAAATTAATTTGTTTTATTCTTGATTGTTATTATTTTATATCTTGTATGTCTTGTTAAATTTTTTTAGTGTCAAGGAGGAAAATTATTGTTCTTTAATTAGTTGTAAATCTCTCTTATCATACTCTATATATTTCAGCAATTAATATATTCTAGGCCTCAAAATGACTATTGGATTCAACTAAAGGTATTTTTAATACAAATGGATTGCAATCAAACCACGAATGAATACACTGTAATGCTATATATAACCAAAAATGAGGAGATGGTGAGGTCCAATGTACATGGGAGCACAATAACAAAATGTTTAACAACCAAGAAATAACAAAAGACACAAATGCCCACATGAATATACCTGCTAGCATGCCTCATCAATAGAAACAGACACGAATGTTAAACTTGGACTTAAGCCTGTCAAATCATGTAGATTGGATAGATCAACTTACGTACAAAATAAAGTAAACTGTAAGTAACTCTCGCGCTCCGCGCTGATATAAATAAAATATATATGAAAATGTAGATAAAAATAAATACATATCAAGAGTATGCTTAGAAAAACAAATCTAAAAACAAATCATTGCGATCTACTTTACAAGCATATTTGAGTATTGAGTATAAAAGTAAAAAAAAATACATGTAAAGTAATCATGAAAAATTAAAATAATAAATAGCTTAAGATTAAAAATATAAAGCAAAAAATAAATGACTTATCCAAGTAAGCTTTTATTAACCAAATTGCCCTATGTATTTAGCCTGCTTGATGACAACATGTCCAAAAAATATTAACACTTAGTTTTACATTGACTGGATAAAAGAAATAATAATTAATAATTAAAAAAATAGCAGTAATAATAATAAACTAATTAAGGAATAAAAAATAACTGGATGCATTTGTAACTATATAAATGTTGTTTGTTTTGGCACTTATCCCTTGAAAAAACATTGGTGGCAAAATTGTAAGACAATTATTTATAATTTTTTTTGGGCTTGTTGTACTTCCATACTATCAAACACGTCAAACAAAAATAAGGGTTAAAGATGAGTGGATTTTCCATTTTTATCTATATAATTATGTTAAAAATTAATACATTTTTTTTATTTTAATTAAATAATACTTTTTATATCCTTATCATTACTTTTTTCTCTTTTTTTCACTCACAATCACTTTAAAAAATATTAAAAAATTTATAAGGATTGAACAATGATGTTTCAAATATACCAATCAACAATAGCATTTTCTCTTTTCTTCACTCACAACCACTTAAAATCATTCCATATAATATACCAAACACACTCACATATTTTTAAGGCTTCCACCGTGAATGCTCTAAGAAAAATAAGGACCAAACATAACTACGTGGACAACAAACATAAAATCAAGTGGACCAATCAAATGTTGTTATTGTAGACCTAAATCTTATGATTGTTATTATTAGAATTACATGATTCATCCTTTATGTATAGGGGTGCAAATGAGCCGAGCCGAGCCCGAGCTCGTATGGGCTCGAGCTCGGCTTGTGATGACTTAGGAGAGCTCAAGCTCAAGCTCGGCTCGTTTCAAGCTTTATTTTTAAAACTCGAGCTCGGCTTGACAAATACTTTTTAAAGCTCGAGCTCAGCTTGGGCTCAGCTTGTGCCGGCTCGAGCTCGATACGTAAAGCTCGGGCTCGGGCTCGATAATTAAATGAGCTTTTGTTCAAGCTCGAGCTCGGCTCGAGCTCGATAAAGCTCGGCTCGTTTCGCGCTTTTTATCGATCCGATCTTGAGTAGCACGCGAGCGGCTCGGCTCGTTTGCACCCCCATTCATGTATATAGTTAATTATGAATTAGATTTTCAATATGTAATAAGTACATTAAACATCTATTATTTTTAATGGTTTGTAATAAATAGGTCATTTTCGTTAAGTCTTATTAGGTTTTTTCATTAAATCCACTCATAATGCATCGGAGGGATTTTGTATTTTTTTTTCCTCAAAAGGACTATTCTTGTAAAATAATTAAAGAGTTAAATGTGTTTTTTTTATCCCTGAGCTTTCATAAAATTTGCCATTTAAGTCCAAAAGTTTAAATTTTGTCATTTCCATCTAAATGTTTAACAAAAAATATCATTTGAATCCATTTAACTATTATTAATTAACACCATTAACTATTTCCGTTAAGTTTCTTACACTTTGTATTTTTGTCAAAACAATTATAAAATAAAAAACAACTCTAATAGAGAGGTTTTATGCTTTTAGTGTCTTTTGATAATTGTAGTTGTGATTTGACTTCATAGTAATTTTTTATTATTTTATTTTGTTAATGTATTTTGGTTTAGTAATCATATTACTTTTGCAAGTCTTGTAAAATAATAGATTTATGTGTTTATGATGATTGATATTTTATGATTATTATTTATGAAATTTTAATGTCATATTATTTATTATTTTCGTAGGATGGAGGGGGTGTACGTGCCGTGAGGTACGGCGAGCCTAGGTGCCACCCGGCACCTCCGCCGCCACTCTCTCCACACCGCAAAATTCCTTTTTCACGACTTGGTCTCACCATGAGGTTGTGACCATTACATGTGTGTGTGTGGTGTAGTTGTGTAGTATGGCAATATCGCCGCCATCAAATTTAAATGTAGGGTGTAGTGTGACATGATAAAATTAAATTGATGGGTTTATTGTGTAGTGTATTGTGTGTGGTGAGAGTGCCCCCTCCGCCCTTATACTTTTATGATTATTTTGTTTTTTATGTTTATGATTCAAATTATTTGTGTCATACGACTTATTTATTTATCTATATTTTTTGTGATGTATTTTATAAAGTTATAAATGAATCACTTTTAGGTGATTATCATTATATTTAATTTTATCTAATTAGTGGATGTAAATGTAACGATGATCACTAAACGAAGCTGTGTTGGGAACAGTCTGCCCAAGACACATATTGAATTGATGTGGCTAGTACGTTTTGATCCAACTCGGGTCATATCCAATAACAAGCTAGACAAACACCTATAATATTTATTTTATGATATAATCATATAAATAAATATTGACACTTGAAATATTTAGAAATTAGGTTTCTAAATATTTGCACTAGTGTTATGGATAAATTATATCGATAATTTATTCTAGAGAGAGTGTACTTTGTATTGTTATTCAAATAGTTGAACAAACAATACAAGTTTTTTTGACCGTATTTCTATTTCTTCATCCGCATTTACTAATGTGGATGTGTTTTGAGGAAATGCGGATGAATGTTCCTCATCCGCATTTACAAATGCGGATGTGCATTTGTGAAAATGCTGAAGGAATTTCTTCATCCGTATTTACCAATACAGATGAGCATTTAAGGAAATGCTGATGAAACTGATCGTCCGCATTTACTAATGCGGATGTGAATTTGGAAAATGCTGATGAACAGTTCGTCCGCATTTACAAATGCGGATGTACACTTGGGAAATACGGATGAAGTTTCTTCTTCCGCATTTATAAATGCGGTGAGAGTTTGTTCATCCGCATTTACTAATGTAGATGAATATTAGAGAAATGCGGATGGGTTAAAGGGATGGGTCCCGCCCACTTTTATCTCACTCTGAAATTCAGTTTCATAGGACGTGAAATATATGATTGCAATCAACCACTCTCTCTGATAACTTACAATACACACAAAGGTGCAGATCGGTGTTCCTATTGCTTTTCTCTCGATCGGTCGAAGAAAACCAAGAACAGATTTCGGTTCAAGTGCAGAAAATCCTAGCAACCTGGTGTTTTGTTGGAAGCTTGGGGTAGACAAGCTTGAGGTTTCCTGCTTTAGAAGCTGCCGATCAAAGATCATCTTCCTCTGTCCCATTCGAGAGGTAGATTTCTAAACACCCTATGGTTATTTTTAAGCATGAATTTTCATATAACGATCCATAATGGGTTTTAACAGATATATAAATTGGTTTATATATATATATATATATATATATATATATATATATATATATATATATATATATATATTAACTGAAACAAGTTTTTCTTTCATATTCCGCTGCGCTTTTCTTTTTATAAGGATATAATAACTCTGATAAACTTGTGAAAACCCCAAAAATGGCATCAAGATCCGGTTATATGGATACATGCTTCATCTGGACTAAATTCTCGGTTTCTTGTTGTTAATTCACAACAGACCGAAAATTCAAGTCTATGTTTTTCCTGTTTTTTTTTTCAAGATTCTACTTTACATGCATATTGTAATCTTGAAAAATTTAATCATTTGCATGATTTAGTTGTTTGAACAAGAATCATGATATTCGGTTTGTTTTTTACATTAACCGAAAATCAGTGATTCAAGGGGAAAACTCTCGGTTTTTGCTTACATATTTGGATATGTATCTTGATGTTCATAACTTAGCTGAGACCTTGTGTTTGATTGTGTTATGATTTGTATTTGATTATTCAAAGGGTTGTAATAATTAAATGTATTTGTTCTTCCTATTGGCTATGTAATTTATTTATTTTCATTTGGTATGTAAAATAAATAGATTAGTTGCATTTCATTTTTACTAGAAAATATATATAGGATATATAATTTTGTAAAAAAATATGCAATAAGAATGTTTTTCGATTTGGGTCAATTTTAGGCCCAAAGGGCTTCATAGCTCTTAATGGATTTAAGCCCAATAACCAAAAATATATTTTGAAGGCCCAAAGGGGTTTGGTGCAGAATTTTAAGTCCATTTGGAAGCTCAAATCGAATGGAAGAATCACAACACAATGTGGACACTTGAAGCATTTGGATGCAGGATCAAGTGGGAGTTCACCTACACAAGTGTTACCCTTCAGAAGGTCCTAATAACTCATTTGTTTCAGTCAACAAGTGATGTTAAATTAGTTGGCTATGGTTATGAACTTGTTGTTGTATGTGTTGCTTATATGGTTGATTTAATTTATTATTCATGTGATATTTGGATATACACTGTTAAACAATTTCAAATCAACAACAAGCCACAAACGGTTCTTATGGAAACATTAACATGGGTAATAAAATGGTTTTATTAAAGGTTAATGTTTTCGCAATAAAATTGGGTTTTATTAAAAGAACCTTGGAAATTGGTTTCACTAATGTACTACGCATTTGAATGCATGCAAATGTAAGGTACAAAATGTTTTCATAACTAGAATTAATGAAAATAAAATCTCTTTCAAACAAGTTTAACACCATCCTTTTATACAACACTCGAATCACTTGGGAACTATTTGTGGGATAAAGGTCACCTAACCATATTTAGGGAACTTGTGTGTTTGATGTGGGTTTAACATATTTATAGGATAAAGGTCACCTAACCACCTGTATGTGTAAACTCACACGTGTGTGTAAGTAGGACGACTTGAATTGGAAACCATATGAATAGGGTCACCGAAGCATGGCGTACAATGGTGTTGATGGGATTAAACATGCCGACTAAACATATAGATGTTTAACCGATCCCATAAACTAGAAGTTGCAAAGGGTTGCTGTTGTCAAAAGTTGACTACGTTGTTAATTTAAATAATGGGATAAAGGTCATCTAACCATTATTTGAATGTAACATTGGATTCTAGATTTTAATTATTAATTGTCTTTGAGACATGAAAGGGTATTAATAATTAAAATGTCTTTTTATAAATACTAATATTGAACTTTGTTTATATTGTAGTAATGGCTGCAAATAATAACAACGCTACCTCCCCGACCGTCCATAATCTGTCACTGAGAACTATCCTGGAAAAAGATCGTCTAAACCACAATAATTTCATGGATTGGTTTCAAAACTTGAGAATTGTTCTTAAGCAAGAAAAGAAATCATATGTGTTGTACGATCCTATTCCCAATGAACCCAACGCTGATGACGTTGATGCCTATGAAGATTGGGTTAAGCCCACTAAGGATTTTATGCAAGTTTCTTGGCTCATGTTGGGAACTATGATTCCCGAGCTTCAAAAGGATTTTGAACATCACAGGGCATACGACATGATTACCCAGCTGAAGAAAATGTTCCTTCAACAAGCGAGGGTAGAACGCTTTGAAATGGTTCGAGCGCTTCATGCATGTCGAATGGAAGAAACCCAAACTGTATCATCTTGTATGATGAAGATGAAAAGCCACATTAATCGCCTCGAAAGGCTAAATTGTCCCGTCTCAAAAGAGTTGGCCACGGATTTGATCCTCAATGGTCTAACCAAGAAGTTTGAGACTTTTATCATGAATTATAACATGAATGGATGGGACAAGAGCATTGGGGAACTTCATGCAATGCTCAAAACAGCCGAGGCAGGGATGGGTAAAAGGGTTTTACCGGTTCTCAAGATCAATGAGGGTGGCAACAAGAAAATGCATCACCCCAAACCCAAGGCAAATGTTGCCTAAGGCAAGGGTACATCAAAGGAAAAGGTAAGGGAAAGACTAAAGCGGGACCACCAAAAACAAGGCTTAAGAAGCCAAAGGTTACGGAGAACGATCCATGCTTTGAGTGTGGTGAGATAGGACATTGGAAGAGGAATTGTCCAATCAATCTCAAAGAGTTGAGAAACAAGAGGGATGCTAGGCATACCTCAAGTACAACTTTCATGATCCATATTGAACTTAATGTAACTTCTTCAAACACATGGGTATTAGATACCAGATGTGGAACTCATATTTGCAATTTATTACAGGGGTTCAAAAGAAATAAGCATTTTAAGAAGGGGGATACTAGTCTCTACATAGGCAACGGAGCAAAGGTTGATGTCGAAGCCCAAGGAGACTATATCTTGAAGCTTCCAAGTGGTTTGGAAGTCCTTTTGAAGAATGTTTTGTATGCTCCTAGTTTGACTAGGAATATAATTTCTGTATCCCTTCTGAAACAATATGGTTATATATTAAAGTTTGTAAATGATGGTATTTATGTTTCGACGGATGATATATTTTACTTTAAGGCTATACCTTTTAATGGTATTTATGAATTGGTTCATGATGACTCATCCTTTAATAACTCGTTATACCAGTCAAGCACCAAGAAACTTAAAATGGGTTTAAGTGAATTGTATCTTTGGAATTGTCATCTTGGTCACAAAAACAAGAATCGTATTTAAATACTTCAAAAGAATGGTCTTTTGGAAGCAAATGAAGAGGGTTCATTTAATAAGTGTGAATCTTGTTTACAAGGAAAGATGACCAAGGAACCCTTTAGTGGTACTAACCAAAGGGCAAAAGATTTATTAGGAATCATACATTCGGATGTATGTGGTCCTTTTAAAGCAATGACAAGGAATGGTGAAAGATACTTCATTACCTTTATCGATGATATAGTCGTTATGGTTATGTGTACTTGTTAAGACACAAAGATGAAGCTTTTGAAATGTTCAAAATCTTCAAGAATGAAGTAGAGAATCAATTCAACAAAACCATCAAAGTTCTTTGTTCGGATAGAGGAGGTGAATACCTTAGTGATGCTTTTCAAGATCATCTTAGGAGTTATGGGATTGTCTCACAGCTTGCTCCACCCGGAACACCACAGCATAATGGTATGTTTGAGAGGAGAAACCGAATCCTATTGGATATGGTTCGATCTATAATGGCTAGAAGCATACTACCTCTGTCATTTTAGGGTTTCACATTGCTCTCCGCGGCCCGTATTCTGAATATGGCCCTAACCAAGAAAGTGGATAAGACACCTTTTGAAATATGGCATGGAAGGGTTCCATCGTTATCATATTTAAAGGTATGGGGTTATGAAGCTTATGTTAAGCAAAACACCCCAAACAAGTTAGAAAGCCGATCCACGAAGTGTATCTTTGTAGGATATCCCAAAGACTCGATGGGATATTACTTCTACAATCCAACAAAGCAAAAGGTATTTATTGCTCGAAAGGCTGAGTTCTTGGAAACTAAATTCCTTATGGAAGGAACTACCGATAGAACAGTGAAACTTGATGAGGATCGAGAACCACAAGCCGATACACGTTTGGTTGATACTAGCAATCAATAAGAGGTTGTTGATAATGATCAAGTGGTTGATCAATACACATAAAACATTCGCAGATCTGGTAGAACTAGCTATCCACCCGAAAGATCTGGATTTTTCATGAATGAATGCTATGTAGTTGATTCGGATGAACCAACTATGTACCATGATGCAATGTCCAATTCGGATTGTGACAAGTGGCTTGAAGCCATGAACGTATAGATGCAATCCATGTATGACAACCAAGTATAGGAATTGGTTGTGCCACCGCTTAACTCCAAACCGGTTGGATGTAAGTGAGTTTTCAAGAAGAAAACCGATATGCATGGAAACTTGGATACTTATAAAGCAAGACTTGTAGCAAAAGGTTTCACTCAGACTCAATGGGTTGATTATGATAAGACCTTCTCGCCTGTGGCAATGCTAAAGTCAATTAGGATATTATTTGCCATAGCTGCATATTATGACTATGAGATTTGGCAAATGGATGTCAAAACTGCTTTTCTTAATAGACATCTTGAAGAGAATTTCTATATGGTTCAGCCCGAAGGTTTTGTCGATCCACAATATCCTAATAAAGTATGCAAGTTAAAGAAATCAATCTATTGATTGAAATAAGCATCAAGAAGTTAGAATCAACGTTTTAAGGAAGATATCAAAAATTTGGATTCATCATGAACGCTGATGAAGCTTGTGTGTATAAGAAAGCTAGTGGGAGCATCATCACATTCTTGGTATTGTATGTTGATGATATATTACTGTTTGGAAATGACATTCCAACCATGGAAGGTGTTAAAACCTGGCTTGAAAGTTGTTTTTCCATCAAAGATCTTGGTGAAGCCGCCTATATTTTGGGAATAAAGATCTATAGGGATAGATCAAGGCGGTTGATAGGTTTAAACCAAAGTGCATATATTGATAAAATCTTGAAAAGGTTTGTGACCTCTCATATATTTATTAAATTGTTTGTTATTTCCGTTATCTCTTGTAAGTACTTGTTTGGTCATTAACACAAATATGAGGGCTCATTTGTAATTTCTTTTATCTTGATCTTATTTGGTATTTAGAATTATTCTAATTTGTTTTATTATTAAATAATTAAGTTAACAATATAATAATAATAATATAATAATAATAATAATAATAATAATAATAATAATAATAATAATAATAATAATAATAATAATAATAATAATAATAATGATAATAACAATAATAATAATAATAATAGATGGTAAATTATAAAATAAAAAAAAATAATAAAAAAAAATATATATAGGTATATATAATTAGACAAATAAAAAGTATTTAAAATTTAAAATGTTGTAATTTAAAAACTTTTGGGCATGAAATAATAAGTTTAAAACCCCAGGGATCAAATGTGAAAACTTTTAAAACTCAACCCCCCCCCCCCTCATTTCAAACCCCGATTTTCCGGTGGCCGGCCGGTCTAACTCCGGCGACCACTAAAACCTCGACAAAACATATTTTTCTTGCTCCCAAACCGTTCCATTCAATTCGGGAGTCCGTTTCAAACTCATAATCATCCTCAATTTCGGTTTTGGTTGGGTTTTCATTACACACATCCTAAACCGAAATCATCATTCAAAGAACCAACGGTTTCAACTCCAATTAGGCCGAATTAAGTTAAATGAATTACTGAAAACGCGTTAGGAATCAATTCGGAATCAAAATCATTCAATCTCTGCAATTAAAACCGACTAATTACTCATGAGCAGGTTCAGAACTCCTGAACGAATGCATTGAACTCGTAGTGTCGAAACCGAAGAAATTGAACCTATATAAACGAGGCAAAACCAACAACAAAACCCTTTGATGCTCTCTGAACCCTCAATTTCACCAAAACACACACACGCATAACGATTGAAGCAAGACCCGTCGCGAGCCTGGTTCGAACTCGAAATCTGTCAATAATACTTCAATTCAGGTAATTCAACTAGGGATTTCATTTGGTTTTCCATGGGGAATAAAAGCCCCATGGTTAATTTCATTATCATAACCGGATTGAGGTTCAACTGGATCGAATTGAATTCTAGGGTTCTTGGTGATTTGGGTGTTTTTGATTTAAATGCTTTTGTGAAATGGAAACGGGTTTTCTGACAAGAAATGGGCTTTGGCTCGATGGTTAAAGCTTAAGGGGGGTGAGGCAAGGGACCCGGGTTCGAACCCAAGTCCCTGCATTTTGTTAAGGTGTTTTCTTGATTTATAAAATTCAAAAAATGTTTTTAATATTATTAGTATTCATATAAAAATCATTATTATTTTCTTTTAAATTTCCTAGATATTTAATTAATAAATCTTTTATTCTTTTACCTTGGAAATTATAAAAATTGTTATAAAATGTATTGTTGGTTTTAAATTGTAATGAAATTATTTTTCTTTAATTCTCAAGAATTTCAATTTAATAAATCTTTCATTTTTTTTTATATTTACACGTTTAAATTATATATTTGGAAGAAAATAAATATATATATGTGCATATTTAAAATGTGCATCTATTGTAGTTAATAGATTTATCTTATTCATTTAAGATTACAAATTATTACAATATCAAATAACATATAATAATTCGTTGATAATAAAGGATTAATTACTTATTAATGAAATTATCACAAAAATTTTTATTTGGTCATCTAAATTATAAAATAATAATAAATTGTACCTATCTTATAATTTATAATCGTGGGCTAAACGATTTATTAAATCTCAAATAACATCGTTTTACTATCACATTGTTATCCAAAACCCCAAATTTCAAAGGAAATCGTAGATTCCCGAGTACCGTTAACATTATGATAATTATGGATTAACTTAAAACGTCGTTCTCTAGGTTGAACTTTAACGAACCTTCGGCCTTTAGTACAAGACTCCCTATTTGTTCATCCTTATAATTCATGTGAGTTTCCACACCCCGATTTACTTTATTTCATACGTTTTGGGGTGAAACATGTTAATCGTATAAAAATCACACTTGTAAAGATGTTTGTATTCTTGTAACCCACGTTCAATTCATCTTATATTTTATCATGGTTATTTGAAATCTTGTAAATATTATGTGATTGACACTTGTAAACACAATCATTAACTATTGCTAGCCTAGCGACGTCATAGATCTATGGGCCTAACAAGCCTATTTGGTGCTAAATCCGAGGTTATTACCGGCTCCTGATGACGTATTCTTGATCATCATGGGAACCAAGTACACTTAGCTAATCGTATATTATTCGTTGTGGCCATATTTGTCAAGGTTTGATTGTCACGTTTGTTATCTATTTATATTTGCATTATCCTTTAATCTATGACATGAATTGCCATCTTAATAGATATTATTTTTATGTAAGTACAATCTATGGGAACTCACCAACATTATATGTTGACCGTATTTTTAGCATGTTTCAGAAAATGCTCCAACTTAGTATTGCTTTCGAAGACTTGATATCATCTAGGATTGGACCTAGAGAATAACAAATGACATGCTTGATATTTGATGTTCAAACTAAACTTATGTTATGTTTGGTTGTTTTGAGACTTATGTTTTATATTTTTGTAAGTTATGAATTGGATATTTAATAATATTTACATTTTAAATTAGTGTTGTATGGCATGAACAATCTTAACCCTCACATCTCACGTTTCCGCCGTTAAGGTTGGGGTGTGACAGATTGGTATCAGAGCTCATAACTATAGGGATTTAGGTTATTAGAAATAGTGGCCTAGACTGTGGTTAATGTAGGGACCCTTTTCATGAATAATCATTATGATCTTGTAAGTTGCTTATATGCCTATAACATGATGTTACATGCTGCATGATGAATCCCTTATGTGCTATTTCACTTTACTTAGAAAATGGTGCCTTAGGTGTGTGACTTGAATCTTGTATACCCCAACTTTCTAATCCTCTTCATCTGCTCTTAGTTCTATCACGCCTAGTCTCTTCTCTAAAACTTATTCTCGACTACGTGTGGAATCTTACGCATCATATCGAGTGGATAAAATTCTTTAGACACTATGTCTAAATCTTGAAAATCTCATCAAGGTTTTAATTCTAATAGCCTATAGGGAAGTGTGAGACACATAAACACCTGTATTCTAGATTTCCTGGCAAAAAGCCCTCGGGCTAAGGTAAGCATTTCGTATAAATCCCACTGCGGGACCTGTTATGCTTACCCGGGGATTTCCGGGATGAGTGATAAATTATGGTCAAAATACACATTTTCCCCAAGGTAATTGGAATTAAGTTACTTTGACGTTTCAATGTTCCTATTGGCTATGTGGTACCAAATGGAACCCTCCTGTTTATATTTATTATTTCCAAGATTCATGTCTATTTGAACTGATTTTTATCTTCAAAAATCTAATATCTGCTCTATTTATTCTCTTTTTAGAATGTCTCGTCATCATGGAAAACGTGGTAGCTCCGACCGAAAACTCGCCGCGATGATTGCCCGACAAATGGCTGCTGTCCTTCCAACCATGGTCGCTGAATTAAGTAGCACCTTAATGGCCAACAATAGTAATAATGCGAACCGGAATAATGGTGGTGATGGTAACAATGGCCAAGGGGAGAATAGCAACAATCAAGGGGGAAATAATTGAACATGTACCTTCAAACACTTCAATTCTTGCAAACCTACTAGTTTTAGTGGGAAGGAGGGGGCCACTGGACTTCTCGAGTGGTTGAAAGCATGGAGAACACTTTCATTAATAGTTATGCTGCGAGTGTCCTTCAACAACGGGCACTTACTTGGTGGAATAGTGAAAAGAGAAACCGAGGTGCAGAAGTGGCCTTGGCACTCACTTGGGAAGAATTCAAAAATGTCATGATCCAAAAGTTTTGCCCAAGGAGTGAAATGCAAAAGCTGGAGGAAGAATATTGGAACCTCAAGCAAGATAGTGGCAACCACTTGGCTTACTCCAATCGGCATCACGAATTGAGTATGCTCTTACCGCATATGGTGGATACTGTACCCTGCAACATTAAGAAATTCATCAAAGGGGTACCACCGCAAATTCAAGATGCTGTTGTGGGAAGTAGGCCCACGACTTTAGAGGAAGCAATAAACATCACCGCGCAGCTCACCGAGAATCACATAAGGGCTAGCACTTTGACGGTGAAGGGTCCAAAATCAGCAACAAAGGTGACTCCCGAGGCAACTAAGGAGATGAAGGCTGAACCTTCATTTAAGGTCAAAAAGCGTAAGTTCACACCTGCCCGTAACTTTACTGTGACAGCACCTAATGCCCCACAAAAGCAAGCTGTCATTGCAAACCAAGCACCTGTGGCAAGAGCTTACACTAGTCCACATCCGATGTACGACACCTGCAAGTATCACCATACGGGCAACAACCCATGTCGAATTTTCTCTCTTTGCGGGAAATACGGGCATCTGGTGGCTACGTGTCATTGTGCCCCAAACAACGCTACTATGGTCGCTAACCGAGCCTGTTACAATTGTGGCGAAACTGGTCATTTTCGTCCACAATGCCCTCGTCTTACGGGGAATGTTCCACCGGCTCGAGGACGGGCTTTTAACATCAATGCAAATCAAGCGCAACCAAATAACGATGTGGTGAATGGTACGTCATTCTTTTCCGTTACTTGATCTTTTGTTGTATAAAATTCATACTTGCTTTCCATGTGCCAATGATAGCTCTATATCTGAGCAGGTATGTATCTTGTAAATAATTGCTATGCGTCTGTACTGTTTGATTCGGAGGCGGATAAGAGTTTTGTGTCCTTAGAGTTTGAACCTACCCTTGCTAAACCGCGTTCTAAACTAGAAAAATCCTTTACGGTTGAAGTCGCTGATAGAAAATCTATCATTGTTGAAGTCGTCATTCGGGATTGCATCTTGAGCCTTAACGAGCATGAATTTCCTATTGACCTTATTCCTATGCAATTGGGGAGTTTAGACATCATTATTAGCATGGATTGATTAGCCAAACACTACGCGGAGATTATCTGCTTCGAGAAGTGCATTCGAATTCCACTACCTTCGGGTGATACACTAAAAGTTTTTGGGGAGAGATCATCTAAAGGACTCAAGCTTATGTCATGTATCAAGGCCCGAAAGTTCTTGAGTAAGAATTACATATCCTTTATGGCTTATGTAGTCAACACGAAAGCCAAGGGGAAGGAACTTAAGGATATTCCTATTGTACGAGACTTTCCAATGGTGTTTCCCGAGGATCTTAGTGGATTACCTTCCGTTCGAGAAGTTGAGTTCAAGATTGATCTCATCCCTGGTGCAAACCCTGTGGCTAAGTCACCTTATCGTCTTGCACCCTCGGAAATGCAAGAACTAGCCAGTCAACTGCAAGAATTGACTGATAAGGGTTTCATTCGTCCTAGCTCTTCACCATGGGGTGCACCTGTGCTATTGGTGAAGAAGAAAGATGGTTCGTTTCGCATGTGTATCGACTATCGGGAACTCAACAAACTCACCATAAAAAACCGATACCCTCTCCCTCGAATCGATGACCTCTTTGATCAACTCCAAGGAGTTATGCAATTCTCGAAGATCGATTTACGCTCTGGATATCATCAATTGCGAGTCCATGACAATGATATTCCAAAAACCGCTTTTCGTACTTGATATGGACATTATGAGTTAATGGTTATGCCTTTTGGCTTGACTAATGCAGCTGCGGTCTTCATGGATCTCATGAATAGAGTATGTAAACCGTATTTGGACAAATTCATGATTGTGTTCATCGATGATATTCTCATCTATTCTAAGACAAAAACCGATCACGAGTTGCATTTGCGACAAGTTCTCAAACTTTTGAAGAAGGTGCAATTGTACGCCAAGTTCTCTAAGTGCGAATTTTGGCTTGAAGAAGTTCAATTTCTAGGTCATGTAGTGAATAGCCACGGAATTCACGTCGACCCTGCTAAAATAGAAGCCTTGAAAAATTGGTGTGTTCCCACGACCCCAACTAAAGTCCGCTCTTTTCTGGGTTTAGCGGGTTACTACCGTAGGTTCATTGCAAATTTCTCGAAGATTGCAAAACCACTTACGGAGTTAACCCAAAAGAATAGACTTTTTGAATGGGGACCTGAACAAGAAGAGGCTTTCTAGACACTGAAACGCAAGTTGTGTAACGCTCCTATTCTAACCCTCCCTGATGGAAATGATGATTTTACTGTGTACTATGACACGTCTAATCAAGGCCTTGGTTGTGTGCTCATGCAACGAGGGAAGGTCATAGCATACGCGTCAAGAAAATTGAAGGTTCATGAAGTGAACTACACGACACATGATCTTGAACTTGGTGCTGTGGTTTTTGCCTTAAAGATTTGGAGGCACTACCTTTATAGGACGTAATGCATAGTCTACACCGATCACAAGAGCCTTCAACACGTGTTCAATCAAAAGGATCTCAACATGAGGCAATGACGTTGGATTGAGTTGATTAGCGACTACGACTGTGACATTTGTTATCATCCTGGAAAGGCGAATGTTGTAGCCAACGCGCTAAGTTGCAAGATCCACAGTAAGACTGTCTCACTTCAAGAAATTCAAGATTGAAGACAATGGTTTGACACACTGGGAGAATTTGATACTGAGGTTCACGTGGATGTCATCGAGGCTACTATCATGCTTCACAATATAAGGATTGATAGTGACCTCGAGTTTTGCATCTGAAAGGCTCAACAAGCGGCATTAACTGAGGAAAGGAAGGAAGAAGAACTAGAGTTTAACGTTCGGTCACAACTGGAAACAAAACCGAATATGATGTTGTGTTTCTTGAACCGACTCTGGATTCCAAATTGCGACAACCTTCGTAACTTCATCATGAAAGAAGCTCATCAAACACGTTATTCTATTCACCTTGTGTCCGATAAGATGTATATGGATCTGCGTGGCCAATATTGGTGGCCAGGGATGAAGAAAGATATCGCTTCTTATGTAGCAAAATGCCTCACGTGTGCAAGGGTCAAAGCGGAACATCAACGGCCTAATGGCTTACTTGAGCAACCTGAAATCCCTATGTGGAAATGGGAGCACATATCCATGGATTTCGTAACCAAATTACCTCGTACTCCTCGTGGTCATAATAATGATAATAACAATAATAATAATAATAATAATAATAATAATAATAATAATAATAATAATAATAATAATAATAATAGGTGGTAAATTATAAAATAAATAAATAAATAAATAAAAGAAAATATATATATACATATATATATATATATATATAGGTATATATAATTAGACAAATAAAAACTATTTAAAATTTAAAATGTTTTAATTTAAAAACTTTTGGGCATGAAATAATAAGTTTAAAACCCAAGGGATCAAATGTGAAAACTTTTAAAACTCAAAATCCCCCCCCCCCCATTTCAAACCCCGATTTTCCGATGGCCGGCCGGTCTAACTACGGCGCGACTCCGGCGACCACTAAAACCTCGACAAAACACATTTTTCTTGCTCCCAAACTGTTCCATTCAATTCGGGAGTCCGTTTCGAACCCATAATCATCCACAATTTCGGTTTTGGTTGGGTTTTCATTACACACATCCTAAACCGAAATCATCATTCAAAGAACCAATGGTTTCAACTCCAATTCGACCGAATTAAGTTAAATGAATTTCTGAAAACGTGTTAGGAATCAATTCGGAATCAAAATCATTCAATCTCTACAATTAAAACCGACTAATTACTCATGAGCAGGTTCAGAACTCCCGAACGAATTCATTGAACTCGTAGTGTCGAAACCGAAGAAATTGAACCTATATAAACGAGGCAAAACCAACAACAAAACCCTTTGATGCTCTCTGAACCCTCAATTTCACAAAAACACATACACGCATAACGATTGAAGCAAGACCCGTCGCGAGCCTGGTTCGAACTCAAAATCTGTCAATAATACTTCAATTCAGGTAATTTAACTGGGGATTTCATTTGGTTTTCCATGGGCAATAAAAGCCCCATGGTTAATTTCATTATCATAACCGGATTGAGGTTCAATTGGATCGAATTGAATTTTACGGTTCTTGGTGATTTGGGCGTTTTTGATTTAAATGCTTTTGTGAAATGGAAAGGGGTGTTCTGATAAGGAATGGGCTTTGGCCCGATGGTTAAAGCTTAAAGGGGGTGAGGCAAGGGACCCGGGTTCGAACCCGAGTCCCTGCATTTTGTTAAGGTGTTTTCTTGATTTATAAAATTCAGAAAATGTTTTTAATATTATTAGTATTCATATAAAAATCATTATTATTTTCTTTTAAATTTCCTAGAAATTTAATTAATAAATCTTTTATTCTTTTACCTTGGAAATTATAAAAATTGTTATAAAATGTATTGTTGGTTTTAAATTGTAATGAAATTATTTTTCTTTAATTCTCAAGAATTTCAATTTAATAAATCTTTCATTTTTTTTATATTTACAAGTTTAAATTATATATTTGAAAGAAAATAAAAATATATATGTGCATATTTAAAATGTTCATCTATTGTAGTTAATAGATTTATCTTAATCATTTAAGATTACAAATTACTACAATATCAAATAGCATATAATAATTCATTGATAATAAAGGTTTAATTTCTTATTAATGAAATTATCACAAAAATTCTTATTTGGTCATCTAAATTATAAAATAACAATAAATTATACATATCTTATAATTTATAATCGTGGGCTAAACGACTTATAAAATCTCAAATAACATCGTCTTACTATCACATTGTTATCCAAAACCCCAAATTTCAAAAGAAATCATAGATTCTCGAGTACCGTTAACATTATGATAATTATGGATTAACTTAAAACGTCGTTCTCTAGGTTGAACTTTAACGAAGCTTTGGCGTTTAGTACAAGACTCCCTATTTGTTCATCCTTATAATTCATGTGAGTTTCCATACCCCATTTTACTTTATTTCACACGTTTTGGGGTGAAACATGTTAATCGTATAAAAATCACACTTGTAAAGATGTTTGTATTCTTGTAACCCATGTTCAATTCATCTTATATTTTGTCATGGTTATTTGGAATCTTGTAAATATTATGTGATTGACACTTGTAAACACAATCATTAACTATTGCTAGCCTAGCGACGTCATAGATCTATGGGCCTGATAAGCCTATTTAGTGCTAAAGCCGAGGTTATTACCGGATCCTGATGACGTATTCTTGATCATCATGGGAACCAAGTACACTTAGCTAATCGTATATTATTCGTTGTGACCATATTTGTCAACGTTTGATTGTCACATTTGTTATCCATTTACATTTGCATTATCCTTTAATCTATGACATGAATTGCCATCTTAATAGATATTATTTTTATGTAAGTACAATCTATGGGAACTCACCAACATTATATGTTGACCGTATTTTTAACATGTTTCAGGAAATGCTCCAGCTTAGTATTGCTTTCGAAGACTTGATATCATCTAGGATTGGACCTAGAGAATAACAAATGACATGCTTGATATTTGATGTTCAAACTAAACTTATGTTATGTTTGGTTATTTTTAGACTTATGTTTTATATTTTTGTAAGTTATGAATTGGATATTTAATAATATTTACACTTTAAATTAGCGTTGTGTGACATGAACAATCTTAACCCTCACATCTCAACGTTTTCGCCGTTAAGGTTGGGGTATGACAAGGTTCAAGATAGAGAACTCTAAGAAAGGTTTGGTACCTATTCAAAGAGGGACAATATTGTGTGCATCTCAATGTCCAAGCTCAAAAGATGAGCAAGAAAGGATGAAGGAAATCCCATATGCATCTGCTATAGGATCCATCATGTACGCAATGATATGCACTAAACCGGACGTGTCATGCGCTTTGAGCATGACAAGCAGATATCAGCAGAATCCAGGAAATTGCCATTGGATAGCTGTTAAGAGTATATTGAAATACCTTAGGAGGACTAGGGATATGTTTCTAATATACGGATCTGGTGAAGAGGAACTCGTTGTAAAGGGTTACACAGATGAGAGTTTCCAAACTGATCGAGATGATTCTCGATCACAATCGGGGTATGTCTTCATTATGAATGGAGGGGCAGTGTCCTGGAAGAGTTCGAAGCAGGATGTGGTGGCATTGTCCACTACAGAATCAGAATACATCGTCGCTTCATTGGCAGCACAGGAAGCTGCATGGTTAAAGAAATTCATTGCCGATCTAGGGGTAGTCTCTACCATTCAAGATTCTCTAGACATCTTTTGTGACAACGAGGGTGCGATTGCTCAAATCAAGGAACCCCGTGCACATCAAAAGACAAGGCACATTGAGCGGAGATTCAACTACACAAGGGATGAAGTTGAAAAAGGAAATATATGTATTCGCAAAGTTCACACCGATCAAAATATTACGGATCCACTCACGAAGCTCCTTGAAATGCCAAAGTATGAGAGTCATACTTGTGCCTTAGGACTTCGATATTCTAGTGATTGGATTTGATCTATTTAGTATTTAAATATCAGAACAATTGTTATTTTGACTCATATATATATATATATGATTATGATACTATGAGTTATGTTCCATTTTAGCATGTTTAGATCCATGAATATGTTTATTATTCTAAATGTCCGTGTTCGGTCATATTTGTGGGAACAAATATGAAGGTAAGACGATTATGAACTTGGATTGGTGGATATTCATAAGGTATGAATATAGAGTAAGAGGTTGCTACCAAGGTTTATAGATATTTGTAGGATACAAATATTGGACTGATCAAATTTTACTGCATGGAATTATGAAATTGATCATAAGTAAATTTGTGTAAAGACGAATATCGTTATATCCTCCGACTTGAGACACATATTAGGTTTCGATATTCACCAAATATTATACTTTGATCTGGTTCTTTGCTGTTCTGAAATAATGGACAGTACATAAGGCTAGTTTCAGGTGTGATACAAGGTGATTATAAGAAACGTATGTAGTCAAGATGGGATTTGTTCCTCTTATTCATAGAGAGTATGATGTCTAAGGCCTGATTAAGTTAAATCAACAAAGAATGGTCATTCTGTGTCTCTGAATTTAACATGACATCTGTAACAAAAAGATTAATGATTGATTCACCTAAATCATTTTCAAGTAAGGGACTTGAGGAAGATGATGTTATTGAATGGCACTTCGTCATGCGTATTAGGGGTAGTAAACCGTTGTTAGGCGGTATTTGCTACTTGCATCAATCCTCTATGTATCTTGTGCAAGTAGGAGATTGTTGGACATGGTCTGCCCAAGACACATATTGAATTGATGAGGCTAGTACGTTATGATCCAAGTCGGGTCATACCCAATAACAAGCTAGACAAACACCTACAATATTTATTTTATGATATGATCATGTAAATAGATATTGACACTTAAAATATTTAGAAATTGGGTTTCTTAAAATATTTAGAAATTGGGTTTCTAAATATTTACACTAGTGTTATTGATAAATTATATGGATAATTTGTTCTAAAGAGAGAGTACTTTGTATTGTTATTCAAATGGTTGAACAAACAATACAAGTTTTTTTGTCGTCATTTCTATTTCTTCATCCGCATTTACTAATGCGGATGTGTTTTGAGGAAATGAGGATGAATGTTCCTCATCCGCATTTACAAATGCGGATGTGCATTTATGAAAATGCTAAAGGAATTTATTCATCTGCATTTACAAATACGGATGAGCATTTAAGGAAATGCTGATGAAACTGATCGTCCGCATTTACTAATGCGGATGTGCATTTGGGAAATGCTGATGAACAGTTCGTCCGCATTTACAAATGCGGATGTACATTTGGGAAATGCGGATGAAGTTTCTTCTTCCGCATTTATAAATGCGGTAAGAGTTTGTTCATCCGCATTTACTAATGCGGATGAATATTAGAGAAATGCGGATGGGTTAAAGGGATGGGTCCCGCCCACTTTTCTCTCACTCTGAAATTCAGTTTCATAGGACGTGCAATATATGATTGCAATCAACCACTCTCTCTGATAACTTACAACACACACAAAGGTGCAGATCGGTGTTCCTGTTGCTTTTCTCTCGATCGGTCGAAGAAAACCAAGAACAGAACTCGATTCAAGTGCAGAAAATCCTAGCAACCTGGTGTTTTGTTGGAAGCTTGGGGTAGACAAGCTTGAGGTTTCCTGCTTTGGAAGCTGCCGATCAACGATCATCTTCCTCTGTCCCATTCGAGAGGTAGATTTCTAAACACCCTATGGTTATTTGTAAGCATGAATTTTCATATAACGATCCATTACGGGTTTTAACAAATATATAAATTGGTTTATATATATATATATATATATATATATATATATATATATATATATATATATATATATATATATATATATATATAGATAGATAGATATTAATTGAAACAAGTTTTTCTTTCATATTCCGCTGCGTTTTTCATTTTATAAGGATAAAATGACTCTGAAAAACATGTGAAAACCCCAACAAGCTGAAACCATAAAACCACTTATGTAAAGTTTATTTTTTATTTTGTGATTGTTTTGACAAAAATACCCTTAATGTAGGAAATTCTAATATAGGAAACTTAACAAAAAGTTAACGATGTTAATTAGAAATAGTTAAATGGGTTTAAACGGTAAACTTTGTTAAACATTTAGATACAAATGGAAAAAATTAAACGTTTGCACTCAAATGGTACTTTCTATGATACCTCAGAGATGAAAAATATATTTAACTCATAATTAAAAGACGAATTTTGTAATCTACTAGTTATTGAAACCCACCTACACCCAACCTCTTAGGGTGTTCAAGGTTTGGTTTGAAACAATGAAACCTTCCAAATCGATCATTAGCTTGGTTTCACGGTCGGTTTTTAAAATGTCATTAGTCGGTCGGTTTATGAAACCGCGCTAAATAGTTTAGCGTGCATTTTTGACCAAATGCCGTTTGTAAAAAACGGACCGACATTTACGTACTAGACTTTGCAATTTTTTAATTTCGTCTGTGTGTTTCACCGATTATTTCCTTAGATTAAATAAGCTAACAATGGTGGCTTACACTTACTTTATTATGGGCTATCATTTGAATTAAGATTTAAAATTTTTCTTTATTTGTAAATTAAATAGTTTAGTTGTCTAAGTTATTATTATCTTGTAAATGATTAATAAAAATTTAATCAGATATTTATGTAATATATATTTTATAAAAATCGTCTTTTATTTAAATTACAAGAATAGTCCTTTTGGTGTAAAGATATAAATATATGAATTTATTGACAAATCTAATGATAGTTAGTAAAAGAACATAATTTTTTAAAACATTAAACTAAAGAATGTTTTGTGTACTTATCGAAGATTAATGACCTAATTCATAATCATTTATATAGATAAAGAATTTAATCTACAAAATATTAATCGTAGTGGAGAGATCTAGAGTTGCACAAATCGGGTTTGGGCCGGACCCGGGCCGGGTACAAAACCGGGTTTGGGCCCAACCGGGTTTTTTGTACCCGGGTATTGGTGAACCCGGGTACGAACCCGGGTCGGGTTCAGCGAGATACAAACCCTACCCGGTATACCCGGGTAGGGTCGGGTCGGGTTCGGTTCGGGTATGAAACCCGGGTTCAACCGGGTTTTTGCCTTTTTTTTTGTTTTTTTTTTCTTTTTTCTTTTCTTGTGTGTGTGTCGAACACCGGGTCGTATGTTTTTTTTTTCTTATATTTTCTTTCCTTTTTTTTCTTTTTATTTTTCTTTTCCTAACCGGATTCACTTGAATGACAAAAATTTAAACAACTTAATATATAAATATATATAAATCTTGAGCAGAAAATGTAAAACATTTGAATGACAAAGAAATTTAAAAAGAACATGAAAGACATATAATATTAAAACAACTTAAAAATAACAATATCGTCTAATTTTATCTACTACGAGATGCTTGATCAAATGCTAATTCTTCATCGGATATGCCAGAAGATACTCCGTCTTCTACCTCTTCATCATGTACTTTAGCTTCGAGTGTAATCTCGTCTTCGAGGCTTGTTTGGTCTTGTATACGATCCGTTGCGTCTAAGTGATCCTTTAAACAAATGCACATCTCCACTGCTTCCGGAGTTAGTCTTGTTCTTCGTAATGATATTACCCTGCCACTAAGAGAAAAAGCAGATTCCGAAGCTACCGTAGAAGCTTGGACGCTTAGTAAATCACGGGCCATAGCAGAAAGAATCGGAAATTGAGATTCTTTTCCTTTCCACCAAGCCAAAATATCGAATGCACGATAATCTTCGGTAGTCATAGTGGAAATAAAATCCGTTCCACTATATCTACCGAGCTCACTTGTTGGGGTGTTACCTCTTTGACGTTTAGCCGTCACATCCCGAACAACATTCAACATAGTCAAAACAGGGTCTTTAAACGAGGTACTAGCACTTGAGGTTGATCCGCTTGGCATGGTTATGTTTATGTTAGACCCATATCTATTTAAATAAAAATTATAAATTGTTTTCAAACTATGATTAAAATTTTTTTTTGACTCGTTTGAAAAATCAGGGTTTTCGTCATGCATATCCAAATTGTCATTTATCTTATCTATCAAACATTCAACCCCCGCAACATTTAGAAACGGATTTAAAGCGGCGGCACACGTAAAACGGGTGGTAAGTCCTTAAATATTTTTTAAACTTTTCTTTCATTGGTTCTATCATTTGATTAAACATATTATTTTTATTTTGAAAATTTTTAAAATTCAAAGACATAAAATATAGTTCTTGAAGCACCGAATAACTAGTGGAATAATAAACTCCCGATAATTTTGTTGTTGAGTTTTTAAAAACCTCAAGAAACTCGGATAGACGTTGAAGATTCTCCCAACCCGCATCCGGAAATGGGTCGGCTTCACCATTATCCGAAAGACTATTATGAAAAGCTTTCAAAGTGCCCTTTTGTTTTAAAGCACATTCAAACATGTGACAAGTCGAATTCCACCGAGTAGGTACATCCCAATTAGGACCTAAAAATCTAGAGTGCGTATCCTTACAAAGTTGTTTATAATCTTGATATCTTCTTCTACTTTTTTTAAAAACGTCATGTAACATAAATCGAAAAGATGTAATAAAGTTATTAACATATTGCCCGGATAGTCCGTCTTGCACTACTAAATTAATAATATGTGCAACACAACGAGTATGGAAAAATCACCGTTTGCAATCGGAAGATATTTTAATTTTAATTTTTCAACCGCGGTTGTGTTGTTAGAGGCGTTATCAAATGCAATTGAAAAAAGTTTATTTTCTAATTTAAAAGTACTTATTACATTATTTAAAAAGTAAAATAAAAATTCTCCGGTGTGTGGATGCGGAAAAAGATCAAATGCAATCGTACGTTTCATCAATTGCCATGAATTGGGATCCACCCAATTAGCGGTGACGCAAAGGTACGATTCGGGTAAACCGTGTGGAGCCGACCAAACGTCACTAGTTAAGTTTACACCGATATTTAAATTTTCAAATAATACAATTAAATCATTTTTTGCTTGTTTCCATAATTTTAAACAATAACGTCTAAGTGTAGTACGACTTACGTGAGTGTAACGAGGTTGAAGCGTCTCTCGAATTAAGTTGGTCAACCGAGGTTTGTCGAAGTGACTAAAAGGCAAAGCTTCTTGAATCACGAACTTCGCCATTCGATCTCGAACCGTATTAACATCGTAATTAAAGATTCCACCGTCTCCACCCAATTGTGTTTGTTGCGAATCCGGATTACTTTTCAACGACTTACAAAACTTCTTGCTAATGTGTTTGTTTAAAGTCGTGTTAGAATCTTTAGCAAGCAAAGCTTCACAAAACTTGCAACGAGCCTTTACAGACCCGTCACTCAACTCAACCATATCCCAATTGCACCAAACATCCATGTTACGATTGTGTGCAAGAACACGAACGACGGTTGGAGCGTTGGACGAACCTTGACCAACGGAAGATTGTGAGTGAGCCATATCAAGATTGAAGAGAGTGAAAGTGTAAAACGAGAGAGTGAACGTGTAAAGCGAGAGTAAACGAGAGTATTTTTTGCGTTTTTTGCGTATGTTTTTGCGTTTGAGACTTGGGTACTAAACCATATCAACCCACACCTATTTATACTAACTTATAAGCCTAAAAGTGACAAAAAAACGGTCACAAATCGATCCCAACGGCTATATAGCCGTTAAAAACGGCCACTTTTTTTTAAAAAAAAAAAAAACGGTCGAAACCGGGTACAACCTGGGTTCAACCGGTTCCGGGTCGGGTCGGGTCGGGTCGGGTTCGGGTCGGGTTCTAAGAAATTCTAGAAAATCATACCCGGTTCCAACCCTACGGTTTTTTTTTGGGTCCAACCCGGGTATGCATATACCGGGTCGTACCCGTACCCGGTTCCGGGTCGGGTCCGAACCCGGGTTTTATGCCCAAGTCTAGAGAGATCAATACCGGAAAAGAGTCGGTTTATTCACCAAAGTGAAAGGCTTAAATTGCCAAATACACATGCAACAAATAAGAATTACTTCCAATAATCTGCGCTTAAATCAGGGGAGAAGCTTCTTTGGGTCTTTTTTTAGTCAGTAGTGTAAATTTTTTGTCCGATAGTGGAAATTTTTTAATAAATATGTCCGTCCCTTTTAAAATAGTTTACTTTCAGTCCCGCCTCCTATAAACTTTGGTTCAAGTTCCGTCACTGGCTTAAATCATATCTGACTTCAAACCTTCCACGAAGATAACTTGACTGTCCAACCCCAAGGCTCTCGTGAGAATGTCAACCACTTGTTCCTAGGTATGACATGATTTCACTTTTGTTGGAATTCAAGAAGCAACAAAACGTGAAATGATTAATAGAGGATTAAAAACATGAAAAAGCAAACTATTATTTTGATAACAAACGAACAGATACAAGAACATTAGACTCAATAATCTGTTTCGATCCATATATCTATAATAATAAAAAAAAGGTTTTTATATACGACTTGTTATAATTCTAGAGCTCATAAATTTTATTTTCTCGCTTCTCTCTCCTAATAAACATCAATTAACTACAAATGATATTATTTAGTTCTTTTCATATTAAAAATATTTTTTATTAAATTAAAAAAAATAGATCTTTCTACAAATGCAATTTGTAAAGAAATAATTTATTTATAAAATAAGAAATTTTTTCAAAACAAATATCAAACTTTTAAATAATACAATATATTTTAAAACCTGTGGCTTTTAAAAAATAATTTTCTTATGAAACAAAAATAATTAAATTTCAAAGTTATAATAACGAAATTACTATAAGTGACACTTTTTTTTAAAAAACGGTTTGTTTTGAAATAATTTGTTTAAAAATCAACCTTTTTTTATAAAAAAAAATTAAATAAAAGTTTAAAAAATGATATAATCCTTTTATCACTCGTACGTGATGTCAATCATATCTTATATCAAAAGACCATTTTAGAATTAATTAATTTTTATTAATAACTATTTAATATTTTATTTATTCAACCCGTGTGGCTGTGCAATACACGGGGTACTAACCTAGTAAAAATATATAATATAAATATATAATGAATCGTTGCTTGAGATGGATGCACCAATTCAATATAATGTGTTAGTGTAACATAACCGTACCATAACTACTAATCCTAAAGATACACAATGACAGACGTTTTGTTCTTGACATTTTTACCGGACACACCCATATGGTTTACATACTTGACATAACATATAATAATACATAGTACACTTTTAAGATTAACTAGTTTCATACCCCGCGCGCGTTGCGCGAGGAATTCTACGCCTGCTTCTTTGACTCGTGGAATCCACGATCGCATTTGGTTTGTAAAAATGGTGCCCCATCATCAACAGCTCATTGTTCTTCGTTCTAGCAGCAGCTAAACAAAAACCTATTGAAATGTGAAGTTGTTACAATTATGCAACAGTCCTCAAATAGTTTAAACAACACACAAATGTATGCTCTTATAGGCTAGAAATATAGGAACTGAACAAAAGTTGATAAAACTGAAAATGTACCATTCTCTGGTTGCCTTCTTGCCTAGCTTTGAACAAAATTCGAATCTGTTTTTGGTTTTTGAAATTGTAATGAACAGATCTTCAACGTCGAAACCTTCTGTTTTAATTTGGTTGTTATGTTTACAAGCTATATCCTTTGACAACACAGTTGAACTTAACTATACACGTCTAATGTCACTAATTTCTTCATATCGACTAATCATTTATTTTGTTTCACTTATTCATACCTTGAAACACCTTTCCTGATGAATTTTTGACGTTAAATCTTGCCATTTAAGTTTAAAATTACTTACTGATCTATGCAAGAACTAAATACCTTGAAAAGCTTCCTTGCGAATGACTTCCAATCCTTCTGTTAGTTCACTTATAACCTAATAAAAACACAAATCCTGATGATTTAAAATTTAAATGCCCTAATCTACTTAAAACCATGTGAATAGATAAGTTTTGTAAAATTTTATTAAGACTGTACCTTCAATAAAAAAATTTACAGGAAGATGCCAGTTGCTTGTATTTGGGGCCATCTTGCTTCCTGGTTATTGCACATGTTTATGTAAAAACGCATTTGGTAAATAAATACATCGACAAAGGCTTCCTAGATGACAATAATATAAAATCACCTTTGGTAACTGCAGACATCAACAACAATACAATAAATAACTTCAAACCTAAATTCCTACTTAGGAAGAAAAAGTGACAAGCTTAAACAGATTCCTGTTTCACTTTGGTTTATTTCTTGAAATGCATACACATGACATGAAGTTGAATGCAAGTTATCGCTTCAAATATGTAGGAACATAAATAAACTCAAATGGTCAATCGATAATCCTTACACTTCCATCTAAACCGACGATGTTTCCATGATTATGGAACTTTAATAAATTGGAGAACCAAATGCAATATGTAAAAGCCAACACTCACGTGACATTTGTAGTTATACTAAGCACAAGAAAGTTTCCTGCAACGCTTAAC
The DNA here is from genome assembly GCA_025506505.1 of Flaveria sonorensis. Classification (NCBI taxonomy): domain Eukaryota; kingdom Viridiplantae; phylum Streptophyta; class Magnoliopsida; order Asterales; family Asteraceae; genus Flaveria; species Flaveria sonorensis. The sequence goes on along the minus strand of CM046433.1, from coordinate 62,041,960 downwards.
GCTACTAACCTGATTAGAAGGTGCAAGTCATTTTTTAACTTGATCTGAAATACCACGACTTTTCCCTTTGGTGGTTTGTTTTCTGTTACTACCTGCAATGAATAACTACCAATATGAAGAAGACTTATAGTAGGCCATATTTATGAAATCCCAAATACACCCATCTGATGGTTTAGAGCAATATTTTGCAAATTGCATTCATGGGTACAAATTTATCCATCTAAATGATCATGCCGATGTGCAATTGTTCATGGTAGATGAAATCAGATCAAAGCGAAACAACAAAATAATATTCTCATGACGGATCTAAGAGCATGCATAAGAAATAAAGTAAAGAGCATTTATTATTGTTAATTGATTGTGTAACAGGCAAAATTTTGGATTAATCAGCATCAGTGGTCCTCTGTTTTAGGGTGATCGTCACCGTAAAGAGCGTCGTCAATAAAATCGTCGTCGCTATTTGCGTTATGATTGATTCTCCGTGAGCTCTTTCTTTGGTGTCATTGATCAGCCAAGAACTTCGGCCCGCATGATCAAATTCTTGGCCCGAAAAGCACCGGTGGTTTCACCAAAGTATCTTGTGGACGGTGCCGGTAAAAAAAACTGAATTGAAATTGAAATTAGGTCAAAAAGCAAAGAGGCAGTTTTAAAAGAGGATCCCACGCATCATAGGCTTGTACTTAGCGCAGGACCACATACACGAACACACTTTTTTTCATTCATAAATTAAAAAATTAATACATATAATATCCACTACTTCCCCCTAATCTTCACGCCTTGAACTTTCTTCTTTTCTTCTTGAATTGCAAACATCTGAACCAGTTGACTGCGGGTCTTCAATAGGAGGTGGAGATTGATAGGTTTTAGGGAATACAAGTTTCAGATTGACGGATCTGATTGTAAATTTTAACTTTCTACCTGGTGTTTTGGTCACATAAACAGTAAACGTCATCAAAAAACTAACAAGGTTAACTTTTAGTTAGTAAGGGATTTTTGGAGGAAAATAACCTTAAAGTTAGGAGTGTTTGTAAATATTTCCTGTGTTTGAATTAATCTCGCCCAATAAATCGTTATATTATTAAAATACAATAACCCAAAAATTGTTAAAATGGAAAAGAAAAATACTAAAACTTAAGTGGTTTTGTAATTAGAAAAAAAAAAGTGTGATTAAGTTTAACGAAACAAGTAGGAAACTTGGTTATTATTAACAGAACTATTTCTTGGAAAATTAATATTTGTGTTTACTAAGAAAGCGAAATGTATAATCTACCAACTATATTTGTATTTTATTTATCATTCTAGTTTTTGGAATTTTTAAAGTGGCCAATTATAATGCATATAATATTTCAAGTAATTGAAACACGAGTTTTTTTTTGAGGGGGTTGGGGGTGTTGTCCAGCCTGGAAAACTAATATGTGGCGCTGATTAAAATAATATCTATCATCCGAAGCATGATCGTACAATTGCCGTTAAAATAAATATAAAAAAATTAGAACACAAGGTTCAAAATACATTCTCCAAAAGTCATGTATATCATCGACGATTCGACCACGTTAAATTTAGTTTAGATTCCAACGAGTCCACCAAAACATGAACATCAAAGGGTTTTAATAAAACGAGGTTGGGGTGTTTAAAATTATTCGAATCCGAGAATCTGATCCGAAATATCCGAAATATCTGAATTTTTGGATGTCCAAAAATTCAAAATCGGATTCGGATAGTGATTTTAAAAGTTTCGGATATTCGGATATCTGATTATCCGAAAACTAAAAAATGCTTTTTACTTTGTTAAATTTTAAACATATTTTTATTTTAGATTGAGATTTTTTAGCGCATATTAGGATTTTTATGATATGAGTTGGTTTTTTATGTTATTTTTATAATAACATATGTCTAATTACTGTAAAAGAAACTAAAACATAAAAAATAAAAAGTGAATTCGGATATCTGAATCACTATTCGTATCCGTATCCGAAATTTCAGATATCCAAAATTTTGAATACAGATAGTGATTTCTAATATCCGAAATTTTTGGATATCCGAAATTCGAATATTCAAAATTTCGGATATCCAACTTTGAACACCCCTAAAACGAGAGACGAGTGACAAAATGAGAAACAATTTAATGTTAATGAAACTTTGAACACCCCTAAAACGAGGGACGAGTGACAAATTGAGAAACAATTTAATGTTAATGAAATATGAACACATATATTTAGCGGAAGATAAAAATCATAACCCATCGTTTACATAATGTAAGGCCCCGTTCCCGGGACGCCTACAATTGGTCCGTCATCGCGTAAAACATTTAAAACATATTATTTGCAGCGAAATTTAAAACTTTTCATTCATGATTAAAATCGTGTCAATACATCAAATCATTCAGTTACATCTCAAAATCTTGTTAATTCAATAATCATTTCCAAAAATATGGATGCTAGACGCAAATCATTCCCAGTGGCTTATGCATCCATGTCTGCACCTTCTCAGCATCAAACTATTACCTGCCAACTATTATGCATACAAAAATCAGCTACGCTGAGTGAGTTCTAGTTTATAATTAAAATACTATACTTTTCGTTAAAACATATCCTTTACTTTCGTTCATGATCACACATCGTACGTACATCTTGATAATAATTATTATTATCTTATCATCATCGTTCATAATCGTTCGTTTTCGTACTTTCTTTCGTTCTTTCACTTCTAATCTAGATCTTGTCATAGGCTACGCCCCATCGTCATGCATGAAGCAACTTCTGTCTTGGGGTCGAGCGACAAGGAACCCGTTTTCGTACGTCTTGATCAGTCACAAAGACTGACCCCCCTGTGTGCATCCTCATGGGTTAGCTAAACCTCACACAGTTGAGCTAACAACCCCTCAATGAGTTGTGAACCTCCTGTCAGTTTCCTTGCATGACTTTCATTCATTCATTACGTTCCACTTTTCATTATGGTTATCTTTCACTTTATTGCATAATACTTTACTTACATTCGTATATATTCAAGTAAAGTTACATCATAAAACATATAGTTTTAAAATCGTTAACATGAAAAGATAACACATCATACAAAGTAGCGTAACATGCGAAAACCCATATACAACAGCAACTTTCTCATGCGAGAACTCCCTTTCGCGCGAGAATCTCACACAGGCAAATCCTGCACATCACATCATCCTTATTCGCACGAGAACCACCTGTCGCGCAAAAACATACAGGTCGCGCGAAAACTTTCTATCCGCAATAACAACCTGTCGCGCGAGAACATCTCCTCGCGCGAAAACTTCCCAGATTCAAATTCCATAACGTACGACTGAACTGTTCGCGCGAAAACTTCTTACTTTACCCGCCCAGTCACAACTTATCGTGTCTAAGGCTGTTCTACCATGCAAACATCCTAAACATCATCAAGCCAAGCATAAACAGACATTTTAAAATGTTCTAGTATGCATAATAGCCCCAAAATGTAAAACTTGCATAAAAAGGGGACTAGAAACTCACCTCTTGAAGTTTCAGCACACCAACAACCTTCCCGGAGCCTTTGACGAACGAAAACTACATAACCATGCGTTATATATATCAATAATCCATTCTTAGTACATAACTCGAGTTACTACACGAGTTACATACCTTAAACACTTGGATTCTTCACTTTCTTTCTCTATGCAGCCGATTTCTCTCTCTAGCTGTAGTACTTCTCGCGTGAACTAGAGTCTGGCTGGATGTTCTCAGCTATTTATACCCAGTAACACTTTTCGCCCAGGTTTCTCGTGCGAGAACTCCCTTTCGCTCGAAAACTTCCTTCTTATGAACTTCTCGCGCGACAGCCTCCTATCGCGCGAGAACTTTTTCATGCCTTCTTTTTCTTGAGATTTTCTGGCATTACAAGTCCACCCCCCTTATTGAGGTTTCGTCCCCGAAACCTGTTAGCTCTCAAACAGCTACGGGTAATGTTGTCTCATGTCTTTCTCGGTTTCCCATGTGGACTCAGAACCCTTTTGGTGTTTCCACTGTACACGCACAAGTGGAACCACTTTATTCCTTAACCTCTTCTCCTTTCTATCGATGATAGCCACCGGTTGCTCCATATAATTGAGCCTTTCATCCACCTCGATATCCTCCAATGGCACAATCATATCCTCATCGGTTAAGCACTTTCTCAGATGAGATACATGGAACGTCGGATGAATTCCACTTAACTCATCGGGTAGCTCCAATCGATAGGTAACCTCTCCTACTCGAGCAATGATTCGGAAAGGCCCTATATACCTCTGGCTCAGCTTACCCTGCTTTCTGAACCGGATGATCCCCTTCCAAGGCGAGACCTTCAACATGACTCTATCACCCACTTTGAATTCAATTGGTCTATGCCTTTTGTCAGCATACGACTTCTGTCTATCTTTTCCTGCCTTCATAAAGGCCTTGATTTTCTCCAGCTTTTCAGTCGTAGCCTCGATCACCTCAACACTTCCCAACTCTTTCTGCCCAATGTCACCCCAACATACGGGCGTTCTACACTTCCTACCATAAAGCATCTCATAAGGAGGCATACCAATGCTGGCATGATAACTGTTGTTATATGAGAACCTAGCTAATGGTAAGTGTTCATCCCAACTTCCTCCAAAATTGATCACGCATGCCCGGAGCATGTCCTCCAATGTTTGGATCGTCCTCTCCGATTGACCATCTGTCTGAGGATGGTAAGCCGTACTAATATGTAGTCTCGTCCCCATCGCATCATGGAATCTCTTCCAAAACTTCGATGTAAACCGAGTGTCACGGTCGGACACGATAGACACCGGCACACCATGACGAGCTACGATCTCCTTGATAAACAGATCCGCCAACCTCTCGGATGAATACGTCTCACGGATTGGCAAGAAATGAGCACTCTTCGTCAGACGGTCTACTATCACCCATATGGCATCATACCCTCTTTCCATACGTGGCAACTTCGTAATGAAGTCCATGGTGACGTGCTCCCATTTCCACTTGGGTATATCCAAAGGTTGGATCTTCCCGTATGGCTTCTGATGCTCTGCCTTCACTTGCAAGCAAGTAAGGCACTTACTCACATACTCCACCACATCGCGCTTCATTCCCGGCTACCAGTAGTCTTTCTTCATGTCCTGGTACATCTTCGTGGCACCGGGTGAATCGAGTATCGAGTCTTATGGGCCTCATCCATAATCTTTCCTTGTAGATCCCCGTAACGAGGAATCCACATCCGTCCAAACCGGGTTCTAACACCGGGAGTGTTCTCACCCAACTTCGAGACTAGACCTCTCATCCTTTTGGAGTTAAGGCGCTCTTCTTTCAACGCCTCATCTTGGAACCCCTTGACCTGTGTCATCACATCGGATGTCATCACCAACTAGTAAGCTTTCACCCGGATTGGCTCGGGTCTCTCCTTTCGGCTAAGGGCATCCGCCACTATGTTGGCCTTGCCCGGATGGTAGTGGATCTCATAATCATAATCCTTGATCAACTCTAATCACCTCTTTTACCTCATATTGAGGTCCTTCTGCTCAAAGAAGTATTTCAAGCTCTTATGGTCAGTGAAGATAGTGCACTTCGTCCCGTACAAGTAGTGCCTCCAAATTTTCAAAGCAAAGACCACAACCACTAGCTCCAAGTCATGATTAGGGTAATTAGCCTCATGGATTTTCAATTGTCGAGATGCATAGGCTATAACCCTTCCCCGTTGCATCAGCACGCAACCAAATCCTGAATAGGAAGCATCAGAATAGACCACCAAGTCTTCGCTCCCTTCAGGCAACATCAAAACAGGAGCTTGAGTCAATCTCGTCTTTAGCTCTTCAAAAGCTTTCTCCTGCTCTAGACCCCATACAAACTTCACATCCTTACGGGTCAACTTAGTCAATGGTGAAGCTATCTTGGAGAAGTCCTGGATGAATCTCCTGTAATAGCCCACCAAACCCAAGAAACTACGAATCTCGGATGGCGTCTTTGGGGGCTTCCATTGCGTCACCGCCTCAACCTTCGCTGGGTCCACCATGATCCCTTCCGGGTTGACCACATGACCCAGAAACTGAACCTCGCGCAACCAGAATGCGCACTTGGAGAACTTGGCATACAGCTTCTCCCTTCTGAGCGTTTCCAGCACCTCTCGAATGTGACCGGCATGTTCCTTTTTGCTTTTTGAGTAAATCAAGATATCATAAATGAACACAATCACTGACTTATCCAACATCGGCCGACACACCCTATTCATCAAATCTATAAAAGCAGCTAGCGTGTTGGTTAAACCAAAGGACATAACAAGAAACTCGTAGTGTCTATAACGCGTGCAAAAACCGTCTTAGGAATATCCAGCTCCTTTACCTTCAACTGATGGTAACCAGATTGGAGATCTATCCTCGAGTACCAATTGGAACCTTGGAACTGATCGAACAAGTCATCAATCCTTGGTAACGGATACCGATTCTTCACAGTCAACTTGTTCAACTCTCGGTAGTCGATGCACATCCTCATGCTACCGTCCTTTTTCTTCACAAACAAGACCGGAACACCCCATGGATAGATACTCGGTCAGATAAACCCCTTATCCAGCAACTCCTGCAACTGAGTCATCAACTCCTTCATCTCGGTGGGAGCTAGACGATACGGCGCCTTAGCAACAGGTTGGGCACCGGGTATCAGATCGATCTGAATTCGATCTCGCGGTCAGGTGGCACACCTGATAGGTCCTCCGGGAATATGTCAGGGAAACCGCACACTACTGGCACGTCCGACAATCGTGGTACCGATGCCTCTACATCCTTCACATAAGCTAGGTAGGCACCACATCCCCGCCTCATACACTTCTCAGCCACCGCCATCGAGATCACCTTCGGAACTGTAGTAACTCTATCACCATAGATCGTCACCGCACTCCCATCCAACGCAGTCAATCGTATCATCTTCTTGCGACACACAATATTTACCTCATAGGCTTCTAGCCAATCCATTCCTAGGACTACATTGAATCCGCCTAAGGGCATCACGAACAATCTAGCAGAGAACCTATGGCCTTCTAATTCTATGTCACAATCCTCTACCACATCAGAAATCCTGGTAGATTTGCCAATAGCAGTTTCTACATCAAAGGGTTCATTAATCTTTCTACTCCTAAAAGGCAACTTATCACAGAAGGCAGCAGAAATAAAACTCCTACTAGCACCAGAATCGAAAAATACAGAGGCACAAATCTGATTTACTAGGAATGCACCTTACACGACATCGGGGTCCACTCTAGCCTCCTCCCGGGTCATAGTGAATGCCCAGGCCTTCGCCCCTACCCCTCCTTCTTAATCCCCTTCCTTGCCCTGGAGTTCTCGGCCCTCGGCTTCTTGCAATCCCTGCTTATATGGCCCTCTTCACCGCAGTTATAACACTTTATAACCCCGTAATCTCTCGCCACATGACCAGGACTCCCACACTTGAAGCAGACGTTCGATCCCCACTTACATTCCCCAACATGGTCTCTCCCACACTTGTTGCATGCCTTCGCCACTACCTCGGACGCAGCTGCCCTGCGACCCTCCACCTTTGCCTTCTGGCCCTTGGGGGTGAAACCACCACTACCAAAACATTTCCCACTCTAGTTCCTATCTCCACTCCCCTTCCTATTCACCTCTATCACGGTCACCTCCTCCCTCTCATCGTACAGTCTTCCTGCCAAATCGACCACCGACCTAAATGTACTTGGCCGGGCGGCGATCATGTGTCTGCGGATATCCGCCGGCAGACCCTGGATGTACCTCTTAATCTTTCATGACACAGGCGTCAACTGATCTGGCACCAACCTTGCCATCTCATTAAACTTCATCGTGTGCTGTTGGTGCGTCATAGTTCCCACCTCCAACTGCAGGAACTCCCTCTCGACCTTATCGTGTTCCCTATGAGGACAAAACTACTCAATCACCAGCTTCTTCAGTTCACTCCACCTCATCCTCCCAATCACCCTACTGCCCTCGGCCTGGATAATATTGTCCCACCAGCACAAGGCCGAATCCATTAACGAGTGGGTAGTAAACTTTACCTTTTGTTCCTCTCGGCACTCGCTAATATCAAGTACCGCCTCCATCTCTCTCACCCATCGGTGAGCAGCAGTAGCATTCCCATTCCCGTCGAAAGTCGGGGGCCTGCACCTTTGGAATGCCCCATAACTACACCCCTTTGCTGTTTCCTGCATAGCCTCTGCCTCCTCATCGTCACTGGAGACAACCATCTTAGTATCCGGTTGCTCTCTTGCCCCTGAACCTCCTTCTTCGTCCCCTCGCCTAGCAGTTTTCCTCCTCTCCTCCTTCTCCTTCTGTTCATCCTCCCTCACAGCACGAATAACCTCGGTCACTACAGACGGCAGAATCGTCTGCATGACTTGATGAACCTCTTCCACCACTGCCTCATTCACTAAGGCCCTCAAATTAGTGCTTTCATCACCTCCCTCATGGTGATGAACCTTAGGATCTACAGGGGCTGTCTCGGGGGTTCTAGTCTTATTCCTCATGGCACGTGTTCCGACACCACGTCCGCCACACACTCCACCTCAGGAAGCCTTCGAAGATCTACCTCCAGCCATCTCTAAGCGCTATAAGATTCAAACACCAACACGGTCATTCAAGGTAATAGCTCAGATCACGTCAAGTATAGTAAGTCCTTAATTACAGTGGCCAGTTGTGATTAGCCACTTACTTTACTCTCCTATCTCCAAGCATCCCCTATCCTGACTACATTAATGTCCAAATCTACTAAAGGCACAAAAATCACATAACATGCGCACATAATTCCTTTTACCAAAGTACATAAAACGTTTACATAAAATCTTTACCTGCAGGCATGTAGCTACTAGGACTGGCATCCCTTCCCTTTCGTCCCATTTTCAGTTTTAGTTTTAGGTTTTTTGAAAATATTTTACCCAATTCTCTTAAACTTTGGCTCTGATACCAACTTGTAAGGCCCTGTTCCCGGGACGTCTACAATTGGTCCGTCATCGCGTAAAACATTTAAAACATGTTATTTGTAGCGGAATTTAAAACTTTTCATTCATTATTAAAATCGTGTCAATACATCAAATCATTCAGTTACATCTCAAAATCTTGTTAATACAATAATCATTCCTAAAAATGTGGATGCCAGACGCAAATCATTCCCAATAGCTTATGCATCCATGCCTGCACCTCGTTAGCATCAAACAATTACATGCCAACTATTATGCATACAAAAGTCAGCTACGCTGAGTGAGTTTTAGTTAATAATTAAAATACTATACTTTTCGTTAAAACATATCCTTTACTTTCGTTCATGATCACACATCGTACGTACATCTTGATAATAATTATTATTATCTTATCATCATTGTTCATAATCGTTCGTTTTCGTACTTTCTTTCGTTCTTTCACTTTTAATCTAGATCCTGTCATAGGCTATGCCTCATCGTCATGCACCAAGCAACTTCTGTCTTGGGGTTGAGCGACAAGGATCCCGTTTTCATACATCTTGATCAGTCACAAAAACTGACCCCCCTGTGTGCATCCTCATGGGTTAGCTAAACCGCACATAGTTAAGTTAACAACCCCTCAATGAGTTATGAACCTCCTGTCAATTTGCTTGCAAGATTTTCATTCATTCATTACGTTCCACTTTTCATTATGGTTATCTTTCACTTCATTACATAATACTTTACTTACATTCGTACATATTCAAGTAAAGTTATATCATAAAACATATAGTTTTCAAATCGTTAACATGAAAAGATAACACATCATACAAAGCAGCATAACATGCGAAAACCCATATGCAACAACAACTTTCTCACGCGAGAACTTCCTTTCGCACAAGAACCTCACGTAGGCAAACCCTGCACATCACATCATCCTCATTCGCGCGAGAACCACCTTTCGCGCGAAAACATACAGGTCGCGCGAAAACTTCCCATCTGCGAGAACAACCTGTCGCGCGAGAACATCTCCTAAACATCATCAAGCCAAGCATAAACAGACATTTTAAAACATTCTAGTATGCATAATAGTCCCAAAATATAAAACTTGCGTAAGAAGAGGAATAGAAACTCACCTCTTGAAGTTTCAGCACACCAACAACCTTCCCGGAGCCTTTGACGAACTAAGACTACATAACCATGCGTTATATACATCAATAATCCATTCTTAGTACATAACACGAGTTACTACACGAGTTACATATCTTAAACACTTGGATTCTTCACTTTCTATCTCTACGCAGCCGATTTCTCTCTCTAACAGCAGTACTTCTCGTGTGAACTAGAGTCTGGCTGGGTGTTCTCAGCTATTTATACCCAGTAACATTTTTCGCCCAGGGTTCTTGCGCGAGAACTCCCTTTCGCGTGAAAACTTCCTTCTTATGAACTTCTCGCGCGACAGCCTCCTTTCGCGAGAGAACTTCTTCGTGCCTTCTTTTTCTCGAGATTTTCGGGCGTTACACCTAAATTCTCATATGATTTAAGAGTTAATCTTGGTTTTCGTTCCTAAGTTTTGTAAATTGTCTCCACTTGAGTACCAACATTATTTTGTCTCCATTATTGGCCTGAGTTTTGCAAATCGTTTCTATTTTCGTCCTTTTGACTAACGACGTTTACATTTTCTGTTAAGTGAGTGTTAAATGACCAAAACACCCCTCATATAAAATAAAAAACTGAATATTAAATTATAAAATTTATTAACATAATAGAGTGGGGCCACAACAAAATAAAACAAAAACCCAGTTAATCTTTCATTGACATCTGTAACCGGCTCTCCCAACTCAGCCCGCCACCATCACTCCCACTGCCGGCCGCCACCGATCGTCGCCTCCCCCTCTCTTTGTCCAAGTTCACATCAGACAGGGGAGCAAGCAACTACTATTCTAGTGAGCAAGCAACGATGGTGGTGGGTTATCGACAAGATGAAAATAGGGGAAGGGGTGGCGATGGGGATACTTTCTCACATACAAGAAGAAAGGTTAATGGCGACAATGGTGCTGACAGGGGAGACGACGGATGTGAATCGGCGACGGCAGGCTAGCACCCGGAGGTTAGGCTGAAGACGGGGATAAAAGGAAGGGGTGATAGGTTTGATTTGGTGTAGTGGAGGTTGTTTTTATGTTTGACGGCATGGCGGTTGCGACCAGGTGGTGCAAGTTAAAGTATCGGAGAGTTTGGGTGAGTGTGAGTGGGATACATATGGTGGTTGGTGGTAGTGGAGTGCTGGTAACGGTGGTGGCTTGTCGGATGTTGTGGTGTTGGGGAGGCTGTGGTGGGCTAAGGTTGTTAAGAGGCGATGGTAGCGTGCGGTGGTGAGAAGGGGTGTAGGCAATGGTTAATAGAGTTGATGGTGGTTGCGATGGTTGCTTGAGACGGGTAACGACGAAGATGGTTGGTAATGGGAGGCGGCGGCGGTAATTGTCGATGGTGGAGACTGGTGGGTTTGAGAAAGAAGAATATGGGTTTATGAAAGTAGTTAGTGGCCTCATATAACCCATTGTTTTTTTTTTATAATTTAATATTTAATTTTTATTTTTGAATGATGGGTATTTTGCTCATTTAACACTCACTTAACAAAAATTGTCAACACCGTTAGTTAAAAGAACGAAAATAGAAACGATTTGCAAAACTCAGGCCAATAATGGAGACGAAAATAGAAACGATTTGCAAAACTCAGGCCAATAATGGAGACAAAATCAACATTTGTACTCCAGTGGAGACAATTTGTAAAACTTAGGGATGAAAACCGAAATTAACGATTTAGTTATCTAAAGTTTTCTATACAAAATACGATTTGTTCTAATACTAATCCTTTAAAACTCGAACTCAAACTTGAAAGGAGCTACATGTCACTATAACAAAATTTATATACTCTTATATTGAAAAGTATAAAAGTTCGGTCTACACTACTAACTAAATTATATTGATTGGTGAGATTTGTTTTGTTTTATAAATGTTAGTACCCCGTGTATTACACGCGTTGAATAAATAAAATATTAAATAGTTATTAATAAAAATTAATGAATTATAAAACGAATGTTGATATAATATATGATTGACATTACGTATGAGTGATAAAATGACGATACCATTTTTCAAACTTTTGTTTAAATTTTTTTTTGTTTTTCTCAAAAAAGGTTGGTTTTTAAACATATTGTTTCAATACAAACCGTTTATAAAAAAATATCATTTTTAATAATTTCTTTATTATAAATTTTAAATTTAATTAATTTTGTTTTATAAGAATTTTATTTTTTAAAAGCCACATGTTTTAAAATATATTGTGTTTTTTAAAAGTTTGATATTTTTTTGAAAATATTTCATTTTTTAATAAAAAAATATTTTTAGTATGAAAAGAATTAAATAATATCATTTGTAGTTAATGTGATATATATTAGGAGAGATAAACGAAAAAATAAAATTTATGGGCTATAAAATTGTAACAAATGACATACAAAAACTTATTTTATTAGTTTAGATAGATTTGTCCGGGCTTCGACTCCCTCTTCTCATACGACTCCCTCTTCTAATAATTGACGCTAAAACTTTACCAAATCAAAAGAGCATGTGACATGTGAAGTAGATTACTATTGTATATTTTGAGTTGGAGTTAGTTAATAAGACATAAATATTATTATATATTATTAATCTCAAAGGTAGGTCTGGTTTCTTAGGCTTTTCAAAACTAGCCACTAAAGTCTTCCGGTTTGCAAAAAGAGCTGATTATGATCGGAACAGTACAACTTGTAGAGATATAGCAAAGAACACTAGTACAAAATTATAGAGCAAATATGGTGGTTTTTAGGCATAATAAGGCGGTTCATGAAAAGCTGTTTATTATGGAGATGTTTTTCTTATATAAGAGCATTCACATCCCACCATTTATATATTTGTAAGTGTGTTCTTTATATTACAGAAAATGATTTTAAGTTGTGAGTAGATGATAGATAATATGTTACTGTTTATCTTTATATTTAATAAAACATTATTCATCTCTATTAATTTTTTAATATTTTTAAAAATATTTGTGAATATGAGAGAAAGAAAAAGTAATGATAAAATATTAAAATATTATTTAATTGAAAAAAAAAAATAGTGATTTTACTATAATAATAAAAATGAAGATAAAGAGTACAATGTATATGTTTTAACCGGTGTAAAATGGAACTCCAAAATTAAATAATTAAGAAATCTTGTAGCTATTTTTGGTCACTATGGATAACTGCTTTTGTCGCTAGGAATAGTTGTTTTTAGTTTTTTTTTTCATCGTTGTTTCAAGAGCTCTATTTGATCACCCATGGCTGTTTTTGGTAGTATTTTATATCACCGTCCGGGGTTGTTTTTGGTACTTTTATGAAGTTTTATATTTTTTAATGGCAGCTATTTTTAGTAGCATTCATATACTTACCAACTAACTACCCAATCATACCATCATGATTCATAAATTTATAAACCAATAAAAAGCATAATTGTAACAAGGTTTATATACATGTCTACCCAAAAAACCAATCAAAATATACGTACGTAGCAAACCAAAGTGCCATATATACGTTAATTCCAAAGAGCACCTAACCAAGGAGCAATACAATAAAAAAAACAAGTGCAACAAGAGTAACAAGAGCCATCCAAGCAAAGAGCATTAGCGAATGAGCCATATAGTTTTAGACTTCTCGATCTCCATTAGACATCAACTTCAAAACTTCAAATTCTGTACAGTGTTATCTTAAAAGAGTCAATGAGTCAAATAAAAACACACACACACACACACACGCACACGCACACGCACACGCACACGCACACGCACACGCACACGCACACGCACACACACACACAACACACACACACACACATATATGGTCAAAATGGGTCACTTTATAAACATATTCAAAATGGGTAATGTCGACTTGCTACTATAACGAACATTATTATTTATTATGAGAACACAACAACTTACAAACAATATAAACCGCATAAGATAACAAAACTTACGCTCATCCATTCTCCTCATCCTGCTCGTCCTCGTACTTATCAAAGAAAGATACAAGCACGTTTAAAGTACGTTCCACAAATTCATCAATTTGACGTTGATGAACCATGTTCAATTTATTCAACAAATAAAATAGAATGATAGAAAAAATTAGATTACAATATAATATACATAATAGTTAAACGTAAATTAATATTAGTGTATGAAAATTACTTACAATATGTTCTTTGTTATGAATCACAAAATTACATTGCATGACCGGTGAAGGGAGGTCAATGCAACAGTTTCACAATGTTTGGAGAGTGTTAGAACGCTTAACAGATCAAATAGGAAACCGGTTTATTATGAAACAAAGAACACAAGTAAAGAACAAGCACAAGAACAAGATAATATTGTTTTCAAGAATGTTATATATTGCTCTCAAGTTCTTACAAAGTGTTACAAAGCTTATCTTCTAAAGTTACAAGTACTTGAGATACTTTATACTACATCCTACAACCGTTCATACTTTAAAGGCCAGCTAGAAACACTAATTTAGACAACAAGATCAATGTAGAGTCAAAAGGCAGAGTGTCTTTTGACTAGTGACTATGACATGCCATAGCTCACATCCTAATATATTACAAAAAGGATAAAAGCATAAGAGTAGAAAGTTACATACAAAAAACCTTAATCTATAGTTTGACAAAAGTAAGGACTTTTCACCAACTCATATAAGTTGGTGAGTCTTCAGAGATGACAGCGAAAAGTTGTTCAGCTTTTGTCAAAAGATGATTTAGAAAAAGCATGTCTTCTCTGTCTTCAGAAGAAATCAGTCTTTGGCTTCAGAAGACTTTGTCTTTCAAGCTTCGAAAGACTTCATCTTTGGCTTCGGAAGATTTGATCTTTTGGCTTCAGAAGATTTGATACTTAGTATAATTCACTGAGTTATATCAAATCTTCCGAAGTAACTTCTATGTACTTCACATGTGCATGCTGAGAACTCTTTGGTTGCATCAGCCTCTATGTGTAATGCTTAAAAACTTCCCCTAGGCTGATTCTACCAAAACTGAAGGAGAGTCTTGAAGCTTGATCTTCATCTATTAACGGTCCTTATCAGAATCAAGACCATTCCCTTCATTATCAGTTGGTCAGGATTTCTCAAACTCTCAAAGTATCTCCTCATGTCATAAAGATCATGCAGAGGGAGGTCAAGTATGTTTTGCCCTAAGTACATGTCTTGATCCCCTTCATCTCTAGTGAGTGACATACCATCTGTTTGGGTTAGTGGCAAACACCCAAGACACGATGGGTCTCTCAGCAACAAAAAGCTCTACTTGAATAGGAGTTGGATGAGCAGCCCCTTCTTGATCACCCTCGAGATGTTTTGACCTATCCTGAGGTGTAGAGGTGGATGCCTTGGACTTCTTCTTCTTCTTCTTGTCCCTTCTAATGGCCATCCTCTTCCTCTTTCTATACTTTAACTGAGAAGGCTGGCCTGTAGTACCAACTGGTTCTTGTTTGTCCTTTTTAGTTGGGTCCTTTTCCCTCACAGGTTCAGAAGGAGAGGGATTAGAACCCTGCTATGGATCAGAAGATAAAAATGGTTGTGATGCAACACTAGGTCCAGGTTGTGTTGTCTTTTGGGGTTCAACCTTAACATCAGCTTTAGGTACAACCTCACTTGGTGAAGAACGCAAGTCTACCAGCTCAGCTGTCACACTCCCGCTTAAAGCGGAAACATAAGGATGTAACGGACAGGATCGTCATAACACATTGTTAATTAATAGAGATGCATTAAATAATGTAAGGCCAATGTGTCATGATGTCAACCGACACAAATGAAGATTTGTGTCGTAGTTAGTCAATCCATGACAAACATAGTCAAACAATCAAATGAAATTTAAATCCCACAACTCGGGGACAAGTAAACAAGACATGATCAACAAAGGTAAACCCAAATGAACATAATATCAGTAACACAAGGCAAGTCTCTAAAATGCATTTCCTTAAAGTCATCGCTAAGGCCAGCAACTCTAGCTATACTCGATGATTATTACCTGAAAAGATATGCTCAAAAGGTTAACATATTATTGGTGAGTTCACAGGTTTAAATAATAAACAAAACTTGATGCCGTGTAATAGTTTGGTAGGACATAAGTGCATACAGTTATAAGCAAGCAATATCACATGTAATTATGAGCATCACAACTAAAGCCTATGACGTACACACAAATCTTGTCAGAACATATTCACCCTAGGGCCCATCCGTGGCCACTGTCAATCCCAGCTAGTATACTAACAAACAAGGGTGGGGGTGTCAGCCCGATAATACTATCAATACCTGTCCGTCGGCTCCAACACCGGAGTTAAATAGTTATGAATAAAGAACCACACAGACAACTCATGCATGTACTAGATATCAATTTACCAACAGTAAACACAATAGTCCCAAAAATTTAAATTAGTTCACATCATAAAAAGGGTGAGCATACTTTTCCCTCTAAGTTTTATAAATAATTGAAATGAAAAGGGGCCACGAAACTCACCTTGAAAAGATTAGAAAACAAAGCGAACAAAAAGCTTCAAGAGATACGAGCAACGAACGATCAAACACCTATAATTAATTGTAATTAAGTCTTTGAATACGTTCAAGGAGAATAGACACATTCGGTCGGTTTCGGGTCGGATTGGGTTCGACGCGTGACACGCACACATCATATGTACACTTCAATACACTAAATAATAATAATAATATAATAATAATAATAATATAATAATAATAATAATAATAATAATAATAATAATAATAATAATAATAATAATAATAATGATAATAACAATAATAATATTGATAATCATAATAACAAGTAAAGCAACACAAAGAAAAAGAAAAAGAAAAAGAAAAACACACCCACTCACATAACACCACACGGTCACACAAAGACACACGTAACACCACACATATTCTTGTACATACACACATATGTATATATACATAAGGGCAACACACATATATATATATATACATACATTCGAAACACACACATATATATGCATACAATCAACACACACATACATACAAACTAACACACTCGACATACACACACACTCACGATTTCAACACACACACCCAAACACACACACATTATAAACACGCACACTCCTCACACCAACCAAATCAAAAACACACTGACCCTAACACTCATGGTTCACATACATACACACACTAATTCACACACACCCAACATACATTATTCAACGCACACAAACACACAATATATACATATATATATGTGCCATACACACATGTTACACACGCTAGCTACACACACACACGATACATATGCATACACACACACATCGCTAGCAACACACACACCCGAACACACACAGAAGCCTTTGCCTGCTGTGTTTGATTCTCTCGACCAACATAACACACACGCAGTACACACACAGAAACACACACCTGTGACATACACAACTCACACACACGCAAACACACGGAAACACACACCTGCGACACACACATATTCACACAGAAACACACACACCATATATATATATATATATATATATATATATATATATAGGGCCAGGATCATTACAGAACCACTTTTTATTTTCAGAAGCAAAAGAACCATTGATTTACATAAATATAAATTACGAATCATTGATTTACATAAATATAAGTTAAAGCTGATGATATTTAGTTGTTTTACATAGTTTATTATTCATGTCTGATATACACATATGTAAAATAGATTAAGTATCACCAAACTTAATTTACACTTATGTAAATCAATGGTTCTGTGGTTCTGAAAATAAAAAGTTATTCTGTAATGATCCTAACCATATATATATACACATACACACACGACACACTACACCCAAACCAGAAACACGAACCGAACACCACGGAAAAAAACAAAACAAGGTGCATTACGATCAATTACCTGCGAGATACCAAACGGCGAGACGGCGGCAACCAACGGAGGCGAAAAAGAGGTCGGTTCAGCAGGTGCACGGTGACGGGGAGGGTGATGCGATGGTTTGGGTTAGTTGTTTTAGGGTTTTAGGATTTTATATATATATATATATAAAATATTAATGTTACACTTAGAACCCCATACTTTTATTTATTTATTCCCTTAGGTTTCGTTAAATTACAATTTAAACCCTGCACTTATTAATTTAATAATAATAATAATAATAATAATAATAATAATAAAATAATAATAATAATAATAATAATAATAATAATATAATAATAATAATAATAATAATAATGATAATAATAATCATAATAATGTTATTGTTAGTAATAATAGTAATATTAGTAATGTTAATTGTACTAATAATGATCAGTTTTATTAATTATTATTCATATAATATTTGTCTAATTCTTCAATTATAATATTAGGGTCAATACGCAAGGCAGATACGGCGAGATTCGGTTCAAAACGAATTAATTATGCAATGATAATTAATACACAATGAGAGTTAACGAGCCTCGAGTCAATTGACGGACCTGATAGTGACGGATGTCAAAGTATCCCCTAGTAGTGAGAATTTTGTCCTGAAATTCAGCTGGAGCTAGATCCTAAAACTCTATCCGTGAACAGGTGTGGGTATTTAAGTTTCATCTGGTCTTCCCGTTCCCACATAAATTCTGGCCCTCGCTTAGAGTTCCACCTTACTCTAACATTTGGAATCTTGCTGCGCTTCAATCGCTTGACTTCCCGATCCATAATTTCTATCGGTTCTTCCACAAAATGAAGTTTCTTATCAATTTTGATCTCCTCAATCGGCACATGAAGGGATCCATCGGCTAATCATTTCTTAAGGTTCGATACATGGAATGTATCATGCACACCACTGAGCTCTTAGAGTAGCTTTAACCGATACGCCATAGGACCAATTCTTTCAGTGATCTCGAATGGTCCAACATACCTCGACGCTAACTTTCCTTTCTTTCCGAATCGTACGATTCCCTTCCAGGGAGAAACTTTCAATAAGACTCGATCACCCACACTAAATTCCAAGGGTTTTCGCCGGTTATCGGCATAACTTTTCTGATGGTCTCTAGCTGTCTTAAATCTATCCTTGATTTGAAATATCTTATCAGTCGTTTCCTGAATAATCTCCAGACCTATCAATTGACTTTCACCTACCTCTGTCCAACATACTGGAGACCTACACTTCCTTCCATACGACGCTTCAAGCGGAACACATTTAATGCTCGTATGGTAACTATATATAAGAGAATTCGATCACGGTAAGTGGGTATCCCAACTACCAAAAAGTCGATCACACTTCCCTAATCAGTCTTTTCTAGAGTCTGTATCGTATGTTCACTTTGACCACCGTTTATGGGTGATAACCATACTTAATCCATCGAGTACCCATTCCTTTTGTAAAGTCTGCAACCCATGATTGAATCGGCTATCATGACGGATATATTGACACAGGTACCCCATGCCTACCATAATCTCATTTATATATATCTCGCTAGCTTTTTCCATCTTATATCCTCGCGAATCGGTAAGAAGTGATTGACTTCGTATTCGATCCACATAACCTAAATCAAATATTAAATTCAATTTATATAAATTATCATTACATGCCAATTTCCATGTGCTAGGTCTAATTATTGAAAATGTTTGGTGAATTGCATCATAAATCTAATGTGAGTAAATCAGGCCCCATACTTGTTATAGCCTACTAGTGATAAACCATCACTATATTGTCCCATTTTGCAGGACCGGGTAAGGGTACTTAACACTTAGTTTCACACTGAGGAGAGATCTTAGATCACTTAACAATTCAAATACGGAACTGGTAACTTAAAACAGATGATACTAAGAACACAAGTAATTAAAGAGACAGAACTAAGAATAACACAAGAACACAAGATTGGTTTTCAAGGATGTTGTATATTGATCTCAAGTTCTTTTACAAGTGTTACAAAGCATAAAGAAATTACAAGGACCTGAGACACTTTTATACTACAACCTACAACCGTCACTTACATGTAAAGACAGTTGGATTTGACTAATCTAGACAACAATCAATCTAAAGTCAAAAGGCAGATTGCCTTTTGACTAGTGACTATGACATGCCATAGCTCACTTTCTTTTCCTAATGAACAAGTAAGGTAAGTTACAGACAAAGACCATTCCTACTTTTTGATAAAGCATGGAAGTTTCACCAACTTGTGTAAAGTAGGTGAACACAGAGCAGGCAGCGGAAAGTGTGTCAGCTTTATCAAAGTTGATTCAGAGAAAGCATATTTTCTCTGTCCTCTGAAGAAATCAGTCTTCACAGCTTCGGAAGACTTTGTCTCTGAAGCTTCGGAAGATTTCATCTTTGCTTCGAAGATGCTGGTCTTTGGCTTTGGAAGATTTCACACTTAGAATATTTTTCTGTTTGAGTGTGAAACTTCCGAAGTAACTCCTTCTGAACTGTTAGCTTCGAAAGATCTTACACTTAGACACATTTGAGAGTGTAAGACTTCCAAAGCTAGTTCATCTTTGTTTATTAGTGCATGCATGGAAGACTTGGTTGTTCTGGCTTGTTGGTTGCATCAGCCTCATAATCTTCAGATGATCTTACAAACTCCCCCTAGGCTGATGCTACCAAAACAGAGAAGTTCTTCAGATTTTGATAGTCCACATTAGGATCTTCAGCATACCTCTCTTCATCATTAGGTTTGGATCCTTCAGACTAGCATAGAACCTTCTTATGTCAAAGAGATCATGCAGAGGAAGATTGAGCATGTCTTCTATGGAATAGACATGCATGCCATTCTGATCTCTTATGACATACCATCTGTCTTGATCTTCATCATAAGACCATGACATAATTTGTCTTCCAACAGCAAGAGGCTCTATTATGATTGGAGTTTGTTGACAGAACTCTTCATGCACTCCCTTAGGATGCTCTGACTCATCCTGAGGTTGGGAGGTGGATGCCTTTCTTCTTTCTTTCTTTGAGGTTGATCTTCTGGCCATCCTTTTTCTTCTCCTTGATGATTTTAACTGAGGGGACTGGTCTTGAGTACCAGGTTGTTCAGTTGAGTCCCCTCAGTTGGGATCTCCTCTCTCACAGGTTTAGAAGGAGAGAGAGGAGGACCCTACTGTGGATCAGAAGATGAAGTTGGCTGAGATGCAGCTCCAGGTTCAGGTTGTGTTGTCTCAGGGTTCAACCTTCACCTCAACTTCAGGTTGAGCTGGACTTGGTGGAGATGCAAGTCCACCAGCTCTCCCTTCTTTATCTTCTGCTTGATCACTCTATATGCTCATCCATGTGGATAGAGACATACCAAGCCTCTTCTTCCGGAGAATCCATACAGCTTTAAGAAGCTCATCATCCTTTGTCTGTCAGCAGACTCTTTTGGCTTTTGTGGATGATGGCCCTTGACTTTGCAGCTTCTTCCCTAATCTTTTCTTTTCAGCTTGTTTTTCTCTTTTAGCTTTTTCTTCCATCTGCTTATTGTATTCAAACAATATGTACTCAGATGGTAAGGGAAGAAGTGCATCTGCCTGATAGAGACCTGTGGCACTCAGGTAGCTGATCATCTTTAGTCTTTCTTCTTCAGTTGCTACCTGAGGTTGTTCAGTGGCCACAGTCTCTGGCTCAGGACTTTTGAACTGGGGAGAGGACAGGAATGTTCTTGTAGAGTCTTTCAGCCTCATTTCTTCTTGTGCTTGAGGAGCAGTGCTGCATCCTCTGCTTCCTTCCTCTCCTTTGACAGCTCTGTGTCAGCCAGTTCATTCAGCTCATCTAAGGGAGAGAGATGAGTTCATCAACATTATATTTTCTGGTTCCAGGTAGTTTAGCCTGGCTGCCCTTAACTCACTTCCTGAGTGTTTAGCCTGGGGCAGCCCTGATTGCAGCTTCCATAAACCCTGGGGAACCACTTGAACTCTCTCCCCTCAGCTTCCTCTTCCTCTCTCTCTCTTCTCCTCCTCAATCTCCTCAGGAGTCATTTTCCTTTTGCCTTTGTCAACCACAGGCTTTGGTGACTCAGGCTGGAGAGAGCTTTGGCCTTCATTGCTTGGTTCAGCTGTCAAGCTCTGGCCAGAGAGAGGTTGTGAAACACCATCACCAGCTGGTGTTTCACTGAGGGTAATGGGTGCAGAGGGAGATCCTGTCTCAAGGTTCACAGGTTCAACCTCTGGGCCTTCAGTCAAGGTTTTCCTTTTGAAGCTAATCTCCGGGTCTACCTCAACATCCAGTTGACCAAAGATCTCACCTGCTAGCCTCTGTCTATATAATTTTGATCTCAATTTACTCTCTAGCACCCTGTCTTGGATTCTTTCTGCCAATCTTGCTGCTTGTCTGTTATTGCTTGGGTTGACAAGTGGCAGATCTACCAAGTTGATGCTCTCATAGAAACTCAGGTGTGAAATGTTGAGAACTTCTAGTTGACCCTGAGCTCTAGAGATCACAAGAGCTCTCCTATTACTGTCATACCCCCAACCCCAGATTGGGTTCTCAGAAGGGGCAGAATGCTCTTGGTATTCCCTCCTCAAAAGTGTCTAGAGTAGTTGCTGAGTATGACAATCTGCAAGAGAGGATGGTGATTCCTCTATGTCCATACTCTGGGAAGAACTCCCAGGTTTTGTGATTGTCAGAATTTTCTCCCCCTTTTTGGTAGCATCACCCTCTTGCATAGGTGAGCTGGGAGATTGATCCATGACATCCACAGGTTCTTGTGGACCTGGATGAGTTGTCCTCATGGGTCTCTCAGCTAACTTGCCCTTGAGATCGGTGATCTCAAGTTGCTGGTCATTGACCCTCTTCTGTAAGATAGTCACCTGAGATTCCAGGTGAGCTATCTTTGAAACAAAATAGGTGCAAAGATGTGACAGTTTGTGCACCTTTTGTTGCAGACTCCCCTCATCTTCAGATGAAGAATCATGGGGGATGAGAGAATTGGACCTAAGTCTTCTTCCTCACCACCAGCATGGGTTTCTTGGCTGCTGATTTCCCCTGCCCAATGACAACTTCCAGAGAAGTGTCAAGAGGCTGGGTTGCCATGGTAGAGGTCCTAGTGATGTTATCACTTGCAAAAGTGATAGCCTCTGCCATATGGATTTCCTGAATAAGTTCAGGATGATCCACCTCAGTAGGGGGTTGCTGATGTGGGCTAGAGATGGGGGAAGCAGGAGTACTCATCTCTCCTTGAGTGTGGGAAGAGAGGAGAGACTCATGGTACTCACTGAAGCCTAAATCTTCATCAGAATAGAAGTCAAGGCTGGGAATGGGGCGGTTTAGATCAAGAGGTTGGGGATGGTAGCTTTCCCCAGAAGGTTGATCACTAGAGTATTGAGACTCAGAGTGATGGCTTAAGGCTGTTTGTGGGGTTGTGAGCTCATCAGGCTGAGCATGAGGAACCTCAGCACTGAGTGTTGAAAGATGGAGTGGTCTGCTCCTCAGGGGAAGTGGGAGCTCGAGATTCCACTTCCTCCTGTATGGGTTCTGATATGGGGGCCTGCACATGCTCAGTAGCAAGTGCAGGGGTTCGTTGGGATTTTCTTTTGTAGGTGATGGTGATGGTAGGCTGTGTTTGAGGTGGTTGAGAGGTGGAGGGTGTTGGTTCAACACTAGCTGGTGCTGCTAGGTTTTCACCCTGAGCAATGAGCTCAAACATTTTTAGGACAAGGGCTGTTTCTACCCCAGAGAAGCCAACAGTTGGCTTCTTCAAGATTTTGAAGATGCCGGGCCATTTGTCCTATTTTAAGAATATTACCTGTTCCCCTCAACTGTGGTCCCAACTCACAGTTGAGAATGTGTTGAACATACCTAGGGAACATGTAATACTCTAAGGAGTCCAAGTTTGCAAGTAAATTAGTATATACAAACTGAGAGTACCTGAACTTGACCCCTTGTACCATCCCATGGACTATAAAGGAGAGGTCTTCTGGAACTTGATCCCATCCTCCATGCTTGTTAGAAAGGCTGTGAATGACGACATGGAGGAGGTATTTCCATTGAGATGAGACCTTCCCCTTCCTGAAGGTTTTGACTGAGAAGTCACCTTCATAGCCCATCTGCTGAAAGGAGTGGTTGACAGCAGATTTGGGAAAGGACAGCTCACCTGCTTCATCATCCAGCTGCAAATGGGTGTTTATGATGGCCGAGTGATGAAAACTATCCTCCCCTGCACTGTAGCAGACAGTGCCTTCTCCCCGTCCATGGTGACCTCTTGACAGGTCCTCCAGAACTCAAGCAACTGATCCTCATAGAGAGGAGGATCAATTGTAAGGGAGGTGAAGTAGTGAGACGAAGAAAGTACCTACACACATCTGAGAAGCTTGGATCCTTCTCAGAGTGTAACAGGGCAACCTGATTGTGTTGCCTGTGTAGGTGCATGGAAAAATCAGGGTCGTTGCGACGATCAATGTTGGCCATTTGAGGAAGCTTTACAGTGAAGAAAGGAAGAAGAAGATGAAATTTGGGGTAAATTTAGGGTAAGGATCAGTGAGAGTAGAGAGACGAAATAGAACCGTTTGGAAGATATATGTTGTGGATTTGAGACAAAGTTATGACAAAAAGATAAACTTTGAAATCCGCAAGTGGGTCCTACTTCTGAAAAAGTGCGCCAAAAAGTTAGTTTTCTTGGAAGTTGTAAAACTTCCGAAGACATTTTGGCTTCGGAAGCTTTGTAGCAAAGCTTCCGAAGGCAATTTTTGCTTCGGAAGATATTTCAAAGAATTTTGAAAATTTGGCTTCGGAAGAAGTGAATAAGTCTTCCGAGACTTAGTTGCTTTCGGAGATATTTGTTCTTTGAATGCATTTAAGTGCTTATATACAAATTTAAGCTTCGAAAGATACTCCAAGAATTTCTTCCGAAGGTAAATCTTAGATAAGCTGTTAAATGATTTAAAGACATAAATTTCTTCCGAAGGCAATTTGAGTTCTTTCGAAGGTAAATTTTCACAAATCTAAGGAATATCAGTTAAAAGTTAGTTTTCTTCCAAAGAGAACTGGCTTATGAGGTGATCTAATAGACAACTTAGGACACACAATTTTAGGAAATAAAGTTGATTAAGTTATTAAAGAAAATCTATTCAAAGTTAATCATCCCAATAGCTGATACAAGATATTTAAATCTCTGTTCATCAAATGCCTTTGTGAACAGATCAGCATGTTTTATTTGTGTTAACTTTGATTAGTTTGATCAATCCCTTTTCAAATTATCCCTAATCAGATGATACCTGATGTTGATGTGTTTGGTCCTTGAGTGCTGCACAGGATTCTCTGTAATAGAGATGGCACTGTTGTTGTCTATGTGGATGGGAGTCTCCTTGAAGTTGAACCCATAGTCTAGCATCTGATTCTGAATCCAAAGCACTTGAGCACAGCAGCTTGCAGCAGCAATGTATTCAGCTTCAGCAGTTGATGCAGACCACAGGATTGCTTCTTGCATTGCCAAGAGACTATCCTTCCACCAAGGAATTGACATCCCCCAGATGTGGACTTTGCAGTCATGTTGCAGCCACCATAATCACTATCTGTATAAGCATACAGATTAAAGTCTGAATTCTTTGGATACCAAGGGCCTAGATTTGGAGCACCTTTGAGGTATCTGAGAATCCTTTTGACAGTGATTAGGTGTGACATCTTGGGGTTGGCTTGATATCTTGCACATATACATGTGGCAAACATAATATCAGGCCTGCTAGCAGTAAGGTACATAAGTGACCCAATCATAGCCCTGTAGAGATGTTCATCAACACACTCCCCCTCAAGATCAGGACCAGAGGGGTTTCTGGCTATGGGTGTCTTTGAGTCATCTTGATCTTGTAAGTATGTCCTGTACATACTTTGATTGACTAATAAGATGCCATCTTCAACCTGCTTCACTTGAATTCCTAGAAAGAAACTGAGTTCCCCTATGGCACTCATTTCAAATCTATTCTTCATCAGCATCTCAAAGTCTTTGCAGAGATTTGGATTAGTTGAACCAAGAATGTCGTCTACATATATTTGAACTAGCAGTGTGTCATTCCCTGTTTCTTTGATGAAGAGTCCCATCAATAGTACCTCTTTTGTATCCATGTTGACAGAGGTATGTTGATAGTGTCTCATACCACTTTCTTGGAGCTTGATGCAGTCCATATAGAGCTTTATCAGCTTGCAGACATAATCAGGATGATCTCGGTCTGCAAAGCCTGGTGTTTTTGATATAAACTTCTTCATCAATCACCCCATAGAGAAAAGCACATTTCATATCAAGTTGGTAGACCTTGAAATCCTTGGATGCAGCATAAGCCAGGATATTCTTACAGCTTCAAGTCTTGCAACTGGAGCAAGACATCAGTGTAATCAATCCCTTCTTCTTGAGTGTATCCTTGGACAACCAGTCTAGCCTTGTTCTTGATGATAATCCCTTCTTCTTGTTCCTGAATACCCATTTGGTACCTATGACAGTCTTCCTTGAGGAAGAGGGCATAAGTTCCAACCTCTGTCTTTGATTTGAAGCAGCTCATCTTGCATAGCTTCAATCCAGCTTCCATCCTTCAAAGCCTCATCAACTTTCTTCGGCTCTATCTGGGATAAGAAACAAGAATGTAGACAACATGGCTGTCATGAGTTTGTCCTCTTGTTCTTACCCCTGAGTCAACATTTCCAATGATGTTTGTGGTGGGATATGACTTGTGGATCCGAAGTTGAGGATCACAGCAAGTTGGTTGGACAGATCTAAATTAGAGAAATTCTGATCTGGCAATGAGGTGTCTCCCACCACATCAGCACACTTATCAAGAGAAACTTGATCCAATGAGTGTGTGACCATTCATGTTGTCTTCAATGGAGTGGTTATCAGCATCAAGAAATTCTTGATCACTGTCACTCACCTCCCACCTCTGTTCCTCCTGCATAGTAGAGTTCCTTCTCCTGAATTCTGAGCCTCTGAGTGGAATTTGAAGGCAATTCAATTGAATCAACAGTTTGTCATGCTTGTGCTGATAGGAGCCTCAATTACAGGGTTAGTCACCACTGGAGCTGAAGTAGTCTTCTTGGTTGGTCTTCTCAGCTCAAATCTTAGATCAAGATCTTCTGTTGATCTGTTTCTATAGATCTGAAACATCTCACAAGACTTGTTAAAACAGTTGGTAACTAAATCAAGATCAAACAGCCAATCGGACCAGTTTCTTTCACACAGGGTGTTGTTCGTTGAAAGTCACATTGGCTGACTCCTCAATGATTCTAGTTCTGAGATTGTATACTCTATAAGCCTTAGCTTGAAAAAAGTATCCAACAAAGTGTCCATCATCTGATTTCTCAACAAACTTGGCTATTTGATCTTTGGTATTCAAGAAGGTGCAAGGGCATCCAAATGTTCTGAGAAAACCAATGAATGGTCTCCTTTTGTGTCACAGTTCATAAGGAGTCTCACCATGTGTCTTAACCACTAAAACTCTGTTCTGAACGTAGCAGGCTGTGTTGACAGCCTCTGCCCAGAAGGTGATAGGCAGTTTAGAGTCAGACAACATGGTTCTAGCAGCCTCAATAAGTGTCCTGTTTCTCCTCTCAGCAACATCATTTTGCTGAGGAGTCCTGGGAGCACTATATTGTCTTGAAATACCTTTTTCATCACAAAATGTATCAAGGATTTGGTTTTTAATTTCAGTTCCTTGATCACATCTTATGATCTTGACCTTGTTATCCGATTGATTCTTAATTTCTCAGAATGAAGTTCTTTAAGATTTCAGGGGTTCATCCTTAGTTCTAAGGAAAAACACCCAAGTGAATCTTGTGAAATCATCTGTGATCACTAAACAGTAAGAGGTCCTTCCTAGACTCATTACACTGGTGGGGCCAAACAGATCCATATGTAACAAGTGTAGGGGAGTAGTGATAGAGTTCATTTCCTTTGGCTTCTGAGACACTTTGTGTTGCTTCCCTTTCAGGCATGCAACACAGTGGTCATCAATGTAAACTCTTTCTTTGGAATTCAGTTATCAAATCATTCTTAATCAATTTATTCATGTTTTTAAAGTTTACATGGCACATTCTTTTATGCCAAAGGAAAGACTCATCACTATTTCTTTAGACAGAAAGCAAGAAACCTAGGGGCTTTGAGTAGAATATGCTCTTGAGGATTGTCAACCCCGGGCTTGAAACAATGCACTCATGCTCAGTAAAGAGCATGTGATGTTTTTGGTCATAAAGTTGGACACACTCAAAGATTGTATCCAAGCTCCTTGACAAGTTTACCTTCTCAATGCTGAGCTTACCATTTGTAACCTTGCCCCTGCCAGTAATGTAACCTCCTGCATCTCCTCCAAAAGCAACTGGTCCTCCATCAATCTTTCAAAGTTTGAAGTAAGGACTTATTGCCTATCATGTGCCTGGAACAACCACTATCAATGATCCACACATTTCTGTTTGCCTTTGGCTGTCCCTGTACAAAAGAGATGATTTAGTTACATTTGGAAACCCAAGCCTCATTGGTTTTGGGCCTGTTAAAATGATTTGAAGGCAATGAAACAGTAAGTGATCGTATGTTTCAGGATCTAAGGATCATTTGCTGTTGCTGATGAAGAATCTTCAGTCACACGGTCTTCCTTCATCTTCCACACCACCTTTGGAAAATTTGGCTTGACCTTCAATGCTTTGGAAGCTTTTGCAGCTTCGAAAGATTTGGAGACTGGACCTTCTGAAGATCTTGCTTTCACTGCAGTAAGCTTCAGTACTTCGGAAGCATTCATTTCTTTCGAGACCAAATTTTCTTCCGAAGGCAATTTTTCACTTGCCTTCTTCTTCATTTAGGAGCTTCCGAAGGAAACAAATTTTCCTTCTGAAGCTTCTTTTCCTTCTTCTTCCCAGAAGCCATTTCTTTGACAATGTGGATAGTACTTTTAGGGTTGTAGATACAATCCTAAGCCAGATGAGAAGTACTACCACACATGATGCAGTCCATTTGCTTCCTTCTAGGAATCTTCTTTTCTTTAGAAGACTGAGTTTGAACACTTCCCTTCTCCTTCTTCACCTTTTCAAATGACTCAGCAGGCTTTCTAGGGAGAGGCTTGCTTTTGAAGATGGGTGGTTTAGGCTGAGTAGCAGTGACACATAGCTTATCAGTCTTCTGCTTGGAGCTGGAGTGAGTTGAAGCTGAAGCAGAACACTTGGTACTAGAGTTCTTGGTAGAATCTTCAACTTTCACCACCTCAAACCCTGCAGAGATGAATACTTGTTTTTGCTTGGGGTCAAAGGTGGTCTTGATGTCTTGAGCCTTTCTTGATCTTCCTTTTGCTCTTCTGATCAAGTTCCTTTTCTTTGACTTACTCAAACCAGATCCTTTTTCCTCCTCAGGAGCATGGTGACCCTTTTTGGATTGACTCTCTTCACTCACTTCAGAGTCATTCCTCACCATATCCTTTTCATCCTCTTCATCACTGGGGTCTATAGAGGGCAGCTCATCTTGACCAGTTCCACACCTTGGAGATCTTACTGATAGTAAGGTGTGTGGAGGAGCTATCTCACAAGATCCCAGTCCCTGCTTATTCTGATAACAAACTTTTGCATGCAGAGATGAGGATATTATGTTCTTGAAGGTCTCTTCTTCAAGAACACATTTTTCTGCCCTGGCTTTGCTGATCACAAGCTCAGCCTGGCATTCTATCAACTTATAACAAGATCTTTTATTTGAGTCTTGTAGTTTGTTTGCTCATGTTTAAGAGTTGAAATTGTTTTCTCTAGATCTTCTATTTTAAGCTTATAATCATTTTCAGCTCTCTTAAAATCAACTTTTAAAACGTTTAAAGACTCAATATTAGATCTTATTTCTAAGTTGTAGGACATGTATCTATTTACTTTAGCAATACATTCAGGAGAGCAAAGATGTTCTAATACCTTGGCTTCATCATGGTCAGCCATGAGTGCTTGATTTAGAGAAGCATCTTCAGCTTGGAAGCTCCAGTCAAAGCCTCCTTCTTCAATAGCAACTACAGCATGCTGTCTTGGCTTATCATTTTGGTGCCCTCATTTAGTGTATTTTGGCCTGGATGATGCTTGGCCACCATTTTACTTAGGTGCCTTGCATTCTCTGGAAAAGTGTACCATCTGGTTACAGCTGTAACACTTTACTTTGCTTTTGTCCAGCCCAAACTTGCCACTGGCTGCATTGCTAGGAAACCTTCTCCTAGTCCTTTTGTAGAACTTCTGGGCTCTGTGAGTGAGAAGAGACATCTGCTGGACTATCTCCATATATTCCAGATCATCTGGATGGATACAGTCCAGGACTTCAAGAGTGAAGAGAAAGTTGCCTGAACTTTCATCAGTAGAGACAAAGGCTTGAGAGGAACTTGTCTTTTGGAAGGGACTTCCTTGGATGTAGCTCTCTTTGGGTGTCTCTGGGAAGGTGATAAAAGGACCCTTTTATGAAGTTTCAGGGTAGCAGATAAGATGATGCTGTGGTTCTCTACTATCCCTCTCACCCACATGAAGGGCTGAACTCTAGTGAGTATTGGAGTTACCAGATGAATTTTACATGTTCATCTCCATCTGGTATCCACTGAGTATCCCATACAACTTAGTGAGAGTAAGGGTCTTGAGGTTTTAAGTCCTCTTAATGACCACACAATAGTGTGTCCATTGTCTGGGAAGAGAGGACATGAACTTCCTAACAATATCCCTATTCTCAATAGTTACTCCAACATCAGGCAGAGTATCCACAATCTCAACATACCTGAAGTATTGTTGAGTCATGGTTTCACCTGTCTTGAAGGTGGAGTTTTCAAACTGCTACTTCAGGAGGTCCTTCTTGTTCTCCTTGGCTTCATTGGACCCCTCATACATCAGTTTCAGTGCATTCCATAGCTGTTTAGTGGTCTTGCACTTCTTGAAACCTTTGTAGATGGAGTTTGGAAGAGCAGTTTGGAGGGCTGTCATGGGTTTTTGATCAATATCAATCCTTTTCCAGTCTTCATCAGAAAAGTCAGCCCTCTCCTTTGGTATCATGCCACCACCAGCAGTAGCTGAAGAGGTGCATGGTACATGAGGTCCATTGACAACAGACTCCCACATCCTGGAATCTCGAGACTTGATGAATCCTTCTATTCTTTGGCACCAAGTGTCAAAATCCTCAGGAGTGATCAGTGGGGACTTTGTCATAGTTCCAGTTTCCATATCAGCCTTAGAGATAGCTGCCATTTGAAGAGTTAATTGATGTGTGAAGCTAAGAGGATTAAAGATGGTGAGATCTTACAATCAAGAGCCTGGAATGCTCTGATACCAAATGCAAGACCAGGTAAGGGTACTTAACACTTAGTTTCACACTGAGGAGAGATCTTAGATCACTTAACAATTCAAATAGGGAACTGGTAACTTAAAATAGATGATACTAAGAACACAAGTAAATTAAAGAGACAGAACTAAGAACAACACAAGAACACAAGATTGGTTTTCAAGGATGTTGTATATTGATCTCAAGTTCTTTTACAAGTGTTACAAAGCATAAAGAAATTACAAGGACCTGAGACACTTTTATACTACAACCTACAACCGTCACTTACATGTTAAGACAGTTGGGATTTGACTAATCTAGGCAACAAGATCAATCTAAAGTCAAAAGGCAGATTGCCTTTTGACTAGTGACTATGACATGCCATAGCTCAATGACTTTTCCTAATGAACAAGTAAGGTAAGTTACAGAAAAAGACCATTCCTACTTTTTAATAAAGCATGGAAGTTTCACCAACTTATGTAAAGTAGGTGAACCACCAGAGTAGGCAGTGGAAAGTGTGTCAGCTTTATCAAAAGTTGATTCAGAGAAAGCATATTTTCTCTGTCCTCTGAAGATATCAGTGTTCACAGCTTCGGAAGACTTTGTCTCTGAAGCTTCGGAAGATTTCTTCTTTGGCTTCGGAAGATGTTGGTCTTTGGCTTCGGAAGATTTCACACTTAGAATATTTTTCTGTTTGAGTGTGAAACTTACGAAGTAACTCCTTCTGAACTGTTAGCCTCGGAAGATCTTACACTTAGACACATTTGAGAGTGTAAGACTTCCAAAGCTAGTTCATCTTTGTTCCTTAGTGCATGCATGTAAGACTTGGTTGTTCTGGTTTGTTGGTTGCATTAGCCTCATAATCTTCAGATGATCTTACACATTTCCATTTGAGAATTTCTGGTTGATGTAATAGTCCTGACAGTTTCTGATGTTCGGCTTTGACTTTCAAACAAGTCAAGCATTCACTTACATATGTTGCAATGTCTTTCTTCATACCTGGCCACCAATACAATTCCTTAAGATCTTGGTACATCTTGTCTACACCAGGATGAACAGAATACTTGGACTTGTGCACTTCGTTCATAACAAGGGTTCGAACATCTCCCCACTTAGGTACCAATATACGATCCACAAGGTACCGTACACCATCCTCCTTACAATTCATCTGTTTATCCAACCCTTGAAACTCCTCACTTGCAATATTCTCTTCCTTCAGCGCTTCACCTTATGCTGTCTGGATTTGAGTTTTCAGATTCGATTGAATGGTCATTCCCAACACTCGTGCATGTAAAGGTTTTACGCGTTCCTTTCTACTCAAGGCATCAGCCACCACATTCGCCTTTCCAGGATGATATCGGATCTCACAATCATAGTCACTGATGAGTTCCACCCATCTTTTTTAGCGTATATTCAGTTCCTTTTGATAAAAAATGTGTTGAAGACTTTTGTGATCAGTGTAGATAATGCACATAGTCCCGTACAGATAATGCCTCCATATCTTAAGTGCAAATAGCACTGTGCCTAATTCCAGGTCATGTGTCGTATAATTCTTTTCGTGAACCTTAAGCCGACACGAGGCGTAAGCAATCACCTTATCCTTTTGCATTAGCACATAACCCAGTCCTTGATGTGATGCATTTCAAAACACCACAAAGTCATTGGATCCATCTGGGGAGGGTCAATATTAGCGCATAACACAATCTTTCCTTCAATGTGTTGAATGCCTCTTCTTTCTTATGTCCCCAATCAAACTTCTCATCCTTTTGCGTTAACATTGTCAACGGTTGAGCAATTTTGGAGAAGTTTGCAATGAATCGACGATAGTAGCCAGCCAACCCTAAAAATTACCGTATCTCCGAAGGTGTCTTAGGGGTATCCCACTTTTTAACCGCTTCAATCTTTACAGGATCAACGTGGATTCCATTCTCATTAACCACGTGTCCTAAAAACTTCACCTCTCGTAACCAAAATTTACACTTCGAGAACTTGGCGTAAAGTTTCTCTTCCTTTAATAGCTCCAGTATCGCTCATAGATGCTGATCATGGTCTTCCTTCATTCGAGAGTAAATATGAATATCGTTTATAAACACGATTACAAACTTATCCAGATAGGGTTTACAAACCCGGTTCATCAAATCCATAAACACTGCCAGAGCGTTGGTCAGTCCAAATGGCATGACTAAGAACTCATAATGTCATTATCGAGTTCTAAATGCTGTTTTTGGTATGTCATCTTCATGAACCCTTAATTGATGATAGCCCGATCGAAGATCGACCTTAAAAAAGTAAGAAGCTCCCTATAATTGGTCTGATAGATCATTGATTTTAGGGAGAGGATATTGATTCTTCACGGTCAACTTATTCAGCTCCCGATAATCGATGCACATTCGGAACAATCCATCTTTCTTCTTAACGAATAATGTTGGTGCTCCCCATGGTGAATGTTTGGGTCAGCTAAAACCCTTATCCAATAATTCCTGCAACTGGTTTGATACTTCTTGCATTTCTGATGGTGCTAATCGATATGGCGTCTTTGCTACTGGTGTTGCCCCAGGAATCAAATCTATACGAAATTCCACCTATCGAGGAGGAGGCAAAACGGACAAGTTGACAGGAAATACTTCCGGAAAGTCTCGTACCACCGAAATATCCTCTAGTTTCCCTTCCTCTGCTTTCTTTTCCACTACATGCGCTAAAAATGCGTAGCATTGCTTCTGCAGGCATCGACGAGTCTTCATACAGGAGATAAGCTTTAGGTGCCTTCCTAATCGTTCTCCTTGTATCCTGAGCACATCACCGTTAGACATAGGGATTCACATTATGTTTTCTCAGCAGAAAATTTCGGCTCCACATTTTGATAACCAATCCATTCCCACTACTATGTTGAAACTTCCAAATTCAAAAGGTATCAAGTCTATATCAAAAGCATGGTCCTCTAGCGTTATCGTGCACTCTCTAATTATCTCACCGGTCCTACGCCGTTCAACCAGTATGGCCCTCTAGGGTAGCCAGGTACCCAGGGTCCCGCCTCAGGGGCGTACCTTGTGATCACCGGCATAGCAGGCACCTCAGGAACAACTGGGGCATCAGGGAAGACATGAGCAATCGGTGCAATAGGAACCTCAGGGGTTGCAGGAACAACCGGTGTAGCTCAGATAGCAGGCAATCCCAGCACCACAGGGTTACCCAACTCTTCCATACCAGATGACTCTGATATAAGCTCCTTGGGGTCGGACTCAGTATCCGATGACGAATGCAACATATGGTCCAAGTGAACCTCCTCGGGTTCGGGCTCTGAATCAGATAGAACAACGCGAGACGCAGAGGGAACGGAAGGACCAGCAGAAGACATCCTATAAGAAAAAAGTATAAGTACTTTTCCTCAGGTGAAATAGATCAAATAATAAAGAAACAAAAAAACAGAATAGGAGGAACATACATGTAATATCAGATGCACACAAAACCCTAGTATGCATTATACATGAATAAAATTTACAAGTACAACAGACAACAAATGGAATTTTCATCAATCAATCAAAATATGTGGAATCTATGATGAAGAAATTTCATTTAGCAAACTGTCAGTCCATCAGAACTCTTGTGGATACTAAAGTGAGGATTGGTCCAGACTCCGATGGCAAATCAGTGGATCAGACTCTGTATCGATCAATGATAGGTTCACTTATGTATCTTACAGCTAGTAGACCTGACATTATGTTTGGTGTTTGTGTTTGTGCCAAATATCAGGCTGATCCCAAGGAATCTCATGTGAATGCAGTGAAGAGGATATTCAGATATCTCAAGGGCAAGCCTGCACTTGGATTATAGTATCCAAAGGAAGGAGACTTCAATCTCCATGCATACACAGACAGTGACTACGGGGGTTGCAACTTCAATAGGAAGTCCACTTCTGGAGGTTGTCAATTTCTTGGTCCCAGACTGGTCTCCTGGCAGTGCAAGAAACAGACAAATGTATCTGTTTCAACAGCAAAAGCTGAGTACATAACAACATCAGCATGTTGCTCTCAAGTTCTCTGGATTCAAAACCAGATGCTTGATTATGGTTTTAACTTCTTGCACACACTAATTCACATTGACAACACAGCAGCCATGTTTATTACAAATAATCCTGTTCAGCACTCAAAAACCAAACACATTAAAATTAGATATCACTTTTTGAGAGACTGTGATGAAAAGGGGTTAATCAAGTTGATTCAGGTTCACACGGACAATCAGTTAGCTGATTTGTTCACTAAGACATTTGACCCTAGTCGGTTTGAATTCTTAGTCCAATCAATTGGCATGATTAACCTTGAGGAAAATCAAAATTTCCAAAAACATTCAAAAATCATAAAAATACAAAAAAAGTCAATTTTGTTGTAGTACATGAAATGTACTCCTTGGGAAATGATATAATTACAGTCGTTATATCATTCACTGTGCTTATTTCAAAATTTGAAAGACTGACATGACTTACCTGATATGCGGGTAGGCTCATCTTGGAAAAGAAGATAAATGTTATGATAAACTAAAGATCACCTTCAACTGTGAGGCGATCATCTCATGGTGTGTAAGTATTTCACTTATCCAAATGTGTGTATGTGTAGTAATCTAAACACACCAGGTCATGATACCTAATGAATCTCATTCACCCACATCAGTTTCTCCTTTGTTTTGCTGAGCAAAGATCTGGAGAAACAAGCACATAGTGCTGATATCAAGATCCAAAAAGATTCCTAATATGGAACACATCCAATCTGGATGAATTACATTCCTTGTGAATGAACAAAAAGAATCCCAAAGTGGACCACCTTCCAAAGTGAAGAGCAAAAAGAATCCTAATATGGATCAAATAAATATAAGGATCAAAATAAAAGAATCCTAATAAGGATCCCCCTTACCCAAAAATTAATGAGATTTCATTATTTAAATGACCTGGTCATGCAAGCTGTGAAAAAGTTCTACCATACATCTCATGAGGGTAGTTGATCTTGTTATGCTTCTGAGTGTGAGGTACATGTTAAATGTTTAATCCACTCAAAACATGATAATGATCATATGCATTAAAATATTAACCAAGCATGAGTTTAAGAGGACAAACATACCTACAATCAATAGGATCATGACTATTTGCACTTGTGAAAGGTAAGATTGATATGATCCCAAATAAGGTACACTTCCTTTTCATGTACATATAAGAAAATCAAAAAATTTAGAAATATTTTCCTTTTGATTTAACAAAAAAATCATTAAAGTTTCTATCCTATCTGGATATAAACTTTAGGGGGAGTAATTAAAAATTTAAAAGAAAATATTCACAAAAACATAATATTTGCAACTATTTCTTTTGTTTAATACAAAATTAAAACAAAAAGGTTTGACTGTGTTGGTATGGAAGCTATACCATAAGTATCTCAGTGTATGCAGATATTTGGAAGCACAAAGTCCAAGATCAGTCAAAACTAGGAAACTTTTATCACACCGGGTATACAAGTCAATCCAAGCAAGAATTGACAATCCTAGCAACTGATAAAACTTCATAAAATCAAAACAGCAGACTCATCTTCATAAAAATCAGAACATCAGTGCAAAAACAGTCAGAATCATCATCTGCAAAAACATTAATTTTTGACAAGTTCAAAAATTAATGCGGGTAAGAGTATTGGTTAATGCGAGTGAAGGTAACCCAGACACATAACCAATGCAGGTAACTGTTTTTTGTACAAGTGTAACTAATGTGGACAACTGCTTCCGCATTTGCTACAGTAGATGCGGACAGTTTAACTTGTTATTCCGCATATGCTACAATAATGCGGTTAAGTTAAATTGTTCATCCGTATTTGTTACAGTAAATGCGTTTAAGTTATTTTGTTCTTCCGCATTTGCTACAGTTAATGCGGATAGGTTGACTTATTCTTTCGCATTTGCTATAGTAAATGCGTGCAAGTTAACTTGTTTATACGCATTTGTCACAGTAAATGCGCCCAAAGAAAAATGTTCATGCGCATTTGCTACAATAAATGCGCCCAAAGAAAAATGTTCATGCGCATTTGCTACAGTTGTAAAATTAAACCTGCGCATTTGTTCACACTTGTAAAATTTGAGTAAGTTATCAAATGTACTATTTAAACACATTTAATGTGAGTCATTTATTAATTTCAAATTTGAGTGAACTTTTAAAGTGCGACGAGCGTTCTTCTACTGTTCTTCATCATCATTCAAACAATCACAAATCAAGTGTTTCTGTTGATCATTCAAACTTCATACCATCTCTATTTGATTCTTCACCGAAGTAATATCAAAAAACAAGGTGATTCTCAATGGATATGAAAATTTCAAATGTCAAACCAGTCATGAAACAAAGAACCCTAGGTTTAAGAAAATTCTTAATCTCAATCAAGAACAATGGATTTAAATGACATTCTAAAGTTCATTAAGACAGATGTAATAGTGAATAACAAAGAATGACTGAGTTTCAAACCCTAATTTGACCACGATGAATAGGGGAACCGAACCATGAAAATGTGGAAATCAAATCCAATGTTTAAGATGTTAAAACATTTGAAACAATGAAAATGATCAAAAATCAAGCAGAAAACATAATTTCAATGATTTTTCATCACCAAAATCAAAATTAGGTCAACATCTTAATAAAACAGCAACCTTTGAAATTTCAATTTTGACCTGAAAAAATGTCAAATGTGAAAAGACCAAACCTGATCATGCTCATATGATATATATTTGTTAGAGTGTTACTAATCCATTTGTATCTATTGCAGAATCATGGCTAATCTGACATGGAGCAAGCTCCATAATGTTAGTGGATTTCTTGATCCAAATGTGCCTGAAGCTGAAGGTTTGAGAGATATGATCAGATTTATATCTACAACCAGAGTGGCACATGCCATTACAATCAGACAAATCATTTATAAAAGCTTCATAAGATCATTCTAGGGAACTGTTGAGGTTATAGAAATTAATGGAGAAAAGACCATAACAGGAAGGATTACTAATAATCATACATTAGCAATCACAGAACAAACTGTGAGACAGTGTCTACAGTTTAAGGATGATGCCAACTCTCCTCTTGAAGATGAGATTATGACCTTGTTTGCCAATATTGGCTATGAAGGTGGATTTGAAGGGAAGCAAATAGTCAAAGGTTTGGTTGATCTCCAATGGAGATTTCTTATTCACTTATTCCAACATAGCTTATCCAAGAGGAAGATAGGTTGGAATGACATCCCCATCACCATATCATCAGCCATCTGTGCCTTATGCACTAACACACCTTTCAACATGTCTGCCTATGTGTTAAATGGACTGATATCAAACATTCAAGAAAGGAGAAAGCATATGTTCCTTATGTATCCAAGGTTTATCAAATGCTTCATAAATGAAGCTTTTCCCAATCTTGTGCCAGAAGGCAATGTTATGGATATTCCTCATTACAATGCCAAGTCTTATAAGTACATCAAGAAGAGGGATCCTAGAAATTTTTATAGTGGAACCTTCTTTCCACTACTTCCTTGGATGTTACAACAGATAAACCCAGAAAAAGTTCCAGAAGCAGCTGCAGATGATGTTGTTCCTATTGTTGAGGAACAAGCTGTTGAGGAACAAGCTGTAGAAGAACAGGCTGATATACAAGAAAACATTGAAGAACAACCAGCTGCTCTTGATCAACACATTATTGAAGAGCATGCTGAGGAGGTTGAACACATACTAAGGACAGTGTCATCATAAGGAGATGTAGGTGGTAATTCTCACACTGTGCCTTTAGTACATGAACAAGCAATTCCATCTCCATTTAGAGCATCTCCCACTGATTCACCTCCACACTCACCAATCCAAATCAATTAAGTATCTCCCTCTGATTCTTCTCCACATGCTGCTGCTGCTGCATCTGTTGAGTCTGGTGAATCTGCCAGCTGATCAGATTCATCTGAATCATCTTCGAATGAGGAGGATGATCATCCAGTTACTCAAAGGCCTGAGAGACAAATACTCTCAAAGGAAGGACCTTCTGAAAGCTTTACTAAATCTGAGACTAACCATCCTAATGAGAAAGATAAATAATCTTAGAGTTATTACAAAAGGTTACCAGAATGGAGAAAACTCTAGAAAGAAGGGCAGGAATCATAAATGACAGAATTCTTGAGCTAGATGAAAAAGAAAAGGAGCTCAAAGATCTAAAAACCAAACATGAGGCTGACATGAAAGAGAAAGATGATTTTATTAAAAGGCTCAAAGCCTCATTGGAGATGTCAAGAGAAGAAATAAGTGGTCACTTGGATACTGCAGCTATCCAGACCATTGCTATGGAAGAACAAGAAAACCTGATTGAGATCCAAACAGACATAATAGCTGATCTCAATAAACAGATTGAAGTACTAAACAAAAGAGTTTCTGAATTAGAGATGCTTGTTCAGTTAAAAGAAGAAGTGGCAAGGGGAGTGCCTGATCAAGAAGATGTGGAAAGTGAAAAGGCTGAAACCTCACAACTGGCAGAATTTAGTGGGGTTGGGGGAGAAGAAAGTTTGGCTATTGTTGTACACTCTGATCACTCTACTAAAGAAGATTCAACAATGAAAGAGCTTATAGATGATCTAGATATGTACTCCTCCAGTGAGTTTATCATTGATGAAGAATTTTGTGACTACGTCAAAGATGTGAGAACTCCTGCAGAGCCAATTGGTGTTATTCCCATTAATCCTTTTCCCATAGAAGAAGAATTAAAGCTGCAACTTGTTCCAGCAGTTAGCTTGACTGGTGAACAACAAGAATTGATCAAAAGCCTATGTGAAGAACTGAAAAAAGGGAAATAGGTGAAAAATAGAAATCTGAAACTAAAAAACAGAAGGAAATGGCTGATAAACAGAAGGAGGAAGCTGAAAAGCTTGAGCTTGAAAGAAAGAGACAAGACATATAAGCCTCTGTCCCATCATCCTCTGTACCTAGATTGCATACTTATTCAAGAAAAAGAAAGTACTTAATAGAGAAAGCCAAAGGCAAACTGCCAATGGCTGAAGAAGAACCCCCTATTAAGAAACAGAAAGATGATCCGAGGAGCCTTGCAGCTATAGCTGAGTTTTTGGAAGAACATGAGAAGGCTGAAAAGGAAATGCAAAAGGTGCTTGAGGTGATTGTGTTGGAGGAAGGAGAGGTTGAAGGAGGTGATGATAGGGATGAACCATCAGTTGAAGAAATGTTAGAAAAGGCTATTGGGTCTGAAAAGGATAGTCTATATTATCAACACAGTCAAAGTCAGCAAATGTCAACGTCACTGTCAAAGTCATCAGAAAAGTCAAACAGACGCGTTCGAGATGAAGAACCGAGTCAAGACATTGAAGATAAATGACTAGGAGTTTATTGTTAATAAATATATTTTGTGTCAACAAAATATAATTATTTATGTTTTAGTCTCTTTTATATTTTATGTCTTTTATCTAGTTTGTCTAAGTATAGGGGCTTAATATGTCATTAGTGCATTTTATCACTATATATAGATTAGTGACAATTAGTTTAAGGGAGCTTGAATGAGCCATTGATTGAGGGACTTTCACATTTTTAATATCATTTGCAATCAATTCAGATCAAACAAGGGTTTATTGAATGTTCTTGAGGTGTTCATCTTGTTCATCTATATTTTATAGTGTTTGATCTATATTGTTCATAAATATCATTGATATTTATGTTTTCAGTGGGATTTTTTTGTGTTTATTAATCAATTGCACTATTATATCGATCGAGAGGACCAACAATTTGGTATCAGAGCCTTTGTGCTCTTGATTGATTGAGTTTTTGGGTATTTTCGGGTTCAAGTCATTGTTTCATTCATATTCGATCTGATCTGAGTATTTTGGATATGGAAATTGATTGAGGATTGCTAGATTTTGGTGTGGGAAGCTATAGGAATCTTCAGATCTCAAATTCATTGAGATTTGGACGAATTTTAGTTGATTTCATGTTGAAAAAGTTTTTCAGAACCATCATCGAATTGTTGATCAATTGATCCGATTTTGAATTAGGGTTCTTGAACCCAAATTGGGGAATCTTCTAAAAAAGGGTTTTAAGGTTTAATTTTAATTCTATAACATCAGTTGGGCTCAGCCCAACCGGTTAAGAACATAAGCTCCTAGGCAGGAGGTCCCGGGTTCGACCACGCCCCCCTGCCAATTTTTTTTTTAAAAGGGTTTTATTAACTTTTGAATTTCAGAAAATGTTTCAAATATTATTAGTAACCATAAAAAAATTATTTTTATCAAAATGATATAAAATTCATTTTCTTTTAATTTCATTAGAAAATCCACTTTAAATTATTATTTTCTTTTACTTAATTATTTTAAAGATTATAAAAAGGAAATTACAAAACATCATCAAGTATTAACTTGAAATTGTAATAAATCCCATTTAATTTTTAAATAATTTTAATTTAATGAATTCCTTGTTGTTATAAAATTTAGTAACAAAATTTGTTTATATATATATATATATATATATATATATATATATATATATATATTTTAAGAAGATAAATATATATGTACATATTTTGAAAGTACACTTATTGAAATAATTAGTTTAACCTTTTAAATCTATAAAATTACTATTTTATTAAATAGTAAATAATGATCATTTGATAATAAAAGTTTAACTTTTATTTATATTGTTAATCATTAAAATCCTTATTTAAATTACTTAATTACCAAATAATAATAACTTACATCTATTTAATAACTTGAAAATCATGGACAAATGATTTATAAATATAACACCAAAATCACCATGATTAACTTAATACGACGTTTCGTTTAGGTGAACGTTAACGAATCCTTGGCATTATATACAAGATTTATTATTTGTTCTCCTTTACTATCATGTGAGTTTTTTCATACCCCTTTTATATATTTTCACACTTTGGGGTGAAACATGTTAACTTTATGATAATTGCACTTGTAAACTCGTTCGAAATCTTGTAAACACTTGGGTAATTCATCTTATTTGTCGTGGTTAGTTGAACTTTAGTAATTACCATGTGATGACTATTATATGTACAATCATTAACTATTGCTAGCCTGCGACGTCATAGATCTATGGGCCTGACAAGCCTACTTGGTTAATCCAAGTACACTTAGCTAATCGTTTAATCTTGTAATCTTGTAATCTGTCAAGGTTTGATTGTTACATTTGTTCATCCATCCCTAGTTACTTTATTCAATAACCTATGACATGAAGTACCATCTTTATATATATATATATATATATATATATATATATATATATATATATATATATATATATATATATATATATATATATATATATATATATATATATATATATATATATATATATATATATATGTATGAAAACTATGAAAAACTCACCAACACTAAGTTGACCTTTATTTTTAACATGTTTCAGGAAATGATAATGCTTAGATTGCTATGAAGACAATGTCACATCTAGGACTGGACCTAGAGGAAAATAAAAATGCATTTGTTATCATTGAACGTTGAAATTCCTATGTTTTGGAACATATTCTATTTCTTAAATGTATGTCTTGAATATTGAGTTTTAATAATATTGTCATTTTAAATTAGCATTGTGTGGCATGAACAATCTTAACCCTCACATCTCGACGTTTCCGCCGTTAAGGTTGGGGTGTGACAACTTGCTTCATCATCCTGCTGCAAATGGGTGTTTATGATGGCTGGAGTGATGAAAATTGTCCTCCCCTGCACCGTAGCAGACAGTGCCTTCTCCCCAACCATGGTTACCTCTTGATAGGACCGCCAAAATTCAAGCAACTGATCCTCATAGAGAGGAGGATTGATTGTAAGGGAAGTGAAGTAGTGAGACGAAGAAAGGTACTACATCTTATCGGACCTCAAACTGATCCTCAAACTGATGTTCAGCTTTGACTCTTGCGCACGTGATGCATTTGGATACATAAGATGCAATGTCCTTCTTCATTCCTAGCAACCAATATTGGCCACGCAGATCCATATACATCTTATCGGACCCAGGGTGAATAGAATAACGTGTTTGATGAGCTTCGTTCATGATGAAGTGATGGAGATTGTCATGATTTGGAATCCAAAGCCGGTTCAAGAAATACAACATGCCATTCGGTTTTGTTTCCAATTGTGATCGAACATTAAACACTAGTTCTCATCCTTCCATTCCTTGGTTAATACTGCTTGTTGAGCCTCACGGATGCAAAACTCGAGATCACTATCAATCCTTATATTTTGAAGCATGATAGTAGCCGCGTTAACATCCACGTGGATCTCAGTATCAAATTCTCCCAACGTGTCTGTTGGACCAAAAGAACCAATGAGCCTGATTAGAAAAACCTTTAAGTTCCACAAACATTACAACAACTGAAGTAGTCTGCAACAGCTGAAGACATCAACTGATAACAAGGTCTGAAGACAAAGTCTGAAGTGAAAGGTCTGAAGACAAAGTCTGAAGTGAAAGAGCTGAAGACAAAGTCTGAAGTGAAAGAGCTGAAGACAAAGTCTGAAGTAAAAGAGCTGAAGACAAAGTCTGAAGTGAAAAGAACTGAAGACAAAGTCTGAAGACAAAGCTGAAGACAAAGACTGAAGACCAAGTTTCAGATGTTGTCACAACAGCTGAAGAAGACCTCTTCAGTAGTTGTGATGGTTTCCTTTCAGTATTTTATGTTTCTTGTAATCAGTACTTTTAGTTTCAGTAGTTTTAGTTTCATCTTGTACTTAGCATACTCTGAGATGTTCTCAGTTGTTGTGAACATTCTCAGTAGTTTGCTTACTTTCAGTTGTTTGTAATAATTCTGTTAGATGTCACTATCAAGTGACATCAGCAGACGTCACATTCCTTTATATAAGGAATGTTGACCTAATTGTAAGGTGCGACGCACAGCTGAGTGAACCCGGAAAAGCTTAGCAGCCGCCATACCGAAGCATTTGTGCATGAATGATATTATCCCTTTTGCAGAAAACCCTATTTCTCTATAACCGTGTACTGTTCCATTGAATATCTATTTGTTCTTGCTATATTTGTCTAATTCTTGTTCCAATTCCGCTGCATTCATCTCTAATTGATCAAACTTAGATCGCTGATCCTGACAAATGGTATCAGAGCAGGTTAATCATTGATCGGTTTAACAATTGATCATTGAAACTGCTATTTCGATATCTAAAGTTTGATCGAATTAGCATATTGCAAGAATTGGTTATAGAGATTGATTTTCTGCTGCTTCTGGTTATTCAATTTGAGTTTCTTCTTGGTTCATATTGAGTTTGTTGTGTTTTTGTGCTAAATCTGTTGAAACTTGATTGAATTGGTTTGAATCTGAGAATGACTACTCCTTCTAATGACCCTCACAATACTGGCTCCTCAACAAGCCTCCGATGCTGGTTAGGAGTGAGTATAACATATGGCAACGAAGAATGCTCCATCACCTGTCTGTTAACAGTTCAGGTTGTTGGACATCTGTGGTTCACGGTCCACACAAGCCTATGGTGAACAATCCGGAGACCAACCAAATGGTTCCGAAGAAGAAGGAGCAATACTCAGATGAAGATCGTAAACTGTTTGAGATTGATGCTAAAGCCCATGGAATTTTGGCCATGGCACTGCCTAATGAAATCTATTCTGGGCTTATGCATCATGAAACTGCTCATGACCTCTGGAATGCTTTGAAGGAACAATTCGGAGGAACTGATGAGGTCTTAG
This sequence comes from Flaveria sonorensis, assembly GCA_025506505.1. Classification (NCBI taxonomy): domain Eukaryota; kingdom Viridiplantae; phylum Streptophyta; class Magnoliopsida; order Asterales; family Asteraceae; genus Flaveria; species Flaveria sonorensis. The sequence continues at coordinate 61,997,024 of CM046433.1, read as the reverse complement.
CAAACAACAGAGAAATCCTCGCCCAACAATATGAGACTTTCTCTCATAGGAAGGGTGAGACATGACTCAACAGTTTGAGCGTTTCTCCTGCTTGATCTCTGAGCTGAAAATGGTCAAGCATGAGTATACTAACAGCCAGATGAACAACAGATTCCTCAGATCACTGCCTGAGAGATGGGACACATACACCATTGTCCTACGCTCCAGTGCAAATCTGGATAGCCTATCTCTCACCCAACTCCATGGAAACTGCTTACATTTGAAAGAGAGATAGAGCAGAAAAGGAAACTGGCATCATCAGGAAAGCTCACTGATGACTTTGTACCAGGGAACACTGCCTTGGTCGGTCATGAGTCAGAATATGCTGGATCAGAAAGCCATTATGATGAGCATATAGATTTCTCTTCAAACAGTTCTGATCATGCATTTGTTGGTGTTGACAGTCATTCTGGGTGTAATAGTGATAATTTATGCTTTATCATGGATGATTTGATGGGTATTGCTGATGATGATTTAGAAGAGATGGATATTTTGAGCCAAATGGCCTTGATCAATATCAGATCTCAAAAGTTCTACAAGAGAACTGGTAGGAAATTTCCAGGACTCTCTGGCAAAACCAAAGTTGGTTTTGACAAGAGTAAGTTGAGGTGTCACAAATGCCACAGGCTTGGGCACTTTGCAAGAGAGTGTAGATCAACTGGATCTAACTCCTCTGCACCCTTTGTGACCTTTCCAAGCAATAGTTCACAAAACAAAGGGCAACATCCTGCTAGTTCTGGTCATCACTCACAACCTCAATCTCCTGCATATTTTGTCCCTCAGGTCCAATGCCATATCCTTATCCCTGCTATTACATGCCACAGCCAAATCCAGTTCAAGTTCCTATAGCACAACAACCTCAAGCCCTACCTGAGCCTCAACCATCTCCATCACAATCTCAACCTCATCACAGGTTCTTCACACCAGGAGTTGTTGACTGGAGCAGCTCACCAGATGATCTTTCTGGTTTCAATGAGCATTATTTGCTGGTGCTGGTCAACATGGTGGTGAACATCCTTTTGGGAATCTTGCTCTCATGGCCCTGGAGTCTACTGAGGGTTCCTGCTCCGATGCATCATCTTCACAGGTAACCCAGGTATCTTCTGAGGCTAAAGCCAAGTTATGTTCTGAATCATGCATAGCTGCCTTTGTCTCTATTAGAGAGGCAAATGTAGCTTTAATCAATCAAAATCTTGAGCTTGAGAAAACTATTTCCAAAAGAAAAGCTGAGTATGAGTCTGTCTTAATGACAAAGATGATGAGATTTACAAGCTTAAATGCCAACTTAATGATGAAAAGGCTAAGGTAGAGGTCATACTTGAGAACCACAGAAGTCTCAAAGAGACACTTGCAGATACCCAAGTTGAGTGTGACCGCTGGGTAACATCCTGCAAGGGATTTGAAATGCTTCTCAGCAAGCAAACAGCTTCAAATGTGAAGTTTGGAATAGGTTACAATCATACTGCACCACCTACTGATTTTACTTCAAAATCAATAGTAAAATCTGAAGGTGAAAGTAATTTCCAAACCACATCATCATGTGATTCATCCTCAAATGATAATACAAAATTAGAGGATGAAGTCAGTGTTATCTCAGCAAATCAATTGCCTGATGGTTTAAATGCTGATAAACACATGAAGCTGAGCAATTCAGTAAGGATTAACAACTGCTGAGGATTATCATAGGTCTTCTTTCAGGACGGATAGAGAACAGCTGAAGAACAAGTTTCAGTTGTTACCGATCCTTCAGTACTTAACACAAATACTGAAAGGAGGAAAGTACTGAAGATCACACCTTCAGTAGTTTCCACTTCAGCATTGATCAATCCAAGATGAAGAATAAGCCATGTGAAATATGTGGTAAATTCAATCATCTATCTGATGAATGCTGGTACAAAAAGGGTTCCAAACTCAACAGAGATAAGCTCATTAAAGAAGAGATTAATAAAATGAAAAATGAGTTTGAGACCAAGTTTGTACCACAGTCATCTCAAACTGATAAACCAAGGCCTCGCCAAATCCAAAAAGAAGGATGGGGTTTATCAGAAAACAGCTGATAGTGTTCCTCATGATAAACATCAGACTAAGTCTGTGAATTTCAAGAAGGAGGAATGGTGGGTCACAGGAACTCATCAAAAACAAGTACTGATGTGTCAAATGAGCTGAAGGCTTTAGCAACAAATCAACACACTTGTTATGATGGTTCAGCATTTGTTGGGGAGAGTAACCAACTAGATGCACCTGTGATCAACCCTGAAAAGGAAATCCAAGCCCAATCTAAGAAATCCATTCAGCACATCTCCACCTTCATCGTGTTAATCATGAGAAACAGTTATGGTTAAATCTGTTGATGAAAACAGACCCAAAACCAAAAGGTTTGGGTCTCTAAAGCTAACTAGTTTCTTATGATAAATGCAGGGTTCTTCAGCATGCCAAAGAAGCATCTGGTATGTAGACAGTGGAGGATCTATGCATATGACTGGAGCAGTTCTCTTCTTATGACTACTCTCAAGGAAAGAAGGTTTGTCTCATTTGAAATGATGCTAAGGTTACATCATCGGGAAAGGATTGTGCAAATGGAGAAATCAGATTGATGATGTTAACCATGTGGAGAATCTCAAGTATAATCTACTGAGTGTCAGTCAGATGTGTGATAAAGGGCATGTGCCTTTTCACAAGCCAGAACTGCCGGATTCTGTCTTCCAAATTTCTGAGGCTGATTGACAAGGTATTGGATGAACATATCTCCTGAAGGCCAACAGGATAGGAAGAGTATATGCCTTGGATTTGTCAAAGAGATTGATATAAAAGGTCATCCTTGCCTGTTCTCCAAGGCCTCTCCTCAGGAATCTAAACTGTGGCATAGAAGGTGGGTCATGTTAATCTCAAAAACATGAATCATGATCCACAATAGTTTAGTGAGAGGTCTACCAATAAAGGAGTTCCACTGTGAAAACCTGCACTGCTTGTTTAAAAGGAAACAACACAAAGTTTCATTCCCTCCTATAGAAGAACCAAAGTCCACTGCCTGCTTGCAATTACTGCACTGGATCTCTTTGGTCTGTGAGAGTATGAGCATGGCAAAGAAGAAATACTGTCTGGTAATTGTGGATGATTACTCCAGATTTGTATGGACCTTCTTCTTGCATTCAAAGGATGAGGCTGCTCAGACATTATTAACTTGTGTTGTATGTTGAGAAGCAGTATTCCCTATCAGTCAAGTGTATAAGAAGTGATAATGGAACTGAATTTAGAAACCATACACTTGATGATTTCTACCTTTCAAAAGGAATCAAGAGGCAGTATAGCATCCCAAGGACTCCAGAACAAAATGGAGTAGTGGAGAGAAAGAACAGACCCTAATTGAAGCTGCAGGTCATGTTGGCTGACTCTGTTTGCCACTGACCTTTGGGCTGAAGCTGTCAACACAGCATGCTATGTGCAAATAGAGCTTTAGTGAATCAGAGGTTGATGAAGATCCTTATGAATTCTACATCATTTGGCTCCTCTAATTTCATTCTTCAGAGCATTTGGGTGTCCTTGTTACATCTCAACACAAAGATCAACTCCAAAGTTTGATTCTAAGGTGGATGCAGGGTATTTTGTTGGGTATTCATCCACTTGCAAGGTTACAGAGTGTTCAACTGCAGAACAAAGATGGTTGAAGAAACCTTGCATGTGAAGTTCAATGAATCTCCTAAGGACAAAATTCACAAACCCTGTGGAGTTGTTTGATCTGGACATACTGCAATATGTTCCTTATCAGCCTCCAGCTGTTGCAGATCATGTGAATTCATCACCTTCTGCAGCTAGTCATCCATCTGGTGGTACTGATGTTGATGATGATCAGTACTCACCTATTCAAGTTTAGTGATCACTGCCTGAGTCTACTAAACTTGATGTTCCTGTAGCTTCAGTAGCACCATCCACAAAATGCTGATGAGATTTCTGAATCCTCTACTTCATTTGACTTGCCATCTAATACTTGGTTTCAAGAATCTGGATCAACATTTTGCTGCTGAGCGTGCTACAAACACTTGCACAGATCTCATAGTGTACCAAGAGCTGAAGAATCACCCAATGTCTCAAATCATTGGTGATATCAATGCTGGTGTCTCAACTAGAAGTCAATTGTCCAACTTCTGCTTCTATGCTCTCTTCATCAGTCAGCAAGAGCCAAAGAACTATCATATTGCATTAAGAGACAATGGATGGGTTGATGCCATGCAGCTTGAGCTTCTTCAGTTCAAAAAGCAGCAAGTGTGGGAACTGGTTCTCTACCCCAGGTAAGTGTGCAATAGGCACTAAATGGGTGTTTAGGAATAAAACAGATGAAAATGGCAAATTGTCAAGAACAAGGCCAGACTGGTTGTCCAGGGGTTTTCACAAGAAGAAGGTATGATTATGATGAAACCTTTGCCCCTGTACAGACTGGAGGCAATTAGATTGTTCTTAGCCATGCTGCATTCCACAATCTTAAAGTTTTTCAAATGGATGTCAAAAGTGCATTTTATATGGTAAAATAAAAGAAGAGGTTTATGTGTGTCAACCACCAGGTTTGAGGATAATAAACATCCTGATTGGGTGTATAAACTTGATAAGGTCTTTATGGGTTGAAACAAGCTCCTAGAGCCTGGTATGAAACACTGTCAAATTTTCTTCTTCAGAATAATTTCACTAGAGGCTCCATAGATAAAACTTTGTTCATTAAGAAAGTGGGTCAGCATAAGCTCCTTGTTAAATTTATGTTGATGATATTTTTTGCATCCTCTGATCCACAGTTGTGTGATGCATTTACAAAGTTGATGCAACAAAAATTCGAAATGAGTGCCATGGGAGAATTACAGTTCTTTCTAGGTTTGCAAATCAAAAAAGGCTGATGGAACTTTCATTCATCAGTCAAAATCACAAAAGTCTTTTGGAAAAGTTTGATTTACAAAACTGTAAGCCCTGTTCTACTCCCATGTGCAGCACCACACAACTGGATGCAGATCAGAAAGGTAAAGCTGTGATGAAACACTTTACAGATGTATGATTGGTCTTGATGTATGTGCAGATTTGCAAGGTGCTTGCTCCTAAAGAGTCTCATTTGATTGCAGTCAAGAGGATCTTTAGATATCTGCAAGGTACTCAATCTCTAGGTCTTTGGTATTCCACTGGGCACTCTTGCAAATTAGTTCTTTTTCTGATAGTGACTATGCAGGGTGTAAATAACTAGAAAATCAACTTCTGGTGGATGTCAATTCCTAGGCAACTGTTTGGTTTCTTGGCAGAGTAAGAAACAACATCTGTTGCTACATCCACTGCTAAGCCGAGTACATTGCTGCTGCAAGTTGTACATCTCAGTACTCTGGCTCAGAATCAATTATTGGATTATGGCATTACAGAGACTAAGACTCCATTACTAATGGATAGTGCTTAGCTCTTTGTATTGTCAAGAATCCAGTCCAGCACTCTAGGACCAAACATATTGAGATCAGACACCATTTTATTAGGGATTGTTTTGAAAAAGGTCTGATTGATCCAAAGTTTGTTCCTAGTGCTGATGAGCTTGCAGACATATTTACTAAGCCTTTGACAGTTCAACTTTCCAAAACCTAGTGTTAAGGCTTGGTATGCTGCAGCTAGAATAAGTGACAACTACTGATGATCTCAGTCAACAAGTACTGAGAGCATTGTATACTATGTCACAAATAAGTACTGATAAGTTTTTTATCCTAGTAGTTTTCATAATACTGAAGACTAAATTACTTAAAAGTACTGAAGTACTCTATCTGTGAAAAGAACTGATGTGGTTACAACTACTGATGTAGTTACAACTACTGATGTCAGTATAACAGATAAGTACTGATGACCAATGAAACATCTGAAAATCAGACAGTCTGATAAGTGTTGAGGTCAGAATGAAACACTGATGAGCTAAGAATTGACGACAACAGCTGATGAAAACTTTTCTCTTCAGTTGTTTCTACAACTGCTGTTCACTTCATACAACAAGCCAAAACCATGTCTTCAGTAGTTTTACAACTACTGATGACTAACACAATCTTCAGTTGTTACAACACCTGAAGCCAAAACCATGTCTTCAGTAGTTTCACAACTACTGATGACTAATACCAAGTCTTCAGTTGTTAAACTTCTGAAAGTTAAAACCAGGTCTTCAGTTGTTTCAAACAACTGATGACAGCACCACACTTTCAGTCGTTTTATATCAGCCTTTTCTACCTATAAATACCTAAACCTAATTTCAAAGTTTCATTAGCCGTTTTAAGTCCTTCACTCTCTCAACAATGGCGACATGAAACTCAAACCCAGACACAACTGTGTTGCCTACCTCTCGAAATCGGCCTTTTGGAACAAATTTGATAATGCCATCGATCTTATGGTAGATTCCCAGTACCAAACCCAATTCTGGACCAACGTCTCTGTGCAAACTGGTGAGATGATCGCCAAATCACTCTCCAGTCGTTGGTTAACCAGAAACAGGTGGTATCATCCAGACATCATTCGACAAACCCTAAATCTACATGATGCCATGTGTCACAGAATACCCGAAAGGCACAACTGATATGTCTTTCATCAATACGGGTATGAAGGAGACTTAAGTGCTACCACCATTCTGAAGAGCACTTCCATGATGCTGAACGTCTTATATTCCACATGGTGAATGTCTGCCTTGCACCAAAAACCTCCTCATGGGATCAGATGTCTCGATGGCAACAGGTATTATACTCTATCTTTGAACGCAAAATCTAAATTTTTCTGAGATAGTTTCATGGAACTAAAGGATCTGGCTTTGAAACCTGTGCAAACATGGATATTATCCAGGTTTTATGGCCATAATTTTAAATCAGCTAAAATCAGACGGCCTTGTTGGCCTTGGAGTCCTGCTCCGGCTTATTGCCTGAAGTATACTCCAGGCACAACTCTGACCCTACACTGAAAGGGCTGCCCGGCTGCTAAAACCCAAGCAGCGGGAACCCACAGCCTCCACTCCAGATCCAAGTCCCACCAAACCCAACACCAAAAGCCCAAAAAGGCTACTCAGGGAGATGAGTCCCCTGAGGATGCCCCTGTAACACCAATAAGGAAACTTACTGGTTCTAACCCCCAGTAGTGTAAAGACTCACCAGCCCTAGCCGCTGGCATCCTCTCAACAGGATCCTGATGCAACCATAATTGGGGATACCACAATGCTGGAACCTATCTCAATGAGAAGGTACCATTGAAGAGCACCAGTCACCCCGGTGCAATCTGCTTCAAACCTATCTCCAATGCAACGCCCCTCAAAGCCCACCATTATAGTTGCACAAGTGCTGAGTCAGCTGCATTCCTCCCCTCCCCAGAAACCAATACAATGGGGAGAACCTCAAAGCTGAGGAAGAGGACCAAATGCTGCTGATAACCCACACACAGGGGTTATAATGTTCAATCTCCCGTGTAGAGGAGGAGGTTAGAACATCTGGTGAGGCTGCCACTTCTACTGATTCAGCAAATGAACAGGATGCAGTTGGTAACATCTTAAGACCTCACCAGAGGCAACTGCCGATGAAGGACTCAGTCCTGAGGCAGGAAGTCCCCAGAACAAGAACAAGGGGCACATGCTACAACTGATCTACACTCAGGGCATGTACTCCTGATTCAATCAGGAGTTAGGTGATTCAGCAAGACTGATGATGACCTGGGCTTTTTCTACGATCTTAGCCCATAACACAATCCTTGAGGCTGAGGTGAGCAGACTCAAAGAACTGCTTGCCAAAATGTCTCAGGATCAAAGTCCATCTGCCCCAATAAACCCACAGATGGCACCTTCATCTGAAGGTTCACCAACACTCAGCCTACACTCAACTGAGCCACCAGCCACTGCTTTTGGCACCACCTCTCAGGGACAGAACCCTCTGAGCAGATGGTTGCTACCTTTCAACATTCCTTACTTCTCATCACTCCATCATCAATGAGATTGTGCATAAAGCCATTGATGAGAGGATCTCCTCAAATCCAAACACTTGTTGATGATGCTGTGCAAAAGAAGCTTCTGCCATTCAAACCCCTGAACCCAATGCACCCAAAAGGGGAGTCTAAGGCAGTGAAGAAAGAAAGAGAAAGAGAGTGGAAGATGAGAAACAACAAGAGAAAGAAAAGGAGTTAGAAAGGAAAAACAGCTGATCACATACAAGAGAAAGAAAAGTGCTGAAACTCAAAAGCCTGATGAAGAGAAACATTGGAGATCTGGTTAAAGAAGGATGAAGGCTCACAGCGATCAATGGGATGGGCAGTTACAGTGTGATGGAAAGGAGAGGTTGGAGATAATGATCAGGTTTATTGCAAAATACTTGGGAAGATCATTAATTGAGATTAAATCATGGACCAGAGACAGTATTCTGGCAATAACCACCAGAATCTGTGCTTCTGAAGCATTCAATAAGGGTTGATTATCGAAGCCTTAGATGAAGCAGGTGCTGGGAAGAGACTGATATGGCCAAGCTTTCCAAAGCCAAACTTACCACAAAAATGCTAGATAGCTTTCCCAAACTCCCACTCAAAACAACCAACCCCACAACTCTCCAAACCAATCCCTAAACTCTCCAAACCAATCCCTAAACCTAAAACTTAAACCAACTCAATTCAAAAACCAACTCCCTTACCCCAAAAACCACCTCAACCACATCCAAGGATGCACCCAGAAGGAGGAGAAGGGTGTTGAGGATGAAAAAAGAAGAAGAAGAAGATGATGAAGAAGACAGTCTGCCAATCTCTGCTGTTCTAAAAATACTGAGCCCAGAAGTCAACAAATGATCACATCAGACTTTCAGAGGCAAATGGTGAAAGTTAAGATTGAAGAAGAAGGAACAGCAGAAAAAAACAGCACGATGAGCAACTTTGAAGAGGGTTGACAAAGAGTTTCCTCAGTCATCATCTATACAAAGCATGAAGAAACACGCTCAAAGGCTGTATGCTCTCAGGTATCCTTTCAATATCAAAGGAGAGAGTAAGAATTTGGCCAGACCCCAGGGTTAGTTCTAGAATTCATAAGAAATCCATACCAAGTAGATACAATGGCCAGTGAGAAAGACCATAGATGGCTGTTATTATGTTGGCCATTGTAGTCTCACCCTGGGAGATACTTGAAGACTTCAAGAGAGCCTACAAGTCAAAGATGACCCTCAAACTCTAATGGAGAACAAAATAGTCAAGAAGGGGTTGTTATAAAAGAGGCTTAAAGAGATCAAGAAAAATGAACTCCAGTTGTTATTAGAAGGGACTCCCAGATGAATTTGCTTACAGAGAGATAACAACTGTGAGTTGAAAAATGGAAAGCGTTAAAGTACCTATCAGAGTACTATGGCCCAGAGTTCTTCTTCGAAGGAGAAGCAGAAGAACTCACTAAGGAGGACAAGGGTTCTCTTGAGGCCTACGTCAGAGAGTCTTATAGACTTATCAATGGGAAGTAGGTTTCATGGTGGGATAACAGCTCTGTGTCCAGTTTCCTCAAGACAGAGTTCCCTTCATCCTTTGACATTAAAATCTACTGAAACCTATTCCCTGGCCTGTGCTTATCTGATATCTCTGAAGCTGATCAAGAGAGTATTTCTGCCAAGAATAAGTGGGACTCAATAAGCTTAAAGGTTTGGCTGCATTGGTTCAAGGGGAGTTTGTTGGACCAAAAGAACCAATGAGCCTGATCAGAAAAAACCTTAAGTCCACAGACATTACAACAACTGAAGTAGTCTGCAACAGCTGAGACATCAATGATAACAAGGTCTGAAGACAAAGTCTGAAGTGAAAGGTCTGAAGACAAAGTCTGAAGTGAAAGAGCTGAAGACAAAGTCTGAAGTGAAAAGAGCTGAAGACAAAGTCTGAAGTAAAAGAGCTGAAGACAAAGTCTGAAGTGAAAAGAACTGAAAGACAAAGTCTGAAGACAAAAGCTGAAGACAAAGACTGAAGACAAGTTTCGATGTTGTCACAACAGCTGAAGAAGACCTCTTCAGTAGTTGTGATGGTTTCCTTTCAGTAGTTTTATGTTCTTGTAATCAGTACTGTTAGTTTCAGTAGTTTTAGTTTCATCTTGTACTTAGCATACTCTGAAGAGTTCTCAGTTGTTGTGAACATTCAGTAGTTTGCCTACTTCAGTTGTTGTAATAATTCTGTTAGATGTCACTATCAAGTGACATCAGCAGATGTCACATTCCTTTATAAGGAATGCTGACCTAATGTAAGGTGCGACGCACAGCTGATTGAACCCGGAAAAGCTTAGCAGCCGCATACCGAAGCATTTGTGGCATGAATGATATTATCCTTTTGCAGGAAAACCCTATTTCTCTATAACCGTGTACTGTTCCATTGAATATCTATTGTGTTCTTGCTAATATTTGTCTAATTCTTGTTCCAATTCGCTGCAATTCATCTCTAATTGATCAAACTTAATCGCTGATCCTGACAGTGTCAAAACCATGCCTTCGATCTCGAATTTCTTGAAGTGAGACAGTCTTATTGTGGATCTTGCGACTCAGCGCGTAGGCTACAACATTCGCCTTTCCAGGATGGTAACGAATGTCAAAGTTGTAGTCGCTAATCAACCAACCCAACGTCTTTGTCTCATGTTAGATCCTTTTGATTGAATACGTGTTGAAGGCTCTTATGATCGTGTTAGACTATGCATTGCATCCATAAAGATAGTGCCGCCAAATTTTCAAAGCAAAAACCACGGCACCAAGTTCAAGATCATGGGTCGTGTAGTTTACTTCATGAAACTTCAATTGTATTGACGCGTATGCTATGACCTTTCCTCGTTGCAACACAACTAAGACCTTGACTTGACGTATCACAGTACACGGTAAAATCGTCATTTCCATCGGGGAGAGTTAGAATAGGAGCATTACATAGCTTGCGTTTTAGTGTCTCGAAAGCCTCTTCTTGTTCGGGTCCCCATTCAAAACGTCGATTCTTTGGGTTAACGCCGTAAGCGGTTTAGCAATCTTCTAGAAGTTTGCAATGAACCTACGATAGTAACCCGCTAAACCAAGAAAAGAACGAACTTCGGTTGGGGTCGTGGGAACACACCAGTTTTTCACGACTTCTATTTTAGTAGGGTCGATGTGAATTCCTTGGCTATTCACCACATGACCTAGGAATTGAAATTCTTCAAGCCAGAATTCGCACTTAGAGAACTTGGCGTACAGTTGTTCCTTCTTAAGAAGTTCGAGAACTTGTCGCAAATGCAGCTCGTGATCGGTTTTTTTCTTGGAATAGATGAGAATATCATCGATGAACACGATCACGAATTTGTCCTAGTATGGTTTACATACTCGATTCATGAGATCCATGAAGATAGCAGGTGCATTAGTCAAGCCAAAAGGCATAACCATGAACTCATAATGTCCATATCGAGTATGGAAAGGGTTTTTTGGAATATCATTGTCATGGACTCTCAATTGATGATATCCAGAACGTAGATCGTTCTTCGAGAATTGCGTAGATCCTGGAGTTGATCGAAGAGGTCATCCATTCGAGGAAGAGGGTATGGGTTTTTGATGGTGAGTTTGTTGAGTTCCTGATAGTCGATTCACATACGAAATGAACCATCTTTCTTCTTCACGAATAGCATAGGTGCACCCCATGGTGAAGAGCTAGGACGAATGAAGCCTTTATCGGTCAAAACCTGTATTTAACTGGCTAGTTCTTGCATTTCAGAAGGCGCAAGATGATAAGGCGATTTAGCCACAGGGTTTGCACCAGGAATTAAGTCAATCTTGAACTCAACTTCCTGAACGGGAGGTAATCCACTAAGATCCTCAGGAAACACTTTGGGAAAATTTCGCACAACGGGTATATCCTTAAGTTCTTTCCCTTTGGCTTTCGTGTTGACTACGTAAGCCATAAAGTTTACATAATTTTTACTCATACACTTTCAGGCCTTGATACAAGACATGAGTTTGAGTCCTTGAGACGATCTCTCACCAAAGACTTTTAGTGTATCTCCCGAAGGTAGAGGAATTCGAATGCACTTCTCGAAGCAAATGATTTTCGCATGCTGTTTGGCTAACCAATCCATGCCAATAATGATGTCGAAACTTCCCAGTTGCATAGGAATAAGATTGATAGAGAAGTCATGCTCGTTAAGACTTAGGATGCATTCACATATTACGACGTCAACTACGATTGATTTTCCATCGGCGACTTCGACCGTAAAGGATCTTTCTAGCGTAGAACGCGACTTAGCAAGAATGGGTTCGAATTCTAAGGATACAAAGCTCTTATCCACACCCGAATCAAATAATACAGACGCAATAATGATTATTTATAAGATACATACCTGCTCAGATATAGAACTATCATTGGAACATAGAAAACGGGTAGGATTTTACATAATAAAAGGTCAATTACTTGAAAAGGACGACGTACCATTCACCACGTCGTTGTTGGCTTGCGCTTGATTTGTGTTGATGTTGAAAGCCCGTCCTCGAGCCGGTGGAACATTTCCCACATGACGAGGATATTGTGGACGGAAATGCCTAGTTTCGCCACAATTGTAGCAGGGCTCGGTTAGCAATCATGGAGCATGTTTGGGGCACAATGACAAGTAGCCACCAAATGCCGTATTCCCGCAAAGTGTACAGATTCGGCCATGGATTATTTCCCGCATGATGATACTTGCAGGTGTTGCACATCGGGTGTGGGCTAGTGTAAGCTCTTGCCACGGGTGCTTGGTTTAGCTTGCCTTTGAGGGGCATTAGGTGCTGTCACAGCAAAGTTTCAGGACGGTGTGAACTTGTGCTTCTGCCCTTGAATGAGGATTCAGCTTTCACCTCCTTCGTCACCTCGGGAGTCACCTCGCAGTTGGCTTGGCACCCTTCACCATCAAAGTACCAGCCTTAATATGATTCTCGGAGTGGGCGGGGGTGATTGATTGCTTCTTCCAGGGTCGTGGCCTACTTCCCACATAGCATCTTGAATTTGGGGTGGTACCCCTTGATAAACTTCTTGATGCTACGGGTACAGTATCCACCATATGCGGTAGAAGCATTCTCAGTTCGTGATAAGGGTTGGAGTATGCCAAATGGTTTCACTATCCTGCTGAGGTTCCAGAACTCTCCTCTAGTTTTTGTAGTTCACTCCCTCGGGGTAGAATTTGGAATCATAGTTTCCTTAAACTCTTCCCAAGGGATGCCAACGCCACTTCCGCACCCCGGGTTCTTTTTTGCTATTCCACCAGTAAGTGCCCGTTGTTGAAGGACACTCGTAGCATAACGAACCTTAAGCTCCTCGGGACACTCACTGTTTATGAAGTGTTCTCCATACTTTCGAACCACTCGAGAAGTCCAGTGGCTCCATCCTTCCACTAAAGCTGTGGGTACAGGAGTTGAAGTGTTTGAAGGTGCAGGTTTGATGTTGTCCCCCTTGATGGTGCTATTATCACCATGGCCATTGTCAGCAACACCAGCATTATTTCCATTTGCATTGTTACTGTTGTTAGCATTAGGATGTACTAGTTCGGCAACCATGTCGAAGGACAGCAGCATTTGCCGGGCAATCATCGCGGGCAAGTTGCAGTCAGAGGTAGTACGTTTCCTTCCTGGGAGAGACATTCTATAAGATAGAAATAAAGAAGATATTAGAATTTGGAAAAATAAACCAGTTCAAGAAAATCACGAATTTTGATATTTACAAATATAAACAGGATGGTTCCATTTGGTACCACACAGCAATAGGAACATGGCACGTCGAGGTGACTTAATCCCAATACCTTGGAAAATATGTATGTTGACCATATATTAGCACTCATCGGAAATCCCAGGTAAGCATAACAGGTCCCGTAATGGGATTTATACGAAATGCTTGCCTTAGCCCGAGGGCCTTTGCCAGGAAATCCAGAATACAGGTGTTTATGTGTCATACACTTCCCTATAGGCTATAGAATTAAAACCTCGATGAGATTTTCAAGATTTAGACATAACGTCTAAAGTGTTTATCCACTCGATAAGATGCGTAGAATTCCACACGTAGTTGAGAATAAGTTTTAGAAGAGATTAGAAGCGGTAGAACTTAAAGGCCAATAGCATGCAACATGTAACATCATTTTCTAAGGAACCATTTTCTAAATATAATCAAATAGCACATAAGGATTTATCATGCAAATGTAACATCATGTGATAGGCGTATAAGCAAATTACAAGATTATAGCAAATATTCCTGGAAAAATATTATTAAATTCCAAGTTTCATGACATATATAAATGAAAAAAACATAAGTTTCAATCAACCAACATAACAGAATTCAAATAGCATCATGTGACAAAATATGTCAATTTTATTATTCTCTAGGTCAATCCTAGATGTGTTCAAGCCTTCATGAGCAATTAAGCGGGCTCATTTCCTGAAACATGTAAAAAATAATGTCAACATATAATGTTGGTGAGTTTCCATAGGTTTAACGTACTATAAAAATAAGCAATAAGTTGGCAATTCATGTCATAGGTATAGAATAATGTAATAATAAATAGATAAACAAAGTAACAATCAAACCTCGACAAATATGGCCACAATATGATTATACGATTAGCTAGGTGTACTTGGTTCCCATAGTGATCAAGAATACGTCACTAGGAGCTGGCAATACCTCGGCTTTAGCACCAAATAGGCTTGTCAGGCCCATAGACTATGACGTCGCTAGGCTAGCAATAGTTAATGATTGTATCTTACAAGTGTTATCATATGATAATTCAAGAGTCCAAAAACCGTGACACAATAAGATGTATTGCACAAGTGTTACAAGAGTAAAACATATTTACAAGTGTGTTTATGATAAGATTAACATGTTTCACCCAAAAGTGTAAAATAATATAAAATGGGGTATGAAAAACTCACTTGGATTATAAGGATGAACAAATAAGAAGTCTTGTATTAAACGCCGAAGATTGGTTAAAGTTCAACCAAAAGAACGACGTATTAATCATGATTATTATAATGTTAACGGTACTCGGGAATCTACGGTTTAAATTTGGGATTTTTTTGGATAGTAATGTAATATTATAATGATGTTATTTATAAATCTTTTAGCCCATGATTTTAAATTCCCATACAGATACATTTTATTATTATTTTAATATTTAAATGATTTAATAAGAATTTTGTGATAAAATCATTAATAAAAGTTAAACTTTTATTATTAAATAATTATTATTTACTATTTGATACAATAGTAAATTTGTAATTTTAAATGATTAAAATAATTCTATTAATCACATTAGATGCACATTTTAAATATGTACATATGTATATTTATTTTCTTTTAAATATATATAATTGAATTTGTAAATACATTTTATAAAAAATGAAGAGTTTTTTAAATTGAAATTCTTGAGAATTAAAGGAGATTAATTTCATCACAATTTATAATTAATAATACATTATATTTTGTAATAGTTTTTTTTTATAATTTTTAAAATAAAAGGATAAGAATTTATCCATTGCATTTCTAAAAACATTTATAATAAAAATAATTTTTATTTGGTTTTTGACTAAAAATGATTTTATATGATTAATGATAATATTAAGATATTTTCTGAAATTTAAAAATCAATAAAAACCTTTTAAAAAAAATAAAGGCAGGGGACACAGGTTCGAACCCGGGTCCCTTGCCACACCACCACAAGCTTAAACCACTAGGCCAAAGCCCTGGTTGTGTTAAGTTTTAGAAATAAAATTATAAAACCAAATTTCTAGAAAATCCCAATTTCACCCGAAAAACCCTAATTCCCAATCGATCAAATTGAGCAACAAATCGATGATTATAACCAAATTAACCATGGGGCTTTTGTTCCCCATGTAAAAAAGATTGATAACCTTAATTTAATTACCTGATTTCGATTGCAATTCGATAGAACAGAAAGATTGAACAAGTAGTCGGTCGTGGTTAAAGAATTCGATGTGTGTGTGTGTGTTGTTTATGAAACTGAGCTTACAGAGAGTTGGAAAGGGACGAATGCCACCTTTCCCCTCTGTTATATAGTCCCAATTGGAACCGTGTCATGTTCATCGGGTTCGAATTTACCTCGCACGGTTCTGTTGCAATTCGAACCGAATTAAGGCTAATTTAAGTGTGATTAACACACCATTGATTTCGTATTGGTTTGTAGAACATTGGGACATGATTAATTTTATTAATAACAGGTCTTAAGTGTAGAATTGATTTGAGGTTTTGATGTATTTCGGTTACTGGTTTAATTGGTTGGCTAACTGTGTTTAACATCAAATAATTGGGTGTTTACATGTTCGAAACTGTTGTACGAGTGATATGGGTGCCTTAATTCGGATTTAAATCTGTGAATTATGGCGATTTGGAGTTGGCCGGAGTTCGGCCGAAACTCCGCCGGAGAATCGGGGTTTGAGTTTTTTATTTGAAAAAAGTTACACTTTGGTCCTGTAGGCTATGATTTGTTATTTTGATTCCAAAGTTCAAGATTCAGTGTAAAATAATATTACAATTTGGTCCCTGGGGTTTTGAATTTTATTATTTTATGTCCAACTATTTAATTACAAGCTTTCTAAAATTTTAAAAAATAATAAGACTTATATTATTTTATTTATTTTCAAGATTAACACTTAATATGCTTATTATTATCATTAGCATTATTTTTTTTATTATTATTTTCCTTATTATTATTATGTTTAGCAATTTTATACTTGTTATTATTTTGATTATTGTTATTATTATTATTATTATTATTTACTTAATTATTTAATAATATCTAATTTATAAGGATACCAAAAGGGATCAAGATGTAAGAAATTACAAATAAGTCCTCGTATTTGTATTAATGACAAAACAAACACTTACAAGAGATAACGGAGGTTAACAACAAACTTAACAATTACACGAGAGGTCACAGATAGAGTAGGCATAGCCCTTGGTATACCCTCCTCAAACAAGTTATGAATGAGTGAGTCCACATCAATGTGGACCTGAGGAGGTTGTTACGTATGGACAACTGCAAGTTAGGGTGGTGAGTCTTCTATGCCCATACTTTGAGAGGAAATCCCAGGTTCTGTGATTGTAATTAAGACTTTCTTCCCCTTTTTGGTAGCATCACCCTCTTGCATAGGGAAGCTAGGGGTTAGATCCATCACATCCATAGGTTCTTATGGACTTGGTTGAGTCCTCTGAATAGGTCTCTCAGCTAACTTGCCCTTAAGATCGGTGATCTCAAGTTACTGATCATTGATCCTTCCTTGCAAGGTTGTCACCTGAGATTCTAGGTGACTAACCTTGGAATATAAATAGGTGCATAGTTTAGTTAATTTGTGCACCTTTAGTTCCAGACTCCCTTCATCTTCATCAGAAGAATCATGAGGGGATGAGAGAATTCGACTAATGTCTTCTTCCTCATCACCAGCTTGTGCTTCTTGGCTGTAGGTTTTCCCCTACCCACTGATAGCTTCAAAGGAAGTGTCAATAGGCTGGGTTGCCATGGTTGAGGTCTTAAGAATATAACCACTTGTAAAAGTGAGATCCTCTTCCATATAGGCCTTCTGAACAGTTTTAGGAAGGTCCACCTCAGTTGTAGGTGGATAATGTGGGATAGATATTGGTGATTCAGGATCACTCATCTCTCCTTGAGCAGGGGTGGAGAAGAGAGACTCATGGTATTCACTAAAGCCAATGTATTCATCATCACAGAATTCTAGGCTTGGGATTGGTTGGTTGAGGTCAAGCGGCTCAGGATGGTAACTTTCTCCTGAAGGTTGATCACTAGAGTTTTGAGACTCTGAGTGATGGTTCAAGGCCAGGGTAGTGAGCTCATCAGGTTAACCATGAGGAACCTCAACACTGATTATTGAAACAATGGGAGTGGTCTGATCCTCAGGAGAAGTGGGAGCTCCAGTGACCACTTCTTCCTACATGGTAGGTGATTTGGGGGTCTGCTCAACCTGAGTAGATTGAGCAGGGGTTCGTTTGGATTTTCTTTGGTAGGTGATGGTGATTTATGGCTGTGTGGGTGGTGCTGATGTAGAAGGTGTGGGTTCAACATTGGCTTGTGTTGCCTAGTTGTCACCTTGAGCAATGAGCTCTAACATTTTTAAGACCAGGGCTGTTTCTACCCCTGAGAAGCCAACAATTGGCTTTCTTATTGTTTTAAAGATGTCGAGCTTCATCTGTCCCAATTTTAGAATATTACCTGTTCGCCTTAACTGTGAGCCCAGTTCATAGTTAAGAATGTACTGGACATATTTAGGGAACATATAATATTCTAAGGAGTCCAAGTTTGCAAGTAGATTAGTATATACAAATTATGAGTACCTGAACTTGACCCCTTGCACCATTCCATGGACTATATAGGAAAGGTCTTCAGGAATCTGGTCCCATCCTCTATGTTTGTTAGATAAGGAGTGAATAACTACACGAAGGACGTACTTCTATTTGGATGAGACCTTCCCTTTCTTGAAGGTTCTTAATGAGTAATCCCCTTCATAGCCCATCTGCCGGAATGAATGGTTCACAACAAACTTAGGGAAGGACAAGTCGCCTTCTTCATCATCCAGCCTTAGATGAGTGTTGATGGTTCTAGAGTGATAAAAATTGTCCTCCCCTACACTGTGGCAGTCAGTGCCTTCTCACCATCCAAGATGACCTCTTGGCAGGTCCTCCAGAACTCTAACAGTTGATCTTTATATAATGGAGGGTCTATAGTGAGAGCGGTGAGGTAGTTGGATAGAGTCAAGAAATGACAAACGTTTGAGAAACCAGGCACTTTCTCAGACGACAACAGAGCACCTTAATTATGTTGCTTGTGTAGTTGCATGGAGAAATCAGGTAGGTTTTGGGGATCAGGGTTGGCTATTTTAAGTGGTTTTAAGGTGAAGGAAGGTAAGAACAAGGTTGGTTTTTGGGTGAATTTAGGGTTTGAATCTGTGTAGATGAAGGAAAAAGTGAAAGAGGGGGAACCGTTGTACAAATATATATATATATGGTATGGATTGTAGACAAAGTTAATGCAAAAAGATAAACTTAAAATCTGGATGTCGGTCCCACCTTTGAAAAAGTGCCCAAAAAGGTAGTTTTCTTGGAAGTCTAAAATCTTCTGAAGGTAATTTGTCTTCAGAAGTTTTGAGAAAAACTTCCAAAGCCAATTTGGCTTCGGAAGATATTCCTTAGCTTATCAAGAATTTGCTTCGGAAGAAAATTACTTAGAGTAATTTTACTTCCAAGATAAATTTTGCTTCAGAAGATATCAAATACCAGAAATTTTATTCATAAGAGAGAATAAAATTCCGAGACTTAATTGCTTTCGGAAGAAAATGGTCCTTCAATACATATAGTACTTGGTGAGAAAAATAAGCTTCAAAATGTATATCAGGATTTCTTCTGAAGGTTAATTTCTCAGAAGTAGTTATTTGTTTTGAAGACGTAATTTTCTTCCGAATACCACTTGATATCTTCCGAAAGAAAGTTTATTCAAAATTTTCAAAATTCTAAGGGATATCAGTTTTGAAAAGTTTCTTCAAAAGTAATCTGGGGTTATATGATGATGATATAGACAACTTAACACACACATATTGTTTAAAAATAATCTTGAGTTTAGTTTAAGAAAAATATACTCAAAGTTAATCATCCCAATAGCTGATACAAGATATTTAAATCTCTGCACATCAAAAGCTTTTGTGAACAGATCAACATATTGTTCATTTGTGTTAACTTTGACTAGTTTTATTAATCCCTTTTCAAAACTATCTCTAATCAAATGATACCTGATGTTGATGTGCTTTGTCTTTGAGTGCTGCATAGGATTCTTTGTAATAGAGTTAGCACTATTGTTGTCTATGTGAATGAGAGTCTCCTTGAAGTTGAATCCATAGTGTAGCATCTGATTCTGAATCCAAAGCACTTGAGCACAGCAGTTTGCAGCAGCAATGTATTCAGCTTCAGCAGTTGATGCAGACACACATGATTGTTTCTTGCATTGCCATGAGACTATCCTTCTACCAAGAAATTGACATCCCCTAGATGTAGACTTTGCATTCATATTGCAGCCACCATAGTCACTATCTGAATAGGCATACAAATTAAAGTCAGAATTCTTTAGATACCAAAGACCCAGTTGAGCACCTTTAAGATATCTGAGAATTCTTTTGATAGCAACCAGGTGTGACATCTTGGGGTTGGCTTGATATCTTGCACAAATACATGTAGCAAACATGATATCAGGCTTGCTAGTTGTCAGGTACATAAAAGACCCAATCATAGCCCTGTATAGATGTTCATCAACACAATCCCCATCAAGATCTGGTCCTAGGAAGTGGTTTCTGGCTATGGGTGTCTTAGCAAACTTGCACTCAGTCATATGAAATCTGGTAAGTATGTCTTGCACATACTTTGACTGGTTTATGAAGATTCCATTGTCAACCCACTTTACTTGAATTCCTAGAAAGAAATTGAGTTCCCCCATGGCACTCATTTCAAATCTAATCTTCATCAGCTTCTCAAAGTCTTTACAGAGCTTCGGATTAGTTGACCTAAAAATAATATCATCTACATAAACATGAACCAGCATCAACTCATTTCCTGTTCCTTTGATGAAGAGTGTTCCATCAATAGTATCCCTCTTGTACCTATGTTAACAGAGTTACTGTGATAGTGTCTCATACCACTTCCTTGGAGCCTGATGCAGCCCATAAAGAGCTTTGTCGAGCTTGTAGAAAAAATCTGGATGATCTGGGTCTGCAAAGCCAGGTGGTTGTTTGACATACACTTCTTCATTAATCACCCCATATAGAAAGGCACACTTGACATCAAGTTGATAGACTTTGAAATCCTTGGATGCAGCAAAAGCCAAGAATATCCTAACAGCTTCAAGTCTTGCTACAGGAGTAAAAAACATCTGTGTAGTCAATCCCTTCTTCTTGTGTGTATCATTGAACTACTAGTCTAGCTTTATTCTTGATGACAAGTCCTCTATCATTCTTCTTGTTCCTAAATACCCATTTGTCTCTTGAATTGAAGCAGCTCTTCCTGCATTGCTTCAACCTAACTTCCATCCTTCAGAGCCTTATTAATCTTCTTAGGCTCTATCTGGGACAAGAAACAAGATTAAAGACAAGCATTTTTGTCATGGGTTTGTCCTCTTGTTCTCACCCCAGTCTCAACATCTCTAATGATGTTTGTGGTGGGATGTGACTTATGGATTCTCAGATGAGGAATCACAGCAAGTTGGTTGGATAAATCTAAATTGGTGAAATTCAAATATGGTGCTTGACTATCATCCACCATATCAACACACTTCTCAAGAGAAACTTGATCTAATGAGTGTGTCATATCATTGATGTTGTCTTCTATGGAGTAGTTATCAGCATTAAGAAATTCTTGATCACTCTCACCTTCTACATTGGAAATTCCTTCATCTAAGTTCTATGCCTCTGTGCTAGAATTTTTAGGCACCTCAGATGTATCGACTGAAGAATTTGTCATGGTTGTGCTGATAGGATTTCTAACTGCAGGGCTAGTTACTACTGGAGCTGAAGTAGTTTGAACACTTTGTCTTCTCAGCTTAAATCTTAGATCAAAATCTCCTAATGATAAGATACCTGTAGATCCTGAAACATCTTCATAAGATTTGTTAAAACAGTTGTAACTAAATCAAGATCAAACAACCAATCAGGACCAGAACATTTCACACTAGGTGTGTGCTCATTGAAGGTCATATTGGCTGACTCCTCAACTACTCTAGTTTTGAGATTGTATACTCTATAAGCATTGGCTTGGGAAGAGTATCCAATAAAATGTCCATCATCTGCTTTCTCAGCAAATTTGGCTATTTGATCTTTGGTATTCATGATAGTGCAACGATATCCAAATGATTAGAGAAAATCAATAAAAGGTCTCTTTTTGTGCCACAGTTCATAAGGAGTCTTACCATGAGTCTTGACTACTAAAACTTTGTTATGCATATAGCAGGCAGTGTTGACTACCTCTTCCCAAAAGGTGATGAGCAGTTTAGAGTCAGATAACATGATTCTTACAGATTCAATAAGTGTCTTGTTTCTCTTCTCAGCAACACCGTTTTGCTGAGAAATCCTGGGAGCAATGTATTGTCTTGTAATACCCTTTCATCACAAAATACATTAAGTATTTGGTTTTTGAATTTAATTCCTTGATCACATCTTATGGTTTTAACCTTGTGATCACATTGATTCTCAATTTTCAGAATGAAGTTCTTCAAGATTTCAGGAGTCTCAACCTTAGTTCTAAGGAAGAAGACCCAAGTATATCTTATGAAATAATTTGTGATCACCAAGCAATAAGAGGTCCTTCCTAGACTCATTACACTGGTAGGCCCAAAGAGATCCATATGTAATAAGTGTAGGGGAGTAGTGATGGAGTTCATTTCTTTTGGTTTGTGAGACACTTTGTGTTGCTTCCCTTTCAGGCATGCAACATAATGGTCATCACTTTTAAACTCTTTCTTTGGCATTTTAGTTACCAAAACATTCTTAATCAATTTCTTCATGTTTTTAAAGCTTACATGACACATTCTTTTATGCTAGAGAAAAGACTCATAACTATTGGCTTTGGATAGAAAGCAAGAAACTTCTCTTAAAGAGGATGTTTCTTGCAAGTCTATCTTGTACATGTTCCCTTTTCTGAGGGCTCTGAGCAGGATATGCTCTTGAGGAATGACCACCCCAGGCTTGAGAACAATGCAGTCATACTCAATGAAGAGCATGCTACGTCTCTGATCACAAAATTGGAATACACTCAAAAGATTGTATCCAAGCTCCTTAACAAAGTTTACCTTCTCAATGCTGAGCTTACCATTTGTAACCCTACCCCTTCCTATAATGTAACCACCAGATTCTCCTCCAAAAGAAACTGGCCCTCCATAAACTATTTCAATGTTTTGAAGCAAAGAGCCATTGTCGGTCATGTGCCTGGAACAGCCACTATCAATGATCCATACATTCCCTTTGGTCTTGAGTTGTTCCTACACATAAAGAGATAGTTTCATTTGGAAACCCAAGCCTTATTGGTCTTGGGCTTATCAATGTGCATTGAAGATAATACAATAGTAATTGATCCTATATGCAAGTTATGAGGATCACTTGCTGTTATTGATAAAGAACTTTCAGTCACATGGCCTTCCTTTACTTCCACACTATCTTTGGAAGACTAGACTTGGCCTTCAATGCTTCGGAAGTTTTGATGACTTCGAAAGTTTTGGAGACTGAACCTTTGGAAGCTTTTGCATCCACTACAACATACTTCAGTGCTTCGAAAGCATTTCTTTCTTCAGAGACCAAATTTACTTCCGAAGGTAAGTTTTCACTTATCTTCTTCTTCACTTTGGAGCTTCTGAAAGGAAAATATTTTCCTTCCAATGCTATCTTCTTTTTCTTCTTCTCAGAAGTTTTCTTCTTGGGCATATGGATAGTACTTTAGGGATTATAGATGCAATCCTTTGCAAAGTGAGAAGTACTACCTCACATGATGAATTCAGTTTGCATGCTTCTGAGAGTCTTCCTTTGAGTGGGAGGCTGAGCTTGATCACTTTCCACTTCCTTCTTCACCTTTTCAGATGATGCAGCAGGCTTTTTAGGATGAGGATTGCTCTTGGAACTGGATGGCTCAGGCTGTGCAATAGTGGTGTACATTTTATTAGCCTTCCTCTCTGGACCAAGATGATTTGGACATGAACTGGGATTCCTGGTACTAGAATCCATAGTTGAGTCTTCGGCCTTTACTACTTCAAATCCAGCAGAGACAAAAACTTGCTTTTGCTTGGAGTTGAAGGTGGCCTTCATCTGTTGGGCTTTCTTGGATTTTCTTTTAGCAGCCCTGATCAAGTTCTTCCTTGCAGACTTGGTCATCTTTGGTTCTTCCTTCTCTACATGAGAATAGTGTCCCTTCTTAGGATAACCCTTGTCACTCATATCAAGTTCAACCTTCACCATCTCCTCTTTATCTTCATCCTTCTCTTGGATAGGATCAACGGAGGGCAGCTCATCTTGAAAAGTGTCACACCTTGGAGATCTAATAGATAGGAGTGTGTGTGGAGGAGTTATCTCACTTGATCCTAGTCCCTGACTATTTTGGTAACAAAATTTTGAATGCAAGGATGAGGTTATTATGTTCTTGAAGGTTTATTTTTCAAGAACACATTTTTTTTGCCTTGGCTTTGCTGATCATAAGCTTAGCCTGGCATTCAGTCAACTTGCTTATGAGATCCTTGATTTGAGTCCTATAGTTTGTGTGTTCATGCTTAAGAGTTGAAATGGTTTTCTCTAAATCTTCTATTTCAAGTTTATAATCATTTTCAGCTCTTTTAAAGTCACCTTTTAAGATATTTAAGGACTTAAGATCATATCTCACTTCTAAGTTATAGGACCTGTACATGTTTACTTTAGCAATACATTTAAGAGTACACAGATATTCTAATACCTTGGCTTTTTCATGATCAGCTATTAGTGCTTGGTTTGGAGAACCATCTTCTACCTGAAAGCTCCAGTCAAAGCTTCCTTCTTCAACAGCAACAACAACATGTTGTTTAGATTGGCTTGGCTTCTCAGTTCTTGGAGCTACATCAGTGTAGTTTGGTCTGGATTGTGATTGACTACCATTTGTTCTTGGTGCCTTGCACTCTCTAGTAAAGTGTCCCATTTGGTTACAGTTGTAACACTTCATTTTGCCTTTATCCAGGCCAAACTTTCCACTAGCCATATTGCTTAGGAACTTCCTTCTTGTCCTCTTATAGAACTTCTTGGCTCTGTGAGTGAGAAGAGCAATTTGTTAAACTCTCTCCATGTACTCCAGATCATCTAGATGGATACAGTCCAAGTCTTTAAGAGTGAAGAGAAAGTTTTCATAACTTTCATCAGCAGACACAAAGGCTTGTGCAAAGCTTGTCTCTTGGAATGGGCTTCTTTGGAAGTAGCTCTCCCTTGGTGTCTCAGAAAAGGTGATGAAAGGGCCCTTTTGTGAGTTTTTAGGGTAGCAGATGAGATGATATTGTGGTTCTTTGCTATCCCTTTCAACCATATGAATGGCTGAACTGTGTTGATTGTTGGAATAGATGCTTGATGGATTTTGCATGTTTATCTCCATCTGGTAGCCACTAAGGATACCATACAGCTCTGTGAGAGTAAGGGTAGACAGGTTCTCAGTTCTTTTGATGGTCACACAATAGCGAGTCCATTGTCTGGGAAGAGAGAACATGAACTTCCTCACTATGTCCCTATTCTCAAGTTTTACTCCAACATCCATTAAAGTATTCACAATCTCAACATACCTGAAGTATTATTGAGTCATGGTTTCACCTATCTTGTAGGTGAAGTTCTCAAACTGCTGCTTCATATGGTCTTTCTTGTTCTCTTTGGCTTCCTTAGACCCCTCATACACGAGCTTCAGTGCATCCCAGAGCTGCTTAGAAATCTTGCACTTCTTGAAGCCTCTGTATATGGAGTTAGGAAGAGCAGTTTGGAGGGCGGTCATGGCTTTCTGATCAACATCAATCTTCTTCCAGTCTTCTTCAGAGTAGTCAGCAATTTCCTTTGGTATCATCCCACCTCCAGTAGTGGCTGAAGAGGTGCTTAGGATGTTAGGTCCTTCGACATTAGATCTCCACATCTTGCTCTCTTGAGACTTGATGAACCCTTCCATATGTTAGCACCAAGTATCAAAGTCATCAGGAGTGATTAGTGGAGACTTTGTCATAGTACCGGTTTCCATATCAGCCTTTAAGATAGCTATCATTTGAGTTGATAAGTGTTGTGAAACTGAGGAGATTTAAGATGGTGAGATCTTAGAATCAAGAACCTAAAATGCTCGGATACCAATTACAGGACTGATTATGATCAATGCAACAGTTTTACAAGATGGGAGAGTTAATAACCCTTAGCAGATCAAATAGGAAACCGGTTGGAGTGAAACAAAGAACACAAGTAAGAAGAACAAGAACACTAGGATATGGTTTTCAAGAATGATGTATATTGCACTCAAGTTCTTTTACAAGTGTTACAAAGCTTATCTAAATTACAAGTAATTGAGACACTTTATACTACATCCTACAGCCGGTCATACTTTGAAGGCCAGTTGGAAACATTAATCTAGACAACAAGATCAATGTAGAGTCAAAAGGCAGATTGTCTTTTGACTAGTGATTATGACATGCCATAGCTCACATCCTAATCTATTACAAAAAGAATAAAGGTACATAGTTGAAAAGTTACAGACAAAAGAACCTTTATTTACAGTTGACAAAAGCATGGACCTTTTCACCAACTCATATAAGTTGGTGAGACATCAGAAGTAGCAGCGAAAAGTTGTTCAGCTTTTGTCAAAATATGATTTAGAAAAAGCATGCCTTCTCTATCTTCGGAAGAAATCAGTCTTTGGCTTCGAAAGACTTTGTCTTTGAAGCTTCTGAAGACTTCATCTTTAGCTTCGGAAGATTTGGTCTTTTGGCTTCCGAAGATTTGATACTTGATATAATTCACTGAGTTATATCAAATCTTCCGAAGTAACTTTCTTGTACTTGCATGTGCATGTTGAGAGCTTGTTTGATTGCATCAGCCTCTAAGTGTAATCCTTACAATAATGTGCAAAAATTTAAAGCAAAAAACTCTTAAAAGGTTCTTAAAACTCAATTTCTGCTCAAAATTTGAAATCCCGCCCCCAATATACTTTATCTTCTTCTAGATCTGTATTGATAATCAAAGAGAAAGAGAGAAATAAAGAGAGGTGATGGAGAAGGAGAGATCAACAGACAAGGATGAACTAGGGTTCTCATAACCATGCTTCCATATCTATTATGAATTTCATTATAATTTGATCATCAATATCAATGAATTCATCTTATTATCATCAACTATTTCTTGTGTTATTTGATTCACACACATACACCCATCTTAATTTTGACTTTTTAGGTTTTAAACATGATAAATCCTAAGATCAAATCTCAATGAATCTGAAATATTAATTTAGCAATATAGCCAAAAGAAAGATAGAAAAAATAAAACTCAACTTACGCCACATAGACAAATAAGGTGGGTAGCCACAAAACAGGTAATGTTCATGCAATTCGTACTTATTATGATGTCAATATGAATTTGATTTTTATAAGGTAACATATATGAATAAAATTGTTTGATTTTATTAATAGTAACTAGGATTTGAACCTCATGCGTTGCCGCAGGGTTCCCGTAACAAATAGTGGATTAACATTTAGTCATATAGTGCATTTTCAAAACAATTCTGAATTGGATCTTATGAATTCAAACTGCATATTGCATCAGAAAATCATTTAATCTGCTACTTATGACTTCATAGTCCAGATAAACATGAAGTTATTTATATTTTTTCTTCACTGCAGTTATCTCATGAAGAGAAATGGCAATTTGCATGCTATTTGTATTACTTGATAATATTTTTCTCGTATTAGTTTTGTCATCGGTGTGTTAATCATGTACTATTTTCAAAGCCATGTAATCGAAGATTAGTTTTAGGGGATAGAAAAGGTACCATGTTATGATGTCTAAATTCTACAATTAAGCAACACATGTGCACGTATTCACAGTTGAACAACATATATTTATTTATTGAGATAGGCTTTTAAATGGTATAAAGAAATTGTGAATATTATGTAACATGACACCTAAGAGCCTAAAAAGCAGATAGTTACTTAATCTAAGTTTAGCAATCATGAAATCAATTTATTATGGGAACAACTGTAATTGCTTGGTTGGAAAGCAGAAGAAGCAAAAAGAAAAAAAAACAATTGAAATTTCAAACAAGTATTCCAATGTTCAAGTTTGCTTCTTGCAGCTTGAGCACAAATTGATGAGTACCAATAAGCATACTAAAGAGTTGTTTTCATCAAATACATTGGCATCAAATTCATGCTCAAGAAAGTGATTGTTCAAACCCAAACATCAAATTATATTTAGAAACTGAAACTGATGTAATTATCAGATGTCTAAATATCCCAAAACAATTTAAGATGATTTAATAGTTAAAAATGCTAATCATACACAATATCCTAAAAATAATTTGAAGAGTTAATTACACGATTGGTCCCTGTGGTATGCCCATGTTGCCGGATTGGTCCCAACTTTTAAGAAATTACATGATTAGTCCCAACTGTTTGTCAAAACATAACACGATTGGTCCCTGACACTAACTTTTATTAATTTTCTCAGTTAATTGAAGATAAAAAGATTAAAATACCCCTTAACTTTATATTTAATTATATAATTATTATCCGATTAACATGAGAAGTAAATGAACAGTACCAGCAGGCAGTTCTACACGTTTTACCTCTTTCTACCACGTACTACAAAGATACACTTTTTTCTGTCTGCAACGTCTTTATACTTGGTTACACGTGTAGCAAGAACAAAGAAGGACACAGAGTTGAAAGAGAAAGACCAGATGTGGATAGAAACAGAGAGGATACATTAAATTGAAGGCGCAAAGGAATTTGATTGGTATCACATCTCGAACGCATAAGTGTGGTGTTCATCATCAACTATCATCGAAGTTGATCCTACAAGCAAATTAAAGATCCAGTTATTCACAAACACATCAAATTCTACTCAGATTCTTGAATCGTAATTAGAAAGAGTAATGTAATCATACTCTACATCACATTTGAAGTCTCAAAAGGATTCTTTAACACTCTACTCAAGTGCTTTTCTTGGTAAATTTGTGTCCGGACATGAGAATCTTATCTAGAGTTTTTGTCATATTCTCTAGATGTCAACAAAATCAATAACATACAAAAGCCCGAAATTGTAATGACGAGCAAAATGGATAGAAAAATGAATACAAATCAAAACTACTTTCAAATTCACCCCTATTATTGATTCTATATGGTGGTACCTACTAATCCCACCAATCCTATATTTATACTGATTAACTATGCAACTCAAATAGTTGTTACAATCTCAACTACCATCTTAAACTATCTATCCCCACAATTCAACATGTACAACAATGACTCTTACATGTCAACAATATTGACAGATTCGATATTTATATTTGGATAAATACCATATTCTTTGGAAGAAACTTATATGCTTCGGAAGAAACTTATGCTTCGGAAGTTTCTTTGTGCTTCGGAAGTTTTTCTTCAGAATTTTGACTTTTATATTTTGGAATTAATCCAACAATCTCCCCTTTTAATTCCAAAACCTCTCAGTCAAATCCTCCCCTCCTATCAAGCTTCTCATCTCAGCAAATTTTATTTTTGGTAGCGGCTTTATAAAAGTATTACCCTTTTGAAGGTTTCCACAAACAAATTCCACTTGAATCTTGTTCTTCTCAATGCAATCTCTAATAAAATAGTACTTTGGCTCAATGTGCTTTGACCTCCCATGAAACACAGGATCCTTCATCAATGCCAAAGTTGATCTGTTATCCACTTTTAACACAGCTGTCTCTTGCACTTGACCCATTATTTCATTTATTAGACCTTGTAACCAAATAGCTTGACAAGCTGCAGTTATGGCTGCCATGAACTCAGCCTCATAACTAGATAGTGCAACTGTCTGCTGCTTCTGAGAACTCCAGGATATAGGACTGTCATTGTAATAGAAAACATTCCCTGATGTATATTTTCCATCACCATCTCCAGCAGCATAATTGCTGTCACTATATCCGATCAATCCACCACCAGTGACTCTGCTGTAACTAATACCATAGTGCATTGTGCCTTTGACATATCTCAGGACATGTTTAACTGCTTTCATATGTTCTAACTTTGCAGTCTGCATAAATCTACTCAAATATCCAACAGCATACATCTAATCTAGTCTTGTATGTGTGAGATACCTGAGTGACCCAATTAATTTTCTATACTCAGTCACATCAGCTTCTACTCCAGAGTTTAAAGATCCCAGCTTTAACCTTGGTTCCATTGGGATCTTAGCTTCATTGCACCCTTCAATTCCAGCTACACTCAAAATCTTCCGAGCATATTTAGTTTGTTTCACAAAAATGCCTTCCTTTCTTTGACTCACTTCAATTTCCAAATAATAACTGAGTAAACCAAGATCAGTCATTTCAAACTTAGCTTTCATTTATTGTTTGAATTTTTCAACTTCTTTCAAGTCACTACCAGCCACTATCATGTCATCTACATAGACCCCTACCATAATTTTCCTATTTGAACATGATCTCAAATACACTGCTGCTTCTCTTTGGCATTTGACAAAGCTTAATCCTTTCATTACTTTATCTAAGCACTTGTTCCAAGTTCTTGGTGCCTATTTTAAAACATAGAGAGCCTTCTTTAGTTTATAAACTTTCTCTTCAGCTCCTTTTACCTCATAACCTTATAGTTGGACTACATAAACACCTTCCTTCAACACTCCATTTAGAAATACTGCCTTGACATCCAAATGATGTACATACCATCCAAACACTTCCTTAAAGTCAATGCCATGTTGTTGCACATAACCTTTTGCAACTAACCTGGCTTTATGTCTAGTTCCAGCTGCATCTGTCTTCACTTTATATAGCCATTTCAACCCAATTGGTTTTACACCAGCTGGTACATCAACTAGAGTCTAGGTGTTATTTCTTTCAATGGCATTTACCTCTTCATCCATTGCATCTCTCCAAGCTTCAATAGTCACAGCCTCTTTAAACTTCAATAATGAGGTTTCATTTACCATCAACAAGTCCTCATTGAACTCTTCTTATCTACTAGAACTTGCTTCAAAAGACTCAGGTAGCACAAAGTCATTAAATCTAGCTGGTCTTACTACTTGTCTTCCTGACCTTCTCAGAGTGGTTTGTCGCTCTGAGTTTGAATTTGTATTTGAGCCTTGATTGTTATTACTGATGGGTTTATGTTCCTCTGATCTTAAGCTTTCATTGGGTTGCCCCTTAATATCCACTTGATCAAAATTCTGAGTATGTGAAATGCACCCTTCACTTTCAACATCAAACTTAGACCAACAAGGCTTGTCATCTTTGCCTTTGGTTCATACTTTGACCAATCCCATTTCTGAGATTCTTCAAACTCTGCATCTCTGGCTATCACCATCTTATTTGTGAGTGGATAATAAAACCTTTCACCCTTTGTGCCTTCTTCTAGACCTAAGTATACCATAGGACACTTCTATCTTCAAGTTTTGGAAGATTTGGTTGCACCACTTTAACATGAGCAATACAACCAAACACCCTGAGATGTTTAATAATAGGCGTCCTCCCCTTCAATCCTTCATACGGGGCCTTCCCTTGTAGAGGTTTGGTGGGCATTCTATTTAACAAGCAGACTGAATGTCTTACAGCTTCTGCCCATAGATTTTGTGGCATTTGCATGGCTTTCAGCAGACTTCTAGTCATGTTTAGCATAGTTCGGTTTCTTCTCTCAACCATCCTATTATGTTGAGTTGTGTATGGGGTGGTTAACTGCCTTTTGATGCCTTGATCATCACAAAATTGATTGAATTCACTAGAGGTAAACTCCCCTCCATAATCAGTCATCATACACTTGATCTTGAGACCGAATTCATTCTCCACTAGTTTCTTGAACCTTTTGAACATTTCAAATGCCCCACCTTTTGATCTTAGCATGTATACCCACATATACCTGGTGCAGTCATCTACTATCAACATAAAGTACTTGTTTCCTGTTTATGTTTCTGGTGTGATGGGTCCACATAAGTCCATACTAATCAGGTCCAGAGGGAGCTCTGACTTATACTCTACATGTGCAGGAAAAGATGTTCTTGTGTGCTTGGCTGCCAGGCATGCTTCACATAGTTTGACAGGTTTGTCATACACAGGTAATCCTTTAACAACTCCTTTTGTTGCCATGGATTTCATTGTGTCAAAGCTGATGTGGCCGAGCCTCCCATGCTACTTCCACACTTCCTTATTTAGTTTTACTTGAAAGCACAATGGTGATCCAATTTTTAGTTGAATTTTGTATAGTCTATTTGGGGACCTTTCTACTTTCATTAACAGATTACCACTCTTCTCATACATCCATAAGAATTCACCTTTCATTCTTATTTCATATCCTACCTCTGTGGCTTGTCCTAGACTTAAGATATTACTCTTAAGCATAAGGATGTAATATACATCAGTTAATAATCTTTGTTCCCCATTTTTACACGCCAAGATGATGGAACACTTCCCCTCTATTATCACAGTTGACCCATCTCCAAATTTTACATTCCCTCTAACATTATTGTTTATAGATGAAAAAGCAAGAATGTTATCTATCATGTTATTTGATGCCCTATTATCTAGATACCAGCTGTCATCACTTGCTGGTTCTTTGGAGTATCTTGAGGGTAAAACTTTGGATTCATTCAAATATACCAGTTCCTTCCGGTTCATGTCAGCTGCTGCCATCAAAAGGGTTGGTTCATCATCATAGGCCTGGCTCAGGTTGGCTTCTTGAGCTGAGTTCTTCTGTGGGCACTCAGAGGCATAATGCCCTAGCTGATCACACTTAAAGCACTTAATCTTGGATTTGTCTTTCGGTTTCTTCTCACCTTTGAAGTCTGTTCTACTTTGATCAAAGCCGGAATTCCTTGGCTTACTTGACCAGCCTCTTCCTCTGCTTGATCTTCCACCATTCTTTTCTTTGTTTCCTCTGAGCCTAGTTTTATGCTCAGATTCCTTTTGTCTTGATTGCCATTCTGAGTAAGTCAATAGGAGTTGATCACCTTTCTCACGAGAGGCTTTTACTTTGCCATTTGTTCTTTCTTCAAAGGCTTTTAACCTCCCAATCGCCTCAGCAAGCCCCATAGCATCTAGGTCTAGAAATTGCTCAATCGATGCGACTATCTGGATGTACCTATCCAGTACTGAGCTCATCAGTTTTTTGACCAGGGCTGCTTCTTGAAAAGGTTCTCCCAATTATGCTTTCTTTGTTGTGATTGCACTCAGCTTACCAGCGAAATCATCTATACTTTCTTCTTTGTTCATGCTGAGTCTCTCAAACTCATTCCTCAAGGAAGCCATTCTAGCCTTTTTAACCCTGTCAATGCCCACAAATCTTATTTTTATTGTGTCCCATACTTCTTTGGCCGTTTTCATGCTAGCAACTTGCAGGATCATCTACTCAGGCATTGCTTAGTACAGGTAAGCAATTGCTTGATTGTTCTTTATTGGATCTACCTCTGTTTCGATGGGAGGTTCAATTACCTCCCACAAACCATGAACATTGAAATTAGCCTTTAACTTGATCGCCCAAATTGAGTAATTTGTTGCCGTGAGGGTTGGACATTGCAGGGGAATTGTTGCTTCTTTAACGGTGACTATTTGATTGTTGTTTGTCGATGAACTGGATTTTTCCGAATTCACCATCTTCGTCTTCTTCCTTCGATACGGAGTTCCAAACTTCTTGTCTGAATCCAGTCCTTTGGAGCGCAGACGTTCTTCGATTCTATCCTTCAAATCGATCAACCAAGAACTTAGTTTTCTTGAATTTGAATCAACTTTCTCACACTTCAATCCTTCGAACTGTGAGATTTCGATTCGATTTGATTCACTGTGCTCTGATACCAATTAATGACGAGCAAAATGAATCGAAAAACGAACGCAAATTGAAACTACTTTCAAATTCACTTCTATTATTAATTCTATATGGTGGTACCCACTAATCCCACCAATCCTATATTTATACTGATTAACTATGCAACTCAAATTGTTGTTACAATCTCAACTACCATCTTAGACTAACTATCCTCACAATTTAACATGTACAACAATCACCCTTACATGTCAACAATATTGATAGATTCGAGATTTATATTTGGATCAATGCCATATACTTCGGAAGAAACTTATATGCTTCGGAAGAAACTTATGCTTCGGAAGTTTTTTTGTGCCTCGGAAGTTTTCCTTCAAAAGTTTGACTTTTATATTTTGGAATTAATCCAACAAATTGATCATACAAATATGTTGGAAGAAGAATACGAGATATAGATCAATTTACATTCAAAATCTTTGTATCTCATTCGAAAAATTCCAATTCGGACGAATTTTATAAAGTTTTTGTCACAAACCCCGTAAACATGACGTTTTACATCTTTTTCCTTCAATCTAATCTTCAACTTGGACTAAAATTTGTTAAATTCAAAGTACTCTGGTGATTAACCTTTCTATTTCGCTCGATCCTGACAAAAATTTAGATGTTCTCCTTAATGATGTTTGAGATTGAGAAAGTAGTGAGGCAGCTGGAGTAACTTTTAGGGTTTCTTGAAGCTTCTCTGTCAGCAAAGAGTGAAATGAGAGAGACAAGAAACTGATATTAAAGTATTTAGCTGCTGATAATAATGATATTTTAGCGTTTGTATTAATTTGAAATGAGAAAGAAAGAGGAAATGAGAGGGTGGGTAGCTGTTGTTGCTTCTTTCTTGCGATAGTAAGAAGAAAAAGTTATAATTTTGTTTTATTTTGGATTTTTTGATGTCCACCACTCCAACCCATGATTATATTTTTACAAATAAAGTACGCGTTAGGGTTTTACGGTAAGGTAAACAACATTTTTTTTTTGTATTTTTCTTTATGCCTTACGGTTTTAAGTTAGAATAACAACCTTTGTCACATGTTTTGGTATCCACATTTTAATATTTAAAACCATGACATGATGCCTCTGCGCAACGCGCGAGTAGGATAAAACTTAGTTTATATTAAAAAATAAAATCTCAACCACCACTATCCCTAAACCATCATCATCGGTGTTTTTGTTGGAACACCAACCACCTAACCATCCCGGTCACCAAACCACCTAACCATCTGCACTGATATGTTCAAACGCCAACATCTAACTACCATCGTCACCACTGTTTCTATTCAACGACGGTGGTGGTGTGCGGCGGTGTGTGGCGGCGGTGTGCCGGGAAGAAAACGAAGAGACTGTTTATGTTCAACGATGGTGGTGGTGTGCGGCGGCGGTGTGCCGGGAAGAAAACGAAGGGGAAGGGGATGGGGTGCGTTGGGTTTTTAAAAATATTTATTAAATAAGTTGGTCTCATATATAATATTTTATTTTTTAGTTGAAGGGTATTTTGGACCTTTTACACTCACTTAACTGAAAAATTTAACAAAATTTAGTGACAGAGACCAATGGTGTTACGGTGTGACAATCAATTGGGACCAATGATGTAATTTCTCAAAAGTTAGAACCAATCCCGTAATATAAGCATACCACAGGGACCAATCATGTAATTAACTCTAATTTGAATCGTTCGTGCATGTTTCCTCTGTTCTTCTTGCCCTTTTAGAACTTTGTTTTCCATTTACAATCAGATTGGTACCACCAAGTTATTATAGTTTTGAATAGCAATATATTAAACATCAATACATTTAGTCTCGGAACTATAATCATACCCATTGCTACAAATTATCAAACAATTATTAAATAAATTCATCATGGCCCCCAAATCAAAGGCAAAAGCAAAAACACACGCATGCGTAAGAAATCTAACTAAAACATGGGGGATGAAACTTACCCTCATGCATGGGCAAACCGCTCAATATATGTATATATATATATATATACATATATTGAGTTCGCCTGCCCTAAAAAAGTTTTATTTTGTCCCAGCCTCCTATAAGAATACTTAAGCTCCGCCACTGCCCGCATGTGAAAGCTTGGTTGTCGGAGGGATCTGCCGATGGTAGCGTTGAGAGAGAAGTGGAGGGCAAAAGAAGAGTTCTTCCATAATACAAAAAGGTTAAAAAAAAAGCGGTTCATATACTTTTAAAACGGTTGACATAGCAACCGTAATAAAAGAAAAAAATAAGTTCAATTTTTTTTTTGAAAAAAAACAGCTGTTGTTAAAATATTATTATTTATTTAAATTTTGAACCAACTTATTAGGCTTAGTATTATAAATACGTGTATTAACAGCCTTATTAGGTATATTATTTAAATTTTAGGAACCGCCTTATTAGGTGTTAATATTTAAATATTATCGGAACCGGCTTATTAGGTGTTTTCCTTGTGCATAGTAGCCTTATTAGATAAAATACGATTTTTTTGTAAAGAGCCTTATTAGGTATTGAATGTTTATCTCAAAACTATCTTTTTTAAAATTTTAAAACTGAAATCAATAACTATTATATCACTCATCTTTAATCTCATTCAATCATTCTCAATTAATTCATCATTCTTCATTCATTCGTGATCCCTTATATTCAAGATTCAAGAATTTGTTTTTATTTTTATTTACTTAGTGGATCTTTAAGGTAACATAAATAATTATTTGTTTTTAGTCTCATTTAGATTATTCGTTAAACATTTACATACCTTCATTTAGATCTCAGAACCTTTTAGTTTTTACCCGTCTGAAATTAATCTATTAGAGATTAATTTTGGATAGTCCCTTTTTCAGGGCTGCTTTTTTATTATTATAACTCATTAGGATGTATATATGTTTTAACGGGTTGATTGTTTAGAAAACTAACAATTTCTCTTTACTCTATCGAGTTTGCTATTTTGCAACCTTGAGGAGTTAAGGGAAATGTTATTGGTTTTCTAAACAATCAAACTGTTAAAACGTATATATATGAGATAGAACAATCAAAAAGTGGGTTAAGATCCATCACCTTGGATTTAGTTTGTATATTCGATTCACATCATATATACTAGTTCAAGTTATATATCTTCTTTGTTTGTTTATTGATTTCAGATGGATCGTAACGATTGGATGTAGGGAACTATACGTATCAGCAAGAGAGTTGTCATGGGTGCGCAAAGTTTTCTTAAGACTTCTCAAGAAGATCGTGTGAAGAAAGGAAACGAATCCATTCCGTGTCCTTGTATGGAATGTAAAAATTTTACTGAATTCAAGAAAATAAAAGAAATCGAATATCATTTGTTTAGAATTGGATTTATGTTTAATTATATTTGTTGGTTAAAACACGGGGATTTAATTGGTAGTGGTAGCACAACGTCGATTAATTTAGACGCTAATTATAGTGACGAGAACATTGATCCCCATATTTATGATGACATATATAATTTAAATGAGTGGAATGATAATTTAAAAGACCCGTATGAAATTAGAAGCTAATTTAAATGAGGGGAATGACTTTAAGTTAAAAGTTTTACATGTCTATTAGGCATGCTTCCCAAAGACAACGAGTTACTCGTATCCACATCCCAAGCTAAGAAACTAATGTGTCCAATGAAATTAGAAGTAGAAAGAATACATGCATGTCCAAATGTTTGCATGTTGTATAGAAAGCAATTCAAAAAAACTCATAAGTGTGTTACATGAGGTGAATCGCGGTACAAAAATAAAAAAGAAACTGATGAATACGATGATGATGTGACAAAAAATTGACCACCAGCTAAATTATTATGGTTTTCCCTATTATACCGAGACTAAAATGATTATTTGCTAATCCTAGAGAATCAAACTTGTGGCGTTGGCATTCTAATGATCATAAGGATGATAGAAAGTCAAGACATGTTGGGGATTCACCTCAGTGTAGAAATATTGAGGATGATTTTCTCGATTTTGACAAAGAAGCTAGAAATATACCGTTTTGTCTTAGTTCAAACGGTATCAATCCTTTTGAAAACATGAGTAGTCGTCATAGTACTTGGCCGGTACTTTTATGCATCTACAATCTTCCACCATGGTTATGCATGAAAAGAAAATACATAATGATGTCATTGTTAATTCAAGGTCCAAAACAATCAGGTAATGACATTGATGTTTATTTGTCTCCTTTGAATGATGGCCTTAAAACCTTATGGAACCCTGGGGGGTAGATGTGTCGAGTAATGATCTTTTGCATAATAAGTGATTTTCCAGCATATGACAATTTGTCAGGATATAATACAAACAAGATCTATAAGATTAAAACATTGCAAAAAAACAATGTATATGGGGCATCAACGATTTCTTTCGCAAAATCATCATTATGTAAGACTTACAAAAGTGTTTGATGGAAATATCGAGTTCAGAATGGCTAGGAAAGAATTTGATGTATTTAAACAAGTAGAAAATATAAATACAATGTTGGGAAAAAGAACCTGTACAAAGATAGAAAGCAATTCGAAAAAGAGTTCAATTTTTTGGGATTTACCACACTGAAAAAGTTTGAAAGTTCGACATTGTCTAGATGTTATGCATATCAAGAAAAATGTTTTTGATAGTTTGTTGGGCTTACTATTGAATATTCCTGAAAAAAGTAAAGATGGGATTAATATTCATAAAAACATAGAAGAAATGGGTATATGTAAAGAGCTTGCCCTGTTGAGAGAGCTAAGAGTATTTATTTTTCAACTGCATGTCATACCATTTCAAAAGAAGAAAAAATAAAGTTTTGTCAATGTTTGCATGATATTAAAGTTCCATCTAGCTATTCTGCAAACATTAATAGACTAGCGTCGATGAAAGATTGTATATTTCTTGGTATGAAGTCTCATGATTATCATGTTTTGATGACGCATATGATTCCTAATGCAATTCGTGGATTGTTACCAGTGGAACTTCGTCATATAATCACAAAACTTTGTTTGTTTTTTAACATGATTCACTCAAAGGTTATTGATTCCGAAGTGTTAGATAGTTGGGAAAAGGATATGTATATTACCTTTTGTGAACTAGAGATGTACTTTCCACCATCCTTTTTTTAATATGGTTCATCTAGTATCTCATATCGTAAAAGAGATAAAGGCACGTTGTCTTGTATTCCTACTATTCAGTCGCTAAAGATGTAGACACTAAAGTGTATGATGATATTTGGGAATACGTAAAGGTATTGTATTATTTTCTTCTTTTTAATTTTAAAGAATGAAATTGTTATTTTTTTGTTTAAGTTCTAATTCTAAATATGTAGGAATCATGAAAAATACCAGACAACATGAAAAACAAGTCACTTTATTAAAGGAGAAGACTATACTGAATAACTTTCGTCACACTCTTAAAGTTAACTATATTAATAAAAATAAATTACCTTTCCAGGATTACAATTATCTTGACCAAAAACCTTGGTAATCTTTTGTTGCACGTACCAACAAAAAGAGTGAAAGGTTATATATGAATTATTTATTTATATATTTATTATTATTACTATTTTTATTATTATATAATATAGTTATTATTAACACGTATTATAATATTTTATAAGGGAGAAAAGTCAAATGGCAAGATTAATGCAAAGAAAAATATTGATACTACGCTTGTAGGGCATTTTGGATTTTTAGGTTTGGAGCTTAAAGTTACAAGCATATGGAATTAACTTGTTTCAAGTTATCCACATGTGTCTGGTCTTCAAAACGATCGTTTGAAAACATATGCAGTTAGTAGAGCGTTTCTCAATCCAATAAAAATTTATTTGAAATTGGACCAGACAAACAATTGAATGGTGAATTGAAAGGAACACTTAAAAATTTGGTGAGTATTTAAATAATAATTGTATATATTTATACTAATTATATTTTTAACTATGACATATTGTTTAAAAGTATTTAAAATAAAAAGAAATGAGAGAAGATGGTTCTTATAATCATTATACAAAAGATGTAGTTACAAGGTAATTGTGAAGGGACGCCAGCATGGGGGGCGTACACAATTATTTTCTGATATGATTGGTCCTACAAAATGCTTATTTCTCGACTTAAAAAGAAAGCAAAAGAAGAGTGAGGCTGTAGAGAATGTAGTTGCCGAGAGCCTGGTATTGGTGGTTCAAGCCATACGTCCGGTAGTTCATACAACGTTGTACGAGAAATCAAGGTAATATATTCTTTTAATTGAGGTAATAATAACCATTAAGTACTATTATAAATGTTATTATGTATATTCTTAGTAATGTTGATATTATGATGATAGTTTTGTATGTTAAAAAATGTGTTGGTCAAAATCAAAATATATCAAATAATGAATCAAAATTTACTGTAGCAACCTACTTCCTATTTAGTATGTATTTAACATTTACTAAAAACCACTAACATGTTTGCAGTCTGTTGACAGCCAAGGCACTCCTATGGTTATAGCTAAGGGTCGAGTTCATCCTACTCTTGATAGGACTCTATATGGGCATCTAATGATGGATGGTTTCATGAAGGTGTTGGGAATGGTCTGCCCAAGCCACCTATTGAATTGATGTGACTAGTACGTTATGATCCAAGTCGGGTCATACCCAATAATAGGCTAGACAAACACCTACAATATTTATTTTATGATATAATCATGTAAGTAAATATTGACACTTGAAGTATTTAGAAGTTGGGTTTCTAAATATTTGCACTAGTGTTATGAATAAATTATATGGATACTTTATTCTAGAGAGAGAGTACATTGTATTGTTATTCAAATGGTTGAACAAATAATACAAATGTTTTTGTCCACATTTCTTTGTTTCTTCATCTGCATTTACTAATACGGATGTGTTACTGAGGAAATGCGGATGAATCGGATGAATGTTCCTCATCCGCATTTACAAATGCGGATGTGCATTTGTGGAAATGCTGAAGGAATTTTTTCATCCGCATTTACTAATGAGGATGAGCATTTAAGGTAATGCTGATGAAACTGATCATCCGCATTTACTAATGCGGATATGCATTTGGAAAATGCTAATGAACTGTTCGTCCGCATTTACAAATACGGATGTGCATTTTTGGAAATGCTTATGGAGTTACTTATCCGCATTTACAAATGCGGATGTACATTTGGGAAATGCGGATGAAGTTTCTTCTTCCGCATTTACAAATGCGGATAGAGTTTGTTCATCCGCATTTACTAATGCGGATGAATATTAGAGAAATGTGGATGGGTTAAAGGGATGGGTCCCGCCCACTTTTCTCACTCTGAAATTCAGTTTCATAGGATGTGCAATATTTGATTGCATTCAACCACTTTCTCTAATAACTTACAACACACACAAAGGTGCAGATCGGTGTTCCTGTTACTTCTCTCTCGATCGGTCGAAGAGAATAGTGAACAGAACTCGGTTCAAGTGCAGAAAATCCTAGCAACCTGGTGTTTTGTTGGAAGCTTGGGGTAGACAAGCTTGAGGTTTCCTGCTTTGGTAGCTGCTATTCAAATATCTTCTTACTCTGTCCCATTCGAGAGGTAGAATTCTAAACACCCTATGGTTGTTTGTAAGCATGATTTTCCATATAACGATCCATTATGGGTTTTTAATAGATATATAAATCGGTTTATATATATTAACTGTAACAAGTTTTTCATTCAAATTCCGTTGCTTTTTTTTATTTTATAAGGATAAAATGACTCTGATAAACTTATGAAAACCCTATAGAAGGTTCAAGTGGATAAAGTTTAAGATGGTTTTACACTGATTTCTCTTTTGCCTGAGTCTTGTATTCCTAACGAAGTAGAACATTCAGGGGATGCAAAAGGATGTTTTATTCACAGGAACATGAAATCAATAAAGGTATATTTTTATATAAATAAAAATTATATATTGATTTTATTTGTTAATATACTGTTATTTTATTTTACAATATATAGATTTTAAACACAGATTTCGTTGGGTAACATCATAGTGTCTTTGTGCCTAATAATAGTTCTCTTCAAATTGTAGAACCTTCTAACCATTCTATGAGTACACAGTATAGGCCAAAGGTAGTTTTTAGTTTAAATTATTTTTTTATAATCTGATGATTTAATAAATAATTTGTTCTATCAGTGTAGTTTAAGGCAACGTCTTTTCACCAACAACAAATGATGTTAGATGAAAGAAACGTGTTTGAACGATACTCATATGCATTACAAGATGATGTAGGAC
Source organism: Flaveria sonorensis (assembly GCA_025506505.1). Taxonomy (NCBI): domain Eukaryota; kingdom Viridiplantae; phylum Streptophyta; class Magnoliopsida; order Asterales; family Asteraceae; genus Flaveria; species Flaveria sonorensis. The sequence goes on along the minus strand of CM046433.1, from coordinate 61,955,258 downwards.
TAGTGAAGGTGCTTAATGCAATAGTTTCACAAGGTTAGAGAGACTTAGAACACATAACAGTTCAAATAGGGAACTAGCTAAATTGAAACAATAAACACAAGTAAAGAACACAATAAGAACACAAGTAGTTGGTTTTCAAGAATGCTGTAAATTGCTCTCAAGTGTTTTTACAAATGTTACAAAGCTTAGTCCTAAGGACTAGTACCTGAGATACTTTATACTACATCCTACAGCTGGCCATACTTTGAAGGCCAGCTGAAACATTAATTTAGACAACAAGATCAATGTAAAGTCAAAAGACAGATTGCCTTTTAACTAGTGACTATAACTTGCCATTGCTCATATCCGTTTCTATTACAAAAAGGATAAAAATACAAAGTAGAAAGTTACATACTCTAAGACCATAATCTACAATTGACAAAAGTATGGACTTTTAACCAACTTGTATAAGTTGGTGAGTATTCAGAGATGACAGCGAAAAGTGGTTCAACTTTTGTCAAAAGCATGTTAAAGAATGCATGTCTACTCTGTCTTCGGAGAAATCAGTCTCTTGGCTTTGGAAGACTTTGTCTTTAAGCTTCGGAAGACTTCATCTTTGGCTTTGGAAGAATTGGTCTTTTGGCTTCAAAAGATTTGATACTTTGTAAATTTCATTGAGTTGCATCAAATCTTCCGAAGTAACTTTCCTTGTACATCACATATGCATGCTGAGAGCTCTTTGGTTGCATTAGCCTCTATGTATAACTCTTACAAACTCCTCTTAGGTTGATGCTACCAAAACAAGAGGATAACTTTGAGTCTTGATCTTCATCTGTTGAGAATCCTCATCAGAATCAAGACCATTCCCTTCATCATCAGTTGGTCAGGATTCCTCAGACTCTCAAAGTATCTTCTCATGTCATAAAGATCATGCAGAGGAAAGTCAAGTATGTTTTGCCAGAAGTACACATCTTGACTCCCATGATCTCTAGTGACATACCATCTTTCTGGGTTAGTAGCAAATGCCCAAGACAAGATGGGTCTCTCAGCAGCAAGAGGCTCTACTTGGATTGGAGTTGGTTGAGCAGTCTTTTCTTGATCACCCTTAGAATGTTCTGACCCATCCTGAGGTGCAGAGGTAGATGCCTTGGACTTCTTCTTCTTCTTCTTCTTGATGGCCATCCTCTTCCTCTTTCTGTATTTTAACCGAGGAGGTTGGTCATGAGTACTATATGTTTCTTGTTTATCCTTCTTAGTTTGGTCCTTTTCCTTCACAGGTTCAGATGGAAAAGAATCAGGACCCTACTGTGGGTCAGAAGATAAAGCTGGCTGAGATGCAGTACTAGGTCCAGGTTGTGTTGTCTCTTAGGGTTCAACCTTGACCTCAGCTTCAGGTACAACCTCACTTGGTATAGAATGCAAGTCTACCAGCTCAGCCTTCTTAATCTTCTGCTTGATCACTCTAATGTGCTCATCCATAGTGGATAGAGACATTGGACCAAGTCTCCTTCCGAAGAACCCATACAGTTTCAAAAAGCTCACCATCTTTAGTCTATCAGTAGACTTCTTCTGATTGGCTAAGATGGTGGCTCTTGGCTTTGTAGCCTTTTCCCTCATCTTCCTCTTAATAGCTTTTTGTTCTTTTAGTAATTCTTGCTCATGTGACAAGGGAAGTAAGTCTGCTGCCTAATAGAGGCCTGTGGCACTCAGGTAGGTTATCATGTTTTGTCTGGCTTGTTCCGTACCTACCTGATCTTCTTTTTAACCTGCCACAACCTCTACCTTAGGGCTTTCTAACTTGAGAGAGAGTGGAAGCTTTGTAAAGCCTCTTTCTTTTTCTTTCTTCTTTTACTTTGAGAAGCAACTTTGCAGCCTCAACTTCTTTCCTCTCTTTTGACACTTCATTGTCAACCAGTTCATTAAGTTCTTCAAAGGGAAAACAGATGATTTCATCAATGTTGTAGTTCCTTAACCCCATATAGTTCAATCTGGCTGCCCTTAACTCATCCTCTTGAGTGTTTGGCCTTGGGGCAGCCCTGATTGCAGCTTTCATGAAGCTAGGGGTCTCACTAGTTCTCTCTCCTCTTTTCTTCCTCTTCCTCTCCTTTTTCTCCGCCTCAATCTCCTCAGAGGTCATAATCCACTTCTCTTTGTCAGTCATTAGCCTAGATGACTCAAAGTGGCGAGAGCTTTGGCCTTCATCATTTGGTGTAGAACTTGAGCTCTGGCCAGGGAGAGGTTGTGAGGCACCTTCACCAGCTAGTGCCTCACTGAGGGTACTGGGTGCTGAAGCAGTTCCTATTTCAAGGTTCATAGGTTCAACTTCTAGGCCTTCAACTAAGGTTTCCCCTTCTCAAATAGGCTTTAAATTAGGGCTTCCATATCAATATAGACTTGAGGAGGTTATTGAGTATGCGCAACTGCAAGTGAGGATGAAGAGGCCTCTATGTCCATACTCTGGGCAAAACTCCTAGGTTCTATGATTGTAGGCAGGACTTTCTCCTCCTTTTTGGTAGCATCACCCTCTTGCATAGGGAAGCTAAGGGTTAAGTCCACCACATCCATAGGTTCTTCTGGACCTTGTTGAGTTTTCCTGATAGGTCTCCCAGCTAACTTTCCCTTGAGATCGGTGATCTCAAGTTGCTGATCAATGACTTGCCTTTGCCAGGTAGCCACCTGAGATTCCAGGTGAGTTACCTTTGAAACTAACTAGGTGCAGGTTTTAGACAGTTTTTGCACATTTATTTGTAGACTCCCCTAATCTTCATTAGAAGAATCATGGGGGGAAGAGAGAACTTAACCGAAGTCATCTCCCTTACCACCAACTTGTTGTTCTTGGCTGTTGGATTTCCCCTGCTCTATGATAGCTTCAAGAGAAGTGTTAAGGGGCTAGGTTGTCATGGTTGAGGTCTTAATGATGTAATCACTTGTAAAAGTGACAGCCTCTTTCATATAGACTTCTATAACATGTTTAGAAAAGTCCACCTCAGTTACGGGTGGATGATATGGGCTAGATATGGGTGTTTCAGGAGCACTCATCTCTCCTTGAGAAAGAGAGGAGAAGAGAGACTTATGGTACTCACTAAAACCCCTAGCTTCATCATCGTAGAATTGAAGGTCATGGATTGGTTGGTTTAATTCTAACGGCTGGGGATGGTAATTGTCCCTAAAGGTTGATCACCTGAGATTTGAGACTCAGAGTGAAGGCTTAAGGTTTGGGCAATGAGCTAATCAAGCTGAACATGAGGAACCTCAGCACAGATCAATAAAGTAACGGGAGTGGTTTGCTCCTCAAGTGAAGTAGGAGCTCTTGGTTCCACTTCCTCCTGCATGGGTGATAATATAGGGGCCTACTCAATCTGTATAGACTGAATAGGATTTCATTTGGATTTTCTTGAGTAGGTGAGGATTATTTGTAGATGTGTAGGTGGTGTAGATGTAGAAGTTGTGGGTTCAACATTGACTAGTGCTGTTAAGTTGTCACCTTAAGCAATTAGCTCTAACATTTTTGGGAACAGGGCTATTTCTACCCCTGAGATGCTAACAATGGTCTTTCTCATAATTTTAAAGATGCCAGGCTTTATCTGTCCCAATTTAAGAGTAGCACCTGTTCCCCTTAACTGTGAGCTCAGTTCATAGTTAAGAATATGCTTGACATATCTAAGGAACATGTAATACTCTAAGGAGTCCAAGTTTGCAAGCAAGTTTGTGTAGAAAAACTGGGAGTACTTGAACTTGACCCCTTGAACCATTCCATGGACAATATATGATAGGTCATGTTGGACTCAACAAGTGTATAAAAGGATAATGCTTTCCATAATCAAACATAATGTGTTCTAACATTCAAACAATCATTAACTAACACATGAGCATCATTAACATTCATAACAAACACTAATTATTGCTTAAATTTCTTTTTCAGATTTGAAGATAAAATAAGTTTTTGCTAAGTGTCCACAGCGGATGAAGAACTGCCCACAGCGGATGAACAAGAAGGTGCGGCAGATGAAGAATAAAGTCTAAGTGCTCACAACGGATGAACAAACACATACAGTGGATGACCAAGTCCACAGCTGATGAACAGTCCATAGCGGATGTATATCCACAGTGGATGAACACTCCACAACAGACAACAACACAACACACACACCAAGTGTTCACAGTGGACAGCATCCAAAGCACAGTGGACAAGTATTCAACATCCACAGTGGACTGTTTGTTATCCACAGCGGACAGTCTATCATCCATAGCGGATGACTTAGACTTAGGATTTTATGTAATTTTTTCTTACATAAAGGTATTTTTGTAATTGTAGATAGCTATTTGTATAGGCTATAAATAGCATAATACCCTAATCCTTTGTAAGCTTTTGAACAATCAATACAAACAAGCAGTTATTATTATTCAAGCATTCAATCACTAGCAAACACATAATCACACACACACACACACACACTGATATCATATCATTAATTATGGCTTTCTGCAACATTAATTAGCCTCATTGTGTTTCATCAGGTGGTATCAGAGCCATGGCTTAAATCAAACACTGATTTTTGATCCTCTCCTTCAACACCATGATATCTATGGTTCATTAGCTTCATAAAATCCATTTTCCAGCTGAAAATCATCACAAAAACCATCTACTACTTCAAACATTCAACACATGTCCAAAACATGATTCAATAATCTGTTTTCATACATTATGAAGAAGATTTTGTGTGGTTAAGGCTCTAAACATCACTCATACACTCTTTTAGAACGTGTTCATCACAAAAACTCTCAAAAACCACATCGGTTCAAGGGTTTTTTGATAAAACAGTACACAGATACTGTTCTATCATTTTCATAACAAACAAACACTGTTTTGGGTGATTTGAATCCATTCATTGTGTTTAACACATCATATTCATGTATTTTCATTCTTGAATCAGGTTTGTGTTCCTTAATCAACAAACCAATTGTTGATTTTTATGAAGAACACCCAGCCGCAAACAAACCCTAGGATAAACCCTAGTTTTTGTTCATTCAAATCTTCAAAATCTACGATGATTTTTGTTGGTTCAACATCAAAACCGAAGAAGAAACATATTCTTCTTTGAATTTTTAGAAAAAAATTACTTTTTGATCCAAAAAGTTAACTTTTAAAAACATTTTATTTGTTTTTAGGGTTTTTGACTTTTATTGACTGGCATCATTAAAAGTTGGCATTCCTTAACAGAATATTCCTTTTATTTTACCGAGATTTGAAAGTGACATCATTGAAAATTAATTACTTTGAAACTAAAATTAATTAATTCCTTTTATTCGGTAAAGTGTAAAAAGTGATAAAAACACTATCAAACAAATCCTAGTGACTTTAGGATAAGACAAATTTAGCACTGAGCTAAATAATCAAAAAAATTTGACTTAAACCGTTAAGTTAAAATTTAACAAACTTGTCTGATGAAATATCGGGATTAAATAGTGGTCTCAAACCACCAAGACTAAAGAACAAGATTGATTTCAAACAATGGAAAATTATGTTTAGAAATTGGATTATTTTCCAATACCCGGACCTATGGACATCCATAACCGAGGGACCATACATACCTTCGACTCTTGGTCTAGACTACAACATACGAAAACCAGTAATCTTGAAAAGTGTAGCTGGTGATGACCTTAAAAAGGTCAAAACAGACATGAAAGCATACAACATATTGGCAATGACTCTGCCATTTGAATTCTAACAAGAGTTGAAAATTTCAAAATAGCTCGTGAACTTTGGAAGGTACTTCACACTATGTGTGAAGGAAGTGAGGAAATAAGGGAAATCAAAAAGGAAAAATTGAGAACCCAATATGAAACCTTCCCATGTTCAGGGAGAATCAATACAACAACAGCTCCACAGATTTTTTCAGCTGGTAATGAGATGATAGTCTATGGTCTCAAATACGAATCTGTGGAGATCAACAAGAAGATATTGCATACACTCCCATGAATAACAGTACAATCAGACATGTAGAATCATACAAGTTCAAGGAACTTCAACAAATAGACAGTGCATTCTTGACCTGCACTGGTGAAGATGAAGATGAGGAGTTTCTGGACTCAAGTGAAACTTCTTTCTACTCTGCTTCTAAATCATCCTACAACAAAGAAAAGTCCAAGAAGACCGGTGTTCATGCTTCCTATGAATCAACACCTCAAAGCAAACAACATCCACATGCTTCCAACTTAAGCAAACAGCACCCAACAAAAACTCAAAACATTCATAAATTTGAGAAACCAATGGATGCATTAACAATCATATTACAAAGTGAGGAGCAAAAGGCAACTTTAACAGCATTTTCAACAAGCTTTGAAGTCTACTTAGGGGCTAACCTCACACTATCACAAATCATACAGCAAGACTTGGATGAATTTCCTGCTGATATGGTTGAAGAATGGATCTTCAATGGTCAATGGCAATGATTGCATACAGATCCAAGAAGTTCCTACAAAGGAACAAAGGGTTAAGCATGGATAAGAAAACCAAAATTGGTTTTGATAAGACAAAGGTGAGACGCTATAACTGCCAACTCTATGGACACTTCTCCGGAGAATGACAACAACCTAGAGTTGACAGAAACAACCAACAAACACAAACCTCAAGCAATTACCACTCAAACAGACAAATCCCACCTCCTATCAGTATTCCTGCTGCACCAACCCCAGCTCAATTCACACAGTACAACCTAAATAAACCATCAAAGTCATCTACAATGATTATAAAACAAGATGGTGAATGTGATTGGAGTATGTACGAGGCTAAGATCCAATCTCCAGATCATGCCCTCATGGAAAACGTAGACGGTAAGATTTATGAAATCCCAAAAGAGGTAAGGGAAAACCTCTATACACAAGCATGCATTGACGAAGTTAATAGATCCACAGAACGAGCAGACAAACTTTCCAAGAAAGTAATTGAAACAAATATTTTAAATGAAAGTTTAAAATCAAAACAAAGACAATATGGGACTAAAATTCTTTCATTACAAAATGATTTGGACAAATTGATATCTGAAAAATTAACACTCGCAACTGTAGAGCAACTCTCTAAATCATTGACTTAGTCAAAAACATTACAGGCTGAAACTGAAGTGAAACTTCAGAAATTTCAGGTGAGCAACAAGAAGTTTGAAGAACTTCTTGCTCAGCAAAGGGCATTTAAAGACCCTTCAGGTTTGGGATACAATAAGGTCAATCCACCTTGTAATGACAATTATATCCCACTTTTAGATTCCATAACAAACAAACAGGGTGAGCCTCTTGACCCACATAACAGGAATGATGACTCAAAACAATCATCATCATCATCATCATCAAAATCTTCATTAATATCAAAAACACCTTTGATAAAATTTGTTAAGAGCCAAGCACCTCCACAAATAAAATCAACAAATTTTTATCAAGGAGAAAATAATGAGTTTGATGATCAAACAACTGATGAAGATGATGTTGATCTATTGGATGATGAGTCAGATCAACCAATTACTGAAACTACAAAAGTTTCAAGTGTGGTTGATACACCAACCAAACAACCAAAGCAGACACAAGGTTTTGACATTTGCTCTGGTGGAAGAAAAGCTAGATCTTCCACTACCTCTCCGAAACAAACATACAAAGGGAAAGGCAAAGCTCCTATTCAGCCAAAAAAATCAACAGTAACTTTTGATATACCATTAAAATCAAATTTAAAATCAAAAGTTATTAACAAACAAGGCGATGCAAATTTACCATACTGCGAGTGGTGTGATCAATACACTCACATCACAGAAAAATGAAAATATGGTAAATATTGCAAGTACAGTAATATGAACAATCACTGTACCAAATCTTATCATTTTCACAGTTATTGTTCCATTTGTGAAAGAAACAATCACAACACTACTAACTGCTTTTTCAATAAGAAAAATAAGAAGCAAAACAAACAGCCTCAAGTTGAGAAATCAACTGAGAAACATACTGTTGTTCTTAACAAGAACAAAAGAGGAGTACCACAACAAACTCCTCATCAAAAGGTTGTTTTAAACAATGATAAAACCTTTTATGACACCTTTAGACAATCAAATAGAAGACATAAGTCTCAGAATAAACAATAATTAGACATTATCACTCAAAGGAGAAGAGCTCAAAGCACTTCTCCCGATAGAGCTAAAAACATTCAAAGGAAATCTCGTGTGCCTAGAATTCCTAAACTATCAGACAATGCTACATTAGAAGAAATATGCATTATGGGAAAAGACGAAAAACCCAAGACCATCTTGGCTTGGGTTGCACCATCTAACTGATTTCTTTGTTTGAGTAGGGACATCAAAGAAGGCCTGACAACATCTGGTATGTTGACAGTGGATGTTCCCATCACATGACTGGCAAATTGTTCCCGTCATATAACTGGCAATTATTCCCTCCTTCAGGATTTTAAAAGAAAACATGGAGGAAATGTAACATTTGGAGGAGATAAGACAGGTGGAAAGATAATTGGTGAAGGAACAGTATCAAATGGGTTGATCAACTTTGAAAATGTCAACTACTGTTCTAACCTACAGTTCAATCTTCTTAACGTATCCTAAAACTGTGATAAAGGATATGCCACCTTATTTGACTCCAACAACTGCTACATCATCAAGACGGGTTTTCAAATACCTAAAGATTGTATCCTTTTGAAAGCACCCGTCATAACAACACATACATTGTTGATATGAACACTGTTTCAGTATCAACCCCTGAAACATGTTTACTATCAAAAGCATCAGAAGATGTTTCCTAATTATGGCACAGACGTTTGGACACTCAAATTATAACAGAATGAATCAACTTGTAAATGGTGACTTAGTAATAGGATTACCATAAAAAGAATTCTTCTGTACAGACCACTACACTGCATGTCTGAAAGGCAAACAACACAGAGTGTCTCATAAGTCAAAATTGGTAAACTCTAACAACACACCACTCAAATTAATTCACTTGGACCTGTTTGGCCCAACAAACATCCTAAGTATAGGAAAGAAGCAATACTGTCTTGTTATAGTAGATGATTACTCCAGATTCACCTGGGTTTTCTTCCTACTACACAAGTCAGAAACATCAGAAATCATCAAATCCTTTATCACTAAAATTTAGAATCAATTAGATCTTAAAGTTAAATCTTTAAGAAGTGATAATGGTACTGAATTTAAAAATGACTCCATTTCATCTTTTTGTGTAGAGAAATGAATCAGTCATCAATTCAGTGTAGCAAGGACTCCTTAATAGAATGGAGTTGCTGAAAGGAGAAACAGAACATTAATAGAAGCTGCTAGATCTATGCTAGCTGACTCTCTATTACCCATATCCTTTTGGGCTGAAGCAATCAACACAGCTTGCTATATTCAAAACAGAACATTAATAATCAAAGAACATTCCAAAACTCCATATGAATTAATGTTTAAAAGAAAACCTTTCATTGGATTTCTTAAAGGTTTTGGATGCTCTGTTTCAATATTAAACACCAGAGAACAATTATCTAAGTTTAATCCAAAAGCAGACGAGTGATTTTTTGTTGGATACTCTGGAAGCTCAAAAGCTTACCGAGTATACAATCCATGACTGAACATAGTGGAAGAAACAACAAATGTTGTTTTTAATGAACACTCTTTCACTAAGAAAGTTATTGGATCAGACTGGTTGTTTGATGTTGACTCACTAACAAAATCATTTGATACATCTTACTTTGATGTTATAGGTACCAAGAATGACACTAAGTATCCAATGATTCCTCCATTGATGTTCCATTAACTACGGATCCTCCAAGGAGAACAACCATCACTCCTTCCAGTACCACATTTTCCACTCCTCCAGAACAGACAAACACATCAAAAGAAACATCACCAGAAACACCATCTTCATCAACTCTACTGACCAATCAACCACAACCAAACAAACAAGCCAAAGTCACATCAACCAGACACAGTTGAAGAAGATAATGACTAAAATTCATTACCTGATACCCATCATGAAGATGAAATCTTAGATTTCTTTCATGATTCACCACAAACATTCACTGAACCCACACAACCATATAATCAAACAACACAGATACCCTTGCTCATCCACCATCACCTAATCAAACAATCACAAATCTTGATTCAAACATTCCTGTTGATCAGATTAAAACAACCAAAGTTCACAAATATCATCCTTTAGAAAACATCATAGGTGACCTCAATACCAGGTTGACACAAAGTCAATCTGATACAACAAATATTTGCTTGTATTCTTGCTTCCTATCTCTAACTGTACCCAAAAACATCACAAAAGCACTCAAAGACAACAGTTGGATAGAAATAATGCAAGAGGAATTACAACAATTCAGAAAGCAAGAGGTATGGTAGTTGGTTGACCTACCTGAAGGTCAATATGTCATTGGCACAAGATGGCTGTTCAGAAATAAAGCCGATGATAGAGGTAATGTCATCAGAAACAAAGCAAGGCTAATTGCTCAAGGATATACTCATGAGGAAGGCATTGATTATGATGATGTCTTTGCTCTTGTAGCTAGACTAGAAGCCATTTGAGTGTTCCTTACATATTCCTCATCCAAAAACTTCAATGTCTTCCAAATGGATGTCAAGTGTGCCATGTTTATCACTGAAATCCAGTTCAACATTCAAAAACAAAGCACAGAGATATCAGATATAATTTTCTAAGAGATTGCTTAGAAAAGGGTCTGATAAAATTGATTAAAGTCCATACAGATAATCAATTGACTGACCTGTTTACCAAACCATTTGAATCAACGTGATTTGAATTTCTGGTTCAGTCACTTGGTATGATCAACATTGAATCAAACAAGTAATGTTTTTAAAACATTAGTTTCAAACAAGCTTGATTTTAGTAAAGTCCAATTTTTAACATCAACCATACATCTTTCAAAATCAGGATATCAGACAAACATTCATGTTTTCAATTAACAAACAATTTGAATCACACATGACTACTCATGAAAATGATAGTACACTAGCTTACTTCTTCACTTGAGTCATTTCCACTAATAAAGACTGGCAATACTTTGTTTGATGTGTGGATAGGCTCAGCATGGGACACTTAACATCACATACAACAGTGAAGAACTAAATTTTCATGTTTGTGTGATCAGCAAGACACATCTTGGTTTATGGTGAGTATTGGTCTATCCAATAAAGGTTGCTTGTAAAGTAACTACAATACACTAAGTGAAACAGTTTATAAATTTTTCAATCATACAAATGTCTCCTATGTTATGATATTCATAGACCTGGAGTACACCAAGGCATTTTTTGTTGTGCTGAGCATAGACCTGAATGACCTAAATCATGATCCAAAAAGATTCCCAATGAGAAACACATCCATAAATGATGAACAATCAAAGAATCCCAAAGAGGATCACCTTACAAAGTGAAGTGAAAGAAAATGAATTCCAAAGTGGATAAAACAACATGGATCAAATTGAGCATTTATACTCCTAAGTAGCTAGGTCATAAGTATTGAAAGTGCTTTCTAGCTTATCTTGAGGAGGATTGATCTTAACATACAATCAGATGTGGGCTACATACAAATCATATTAATACACTCAAAACATAATAATCACTCACTGTTTTAATCAATCATAAATACCATGCATGAGTTTAAGTGGATCATAATATCTACAATCAACATTGTATTAGTCTATGTCTATTCTCAAAATCATCCAAACAACTCAGTGAGAATTTAAGACTAGTATGATCTCATGTTATTTACACCTGATTCAAGTCCAAACATGAAAATCATCCATTTATTAGTTAGATATAGTGTTATCTTTCTAAGGGTTTATCATGCAAACAATCAAATTGGACTCTGATAATTTCCATTTGTAAGGCCCCATTCCCGGAAACCCCACAGTTGGTCATTCATAGCACTTTTCTTATTAAGACACATTCAGATTCTTCAAAAAAAGAGAACTTTGTAGCAGAATAATTTAGTAAAAACCATAGCATTCGTTAAACATTACTTTTGCCAAGAATTACATTGTTGTTGCTAGTTATAAAAGCACATCTAGTTGCATTTCAAAACAAAAATAACTTTTTTCAGCGTGCCATGGATGCCAGTCTTTATTTACAAGGTAGCTTCAACCTCATGCCATCCCCAGCAACACCATTACCTACCAATTGATATGCATATAAAAAGTCAGCGTTGCTGAGTGAGTTCTAGTTTAATAATATAGAAAATACACTTTTGCAAACTTTACTTGGTGATCATTCATCATTATACATAATCAATCATTAAGAGATTCTTTATCTTTCTTTCTTTCATTATCTTTCTCTTTCATTAACTAGGATTGCACAAAGCAAGAGCCTACATTGTTGGTTGGCAACAAATACCGAACCCCTATCGGCAAATGTTTATCATGGTAGCTAATCCATCGACAGTTGACCCACACTGCTAAGCACGAAGCCTGCTCATGAATACGGGTCCCATTCATCATACTTTGGTCAATCAAAAGGATTAGACCCCAGCTGTGCATCCTCATAGGCTGAAACAGCTGCACATCAGTTGAGCTAACGATAACAAGGTCGTGCACCTCCTTCCATTATGCTTGCAAGGCTTTCCATTGATTATAAGGGCCCGAGCTAACATTCATTAAGTTCCACTGTCTTCTTTTATTTTGTGTCCACTTGGTTATGAATAATACTTTTAAAATATTCATTTTTTTAATAATCACATACCATGAAGTATAATAATAACTATCCATAACAAGCAGCCCATAAGAAGAGAATCAAACATTAGAAACATTAAACAAGCATAATCTTTCCTTATACATCAGTACTTAACACTAAAATTCTATTCCTAAAATTTTAGAATAATTCTAAGTCCCCAAAGAAATGCGGATGAACAATACTAATGCAGATGAACAAATGCGGATGAAAGTCTTAAGAGAATATTCTAAGTGTCCAAAGAAATGCTTACTGAACAAATATGGATAAGCATAAACAAATGCGGATGAAACTGTAGCAAATGCGGGTGAACACTTAACAAATGCAGTTGAAAAAATGCCCACAGCGGACAACCAAAGTCCACAGCGAATGACCAAGTCCACAACGGGCATCCAAAATGCCTAAGTGTTCACAACGGACATGCAAAGTCCACAGTGGATGACCAAGTCCACAGCGGACAGCCAAAATGCCTAAGTGTCCACAATGGACATGCAAAGTCCATAGCGGATAGTCAAAATGCCTAAGTGTCCACAGCGGACATGCAAAGTCCACAGCGAGTGACCATGTCCATAGTGGACAGTCAAAATGCCTAAGTGTCCACAGTGGACATGCAAAGTCCACAGTAGACATGCAACGTCCGCAGCAGACAGTGTCCATAGCGGATGACCAACAACCACAACGGACACTTTGTTTATAACCAAGTGTCCACAGCGGACTCACAGAGTCCACAGCGGACACCAAGTCCAGTACCTGTGATGCAACTTATGAAATTTCCCGTCCCAAACATCATCTTAACATGAACTTATCTTAGATCTATCAGTCTAACACTTAGAACATCGTAAACATTTATACAATCATCATGAAAATCACATAACACAGCTATATCATCATAAACAACTGTACCATACATGAAAAATCATTATTTGCTTCAAAAACATTAGTTTAATATGAATACCAGCCCCAAATAAGTAAAGAACATTTAAAATAGGGGATCTAGAACTCACCTCTACTGCTTTCGAGTAAAACTCCTCCAAACTCGAGAGCAACTTGGAGTTCTAATGCCTAAACACAAGAAAACACATAACCAAACACATAGAAACACTTAAGAATCGGTCTAGAAGCTGAAAACTCAACTGAAACCGAGAAGAATACCATAGAATCTTACCTTTGAAGACTTTCTCTTACTAAAACCGGGTGAAACTTCTCCTTCTTGCTTCAGCTGAGATTTTCTTGCATGAGAGAGAGAAGCATGGGTGGCCTTAACACCTTTTTAAACCCATTACGTGCAAGTTTGGCCCTTGCCCTCTTTTAACCCCTTGTTTTACAATAATTCTCTTTTTGTCCCTTGCTTTCTTTTCTCTTCTTCATACTGAATTTTTCGGGTGTTACAAGTCCACCCCTCTTATATAGGTTTCGTCCGCGAAACTTGACACTCCTCGAACAGCTGTGGGTAATGTTGTCTCATCTCTTCCTCAATCTCCCACATTGACTTGGACCCCTTTCTGTGTCTCCACTATACTCGCACAAGTGGAACCACTTTATTCCTTAGCATCTTCTCTTTTCTATCAACGATGGCCACTGGCTGCTCCACATAATTGAGCCGTTCATCCACCTCGATATCCTCTAGTGGCACCATCATATGTTCATCGGCTAAGCACTTCTTAGGTGACATACATCGAATGTCGGATGAATCCCACTTAACTCATTGGGTAACTCCAGTCGATAGGCCACCTCTCCTACTCGGGCAATAATTCGGAAGGGCCCTATGTACCTCGGACTTAACTTTCCCCAAGGCGATCCCTTTCCAAGGCGAGACCTTTAGCATGACTCTATCCCCCAACTTGAATTAAATCGGTCTACGTCTCTTGTCGGCAAACGACTTCTGTCTATCTTTTGCCGCCTTCATAAAGGCCTTAATCATTTCCAACTTTTCAGTCGTAGCCTCGATCACCTCAATGCTCCCTGTCTCCTTCTGTTCAATATCACCCCAACACACAGGCGTTCTATACTTCCTACCATATAGCATCTCATATGGAGGCATACCAATGGTGGCATGATAACTGTTGTTATATGAGAATTCGCCTAACGATAAGTTTTCGTTCCAACTTCCCCCAAAATCAATGACGCATGCTCGTAGCATATCCTCCAGCGTCTGAATCGTCCTCTCTGACTGACTGTCTATCTTAGGATGGTAAGCCGTACTGATATGTAAACTCGTCCCCATCGCATCGTGAAAACTTTTCCAAAACTTAGATGTAAACCGAGTGTCACGGTCAGACATGATAGACACCGGTACGCCATGATGAGTCTCTATCTCTTTGATGAACAGATCCGTCAAACTTTCAGATGAATACGTCTCGTGGATCGGTATAAAGTGAGCACTTTTCGTCAGCGGATCAACTATCACCCATATGGCATCGTATCCCCTTGCCGTACGGTAACTTGGTAATGATGTCCATGGTGATGTGCTCCCATTTCCACTCGGGTATATCCAAGGGTTGGATTTTCCCGTATGGGTTTTAGTGCTCTGCCTTCACTTGTAAGCAAGTAAGGCACTTACTCACATACCCCGCCACATCGCGCTTCATTCCCGGCCACCAGTAATCCTTCTTTATATCATGATACATCTTTGTAGCATCGGGATGAATTGAGTATCGAGTCTTGTAAGCCTCATCCATGATCTTCTCACGCAGACCCCCATAACAAGGAATCCACATTCGCCCCGATCGAGTCCGGACACCAAGAGTGTTCTCCCCCAACTCGGTGACTAGACCTTTCATCCATTCAGAGTTAATCTGATCTTCTTTCAACGCCTCATCCTGAAATTCCTTAATTTTCTTCATCACATCGGAGGTCATAACCAACTGATAAGCTTTCACCCGAATCAGCTCGGGTTTCTCTTTTCGGCTAAGGGCATCCGCCACTATGTTGGCCTTTCCCGGATGGTAATGGATCTCATAATCATAGTCTTTGATCAACTCTAACCATCTCCTCTGCCTAATGTTGAGATCCTTCTGCTCAAAGAAGTACTTCAAACTTTTGTGATCAGTGAAGATGGTGCATCTCGTCCCATACAGGTAGTGCCTCCAAATCTTCAATGAAAAGACCACAGCCGCCAACTCCAAGTCATGAGTAGGGTAGTTAGCATCATGGATCTTCAACTATCAGGACGCATAGGCTATAACCCTTCCCCGTTGTATCAGTACACAACCCAATCCTGAATAAGAAGCATCTGAATAGACCACCAAGTCTTCATTCCCTTCGGGTAACGTCAAGACAGGAGCTTGAGTCAATCTTGTCTTTAACTCTTCTAAAGCATTCTCTTGCTTTTGACCCCATACGAACTTCACATCCTTACGGGTCAATTTGGTCAATGGTGAAGCTATCTTGGAGAAGTCTTGGATGAACCTTTCGTAGTAGCCCGCCAAACCCAAGAAACAACGGATCTCGGATGGCGTCTTTGGAGTCTTCCATTGCATAACTGCCTCCACCTTTGCCGGGTCCACCATAATCCATTCAGAATTAACCACATGACCCAAAAACTGAACTTCCCGTAACCAGAAGGCGCATTTGGAGAACTTAGCATACAGTTTCTCTCTTCTAAGCGTCTCCGATACCTCGCAAATGTGACCGGCATGCTCTTCTTCACTCTTCGAATAAATTAGGATATCGTCGATAAACACAATCACTGATTTTTCCAACATCGGTCGACACACCCGATTCATCAAATCCATAAAAGCAGCTGGAACGTTGGTTAAACCAAAAGACATAACGAGGAATTTATAATGCCCATATCATATTCGAAACACGGTCTTCGGGATATCCTATTCTTTAACTTTTAGCTGATGATAACCAGATCGGAGATCTATCCTTGAGAACCAGCTGGCACCTTGGAGCTGATCAAACAAGTCATCAATCCTCGGTAGTGGATACCGGTTCTTCACCGTCAACTTGTTCAACTCACGGTAGTCGATGCACACCCTCATGCTACCGTCTTTCTTCTTTACAAACAAGACCGGAGCACCCCAGGGAGAGATACTTGGTCGGATAAACCCCTTATCTAACAACTCTTGCAGCTGGGTCATCAATTCCTTCATCTCAGAGGGAGCGAGATGATACGGTTCCTTCACAACAGGTTGGGCACCAGGTATCAGATCAATCTAGAACTCGATCTCGCGATCAGGTGGTACCTCTGGTAGGTCTTCGGGAAATACATCAGGGAAATCGCATACTACCAGCATGCCTGATAGCTGAGGCATGGTAGCATCCACATCCTTCACATAGGACAGGTAAGCACCACACCCCCGTCTCATAAACTTCTCTGCCATGATCATCGAGATCACTCGCGGTGTGATGCACTCCTTGTCTCCATGTACCGTAACCAAGCTGCCATCGGGCGCAGTCAAACAAATCGTCTTCTTTCGGCATACAATGTTTGCTTCGTAGGCCGCCAACAAATCCATCCCTAACACCACATCAAAACCTCCTAGGGCCATCACATACAATCTAGCAGGAAAGTTATGACCTTCCAACTCTACGAGACAATCGTCTATCACATCAGTCACTTTGGTAGACTTTCGTATCGCTGTCTCTACATAGAAGGGCACGTCTATCTTCTTATTCTTACCATGCATTTCACGATAAAAGGTAGCAGATACAAAACTTGTACTAGCACCCGAATCAAAGAGCATGGAAGCATACAATTGGTTTACCAAAAACATACCTGAAACTACTTCAGGGTCCACTCTGGCTTCTTCCCGGGTCATGTTGAATGCCCTTGCCTTGGCTTTGGTGCTCTCACTTCTTCCTTTCTCACCCATAGTCTGGGTCCCTGAGCTCCCTGTTCCACCCTTCTTGCAATCTTGCCCCGAGTGGCCTACCTCCCCACATTGATAACATCATGGTACCCTGCACTCTTTAGCATAGTGGCCTTCGCCTCCACACTTAAAACACCAGTTCGTCTCCACTCTACACTCACCCATGTGAACCTTCCCATACTTCTTACATTCCCTCCTATTGTTCCCCTTACTCAATCATGGATGGCGATCATCAATCCTCATCTTCTTTTCCCCAATCCCATAGTGGTCACCCCTGAATCTCTTCCCATTACCGTTCTTGTTCCAACTCTTCTCAACCTTCCTCTGAATTGGCACCGGGTCCCTTTCATTATACAATCTTCCAGCCAAATCTACCGCAGACCTGAAAGTGCTCAGTCTAGTGGCTATCATGTTCCTTTTAATATCCACGGGCAAACCCTGCATGTACCTTTTAATCTTCTTAGACTCAGGAGTTACTAGATCCGGCACAAGTCTTGCAAGTTCATTGAACTTTGAGGTATACTCTTTATGAGTCATGTTTCCAGCCTCCAAATGCAAGAACTCCTTCTTGATTTCGTCCAACTCCCGATGAGGACAATACTCCTCCGATACCAGTTCCTTCAAATCCAACCACCTCATCCTTGCAATGACCGTTTCCCCTCGGCTTGGACAATGTTATCCTACCAGCATAATGCTGAGTCAACAAAAGAATGGGAGGCAAACTTCACCTTTTGATCCTCCTGGCACTCAGTGATGTCTAGGACTGCCTCCATCTCTCAAACCCAATGATGAGCAGAAGTAGCAATGCCGTTACCGTCAAAGGTTGGGGGTTTGCACCTCTGAAACGCCCCATTGGTGTACCCCTTAGTGGTCTCCTTTTCCCCCTTACTATCATCATCATGTATTACCACCCTTGGGCTAGATGGCTCTTCCTTTGTTTTCTCCTTCTTCCTAGCATCATCAGTTCTTTAACCCTCCTTTACAGCCCTTAACACTTCGGTCACTACTGAGGCAACACATTTTGCATGACGTTGTAGACCTCATCAGCAATAGCTTCCTTTACTGTGGCCTTGAGGGTAGCTGATCCTGCACCCTCTTGGTGGCTATGGAGGTCTGTGTCCTCATGAATCGTCTCAGGAGCATTAGCCTTGCTTCGGGTGACACGTGGCCCAGTAGTACACCCGCCACGAGCACCGCCTCGGGTTGCCTTCCCAGATTTCCTACCAGTCATAAGATCTACTTCCTATAAGATTCAAACACTAACAAGGTCATTCAAGGTAATAGCTTAGATTATGTCAAGAATAGTAAGTCCCTAATTACAGTGGCTATTTGTGATTAGCCACTTACTTTACTCTTCATCCTCCAAGCATTCCCAATCAGACTACATCAGTATCCAAATCTACTAAGCACATACATCAAATAGCACACGCACGTAATACCGGTTAACTTTCTGAAAAATTGCCTGATGGCACGTAGCTACTTGGGCTGGCATCCCTTCATTTGGTCCCAATTT
The DNA here is from genome assembly GCA_025506505.1 of Flaveria sonorensis. Taxonomy (NCBI): domain Eukaryota; kingdom Viridiplantae; phylum Streptophyta; class Magnoliopsida; order Asterales; family Asteraceae; genus Flaveria; species Flaveria sonorensis. The sequence goes on along the minus strand of CM046433.1, from coordinate 61,936,218 downwards.
CAGTTTAAGTTTAGGTTTTGAAAAAATAATTTACCCAAATCTCTTAAACTTTGGCTCTGATACCAACTTGTAAGGCCCTGTTCCTGGAAACCCTACAGTTGGTCATTCATAGCACTTTTCTTATTAAAACACATTCAGATTCATCAAAACAAGAGAACTTTGCAGCGGAATAATTTAATAAAAACCATAGCATTCATTAAACATTACTTTTACCAAGAAATACATTGTTGTTGCTAGTTACAAAAGAACATCTAGTTGTATTTCAAAACAAAAATAACTCTTTCAGCGTGCCATGGATGCCAGTCTTAAGTTCCACTATCTTCTTTTATTTCTTTGTGTCCACTTGGTTATGAATAATACTTTTACAATATTCACTATTTTAATAATCACATACCATGAAGTATAATAATAACTATCCATAACAAGCAGCCCATAAGAAGAGAATCAAACATTAGAAACATTAAACAAGCTTAATCTTTCCTTATACATCAGTACTTAACACTTAAATTCTATTCTCAAAATTTCAAAATAATTCTAAGTCCCCAAAGAAATACGGATGAACAATACTAATACAGATGAACAAATGCGGATGAAAGCCTTAAGAGAATATTCTAAGTGTCTAAAGAAATGTTGGTAGAACAAATGCGGATGAGCATAAACAAATGCGGATGAAACTATAGCAAATGCGGGTGAAAACTTAACAAATGCAGTTGAACAAATGCCCACAGCGGACAACCAAAGTCCACAGCGGATGACCAAGTCCACATTAGACAGCCAAAATGCCTAAGTGTTCACAGCGGACATGCAAATTCCACAGCGGATGACCAAGTCCACAGCGGACAGCCAAAATGCCTAAGTGTCCATAGCGGACATGCAAAGTCCATAGCAGATGACCAAGTCCACAGTAGATAGTCAAAATGCCTAAGTGTCCACAGCGAACATGCAAAGTCCACAGCAGACATGCAAAGTCCGCAGCAGACAGTGTCCATAGCGGATGACCAACATCCACAACTGACACTTTGTTTATAACCAAGTGTCCACAGCGGACTCACAGAGTCCACAGCAGACACCAAGTCCAGTACCTGTGATGCAACTTTTGAAATTTTCCTATCCCAAACATCATCTTAATATGAACTTAGCTTAGATCTATCAGTCTAACACTTAGAACATCTTAAACATTTATACAATCATCATGAAAATCACATAACATAACTATATCATCATAAACAACCGTACCATACATGGAAAATCATAATTTGCTTCAAAAACATCAACTAAATATGCATACCAGCCCCAAATAAGTAGAGAACATTTAAAAGAGGGGATCTAGAACTCACCTCTACTGCTTTCGAGTAAAACTCCTCCAAACTCAAGAGCAACCTGGAGTTCTAACACCTAAACACACGAAAACACACAACCAAACATATAGAAACACTTAAGAATTGGTCCAGAAGCTGAAAACTCAACTGAAACCGAGAAGAACACCATAGAATCTTACCTTTGAAGAGTTTCTCTCACTAAAACCGGGTGAAACTTTTGCTTCTTGCTTCTTGCTTCTACTGAGATTTTCATACATGAGAGAGAGATGCATGGGCGGCCTTAACACCTTTTTGAACCCATTATGGGCAAGTTTGGCCCTTGCCCACTTTTAACCCCTTGTTTTACAATAATTCTTTTTTTCTCCCTTGCTTTCTTTTCTCTTCTTCATGTTGAATTTTCCAGGTGTTAAACCATTAAAACAATTTCAAATTTTTTTCATTCTATAAAAGCTTTTTTATAAATATGCAAAAATTTTGGGGGAGAAAATGAACCTGGAAATATCAAAGGTAGCAGAATATGTGCATAATCATACATTTTTAAATTTGATATATTTTTAAAATTTTGAGTTTTAAATAAAACCAAGTCAAGCCAGCACTCAAACACAGTAGTTTGACACATAAACATACATAATATTGCACAATATTTCTTGTAAGTGATATCTTAATATCCATATATTGATCATGTTAAAATTATAATAATTTTAACAAACATTCAAATGTTTTTGTCAAACATTCAAATTTTGAAACATTTCAAAATAAATTTCAAGCAAAATATAAAATTTTCTAAGTCTACACAGCGTATGTATTAATTTACGTAGCTGATGAGCAAAATATTTTCAAAACAAACAAAAATTTAAATTTTTTGACAACTTTTGTCACAGCGGACAAACAAACATACATCCGATGTAGATACAGTTAACCATCAAAACATGTAAAATACACTAAGTGTATATAGCGGACAAACAAACATGTATCCACTATGCACTAGTGAACATACAAGTGTTCATAGCGCATGATGTTGGTAAGGCATCCGCTGTGAATAAAATGCCATTCCACAGTGCATGATTAACTTTAGTCATCCGTTGTTGAAACAGTACAAGTGTACATAACGTATGTACACAGGTAAACATATGTTGTACACCGTCATCAAGTATTCACAGCGCATGACAATAAGTCATCCGGTATGAATATCTTTTGATCAAACAAAGTGTTCACAGTGCATGAACAAATATTCATCCACTGTGAATAATCAAACAAGCAATCAAGTTTATACAGCGCATGAACAAATGTTCATCCGCTTTGTGAACAGTGTTCAAACACACAGTGCATTTAAGTGTCCACAACGCATGACCAAGTAGTCATCCGCTGTATACAATGTCAAACATTCAAAGGGTCCACATCATACAACTTAATGTTGTACAACGGACACACTATAACCAGCACGTATGTGTAACTCACAGGGGAAAACTTAAAATTAAATTTTAAGTTTTAACTGTTTACACAGCGCACATTCAAACTGTATACACAGTGGACGTTTATTTTGTCCGTTGTATATATAGTCCAACACTTGTTAAATTTTTCATTCATCACGAGAAAGAGAGACAAAATTAAGTTTTCTAAAATGTTACACAATGGTGTAAACCCTTAAACCCCAGATCAATCAAAACCCCAATATCTGTTTGATTCAACTACTAATTGTCGATAAAATAGGTATAACAACATGTTTCTTAACATCAAACAACCACTAACACATCTGATTCTTTGATTTTGATTATGACATTGTGGAACCTATGGAAATTCGATTAATGATGGATCGAATATTACAATCGTATTGTTTTCGTTTATCAGATCTGTGATACGGAATCTCACAGACCTGTTGATGATTTCAAGTGAAGATCTGTTGCAAGATTTAGTGTATGATGATGAATGAATGATGAACAATCAAGAACGCATTCATAAATATTTCATTCAATATGTATGTTGATGCCAGGAGTTTACAAAGGGAGTTTGTAAGAAAAATCTCTCATACACTCACTCAACCTAATTGTTTCTCTCACAAGCCTAATTCTCATTAATGCTTGCTTAGAGAATGCTTGCTTACTTAGTAATTGTTAGAGTATAAAATGACTACACTTAGTCTATTTATACACTTTAAATAAATAAACAAAATTACATTTAAGCCCTAATGATTACACAAATATTCTTCAACGTTGATAAATTCTCTGTTGCTGATGCGTGACTGCCGGGTGCTGACATCATTTGGGACGACCGCTGATGTTGACTGTTGACTTTGACCACGGTTGACCAAGTTTGACCAAGTTTGACTTTGGTCAATTTTCTTCGTTTTGATCATATTTTCAGCGTAGCTTCACCGTGTCAGTTTTGGTAATCATCATGAGATTTGGCACTTAGGTTTTGCTAAGTATCATCTTCAAATAGTCCAATAATACTCCCCCTATGATGATGCTGCTAAAACCTCATTATTATTAAAACCTTGGATGTTGATTGATGTGCAGTCTTGGAGTGCAGTCTTCTCCCCTTTTTTGGTAGCATCTTTTTAGGAGCTTTAGAAAAAGGTATTGAGAAATAGACTTTGTTTCGGCACATAAAGACTTTGTTTCGGAACTTGATGGATGTTTCATTAGCTTGATCTTCTAGTCTTATTTTGAAGACTCGAAAATGCACCCATTTGCATACACTGTGGATTGCACAGGTAGCAATATTAGCAGCTTTATCTCAACTTCAAAAGTGAAGGAGAAGCATCAGACAATCTTCAGACTTGACATATACTCTCCCTCAACAAAAGCTTTGGAGGGTGAGGTAATTTGGTGTATGAGACACAAGAGGAGGATTTTTAGTTCTCAGCAACTGGCAGGAGATCTTTGAAGGAAGCAGGAGTGTTCACTTGACATCTTGAACTGAATGAGAAACTCAGGCATGTTGTGCAATTCATCACCTCCAAAAGTCTAAATCCTCTCGGTAGAGGTATTGCATGGAAGTTTCACTCCTAAATCAATAACACATGTAAATCTGTCAAAACTAGGAAAAATACTAAAAATGACAAATCATTTTGGAATTTTTAGATTTTTTCAAAATTATGATATTTACAAGCATGAATCCTTCAACTGTAATAAGATCATACTAATCCAAAATCCTCTACATCTAAGAATGTTTAAAGTTGGAATAGACATAGACAAAGAACAAAGTTGATTATAAGTATGTTTGTCCACTTAAACTCATGCAAGGATTTATTGTTAACACTTTGTGATATTTATCATGTTTAGGTTTGATTAGATATGTTAATTGAGTACCCCACACTCAAAAGTATAGAAGAATAACCCTTCTCATGAAATGCAAGGTGGCACTTTATCATAACTTGAACCAGGCTACTTAGAGTATAAATTCTCATGATATGATCCACTTTGGGATTCTTTTACCCTTCACTTTGGAAGTTGATCCTCATTGGGATTCTATTAGCTTTGTTCCACATTAGGATTCTTTTCTTTGCCTTTTTGGCATGCATCAACTCTTTTAGTGCAAGGTCAACTAGGTCTATGCTCAGCACAACAGAAGTTGTCTTTATGTTTACTCCAAGTCTGTATTTACATACAACAAATGAGAAATAAATGCTTTTATCAATAAAAAATTTATAAACCATTTTCATATGGTGTGTTTAGGTAGCCATACACGTAAACACTTGGAAAAGTCATTGCTTACCAATACCCTAAGTTGGTTTTGGTCCATAATACATATTGATTTAGTTCATCACAAATATGCTTATCTTGAATCCAAGCTGAGGCTACTGACATATCAAACAGAGTCTTGTCGGTCTTTATTGATTTGAAAAATAGATGTAGAAGATAGTAGATGAGTGTACTATCATTTCTCATGTAAAAGCAAGAAGATTCAAAAATAATTACATAATAGTAATACTTTTGGACTTTTCTTGATTTTCTGATTTTTAGGATTTTTGGTTTTGAGAAAATAAAGAAATGGCATATGTGTTATCAGATCAATAGAGATCATCAACAGTTAGTCCATATAGTAATGTAATCAGACTAAGCAGATGGAATGAAACATTGGTTGTTTCTTGCATTGCCATCATAGTTTCTGTGAATGATTGATGTCCTGCATTGAATCATGGTTAGTTTAAGCTCCATTTGGCTCGGTTGCATCATAAACATCAAGAGCAGGAAGAACGTTCCTATCATGGGAAGGGATCAGCCACTGCTAACTTTTCTTGGTTGGCAGGCCACCATAACTGTCCCTATCACACTAGCAAATCAGTTAGATATTTCAACCCAGGCCATTACTGTCCTGAGCTGACCATTATTATCTTTATATGTGACTTGATCGTATGTGTATAATTTTGTCTTATCTGATGATGTATCAAATTCATCTCCTGAAATTGTTTTCTTTCTCCAACATTGTTTTGTTTTTAAACCAACTGACTCAACTTTAGCTTGTTTAACAAAAGGAGTTTGTTTGGCTTTTGAAACTCTTTTGGTTGGTTTAGAAATTCTATTTTTCTTTTGAATGTTTTGTGGAGGTGTAGCAAATGATCTTTGTCCTTGATCATGTTTGTTCCTAGGCATGTGATCATATTCATCATAAGAATTGTAATCATGATTATAATAATTTGATGGATGTGATCTTCTATGATAGCCATTATGCCAAGTATTATTTCTATATCTATCATAATTATATTATGTGTATGACCTAGGATAATGTCTTGGTGCCCAATAATCATGAATATCATAATGTTTGAAATCATACCCATACCGATATGATCGAGGAGAAGAGTAGCTATGACGTCTGTTGTAGTACTCATGCTCCGATCTTGGCGAGTATGACTCTGATGGATGATAAGATCTTTGACCTCTTCTGTGTTATGATGTTGGAGTGTTGTTGTATGAACACTCTGAAGTGGTATGATTCTCCATGTCACAATTGAAGTAGTAAGGAGTAGGTCTGGATCTTCTTCCCTTAGGCTTGAATGATGAAGTTGGATTAGCTTAGAACTTCACATCCTTTTGTCTTGGTTGTTTTTGTTGCTTTCTCTTGTGAGGACATATATATGTATCACTCTCAGTTTTTTACACTCAGAAGTGTTGTGTGAATCTGAATTGCATGTCTTGTAGAGAATTGGTTGTTGTTTGGGAGTTTTTAATGTAGCCTTTAAGGTTGATGGCTGGTTTGGATCAGGTGTAGAAAACTTGGTCTGACTTTTATTCTTTCTTTTAGATCTGGTCTTCTTCCTCTTGACTTGTTCTTTGATTTCTTGTACCTCAGGCTTCTGTTTGTTCTTTAACTCCATCTTAATCTTTGCCTTGAGTTTAGCCTTAGGCTATTCTGGATCAAAAAATCCTGCTAGTTTGAATTTCTCATAGAGAACCATTTCCTTTTGTTTGTTATCAGGCTTTGCAGCTTTGGATTTCTGTAGTTGTGTTTGTTTTGGATTGATTTCTTTAATGACATGATTAATACCTGTCAATGTTTGTTTGCTTGGTTGGTTGGTTTCTTCATCACTATCATCACTTGCAGGATCTCCATCTTAACAATCACAGGAATGAAAGGTTTCATTCTGTGGTGATTCAGGTTTGAGGTACAGCTTTGGTGCTGTTTTAGGAGAAGTGATTTGAGTAATAGTGGATGGTTTGTCTATTGGATGATGATCATGCATATTTGAATCTTCTTTGACTAGACATGTCTATGAAGTTGGTATTTTTGTGTAGTTATCATTGTCAGGAGGAGGAACAACATGGTATGTAGTTCTATCACTCTTCTTTTGATCACTTTGTGCATTTAGTAGTTCTTCTAACTTGTTGGTAGTAAGCTTTAAATTCTCAAGTTCCACTTCTGTTGATGCATGATTTGCTTTTGTCTTTGTTAGAGACTCAGTGAGTCTTGTAACTTGAGCTTAAAGACTAAATCTTTCTCTAAGGAGTTTGTCTACATCCTTCAGTAGAGAATTGATTTTATCTTTAAAGGTTTTATATTGTATCTTCAATTCTACATTTGTAGACGCTCAATGTAATGTTGCAAGTTATTGATTGTTTTGGTTGTACTTGCTTCTGATATTTTGGCTTCAACTTCAACCTTTGTGTTTGTTAACTTTACAGAGAGTTCAGTTGATTGAGCATTCAGCTTGTGATTTTCTTTAAGCAATTTATCAACTTCTTTCTCTAATGAACTAATTTGATTTGCAGAAGTTTGTAGTTCCTCTGCATGTTAAGCTCTTTCCTCCTTTATCATGTATGATATAGTGTTGCAATATTTCCGATATGCCTGTACTTCATCTATGCATGTTGATGAGCATAGATTGATCTTTCTGTCTTAAGGAATTTCAGGCAATGGAGGAATGTTTGTGTTATTGATGTTTATGGCTTTTGCAAGCTCAGCAGTTAACTCTTCAAGTTTGATTTGTTGTTGAACCATTTTGTTTTGCAACTGGTTCATCTTTTGAGCTAAACTGATATTTTGTTGATTTAATGTCTTGATTTGTGCTTGATCATTTCTTTGAGATTGTTCCATCTCTGACTTGCATTTTATCAAATCATTCGACAATGTGTTGTTTGAGTTTGCAAGATCACATAAATGTAAGTGCATCAGTTCTTTCTCAATATGACTGATGTACAACTGAATGTTTGTCTTGTCAAACAATGAATTGTTGTTATTGTTTCATATGATGTTGTTGTTTGGTTGATTGCAGCTTCCGCTTGATTTGTTGCTGTTGTTTGGTTGGTTGCAGCCATTGTTTGATTTGGTGCTGTTGTTTGGTTGATTGCAGCCATTGTTTGATTTGTAGCTGTTGTTTGGTTGGTTGCAGCCATTGTTTGATTTGTTGATGTTGTTTGTTTGGTTGCAGTAGCTTGGTTTGCTCTGTTTGAATTCTAGAAACCTTTTTCTACATACAGCAAGAAAGATAGCTCGGTTTCTTGAAACACGAGTGTTAGTGATTGATGTTAAATTTCCCATTTTGTTTAAAAAACAAAAGTGATTTGAAAATTTGTTTTGTGTTTAAATCAAAATCAAATTTAAACTTTTAATTGAATCCAAAGAACATCGAAACTCAAATTAATTAGATCAACCTAATTAAAGAGTTAATTTTGTTTAAGTACAATTTATTTAAGCCGGATTAAGATATATCTAGCTCAATTAAAAAGTAATAAAATTTGAATCTTTCAATTGAAATTAAATGATTTTTTAAACAATTTAAATTTAATCCCAATAAAATTAATCAAATTAGAATTTTGGCTCGGTTAAATTTGTTATAAAACACAAACAAAACACAAAAGTTGAAAGTCAAAATTAGACGTGTGCTTATATGTATTGGTCAAAATAAACAAAAGAGTCCAAATTGAAATTCCCAAACTCACCAAACTCTCGATGCGCTCTCTCTCTCTCTTCGGTGAACCAAAAGCTAGTCACTGACGAAGGTTGATGGTTGGGATCGGTCAGAATCGAATGTGATTGGTGATCGAAATGCCAACGGTGGGTTGTATTCAACCTGATTGGAGGATCTGTGATGATTGGTGCTTCTCCGGGGAGTTTTCGAATCAAACTGATGTGAATCGGTTGTTCAGTTGTTCGCGGTAGGTCGGAATTGCAGCGGTAATGGTTGGTGTTTTCGGTTGTGGTATCAATTTGAAGATTGGTGTGGTGTTACTCCGATTGGAAGATTGGTGATGAAGGTGTTGATGATGATGGTCGATGATGTGGTTATGGTTGATGAGTGTTCACACCGACGGAGGGGGTTCGTCCGCTGTAGACAGATGCAAAGACAGTGTGTCCGTTGTAGTTGTGCTGACTTGTTCTTTACTTGTCCGCTATGGATCAGTTGTGAATGTCCACTGTGGTTTCAACTCGTTCGCTGTGGATACTACGAACAGAGTTGTGTATGTCAGCTGTGTAAAATGAAAACATACCTTCTGTTTGATTTGATTCGATGTCCATTGTAGACCTTTTGTTCGTTCCGATGTCCGCTGTGGAATTGATGATTCAAGTCCGATGTGGACTATTTATGTTTGTTCTTGTTTGATCGTCCTCTGTGAATCAGTTTTACTTGTCCGCTGTGGACAAGTTTGCTCGTCCGCTGTGAGCAACTGTGGGTATGGTGATGGTTGACGTCCGCTGTGGACAAATTTTTGTTCTGATGTGCGCTGTGAGTGTGATGAGGGTAAATGTCCGCTGTGGACAAATTTTTGTTCAGATTTGCGCTGTGAGAGTGATGAGGGTAAACGTCCGCTGTGGACCAGTGGTTGTCCGCTGTGGAAAGTTTTGTGTGATAGTCTGTTGTGGTTTCAACTCATCCACTGTGACTGGTTTTACTTGTCCGTTGTGGAGAAGTGGGTGTGATTGATGAATCAACTTCCGCTGTGGACTTGATTCGAGGTTGTTCGTCCGCTGCGGTTTTGGTTAACTTCCACTATGGACTTTCTTGTCTCAATATCCGCTGTGTATGTTGTGATCGAATGGACCTGTTTTATTCAAGCCGTTGTGTATGTTGTTTTTGCTCCTCTGCTTTGGACAGAAATGTATGTTTGCTGTGAATGGCTGGTTTTAACAGAGGTTTTTACTTGTCCGCTTTGAACCGATGTGTAACCGATGTGTAGGCTGTGAAACTTAACACATCAGCTGTGGAAAGTTTTGTTCATCAGTTGTGAATTAGTTGTTCATCAACTATGAACACTTGGATAATTGGATGTTTATCAACTGTAAAAGTTGTGCATCAGCTATGGATGTAACACATCAGCTGTGGACACTTGATTGCAAAAGTGATGATGATTGTCAGCTGTAGAACTAGATCATCAGCTGTAGAATTAGATCATCAGCTATGGAAAATAGAACAGTTGATCAAAAATCAAATTCAAGTGTAATTTATATAGTTTGTAAAATTCGATTATGAATGGAATTCACTTGCAAATTCACAAATTGATGTTTGAATGACTGTTGAATGATTTTATGATGAACAAATGAATCAAAATCTGAATTAAATCATAGATTTGGCTGATTTTCAGATTTCAAAGCAGTTTGACTTTGAAAAAACAAACTTTTGATTCTTGAGTTTCTGATGGAATTTGATAAAATCAAAGGTTATAATATCTGTATGTAGGAACCTCTGAGGTTATGAGGCTGATGCAACCAAAGGATACCAAAACAACCAAGTCTTCCAACATGCACTAAGGAACAAACAAGAACTAGTTTCGGAAGTTTTACACACTCAAGTAAAATGCTAAGTGTAAAATCTTTCGAAACCAATGTTCAGAAGAAACTACTGAGGAAACTTTACACTAAGTGTCAAGTCTTCCAAAGCCAAAGACTCAACTCTTCCAAAGGTTAAAGATGAAGTCTTCCGAAGCTCTCAAGACAAAGTCTTCCGAAGCTGAATAAAGATAAGACTGATTACTTTAGAAGAGAGAGAAAATACACTTTCTCTGTCAACTTTATCATAAAGCAACCTCCTATCCGTTGCATGCTCTGGTGGTTCACCAACTATCATAAGTTGGTGAAACTTCCATGCTTTATGATAAAGTAGATAAGGTCTTTGTCTTCAAGTTTCTGTATTTGTTTCTTTTTGGCTTTTTGTAATAGGAAAGTCAGTGAGCTATGGCCCCTGTCATAGTCACTAGTCAAAAGGCAATCTGCCTTTTGACTTTTGGCTGATCTTGTTGTCTAGATTAGTCACATCCAACTGTCTTTTTGCATATTGACGGTTGTAGGTTTAGTATAAAGGGTCAAAGGTTCTTGTATTTCAATATCAGTGCAAACACCTGTAATAGAACCTAAGAAGCAATATACAACTTCCTTGAAAATTATTTCTTGTGTTCTTGCTCTTACTTTACTTGTATTGTGCATTGTATCATCTGTTTAAAGTTCTAAGTTCCCCATTTGAATTGTTAAGTGATCCTAAAGATCCTCCTAAGTATGTTAACTAAGTGCAAAGTCCCTTTTATCGGTCCTGCACTGTAGATAAGTGATTCTAAGCTAAAACAACAATCAATTTCATATAATCATCATCTAAACTCGGATTTAGGTAATGAACTCACGAAGAACATAATGAAGAGCAAAAACCCAGATATAAGAATCAATGTTAAAAAATGTATAATTTGGATGTTGAAAATGATAAACAAACCTTAGATTTGATGTTTCTAAGCTAAAACCACTATCAATTTCAGCTAAACAACATCAGATTCGTGATTTTTGATGATTTTCCTCAAGAACAGTGAACTTTTCTCAAAAACATAAAATTTTCAAAAATCTTCAAATTCAAGAGTTGTGGATGTTTAATTGATATGAAACTTTGCAGATGTGTTAGTTATCACAAACTAAAGCTATTTGAGGCTTAAATTCGATCAAACAACAACAAAATGAAAATTTCATGTTCATGAGCATTTGAAGACTTGAAAAACAAGTTTGCTTAAATCTTCAAATTAGTGGCTCAAATGAACTTCAATTGATGTGAAAACTTGCAGATCTTCACGAAATAACAAATCTAAGCTAATGGTAGCTTGATTTAATAAAAAACAACAACAATTTGCAGATCATACTTGTGGTTCAAAGTTTTGAGAATAATTTGAAGAACAAGGAGCCAAGGCTCTGATACCAATTGTGGAAATTAGATAAACGTGGATAGAATAGTGCAATCGTATTGTTTCCATTTATCAGATCTGTGATACGGAATCTCACAGACCTGTTGATGATTTCAAGTGAAGATCTGTTGCAAGATTTAGTGTATGATGATGAATGAATGATGAACAATCAAAAACACATTCATAAATATTTCATTCATGCATATGTATGTTGATGCTAGGAGATTAAAAAGAGAGTTTGTAAGAAAAATCTCTCTCACACACACTCAACCTAATTATTTCTCTCACTAGCCTGATTCTCAGCAATGCTTACTTAAAGAATGCTTGCTTACTTAGTAATTGTTAGAGTATAAAATGACTAGACTTAGTCGATTTATACTCTTTACATATATGAACAAAATTACATTTAAGCCCTGATGATTACACAAATATTCTTCAACGTCTGATAAATTCTCTGTTGCTGATGTGTGACTGTCGGATGCTGACGTCATTCGGGACGACCGCTGATGCTGACTGTTGACTTTGACCACGGTTGACCAAGTTTGACTTTGGTCAATTTTCTTCGTTTTGATCATATCTTCAGCGTAGCTTCACCGTGTCAGTTTTGGTAATCATCATGAGATTCGGCACTTAGGTTTTGGTAAGTATCATCTTCAAATAGTCCAACAGAACCTAAGTCGAACAATGAACCATAAACAAACATGAATCATTTGATATTTTAAATGAAATCAAACATTGAATACATGATTAACAACCCTAGTCAAATGTATTAGGACTATTATTATGAAGAAATTTGATTAAGTGTTCATCGGGTTTATGAACAGTCATGATGTTCATGCCAAAATCAGATAAAAATGAACTTTTGATCTATGAAAATGTTTAAATGACTTGAAACTTGTTATAACTTTACAAATATGTTCAAAAGTCAGTTACAAACATTTAGAATTAGTTAACTTGGCATAACAATAACAATAACAACATTAAATGCTTATGCATTCAATGTGCATTGAATGGTAGTTTTGACTTTAAAAAGTCAAACTGATATTCATACTTGATGTTGTTTTGAGACAACTCAGTATATGATATGAAACACACAACTCATTGTGATAAAACAAACATGTTGCAAAACAATTTGGATCATAATAACTTGAAAACAACAAGATTTGCAAGTTTAAAATTGATCAAATTTGACTTTTGAAAGTCAAACTGCTCAAAATTTGATAATGGTCAATTAACAAACATTTTGACATAATCAATGGGTTTAACATGCATGTTTCAATCAGCTCATATCATACAAGTTACTAACACATTTTTCTTCATCATTGCAGATATGGCAAACTTAGTATTTGTCAGTGATCATAATCTCTGTGCATATCTCAACCCAGACTCCCCAAAGGCTGAGAATTATAGAGATATCATACAAGCAATAAGACAGATTAGGATGGTCCATGCCATGGTAGCCAGGCCTGAGATATATGAAGACCATATTATCCAGTTTTGGACACATGCTCACCTGGAGCAAATGAATGGCCAACAAGTTGTTGTGTCTAACATACATGATCAATAGATCATCATCTTTGAAGAAGTCATTAGAAGAGTTTTACAACGTGGAGATGAAGATGAAGAAGGACCTATTGAATTTCATGAGAATTATGTTCCGCATGTATTCCGACAGATTGGTTACACTAGTACCATTGAGAGGAAACAGATCAAGAAGTCCTTCATGTGTGCACAGTTTAGATTTCTAATGCACACTTATCAGAAAATAATGACAAACAGGAAGACTAGCTGGGATGCCACTTCCTTGAGGAGTTCTTCTACCATAGCAAGCATCATTGCTAGAAGACCCTTTAATTTTACAGCTCAAGTGTTGAATGGGATGATTTATAACTTGACTAAAGTGAGGAACAAGTTTCATATGTATCCCAGATTCCTTCAGATGATCATTGATGATCTTTTACCAAACATACCAATAGAAAGAGCTATCTTCCACCCTGCTCATTTTAATAAACATGTTTTTAACACAATTAAGTCAAGCCTTTATTAAGGAGATGAGATTCCTATTCCACCTCATTTGATAAATCACGATCTTCCAGTACCTGGAGTATTTTTGAGGATTCCTAGTCAAGGTGACCCTCATATGCTCTTCTAAAATGTGATTCACCAAGATCCTATAATTCAACATGCACCAATCATTCAAGAAGAAGAAGTTGCACCCATACAAGAGCCAATAGTACAAGAAGAACAAGTTGCACCCATTCCAGAACCAATCAATGAGCAAGAACAAGCTCAAGAAGAAACCCAAGAAAAAGAGCATCTTCATTTTGAACATCACATGCCTTCTCCACCATAAAGCCCAACCTTTTCTAATCAACAAACATTATCATCTCTGTTGAGAGACATTGATGCTTCATTAGAAGAACAAGCAACTAGACAAGAAGATGTTGGCACATCATCATAACATGAGCAAGATCAGGCAGAACAAGGTGCTCATGATGAGCAAATACAAGGTGAAGAGCAAACAACTGAAATACCAACTGAGGAAGAAATTGAGTACTCAAAAGTGTTTTTATTCACTGAGTACAACAAGCTGATTGAAAAACTAAACAAGATGGCAAGGAAGTTGAAAGACAAATTAAAGAGTAAAGATGAGGAGATAGACAAACTTTCTGCTGATCAAAAGGCATAAAAGTTGATTTTTCAATTCCTAGAACAACAACTAGATCAATCAAGGGAAGAAGTTAAAGCGAAGGATCAAGATCTTATCACTACAAGATTAGATGTTGCCTATCTGATTGAGCAGATAGATGCAAAAGATTCTGAGATAGATGAGTTGAAAAAGAAGATCTATGCTCAAGAAGAAGAGATAAAGAGATTGAACAGAGAGTTAGAACATACAGACACTCAACTGAATGAAGAAGAAAATTCAGAAGGTCTAGAACAACACCTGAGTGACAAGTTTGATGAACAAATCATCTCATATGCTGAAGAAAGAAGCTCAAGGGATGCTGAAAAGACTATTATAATCCCTGAAGAGTCTTTTTCAGTGGATGAACTCTTTGGAGAGGTGAATCCATTTGAAAACATACACTATTCACCCATCCTTAGACAACATTTTCATACACAAGACATCCAACAAGCTCAAACAGACATCATTCTAGTTAATCCTCTGTCAAAAAAACAGAAGGAATTAATCAAACAATTTGCAGAATCCATAAAGGAGCAAACACAATCATCAAAGGATCAAGCATCATCATCATCACAACCTTAATTAAAAACCTATGAGAGGAAGAGAAAGAGACTGTACCTAGCCTCTTTGAGGAAGGGAAAACAACAGATTCAAGAGTTGGAAGAACCTGAATCTCCACCTCTAAAGCTACTAAAGGTTAAAGCTGAACCAATAGATGAGGATGAACAAAGGCAGGAAGAAACAGAGCTTGCAATATTAGAAGAAAGAGAGATTGATAAGACAAAAGATAAGCAAACAGAGCACATTATCATCTTAAGTGATTCTGATGAAGAAGATGAAGAACAAGATGAAATTGAGATGGAAAACATTCAAGATTTACTGCCTAATGATCCTGAAACCCTTATGGGAATAGAGCTTGCAACAAGGGGATTTCCCTATGACTCTTTCATGCACCTTACCTCTCAAAGGTTAAAGACTTGCTTAAAGACTTTCAAGAAGTCATGAAGAATGAAAAAAAGCAAACATACATAAGGTACAAAGAGATCAAGGATCAGCAAGAATTCTAGAAGAACTTGCCCAAGGATCCTCAAATTAAAAAACTAGCATACTCCCAGGTGAAAAGCGGGTTGAGTCATACAAGGATGCCTTACAGATCTTATGTAGGCAAATCTCTCTCACAAATGAAGGTATGGCTAGAGAAATTTGCAAAAATATGTTGGCTAGTGCTTTGAAGCCACAGATCTCTAGACCTCATCTAGCTTCATCTCTATCAACATATTACCAAGCCCCACTTAAGCTACATCCAATTGAAGAACCCAGACAATTCATGCCTCACAAGCTTTGGCCAGAAGGTAATAAGGTAAGGGAGATGATAAATGCAAACACAAACTTTGTTAAGTTGTATGACAAGATCACTCTAACAGCATCTGCTAATGAGAGAAAGATAGTTTCATGGAAACATGATGAAATCTGGGATGCAGTGCTTATCAAGAGAGTATCTGACTTAATCCAATACCTATCATACATATCCTAACTAGGATCCTTGAGCTATGAAGATAAATTAGACCTGATGCAATTGAGGATGGTCAATCACACCAATAATCCTAGGGGAGCTGATTTCTATCATATTATGAGATCTTACATGAATAGAAACTATCATTAGATGAAAGCCAAAGAAGACATAGAGGACAAGCTTCACTTAGCCAAGTTGAGAAGAGAGTAACAACTGGCAAATAAGCAAAAGAAACAAATTGATGAACCTCCAACTCAAATTGACAGTGAAATTCTGGAAAGGGTTGGATATCCTCTAAGACCATCAGATCTTAAGCTCATTATGAAGAAAATTGATGGAAATCAATACAACCACATAATCACAAAGTGGTATTATGATGAAAACCACTTTGAAATGGTGTTGGTGAGAAAGCTTGAAGGGAAAGAAGCTTTAGACGTTAGGTTGTTTGACCCTACTAAGATCAAACTCCTACATCCTTCTTATGTCTCTTTTTTGAAAACCAAGTCATTCCCTGCTATAGAAGTTGTTCTATGCAAGGGTGATTATTGCTATTTCATTCACATGTTGAGAATTTTAGGAACTGTATATGTGAATGCTGGTCTTGAGCAAAGAATTAAGACAAATCAGCAATCATTAACACACATAGAAGGAATCACTGGCCTGAGGATCTCAGATAACAACAACCTGGAAGTTCTAAAGGGGAATCATGTTGTAACCACATTGGTTAGCAACATTGATGTACAAAGCTTGGATTTATCAACCCTAGAACAGATGGTTCATCTCTCCATACATTGCAAATACGATGATCAAAACAAAGCAATACAATATTTTACCGAGCATATTGTAAATTGCCGGAATGCATTGAAGATCACTCCTCTGACTGACCAAGTCAAGGAATCTAAAAAAGATCAGATCACAGAGAAGGATGCTGAAGAGTCTCTGAAGGCCACAGCTAAAGTTCAAAAGTGTGTTGATGAAGCTGGACCATCTTATTCTTAAAAGTTATCTAACAAACAAACAAAAAAAAATACATACCTAACCTTTCAAACAAACATAACACTCAAACATACATAACAGATAACAAACACATCAAAGTAACAATAATTCATCAATATCATATATATCATCAAATATAACATCAATCACACAATAACAAATCATACAAACAAACATATATGATTTAGAACATACAATGCAATCTGATTACACATGTGTAATCAGTTAATCATACAAACATTCAATCATACATGTAATCATGAAATCATACAAGTAATAAATGTAATCATACATGTAATCAAATAAACATTCATGTAATCACCCAATCAAACATAATCAGTTAATCATACAACCAAGCAATCAAACATGTAATCATACAATCATACACATCATATAATCAATCAATCAAACATTCTAAGTCAATCACACAAACATGCAATCATTCAATTCAAACACAATAACACACATTCCTACTAACAAACATAACATTAACAAGCAAACATTAAGGATGGCAACATCATCCTTAGGGGGAATATTGTCAGACTCAACAAGTGTATAAAAGGATAATGCTTGCCATAATCAAACATAATGTGTTCTAACATTCAAGCAATCATTAACTAACATATTAGCATCATTAGAATTCATAACAAACACTAATTGTTACTTAAATTTCTTTTTTAGATTTGTAGATAAAAGAAATATTTGCTAAGTGTCCACAATGGATGAAGAACTGCCCACAGCGGATGAACAAGAAGGCGCAGCGGATGAAGAATAAAGTCTAAGTGCTGACATTGGATGAACAAACATATACAGCAGATGACCAAGTCCACAGCTGATGTACAGTCCATAGCAGATATACATCCATAGCAGATGAATACTCCACTATGGACAACAACACAACACACACACCAAGTGTTCATAACTAACATCATCCAAAGCATAGCAGAAAAGTAGTCAACATCCATAGCGGACAGTCGGTTATCCATAGCGGACAGTCAATCATCCATAGCGGACGACTTAAACTAAGGATTTTATGTAATTTTCTTTTACATAAGGGTATTTTGTAATTGTAGATAACTATCTGTATAGGCTATAAATAGTATACTACCCTAATCCTTTGTAAGTTTTTGAACAATCAATACAAACACGTAGTTATTATCATTCAAGCATTCAATCACTAGCAAACACACAATCACACACACACATACTGATATCATATCATTAATCATGGGTTTTCGCACTATGATTATTGAGTGTTGAAAACATATAATAATTTGTTGTTATATTGTGAGAGATTCGAAAACATCCTTGGGGGAACACTGTCTGATTATTGTTCTTGTTCATAAGTTCATTAATCAGCCTCATTGTGTGTAAGGTCATATTAGAAGATTATAAGGCTGATGCAGGCAAAGAAGCCAAAACAACCAAGGGTCTTCCTGCAAGCATGCACTGGACGTACAAGGTAGAAGTTTCTTCAGAAGTTTTACACTCTTCACAGAAAATACTCTAAGTGTAAAATCTTCCAAAGCCAAAGTCCAAATCTTCCGAAGCCAAAGATGAAGTCTTTCTAAGCTTCAGAGACAAAGTCTTTCGAAGCCAATTTGAAGATTGATTTCTTCCGAAGACAGAGAAGACATGCTTTCTCTGATCTACTTTACAGAAAGCTGACACACTTTTCGCTGCAACTCTAAAGACTCACTAACTTATACAAGTTGGTGAAAAGTCCATGCTTTCGTAAATTGTAGATTAAGGTCTTTGTCTGTAACTTCCTACTATTGTACCTGTAAACCTTTTTATATTAGAAAAGGATGTGAGCTATGGTATGTCATAGTCACTAGTCAAAAGGCAATCTGCCTTTTGACTCTACATTGATCTTATTGTCTAGATTAGTGTTTCCAACTATCTTTCTAAGTATTGATGGTTGTAGGATGTAGTATAAAGTGTCTCAGGTCCTTGTAATTCTTTTATGCTTTATAACACTTGTAATAGAACTTGAGAGCAATATACAACATCCTTGAAAACCATACTTCTCTGTTTGTGTTCTTCGTTCTATCTCATTACTTATTTGTGTTCTTAGTATAATATTATACAAACCTCGTTCCCCATTTGATCTGTTAAGTGTTCTAAATCTTTCCTCATTATGAGACTGATTGTATTGACCATTCTTCACATGGTCTTGCATTATATTTCATCAGGTCATCAGGAATATGGTCCCATCTTCCAAGCTTATTTGATAAAGAGTGAATAACAACATGGAGGAGGTACTTCCACTAGTAAGAGACCTTACCTGAAGGTTTTGATAGTGTAGTCCCCTTCATAACCCATCTGCTTGAATGATTCATTCACAGCAGATTTGGGGAATACAGCTCGCCTTCTTCATCATCTAGCCTAAGATGAAAGTTGATTGTGGCTGGAGTGACGAACACTGCCTTCCCCTACTTTGATATAGACAGTGCTTTCTCACCGTCTAAGATCACCTCTTAGCACGTCCTCCAAAACACCAGGAAGTGTTCTTTATACGGTGGAGGGTTAATGGTTAGAGTGGTGAGATAGTTTGATTCAACAAGGAAAAGACAGACATATGTGAAACCAGGATCTTTCTCAGATTGTAACATAGCAACCTGATTATGTTTCCTGTGAAGATGCATGGAAAAAGTAGGCTAGTTTTGGGGTTTAGGGTAGGCCATTTGAGAAAGCTTTGGTATGAAGAAAGCTAAGAACAAAGTTGTTTCGTAGGTGATTTTAAAGTTAGAACTTTTGCAGATGAATAGGAAAAAGAAAGAGGGGGAACCATTGTAAGGATATTTATAAGGTTGGATTTGAGACAATGTTAATACAAAAGGATAAACTTTGAAATCCGATTATCGGTCCCGCCTCTGTAAAAGTGCCCAAAAAGGTAGTTATGTTGGAAGTAAAAAATCTTCCGAATGTAATTTGTCTTCGGGAGTTTTGAGAAAACTTTCGAAGCCAATTTGACTTTGGAAGATATTCCTTAACTTTACAAGAATTGCTTCGGAAGAAAAATACTTAGACTAATTTACTTCTGAAATATATTTGGTTTTGAAAGGTATTAAACTTCAGAAGTTTTATTTACAGAACAAGTAAAGCTTTCGAGACTTAATTGCTTTCGGAAGAAAACTGTCCTTCAACACATATAAGTACTTAGAAGCATATTTAAGCTTCGAAAGATATATTAGAATTTCTTCCAAAGGTAAATTTCTTAGTAAGTAGTTATTAGTTTTGAATACATAATTTTCTTTCAAAGTCAACTTAAAGTCTTCCGAAAGAAAATATATCTGCAATTCTCAAAATTCAAATAAATATCATGTAGAAAATTTTTCTTCCAAGGTTAACAGGGCTAATATGAGTGATGATATAGACAACTTAAGACACACATATTTGAAAAATAATCTTGAAATTAATTTATGAAAAACTGCTCAAGCTTAATCATCCCAATAGCTGATACAAGATACTTAAATCTCTTTTCATCAAAAGCTTTTGTGAACAGATCAGCATATTATTCATTTGTGTTAAATTTAACTAGTTTTACCAATCCCTTTTCAATATTATCCCTTATCAAATGATACCTGATGTTGATGTGCTTTGTTTTTGAGTTTTGCAAATGATTCTCTGTAATAGAGATAGCACTGTTGTTGTCGATGTGGATGAGAGCAGCCAGGTTGAGATACTATGTGTATAAGCATACGAATTGAAGTCAAAATTATTTAGATACCAATGTTTTAGCTTGGGAGCACCTTTGAGATATTTAAGAATCCTCTTGACAACAACCAGGTGTGACATCTTAGGGTTGGCTTTATATCTTGCACAAATGCATGTGGGAAATGTGATATCAGGCCTGCTGGCTGTGAGTTACATAAGATACCCAATCATAGCCCCGTAGAGATGTTCATCAACACACTCCCCCTCAAGATCAAGTGCTAGGGAGTGGTTTCTAGCTATGGGTGTTTTAGCAACCTTACACTCAGTCAGATGAAATCTGACTAGTATGTGTTGAACATACTTTCACTAGTTTAGGAAGATGCCATTGTCAACCTGCTTCACTTGAATTCCTAGAAAGAAATTGAGTTCCTCCATGGCACTTATTTTAAATCTATTCTTTATCAGCTTCTCAAAGTCTTTATAGAGCTTTGGATTAGTTGACCCAAAGATGATGTCATCTACATAAACTTGAAGTAGAATCAAGTCATTTCCTGTTCCTTTAATGAAGAGTGTGCTATCAATAGTACCCTTCTTGTAACCATGCTGAACAAGGTACAGTGAGAGTGTCTCATACCATTTCCTTGGAGCTTAATACAGCCCATAAAGAGCTTTGTCAAGCTTGCAGACATAATGAGGATGATCTGGGTCTGCAAAGCCAGTTGGTTGATTGACATACACTTCCTCATCTATCACTTCATATAGAAATGAAATCATGACATCATGTTGGTAGACCTTGAAATCCTTGGATGTAGCAAAAGCAAGGAATATCCTAACAGCTAGTCTTGCCTTGAGTGTACTCTTAAACAACTAGTCTTGCCTTGTTCTTGATGATAAGTTCCTTGTCATCCTTCTAATTCCTAAAAACCCACTTGGTACCTATTGGTGTCTTCCCATGTGGAAAAGGGCATAGGTTCCAAACCTTTTGTCTCTTGAATTAAAGCAGCTCCTCCTGTATTGTTTCAATCCAACTTCCATCCTTTAGAGCTTCATCAACTTTTCGTGGCTCAATCTAGGACAAGAAACAAGAGTGTAGACAAACATTTTTATTGGGGGTTTGTCCTCTTGTTCTCACCCTTGTCTCAACATCTCCAATGATGTTTGTGGTGGGATAGGACTTATCAATTCTCAGTTGAGGAATCAGGCAAGTTGTTTTAACAGATCTAAATTAGTGAAATTCAAATCTGGTGATTGAGTATCACCTAACACATCAGCACACTTATCAAAATAAGTGTGTGACATCATTGATATTGTCTTTAATGGAGAGGTTGTCAATAGCATGAAATTCTTGATCACTTTTACCATCTCCATCTCCTCCTACATTGGAAACCCCTTTATTTGAATTATGTACCTCTGTGCTGGAAATTATAGGCAACTCAGATGTATCAGCTGAAGACTTTATCATGGTTGTGCTGATAGGATTTTCAACTACAGGGCTAGTTACCACTAGAGCTGAAGAAATTTTATCACTTGGTATTCTCATCTCAAATCATGGGTCAAGATCTCCTTTTGATAAGGTACCTGTAGATCCTGAAACATCTTTACAAGATTTGTTAAAACAATTGGTTACTAAGTCAAGATCAAATAACCAATCTGGACCTGAAACTTTCACACTTGGAGTGTGCTCATTGAAGATCACATTGGCTGACTCCTCAATAACCAAGGGTCTTCCTACATGCATGCACTGGATGTATAAGGTAGAAGTTGCTTTGGAACTTTTACACTCTCCACAGAAAATACTCTAAGTGTAAAATCTTCTGAAGCCAAAGTCCAAATCTTTCGAAGCCAAAGATGAAGTCTTTCGAAGCTTCAGAGATAAAGTCTTTTGAAGACAATTTGCTGTGAAGACTGATTTATTCTAAAGACAGAGAAAACGTGCTTTCTCTGATCTACTTTACATAAAGCTGACACACTTTCCGCTGCAACTCTGAAGACTCACCAACTTATACAAGTTCGTGAAAAATCCATGATTTTGTAAACTGTAGATTAAGGTATTTGTTTGTAACTTCCTACTATTGTACTTGTAAACCTTTTTATATTAGAAAAGGATGTGAGCTATGGCATGTCATAGTCACTAGTCAAAAGGCAATCTGCCTTTTGACTCTACATTAATCTTGTTGTCTAGATTAGTGTTTCCAACTGTCTTTATAAGTATTGACGATTGTAGGATGTAGTATAAAGTGTCTCAGGTCCTTGTAATTCTTTTATGCTTTATAACACTTGTAATAGAAGTTGAGAGCAATATACAACATCCTTGAAAACCATACTTCTCTGTTTGTGTTCTTAGTTCTGTCTTATTACTTACTTTTGTTCTTAGTATCATCTTATACAAACTCAGTTCCCCATTTGATTTGTTAAGTGTTCTAAATTTCTCCTCTTTATGAGACTGATTGTATTGACCACCCTTCACATGATCCTGTAATTGGTATCAGAGCATTTTAGGCTCTTGATTATAAGTTCTCATCATCTTTAATCCTTTCAGACACACAAAATACTTAACATCTCAAATGGTAGCTATCACCAAGGCTGATATGGAAACTGGTACTATGACTAAGTCTCCACTAATAACTCCTAAAGGCTTTGACACTTGTTGCCAAAGAATAGAAGGCATCATCAAGTCTCAGGACTCCAGGATGTGGGGATCAGTTGTCTTTGGACCTCATGTACCATCCACCCCTTCAGCTGCTATTGGTGGTGGTATGATACCAAAGGAAGTGGCTGATTGTTCTAATGAAGACTGGAAGAAGATTGATATTGATCAGAAGGCCATGACCGCCCTCCAAACTGCTCTTTCAAACTCTATGTACAGAGGCTTCAAGAAGTGCAAGACTGCCAAGCAACTGTGGGATGCACTGAAGATGATGTATGAGGGGTCCAATGAAGCTAAAAAGAACAAGAAGGACCTCTTAAAGCAGTAGTTTGAGAATTTCACCTTCAAGACAGGTGAAATCATGACTTAATAGTACTTTAGGTATGTTGAGATTGTGGATACTCTAGTGGATATTGGAGTAACTCTTGAGAACAGGGATATTGTGAGGAAGTTCATGTCCTTTCTTCCCAGACAATGGACACACTATTGTGTTGTCATTAAGAGGACTAAAAACCTCAAGACCCTCACTCTCACTGAGTTGTATGGTATTCTAAGTGGCTACCAGATGAAGATGAACATGCAAAATTCATCTGGTAACTCCAGCATCCAACTGAGTTCAACCCTTCATGTTGTTGAAAGGGATTGTAGAGAACCATAACACCATCACATCTGCTACCCTGACAACTCACAGAAGGGTCCTTTCATCACCTTCCTAGAGACACCAAGGGAGAGCTAAATCCATGGAAGCCCATTCCAAAAGACAAGCTCTTCATAAGCGTTTGTGTCTTCTAATAAAAGCACATGCAAGTTTCTCTTCACTCTTGAAGACCTAGACTGTATCCATGAAGATGACCTGAAGTATATGGAAATAGTCCAGCAGATGGCTCTTCTCACTCATAGGGCCAAGAAGTTCTACAAGAGGACTGGGAGGAAGTTTCCTAGCACTATGTCCAGTGGAAAGTTTGGGCTTGATAAAGGCAAGGTGAAGTGTTACAACTGTAATCAAATGGGACTCCTTGCCAGAGAGTGCAAGGCACCAAAGTCAAATGGTGGCCAAGCACATGTAAGGCCACGTACCCGAGAACCCCACAGTTGGTCAATCACAACCACATTTATCAAAACATATTAAGATTTATTAAGTAAATAAAATATTGCAGCGGAATGGTTCATCAAAAACCACTTCATGCTTTAATAAATACATTTGCCAAGTAATACATCATCATTTAAAAGATTACAAAATATCAGTTAGTTGTATTACAAAACAACATCATTATTATTGCATGAGATGGATGCCAGTCTTTGCCCGCCAAGTAGCTTCACCATCGTGCCATCCTCAGCAACAAGCTACCTGCCAACTGAAAATGCATAAAAAGTTAGCGTTGCTGAGTGAGTTCTAGTTTTATATAATAAAATACTTTCCCTTTAGTAAAAACCTTTTCCTTACTTTCGTTCGTGATCACACAACATACATACATCTTGAAATTAACACTTTGACTGAAAGGGTCGCACTTGCTGAATTTGAGACAAGCAAACTTCAGTCAAAGCTTGATAAATGGACAATATCTAGGATGAAACATGATGATTTATGCAAATCTCAAAGGGGGGCTAGGATTAAAACAGGTTTAGGTTATGATGATGCTAAGGTTTATCCTCCCCCTAGCACTTACTGTTATTCACCTATGCTTGTTCCGCATCCTTCTACTGATTCGATCAAAATAGACACTAACAGTATGTCTGCAGGTTTAGAAGGTGTGAACACTAAGCATGTACGTGAAGACTATGGTTATGGACAGACTAGCGGGCTTGGATGCAATAGTCTTAGTACACCTGAATCTCCGAACTTTGTTTTAGATGATAAATTTAGCTTAAGTTCTGTTTTTGTTTCCAAACAATTTGTTTCAGACAATGTTTCATCTTGTTCTAGTGATGTTTCTATTTCCTCTTTAGATAATTTGCATTGTAATGATGATGTTTCTTTTGATTGTGTTGATGTTGAGAATGATTCTACAGTGCAGATTAAAGAGAAAATTAAAAGTAATTGTTTTGAAAAATTCTTTTCTCACCCCATCCCATCTTTTACCCCAACTAATATTTTTTCATCAAGTGAAAGGGTAACGTCATCATCTCATGCAAGTACAAGTGGTACAAGTACCATATGTACTTCATATGAAAATTCATCATCTTATGTAAATAATCACTCTTCTCCAAATAAAAACAAACCCAGAGACATGTATGTGACTTATAGTGATGTTGATTCGAGACTTTCTGAATGCGATGAGGAGATATTCATTGATAAAATTCCCACTTTATTGCATAACAGACCTAGATTAAAATCACACTGTTTTAGATGTGGTAAAGATGATCATGTAGTTAAGCATTGTCCCGAGCTTTATCATAAACATGTTAACAGGAATTCGTTTGGTAGTAGACTAACCCATTTGGTTAATAATTTCTTTTGCAAGAAATCAACCACTCCACGACCCAAAATTGTTCAATCTTGGGTTCCAGTTTCACCAGGTTAATCTGTTCTTTGTATTCGTGCAGGAGTCATCCACTAAAGCTGTAAATAGTGTATGGCATGTTGATAGTGGATGCTCCAGACACATGACAGGGTTGAAGGATCTATTGACAAACTATCGAATTATCAATGGAGGTTATGTCACGTTTGCTGGCGACAAAAAGGGAGGCAAAATGATTGGTCAAGGAGATGTTTCCAATGGGTCTCTTACTCTAGAGAAAGTGAATTATGTGCCAGAGCTAGCTTTCAATCTGTTGAGTGTCTCTCAGATTTGCGATAAGGATATTCCGGTCTTGTGAATATTGTTTATTCTTTTGTTTCTCTGTTTCATCTGTTTGATTTGCCCCTTAACCCTTTATCCATTCACATAAATATATATATATATATATATATATATATATATATATATATATATATATTAATAATTATATACATTTGTAGGAATCTTTATTCTAAAATTTCTCCAATCTTGCTGATTTGTAGAAATTTCAGGGGAGAATAATAACTATCTATCTTGTTCTCTTTTGAAGTTTTCTCCTTTGTTCAAAAAATTTTGCTGCCTGGATGATGTGAAGGAAGTCTATAGTATTGTGCTGGGATATGCTTGATAGGTTCAGCCAGAAAGCAAAGTAGACAATAATATTGTGGCTAAACTAACAGAATAAGAAACTGGATGATTCGGATAATTCCCTTGACATTCTTGGCCTTCACAAAGTTATAAGTCCTTGTTCAAAAAGGGTTGAGAACATGATATCTCTGCGTTGATTTATTTGTTGTTCCTTGTCTTTGACAATTGCTATATGCTTGTTCATCTTTGTTTCTAAGAAGCTCCTTACTGTATTCTTCCTCGTGCTTATCTCATCTGCTATGTGTGAACATTGACCTGGAGTGATGATCTCCTTTGTTGTACGATAGTACTGACCTGGAGCTCTCATCGGCACCATTTTTTGATATTCTCTGTTATACATAAGTATAGACCTGAAGCTCTCATTTGAAAGACTCAATTGATTATCTCATCTGTTATACGTGAGTATAGACCTTGAGCTCTCATCGTTTGATGTCTTTAAGGAAGGTGCTTCTTTCGAAAAATGATCTTTGTTACTTTTAAAAGAAAAATAGTCAATCAGGATGTGTCTTTTGTTCAATATATCATGAGGACATGATAAGTTTCTTTGCCAAATGTCTGTGGGAACTGAGTCATTCAGGTGTTCTTTAATGGAACCAAAACATGATAACTGTAGCTGCGGTTTACTTGTTGAAAAGAAGAGGGCATGGACTTAAAAGGACAAGTATAACAGCAATTCTGCCGATCTATGACTATCCAGAAGATCTCTTCAGCTTCTCGTTCTTCTCTAGCCTTAATTTTTTCTTCTTTCATTTTGTAAAAATTTGTGATGTCTGGTAAGGTCTTGTGGGGCAAATCCTTTTGTTTTCCTCCATTTGCTTTTGTTTTTATTTTATTTTATTTTAATTATTTTCTAAAAAGGGAAAATATTTATAAAAAAAAAAAAGCGAGATTATTGTTTCGCTTATAGTTTCGCAGGGTGAAATTGTAGATTCGCCGGCTCTTTCGCTCATATCAGTGTCGTCTCTGATCAAAGCATTTACCGGGCTATATAGTGCATAATGCGAAATTGAAAGCCTATTTTCGCACTACCACTGTTACTTGGTTCGGTGACCTATTTGTAAACCTCTCGAATGTTTTTGAGTTTTAGTGTGTTTTCTTTGGGTTTGATGTTCATTTACTTGCTTGATGTAAGTTTCGAACCCTCGGTTGTTGTCTAATCTTGGTTTTAACCGCATTTCATGGACCGATTGGGTGGTGACTCTTCGGTACCTTCACAGTTCTTACTGCGAAAGTACTGATAGTCCAGCGAAACTGAACGAAAGTTCAAAGGTTTTTCAGCGAAACTGTGAAGTCATGCTGTCCGAGCGAACTTAACAGTTTCGCTGGTCGTGTTTCAGTTTCGCTGCACCGAATTTATAGTTTCGGCATGCCGATTCTCTGCTCTGTCAAGCCGAAACTGCTTCTTGCTTGTGGCCGAAATTACATTTTCGCCGGCCGAAATTACATTTTCGCCTAGCGAATTTAATTTGATTTCTCTTCATTTTTTTTATTCTTTTTAATTATTTTTCTTTATTATTCTTTTTAATACATCTTTCTAATGCGTTTCTTTTACTTTTGAGATTAAATGGCTAATCTGAAATTCGACGAGAGGAATAACATTACGGCTATCCTGGATGATACATACCCCAAAGCCGCGGGATTTAGAGATTGTATCCGTTGGCTGCAAAGATCACCCATTGCTTATGCGGTCACTCATTCTACCACCATCTATGACCTACACATCAGAGATTTCTGGCGTACCACAGAGTACGATCCTAGAGCCAATCCTCAGAGGATTGTTGCAAGAGTGCTAGAGAATGACTTAGTTATTACTGCAGAGATCATTTCTAGGGTGTTGAGACTCCAGAAGGACAGTGGAGAGGAGGTTGTGCTTACAGATAAGGAAGTTTTTGATGCCTTCAGGTCTATGGGATATGAAGGTCCTCCTTTTGGGACAAGAAAGGAGATCAAGAAATCCTTCTTGTCCAAGGAGTGGAGATATATAGCCCATATCTTCATCATGTGCTTAGATCATCGAAAAGGTGGATCCGACGGTCTGAATCTTGACTGGGCCAAAGCTATGGTTGTATTCTGTAGAGGGCAGAAGGCCAATATAGCTCAACTCATTTTTGATTACATGGCTGAGAATGTGATGGCCTTGAAGAAAGATAAATGGCTGCTGTACCCCAGATTTCTCCAGATGATCATCGATGAGCTCATTCCTAATATACCGAGGCATGGGGAGATTAAGAGATTGGTTCAGATGAATCTGCGCATATTTGCTGACTGTTGTGCTATAAGGCACGATTTCAGTGGGAAGATTACTCATTTATGGGAAAATATGTACCCTCCAGAATGATGGAACTATATTAGGAGGGTGAATGAGTCTGAGGAGAAAAAGGCTGAGGACACAAGACAGAAACAGGCAGAATCTATAAAGAAAAGGAAGCGATATGCTAAAGAAAAGGAGTATGACTTTGAAGATGAAATTCATGAGGCTGAAAAGAAGGTTAGGGCAGAGAAAGATAGAAGGTCAAAGAAAAAGGCTGAGGAGGGGGAGTCTGAGAGGAGAACAAAGCATAAGCATCAAGCATTCTCTGAGCCCCAGAGAAGGGATGAGAGGGCAGGGCTGGATGAGGACATTATCAGGAATCTCAACACCTCTTTAGCCAATGAGTTGAGCATGATGAAGACTAAGCTGACCAATTAAGAGCTGAGGGAGAAAAGAAAGGATGAGATGTTAGAGGGAATGTCTAAGATGCTGGTGGATCAGCAGAAGTTAATAAAGAAACTATTGGTTGATGTGAATGAGCTGAAGGCTGCAGCCGGCCTGCCTAATCAGCTAGTTCAAACTGAGTTAGATGATATGACTGGTCTATCTAAGTTCCCATTTCTGAATATGGGTACATCATCGAGGGTAGGAGAGGGCACTAGTGGTGCAGAAACTGAGATAGCTGGAGGGTTGGGTGTGAGAGTTGAGGAGGAAACAGATATAGCTACTGGAGAGAAAGAGAATGTGGAAAAAGAGGATGAGGTGATAGATGCTGGGTTTGTTGACATCGGTATAAACTTAGATGATTTTGGAGGAGAGGAGATGTTTGCTGAGAAAACTATGGAAGGTGGTGAAAAGACTGCTGAAAAGAGTTTGATAGATGAGGAGGTAGAGGATGAGCAGTTGGTTGACTATGACTCAGAACCTGATTATTATGAGGTGGATGAACGACCATTGACGTATGTGGCCAAGAAGGACTATTATGAGAATGATGTGTTTGAAATGGCGAAGGATGAGTGGTTTGTTAGGGAGAAGGAGGCTGAGGAGATAACCCCATTATTTCAAAATATTCAGGGGTCCAGCAAGAAGGAGGCAGATAAGAAAATCATTAGCTGGAAATACAATCCTGGCCTTAAGATGTTCATGCTTAAGAGAAGAGGAGGAGACATCTCTTACCTGCATAAAAGAAAGGCATTTAAGACCTTGCCTAAATGGGATCTAAGGAGGTTAGCTGTTATACCAGTGATAGATTCCAATTTGAGTGAGAGGGCCAAGATGTTGGAGGAAGAAATAAAGAAAGGGCTAAACGATAACTTCGAGGCTTTTGGATTTATGAAAGCAGAGAGACGGAGGTCAAAGTAGGATAAGGATTGGGAGACGGGAAAGGGTCGGATTATGCTGAGGGTGAAACCCCCAAAGACTGTAAACAGAGTGAGGCTACCTGATCCCCTTCCCTAAGAGCTTCAAAATTTTGAGAAATGGTTTTACGACAATAATACGGGGGAGGTGGTGATTAGGTTGAAGAATGGGATTGAATATAGACTGTTTGATCCGATGGAGTTATTTTCCTTTTATGATGATGATCTGCTCGTGCTATGTGAGAATCATATTAAAGCTTGGGCTGGAGCTGAGACACAGAAAGAAGCAAGCCTGTTTATGATAGTTTCTAACAAGGTAAGGGGTGTTAGGGCTTAAGTGAGGGAGCTAGCCCAGAAGGTTAGGCAAGAAGATGAGTTGAGGATGGACGTGCGGGACTTAACAAGACAATTCGCACAGGCAAGTGCACATGCAGAGGATGAAGCCACAGGAGGTAATGAAGAAAGATCTGACGCGGTGGAAGATACCGGAGCTGAAAAGACAAATGAAGATTGATCAAGATGGTGAGTTCCAACCTAGGGGGAGTATTGAAGATCAAGTATAGGTTGGACTCACCATAGATTAGATTTTGGTTATGTTTGATTGTAATAGGATTAATGTTAGTTTACTTCTATAAGTTTATTAGTTAGTTAAGTTTTGCTGCCCAGCGAAACTATGAGCGAAACTGTAGTTTCGCTCATAGCAAGCTGCTAGTTTCACCCGGCGAAACTATCAGGCTCTGCCGGGTGAAACTGTGACCTTGGTAGAATAGTTTCGCTGACAGCGAAACTGTCAGCGAAACTATACTTACTATATATATTTTTGATCTTGTTCTTTGTGAGGCATCCTTGCAAAAACCCTAATCGTTCATCATTGTTGCAAGTGTCCTTTGTAAGCTGGTTTTTCACAGAAATATATTGAGCTTTGTTACTTCTATTGTATTGGATCATTATTGCTTTATGTTGAATACCTTTTGGTTCTTCTTCTTCATCATAGTTTTTGTTGTTTGGTATTATTGTTGATATTGAACGAATCAACCACTCAAGTGTACTGATATTCGATCAAATGGACCAACAAATAGTTACCCCTTTCTCTTAAACTTTGGCTCTGATACCAACTTGTAAGGCCCCGTACCCGAGAACCCCACAGTTGGTCAATCACAACCTCATTTATCAAAACATATTAAGATTTATTAAGTAAATAAAATATTGCAACGGAATGATTCATCAAAAACCACTTCATGCTTTAATAAATACATTTTCCAAGTAATACATCATCGTTTAAAAGATTACAAAATATCAGTTAGTTATATTACAAAACAACATCATTACTATTGCATGAGATGGATGCCAGTCTTTGCCCGCCAAGTAGCTTCACCCTCGTGCCATCCTTAGCAACAAGCTACCTGCCAACTGAAAATGCATAAAAAGTTAGCGTTGCTGAGTGAGTTCTAGTTTTATATAATAAAATACTTTACCTTTAGTAAAAACCTTTCCTTTAATCTAGACATACGTACATCTTGGTAATATCATTATTATCTTTCAACATTCTTTTCATTCATTTCGTACTTTCATCATTATCTTTCACTTTCATCTAGACCAATGTCATATGCTATACCCCAAACATTATGCACGAAACTGGTACTGGGCCGAAGTCTATAAATGGACCCCTAACATTGTGCACGAAGCTGACTCCAGTACCAGGTAAAGCGACAAGGGTCCCGTTTCGTACATATTGGTCAATCACAAAGATTGACCCCTGTGTGAATTCTCATGGGTTTGCTAAACCACACACAGTTGAGCTAACAACCACTCAATGAGTTGTGAACCTCCTTTCAGTTGCTTGCAAGACTTTTCATTCTTTTATTATGTTCCACTACGTTAACGATGTCTTTCACTTTCATTATATAATACTTCACGTACAAGAGCATTAACACACCACGTAAAGTCACATAATAATTCGTAATAAGGAACATCAATAACATGCCACAACATGCATAACATGAACAAACATAACCCACCAAAACATTCCAGAGCTTAATCCTAAATTTCTATTTTTCCCAAAATTTCAGAAAATATCTAAGGCAACTTAGGTGCATGAGCACTATGTGGGCACATGGGTACTATGCAGGCGCATGGGTACTATGCAGGTCAAGAATAGTTGTGCGCATGGGACACTTGGGCGCATGGGAAAAAACATAGGTGCATGGGAAAAAACTTAGGTGCATGGGTACTATGCAGGTGCATGAGTACTATGCAGGCGCATGGATACTTGGACATATGGGAAACTTAGGCGCATAAGCAAACACTTAGGTGTATGGGCAAAAAACTTAGGTGCATGGTTACTATGCAGGCGCATGAGTACTATGCAGGCGCATGGATACTTGGGCACATGGGAAACTTAGGCGCATGAGCAGTTTGGGCGCATGGGCCCTATGCTAGTTCTAACTTACACTAATTTCAGTTCCCGATCATCATCCTGACATATCCTTAGCCCAAATCTAGAATACTAAGCTCATAACACAAGCATACAACCACATAATTCAGTCAAACATTCACAAATACACACACCCACTAAAAACAGAGGTAACACATACGGTTTAACATACTGGAATTTGCAAAAACAATAATTTACATGCATTTCAGCCCCAAAACAAGTTTAAAACAGAAAGACTGGGGATCTAGAACTCACCTACAGTAGCCTTCAAGTAAAAATCCTCCAAACTTGAGATCACTTGGAGTTCAAACACCTAAACACACCAAAAACACACAACCGAACACAGAGAAACACATAAGACTCGGTCCACAAGCTGAAAATTCAGCTAAAACCGAACAAAACACATAAAAACTCACCTTCTAGCTGATTCTTCTTCTTCTTCTCTCTAAAACCGATGGAAGCTCTGCATTCCTTCTTTTCTGTGGTCGAAGGTAGTTGGTGAGCAGAGGGAGTGGGCGGCCATGCCCACTTTTTAAATATAATAATAATAAAGTTTGCCTCTTACACAACTTTAACCCCTCAACTTGGGTTATTCCACCTTTCTTTTTTATACTTCTCTTTTCTTTTGTTTTAAAATTTCCAGGTGTTACAGCACAAGCCAGGCCAAACTACACTGAAGAAGCTCACGAGAATGAGAAGCCCAAGCCATAAGCTGCAGTTGCTGTTGAAGAAGGAGGCTTTAACTAGAGCTTTCAGGTGGAAGATGCATCTCCAAACCAAGCACTTATGGCAAATCATGACGAAACCAAGGTATTGGAACATCTCTGTACACCTGAATGTATTGCTAAAGTCAATAAATACAGGTCCTATAACTTAGAGATGAGATCTGATCTTGAGTCCTTAAATATCTTAAAACCTGATTTCAAAATAGCGAAAAATGATTATAAACTGAAAAATATAAGATTTAGAGAAAACCATTTCAACTCTAAAGTATGAACACACCAACTATAGGACTCCGATAAAAGATCTCATCACTAAGTTAACTAAATGCCAGGTTGAGCTTGTGATCAGCAAAGCCCGGGCAGAAAAACTTGTTCTTGAAGAAGAGACCTTCAAGAACATGATATCCTCATCCCTGGATGCACAAGTTTGTTAACAGAATAAGCAAGGACTAGGATCTACTGAGATAGCTCCTCCACACACTCTTTTATCTATAGGATCTTCAAGGTGTGGAACTTGTGAAGATGAGCTTCCCCTCATAGACCCCATTGTTGAAGAGGATAAGGAGGAGATAGTGAAGGATGTGGTTAAGAAGAGTGAAGAAGACCATCCTAAGAAGGGTCACTATTCTCCTGAGGAGAGAGATAAAGAAGCTAGGATGACCAAGTCTCAAAGGAAGAACTTGATCAGGAGAGCCAAGATAAAGTCAAAGAAGGCTCAAGATATCAAGGCCACTTTCAACTCTAAGCAAAAACAAGTGTTTATCTCTACAGGATATGAAGTGGTGAAGGCTGAAGACTCAACTATGAACTCTAGTACCAGGAGTTCTAGTTCAGGTCCAAATCATTCCAGCAAAGAGAAGAAGGCTGATCAGCTGTGTACCACTGCTACACAGCCTGAACCATCTAATTCCAAGGGAAGGCCTCTCCCTAAGAAGCCTGTTGCATCATCTGTGAAGATGAAGATGGAGGTGGAAAGTGATCAAGTTCAGTCTTCCTCTCAAAAAAAGATTCTCAGAAGGAAGCAAATGGACTGCATCATGTGTGGTAGTACCTCTCATCTGGCTAAGGATTGCATCTACAATCCTAAAAGTACTATCCACATGATCAAAGAGAAAACTTCTAAGAAGAAGAAGGAAAAGCAAGCTTCGGAAGGAAAATCTTTTTCCTTCGAAAGCTCCAAGGTGAAGAAGAAGACAAGTGAAAACTTGCCTTCGGAAGAAAATTTGGTCACGGAAGAAAAGAATGCTTCCGAAGTACTAAAGCCTGCTGCAGTAAAAGCAAGATCTTCCGAAGGTCCAGTCTCCAAAACTTCAAAAGTCATTAAAACTTCCAAGGTGTTGAAGGTCAAGTCCAATCTTCCAAAGATGGTGTGGAAGATGAAGAAAGACCTGGTGACTGAAAGTTCTTCATCAACAACAACTGATGATCCTCAAAGCTTGAACATAGGATCAGTTACTGTTACATTGTCTTCTGGTCACTTTGAAAAGTCCAAGACCAATGAGGTTTGGGTTTCCAAATGTAACTAACCACTTATTTTTGTGTAGGAACAACTAAAGACGAAGGGAAATATATGGATCATTGATAGTGATTGTTCCAGGAACATGACTAGCAATGGTTCTCTTCTTCAAAACTTTGAGAAAATTGATGGAGGACCAGTTGCTTTTGGAGGAGATGCTGGAGGTTACATTACAAGAAGAGGGATGGTCATAAATGGTAAGCTCACCATTGAAAAGGTAAAATTTGTCAAGGAGCTTGGGTACAATCTACTGAGTGTATCCTAATTTTGTGATCAGAGACACAACATGCTCTTTACTGAGCATGAGTGCATTATTCTCAAGCCCGAGGTGGTCATTCCTCAAGAGCATATCCTGCTCAGGGCCCCTAGGAAAGGGAAGATATACAAGATGGACTTGCAGGAAACATCCTCCTCAGGAGAAGTTTCTTGCTTTCTATCTAAAGCAAATAGTGATGAGTCTTTCTTCTGGAATAAAAGAATGTGCCATGTAAACTTTAAGAACATGAATAAATTAATTAAGAATGATTTGGTAACTGGAATGCCAAAGAAAGAGTTTACAAGTGATGACCACTGTGTTGCATGCTTGAAAAGGAAGCAACACAAAGTGTCTCAGAAGCCAAAGGAAAGGAACTCTATCACTACTCCCCTACACTGGTTACACATGGATCTCTTTGGCTTCACTAGTGTAATGAGTTTAGGAAGGACCTCATACTGTTTAGTGATCACAGATGATTTCACAAGATTCACTTGGGTCTTTTTTCTTAGAACTAAGGATGAGACTCTTGAGATCTTGAAGAACTTCATTCTGAAAATTGAGAATCAATTTGATCACAAGGTCAAGTTCATAAGATGTGATCAAGGAACAGAATTTAAGAACCAAATCTTTGATACATTTTGTGATGAAAAAGGTGTAGGTCCATTTGATCGTTATAACAGTGCAATTGATTAATAAACACTAACAAATCCCACTAAAAAAACACAAATATCAATGACATTTGTGAACAAAATAGATCAAACACTATAAAATAAGGATGAACAAAATGAACACCTCAAGAACATTTAATAAAACCCTTGTTTGATCTATATTGAATTGCATAAGCTATTGTTTACATGAAAACCCTCAAATCTAGCTCATTCAAGCTCATAAACCTAATTGTCACTAATCTATATATAGTGATAATATGCACTAATGACATATTAAGCCCCTAGAATTAGACAATTAGAGAAGTTACATATAAAACATAAAAATGACTTAAACATAAATATATTTTGTTGACACAAAATATATTAATTAACAATAAACTCCTAGTCAACTATATCTTCAACGTCTCATCTTGGTTCTACATCTCGAACGCGTCTGTTTGTGTTATCTGATGACTTTGACAGTGACGTTGACTTTTGTTGACTTTGACTGTGTTGATAATATAAACTATCTGTTTTCATACCCAAGAATACTCCCCCTTAGTCTATTATTACCAATATCTTGTATTGTGATCAGCACCGATAAGTCAACCATAAAATGATCTTTAATCTTCCCCTAGATTGATGATCTGGTATTAAAGATTTTTCATCTTTCAGGCTCCCCCTTTTTGTATTCTCCCCCTCTTTGTGTGCATTCTTTGTGAATGATCAGGAATAACTTTTCCAACTCTCTATTCTTGAGTGCTTCAGAAGATGTAGGAGGAGGAATCCTAGCTCAGTATCTTCTGCAAACTTGAGGAACAGGTTCTTGGTTAGGTACTTTGCTCAGCTGATGATCGGCCATCATTTGCAGCAAGAATCTGTAACACAATTACAAACACTTTCTACACATTTCTCGTTAGATCATTTCAACAATACAAATAAACCCGTGTTTATCTGAATGTGTAATTTCTCATGAAATGCATGTGAAAATGATAACATTTTAATAGTATAACATGGAAGACTTGAAAAATGATTTGAAATGAATATTTTATTTTATTTTATTTTATCATATTACACCAAGAACTAATTTGATCATGAGATCACATCCTCAAGATATACGAAAGCACAAAGAAGTATTTGAACATCGACAAGTTAGTGAGATCACATTGATACAGAGTCTGGTCACAATTTTAAATTTTATTTGAAAGCCAAAAACAGTTCAAAAATGATTGTTGGTATATTTGTCCAATTTAAACCCATGCCTTATCCTTTTTAGCAAGTGATCTGCAATTGATTTTATCATGTTTTAGATTTAATTAGGGAAGCTCAGGTGATTTGGTTCCCATAGACATCCAGCAATGAACTTATCCCATCAGGGCTTATTGAGTAATATGATTAACTCTGCTTGATTTTCTTTTAAGTTTTCCACAATGAACTTAATTTAAGAATCACTCAGCCTTTATTTGGGGAACAGATGATGAGAGCTTCAGGTCTATACTTACGTATAACAGAGGAGATTATCATCTGAGCATGTTGATGAGAGCTTCAGGTCTATACTCACATATAACAGAGAAGATCATCGCTCCAGGTCAATGCTTCCGCATAGCAGAGGAGATAAGCATGAAATATACATCTGAATAGCTAACGAGAAGCTACATTTAGGACTTGGGGAAAGGGAGATTTTGAAAATGTCAAAGTAGTGGTTTTAAACTCTCAACCCATTTTTAACAAGACTTGTAACTTTATGCAGGCCGAGATGTCATGGAGATGATCCTTATCACCGAGTTCTAAAGCTTTAGTTAGGCTACAGAATCACTGTTTACTTTGTTTTCAGGCTGAGCCTACCAAGCATATCATATAATCAAACTGTCTTTTTTTAGATTTTAGAATTTTAAGTGATAGAGACATCTACATCAGTTACTATCATTTCTCACAAAGTACAAGTCATGAAAATAAGCATACCAAGAAGACATACTATCATTTCTCAATCATCCCAAATCAAGTTCTTAGTTCCCTTAAAAATAGAATTTTACAAAAGAAAGTCTTCCAAATTATACTAGTAAAAATATGAGAAATGAAGTAACAAGAAAAATGCAGTGATTGTGAATGGTAGATAAGAATCCAAAATGTGAATGAGATACCATAACCAAAACCTGTTTGTTCCATAAATTTGAATCAGTAAAGTAGATTACTGATAGGCCTCCTGAATTGTTCCTGCACTCATAAACAGATTAGTTAGAGAGGGGGACCCAGGCCATCATGGTCCTGGGAGTTCCTTTTTCATCAGTGTATGTAACCTGTTTAAGCACGCACTCTTTTGAAAAATCACACACTCTTTTGAAAAATCATTTATTTCTTTATCCTTTTCTTTTTGTTTTACTTTCCAAATTTGTTTCTGTT
The DNA here is from genome assembly GCA_025506505.1 of Flaveria sonorensis. NCBI lineage: Eukaryota > Viridiplantae > Streptophyta > Magnoliopsida > Asterales > Asteraceae > Flaveria > Flaveria sonorensis. The sequence continues at coordinate 61,898,072 of CM046433.1, read as the reverse complement.
CAATTACTATTGATTTGAAAGAATTGAATTTGGAAATCATTATTTGTTTAAGACCCGAAGGAAGAGATTTTAATTTTGAAACATTGGTCCTTTTCATCTTTGAATCATGTGAAACCGGCTTCATATGAGAAGGTTTGGATAGATTGTTCTTTATCCAACCATTCAAAGATATATGCTTTTGACCTTTTGAACCCGAGAAGCAACCTGTGTTATCTTTACCTCCTGAAGCTTGCCTTTGAACCTGAGGGCACTTCTTTAGCACATGACCTTCTTTTCCACATCTAAAGCAAGCCTTGAAAGGCTTTTGGTTCTTTGTAGTCCCGTGGATAATAGGAGAGGGTGGAGCCTGCTTTGAGGTTGATGTAGCTTGTTGACAACTTTGGATATATGGAAATTGAACCTTTTGAGGCTTTGTCAATGTGGATTTCAAACTGGGCTGTGATTTGATTTGTGAAGTTCTGGGAGCTGAGATCTGAACATTCTTCTTGGAACCTTTTTGTATGACTGGTGACTTGTTAGACTTGGAAGTAGATTTGTGAAGATCATGATGGATAGCAGATGAAGATGATGAGTGCTTCTGCTGAGCTTTGGAAGAACTGCTGATTTGCTTAGCAGTTGGAGATGAGATCCGTATAGGTCTTAATTCAACTATTGGAAGCTTTTGACACTTGATAACTTCAGGTGACTTGATGATCTCTGGTTCATCATCAGAACTTGTCCAGTCCTATATACACAAGTCAGCTTCCAATGGATCTTGATTGATGACTCTTGTTGTGTCAGTTTGTGTTGTTGAGTTCTGATTGCTTGACGATTCCACAACTGTTCCTTCTTTGACAAACTTGACAGGAATAAATGAAGGGATGTTACCTGTCTTGAATTTGTTAAAGAAGTTTCTAGAAACAAGTGATACTGGGTTTGAAGCATCAGAGGTGGAATTATCATTTTGCAGATCAGATCTTTGCTTGATGAGCCCCAAACATGTAGGAAAATCATATTCATCTCAAACCTCTTTGTGATTAACGCTGCTTAAACCTGCATGCAAACTATTAGTATCTGCAGCTTCAATTAAATCATTAGATGGATGAGGTTGAGGCATAGGAGAGTAACAGTAAGTGCTAGGAGGAGGATAAACATATGAAGTTTCACCACATCCCACACTCGTTTTGATTCTAGCTCCCCTTTGCTTAGAGAATAGTTCTTCTTGTTTCATCCCTGATATCGTCCATTTATCAAGTTTAGTTATAAGCTTGCTAGTCTCAAATTCTGCTAATGTGACTCGTTCGCTCAAAACATTAATCTCGACATTCTTTTCTAAAATATTTCTTTTTAAAAGATCATTTTCTTTTAAAGCTTCTCTTAGTTTAATGAAATATTTGGACTCAATGATTTTAAGTTCTTTGTTTATTCGTTTTAATTCTTTTTCATTTTCTAACAATAGTCTGTTAGCTTTATAAACCCCGAATAAACGAATTTTGTAGGGAGGAGAACACATGTCTTGAACAACCTCATAAGGAAGCCCCATAACTATCTTTTTAGCAGCTAGGGCTTTTTCAAATTGACAGACAGGAGTGTTCTTTTTGTATTCTTCCTTCTCAGCAGCTCTCTTCTTAGCTTCTATAGCTTCAACTTCCTCTTGCTTTCCTTCATCCTGAACTTTACACTGACTTGCAACATCACCAACATCACCAACACTCTCACCCTAAGTGTCACAGCTGAATTCTTTGAAAGGATCAAAATCTTCAACAAAATCCTCATCACTATTTATTACCTCTGCCATCAATGCATGGTTCACTTCTTCTTCAGACTCTATATTGATCTTAGTACTTGAAGATACACCTCCATAAATGCATTGATTATACTCTCCTCTTTTCATATCCAAATCAAATGACTTCAACTTGTTGATAACTTCCATGAGTTTATAGTCAGCAAAATTTCTTTCGTGTTTTAACAACCTAACTTATGGACTCCACTGTGGAGGAGAAGAGTCCAAAAGTTTTGTGACTTGTTCATGGTTTCCCAGCTGGTCATCATACTTCTTAAGGCTGTTTGCCACCATCAAAAATCGATCAACAACATCAGATATCTTTTCATCTTTCATGGCTGCAAAAGAATCAAACCGACATTATGCCATTTTGGCGTTGTCTGATTTGAAATTGGCAGAAAACGACATTTTTTTTTAAAATATTAAAATTCACTTTAGCACCCAAGACTAAAATTATTTTTCAAAAAATTATTGAATGATATTCTCCCCCCGAAAAAAATACTTTTAATGTCAACTAATTCGCTGAATTTTCACTAATTTTGCTGGCAAGTTCGCTGGTAATTTCTCTCCTAATTTCGCTGGTAATTTCAGCAGCAGTTTCGCCCAACAATGGCACACAGATGCTAGTTTCGCTGGATAGTTTCGCCTGAAACTAGTTGAACTTTCGTTCAGAGAACAATTTGGCAGCAATTTCACTGGGTTTGGCACACAAACACAATGAACTTTCATTCAACGCATGTACATTCGCTAGGACAAAGAAATCAGATCCAGAACCAAGAACTGTGTAATTTCCCTGAATGGTCCCTAGTTTCGCCCGCAGTTTCGCTGAATGATGCTGTAATTTTGCTGGACTATCTGAAAATTCGCCCGACGTATCTGGACAGCCTTTTTCATCACGAAATCAGCTCTAACTCTTCCAAATCTCAATGGATTTGAGATCTGATGATTCCTATAGCTTCCCACACCAAAATCGAGCAATCCTCAATCAATTTCCATAACCAAAACACTCAGATCAGATCGAAAATGAATGGAACAGTGACTTAGAACTTGAAAACCAAACAAAACTCAAATAATCAAGAGCACAATGGCTCTGATACCATATTGTTGGTCCACTTGATCGATATAACAGTGTAATTGATTAATAAACAGAAACAAATCCCACTGAAAAAACACAAATATCAATGATATTTGTGTACAAAATAGATCAAACACTATAAAATAAGGATGAACAAGATGAACACCTCAAGAACATTCAATAAAACCCTTATTTGATCTATATTGATTTGCATAAGATATTGTTTACATGAAAACCCTCAAATCTAGCTCATTCAAGCTCATAAACCTAATTGTCACTAATCTATATATAGTGATAATATGCACTAATGACATAATAAGCCCCTAGAATTAGACAATTAGAGAAATTACATATAAAACATAAAAATGACTTAAACATAAATAAATATATTTCGTTGACACAAAATATATTTATTAACAATAAACTCCTAGTCAAATATATCTTCAACGTCTCGTCTTGGTTCTTCGTCTCGAACGCGTCTGTTTGTCTTTTCCGATGACTTTGACAGTGACGTTGACCTTTGTTGACTTTGAATGTGTTGATAATATAGACTATCCTTTTTCAGACTCAACAAAAGGTATTACAAGACAATATAGTGCTCCCAGGACTCCTCAGCAAAATGGTGTTGCTGAGAGGAGAAACAGGACACTTATTGAGGCTCTAAGAACCATGCTGTCTGACTCTAAACTGCCCATCACTTTCTGGGCAGGGACTGTTAACACAGCCTGCTATGTGCAAAATAGAGTTTTAGTAGTTAAGACTCATGGTAAAACCCCTTATGAGCTATGGCACAAAAGGAGACCATTTATTGGTTTCCTCAGGTCATTTGGATGTCCATGCACCATCCTGAATACCAAAGATCAGGTAGCCAAGTTTGATGAGAAATCAGATGATGGACATTTTATTGGTTTACTCTTCTCAAGCTAAGGTTTATAGAGTATACAATCTTAGAACAAGAGTAGTTGAGGAGTCAGCCAATGTGACCTTCAATGAGAACACTCCCAGTATGAAAGGTTTTGGTCCGGATTGGCTATTTAATCTTGATTTAGTTACCAACGGTTTTAACAAGTCTTGTGAGGATGTTTCAGGATCTATAGGTAACTTATCAAAAGGAGATCCTGACCCATGATTTGAGCTGAGAAGACCAAGCAAGAATACTACTTAGCTCCAGTGGTAACTAACCCTGCAAGTGAAGATCCTATTAGCACAAATATGACAAATTCAGCTGATACATCTGAGATTCCTTCAAATTCTATCTCTGAGGTTCAAAACTCAGGTGAAGGAGCTTCAAATGTAGGAGGAAATGGAGGTGGTAACAGTGATCAAGAATTCTTGATGTTGATAACCACTCCATATAAAACAACATAAATGATGTCACACACTCATTGGATCAAGTCTCTCTTGATAATTTTACTGATGTGGTGGGTGATACTCCATTTCCAGATCTGAATTTCTCTAATTTAGATCTTTCCCATCAACTTGCTGTGATCCCTCAACTGAGGATCCACAAGTCACACCCCACCAGATACATCATTGGAAATGTTGATACATGGGTAAGAACAAGAGCACAAAACCATGACAAAAATGTTTGTCTATACTCTTGCTTCTTGTCCTAGATAGAGACAAAGAAAGTTGATGAGGCTTTGAAGGATGGAAGTTGGGTTAAAGCAATGCAAGAAGAGTTGCTTCAATTCAAAAGACAAAAGGTTTGGAACCTATGTCCTCTTCCTCACGGGAAGACTACCATAGAAACCAAGTGGGTTTTTAGAAACAATAAGGATGATAGAGGACTTGTAATCAAGAACAAGGCCAGACTAGTTGTTTAAGGGTACACACAAGAAGAGGGAATTGACTACACAGATGTTTTTGCTCCTGTGGCAAGACTTGAAGCTGTTAGAATATTCCTGGCTTTTGCCGCATCCAAGGATTTCAAGGTCTACCAACTTGATGTCAAGTGTGCTTTTCTATATGGGGTGATTGATGAAGAGGTGTATGTCAAACAACCATTTGGCTTTACAGACCCAGATCATCCTGATTATGTCTGGAAGCTTGATAAAGCTCTTTATGGGCTGCACCAAGCTCCAAGAAAGTGGTATGAGACACTATCTCAGTATCTCTGTCAACATGGTTACAAGAGGGGTACTATAGATGGAACTCTCTTCATCAAAGGAACAGGGAAAGAATTAATGTTGGTTCAAGTATATATGGATGACATTATCTTCGGGTCAACTAATCCTAAGCTCTGTAAAGACTTTGAGAGGCTGATGAATAATAGATTTGAAATGAGTGCCATGGGGGAACTAAATTTCTTTCTGGGAATTTAAGTGAAGCAAGTTGAAAATGGCATCTTCATAAGTTAGTCAAAGTATGTACAAGAGATACTTACAAGATTCAACATGACCGATTGTAAGGTTGCCAAGACACCCATAGCCAAAAACCACTCCTTTGGACCTGATCTTGAGAGGGAGTGTGTGGATGACATCTTTATAGGGCTATGATTGGGTTTCTTATGTACCTCATAGCTAGTAGGCCTGATATCATGTTTGCCATATGCATCTGTGCAAGATATCAAGCCAACCCCAAGATGTCATATCTGGTTGCTGTCAAGAGGATTCTTAGATATCTCAAAGGTGCTCCTAAGCTTGTCCTTTGGTATCCAAAGAGTTTTGACTTCAATCTGTATGCCTATACAAATAGTGACTATGGTGGCTGCAACTTCACTGCAAATTCTACATCAGGGGGATGTCAATTCCTTGGTGGAAGGTTTGTCTCATGGCAATACAAGAAACAATCTCATGTGTCTGCATCAACTGCTGAAGCTGAATACATTGCTGCTGTAAGCTGTTGTGCTCAAGTGCTTTGGATTCAGAATCAGATGCTGGACTCTGGATTCAACTTCAAAGAGACTCCCATCCACATAGACAACAACAGTGCTATCTCTATTACAAAAAATCCTGTACAGCACTCAAGGACCAAACACATCAATATAAGGTATCATTTGATTAGAGATAACTTTGAAAATAGATTAATCAAACTAGTCAAAGTTAACACAAATGAACATTATGCTTATCTGTTCACTAAAGCTTTTGATGAACAGAGATTCATATATCTTGTATCAGCTATTGGGATGATTAACTATGAGTAGAGTTTCTTAAAATTTAAATCAACTTTATTTCTAAAAACCTATGTGTCCTAAGTTGTCTATTTTATCACCTTCATAAGCTCAGTTTATTTTGGAAGAAAATTTTTAAAATGATATTCCTTAGATTTTTGAAAATTTTTCCAAACATATTTCTTTCGAAAGATTTCAAGTTGCCTTTGGAAGAAATTTATATCTTCAAATCACATGACTACTTATAAAAATTTACCTTCGGAAGAAATTCTGAGAATATCTTCTGAAGTTTAAATATGCTTCTAAATACTTACATGTATTTGAAGGATAATTTTCTTTCGAAATCAATTAACTCTCAAAAGATTTATTCTCTTTAGATTAAAACTCCCAAGTCTTAATATCTTCCGAAACCAAATATGTGTCGGAAGAAAAATTCTCTAAGTATTTTTCTTCCGAAGCCAAATTTTCACAACTCTTAAGAATATCTTCCAGAGCAAATTGGCTGTGGAAGCTTTTTCTCAAAACTTCCAAAGCAAAATTACCTTCATAAGATTTTCAACTTCCAAGAAAACTACCTTTTTGGACACTTTATCAGAGGGGGAATCAACATCCAGATTTCAAAGTTTATCCTTTTGCTTTAACTTTGTCTCAAATCCATTTCATATATATTCTCACAATGGTTCCCCCTCGTCTCACTATCCTCTTAATCTGCATTTTCTCTAACCAAATTTCACCCACAAACCGCCTTGGTTCTTATCTTCCTTCATCATAAAGCTACCTCAAATGGCCAACCCTGACCCCCGAAACCTACCCGATTTATTCATGCATCTTCATAGGCAACATAATCAGGTTGCTCTGTTAGACTTTCCTAGCCTTGACTTCTATGATGATAAAGACATGGGCTTCAGTGAGTACCATGAGTCTCTCTTCTCCACTCCTACTCAAGGAGAGAAGAGTACTCCTGTCTCACCCATGTCTAGCCCATATCATCCACCCACTACTAAGGTGGATCTACCTGAACCTGTTCAGGAGAAACATATGGAAGAGGCTCTCACTTTAGCAAGTGATTACATCATTCAGACCTCAACCATGTCAATCCTGCCTCTTGACACTTCTCTTGAAGTTGTCTTGATGCAGGGGAAATCCAGCAGCAATGAACAAAATGCCAGTGATGAGGAAGAAGACTTTGGTCCTATTCACTCATCCCCCCGTGATTCTTCTAATGAAGATGAGGGGAGTCTGAAACTAAAGGTGCACAAACTGACTAAAACTTGCACCTATTTAGTCTCTAAGATTAGTTACCTAGAATCTAAGGTGACTATCTTACAAAGGAGGTTTAATGACCAGTAACTTAACATCATCGATCTAAAGGGCAAGTTAGATGAGAGACCACTCAGGAGAACTCAACCAGGTCTACAAGAACCTGTGAATGTGACAGACTCAACCCCCAGCTCACAGAACCTAGGAGTTCTTCTCAAAGTATGGACTTTGAGGATTCACCACCCTCACTCATAATAGTCCATACTCAGCAACCTCCTCAAGTCCACATGTACGTGGACTTACTTGCCCAAGTCCACATTGATGTGGACTCACTCATACATAGCCTGTTTGAGGAGGGTATACCCAGAGCCATGCCTACCCCATCTCTTCACTCTGAGAACCCAATCATGGGATGGAGGTACGACACAAAAAGAAGGGCTCTTGTCATCTCTAGAGCTCTAGGCAATGCTTAACAACATGATCATCTTTTCCACAGTTGAAACAACAAGATTTTAAACTTTTTCTTTATCCTTCTGAATTAGAACAGGATCCATGATAATCTCTTCCTCACACTCAGACATAAGAGAATCACAATCACTGTAAGTGACGTGAACTTCCTGTGAATTGTTTTCTAAGTCAAATGATCTATCATGATTTGTGGATTCTCTTATTTCTAAAATTTTACAATCATGTGAGGATGTTGTTTCACTTGGTATAGAGATTCGAATAGGAGTGAAGGTGGGTATGTGAAGAAAGATGAATTTTTCAAAACAATTTGTTTTTAAAGAATTTTTATGGCCTTTATCGAGAACACCAATGTTTTCATTAACACTTGAAACATCAACTTCATTTGATTCAAAAATTTTGGAATGAGAACAACTTGAATGTAAACTATCCAAACTACAATCTATGCTACTAAAACTATTGTCTACAAGAGACTTTGAAATTTGAAGAACTAGAACTACAACTTCCAAGGCCTCTACTTCCTCCATAATAATAATCTTCCCAGACCACTTTATGATCCACCCCTTCTAAACCTGCAAGCAAGCTATTAGAATCCTTTTCAATTAAATCATTTGTAGGGTGAGGTGTAGGCATTGGAGAATAGCAAAAGGTTCTAGGATGTGGGTACACATAAGTGGTTTCACCACAACCCAACCTTGTCTTAATTCTAGCCCCTCTTTGTTTGTTGTATAGTTCCTCTTGCTTAATACCAGAAATTGTCCATTTATCAAGTTTTGTTTTAAGCTTCGTAGTCTCAAATTCAGCCAAAGTTACCCTTTTAGTCAAAGTATTAATTTCCACATCTCTCTCAAAAAGGGTTCTTTTTAAATGATCATTTTCCTTTAAAGCTTCGTTTAATTTTACAAAAAAATTTGCTTTATTCTTTTTAAGTTCTTCGTTTATCCTTTTTAGTTCCCCTTCATTTTCTTTTAATATATTGTTCACTTTATAAATTCCAAACAAACGAATTTTGCTAGCAGATGAACACATATCTTGAATTACCTCATATGGAATCTCCATCACCTTCTTCTTAGCAACTAGAGCCTTTACACAATTGGAGACTCTTGATTCACCTTTCAACTCCTCCTCACTTATAGCATTTGCAGCTTCAAACTCTTACTCCCTTTCATAATCATCTCTCATGCTGACCTTCACCTCACTCTCCTTCTCCTCTTTCTCACAAACATTTTTCAAGTTGTCTTTCACTTCACTCTCCATCCTTCTATCTGCTTCACTTGTTACAACCTTTATAGTTTCAGCTACTAGGGCATGATTGATTTCTTCTTCAGTCTCTACTAACTCAGCACTCCAGTCGAAGTTGCTTAGAAGAGCCATTTCTTTCTTCTTGTTGTTCTCTTCTTTATAATCTATTGGAATGACCCTGTTAACCCTCGTTCCTGGTTCAGTGACAATGGGAGATGGACATTCTCTTTTGAAATGTCCGAGCTATTTGCAGTTAAAGCATCTGAGCTTTGATTTGTCAAATCCAACCTTTGCATTCTGGTTTCCAAATTTCTTTCTTCCTGATCTCTTCATGAATCTTCTTTCCCTAGTGATCATAGTCATCTGTCATTGAAGATCAGCCTCTTCAAGGTCATCAGGATCCACCTGATACATGTCTTCTGCCACCATTCCTCTTCCCTTCAGTTCACCAGCCACTAGAGCCTCATAACTATGAACAAAAAGAGAAAATAAAGTCATACTCTCCGATGGAATTTGTGGGAGATTTTGTGATTTTGATGTAGATCCACCGTCGGGGTTCCTGTCAAAAGTTCTAGTCATACCACTATAAGCTGACACGTGCATTGATGAATCTGAATTGGATGATATAAGAGCTGCATTCTGTGGGTAAGTTTGAGATGAAAGCAGTGCTTGGTTGTGTTCTTTACGTTTTAGATCTAACTCGAAGGACTTCAACTTGTTGATTATGTCCATGAGCTTGTAATCCAATAATCCCCTTTCTTGACTCAACATCCTTACCTACAAACTCCATTAAGGTGGTAAAGAAACAAGCAGCTTTGTTACTTGTTCATTGTTTGACAGCTTCTTTGATGGAAATGATCTGCCCAAAATACATATTGAATTGATGTGGCTAGTATGTCATGATCCAAGTTGGGTCATACCCAATAACGAGCTAGACAAACACCAAAGATATTTGTTTTATGATATGATCATATAAATAAATATTAACACTTAGAATGTTTGGAAATTGGGTTTCCAAATATTTACACTTATGTTGTATATAAATTATATGGATAATTTATTTCAAAGAGAGAGGAATATTAATTCATCCGCATTCGTTTATCACAACTGCATTTGATGTGGTTGAACAAATGCGGATGATGTTTACTCATCCGCATTTACAAATGCGGATGAACAAACCCTGTCCGCATTTGTTTTGGAACAAATGCGGATGAGCATTTCTGGAAATGCTGATGGAAACATACATCCGCATTAGCTAATGCGGATGACCATTTACAAATGCGGGAGAACAACTTCATCCGCATTAACTAATGGGGATGTTGTTCTGAGAAATGCGGATGGGTTAAGGGGCTGGGCCTCACCCATCTTTCTCTCTCCTGAACTTTATGTTTCCAAGGACATGCAATATAAGATTGCTTGCAGATCTCTCTAAACACACGATTTTGAGAACACGAAAAGTGTAAGAACCCCTTTTCTCTCGGTCGGTCTAGAGAAACTTAAAAGGGAGTTGTATAAGTGAAAATCCTAGCAACCAGTGTTCTTGTTGGTGGCTCGTGGGTAGACCAGCTTGAGGCTTCTTGCTTTAGGAGCTGCCATCCTCGTTTACCTCCTACCGACCTCATTATTGAAGGTAGTTCTTCGTACCTTCTATGGTTTTTTGTAAGCATGATTTCATATATCGATCCATATGGGTTTTGACTGATTTTATATAAAAATGTTTTATATATAAATTAGCTCACTGTAACAAGTTTAGAATTATATATATATATATATATATATATATATATATATATATATATATATATATATATATATATATATATATATATATATATATATTCCGCTGCATTCTTCTATTTTATAAGGATAAAATAGATTTGTTTAACTTGTGAAAACCCAACAATGGCATCAAGAGCCAGTTATATAGATACATGCTTCATTTGGACTGAAAATTCGGTTTCTTGGTGATGATTCACCAAAAGCCGAGAGGCTTCAGCCCTAGTATCACCTATTTTTCAAGATCTATTTAGACATGCATATAGGAATCTTGGAAAATTTATATCATTTGGATGATTTTGTTTTGGAAACAAAACCATGGTTCTCGGCTGTTTATGCTTCAGCCGAGAATCTATGGTTCAAGGGGATGCTTTTGAATTTTGCTTACATATGTGGATATGTATTTTATTTGTTCATAACCAAAGCCGAGACCTATGGATGAATGTGTTGTGTTTTGTTTTAATTATTCAAGTGGTTTGTAATAATTAAACATGTTTATTCTTCATATTGGGTATGTAATTTATTTATTTTTCATTTGGTATGTAAATAAATAGGCTAGTTGCACTTCACTTTTACTAGAAAAATTGTATTTAGAATATGTTTTGTAAAAGAAGATGCAACAAGACTATCTTTCTCGGTTTTAACCGAAAGGAGAAGATGAAGGCCCAAAGGAGTTTGGGGCTGAAGTCAAAGCCTAAATGGAGACCCAAATGGATTGGAAGAGTCACAACACAAGGTGGACACTTGAAGCATTTGGATGCGGGATCAAGTGGGAGTTCATCGGCACAAGTGTTGTGTCATTTTCACCCTTAGAAACGACTTTATTAACTCACTTGTTTCGGTCAACAAGTGATGTTAAGATTAGATGGCTACGGTTATGGACTCATGTGATGCTTGTGTGGTTGTTTTATTATTGTTTTGTGATATATGGATATGCATGTTTAAACAGTTTAAAATCAACAACAAGCATAAAATTGGTTCTTATAAAACACTAACATGGGTAATAAAAAGGTTTATCTATACTATATATAAAGCATATGAGAGGGGTATTTTAAGATACCATAAAATTAAGAACAATTACTTTATTCAATGCATAAGATACAATCAATTTTGAGGGTAAAATAGTATTTTTAATATTATTTACAGATTATCCCTTACAGTTAGTTACATAATAACCTTACACTTACTAACACTTACATAAAATTTTACATTATCTACCCATTAACCAATAATACTTAATTTGTTTTAAGATTTCAGCTATTTCTTTTAATCTATCATGTTTAAAAACTTTTTGAGACTACAATTATAACATGTGTTTTTTTAAATGTTTTGGTATAAACATTTTGCTGAACCAATCTGTATTTTATGAGGTACAATAGTTAATACGTAAATGTACAAGTCGTCATGCAGAACTCATTTATTTGGTGCTTTAAATCTTAGCTTAGAGAAAACATAAAAGGTTTTTGTAAAAATACTACAAGAATAACAAAACATTAGAAACACGTGTCGAATGTAAAATATCGTCCCGCCGCATTGCGCGGGTATCCTTCTAGTTAATAGTTAATGTGTTCACAATAAAATTGGTTTTATTGAAAAAACCTTGAAAATTGTTTCACACTGGTACCACACATTTGAATGCATGCAAATGTTAGGTGCAAAATAGTTTTCAAAACTAGAATTAATGAAAACTAAAATCCCTTTTGAAACAAGTTTAACACCATCCTTATACACAACACTCGAATCACTTGGGAACTATTTGTGGGATAAAGGTCACCTAACCACTCTTAGGGAACTTGTGTGTTTGAGGTGGGGTTACAATATTTGTGGGATAAAGGTCACCTAACCACTTGTATGTGTAAACTCACACATATGTGTAAGTAGGACAACTTGAGTTGGAAACCATGTGAATAGGGTCATCGAAGCATGGTGTACAATGGTGTTCATGGGATTAAACATGCCAACTAAACATAAAGATGTTTAACCGATCCCATAAAACTAGAAGTTGCAAAGGGTTGCAATTGTCAAATGTTGACTACCTTGTTAATTTAAATGATGGGATAAAGGTCACCTAACCATTATTTAAATGTAACATTGGATTCTAGATTTTAAATATTAATTGTCTATGAGACGTGAAAGGGGTATTAATAATTAAAGTTTCATTTTTGAAATACTAAAAATGAACTTTGTTTGTAGAAATGGCCGCCAACAACAACGCTCCCACCCCGACCGTCCATAACCTATCACTAAGAACTATATTAGAAAGGGATCGTCTTAACCATAATAATTTTATGGATTGGTTTCATAACTTGAGAATCGTTCTCAAGCAAGAAAAGAAATCTTACGTACTAGATGATCCCATTCCCGACGAACCTGATGTTGATGATGTTGTGGCCTATAACGATTGGGTTAAGCACACTGAGGATTCTGTGCTGGTTTCTTGCCTCATGTTGGGAACTATGATTCCCGAACTCCAAAAGGATTTAGAGCATCATGGGGCATACGACATGATTACCCAGTTGAAGGAAATGTTTCTTCAACAAGCAAGGGTAGAACGTTTCGAAACGGTTCGAGCGCTTCATGCATGTCGTATGGAAGAAACTCAATCGGTTTCATCTTATGTACTTAAGATGAAGAGCCACATCGATCGCCTTGAAAGGCTAAATTGTCCCATCTCAAAAGAGTTGGCCATGGATTTGATCCTTAGTGGCCTAACTAAAAGGTTTGAGACGTTCATCATGAATTATAACATGAACGGTGGGACAAGAGCATTGGTGAGCTTCACGCAATGCTCAAAACGGCCGAGGCGGGGATGGGTAAAAGGGTTTTACCCATCCTCACGATCAATAAAGGAGGCAACAAGAAAAGGCAACACCCCGATCCCAAAGCAAATGTTGCTAAAGGAAAGGGATACATCAAAGGAAAGGGTAAGGGAAAGGCAAGAACTGAACCTCCAAAACCAAAGCTTAAGAAGCCTACGGTAACGGAGAACGATCCATGCTTTGAGTGTGGTGAGATAGGACATTGGAAGATGAATTGTCCAACCTATCTCAAAGAGTTGAGAAACAAGAGGGATGCTGGGCAGATCTCAGGTACAACTTTCATGATTCATATTGAATTGAATGTTATTTCTTCAAACACATGGGTATTGGATACCGGATGTGGAACTCATATTTACAATTTGTTGCAGGGGTTCAAAAGAAATAAGCATTTCAAGAAGGGAGACACAAGTCTCTACATGGGCAACGGAGCAAAAGTTGATGTTGAAGCCCAAGGAGACTATGTTTTGAAGCTTCTAAATGGTTTGGAAGTTGTCTTGAAAAACATCTTGTATACTCCTAGTTTGACTAGGGACATAATTTCTATTTCCCTTTTAAAACAATATGGTTATGTATTAAAGTTTGTAAACAATGGTATTTGTGTTTTTATGGATGATGCATTTTATTTTGAGGCTATGCCTTATAATGGTATCTATGAATTGGTTCATGATAATTCATCTTTTAATAACTCGTTATACCAAACAAGCACCAAGAAACTTAAAATGGGTTTAAATGATTTATATCTTTCGCATTGTCGTCTTGGGCATATAAACAAGAATCGGATTCAAACACTTCAAAAGAATGGTCTTTTGGAAACAAATGAAAATGGTTCATTTAATAAGTGTGAATCTTGTTTACAAGGAAAGATGACCAAGTTGCCCTTTAGTGGTACTAACGAAAGGGCAAAGGATTTATTAGGAATCATACATTTGGATATATGTGGTCTTTTTAAGACAATGACAAGGAATGGTGAGAGATACTTCATTTCCTTTATCGATGATTATAGTCGTTATGGTTATGTGTACTTGTTGACACACAAACATGAAGCTTTTGAAATGTTCAAAATCTTTAAGAATGAAGTAGAAAATAAACTCAATAAAACAATCAAAGTTCTTCATTCAGATAGAGGAGGTGAATACCTGAATGATGCTTTTCAAGATCATCTTATGAGTTGTGGGATTGTCTCACAACTTACTCCACCCGGAACACTGCAACATAATGGTGTGTCTGAAAGGAGAAACCGAACCTTATTGAATATGGTTCGATCTATGATGGTTAGAAGCTCACTACCTCTATCATTTTGGGGTTTCGCATTGCTCTTCGCGGCTCGTATTTTGAATATGGCCCCAACTAAGAAAGTGGATATGACAACTTTGAAATATGGCATGGAAGAGTTCCATCACTATCATATTTAAAGGAATGGGGTTGTGAAGCTTATGTGAAGCAGAACACCCAAAACAAGTTAGAAAGTCGATCCATTAAGTGTATATTTGTTGGATATCCCAAAGATTGTATGGGATATTACTTCTTTAATCCAACCGAGCAAAAGGTATTTATTGCTAGAAAGGCTGAGTTCTTGGAAACTAAGTTTCTTATGGAAGAAACGACGTATAGAACAGTGGAAATTGATGAGGATCAAGAACCACAAGCCAATACACGTTTGGTTGAAATTAGTGATCAACAAGAGGTTGTTGATAATGATCAAATGGTTGATCAATACACACAAAACGTTCGCAGATCTGGTAGAATTAACATTCCACCTGAAAGATATGGATTTTTCATGAATGGATGCTATGTGGTTGACTCGGATGAACCAACTACATACCATGATGCAATGTCCAATTCGGATTGTGACAAATGGCTAGAAGCCATAAATGTTGAGATGCAATCCATGTATGACAACCAAGTATGGGAATTGGTTGAACCACCACTTAACTCCAAACTGGTTGGATGTAAGTGGGTTTTCAAGAAGAAAACCGATATGCATGGAAACTTGGATACTTATAAAGCAAGACTTGTAGCAAAGGGTTTCACTCAAACTCAAGGAGTTGATTATGATGAAACATTCTCGTCTGTGGCAATGCTAAAGTCAATTAGGATATTATTTGCCATAGCTGCATATTATGACTATGAGATTTGGCAAATGGATGTCAAAACCGCTTTCCTTAATGGACATCTCAAAGAGACTGTCTATATGGTTCAGCCTGATGGTTTTGTCGATCCAAAACATCCTAATAAAGTATGCAAGTTAAAGAAATCAATCTACGGATTGAAACAAGCATCGAGAAGTTGGAATCAACGTTTTGATGAAGAAATCAAGAAATTTGGATTCATCAAGAAAGCCGATGAAGCTTGTGTGTATAAAAAGGCTAGTGGGAGCATTATCGTATTCTTAGTATTGTATGTTGATGACATACTACTATTTGGAAATGATGTTCCAACCATGGAAGGTGTTAAAGCCTGGCTTGGAAGTTGCTTTTCCATAAAAGATCTTGGTGAAGCCGCCTATATTTTGGGAATAAAGATCTATAGGGATAGATCAAGACGGTTGATAGGTTTAAACCAAATTGCATACATTGATAAAATCTTGAAAAGGTTCAAGATGGAAAACTCTAAGAAAGGTATGGTACCTATTCAAAGAGGGACAATATTAAGTACATCTTAATGTCCGAACTCAAAGGATGAGCAAGAGAGAATGAAGGAAATCCCATATGCATCTGCTATAGGATCCATCATGTATGCAATGATATGCACTAGACCGGACGTGTCATGCGCATTAAGCATGACAAGTAGATATCAACAGAATCCAGGAAATAGCCATTGGATGTCTATTAAAAATATATTGAAATACCTTAGGAGGACTAAGGATATGTTTCTAATATATGGATCTGGTGAGGAGGAGCTCGTTGTAAAAGGTTACACGGATGCGAGCTTCCAGACTGATCGAGATGATTCTCGTTCACAATCGGGGTATGTCTTCATTATGAATGGAGGGGCAGTGTCCTGGAAGAGCTCGAAGCAGGACGTGGTAGCATTGTCCACTACAGAATCCGAATACATCACCTCTTCATTGGCAGCTCAAGAGGCTGCATGGTTAAAGAAATTTATTGCCGATCTAGGGGTAGTCTTTACCATTCAAGACCCCCTAGAGATCTTTTGTGATAACGAGGGTGCGATTGCTCAAATCAAGGAACCCTGTGCACATCAAAAGAAAAGGCACATTGAGCGGAGATTCAACTACATAAGGGATGAAGTTGAAAAGGGAAAGATATGTATTCGCAAAGTTCACACAGAGCAAAATGTTGCGGATCCACTCACGAAGCTCCTTGAAAGGGCAAAGCATGAGGGTCATACTTGTGCCTTAGGACTTCGATATTCTAGTGATTGGATTTGATCTGTTTTGTATTTTAACTTTGGAATGAAAGTAATACTAACTCTTTGAATAAATTATGACATTTTGAGTTATGTTCCATTTTTGCATGTTTACATCCATGAATATGTTTATTATTCTAAATGTCCGTAGTCGGTTATATTAGTGGGAAAAAATATGAATGTAAGACTATTATGAACATGGATTGGTAGATATTCATAAGGTATGAATATAGATCAAAAGGTTGCTACCAAGGTTCATAGATATTTGTGGGATACAAATATTGGACTGACCCGCTCTCAAATGTTACTACATGGAATTTTATAATTGATCATAAGTAAATTTGAGTAAAGGCGAATATCATAGTGTCCTCTGACCTGAGATACATATTGGGTTTTGATATTCACCAAATATTATACCTTGATCTAGTTCTTCACTATTCTAAAATAATGGACAGTACACAAGGCTATGTTCAGGTGTGATACAAGGTGATTGTGAGAAACGTATGTAGTCAAGATGGGATTTGTTCCTCTTATTCGTTGAGAGTATGATGTCTAAGGCCTGATAAAGTTAAATCAACAGGGAATGATCATTCTGTGTCCCTAGATTGAACATGACATCTGAAACAAAAGGATATATGATTGGATTCACCTAAATCAGTTCAAGTAAGGGACTTGAAAGGAATGATGTTATTGAATGGCACTTAGTCATGCATATTAGGGGTAGTAAACCGTTGTTAGGCGGTATTTTCTACTTGCATCAATCCTCTATGTATCTTGTGCAAGTGGGAGATTGATGGAAATGATCTGCCCAAAATACATATTGAATTGATGTGGCTAGTATGTCATGATCCAAGTCGGGTCATACCCAATAACGAGCTAGACAAACACCAAAGATATTTATTTTATGATATGATCATATAAATAAATATTAACACTTAGAATGTTTGGAAATTGGGTTTCCAAATATTTACACTTGTGTTGTATATAAATTATATGGATAATTTATTTCAAAGAGAGAGGAATAGTAATTCATCCGCATTCGTTTAACACGACCGCATTTGATGTGGTTGAACAAATGCGGATAATGTTTACTCATTCGCATTTACAAATGCGGATGAACAAACCCTGTCCGCATTTGTTTTGGAACAAATACGGATGAGCATTTCTGGAAATGCTGATGGAAACATACATCCGCATTAGCTAATGCGGATGACCATTTACAAATGCGGGAGAACAACTTCATCCGCATTAACTAATGCGGATGTTGTTCTGAGTAATGCGGATGGGTTAAGGGGTTGGGCCCCACCCACCTTTCTCTCTCCTAAACTTTATGTTTCCAAGGACATGCAATATAAGATTGCTTGCAGATCTCTCTAAACACACGATTTTGAGAACACGAAAAGTGTAAGAACCCCTTTTCTCTCGATCGGTCTAGAGAAACTTAAAAGGGAGTTGTATAAGTGAAAATCCTAGCAACCAGTGTTCTTGTTGGTGGCTCGTGGGTAGACCAGCTTGAGGCTTCTTGCTTTAGAAGCTGCCATCCTCGTTTACCTCCTCCCGACCTCATTGTTGAAGGTAGTTCTTCGTACCTTCTATGGTTGTTTGTAAGCATGATTTCATATATCGATCCATATGGGTTTTGACTGATTTTATATAAAAATGTTTTATATACAAATTAGCTCACTGTAACAAGTTTAGAATTATATATATATATTCCGCTGCGTTCTTTTATTTTATAAGGATAAAATAGATCTGTTTAACTTGTGAAAACCCAACATTCTTATCATAGTTCTTCAAATGTTTGTAACAGACAGAAAACAATTGGTCAGATCAGTGAGACTCTCATTCTTTGTCCAAAAAAAGAGTTGAATTCCTTTTCAGCTTGAGCGGCTTTATCCTTGACCAACTCCTCATTACCATCATAGAATTCACACAACGCATTGTACAAAGCCTTAGCGTTTTTATATTCACCAAATCTGTGGTAGATCTCTACTGACTAGCACAAGGTTAGAGCACCAAATACTTTTTGATCCCGATGAATCAGTTTGATGTCTCTCTCTGAATATTTTGTTGGATCCGCAATTTGAACATTACATTGTCTTATATTGAAACAGGAACATGAGGTCCTTTCATAATTGATTCCTATTGAGTGTGATCAATATACAGGAAGAAAGCTTTCAACCATCTTTTCCGATCATCAAAGTTGTCACCATTGATTAGTTTTGGGGGTCTGTTTGGAGCCACACTTTCAAGATCAGCAAGGGTATGGCTTGTCATTTTTGAAATTTGATTAAATCAAAAACCAGTAGTTTCACACAAGAGGTAGTAGTTTCACATAGGAAACAGTAGTTTTGCAAGACGTAGTTTCACAAATAGAATGTAATTTCGCAGCAAGTTTCTGCAGTAGTTTCGACAGCAGTTTTGCCTGAAACTATTGAACTTTCGTTCAAGGGAAATGGACAGCAGTTTTACAAGAAAACTGATCAGGCTAATGAACTTTCATTCTAGGTTCGCAAAGGAATCACAACCACGTAGTTTCTGTAGTTTCGCAGAATAGTTTCGTATAAAGAACTGTAGTTTCGCACAATGAATCTGAAAACCCTCTTTATGCGAAAAATGACCCAAAAATCACCAAAACTCACTCAAATCACAACCAAAATTTGTTGATTCCACAAGTTTCCCAAGTTAACACCACACCTTCTTCAATCGATTTTCATGGATAACAAACGTAAAACAGCTCCAAAATGATTGAGAAGATGAATATGTCAAAACTAATCAAAAAACACAAACAATCAATAGCATAAAGGCTCTGATATGATATTGTTGGTCTAGATGATCGTTTAAATGTGCTTTTGATGAAGATTTAACATAAGAATCCACAAGATATCACTATATCTAATAGCTTGTGGACCATGTAAAGATACAAAATGAACACAAATCAAACGTAACCCATTTGCAAAAGGATTTGCAATGATGAAGAAGAATAAGTCTCAAAGATGACAAATATAAGCTCCTAGCAATACACAATCAAACAATAGACTCAAATCAGTAATATCATTAAAGTTCCAAGAGTTACAAAATGAGCAACAAGTAAACATATTTATACAGGACCTAATTTTGCATACAGTTTTCCATACTGCAAAACTATATGCACTATGGCATGTGAAACTACCGGGGAAATTGCAGTTTTGCATGCAGTTTCGCATTCCACAGAATACAAAATAAGACAAATCTAAACTAGATCCTATTATAAGAATATCTAAGCTATAACAAACTATGACTAAACCAAAACAAACGGCGGGGTGAATACCACCCTATACTTGATCATCATTACTATCCACATGTCTAAAAAGAAAACTTCTAAAAAGAAGAAGAAGACGATAACTTCGGAAGGAAAATCTCTTCCTTTCGGAAGCTCCAAAGTGAACAAGTATATAAGTAAGAACTTACCTTTAGAAGAAAATTTGATTTTGGAAGAAAGGAATGCTTCCGAAGTACTAAAGTCTGCTGCAGTGGATGCAAAAGCTTCCAAAGGTCCGGTCTCCAAAACTTCCGAAGTCATCACAACTTCCGAAGTAATGTAGACCAAGTCTAGTCTTCCAAAGATGGTGTACAAGATGAAGAAAGGCCATGTGACGGAAAGTTCTTCATCAACAATAGCAAACGATCCTCAAAGCTTGCATATAGGATCAATTACTGTTGCATTATCTTCAGTTCACTTTGACCAAAGGAAATGTATGGATCATTGATAGTGGGTGTTCTAGGTACATGACAGGAAATGGGTCTTTGCTTTAGAACATTAAGAAAATTGATGGAGGGCCAGTTGCTTTTAGAGGAGAATCAGGTGGTTACATAACTAAAAGGGGCAGAGTCATAAATGGTAAGCTCAGCATTGAAAAGGTAAATTTTGTTAATGAGCTTGGGTACAATCTCTTGAGTGTATCCTAATTTTGTCATTAGAGACATAACATGCTCTTTATCGAACATGAAGGCATTGTTCTCAAGCACGGGGTGGTCATTCCTCAAGAGCATATCTTGCTAGAGCCCCTAGGAAAGGGAACATGTACAAGATAGATTAGCAAGAAACATCCCATCAGGAGAAGTTTCTTGCTTTATATCTAAAGCAATTAGTTACGAGTATTTTCTCTGGCATAAAAGAATGTGTCATGTAAACTTTAAAAACATGAATAAATTAATTAAGAATGATTTGGTAACTGGAATGCCAAAGAAAGAGTTTACAAGTGATGACCATTGTGTAGCATGCCTGAAAAGGAAGCAACATAAAGTGTCTCACAAGCCAAAGGAAATGAACTCTATCACTACTCCCCTACACTTATTACATATGGATCTCTTTGGCCCGCCCCACCAGTATAATAAGTCTAGGAAGGACCTCATATTGTTTGGTGATCATAGATGACTTCATAATATACACTTGGGTCTTTTTCCTTAGAACTAAAGATGAGACCCCTAAGATCTTGAAGAGCTTCATTCTGAAAATTGAGAATCAATGTGATCACAAGGTCAAAATCATAAGATGTGATCAAGGAACTGATTTCAAGAACAAAATCCTTGATACATTTTGTGATGAGAAGGGTATTACAAGACAATACAGTGCTCATAGGACTCCTCAGCAAAATGGTGTTGTTGAGAGGAGAAACATGACACTTATTAAAGCTGTAACAACCATGTTATCTGACATAAACTAAACTGACCATCATCTTCTGGTCAAAGGTGGTGATAGTGATCAAGAATTTCTTGATGCTGATAACCACTCCATATAAGACAACATCAATGATATGACACACTTATTGGATCAAGTTTCTCTTGATAAGTGTGTTGATGTGGTGGATGACACTCAATCACCAGATCCAAATTTTATCAATTTAGATTTGTCCAACCAACTTGCTATGATTCCTCAACTGAGAATCCACAAGTCACATCCCACCACAAACATCATTGGAAATGTTAAGACAGGGGTGAGAACAAGAGGACAAACCCATGACAAAAATGTATGTCTTCATTCTTGTTTCTAGTCTCAGATTGAGCCTAAGAAAATTGATGAAGTTTTGAAGGATGGAAGTTGGGTTTTGGCAATGCAGGAGGAGCAACTTCAGTTCAAAAGATAAAAAGTTTAGAACCTATGTCCTCTTCCTCAAGGGAAGACTACTATAGGTGCCAAGTGGGTATTCAGGAATAAGAAAGATGATAGAGGACTTGTCATCAAGAACAAGGTAAGAATAGTTGTTCAAGGGTACACACAAGAAGAAGGGATTGACTACACATATATTTTTGCTCCTATAGCAAGACTTGAAGCTGTTAAGATATTCCTTGCCTTTGCTACATCTAAGGATTTCAAGGTATACCAACTTGATGTCAAGTGTGCTAACTTATATGGGGTGATTGATGAAGAAGTGAATGTCAAACAACCACCTGGCTTTGCAGACCTAAATCATCCTAATTATGTCTGCAACAAGCTCCAAGGAAGTGGTATGAGACACTATCATAGTACCTCTGTCAGCATGGATACAGGAGGGGTACTATTTATGGAACACTCGTCATTAAAGGAACATAAAATGACTTGATGGTGGTTCAAGTTTATATAGATGACATCATCTTTAGGTCAACGAATCTGAAGCTCTGCAAAGACTTTGAGAAGCTGATGAATAATAGATTTGAAATGAGTGCCATAGGGAACTCAATTTCTTTCTAGGAATTCAAGTGAAGAAGGTTGACAATGGCATCTTCATAAATGTTGGTCCATTTGATCGATAATCAGTGCAAATGATTTAGAAAACACAATGAATCCCACTGAATAACAACAATCTCTCAATATAAGCAAACACAAGCTTCAAGTATTTCTCAATAATCTCCAAAGTAAAACAATAAAGATGAAATGAGGCTCAAATATGATAACAATAAGCTTCCAGCCAATACACATCAATAACACAATCACCATAACGAGATTGAATCATACAATATATAAGCAGACCTAGTTTCGCTGACCAGCGAAACTATCTAGACCAAAACCTAGTTTCACCCTGTGACACATAGTTTCGTCGGGTGACCTAGACCAGCTGACTACGAGCGAAATACAAAAGAAGTAATCTAACATTTGTCCTATTACATTAATAAACAAAAACATAAACAACAGTGGTGAGTCCAACCTATTCTTGATCATCAATGCTCCCCCTAGGTTGGACCTCACCCACTGGATCTTATGATTGATCTCCGGTTGTTTCTTCAACTTGTTGAACCTCTTCTGCAGCTTTAACAAATGTTTCTTTTTTAGCTTTAGTAGAACTCTCTTCCTCTCCTCGTGTACTGGCCTTTTAAATTTACTTTGTCAAATCCTGCATTTCCATCATCAGTTCGTCAGCTTGAAGTACTTTCTCTGCTAGCTCCCTGACTTCAGCCCTTACCCCGCGAGCCTTGTTTGCAACCCTCATGAATAGGCTTGCTTCATTCCTTGTTTCAGCTTCGGCTTCCGCCTTGATATGGTTCTCGCACAACACCACCGGATCTTCATCACAAAAAGAGAATACTTCCAAAGGATCAAACAGTTTGATTTCCTCGCCATCCTTCACTCTAATCACGGCTTCTCTACTGTATACTTCTACAGCCTTGGGGGTTGTGGGTTGGGTACCCTCACTCGTTCCACCGTCTTGGTTGGTTTCAGCCTCAATACAATTTTCCCTTTTCCAGTCACCCAATCCATGTCTTCTTTGATCTCTTTCTCTCCGTCTTCATATATCTAAATTCCTCAAAGTTGTCCTTAAGCCCCTTTTAAATCTCATTTTCTAGCACAGTTGCCCTCTTGCTTAGGCTTGAGTTTAATAAGGGAATCCCAGCTAACCTTCTCAAATCCCATCTCGACAAGGTCTTAAATGCCTTACTTTTATGTAGATATGAGATTCCCCCTCCTCTTCTCTTAATCATGAACATCTTCAATTCGTTGTTGTATTTCCAACTGATTATCTTCTTGTCAGATTCCTTGCTCAGTTCTTTTATGTTTTAAAATAACAGGGTCAGTTGTTCTGGTTCTTTCTCTTTGATGAACCAATCTTCCTTGTCCAACTCTATAATATCTCCTTCAGTTGAACTCCTCTAAGCCATATATGTTATTGGTCGCTCGCCCACCTCATAGTATTTGGGCTTAGAATCATAATCCACTGATTGCTCTTCAATCTCCTCTTCTTCATCTCTTAACTTGAACTCATCACCTCTCTTTTCTCCTCCAACTCCTTCATCTCAGATTACTTCATCGCCAGTCACATCAACATCCATATCAAGCCCCATATCTATAAATCTTGCCTCTACAACCACACTCACATTCCCTACAACACTTCCTACACCACTTCCTCTCTCATCTCCAACTCCACTTACTCCAGCCTCAGCACAAAACATTTCCTTTATCAACTCTAGATCCACCAATATCACCAACTCCAGCACCAGAACCACCATCACCACTGCCACTAGCACCTACTCTACCAAAATCAACACCACTTGCATCAACTCTAGCTCCACATGTGCCTTCTCCTACCCCCGTTGAACTCCCCACTTTCAGAAAGGAATACTTAAATGTATCAGTAAGATCATCTAACTCAGCTTGACTTAACTGATTGGGCAGGCCAGCATTAGCTTTCAGCTCGTTCACTTCCTTGAGTAGTCTCTTGATTAAATCTTATTGGTCTAACATCAATCTCTTCATGCTCTCCATTTCCTTATCTTTCTCCTTTTCTCTTAATTCTAGATTCACCAACTTCGTCTTGATCATCCCCAATTCATTTGCCAACGATGTATTCAGATTTTGAATGACATCTTGGTCTAGCTTCGATCTGGGATCCCTCCTTTCTTCAAACACTTGTTGCTTTTGCTTAATTCTTCTTTCAGTGGCATTAGCTGGTTCTCTCTGATCTGCCTTCTTCTTTGTCCATTTCTCCCTATGGACCCTTATTGCCTATTCAAACTCGTCAATTTCATCTTCTAGATTGTACTCTTTGTCTTTAGCATATCTCTTTCTCTTCTTTATAGCCTCAGCCTGCTTTTCTTGATTTTCTTCTGCATTTTTAATTTCATTCTCAATCAGCCTTTTGATGTAATTCCACCTCTCAGCAGGTTACATGTTTTCCCAAAGATATGTTATCTTCCCACTGAAGTCATGTCTTACAACCGAGAAGTCTGCAAATATTCTAGTATTCATTTGCACAATTTCTTAATTTCTCCATCTCTAGGCAGATTAGGCTTCAAATCATTTAACAACATCTGCATAAATCTTGGGATACAGCAACCACTTATCCCTCTTCAAAGCCATTATATTTTCAGTCATGCAATCAAAGATCAACTTGGCAATGTTGGCCTACTGTCCTCAGCAAAACATAATCATAGCCCTGGCCCATTGCAAATTTAGACCATCCATCCCTCCTTTCCTATGGTCCAGGCACATAATGAATACGTGTGCTATGAATCTCCATTCCTTAGATAGGAGCGACTTCTTGATTTCTTTCTTGGAGCTAAAAGGAGGTCCCTCATACCCGATGCTTCTAAATGCATCTAACACTTGTGCATCAGACAGCACCACCTCATCCCCAAAGTCTTCCTCCAACTTTAATACTCTGGCCACAGTCTCAACAGTAATAGCAAAGTCGTGGCCAAGGACTCTAGCTGTAATCTGGTGTGGATTAGACCCAAGGTCATACTTTGTAGTTCTCCAGAAGTCTCTGACATGAAGATCATAGATAGTGGGCATGTGAGATATGGCATAACTAATCGGGGACTCCTTCAGCCACTTGATGCAATCTCTAAATCCAATGGCCTTCGAGTTGCTGTCATCCAGTAATGCTACAATGTTGGTTCTCTCATCAAACTTCAAGTTTGCCTTCTGAACAGAAAAAAAAACAAAAGTTGGTCAGTTAAAGAATTGATATAAGACTTAAACACCGAGATAGAACAAAACATAAGAAAATTCAAAAAGTTCACAGTTTCGTAGCTGTTGAAACTATAGTTTCGCTAGAGCGAAAGTATAGATTCGTTGTGACTCAAACACAATGTCATGTGTTCGAGCGAATCTATAGTTTCGCTGACGTCGATAGTTTTGCAGCTGAGAAATTATAGATCCGTTGTGACTCGGACATAAAATCATGTGACCGAGCTAGTCTATAGTTTTGCTGAAACTGTCCTGGAGAAACTATCAAGTATGTATGGACAGCATAACTAGACAGTTTCGCTTGGAACTTTGAATATTCATTCAGTTTCACTGGTTAATCTCATAGTTTCGCTGATCGAATCAGCAAAACTCCGACCCAGCGAATCAAACCGAAACACAAATGTATCGGTTAAAAGCACGATTAATGTTGTCGAAACACCCACCTCGAGACTTAGAAACACTAAATCACAATGGAGATCAACAAGAAAAGGTTTTGAATGTAACGATTCAAAACTAGGGCACAGTTTCGTCAAATTGTGAAAGTGAGAAACTGATCTCACACTGTTTTATATATATGTACCCTAGTTTCGCTGGCAACGAAACTATAGTTTCGCTTGGCATAAATTTTGAAAGCATATTACTCAGAACTTAGTGAATGTGCCGGCGAATCAATAGATTCGCTTAGCGAAAGAGCTAGCGAAACTTAGTTTCGCTAGGACTCAACACTTTAACAAATTTCATAAATTTGAAAATTTTAAATTTTTATATAAAAAATATAATTAATTTTTAACCTTTCGCGCTAGGCGCTCACTTTTTTGTCTGGGTATTTTTTTTAAGGATTTTCAAAAACACAAGCTCTTGAGAAGAACTTCTTCGCCCCACAAAACCAACAAAAAAATAGAAGTTAATAAATAAAGAACAAAATCAAAAAAGAATAAAAGGATATAAGCACTTCTTTTTCAAGAAGTTTTCCAGAGAGGTGTAGATTGGCGGGATTGCTGATATGTTTGTCCTTTTAAGCCTATGTCTTATTCTTTTCAACACGTAAACTGCACCTGTCTTTATCATGTTTTGGTTTTAATTATTGAAGCTCTAGTAACTTGGTCCCCAAAGACATTTGGCAAAGAACTCATCCTGTCCTCATGGTTTATTGAGCAATATGATTGACTCTACTTGATTTTCTTTTGAGATTTCAACAATGGTCTTAATTTAAGAAACATTGTGCCTTTATTTGGGAAACCGATGATGAGAGCTCCAGATCTATACTCATGTATAACAGAGGAGATATTCATCTGATTGTGCTGATGAGAGTTCCAGATCTATACTCACATATAATAGAGAAGATCATCACTCCAGGTCAATGTTCACACATAGCAGAGGAGATAAGCACGAGATATAATTTTAAAGAGCTAAAGAGAAGCTTCAATTCAGAGACTTTTTGGAAGAGCTAGACTAGAAGCATTTATTGTGCTAACTAGAAGCGTCATTCGGGACTTGGGGATAGGGAGATTTTGGGGATTTTAGGGAAATCAAAACAGATATTTGAAACTCTCAACCCGTTTTTGACAAGGACTTGTAACTTTGTACAGCCCAAGATGTCAAGGGGATAATCCTTATCACTGAGTTCTTAAACTTTAATTTAGCTACACGATCACTGTTTACTTCGTTTTTGGGCTAAGCCTACCTTGCATATCCCGACACAAGGCTGTTGACCTCCTTCAAACTCTTTTCCCAGGGTTCCTGAAAGGACAAAATTGAAATAAAAAACTTTAATAGTTTAATCTATATTCTCCCCTGAAATTTCTATTTAATTGCCAAGTAAAAGAAATTTATATTTTTTCATATTTTTAAAGAAAAAAATAGTGAAAGAAAATGGGACACGAAGTTTCTCAAGCTTGATAGAAAGAGAAGATGAACATAAAAAAGTTATTTACACTTGTTAAACAGTTTATATGAAAAAGAGTTTTCAAAAAGATATTAAACCCAGCATGGAGATCAGTCATAAAAACGAGGTTTATCAAATGTTTTTATGAAAAGATCCGCTTTTTAATTCTTTGTGTCAATTAGAATAATATCAATGAAAGCCTTTTCCTGAGCATCCCGGATTGCATGAATCCTTGTTTCAATGTGCGTGGTATGAATGTGATGAATTGGATTTTTGGTGATTCCAATAGTTGCTTCATTATCATAAAAGAGTGGTGTATGAAGAAAATTGATTCCATAATCCATCAAGATGTTGAACCCAGAGCACTTGGCAGCAGCAACTTGATGCAGCAACATATTCAGCTACCCCTGTAGATAGAGAGACTGTTGTCTGCTTCTTGTTCTGCCATGAAAGAAGGAAATTCCCGAGATATTGACATCCGCCAGTGACAGATTTCCGGTTAATCCTGCAACCACCTTGATCATTGTCAGAATTAGCATGTAGATCAAAGTTCCCTCCTTTTGGATACCAAAGACCCAAACGAGACGAACCCTTTAAGTAACGAAAGATGTGTTAAACAGCTTTTCATGGGATTCTTTTGGGTTGGCTTGATAACAGGCATAGTAGCACATGGCGAATGTAATATCCGGACAGCTAGCCATGAGATACTTGAGAGATCGAATCATAGAACTATAGCGATGAGCATCCATGGATTTCCTATTATCATCAGGAGTTAAGCAGGTTTTGAGCAGTGAATGGAGTGAGTTCTGGAGAAATATCATCCATTTTGTACTTCTTAAGAGTCTCTTGAATGTACTTTTCTTAGTGAATAAGAATACCATCAGGCTTTTGTTCAACCTACAACCCCATGAAAAAGCACATCTCCCTCATCATGCTCATTTTAAAGCGATCCTCATCACTTCTTCAAATTCTCTACACAGTTTCTCGTTTGTTGACCCGAAAATAATATCGTCAACATACACTTGAACAATCATTATCTCACCATTGACCTCCTTCATGAATAGTGTCATATCAATTTGTAAGGAACATCTGAAGATTAATGGCTGATGCAACTAATGGATACCAGCACAACCAAGTCTTCCAGCATGCACTAAGGAACAAGGATGAACTAGCTTCGGAAGTCTTACACTCAAAAATAATTCTAAGTGTAAGATCTTCCGAAGCCAACATTTCAGAAGAAGTTGCTTCGGAAGTTTCACACTTATCAGAAAATATTACAAGTATGAAATCTTCCGAAGCCAAAGACCCTTTTCTTCCGAAGCCAAAGATGAAGTCTTTCGAAGCTTCAAAAGACAAAGTCTTTCGAAGCCATTTTGATGAGAAGACTGATTTCTTCCGAAGACAGAGAAAATATGCTTTCTCTGAGTCACTTTTTGATAAAGCTGCTGTACCTTCCACTGCTGCTCTGAAGACTCGCATGCTTTTCATTAGTTGGTGAAACTTCCATACGTTATCAAATTGTAGAAAAAGGTCTTTGCCTGTAACTTCCCATAAATATTCCTGTAGACTTGTCTTATTAGATAAAGTCAATGAGCTATGGCATGTCATAGTCACTAGTCAAAAGGCAATCTGCCTTTTGACTGTAGATTGATCTTGTTGTCTAGATTAGTCAAATCCCAACTATCTTTTCGTATATTGATGGTTGTAGGTTGTAGTATATAAGAGTCTCAAGTTCTTGTAACTAAGATATACTTAAACACACTTGTAATAGAACTAGAGAATCAATAATCAACTTCCTTGAAAACTTTATCTTGTGTTCTTATGATTTTGTTATTATTTCACTTACATTACTTGTGTTGTCTTAGTATCTTCTAAATAGTTACCAGTTCCCTATTTGAATTGTTAAGTGATCTAAAGTTCTCTCCTCCTGTGAAGCTAATTGCAAACTTAAGCACCCTTACCCAATCCTGCAATTGGTATCAGAGCATTACAGGCTCTTGATTGTGAGATCTCATCATCTTTAATCCTCTTAGCTTCACACATCACTTAACTCTTCAAATGGAAGCTATCTCTAAGGCTGACATGGAAACTAGAACTATGATAAAGTCCCCACTGATCACTCCTGAGGATTTTGACACTTGGTGCCAAAGAATGGAAGGCTTCATCAAGTCTCAGGATTCCAGGATGTGGTAGTCTGTTGTCAATGAACCTCATGTACCATCCACCACTTCAGCTGCTGCTGGTGGTAGTATAATACTCAAAGAAAGGGCTAACTTCTCTGAAGAAGACTAGAAAAAGATTGACATTGATCAGAAAGCCATGATAGCCCTTCAGACTTCTCTTCCAAATTCAATCTACAGAGGTTTCAAGAAGTGCAAGACCACTAAACAACTGTGGGATGCACTGAAACTGATGTAAGAGGGGTCCAATAAAGCCAAGGAAAATAAGAAGGACCTCTTGAAGCAGCAGTTTGAAAATTTCACCTTCAAGACAGGTGAAACCATGACTCAACAGTATTTCAGGTATGTTGAGATTATGGATACTCTGGCTGATGTTGGAGTAACTACTAAGAATAGGGATATTGTTAGGAAGTTCATGTCCTCTCTTCCCAGAAAATGGACACACTATTGTGTGGTCATTAAGAGGACTGAAAACCTCAAGACCCTGACTCTCATTGAGTTATATGGAATACTCAGTGGATACCAGATGGAGACGAACATGCAAAATTCATCTGGTAACTCTAACACTCACCAGAGTTTTGCCCTTCATATGGGTGAAAGGGATAGCAGAGAACCACAGCACATCTTATCTGCTACCCTGAAACTTCATAAAAGGGTCCTTTTATCACCTTCCCAGAGACACCCAGAGAGTGCTACATCCAAGGAAGTCCATTCCAAGAGACAAGCACCTCTCAAGCCTTTGTCTCTACTGATGAAAGTTTAGGCAACTTTCTTTTCACTCTTGAAGACCTGGATTGTATCCATCCAGATAATCTGGAATACATGGAGATAGTACAGCAGATGGCTCTTCTTACTCATAGAGCCCAGAAGTTCTATAAGAGGACAGGGAGAAGGTTTCCCAGCAATGCTGCCAGTGGCAAGTTTGGACTGGACAAGAGCAAAGTGAAGTGTTACAACTGTAACCAGATGAGTCACTTTGCCAGAGAATGCAAGGCACCTAACTCAAATGGTGGCTAAGCATCATCCAGGCCAAACTACACTAATGGAGGGCACCAGAATGAGAAGCCAAGACAGCAAGCTACTGTTGCCGTTAAAGAAGGAGGCTTTGACTGGAGCTTTCAGGCTGAAGATGCTTCACCAAATCAAGCACTCATGGCTGACCATGATGAGGCTAAGGTACTAGAACATCTTTGCTCTCCTGAATGTACTGCTAAAGTGAATAGATACAGGTCCTACAACTTGGAAATGAGATCTGATATTGAGTCCTTGAATATCCTAAAAGCTCATTTTAAAAGAGCTGAAAATGACTATAAACTTAAGATAGAAGATCTAGAGAAAACAATATCAACTTTTAAACATGAGCAAACAAATTACAGGACTCAAATTAAAGATCTCATTACCAAGTTGACTGAATGCCAGGCTAAGCTTGTGATCAGCAAAGCCCGGGCTGAAAATTGTGATCTTGAAGAAGAGACCTTCAAGAACATCATATCCTCATCTCTGCATGCAAAAGTTTGTTATCAGAATAAGTAGGGACTGGGATCTATTGAGATAGCTCCTCCACACACTCTATTATCTGTAAGATCTCCAAGGTGTGGAACTGGTGAAGATGAGCTTCCCCTTATAGACCTTAATGTTGAAGAGGATGAAGAGGAGATGGTGAGGGATGACTCTAAAATGAGTGAAGATAGTCAATCCAAAAAGGGTCACCATGCTCCTGAGGAGAGTAAAAAGGCTGGGATGACAAAGAAAAAGAGGAAGAACTTGATCAGAAGAGCAAAGAGAAGATCAAAGAAGGCTCAAGAGATCAAGGCCACTTTTGACTCCAAGCAGAAACAAGTGTTCATCTCTGCAGGGTTTGAAGTGGTAAAGGCTGAGGAATCAACTCCAAACTCTAGTACCAGGAGTTTTAGTATAGTTCCAACTCATTCCAGCAAAGAGAAGGCTGAATTGCTATGTACCACTGCTACACAGTCTGAACCATCCTCCTCCAAGAGCAAGTCTCTCCCTAAGAAGATTGATGCATCATCTGTGAAGAAGAAGCTGGAGAAAGAAAGTGTTCAAGCTCAGTCTTGCTCTCAGAAGAAGACTCCCAGAAGGAAGCAAATGGACTGCATCATGTGTAGTAGTACTTCTCATCTGGCTAAGGATTGCATCTACAATCCCAAAAGCACTATCCACATGATCAAATAGAAAGCTTCTGGGAAGAAGAAGGAAAAGTTAGCTTCGGAAGGAAAATTTGTTTCCTTCGGAAGCTACAAAGTGAAAAGGAAAATAGGTGTTAAATTGCCTTCGAAAGGAAAAATGGTCTCGAAAGAAAGGAATACTTCTGAAGCACCAAAGCCAGCTATAGTGAAAGCTAGATCTTCCGAAGGCCCAGTCTCCAAATATTCCAAAGTTGTTAAAACTTACAAAGCTTTGAAGTTCAAGCCCAATCTTCCGAAGGTGGTATGGAAGATGAAGGAAGACCATGTGACTGAAAGTTCATCATTAGCAACAGCAAATGATCCTCAAAGCCTGAACATAGGATCACTTACTGTTTCATTGTCTTCTATTCACTTTGACAAGCCCATGACCAATGAGGCTTGGGTTTCCAAATGTAACTAAATCATCTCTTTTTGTGCAGGGGCAGCTGAAAACCAATAGAAATGTATGGATCATTGATAGCGGCTGCTCAAGACACATGACAGGCAATGGCTCCTTGCTTCAAAACTTTGAGAAGTTTGATGGAGGGCCAATTGATTTTGGAGGAGATGCAGGAGGTTACATCACTGGTAGGGGCATGGTCTCAAATGGTAAGCTCAGCATTGAGAAGGTAAACTTTATTAAGGAGCTTGGATACAATTTTTTGAGTGTGTCCCAATTTTGTGACCAAAAATATCACATGCTCTTCACTGAGCATGAGTGCATTATTCTCAAGCCTAGGGTGGTTATTCCTCAGGAGTACATCCTGCTCAGAGCCCCCAGGAAGGGAAACATGTACAAGATGGATCTGCAAGAAGTAACTCCTTTTGGAGAAGTGTCTTGTATTCTATCTAAAGCAAATAGTGATGAGTCTTTCCTCTGGCATAAACGAATGTGCCATGTAAACTTCAAAAACATGAATAAATTGATTAAAAATGATTTGGTAACTGGAATGCCAAAGAAAGAGTTTACAAGTGATGACCATTGTGTTGCATACCTGAAAGGAAAGTAGCACAAAGTGTCTCACAAGCCAAAGGAAACCAACTCCATCACTACTCCCCTACACTTGTTACATATGGATCTGTTTGGCCCCACTAGTGTAATGAGTCTAGGAAGGACCTCTTATTGTTTAGTGATCACAGATGACTTCACAAGATTCACTTGGGTCTTTTTTCTTAGAACTAAGGATGAGACTCCTGAGATCTTGAAGAACTTCATTCTGAAAATTAAGAATCAATTTGATCACAAGGTCAAAACCATAAGATGTGATCGGGGAATAGAATTTAAAAACCAAATCCTTAAATACATTTTGTGATGAAAAGGGTATTTCAAGACAATATAGTGCTCCCAGGGCTCCTCAGCAAAATGGTGTTGCTGAGAGGAGAAACAGAACACTTATTGAGGCTGCTAGAACCATGTTGTCTGACTCTAAACTTCCTATCACCTTCTGGGCAGAGGCTGTCAACACAACCTGCTATGTGCAGAACAGAGTTTTAGTAGTTAAGACTCATGGTAAGACTCCTTATGAGCTATGGCATAAAAGGAGACCATTCATTGGTTTCCTCGGGTCATTTAGATGTCCATGCACCATCTTGAATACCAGAGATCAAGTAGCCAAGTTTGCTGGGAAATCAGATGATGGACACTTTATTGGATACTCCTCTCAAGCTAAGGCTTATAGAGTATACAACCTCAGAACTAGAGTAATTGAGGAGCCGGCCAATGTGACCTTCAATGAAAACACTCCTAATATTAAAGGTTCTGGTCCGGATTGGCTGTTTGATCTTGATTTAGTTACCAACTGTTTTAACAAGTCTTATGAGAATGTTTTAGGATCTACAAATAATATATCAATAGGTCATCCTGACCCAAGATTTAAGCTGAGAAGACCAAACAATAATACTACTTCAGCTCCAATGGTAACTAACCCTGTAAGTGAAGCTCCTATCAACAAAAGCATGAAAAATACTACTGATTCATCTGAGATGCCTTCAAATTCTAGCTCAGAGGCTCCAAATCCAGGTGAAGGAACTTTAAATGCAGAAGGAGATGGAGGTGGTGACAGTGAACAGAAATTTTTTGATGCTGATAACCACTCCATAAAAGACAACATTAATGATGTAACACACTCATTGGATCAAGCTTCTCTTGATAAGTGTGTTGATGTGGTGGGTAGTACTTCCTTGCCAGATCTAAATTTCTCTAACTTAGATCTCTCAAATCAACTTGCTGTAATCCCTCAACTTAGGATCCATATGTCACACCCCACCACAAACATCATTAGAAATGTTGACACAAGGGTGAGAACAAGAGGACAAACACATGAGAGAAATGTTTGTCTGCATTCTTGTTTCTTATCCCAGATTGAGCCAAAGAAAGTTGATGAGGCTTTGAAGGATAGAAGCTGGATTGATGCAATGCAAGAAGAGTTGCCTCAAATCAGAAGACAGAAGGTGTGAAACTTATGTCCCCTTCCCCAAGGGAAAAGTATCATAGGAACCAAATGGGTATTCAGGCACAAGACTGATGATAGAGGGATTGTCATCAAGAACAAGGCTAGACTGGTAGTCCAGGGGTACACTCAAGAAGAAGGAATTGACTACACTAATGTCCTTGCTCCTGTAGCAAGACTTGAAGATGTAAGAATATTCCTGGCTTATGCTGCATCCAAGGATTTCAAGGTTTACCAGCTTGATGTAAAGTATGCCTTTCTTTATGAGGTGATAGATGAAGAAGTTTATGTCAAACAACCACCTGGCTTTGCAGACCCAAATCATCCTGATTATGTCTGCAAGCTTGATAAAGCTCTATATGGATTACATCAGGCTCCAAGAAAATGGTATGAGACACTATCAAAGTATCTTTGTCAACATGGATACAAAAGAGGTACTATTGATGGGACTCTCTTCATCAAAGAAACATGGAATGACATAATGCTAGTTTAGATATATATAGATGACATCATCTTTGGTTCAACTAATCCAAAGCTCTGCAAAGACTTTGAGAAGCTGATGAAGGATAGATTGGAAATGAGTGCCATGGGGGAACTCAACTTCTTTTTAGGAATTCAAGTGAAGCAGGTTGAAAATGGCATCTTCATTAGTCAGTCAAAGTATGTACAAGACATACTTACAAGATTCAAGATGACTGATTGTAAGGTTGCAAAGACACCCATAGCCAGAAACCACTTCCTTGGTCCTGATCTTTAGGGAGAGTGTGTTGATGAACATCTCTACAGGGCTATGATTGGGTCTCTTATGTACCTCACTGCAAGCAAGCTTGATACTATGTTTTCCACATGCATATGTGCAAGATATCAAGCCAACCCCAAGATGTCACACCTAGTTACTATGAAAAGAATTCTTAGATACCTCAAAGGTGCTCCTAAACTAGGCCTTTGGTATCCAAAGAATTTAGACTTTAATCTGTATGCTTATACAGATAGTGACTATGGTGGCTGCAACGTGACTGCAAAGTCTACATCTGGGGATGTCAATTCATTGGTGGAAGGATAGTCTCTTGGCAATGCAAGAAGCAATCTTGTGTGTCTGCATCAATTGTTGAAGCTGAATACATTGCTGCTGCAAGCTGCTGTACTGAAGTGCTTTGGATTCAGAATCAGATGCTGGATTATGGATTCAATTTCAAGAAGACTCCTATCCACATAGACAACAATGGTGCTATCTCTATTACAGAGAATCTTGTGCAGCACTCTAGGACCAAACACATTAACATCAGGTATCATTTGATTAGAGATAATTTTGAGAAAGGATTAATCAAACTAATCAAGGTTAACACAAATGAACAATATGTTGATCTGTTCACTAAAGCTTTTGATGAACAGAGGTTTAAATATCTTATATCAGCTATTGGGATGATTAACTTTGAATAGATTTTTCTTTAAACACTTAATCAACATTATTTCTAAAAATTGTGTGTCCTAAGTTGTCTATATTATCACCTTCATAAGCCCAGTTCTCTTTGGAAGTAAATCAATTTTTTAAGATATTCTTTAGATTTGTGAAAATTTATTATTTTGTCTTGGAAGAACTCAAATTACCTTCGAAAGAAATTTATGTCTTTAAATCATTAAACTACTCATAAGAGATTACCTTCGGAAGAAATTCTTAGAATATCTTCCGAAGCTTAAATGTGCTTATAAGTACTTAAATGCATTCAAAGAACACGTATCTTCCGAAAGCAATTTCGTCTCGGAAGATTTATTTCTACGGATAATAATTTTCTGACTTAGTTCTTCCGAAGCAAAATTTATGTCAGAAGAAATTTCTTTAGGGATATTCCTTCCAAAGCCAAATTTTCACAACTCTTTGAAATATCTTCCGAAGCAAAGTTGCATTCGGAAGATTTTCTTAAAAAATAAAAACTTTCATAGCAAAAATACCTTCGAAAGATTTTCAACTTCCAAGAAAACTAACTTTTTGGGCGCTTTTTCAGAAGTGGGACCCACTTGCGGATTTCAAAGTTTATCTTTTTGTTCTAACTTTGTCTCAAATCCACTACATATATCTTCTCAACGGTTCCATTTCTTCTCTCTACTCTTACAATCATTAACCTAATTTCACCCCAAACTAACTTTCTTCTTCCTTTCTTCACTGATAAGCTTCACCAAATGGCCAACATTGATCGAAGAAACGACCCTGATTTCACCATGCACCTACACATGCAACATAATCAAGTTGCCCCGAACTTTTATCCTCGAGGCCATGATAGCATATGGGTGATTGTTGACCATTTGACCAAAGCGGCACATTTCATACCAATACGAGACACTTACAAGGTTTCAAAGTTGGCTCGTATTTATATCGATGAAATTATGAGTTGTCATGGCGTGCCGTTACATATATTTCCGATCGTGATGCTCGTTTCACTTCACACTTCTGGTCTTCTATGCAAGAACTCTTGGGTGCACAACTGGATTTAAGCATGGCTTACTATCCTCAAACGGACGGTCAAACCGAGTGAACAATTCAAACCCTTGAGGATTTGCTACGCCTTTGCGTCCTTGACTTTGGTGGTGATTGGGATACGCATTTACCGCTAGCGGAATTCTCGTATAACAACAGCTACCACTCAAGTATCAAGATGGCACCGTTCGAAGCTTTATACGGTCGTAAATGTCGTTCTCCGATCTGCTGGACTGATATCGGTGAGAATTTTATTACCGGTCCAGAACTTATTCAAGAAACGACCGATAAAGTCTCCAAAATCCGTAATAACCTTGAGGTGGCTAGAAGTCGTCAAAAGAGTTACGCGGATAAAAGACGCAAACCATTGGAGTTCCAAGTCAACGATATGGTCCTTCTTAAAGTCTCACCGTGGAAGGGTGTTGTCCGCTTTGGGAAGAAGGGCAAGTTAGCCCCACGTTTTGTAGGACCTTTCAAGATTCTGAAAAGAATTGGGAAAGTGGCTTATAAACTGGAGCTACCTTTCGAGCTTAGCGGGGTTCATCCTGTCTTCCATGTCTCAAACTTGAGGAAATGCTTGGCCGATGAAAATTTGCATGTTCCTTTGGAGGAAATCAAAATTGACGAGTCCTTGCATTTTGTCGAGAAACCTGTCGAGATTATGGACCGAACGCTGAAGAAGACCCGAACGACTACCACGCCAATCTTCAAGGTTCGTTGGGAAAATAAACGTGGAGCTGAGTTCACCTGGGAACGCGAGGATTACATGAAGAAGAAATATTCCCATCTGTTCGCTTAGTCTCACCTTTAATTTCGGGACAAAATTTCTTAAAGTTGGGAAGACTGTGACCTCTCGTGTAATTGTTAAGTTTGTTGTTAACCTCCGTTATCTCTTGTAAGTGTTTGTTTAGTCATTAATACAAATACGAGGACTTATTTGTA
Organism: Flaveria sonorensis; assembly: GCA_025506505.1. Classification (NCBI taxonomy): domain Eukaryota; kingdom Viridiplantae; phylum Streptophyta; class Magnoliopsida; order Asterales; family Asteraceae; genus Flaveria; species Flaveria sonorensis. Next base: position 61,860,153 of record CM046433.1, on the reverse strand, counting down.
ATTTCTTGCATCTTGATCCCTTTTGGTATCCTTATAATTTAGATATTATTAAATAATTAATAATAATAATAATAATAATAATAATAACAATAATCAAAATAATAACAAGTATAAAAATGCTAAGCATAATAATAATAATGAAAATAATAATAAAAAAAAATAATGCTAATGATAATAATAAGCATATTAAGTGTTAATCTTGAAAATAAATAAAAATAATATAAGTCTTATTATTTTTTAAAATTTTAGAAAGCTTGTAATTAAATAGTTGGACATAAAATAATAAAATTTAAAACCCCAGGGACCAAATTGTAATATTGTTTTAAACTGAATCTTGAACTTTGGAATCAAAATAACAAATCATAAACTATAGGGACCAAAGTGTAACTATTTTCAAATCAAAAACTCAAACCCCGATTCTCCGGCGGAGTTCCGGCCGAACTCCGGCCAACTCCAAATCGCCATAATTCACCGATTTAAATCCGAATTAAGGCACCCATATCACTCGTACAACAGTTTCGAACATGTAAACACCCAATTATTCGATGTTAAACACAGTTAGCCAACCAATTAAACCAGTAACCGAAATACATCAAAACCTCAAATTAATTCTACACTTAAGACCTGTTATTAATAAAATTAATCATGTCCCAACGTTCTACAAATCAATACGAAATCAATGGTGTGTTAATCACACTTAAATTAGCCTTAATTCTGTTCGAATTGCAACAGAACCGTGCGAGGTAAATTCGAACCCGATGAACACGAAACGGTTCCAATTGGGACTATATAACAGAGGGGAAAGGTGGCATTCGTCCCTTTCCAACTCTCTGTAAGCTCAATTTCATAAACAACACACACACACACATCGAATTCTTTAACCACGACCGACTACTTGTTCAATCTTTCTGTTCTATCGAATTGCAATCGAAATCAGGTAATTAAATTAAGGCTATCAATCTTTTTTATATGAGGAACAAAATCTCCATGGTTAATTTGGTTATAATCATCGATTTGTTGCTCAATTTGATCGATTGGGAATTAGGGTTTTTCGGGTGAAATTGGGATTTTCTAGAAATTTGGTTTTATAATTTTATTTCTAAAACTTAACACAACCAGGGCTTTGGCCTAGTGGTTTAAGCTTGTGGTGGTGTGGCAAGGGACCCGGGTTCGAACCTATGTCCCCTGCCTTTATTTTTTTTAAAAGGTTTTTATTGATTTTTAAATTTCAGAAAATATCTTAATATTATCATTAATCATATAAAAATCATTTTTAGTCAAAAACCAAATAAAAATTATTTTTATTATAAATGTTTTTAGAAATGCAATGGATAAATTCTTATCCTTTTATTTTAAAAATTATTAAAAAAAACTATTACAAAATATAATGTATTATTAATTATAAATTGTGATGAAATTAATCTCCTTTAATTCTCAAGAATTTCAATTTAATAAACTCTTCATTTTTTATAAAATGTATTTACAAATTCAATTATATATATTTAAAAGAAAATAAATATACATATGTACATATTTAAAATGTGCATCTAATGTGATTAATAAAATTATTTTAATCATTTAAAATTACAAATTTACTATTGTATCAAATAGTAAATAATAATTCTTTGATAATAAAAGTTTAACTTTTATTAATAATTTTATCACAAAATGTTTATTAAATCATTTAAATATTAAAATAATAATAAAATGTATCTATATGGGAATTTAAAATCGTGGGCTAAATGATTTATAAATAACATCGTTATAATATTACATTACTATCCAAAAAAATCCCAAATTTAAACCGTGGATTCCCGAGTACCATTAACATTATAATAATCATGATTAATACGTCGTTCTTTAGGTTGAACTTTAACCAATCTTCGGCGTTTAATACAAGATTTCTTATTTGTTCATCCTTATAATCCAAGTGAGTTTTCCATACCTCATTTTATATTATTTCACACTTTTGGGGTGAAACATGTTAACCTTATCATAAACAGACTTGTAAATATGTTTTTACTCTTGTAACACTTGTGCAATTCATCTTATTGTGTCATGGTTGTTTGGACTCTTGCAATTATCATGTGATAACACTTGTAAGATACAATCATTAACTATTGCTAGCCTAGAGACATCATAGATCTATGGGCCTGACAAGCCTATTTGGTGCGAAAGCCGAGGTATTGCCGGCTCCTAGTGACGTATTCTTGATCACTATGGGAACCAAGTACACCTAGCTAATCGTATAATCATATTGTGGCCATATTTGTCGAGGTTTGATTGTTACATTTGTTTATCTATTTATTATTACATTATTCTATAACCTATGACATGAATTGCCAACTTATTGCTTATATTTATATGTACGTTAAACCTATGGAAACTCACCAACATTATATGTTGACATTATTTTTAACATGTTTCAGGAAATGATCCCGCTTAATTGCTCATGAAGGCTTGAACACATCTAGGATTGGACCTAGAGAATAATAAAATTGACATATTTTGTCACATGATGCTATTTGAATTCTTGTTATGTTGGTTGATTGAAACTTATGTTTTTCATTTATGTATGTCATGAAACTTGGAATTTAATAATATTTACACTTTGACATAGCGTTGTGTGGCATGAACAATCTTAACCCTCACATCTCAACGTTTCCGCCGTTAAGGTTGGGGTGTGACACCATCTCACCCTACTGAGGGCCCAATAGTTGGATGGAGATATGATGATCAAAGGAGAGCGTTGGTAATCTCTAGGTCTCAGGGACAACAAGAGATCTTCAACTTCTACACCCTGAGATACTATGAGAGCACCAATCTAGTTGACATTCCACTTGCCAACCCAAGTCAAAATAGGCAAGCTGTAAGGTTGGCTGATAGGATTCAACAAAGGGTGCTTGAAGAGTTCAAGCTGAGAACAAGACTATATAAACAAAGGCTAGAAGGCAAGATTGTTGGTCAACTAGTTGCTGAGGTGGACTCTAAGATTAGCTTTGAAGGGGAAACCATGGCTGAAGGCCCAGCAGTTGAGCCTGTGAACCTTGAGACAGGAACTGCTTTAGCACCCATTACCCTTAGTGAGGCACCAGCTGGTAAAGGTGCCTCACAACCTCTCTCTGGCCAGATCTCAAGTAATGAAGGCCAAAGCTCTCTCCACCCTAAGTCACCCAGGCCTATAAGTGACAAAGGGAAGAGGAAAATGACTCCTAAGGAGATTAAAGAGGAGAAGAGAGAGATGAAGACGAAAGCAAGGGGAGAGAGTTCAAGTAGGACCCCTGGCTTCATAGAAGCTGCAATCAGAGCTGCCCCCAGGCAAAGTACTTAAGATGATGAGATAAGGGAAGCCAGATTGAACTATTTGGGGTCCCGAAACTACAACATTGATAAACTCATCTCTCTCCCCTTGAAAGAGTTAAATGAACTGGCTGACAAGGAATTTTCAAAAGAGAGGAAGGAGGCTGAGGATATAGAACTGCTCCTCAAGGTCAAAGAAGAAAGAAGAAGAAAGAGAATATACCAAGCTCCTATCCTCTCCCCAGTTTAGGAAAGTCCTAAGACAGAGACTGTGGCTACTAAGCAACAAACTTAGGTAGATAAGAAACAAGATAGGGAAAACATGTTAGCCTACCCGAGTGCCACAGGTCTCTATCAGGCAGCAGACCTTCTTCCCCTACCATATGAATACATAGAATTTGAATACCTCAAGAAGCTTGAGCAACAAGTGTAAAAAGAGCAAAAAGCTTCTAAGAGGAAGATGAGGGAAGAGGCTGCTAAGTCAAGAGCCACCATCCAAGCCAATCATAAGAAGTCTGCTGACAGACTAAAGATGGTGAGCTTCTTGAAGCTGTATGGATTCTTCGGAAGGAGACTTGGTCAAATGTCTCTATCCACCATGGATGAGCACATTACAGTGATCAAGCAGAAGATCAAGATGGGTGAGCTTTTTGACTTGCATTCTCAACCAAGTCAGGTTGCACCTGAAGCTGAGGTCAAGGTTGAACCACAAGAGACAACTCAACCAGGACCTAATGCTACATCACAGCCAGCTTTATCTTCTGATCCACAGCAGGGTCCTGATCTTTCTCCTTCTGAACAAGTGAAGGACAAAGACCCAATTGAGGGCATCTAGTACTGCAGGCTAGTCTCCTCAGTTAAAATATAGATAGAGGAAAAGGATGGCCATTAGAACGGACAAGAAGAAGAAGAAGAAGTCCAACGCATCCACCTCTACACCTCAAGATGAGTCAGAACATCCTGAGGGTGATCAAGAAGAGGCTGCTCATCTAACTCCCATTCAAGTAGAGCCTCTTGCTGTTGAGAGACCCATTGTGTCCTGGATGTTTGCCACCAATCCAGACAGATGGTATGTCACTAGAGATCAAGGGGGTCAAGATATGTACTTCTGGCAAAACATACTTGACCTTCCTCTGTATGATCTCTATGACATAAGGAGGTACTTTGAAAGTCTGAGGAATCCTGACCAACTGATAATGAAGGGAACGTTCTTGATTCCGATGAGGACTGTCAACAGATGAAGATTAAGATTCAAAGGTCTCCTCAAGTTTTTGTAGCATCAGCCTGGGGGAGTTTGTAAGGATTACACTTAGAGGCTGATACAACCAAAAAAGCTCTCAGCATGCACATAAAAGTACAACGAAATTACTTCGGAAGATTTGATATAACTCAGTGAATTATATCAAGTATCAAATCTTCCGAAGCCAAAAGACCAAATCTTCCGGAGCTTCAAAGACAAAGTCTTCCGAAGCCAAAGAATGATTTCTTCCGAAGACAGAGAATACATGTTGTTTCTGAATCACCTTTTGACAAAAGCTAAACAACTTTTCGCTGCCACTTCTGATGTCTCACTAACTTATATGTGTTGGTGAAAAGGTCCATGCTTTTGTCAACTGTAAATCAAGGTTCTTTTGTCTGTAACTTGCCAACTATGTACTTTTATCCTTTTTGTAATAGATTAGGATATGAGCTATGGCATGTCATAGTCACTAGTCAAAAGGCAATCTACCTTTTGACTCTACATTTATCTTTTTGTCTAGACTAGTGTTTCCAGCTGGACTTTAATATATGACCGGCTGTAGGATGTAGTATAAATTGTCTCAAGTACAATTTAGATAAGCTTTGTAACACTTGTAAAAGAACTTGAGTGCAATATACATCATTCTTGAAAATCATATCCGAGTGTTCTTGTTCTTTTTACTTATGTTCTTTGTTTCACTTCAACTGGTTTCCTATTTGAATTTCTAAGTGTTATTAACTTTTCCACCTTGTGAAACTGTTGCATTGATTATAACTGGTCCTGCAATTATGCTTTAAAGCATTGTGTCTCTTAAAAATGTGTAAAAAACCAAAACTACCCTTCATATATGCATATTATATATAGTATAGGTAAAGTACTTGGGTATAAAATAACCAAGCTGGTTTCCGAGATACTCGAGATCGGTTTCTTGTGCTTGGTTTGTATGTTACTTCAACATATATTTTAGAAATTGTTTTAAAATGAAGAGCTTTTTTTAATTTATTTCTAAGAGACGCCTTTAATATTTTAATAGAAAATTTTTGAAAAAAATTCAAAAACATTTATATTAAATTTTATAGAATTTTTTTAAACTTTTCTAAATACCTTTTTATATTGTTTTATAAAATGCTTTTGAACCTCTTTTTAAAGAAATTTTTTTTTCTAAACTGAAGATTTTATTCAGAATAATATATGAAAAGTTTTTAAATTATTTTTAAAAGAGAGGAATATCACAAGTAACAAAAATAATAAGTAAATGATAATTCTTTTTTTAAATTACTCTTATCGTTTTTTACCTTTAAACTTTCATAATCTAATTTCAAAGACAAAGATATTTATGTCAAACATGTGAAAATAGTTGTATTTGATGTTAAGATGTTTTATTAATTAAATATGATATTATTTAAATTTTAAGAGGGATAAATAAAAGTATTTTCTGATATAGAGTTTTCTATTTTACCAAATGATAGATGAGTTTTTATATTTTCTATGGTTTTAAACTTCGATAAAGTTAACTTTAACATTTAATACCTGTCTACCTTCGTCCCATTCCTATAATAGTAAACAGCCACATGCCAACTATAAGCAAAAACTTTTTCGAGAAGAAGATGCTAAAATATTGATTATATATCTTGGTCATATTAAGGTCGATAGAGAAACCCTTCAACCTACGCTAGCTACCTAGTTTATCTAGTTGTAAAATGATGACATTTGTATTCTCTTAACATATAAACTCACAACGCAATATTTCGGTTAGTAAGTATACCATTTTGATATCAAAATATTTTATTAGGTCACTGGGAGACGTTTTAATTTTCTTGTTTTTTTTCCGATATGACACATCAGTGTCGTCTCAGCTTTTTCCCGTTTTTCCATTTACTTTTCTTTTCGAAAAGATTAAAAGTGGATGATAGTACTGGTGAATCTGTATATATTCATTTCCCTGTTTTTCTATTTTTCTCGCAAATCCCTATTTTTTCAGCATCGACTCTGTGTGCCCTTTGTGAACCTAGTTGGGTATTTGAGAACAATAAAGTTATCCATGTGTCATATACACTTATTTTTTATATAGCACTTATTTGTAATTTTCACTGCAACGTGGGGACTTCAGCTAGTTGTCTTCAATATAACTCACTGATAAATGTCACGGCACGACACTTATCATCTCCCGATTCGTCCATTACTTTTTATTTTTGGTTCTTACGTATTTTTTAAGTTTAACTATTATTCTTTTGGTTACAAGTTTCTAAGACCGACTAGAGCAATTGGTTAGTCTAAGTTACTCGTTGCCCTTCATCCTATTAGATTGGAGGTTCAAACTCTACACCTGATAGCTATTTTCGTTGATGGGTTTTCTTTTATTTTTAGTTTTCTAAATTTTTAGTTTAAACTATTTTATTTAGATAATTATGCCGCAACGTCGTCCACTTCTTTCCTTTATTATTTTCTTTTTACGTATTTTATGAGTTGTATTTTTCTTTCGGTAACAAATTGGTTGATTTTTCTTCTATTATTAATTTTCTAATATTTTTTTAGTTTATTTTAAATTACCTCTTTTAGATAATTATGTTGCAATATGCAACTAAAAGATATTGAATTTGTGTTTTATAGCAATCGTTTTTACAACTCTAAGGATTTTTTGTTACCTTTGATGTGTTTTTTTATCCTATGTTTTAGTTTCCACAATAGAATCCTAGTTATAGTCTGATTAGTTTAGATTAGCTATAAATATCATGTGTTGGGTAGCAATTAAATTCAAGTTTTTGAGATAGTTTTCTTGAATAATACTAATTGATTGGGTGCTAGCCATTAGATACTTCTTTGTGTTCTTCCCGATTACAACATTCTGATATCAATTAATCCTTTTAGATTATCTGCTTCTCTGATACTGTTAGGTTACGACCTCGAAAATCAAAAAAAACTGAGTACACAGGAGAGATTCGGAGTCAAATAAAAAAAAATATCGTTCTAAAAATGCTCATCGGTTTAATGAATTCTATGTGGTTTAATTATTATATCATCTTGTTTCACGACAATCTAAAAACAAAAATTTTCTTTTTAGCCCCATATATGGAATGAACGAATTACACAATTATACAAAGAATATTCAACATAAGTGGATGATGTAAATTACATGTCATATAGGTGTAAAACAGAACCTTTAAAGGCTTTAGCCTTGTTTCTAAACCTTCCCCATCCTATCCTATAGCAACCAGTTGTTGCAATGACTAAGCATTAATAAGATGGACGCGCTCCTTGTTCTCTCCTATTAGCGACAGAACGCTTGCGGCAATATGTTTAGGGGTGAGACCGGCCTCCTCGATCTGGTATGTTTGATCCCCATGATCGATATATCGGTCGGGCAGTGTCATAGCTCTCCACTGAAATAAAAGATTAAACAAAAATATCAATAACTTTGGTTTGACTTTTTATATATAACATATGCAAATTGGATTTTTATAATGTAAACTTTAACTTATTAACCGATAATAATTCATACTAGTATTTTGACTAGTACACTCTTAGCATAACTTACACATTTGTTTACAAGAGAAATCTCATTGTTACATCTGTTCACGTGTTTTTATTTTTATTTTCAGACTTGAAATCTTTTGTTTACCTGTAATGTGCCACGTTAGAAGCAGTAGATGGAGTCACTTTTTTGTTAGAGTGGTAAAGGAAAATAATCTCATTATTCAGATTGTTAGCACGGATTCTTATTGACTAATAAATCATGGATAATATAAGTTAGAATATATCTTCTTTTTTTTTAAGACAGGAAGAAAGTGTAACTAACATGTACCTTGAGATTTCCATCAAGTAACCCATTCAAGGCCATGTAATGTGAAACATGTGAGCTGAATCCTCCAATGGAACCTTCTTCGACAGTGATGAGGAACTCGTGCTCTTTCGCTAGTTTTCTGATTAAACTTCCATCTAACGGCTTGCAAAATCGCGCATCTGCCACTGTCACTAAGATGCCAACCACTTTAAGAAGCTCGCGCGCAGCTAAACAACTTTGTACTATTGTTCCATATCCTAGTAAGGCCACTCTACTCCCCTCCTTAAGTATTTTGCCCCTTCCAACCTACTTGAAATACATGACATGTTAGATCAAGCTACATTCGGCATAAGCCTATAAGGTGTTGTATGCATCACTCAAGTACCTCAAGGGGGGTTCCTTTATTGTTTGGTGGGAGTAATGAACCTATGCCATTGCCTCTTGGGTACCTAAAGCAACTAGGGCGGTCGTCAATGGCTGCAGCTGTCGCAACCATATGCATGAGTTCGGTCTCATTTGAAGGAGCCATAACGACCATGTTTGGTAAACAAGCCATAAAAGTTGTATCAAATGCACCACAATGAGTTGGACCATCTGCACCTACCAAACCAGCGCGATCCAATGCGAACCTCACTGGAAGCTTTTGTAGATCAACATCATGAACCACCTGCATCAACAGATTCCATTACATTAATCATGGTTCATACAATAAAAAGGAGTTGAAATAGTATTCCAGTGGTCTTACTTGATCATAACCTCTTTGGAGAAACGAAGAATAAATAGCGCAAAATGGTTTGAGCCCTTCGGTTGCCAAACCTGCAGCGAAGGTGACAGCATGCTGCTCGGCGATGCCAACATCAAAACACCTCTTGGGATACTTATTTTGGAATGTATTAAGCCCTGTGCCGCCTCCCATAGCCGCGTGAATAGCAACTATTTTATCATCTCGTTCTGCCTCAGCGACCAACGAGTCTGCAAAATATTGGGTATACGATAGTGTCTTACCCTTCTTTTTCGATTGCAGCCCGGATTGAGCATCAAACTTCACAACTCCTGTAACACAAAAGTCATATAATCAAGAGTTTGATTAATATTTTATAAGGTTTATCATCAGGTAGAACATGTTGTATACCATGCATCTTATCATTTGCGAGTTCTGCAGGCGGGTAGCCTTTGCCTTTCTCAGTAATAATATGAATTAGAACAGGTCCCGAATTCGGCATTGACTTGATCTTATTGAACACATAGACAAGATCTTCAACATTGTGTCCATCAACAGGGCCAACATAATAGAGCCCAAGGTCATCAAACATGCAAGCTCCATGGCCACCCATCATTCCCCTCATGTATGAGTCCACTTTCGACACAACCTCGTGTGTTTGATCCCCCAATTTCTTCGTCACCCCCTGTTCATCACAATATGGTAAGATGTTATGCTTTGATGTTACAAGAAAATACTGCATTTCATATTTTGGACAGTTTGAAAACATCATAGAAGTATAGCCGGCCCTATACTGTAATTTGTGACGCATCTGGGGCTCAAAAAATAAAGTCCAACATATAATAAAAAAAATTATAGTGGATTTTGGTATTATGAACTAATGGAATTTTGAAGCGAGAATAACATTTGATAGTTGAGTCATGATAAAAATTTTCATGATCGACATGGGCTAGTCTTTTTTTTGTCTTTTTTTTTATTTAAATAAATCAACTATCAAGGACTTAAGTTTAGTATACTAGATTTTTTTTTATTTGTTGATTTTGTTCAAATAAATTTGATTAGTTTGATTTTAATTTAGATTGGGTTTTTGAAATGGGCATTATTTAATTTTTTTAATTCGGTTAGAACTCCAAGAAATTATAAGCCGGCCCTGCATAGAAGCTTGGTAGAAAGAATGTACCTTTACCACTTCGCGTAGTTCGCGAAACTTTCTACTTGTTTGTAGCCTTGTGAGGGACCTACTAAGTGCCCCGACTGGTGGAATCGGACCGTCAAGGTTTGCCGTGGGAAGAGAGACTTGGCGGTTGTCGTTCAAGACTATGATTAGATTGGAGTCCAAGAAACCGGCATTGTTCATGGCTTCGTATGCTTGTCCTGCCGTCATGGCTCCATCTCCGATCACTGCGATTACATGGTTTTCTTTTCCGAGCAAGTCTCGACCAACAGCCATTCCTGACAAAAAAAAAATTCATAAACCAACTAACACTACTAGAAAAATAAGGCATCTGAAACATAGCCCGCCAATAATTACCAAAAACCAACCTATAAATTTTGGTTGGTAATTACTAACCGATCACCGATAAACGACTATAAACCGTGGACAAAAGTTTTACATGTAACCCATGGTGGTCAGTAATAACGACACACAAGATCTTGTCATTTATCGTAGCGCATTACTCAACACGACTATACAGCTAGAGAAATAACAGAGTGTTACAGGACTAGCTAATGGGACTGCGGGACAATCGTCCTAGAAAGTCGCACGAGGCAACTGAGTGGCTCTAACCCAAGACTAAGAGGTGGGGTTCGAACTACTATTTATGTCCAATATGTAATTACGTTTAAACATTAACCTGAAATACTAGAAGCTCATGAATTTGTATCCGAACATTACTTAGGAGTGAAAACTAATTATCAAGAGGTTACATATCTTAAAAATTGTTTGGGTCAAATATGGCTGATCATTGTGTCCACTCAACAACAATCAAGTCACGTAAAACGCATTAATGGTATTTATTATAATAATTTTCTTTATGGACCCAAAATCACATACTAAACGAGTAGTGTATAATTTGTGTAACACTATGTATTTATGTTATAGTAAGCCAACTACATCTACTTGATTATACGACCATCATGATATGAACAGATTATTAATGCAATGGAAAATGACGTTTTAATAATAGAAGACCAACTTTTTTTTTCGTCATCTCCGTGTCCAAAACGTAATTATATCTTTTTCGTTGATCTAGGGGTTATTAATGCCGTTAAGTTTCATGTCTTATTTTCATCCAAAATGCTTTTGTGTTTCTTGTGATTTTTTGTCTTTTATAATTTGATTTTTAATTCATCACAAGGTTAGAAAGAAAAATTTGCTTGAAATATTCTATTAAAATCTATTTTTCTTTTTTTTTCTCGTAACATCCGGTAAAAAGTAATATTTTCCTCACATACATATCACTACAAAGTATTGTTTTTTTGTAACAGCTTATAGACGTCTAAATATCAACTAATCAAACTTTCACTTACAAAAACATATCAAAGTAAACCTACATCATTTTCTTGAGGGCAATAACGAATACCGATATGACATTATATTAGGGACTAAAAAGTATTGATTGTCAATTGATTTCGAGCAACAATAATCTATCTTACTCATGGATCATTCCGTTCGCATTCGACACATTTGGATCCCTAGCCCCCGAGGTGGTTCATTTTTGACGAGGGTACAGAAGGTGGTGCACAGTGACTCGCAGAGCGCGAGGAACCAAGAATGGGTATTTAGTAGAGTAGGTTTTGCGATTCAAAAAGGGATAGCGGCGCAGCTTGTTGTCCGCTTACCCATTATCCAGATGTAGCTTGGTCTTTGTAAATTTATTTTATGTTTATTAAAAAAGTAAATAAACAAAAAAAAAAAAAAAAAAAAGTTACACAATTAATAGTTTAAATTACATCTTTATTAGACAATAAATATTTATACCAAGAATGATGCAACTTCTCAATTTTACTTTTATTAAGAAATATAATCTCACTGTAACAAAAATGTAACCATGTATGTCTCCTAATGATTTGAAAATGACCAAAAAATAACAAAAAAATAAAAATTTGAAGTAGTTGTCACGTCATTAAAATGTCATTTATTAATCAGAAGCAGACGATTATTTTTTTGTTAAAATAAGATTATATTTTTTTTATAGTGAAAGTTAAAACTGATATTGATCAAATTATTGCTAGAATATTTATTATTATCTAATACGTCATAGTTTTCCACAACATGTACTAATGATTTTATATTTTTTTTTCTAGTTAATGTAAATCTTGTTATGACTCTAGGTGTAAAAAGATAAATTTGAAAAGATACCTAAACCCGCAGAAATGCTAGTTGAGCTATGACCAGCACCAAAAGCATCATGTTTGCTCTCATCTCTCTTAGGGAAACCTGCAAGCCCACCCGTCTGTCGAATTGTCCCCATTCGCGATCTCCTTCCCGTCAATATCTTATGCGGGTATGACTGGATACAAATAGTATAAGCTATGACACTTGAGCCATTCATGACTATTTGAATGATTGAAAATTTAAGTGTGGTCAATTAGTGCTTACCTGGTGACCAACATCCCAAATGATCTTGTCATCAGGCGTGTTGAAAACATGATGGAGTGCGACGGTTAGTTCAGTCACACCCAAATTGGAGCTCAGGTGACCTCCGGTCTTTGAAACTGTGTAGACAATCTCTTCTCGCAGCTCATTAGCCAACTTTTCAAGCTCCTTTTCATCACAAAAATTTGAAAATATTGAGGTAATTATTTTACTTCACAATCACTTTCCTTCTAACTAATAATATATGAGTTGGTAAATCTTAGGGTATGGACAAATTTAATACATAGCACCCAAAATTCCTTTTGTATTTTTTTATTAAATAGATACTGTCATAAAACCAAAATCTTATAAGATCATACATGACCGGTTTTTTAACTAATACATGTAATGTTCGTCTATATAAAGAACAAAACCTATAACAAGATTTAACTAAAATATAATTAGTGTAACTCTTGGAAAAAAAAATTAATGTAATTATTAAAGTTCGAATAAGAAATCTGCAATTGAACATGCATAAAAGGCACATTCAAATTTCAATACGCATAAAGGACCACATAGTATAATTTTGTCTTTTAAATATTAGAAAAAACATCTATGATTTATCCATAGAGCTATTCATGCACTTTATTAAAGATATATATCAATTTATAAGATTGTGAATTACTTGTGTATACTTTTAGATGACGAATACATACTCTTCTTTTTTCTTACATTAAAAAAAAATCCATCTATTAACTAATCTAATAACTATTTTATGAGATTTGATCACTTCAGTAAAAATAAACAAGTTTCATGCAAACGAGTCATAGGGGTGATATATTGTACTGCTTATAATGGCATATGAGCATACGCGTAATTGGGTGGGTAATATGACATTATAATCTTCTAATCCTCAAGTTTAATGCATGGGACCCGTTAAGGCCGATCAAATTATCTTACAAAGCCCTTTCAATGATATTTTCACAACAAAGAAATAAGTGCATGAACCACTTGTTGCGGTGTTTTTATTGTCACTAACCGTGAATTAACGTACTAATTAAACTTCTCTAATATACACACATCAGGACAATTAGACTTAATCGGGGTGGAGGATGGGTTGGAGTTAGTAGTGATGCTTCCCTCGAAACCACGGGTTTGATTATGTGCGTAATGAATTGATGTAAACTAGTTGTGATGTAGACTTACGATTAGATAAAATGTGTGTGAGTTCACCGTTCACAAAAGAAAAATAATTCGGTGTAAAATCGTTATTTATTAACGAATAGGTTAGTATCCCGTGTACTACACGGAGTGAATAAATAAAATATTAAATAGTTATTAACAAAATTTAATGAATTATAAAACGATCTTTTGATATAAGATATATATGATTGACATTATGTACGAGTATTAAAAAGACGATATCTTTTTTTAAACTTTTGTTTAAGTTTTTTTTTTCAAAAAGAGTTAGTTTTTAAACATCTTGTTTCAAGACAAACCATTTTTTTTTTTAAAAAAAGTAAATTTTTTAAAAATTTTCTTTATTATATCTTTGAATTTTAATTATTGTTGTTTCAAAATAAATTTATTTTATACAAAACACAGGTTTAAAAATATTGTGTTTTAAAAAAAATTTATATTCTTTTAAAAAGTTATTATTTTATAGAAAAATAATTTCATTAGAAAACTTTATTTATAAAAAGATCTATTTTCTTAATTTAATAAAAAATATTTTTAATATAAAAAAGAATTAAATAATATCATTAGTACTTGATGTGATTTTTAATAAAATAGAGAAGCGGAAAAATAATATCATTAGTAGTTGAATTGATATTTATCACAAAACTATTTTTTTCTTTATGTACTTTGTCTATTTATATTGTTTAGATGTAGAATTTTGAACCTTGTGTGTAATGTAACTAGAAGTATTCCCAGGATCAAGATTATTATACCAGATTATAGTATATAAAAAATAAAAAATTCTTTGGTAAAAATTTTTAGTGTACGCAGTTTAAGCTAACATATGTGGATCGAGAAAATAATAGATTTTTATTTTTAGCAAACATAACATATTATTAGATATTTTGAGAAAACTAATATTATATATGTTTGCTAAAAAGTTAAAATGTGTCACGACCATTTCATGAATAACCAACGACATAAAAAAATCTGAGAGTGAAAAATGAATGACATTTATCGGTACTAATAAAGCTTACCTCTGCACCAAGACTTCTCACATTGATCGGATCATTGACGGTGTCCAAGATAGGTGTTGTTGGCTTCTCCCCAGAGTACTTGAGGGTGGTGGCCTGTCCCTCATTTACTCTTTTTATGTTAGCAGTTTCATTTGTTGCATTTCCCTTTGCGACGGCCACAATACCCTTAAACTAGTAAAAGAAAAGTATTATCAGTTACAATTATTATCTACATCCACAAATAAACTAATTACTAGATAGAACTAAAGATATACGATGACCTTCTGACCGATAATATAACTTTTGCTCGTAAGGGTATGCAACTATATCGATCCTTGTAATGTCACGTTTAATTTTCATGGCCATAGTAGCCAGATCGAAATGAAAAATAACTTTTAGTATTATAATCACCGGCTAAAAACATCTTGTTCCATTAGGAGTTTAATTAACTTGTTAACGGCAATAACATAACACGTTAAATACAAAATGCAACCTTTCGCTTGCTCGACTGGCCGGTTGCATTGGTAGATGGATTAAGCAAACTTGAACCATAGCCATCTTTAGCTAGAGGGGTCAACAGAAATGAACCCTTCAAAGCACCACAAGAACCCATCGTTTAATGTAGGTTTTTGCAACTGAAGGATATAATAGATAAAGGGGTTTATTTTTTTGGAAACAAATTTGATAGTATTTATAGGCTAGGGCAAGTGTGCATTGGTCAGATCAATAATTAAAAAATTCAAAACTTTAACCCTCTATGTAAAGATGGCTGCCGCTGGCTGTTGGAGTTTTGGACTTTTCCTGCATAATGCAATTAAATTCTTTTGCCCACAACATGCCACTTACGACTTTGTGTATACGTTTTTTTTAACAACTGCAGGATTATATCATTCAAATAAATGGATGATGAACTAGCTAGAAGCTAGAGACAAAGCCCACCTAAAAGAGGTCAATTGATAGTTTATGCATATTTTATGTATTCAAATTATTTCACCCACAACAATATGCCACTTATGACTTTGTGTAAACATATTATTTTCTGAGGCAATCGCATATCTTACTTTTAAATTTTGAGCTAATTGTATGGTTAGTTTCTATGGTATGCTTATATTACAAGAATGATCATACTTTTTGAAAAAATATATTTTTAATTTCAACTAATTGTCAAAATGTAACACTATTGTTCCTAGAGTGGATGTCCATTAAATTTTTCTGTTAAGTTGATGTAAATGACTAAAATACGCCTAACAATAAATAAACAAAAATAAAAGTAATAAATAAAATGTGGTGTGGACTCCATCTTTTTTCAATAAAAAACTATACATATATAGAGAGGATGATTGCTATACAAACTGTATTTTTCATGAGAAGTGTACGAAGTTTAGGGGGCGAATTATCATGCAAGAACACGTAATAATTAGAGAATGCGGATTACACTCGCGTGCAAGAATATCTTCTTGCGCGATAATTTCATCTTTGTGTGATAATTATATATCGATCTGCGTGATTAACTCTTACACTTATGTTATAATTCCACCCATAATATTTATTTTCGCGTGATAACTTCCTACGCTTCGCATGAAAAAAACACTTTGTACCCTAATATTTCTCTCTCTCTCTCTCTCTCTATATATATATATATATACATATATATATATATACATATATATATATGTATATATATATATATATATACATATATATATATTGTATATATATATATATGTATATATATATATAAACATTATTCACACAAAATATATATAATATATATATATATATATATATATATATATATATATATATATTATAAATATTATTCACACACAAAATATATGTTGGGTGTAGGCTTCGTGTGGTTGAATTTTGAGTAGTTGGGCTCGGACAACACGGGTTCTAAATGGGTCTGGTTTAGTTAGTTAATTAACTCTAAATATAGCCTATAAATTTATCTCTATAAACTTATAATCATTATCACTCAATAAAAGAAAAACTCTAATTGCCCAAGAGGACCTAGGCTACTAAACCTCTTTAATCTCTCATGTCATTCATTGTTTATTATTTTCTATTGCATGTTCATGTGCTTTGATCCTAAAAACTGATACTAGAACTTCAGGTCTTGATCACTTTATAAGATTTTTGTACGAACCATGGTTTTTGCCGCCGCTGATTATATGTCGAACCGGGGTTTCTATCGTTGTTGTGTGTTTGTTGAACTAGGGTTTCTGTCGTCATCTTCGTCTGGTACAGTTTCTGCGACCGTCATCGTCAAACTACGGTTTTGGTTTCGTGGTACTTCTGTTCCGATTTAGGTTAGTTTTTAACTAGGTAGTTTGATTGTTTGCTACTTTTAAAACTCAGGTGCATTATCAAACCCATTTGTTTTTGGTTTTTTGGAACTGGTTTCATCTAACAGTGATCAATAAAACAACACTCAAATTCAAGTAACTGCTCACTAATGTGTTTGTCACTATTCTTAGTTCTGACTTGATGGTTGAGCATCTGTAGTTTAGAATAATGGCTGAGAATGGAAAAACCATGATAGAGAAATTCGATGGTCAGGATTTTAGATGGTGGAAGATGCAAAACGAGGATTTGCTAGTTTAGAAGGATTTGGAGCCCAATGTAATAGGTAAGAAACCTAAGAAGATTTTAGTTTCTGATTGGACTGCACTTGATAGGAAAGTTGTTTCTATCATCATACTCTCATTATCCAAGAAATATTGCTTTTAACATTCTGAAGGATACGACAGCAAAAGGCATTATAGATGCACTAGTAGTTCAAGCTCTGTTATTCTAATTTTCGTAAGTAAAAAGTTGGCCAGGGACTTTAATTGCAATTAATAGTTCGTCTAGAACTACTAAGCTTTACATTTGAAGAAGTTCGACATTTGATTCCGAGGGAGGATATTAGAAAATTTTTTTAGGGGAATCATCTAGTGCTTTGTTAGGGGCTGAAGGGAGAGGTAGAAGAAAAGAAAGGAGTGCTAGTGAAGGCAAGTCAAAGTCTGGAAATATAAGACAATCTGTAACATTTGACTCATTTCATTGTAAAGCTGAGCCCATTTGAATCATTCATATGATAAAAATTATTATTTAATCATTTGTTTTATATAAATACATTAACTCTGTCATTGATTCGATTTATAGTGATTTTATCATTTATAAAATAAATTTTATAAATTTATAAACTTTTATCATAAAATATTAGATTCTATTATTTATCTTATATATTTAAAAACAAATTAGATGAACAGTACTGTTAGTTATGCATGTGTTAGTACCTATGATACATGTTTCTTTTTAAGCTTTGTTGTTTAGTGGAGCGAGAGACTAAGAGAGTGGGTTTGTGGGGAACTAGAGGGCTGGAGGTCGCCTATTAGCCTCCCATTTCTGGCTACCAAGGCGGTGGGTTCCTTCCAGCTCAGTACCCTTCTTCTTCTTCGACTTCGTTTTCTAGACCTTGTCGACTGGGTGGTGGTTGTTGTGATTTTGATATTTCCGACCACACCTTTTCGTTGATTTTGCTGGAGGCCTCACAAAATGAGAGACTAACGATGGTCTATGTTCTAGAAGTGGAGATGAGAGAGATGCATGGCTGACAGACTATAGGTTTTCGTGTTGTCAGCGATGTTGGCTACTGAAGCCATAAACGATTTAAAGCTGCTACCCTAGATAAACAAAATTTGGGTTTAGTTTGTAAATTGCGATTTATTTAATTTCATCTGGAAACCCACTTCATCTTTAAACACCCTTCTGCATATCTCTTTATGGTTTAGAGTTTGTTTGATGTAACAAATTTCTCTTAGATTAGAGTTGTTAAAAGAAGAAAAAGAAACAAAATAGGGTGGATGTTGTCCATATTGATGATGTGAAAGAAGATTTAGGAGGTGAATCAACATATTAAAAAACGTTTTCAGGAGGAGGCGGAATATGAGTACAGTCGATGAAACAAGGAACGGGATGAGGCTGATACGTAACAATGATTCCTTCAACGTTGATTTCATGCTTAAACTTTCCAATTAAAGGTACAATTTAATTATTACCTTCTATAACGCAAGTTCTTTTCCTTAAGTATTTTTGTTAATCAAACGAATATACTTCAGATTCATATCAACTATACTACTTGATTAGTGCACAGTTCATTTAGTTGGATCATTATTAATCTGGATCTAATCCTTCATTCCTCTAGCCTACACGCAGGTTTTTATTTTGAAATAAACGTAATATTCGCAAAGTTCTGTTAGAAATTTTGGTAGCCTTTACTATCTGTACCATAGAGTTTTGAAGATATTTTAAAAATCCCAAATCAAAGCAATCATCAGTCCGTATAATCCTGATATTTTCTATTTCTGTTACTATTAAGTTGTGATTATTAATATAGTACGCTTAAGTTAAATTTCAAATCCGATCTTTAAACTTAAAGTTGGATTTTGTTAGGCCAATGGATTGTATGACACTTTGTGTGGTGTTATGTTATGCAATGTTATGTAGATAGGCAACAAGAGGAAGACAACAAGTTTGGTTTCAGGTGACAGTTAGAGAATAGATCAAACATGAACCCAGATGCAACTTTTAGAATTGAACTTGTTTTTATACTGACACGGGTTTTCATACCAAGTTTGGTCTTTTTTTAATTTATTTTTAACCCTTTTTTAATATTACATTGCTGGACAAAGAATTAGTTTTTTACTTATTTTTTAGAAGCATTACGGTTGCAAAACTTCACTAAACAACACTAAATCATGCTGCTAGAATTTAAGCGGTTGAAATTATGAAAAGTTGTAAAACACAAAACAAAATAGCAAAATAAAATTTTTTTGAGCAGCAAAGCAAAATAATTACATACTATCAAAAGAATAGCGAAGGCCATTAGCTGATGGTATGTTTAGTTTCATTAAAATTCAATAAATCAATTATGTAAGCCTTTATAATAATTTTGATGGTATGCATTTATTCTGCTATTTTGTTAATTGTTTTACAACTTTTCTTTATCATTGTAAAGATGTAAGTTTACTAAATGAGATCAAAACATTGTCAGTTTGTTCCTATGATAGTTTTTTAAACCATGTTTTCCTTGCAACTATAATATCAGAGTGGATGGTAATTTTTTGTGGTCATAGTTGAGACACTTCTCCTATATCGTTTCACCTATATTTATGTTGGCATTATATTTTTATAGCCTAGGAAGATTGGAAAGGTTCTTGTATTTTCCTAGGGTGAGCTACCCCTTATAGTAAATTTTAGTTCCATTCTTACTTTGAGTTGTTGGTTTATATGACTCTGGAACATACTTTGTTACAATTCATGATTATTTATGTTACGGATGTTGTATCTAACTTTTTTATGTATGATCTAAAGAACAAGAATTTTAGATGCAGAGAATTTATATGATATGTATTATGTTTGCTCGTTGCAGGACCGTTGAAAGATGGTCAATCCAACAGTTTCACAAGGTGGAGAGGTTTAGACACTTAGAAGATCAAATAGGAAACCGGTTAGTGATGAAACAATGAACACAAGTAAAAGAACAATAACAAGAACACTCAAAAATAGTTTTCAAGAATGATGTATATTTCTTTCAAGTTCTTACAAGTGTTACAAAGCTTAATCAGAAGATACAAGTACTTGAGATACTTTATACTACATCCTACAGCCGGCCATACTTTGAACGCCAGCTAGAAACACTAATCTAGACAATAAGATTAATGTAGAGTCAAAAGGCAGATTGTCTTTTGACTAGTGACTATGACATGCATAGCTCATATTCTAATATATTACAAAAAGAATAAAAGTATATAGTTGGAAAGTTACAAACAAAAGATCTTAATCTACAATTAACAAAAGCATGAACTTTTCACCAATTCATATAAGTTGGTGAGTCTTCAGAAGTGGCAGCGGAAAGTGGTTCAACTTTTGTCAGAAGGTGATTTAGAGAAACCATGTTCTCTCTGTCTTTGGAAAAAAAAACAGTCTTTGGCTTCGGAAGACTTTGTCCTTGAAGCTTTGGAAGACTTCATCTTTGGCTTCAGAAGATATGATCTTTTGGCTTCGAAAGATTTGATACTTAGCATAATTCACTTAGTTATATCAAATCTTCCAAAGTAACTTTCTTGTACTTCACATGTGTAAGTTGAGAGCACTTTGGTTGATCTTGGTTGCATCAACCTTTAAGTGTATTCCTTACAAACTCCCCCTAGGCTGATGCTACCAAAACTAAAGAGACCTTTAACTCTTGATCTTCATCTGTTGACGGTCCTCATCAGAATCAAGACCATTCCCTTTATCATTAGTTGGTTAGGATTCGTTAGACTCTTAAAGTATCTTCTCATGTTATAGAGATCATGCAGGGGTGGAGAAGAGAGACTCATGGTACTCACTGAATCCTATATCTTCATTATCATAGAATTCAAGGTTTTGTAATGGTTGGTTGAGGTCAAGCGGCTGGGGATGGTAACTTTCCCCTGAAGGTTGATCACTAGAGTTTTAAGACTCTGACTGAAGGCTTAAGGCTGGGGTTGTGAGCTCATTAGACTAAGCATGAGGAACCTCAGCACTGATAATAGAAATAATGGGAGTGGTCTGCTCTTCAAGAGAAGTGGGAGCACCAGTGTCCACTTCTTCTTGAATGGTTGGTGATTTGGAGACTGCTCAACATGAGTAGAATGAGTAGGGGTTTGTTTAGATTTTCTTTGGTAGGTGATGGTGATTTTTGGTTGTGTGAGGGTTGCAGATGTAGAAGGTGTGGGTTCAACATTGGCTGGTACTGCCAAGTTGTCACCTTGAGCAATGAGCTCTAACATTCTTGAGGCCAGAGCTGTTTCAACCCCTGAGAAGCCAACAGTTGGCTTTCCTATTGTCTTGAAGATGTCGGGCTTTATCTATTCCAGTTTAAGAATATTACATGTTCCCCTTAACTGTGAGCCCAGTCCACCGTTAAGAATGTATTGAACATATCTAGGGAATATATAACATTCAAAGAAGTCCAAGTTTGCAAGTAAGTTTATATACACAAATTGTGAGTTCCTGAACTCGACCCCTTGTACCATTCCATGGACTATGTATGAAAGGTCTTTGGGAATTTAATCCCAACCTCCATGTTTCTTTGATAGGGAGTGGATGACCACATAGAGGAGGTACTTCCATTTGGATAAGACCTTTCCCTTTATGAAGGTTCTTACGTAGTAGTCCCCTTCATAGCTCATCTGATGGAATGAGTTGTTCACAGCAGACTTGGGGAAGGACAAGTCACCTTTTTCATCATCCATCCTGAGATGAGAGTTGATGGTGGCTGGAGTGATAAATACTGTCCTCCCCTGCACTATGGCAAATAGTGCCTTCCCACCATCCAAGATGACCTCTTGGCAGGTCCTCAAGAACTCCAAAAGTTGATCTTTGTACAATGGAGGGTTTATTATAAGGTCGTTGAGGTAGTTGGTTAGGGAAAAGAAGCGGCAAACATCTGAGAAACCAGGATCGTTCTCAGATGATAATAGAGCAACTTGATTATGTTGCCTGTGTAACGGCATGGAGAAATCTGGTTGGTTTCGGGGATCAGGATTGGCCATTTTAATTAGCTTTGTGGCAAAAAAGGTAAGAACAAGATCGGTTTATGGGTGAATTTAGGGTTTGAATTTTGCAGATGAAGGAGAAAATGAAAGAGGGGGAACCGTTGTACGAATATATATATGATATGAATTTGAGAAAAAGTTAATAAACTTTGAAATCCAAATGTCGATCCCACCTTAGAAAAAGTGCCCAAAAAGGTAGTTTTCTTGAAAGTTGAAATTCTTCCGAAGGTAATTTGTCTTCGGAAGGTTTGAGAAAACTTCCGAAGCCAAATCTGGCTTCAGAAGATATTTCTTAGCTTTCTAAGAATTTTTCTTCGGAAGAAAAATACTTAGAGCATTTTTACTTCTTAGATAAAGTTTTCTTTGGAAGATATCAAGTATCTGAAATTTTATTCAATGAGAGAATAAAGCTTTCGAGCCTTAATTGCTTTTGGAAGAAAATAGTCCTTCAATTCATATAAGTACTAAGTGACAAATATAAGCTTTAGAAGATATAACAAAATTTCTTCAGAAGGTTAATTTCTCAGAAGTAGTTATTGTTTCGAAGACTTAATTTTCTTCTGAAGACAACTTGTTGTCTTCCGAAGGAAAACATATCTAAAATTCTTGAAATTCTAAGGGATACCATTTTAAAAAGTTTCTTCCAACGTAAACTGGGCATAAATGGTGATAATATAGACAACTTAAAACATACATATTATTAAAAATAATCTTAAGTTTAGTTTAAGAAAATCTACTCGTGGTTAATCATCCTAATAGCTGATACAAGATATTTAAATCTCTATTTATCAAAAGCTTTTGTAAACAGATCAACATATTGTTCGTCTGTATTAACTTTGACTATTTTTATCAATTCCTTTTCAAAATTATCTCTAATCAAATGATACCTGATGTTGATGTTCTTTATCTTTGAGTGTTGGACAAGATTCTCTATAATAGAAATAACACTGTTGTTGTCTATGTGGATGGGAGTCTCGTTGAAGTTGAATCCATAGTCTAGCATTTTATTCTGAATCCAAAGCACTTGAGCACAGTAGCTTGCAACAGTAATGTATTCAGCTTGAACAGTTGCTGCAGACACACAAGATTGTTTCTTGCATTGCCATGAGACTATCCTTCCACCAAGAAATTGACATCCCCCAGATGTAGACTTTGCAGTCATATTGCCGCCACCATAGTCACTATATGTATCGTCATACAGATTGAAGTCAGAATTCTTTGTATATAAAAGGCCCAGTTTGGGGGCACTTTTAAGATATCTGAGAATTCTCTTGACAGCAACCAGGTGTGACATCTTGGGTTGGCTTGATATTTTGCATATATACATGTAGCAAACATGCATGATATCAGGCCTACTGGCTGTGACATACATAAGAGACCCAATCATAGCCCTGTATAGATGTTAATCAACACACTTCCCCTCAAGATCTGGTCCTAGAGAGTGGTTTCTGGCAATGGGTGTCTTAGCAACCTTGCACTCAGTCATATGAAATCTAGTAAGTATGTCTTGCACATGCTTTGACAGATTTACAAAGATTCCATTGTCAACCTGCTTCACTTGAATTCCTAAAAAAGATTTGAGTTCCCACATGGCACTCATTTCAAATCTATTCTTCATCAGCTTCTCAAAGTCTTTATAGAGCTTCAGATTAGTTGACCCAAAGATAATATCATCTACATAAACTTGAACCAACATCAAGTTATTTCCTGTTCCTTTAAAGAAGAGTGTTCCATCAATAGTACCTCTCTTGTATCCATGCTTATAGAGATACTATGATAGTGTCTCATACCACTTCCTTGGAGCCTGATGCAGGCCATAAAGAGCTTTGCAAGCTTGCAGACATAATCAGGATGATCTGGGTCTATAAAGCTAGGTGGTTGTTTGACATACACCTCCTTATCAATCACCCCATATAAGAAGGCATACTTGACATCAAGTTGGTAGACCTTGAAATCCTTGGATGCAGTAAAAGCTAGGAATATCCTAACAGCTTCAAGTCTTGCTCCAGAAGCAAAAACATATGTTTAGTCAATCCCTTCTTCTTTTGTGTATTCTTGAACAACTAGTCTTGCCTTGTTCTTGATGACAAGTCCTCTATCATCTTTCTTCTTTCTAAATACATTTGGTACCTATGGTAGTCTTCTCTTGAGGAATATGACATAGATTCCAAACCTTTTGTCTTTTGAATTGAAGCATCTCCTCCTGCATTGCTTCAACCCAACTTCCACCCTTCAAAACTTCATCAATATTCTTAGGCTCTATCTAGGATAAGAAACAAGAGTGAAGACAAACATTTTTTTCATGGGTTTGTCCTCTTGTTCTCACCCAGTCTTAAAATTTCCAATGATGTTTGTGGTAGGATAGGACTTGTGGATTCTCAGTTGAGGAATCACAGCAAGTAATTTGGACAGATCTAAATTGGTGAAATTCAAATCTGGTGCTTGAGAGTCATTAACTACATCAACACACTTATCAAGTGAGACTTGATCCAATAAGTGTGTTACATCATTGATGTTGTCTTTCATGGTTGTGCTGACAAGATTTTTAACTACAGGGCTAGTTACCACTAGAGCTGAAGTAGTTTGAACACTTGGTCTTCCCAGCTCAAATCTTGGATCAGGAGCTCCTGTTGATGAGGTACTTGTAGATCTTGAAACATCTTTACAAGATTTGTTAAAACAATTAGTAACTAATAAAGATCAAACAACCAAACAGGGCCAAAACCTTTCACATTGGGTTCGTGCTCATTGAAGGTCACATTGGCTGACTCCTTAACTACTCTAGTTTTAAGATTGTATACTCTATAATCCTTAGCTTGGGAAGAGTATCCAATGAAATTTCCATCTGATTTCTCAGCAAATTTGGCTATTTGATCCTTGGTATTCAAGATGGTACAAGAACATACAAATAATCTGAGGAAACCAATGAAATGTCTCCTTTTATGCCAAAGTTCATAAGGAGTCTTACCATGTGTCATGACTACTAAAACTCTGTTCTGCACATAGCAAGAAGTGTTGACTGCCTCTGCCCAGAAGGTGATGGGTAATTTAGAGTTAGATACATTGTTCTTGCAGCTTCAATAAGTGTCATGTTTCTCCTCTCAGCAACTCTGTTTTGCTAAGGAGTTTTGGGAGCACTATATTTTCTTGAAATACCCTTTTCATCACAAAATACATCAAGGATTTGGTTTTTGAATTCGATCACTGATAAAGAATATCTTATTCTAAAACCTGGATTTGTAATTCCTGATGAATGGATTTTGTTAAGAACACCAAGAGACAAAGACACATATTTACTTGATATGAATGGTTCACATTCATTTGTAACTGCGTCTTGTTTGCTATCAAAAGCCTCGAAAAGTGATTCAATGTTATTGCATCGTCGTCTTAGCCATGTAAATATTAAAAATACGAACAAGTTGGTTGGAGAAATCATGTTGTAGGCCTACCATTGGAAGAATTTCAACTTACTGAACATTGTTTGTCATGTTCAAAAGACAAACAACATAAACTTTCTCATAAACCAGTTGCTCATACCAAAATTGACTCTATCCTTCAACTGTTACACATGGATTTATTTGGTTTTGTTAGTGTTTTGAGTTTAGGACGTCGCGCATATTGCTTGGTTATTACTGATGATTTTTCCAGATTTACATGGGTTTTCTTTTTAGCAACCTAAGATAAGACACCTCACTTGCTGATAAAATTCATGACTCTAGTGGAAAATCAGACTGACAAAACCATCAAGTGC
The DNA here is from genome assembly GCA_025506505.1 of Flaveria sonorensis. Taxonomy (NCBI): domain Eukaryota; kingdom Viridiplantae; phylum Streptophyta; class Magnoliopsida; order Asterales; family Asteraceae; genus Flaveria; species Flaveria sonorensis. The sequence continues at coordinate 61,834,017 of CM046433.1, read as the reverse complement.
ATTCGAAGTGATAATGGAACAGAATTCTGCAATCATACATTGAATGAATTTTATGATTCAAAGGGGATAGCTAGACAATTTAGTTCTGCAGGAACTCCATAACAAAATGGAGTTGCTGAAAGACGAAACAGAACTTTAATTACAGCTGCCAGAACAATGTTATCAGCAGCCAAATTACCGTTATTCTTTTGAGCTAAAGCTGTTAAAACAGCATGTTATGTTCAAAATCGTGTGTTAATCAATAAACAACAAAATATGACACCTTATGAAATCTTTTTAAACGTAAATTCAAAGTTAAATATTTCAAAACCTTTGGACGTTGTTGTACATTGTTAAACATATCTGATTCTAAATCAAAATTTGATGAAAAAGCTGATGAATGTTATTTTGTTGGTTATTCAGCCAATAAAGTCACATACAAGGTTTATAATAAAAGAACTAAACAAATAATTGAGTCATTTGATATTGATTGGCACGAGTCTAACAAAACAGATGCAGGTTCAGCATCTTTATGGGTATATTATTTTGCTTTATTATTTGAAACATTTAATCAATCATCTATTGTTTCTACAGCTAATCCACCTTTGACATCATCAATTCAAGATATCTTTACTGATAATGTTGGATCTATCTCATCTTCAGCAACAGGAAAATCTACAGATGTACCTTCTTCAAATGTCAGCTGTTTCACACTCTGTCTCTGAATCTGATTTATCTCATTCTGATCCAGTTGATGAACAAGCTCCATAGGTTTTTGATCAAAGTTCTTCGTCTACTCAAATTGATCCGATTGATACAATTCAAGTTCCATTTGAAGATTTATCTGTTGATAATAAATTCTTTAAGATGAAGATATTATGTGTCAACCTAAAGGAGGCAACAATGTTAAAGAACCAGTTGATCATATGTCTAATTTAGATGATGTTATTTCTGAAGATACTATTCCTCAGCTGAGAATTCATAAGGATCATCCAACTAAAGCAATCATTGGTCCGTTATCACAAGGTGTCTGAACTCGAAGTCAATCGGGAACAATAAATACATGCTTGTACTCATGCTTTATTTCTCAAATTGTGCCAAAGAACATTGAGATGGCATTAAAAGAAAACAGTTGGGTTGAGGCTATGCAAGACGAACTGATGCAATTCAGGCATCTATGTGAACGTCTAAAGGGTAAGTTGTTGATTGGTACAAAATGAATGTCAAAATCAAAATAGATGAAAAAGATAAGATTGTCCATAACAAGGCCAGACTTGTTGTTTAAAGATTCTACCAAATTGAAGGTCTTGATTATGAAGAAGTATATGCTCCTGTTGCAAGACTAGAAGCTATACGCATTTTTTTGACTTATGCTTCATACAAGAACTTCAAGGTGTATCAAATGGATGTCAAAACTGCATTCTTGTATGGCGAGATGAAAGAAGAAGCCTATGTTTGTTAACCACCTAGTTTTGAAGATCCAGATTATCCAAAGTATGTTTATAAGTTAGACAAAACACTTTATGGCTTACAAGTACCTCGAGCTTGGTATGTCACCCTAACTAAACATTTGCTTGCAAATGGTTATACACGGGGTGCTATTGATCAAACTTTATTCTTACGAAAGACCGGTGATGATTTGATTCTTGTTCAAGTATATGTCGATGACATTATCTTTGGATCTACCAATGATCATTTGTGCAAGGAATTTGAAGCTATGATGAAAAAGAAATATGAGGGGAGTTCTCTTAGGGAAATGTCGTTTTTCTTGGGTATCCAAGTTAAACAAGATGATAAGGGTATACTGATACATCAAGAAAAATATGTTCATAATATCCTGGACAAGTACAAATTTCAGGACTCTAAGATTTCTCCCACTCTAATGGCTTCTCGTCCAACTTTAACTCCATATCTCACGGGTGAAGATGTTGATCAGCATTTGTATCGATCAATGATTGGATCTCTGATGTATCTCACTGCCAGTAGGCCAGACATTATGTTTCCTGTCTGCCAGTGTGCACGTTATCAAAGTAATCCGAAGGAATCTCACATGAAAGCTGTCAAGCGGATTTTCAAATATCTCAAGGGTCAACCAACACTCGGCCTTTAGTATCATAAAAATTCCAACTTCAATTTATATGCTTATACTGACAGTGATTATGCAGGATGTAACTTGGACAGGAAATCAACAACCGGTGACTGTCAATTTCTTGGAAATAGGTTGATTTCTTGGCAATGCAAGAAGCAGCAAAAGGTCTCCACATCCACTGCAGAGGCTGAATATATGGCCGCATCAAGTTGTTGTTCTTAGATTATTTGGATTCAGTAACAACTTCTTGATTATGGCCTTAATCTGTATGATACCAAAATTTTGTGTGACAACACTGCAGTGTTAAACTTAGTGAAGAATCCGATCCAACATTCAAAGACAAAACACATCGACATTCGTATGCACTTTATCTGTGACTGTTTTGATCGTAAACTTATCCATTTGGAATCTGTCTCATCAGATGACAACATTGCTGATTTGTTTACTAAGACGTTTGATCATTCCAGATTTGATTTTTAAGTACAATCTCTGGGAATGATTAGCTTTGGTTGATGATTATCCATAAACCCTTTCAAAACTATTTTCATTCATTTTAATTAAAATTGTTATTTTTCTTTACAGATAATCATAATTTTAAGGGGAGAAAATTTAAAAATGTCTTAAAAAAGTTTTTTGTTCTAAAGATTTTTGTTTTTAGGGGGAGTAAAAGAAAATTTACAAAAATATTTTGTTATACATATTAAGAAAATTAAAATTTTCAAGGATATATAGGAAATGATAGTACATTTCTTTGATTTTGATACATTACATCTTAAGGCTTAAAAGAAACCGACTTGGATTATATTTGATATGTTGATAGGCTTGACTTTCAAGATTGAAAAGCACTATGATCTGTGATACACTGGAAGTAAATTTTTTATGACTGAAGTGGATTACTCATTAAGGTTTTATGGTAACACTGATTCCAAGCTAAAACAGACTGAGAGTTATAGTCTAGTTATACTCAAGCCAGTTATTATCTGATTCAGTAACTTTCAGAAGAAATATGAAATATGTATATATAAATATCAAAAGAAGAAAAAGACATGAAAAGCAAAGACAAAAAGACAAAATGAATATTATCAAAAGAGTAAAAAGATGTCAAAAGGCCATATAGTAATAAAAGATGTCAATGTGCCTAATAATAAAAGATATATCATAGACATACACACTATATGATAAATATTTTTATTTTTGAGGATATGTTCTGAAATAGGAGGCAAAATCAAAAGATTGGGCATGTAAGTCCGACTTGGCATGTAAGTCCTAAACGTCTTGCGGGGGCAAAACATAAGTCTGACCGGCAGTTAATAAGTCCTAAATTTGTTAATATTCTATGTTCAAAAATGTTTCTCAGGCTAGTTATGCTCTAAATAGATATTATAATAAGAAAAACTAATTTTGAAAAGGCTGATCAAAGGTAAAAGGTTTAAGTCAAATTGAGGTGACTTGAATTCTCAAAAGTGTCTTGAACCTGCATAAGAGTTCAATAGGATTTTTGATTGTGAGATTCACAGATTTCATACAACTCAATATAAATATGATAAAAAACACAGATCATGTGTCCAAGTAAATATTGAAATCTAAGTTTAAAAGTGGTTACAACATATTGACAATCAACGTAACCAGTTTTATTTTAAATAAAGCTGAATGATGTTAATGATCGATTTCATAAGAAATATGATCCTATACTTGAAAATTTATCAAAAACATTTAAGTTATAAGTATAAAGAAAATATCAGTTTGTTTTATGTTAAAGTTTTTTTTGTTACACTTGTTTTTTATTTACAAAATTAAGGGTTCTTGGATAATTATAAACACTTAGTTAAACATACTTTTACTCATAAAAAATCAAATGGTTTAACAAGATAAGTAAACTTGAAAATTTGAAAAATTTTAGAAGTTCAAAAAAGGAAATTGAACTTCTAGCGTGCAAGAAGTTCAAAGTGTGTGAAATGTTATGCGACTAGTTGAACTAGTTGCATGCGAAAAGTACAAAGAAGCGAAAAGTCTGTGTGTATGAAAGCTTTAACCTCTCGCGCAAGATGTCAGATGGCTCTAAAAGCAACAATTGAGCGAGTAGTTGACCATTCGCACGAAAACATTCTGAAAACTACTCTCTTAAAATTCTAAGTGTTCAAACAGTATTTGTCTTGATATTATTCCTTATTGTATTGATTCTAAAGTTATTGATAAGGTATTTTGATGTTGATAGATTAGATTTAAGTGTGTTTGATTCATGTCCGAAAGTTAAAGAACTCACATGGAACAAAATTAAACATCTTAAACCTTAATAATGACTTAATCGACACCTAATGAACATGTATTGACTGTTGAAACACTCTGAAAAGGCTCAACTTGAAAAACAGAAATCATAAAACTATTCGCATGCGAATAGTTTCTGAAAATGAACAGACGCGATAACTTTTGAATTCGCACAGAACTTGTCGCCAGAACTTGTCGCGTGGAAACTTTGACTAGTCGCGCAAAAAGTTGACTTTTGCCAAAACTCAGGTTCATGCGAGTACTTAAGTTTTCGCGCGAGAGTTTAAAGTTTATCTTAATTTTTTTTTCTAAGTTTGAAAATTCTGAAAAGTTTACTATGTACTTATACAAGTTTGTCTAATTTTTCAGATGGCGAGACCTATGGTTTTCAATAAGAACCATAATGCAGTAGCTTATCTTGGAGATGTTCCAGAGGATATGGTGTTGTTCAGATCATTGATTGATGGACTTAAGACATCCAGGATCCATCATGCTATTACTGCTAATCCCACTATCTACATAGATGTGATTGATCAGTTTTGGCTAACAGCACCCAATAAGAGAGATAAGCAGGGTGAACCATGTATATCTGCCACAGTTAAGAGCAAGAGGATTTTTATCACTGCCAAAATGATCAATAGTGTTCTACTATTAGAGGATCAGCCTATTGTGCCAGTCAAGATAGATAATGATGTGGCAAGAGATTGTTTAAAGAGAATGGGCTATGATCATCGATATTCGTCGCTAGAGAAGAAGTACTAACCTCTGTTCTGGAAGTACTTATTTCATGTGGTAATACACTACCTCAGTAACTTAAAGGCTAGAATGGATAGCCTTAATGCAGTGTTCAGATCACTGCTGATATCACTAGTTGATGATCTAACATACAACATATCTAAAGCTATCTTTTTAGAGATGCAGAAGAATATGATAGCTACTATAGGGAAGAAGTTCATTATGTACTCTTGGTTTATACAGTTGATAGTGAATGTTGCTCACCCTGAGCTAGCAGTGTGTGATTCATCTACCTATGTTGTTATGGTGATTAAGAAAGATGTATTCACTTACTTATTAGGAGCAAGGGGGAATGCATAGAAGGGTACTCATTTTGCTAAGCTTGGGAGATTTGTTGAGGGTTATCAGGGAGAAGCACAACAATATGAAGAAGTTGCTCCTCAAGCTGAGTAAGCTGGTCCTTCGACTAGTGTTCCTAAAGATATTCCTGGTAGTTCTCAACCAGCCGGCATGTCAATCGATGCTAAATTTGATTCCTGGTTCAGTTCTGGAAGTGAAATAGATAATGACCGGATAGGGAACATGCCTTATGTATTGCAAGTGAAATAGAAACACCCACTAAACGCACTGCTGAGAAACATGATGTTGATTTTATTCTTGAGGATTCACCGACAACTCGGGGGAGAAAGAAGAGAATGGCCAGGAAAATAGCTGAAAGTCCACGTGGGAGGGGTAGAGGACGAGGTGTGTTACGAAAGCATCAGACCCCAGTAACCACTATGTCGACTAATGAAGATATGCCTATATCTAAGACTCCTATCACAGCTAGTGAGGCTATTCCTTAAGAGACACCAGGGATCATTACAGAATCAACCACTGTAACACCATATGTCATGCCTACTACTAATGATGTGTTAAGCACTCTTCCTAGAGATCAAGGGTTTGATGAATCAGTTGGGATGGAAGATTTTCTCAGTACTCCTCCTGCACAAAGACAAAGTGCTAGTGCTTCAACTAGTTCACCTATATCTATTACTCTTAAGCAAAGAGTAAGTACTTTAGAGAAGGAGATGTTAGAGAAAACTCAGACGATTCATGATCTATAGAGACAGATGTTTGATAAAGATAAGAGCATCAAGAATCTTGAACATCAGCAACAATTCATATCAGCTATGTTCAGATTCTAGAGAAAAACATCAGAGATCTCACTTCTCGTGTTCCATTTTTGTTTTCTTAACAACAAACCACGGAAGTTGGAGAATCAAGTGGATAGCGAACTGCTGTCCTGAAGTTGCTCAAGATCCTGCAGATACTACAGAGCATGATATTGATCATGTTTTTACAGAAAGGACAACAGAGACCACTGATGTTGATCAAGAGCCATCTACCACTGTTCATACTACGGCTACTGAGGATCAAACTATATTTTTCACTGGTGAAGCCAGAGCATGACATACCAATCCCTGAGCCTACTAACGATGATGATAATTTGGGGATGATAGATTTTAGTGGTGATAAGAAAGACGATCTTGATGATGATGATGATGGAGATGATGGTGATAATAGTGAGGGTGGTGATAAAGGAGATAAGAAGGATGATGATGATGATCAGGGCGGAGATATGGGTTCAGCTGCTGGTCCTTCTGGTTCGTCGAGTACTGCTAATGTCTCCGGACCAAGTCCTGATGACTTAGTTGACTATACACCTTTAGATCCCTCTATTGAAGAAGCTTATGAGAGAGAATTCTATACAATCAAGCAAAAGATCATTGCTGAGGAGTCAGATGAAGACTTTGATCCATTTGATGATTTATAAGAGACAATAGACTACACAGACATGTTTGGGAATAGTCTTAAGGACTTATTCTAAGATATCTTGGTTGAAGAAGGGGAGATTGTTAGAGAGTCGAGTACTCAAGAAACGACTAAAAAGACAGCTGATTTAACGGGGCAAAGTGCTGTACGTCAGATCGAAAATCTTACGGTTGCTGCTCCTCCTCCGCCAGCTTATGTTCACACGTTGAGACATTCCAAACCTTTCACAGCGTACGGAAACTCAGAACCTATTATTAGTTAGGCGTACGATGCATAAAATAAGATGTATGTGATAAAGAGAAGGGGTGGAGCTATAGAGTATTATCAGGACGAGCACAATTTCCATACACTCAGAGCGTTAGATTTATATGCTATGGGTCGTGTTCCGTTTATTAACCCAAGTAATTATGGAAAAGGGAACTGGATAAGAAATATGATTTGGAGGAAGAGTAAGAGTAACTTCAAAGATTTCAAAACTGCCAAATCCAAAGTGATAGAAGATGAGACACGTATAGATCCCAATACGAACAAGCCTATGAAGATAAGGGTCTATAAGCATTCAAGATACACAAGGAAGATCCCTATACATGCTCCTGTGCCAGTTAACAACTTGTCTAAGCTAATGTGGCGGAGTTGTGAGAAGGAAACGGGACACGCGTTGATACACTATGTTGACAAATATTACCGTATCATCGACCTTGTGGATTTGCTCAAATTTGGAAGAGAAGATTTGATGAGGTTGTAGGCTTGTCCGATTGCAGCTAATGAATCTGTTCATTTCATAGCAGCACAGTTCGATTGGTTGATTACAAAGGCCCTGGACAACAAGATGTATTCTTATGGGGGCAGTTACAAGATTGCAGACATGAACTTCTAAAGGCATTGATTCTCCGAGCCTGGGGGAGATTGTAGGGATTGAACCTAGAGGCTCGAAAAATCAAATCAAAATTATAAAGATCAAGTCGCGCGAGAACCTGAAGTTGCTGCGCTAGAACTTGCATCTCGCGCGAGAACTTGGAAGTCACACGAGAACTATGCGAGAATTTCCTAGTTTAGTATAAATAGATTTTTTGTAATGTAACTTAGAGAGCTTTTGTAATTTTCTGATTTCATACTCACTTGTAAACATTCAAAGTCAGAGAGCAATAGAATCAAGATGTTTATTTACATTCGTGTTCATCATTTACTATTCAATCTTATTCCATGATGTTTACATTCCGCATTCTCATCACAAGAATTGTGCTGATCCTTACATAAAACAACAACAACACCAACAACATAACATGGGTAAAATGGCCATTTTAGAAAATTTATCATCAAAACAAACGTCCATCCACCTCAACAATATTAGTGTGACGATTTTAGTTAGGACTAATAATGTAATATTTAAAAAGTTGAGACCAATGCTTTAATATAGACATATCACATGGACCAACATAATTAATTTTGAAATTTTATTAGTTAGGGACGACTTTATAAAATAGTAATCAAGTTTCAAGATGATTATAATTTGGTCACCTATAAATTTTTATCATAATCAAATCACTAAAGTTTACTTTGACGTTTCAATCCTATATATTTAACCTAAATAGCAGGTTTGTTATCACTTTAGGTCATTCATAAATTACACATCTTTTTAAAATAAATTGAAATATTTAGATATAACAACATTATTTATATAAAACTGAATTATTTAAAAAAGTCTACAAATTATTCAAAATATATTGCAAAAAATATGAATGGTATAATTAGAACATTTTTAAAATATTAATAACCTGATTAAAACAAATAAAAGTTTAAATGATCTAATTGAAAAATTCTTATAATTTGCCTACTATTTTGTGAAAATTTTCCTATTGGTTACGTATTTACCCAACTTAAATATAAAATTACATATATTCTTTTCCTTAATAAAATAAACTACTAATTACCCATTTGATTAATGTTAATAAAATTTATTTTATAAAAAATAAATTAGTTTTTTTTTTTCGAAATGAATTGCTTCAATCATTCAAGAAAATATAATCTGAAAAGCAAATTGCTTCAAATAAGCCACGAACTTACGTCACTTTCGAAATCCACATAAAACAACTGAGAATCTCACAAAATCATATTTTATTATAAAACTTAAAACGCAATATGCATTGAATTTTTCCATATTAGACTCTGATGTGCGGTTGTTTAGTTAAAAAGCTAATTAAACGTCATTTAAACAAAAATCATTAATATTATTAATGTTTATTTTAAATCAAGTGTAATAGCTATATGATGTTTGGAGTCTATTGATGCAATAATATAGGCAATGTTGTGTTTGGAGCCTCTTTAGGTTTAACGTCTTATATGTTTGGAGGCCCTTTTTAACTATCGTGTAGTGGTGTTTGTAGCCCCACTTGTATCCTTTTCATCATATTGGCGCCCCTTTCTTGTCCACCACGTATAGTCGTATGTTGCAAAGAAGAAATACATCTAACGTTTATGAAATCCAACGAAGATAACCGAAAAGATCACCAAAAATTTATATTTTATTATAGAATTATAAATACAATTAGGCATTAATGTTATCGTCATGCAACAATTAAAAAAACACACATGATGAGAAAAATGTTCAAATACAAAGTGTATTTTTGCTACAAAGTGTGAGAAAACACAATGAGTCAAAAAAAGTCATAAAAAATTATATCTCACAATCTAAATCGAATTTCAAAAAAGTAATTCCAAGCTTTTGTTCCCCTAGAAGTACTCACTAAGAAAAAAAATAAAAGAAAAATAAAAAAAATTAACGTTTTTTTATTGTGTCATTTATGAAAGACAAAATGACGTCATTGTGTCATAAAAGACACAATGAATTTTTTTATTTTTATTATTTTTTTCTGAAAGAGGACGTCGAGAGGAACAGCGACTCTGAAGTACTTTTTTGAAATTCGATTTAAATTGTGAGATATAATTTTTTTTGTGACTTTTTAAACCTCATTGTGTCTTCTCACACTTTGTAACAAAAAATACAATTTGTAGAATAAACTCACCAGTTAATAAATACAACGATATATAATAATTGATTAGAAAACACAGTTGATGTTAAATATAAACAATCAATTTTAGGATGATAGATGAACATTCGTTGGTTTGCTTGGGAGGTTATCGCAAGATGTTAATCGATTGAATCTGATCCTATTTTTGATGCTTATATTGTAATAACATTTTCTTTTGGAATAGCAACACTAATGCAGTTTGTTTTGGTTTTTTTGGTTTTCTAGTTGCCCTTGGTTCGATGATGTTGAATATTTGCTTTTCAAACAGTGATCGGGAGTTCATAGGTTAAGCACTAATTATATTCTAAAATTAACATGTTTTTTTGCTTTCCATTCTGTTCGATGATGAGGTGTAAGCCACATTTGAGAGTTCTTTTGGTGCTAGATCTGGTTTTCGTGTGTTTTCATTTCGGAATAGCAATAGTAAATACACTTTGTTTTATGTCCTTTAATTTTTGGTCGTTGTTGGCTGGATGTTGTTTAATATTTTCTTTTCAAAATTAGCTTTTGGATTTGTGTTGTTTGAGGTGTTCTTGGCTATTGATTTGTGATTTTGTTGACTACCATCATTTGAATTCTGCTTGGGTTAGTCTTGTCGGATATCTAGCTGCGGTGGGTCTGCGATTGTGGACTACTGGATTGTGGTTGGGTATAGATGTGTGTGTGGTACGGTTTGCTAGCTTCTGTTGAACACCCGGGTTCGTGTCTTCACTTAATGATGGTGAGTTCAGTCTCGTCCAAATTTGGTTTTGGGGTTTGGTGATAAAGTTGGCCGGATCTGAAACGGATTGATGATGATGAGCGAGTTGCTATTGCTAAATCCGTGGTTTGATTCTAGTTTCTTGTTGGTGATAGCTTGGGGTGTCAATATTCATAATCTGATCAATGCTGTCAAGCGTTTGTTTATCTAAAACATTGTAAAACTTGTGCGGCGCTGTTTATTTATAAAAAGTAATCGTTGTTTGGTGTGGCACTGGCTTGAAGCCACAACGACTCGTTTAAAGAACATTCTACAAATATAGTTGTATAAAAAGTAAAGGTTGATTACCCACTACTTACTATTAACAAACTTACTATGACACTTGTTTGTAAAGTTAACTATTACCATTATAGTGCTTTAGTGTGTTGCTCTTGAACATCAATGCATTAGTGGTTTAAAGAACATTCAACAAATATAGTTGTATTCAACCTTCTTAAAATTATATAAGATACGATTTCAACAATTTTATGAAAGAAATTATGTCAACAAATGTCAACTAGCCATCACGTATGTTACAAGACAACTACAGTATATATATGATCAAGAGTCCTGCAAGACTTTGGCCTCATCTTTGGTAGCATCTATCATGAATATGTTATAAACTATACGTTGACAGCACGTAGCATCTCCTTGCTCCCGCCAATCAATGATAGAACCGTTGCTGCAATATGCTTTGGGCTGAGGCCAGCCTCCTCAATCTGGTCAGATTGAGCCCCATGTTCGATATATCTATCTGGTAGCGTCATTGCTCTCCACTGTAATCAGTCAAAGATAAATTAAGTCGAGATTAATGTTAGTCATTAAGAACTCATAATATATGTACGCGTGTTGTCAATGTAATACCTTGAGGTTTCCATCAAGTAATCCATTTAAGGCCAAGAAATGAGAAACATGAGAGCTAAATCCTCCTATAGAGCCTTCTTCGATGGTGATGAGGACCTCATGCTCATTTGCTAGTTGTTTGATCAAGTTTCCATCAAGTGGCTTGCAGAATCGCGCATCTGCTACAGTCACAGAGATACCAATGTTTTGAAGAAGTTCACTTGCTGCTAAACAACTTTGTACTATGGTTCCATATCCCAATAAGGCCACTCTACTTCCCTCTTTAATCACCCTTCCCCTTCCAACCTATTTCAAATATTAGGATATTCAAATCAAGATTCAATAACTGTCACATATACAATGTGCAAAATATCATTTTTTTCTACATAAAGTGTGGTACCTCTATTGGGATTCCTTTGTTATTTGGTGGGAGTAAGGAGCCTATGCCGTTGCCTCTCGGGTACCTAAAGCAGCTAGGACGATCATCGATGGCTGCAGCTGTCGCGACCATATGCATGAGTTCGGTCTCATTTGAAGGAGCCATCACAACCATGTTTGGTAAACAAGCCATGAATGTTGTATCAAATGCACCACAGTGGGTCGGACCATCTGCTCCTACCAAACCAGCCCTATCCATAGCAAATCTAACCGGAAGCTTTTGAAGATCAACATCATGAACCACCTGCATCATCAAGTTCAATAATTTGAGTAATCCATCATATATATTGTACAGTATCATTTCTTGTAATTTCACCATTAAAATTAGCCAATGATCTTACTTGATCATAACCTCTTTGTAGGAAAGATGAATAAATAGCGCAAAATGGTTTCAGCCCTTCTGTTGCTAAACCTGCAGCAAAGGTGACCGCATGCTGCTCGGCTATGCCAACATCAAAACACCTCGTCGGAAACTCTTTCTGGAATGCGTTAAGCCCTGTGCCGCCTCCCATAGCCGCGTGAATAGCAACTATCTTGTCATCTTCTTTCGCTTCAGCAACCAAAGAGTCCGCAAAGTATTGTGTATATGAGAGTGTATTGGTCCTATTCTTAACTTGTTTTCCAGTTTTAGTGTCAAATTTCACAACACCTATACATAAAATATCTAATTAGCAAGAATTACCATTTTCATATGTTATATGTTTCGCTGATCTAGAACTCGTCATACCATGCATTTTATCTGCAGCAACTTCAGCTGGCGGGTAACCTTTGCCTTTTTCGGTAACAATGTGGACTAGAACAGGTCCTGGAGCTGGCATGGACTTGATCTTATCGAAAACATAGACAAGATCTTCGAGACTATGTCCATCTACCGGACCAATGTAGTAGAGCCCGAGCTCTTCAAACATTGAGGCCCCTTGACCACCAACCATGCCTTTTACAAGAGAATCCATTTTTGCTGCAACTTCATGTGTTTTGTCCCCCAATTGCTTTGTTACTCCCTGTCAATCACAAACATGTTGAGACATGGTAATTTGATATTTCTATTATTCACACAAGTTAAAGTGATTCAAATGTAACATAGTTCCATCTAATTTAGTCTCTACTTTTTTATGTAATATACTTTGCAGCAATTTTTACCCATTTTAGAAATTAATGTCCACTTTAAAGCGCATATGATCTTTTATAAACTTGTATTGTTAAGTAACATCTTTGGGATTCATGCTATAAGATAATTAAAAATGCATGTAGATGTTGTACCTTTGCGGCTTCACGTAGCTGGCGAAACTTCCTGCTGGTTTGCAGCCGTGTGAGGGATCGACTGAGGGCGCCAACGGGCGGTGCAGGACCGTCGAGAGTGGCTGTGGGCAAGGAGACTTGGCGGTTGTCATTCAAGACTATGATGAGATTGGAGTCGAGGTAACCCGCATTATTCATAGCCTCATATGCTTGTCCTGCAGTCATGGCTCCATCACCAATCACTGCAATTACATGGTTGTCCTTTCCTAGCAAGTCTCTACCAACAGCCATTCCTGTTGGGCAATTCAAAAAAATAGGAAACATTGAAGAGTTAAATTTTATATTTGTTAGTTTTTATCACAAGAACATATCATCTTTCCATTTTGAGATTTGTTCTAGTAATATGAAATTCATATATTTAATAGTTTGCAAAAACAGATTTACAAACGATAGTTCCTCATAAGGCTGCAAACGAACCGAACGAACACGAACAAGGCCTTGTTCGTGTTCGTTCATTAAGAAATATACTTGTTCATGAACTGTTCACGAACACTTACCGAAGGAGATTTTTTGTTCATGTTCGTTCATTAAGAAAATGAACATGTTCATGAACTGTTCACGAACACTTACCGAACGCAAATTAACATAATCAAAAGCAAACAAACACACACAACTGTTTATGAACATGACGAACACCAAGAAACTCATGAACACAAACAAATACAAATGATTATAGGTTTATTTTAGAATAAATTTTATATTTTTATTACAAACATTACACAAAATCAATCAAAAATAAATAAGTACTTAATATAAATATCAAAAAATACTTGATATAATAGTCATAAAAATAACTCACACAAAAATAAAAATATAAACGAACATATTAACGAACACATTATCAAACGTTCACGAACGGACATTAACGAACACATTATCGAACGTTCACGAACATAAATGAACGAACGCGGCTTGTGTTCATATTCGTTCGTTTAACTAAATGAACGGAATTTTCTTGTTCATGTTCGTTCATTTATTAAACGAACGAACATAAACGAACTTCCCGTCGAACGGTTCACGAACTGTTCGCTGAACGTTCAGTTCGGTTGCAGCCCTAGTTCCTCAAATAAAATAAAAAACAACTCCTCATATTAAATTTACTTTAAGTCAAACAAAACAGTGGTTAAAGCAAATTTATAAATAATAAATAAATAAGTAGATGTTGGTGAAAGGTAGAGTTTGGTTTAATTGTAAAATTATTTTAGCTAATGTTGTATCTCCCCTTGAGTTTAAGGCTTCAATCCCCGTCCAAGATGTTGGTGTTATAAGAAGTATAATAACATTCATCATTTAAAAAAAAATTAAATGTTTGCGCTAGGAGTCATAATTTAGTGAGTCCATTTTTTATGTTTCTCTCTCAGTATTGAATAGTATGCATAAACTAAATTGTAATTGTATACCTATTTAAGTTCTACATTTAAATTAATATGTATATTATTTTATTTTTAATTTTTACTAATGTTTTTCATTATTTGTTTTTCCTTTATTTCTAAGTATATGTTTTAAAAGTTATTTTTAATATTTTACAGGTTAGTCACTTACTAAATATCAATTTATAACTTGATTTTTAAGTTATTTTTAAGTTCTACATTGAAATATCTAATTATTTTTTAATTTTTACTACTAACTTTTTTCAAAAGCATATTATATACAGCCTTTTAGACTAGTATCAAATATATACTTATAATAACTGGGTTTTATTCAACGTTCCTTCTCTGAAGATTATCGATACTTAAAACAAGTTGCGTGTATGCATGTTTTATTTTTATACTTTAAAATAAAAAGAAAAGTCATTCAACATGAAAAGCATCGAAAAGATATACATCATTTTTGTATAATTGTATATAAGAATTATGATTAATCATTATTAGAAATGATACTTTATGTGTAAACATCCAAGTATTTAAATTCTCATCTTATAACACTTCATAAGTTTTAACCAATTAAGTATTATTTTAGTGTGGGTATATGTATATATAGTTGCATTATACGAATTTCAAAACAAACATATTTCAATTTCTGAAAGTCAATAGGTCCAAAAATATGTTTCACGATATTCAATAAAAATTACATAAATAGTACTTCTAATATGGTCATATTATAATTCCATTTTTATTTAAAAAATTTACAAACTTAATTCAATCATTTAACAATTTAATCATATCCGCTAGATGTTCTAAAGACAAACATGCAATAAGATAAAAAATATATATATATATAGGGATCATTTATTCAATTTTCTCATTAAATAATACGTCTACTTGATTTTCTTTTTATGTTATTATTATTTTATATGTATGTATAACAATTTTAAAATAATTAAAATCATATGATAATAAACATGAGGATCTCGTTTTTCAAATATAGGTGGCTGAAAAGGAATAGTTTATGCTTGATATAAAAAAATGTAACTTTTGTTATAAGTTATGAAAATGATTACTTTTCATCGGGTCATTAAAATTATAACTTTTTGTCATAAATTATTAACATATACTGTTAATTTTATATGACATATAAAAGAGCTTCGAAGAGAATAACTATTTCATAAATAACAGTTTAAATTAAGGAAAAAGTTTTTACTATCCAACTATGTGATATAGATATAAGGACCTACATATAAATTCAGTGGTATACACATGAAATTCTTTGATATGATTTTTAGAACACACATGTTATATTGGTTTATATATGTAAGTTAAATTATTTGTTTCGATTATATCATTTTAAATAGCCATCAGAATCTAATTTATAGAGATCCTTTTAATATCTTTTTTTCATAAATGCTATCCATTGATTGAAGGATTTATAAATATACTAAAAATAAGTTTATAAAACAAAACAGTTCTTGATTTACCTAAACCAGCAGAAATGCTAGTTGAGCTATGGCCTGCACCAAAAGCATCATGAACACTCTCGTCTCTTTTAGGGAAGCCAGCGAGTCCACACGTTTGTCGAATCGTTCTCATTCTCGACCTCCTTCCGGTCAATATTTTGTGAGGATAGGCCTAACGTAAAACGAGTTAACACATTTTTGTTTAACAAAAAATATTACAATGCAAATAAAACAATTAAATCTTGTAATTACCTGATGGCCAACATCCCAGATGATTTTGTCTTCGGGAGTGTTGAAAACATGATGGAGTGAGACAGTTAACTCGACAACCCCTAGGCTCGAACTCAGGTGACCACCGGTCTTTGACACCGTATACACGATCTCTTCCCGGAGTTCATCGGCTAATTTTACGAGCTCCTATAATCATGAAAACTGTGAACTCATTTTTTTTCTGTGTCATAAGCTAACAAAACAAGTCCTTTTCATGTCCTGTTATTTTCATATTATGAATCAGGACACCACGTGATACATGGAAATACCAATAGTGAAATGGATTTTGACATGTAAAGTTGAGAAAACATGTTGTGTTTGAAAATTTAATTACTAAATGTCTTTTTTTTTTCAATAACGACTCACACATATATCTAATCATACTCATAATCGATCCTATATTAAATATTAATAAATGTTTAATCTTATGAAATTACCTCGAGACAAAGATTTTTCATATGGATAGGATAATTAATGGTATCCAAGATAGGAGTTTTGGGTTTCTCCCCTGTGAACTTAAGGGTAGTTGGTGTAGACCCATTCATAATTGTCAGGTCCTCATGTTCATTGGTTGCATTGTCTTTTGCAACAGCTACGATTCCCATAAACTACAAAAACCAGAGATAAATACCATCAAAATATGTTTTTTGGTGGTAATAAATTTTTTTGCTGTGGAAAAAGAAAAAAATCAATATATGTTTTTTAGTAGAGCTAATATAATCATATTAACTTTTCATACTTTGTCTTTATTCTTTAATAACTATTATATCTTATCTTTCATAATTTTAACACTCAACCTTTAACGAGAACAACTTACTAAGCAAATATCCTCTTGAGCACCGCTCAAATATGTACATGCATGTAAAATAAATGTGTCCTAGGATGATAATTCCATTAATATAAAGAATTAACTACTGCTTTCTAACTAATTAACACCTTATTTAGTAATTAAAGCAAAAATACTAATAAGTATTAAACAGATGTAATAAACATTCTTGATTTCTTGCATATTGTGTGCAGAGCTTGGAGCCTCTAACTATAGGACTACTTCATGAAAATTTCATAATTTGAAAAGAAGAGGCAAGATAGTTAAAAAAGTTTTCTTTGTAGTTTTATCTTTGATATGTGTTACTGTACGTGTCTTTTAAAATCGAATACAAAAAAAGGCTACCCTAAGAAACATATATTACAAATATATCAACTCAAAACAAAAGATGAACACACAAACGATTGGAACCTTTCGTTTGTTTGATGGCATGATCGGGTTGGAAGATGAATTAAGAAGACTAGAAGAAGTGTAACCATTTTGAGCTATGTGCACAAATCCACCCTTCAATGCGCCACACAAAGCCATCTCTTGGTGTAATTCTTAGAAACACCAAAGAGAAAATGAAAGTGTTTTGGGAATTGATTTGTATTTGTGAAGAGGACTTAGAGCCTTTTATAGACCATTCAAGAGTGAAGATGCCCTTGAGGAACTTAGCTTTTGGTATAATTGTACAATCAATTAATTTTAGATGTTAGTTTCAATTGGAAAATAGTCAAACTAGACCACCTGACACGTTCGCAGAAATCAATATTAAACAAGTTGTTTTTTTGTTAAGTACATTTTTGGGTGAAAATTATAAAAATTTTGCTGCTCTAAGAACAATCGATAGTTATTCAGTTGATTACACTTCGTATTTTATATGCGTTATATATTGGTCATTTTTATACAGTGGCTTACGATTATAATTGAACAATTTAGACGCGCCTTTTTGATTGAATATTTAGGTGCACCGCTGTAACTAATTTAAAGTATGTGGCACAAATAGTTTAGAGGCGCTTTTGTAATAGACCATGTACACACATCATTGTGACTAGTTTAGTTGCATATTTTTAATTAAAAGGGTATCAACACTTTTAAAGTTATCTTTTAATTGTATAGCAATCTTATACATAATTCAATATAGTTATTGATTTTCATTTTATAACTTTTCAAAACTAATATATAGTGTAAGAGTTAACTTGAAGGCTAATGTAATCAAAGTTCTCTCAGCATGCACACTGAAGTACAAAGGAAGTTACTTCGAAAGATTTGACAAAAGTATTAACAAATTCTTTAAGTGTCAAATATTCCGAAGCCAAAGACCATTTTCTTTCGAAGCAAAAAATGAAGTCTTTCGAAGTTTCAATACAAATTCTTTCGAAGCCAAGGGACTGATTTCTCCCAAAGAGAGAGAAGAGATCCTTTCTTTGATATGTTTTTGAAAAAAGTTGAACCACTTTCCGCTGCAATATCTGAATACTCACCAACTTATACAAGTTGGTAGATATCTCTATACTTTTGTCAACCGTAAATTAAGGTCTTAGAATCTGTAATTTTCTACTTTGTACTTTTATTCTTTTTGTAATATATAAGGATGTGAGCTATGACATGTCATAGTCACTAGTCAAAAGACAATCTGTTTTTTGACTTTACATTGATCTTGTTGCCTAAATTAGTGTTCCAGCTGCCATGCAAAGTATGGCCGGCTGTAGGAAGTAGCATAAAGTATCTCAGGTACCAGTCCTTAGGACTAAGCCTTGTAACAATTATAAAACACTTGAGAATAATATACATTATTCTTGAAAACCAAATACTTGTGTTCTTACTCTTGTTCATTGTTTCATAAGTCGGTTCCCTATTTGATCTGTTAAGTGTTATTTGTTCTCTTCAACCTTGTGAAACTGTTGCATTACCACCCTTCACCGGTCCTGCATATAGTATATAAAGTTATTTATGTTAAAAAAATCGATGTAACTAGATTAACACAAAAATTAACAATGGATGATATTACTTTTTTCGCTTTCAATACTTTTTGGTGATTCTAATTACAATATTATGATCATCACAATTGTAACTATTAAAAGCGTATCATCAATGGTTTAAAATCACTTACCATAATTTTTATGAAAATATCTCTTTTATTGATGTAGATTCTTAACACATACAAATAGAAATATACATATATACATGCATGGCTACACACATACATATATTCATATACGTTTATGTAGCAATACATACACAGATGTATACATGTTTATATGTATATATACATATATGTATGTGTATATGTATACTTACATACTTATATACATATATGTATATGTTTTATACACATATGCATACACTAGGTTTAGTAAGCCCGTGTATTACATTGATTGAATAAATAAACTATTAAATACAATCAATATTTATTAATTAGTTATTAACAAAATTAATTAATTATAAAATGAATTTTGATATTAGATCTCTATCTCAATTTATTAAAAAATTATTTTTAATCTCAAAAAGAATTAAAAAATATTTTTAGTAATTAATGTAATTATTTAATAGGAGAGAGAAGCGGGAAAATTTTGGTGAAGATGAATGTGGTGGTGCCAAGTGTGCTCTTTAGTTACTCTTTTATTAGAGTAGGGAGACGAGATGTATACACACACACACAGACACACACACACACATATATATATGTATGTATGTATATACACATACATATGTATGTATATATGTACATATATACATACATACATATACATATATATATATATATATATATATATATATATATATATATATATATATATATATATATATATAGGGGAGGAATCCCTTAAAAACCATGTTATAAATGAAAATTATAAAAATCAGATATATATATATATATATATATATATATATATATATATATAGGGGAGGAATCCCTTAAAAACCATGTTATAAATGAAAATTATAAAAATCAGGGGTTACATATACGTAAATGCGTGTCACAGAGTGTACAACTAAGAGTTACGTACATGCAACTCATAAAAGCTACGTATATGTAAGTCGTTTCATCATCATCGTCGTTCCTTTGAGTTTATATTACAAAATTTATAATTACCTCAAAAAATAAGGTTGAAGTTTACTCAAATATCTTGTTGGATCAAGTTATGAATTAACAAGGCTCTTCTGGTGATCGACAGATGACAGATGTAAAATCTAAGTCAACTATCTGCTAACAAGCACAAATACTTTGAGTAAAAGTAATGACACAAGAGATTTTTTCAAAATATTCACTTGATTAACTATTCTAATTACAATGAGTAATAACAGTAGGTAACAAGTGGGCAAATAAGCTGACCTCAAAACTATATTAGTGTGGGGTGATCATACTAAAAAAGCTAACACTTAGACACAATCACTTTACATCTATTCTAGATTCAAATTAACATATGTACAACATGGACAAGCAATCGACACTTTAGAGATCGGTAGATTTAGTAAAATGTTGTTCCCAGTGGCAGAACATTGTTCACCAAATCCTTCATGTTGTGCCAAGATAGTCTGAATAGATCATATTCTTTGACCTCAATCTTTCCAGCACCAGAAAAGGCTAGACAGAAGGAATTGGTTGAGGAATCATAACTTCAATGGGGTGATAATATCTTGAATGCTCAATCGAGTTACATGTAGAACATCCTCTTCTTTGTCTCCACTTGGTTCTACCTCAACTTTGTTCCCAATCTTTATCTTAAGAATAAATACCATTAATGTGTACTTGTCAGGCATACCTTCATATTCTTTGATCAAGGAGAACATCTTCTATAGGTCTTCAAAGTTAGGATTTAGAATTCTAACTCAGTCAAAAAGAAGGACTTGAACCTATTCTTTCTTTCAATGAATTACCTCTCAGCTTTCAAATCATATCCCTGGTTCATAATGTTTGTACCACCACATTCTGAGTGTTCATCTTGGTCAGATTATAAGATTTCTTTTTCAGCAGATTGTTTAGGATTGTCCCAATCTCTTCTTATTCGTTTGACAGCTATAATGATTATCACTTCATCTTTCAAAAGATCTGATTGAGTGTTTGTTGGAGACTTAACTACTTGAGATGCTTGTTGGATTAATGGAGATACCTACTCGATAGTTGGAGTAGTTTGAGTGGTAGAAAGAGAAGATTGCAATTGAGTGCTAAGTGTAGGATCAGTAGATGTGTTGGCTTCAGCAGCTTTAGATTCTCTTAATTTTCTTCTTTATTTTGAAGCCTACATTGACTTGTAAATTTTCATGAACACCTTCTCTACTTTCTTTGCCTCAGAATCATTGTTGATGTTCCTGAGCCTTAGTCTAGTTGTGACCTCTCGTGTATTTGTTAAGTAGTCATTATTAATCCCGTTATTTCTTATAAGGATTCGTTTTGTTATTAATACAATTCCAAGGTTTCGTTTGTAAATTCTTGATGTAATTTAATGCATGGATAATTAATATTGTTAATAATAATAATAATAAACATAAAGGAAAATATCAATATTAGTAATAATAATAAAATGATAAATAATACTAAGAAGGTGTTTAATCTTGATAATAAATGAAAACAAACAAGTTTAAAATTTGGGCATAAAATAATAATATGTAAACTACAGGGACTAAAACTGTAATTTAGTTTAAACTAGAAATAAAACTTTGGATTAAAAGGTGTAATATTAAAACCTCAGGGACCAAAGGTGTAAATTGTAAAACCCAACCCCAAACACCCCGATTTTCCGGTGGGAGCTCCGGCCGAGCTCCGGCCACCCCCCAATCGGTCGATATACCCGAATTTAATTCAATTAAACCACACCATTACAATCGCGCAACCGTTTCGAACTTGAACACGCACCTTAATTTCGTTTAGACGTCGGTTATGAACCCAATCGGTTTGAATAACCGAAGCTTTTAATCATAGAGTCGTTCGAACATTAAAACTCTATAATAATCAAATTAAATGTATCTTAATCGAATGTTTAACTAATCCTAAGCGACTATCGAACTCAATTCCACCTGAAACACACTGGAACCACTCGAAAAATTCCCTCTCTTCATCGCGACTACAACGCTAGTGTTCATCACCATTCTGTCGATATTAACTGAAATTGACAGAGGGCTTTCGTTCATCAAGATCCTTGGAAGCTTCCTGTGCAACGAATTTGGATAATATCAACGTTTGCATCACGAACACTACCCAACCTTGTTTGCGACTGTTCTTCGACTTGTAGCATCGATTTCTCACATCTTTCAGGTAATTAAACACACACACATACTCGGTTTTCTTTGAGGATCAAAAGCCCTATGTTTATTACAGGAATTATATTAGAATTCATGTTCAATTAGGTTGAAATCGAATCTAGGGTTTATGTGGAATTGGGGGTTTTCTTTGAATTTGTGTTTTTAAGAATTAAAACCCATCTTCTATCAGGCATAGGCGCCCTAGCCTAATGGTAAACCACTCCCATGCCATCCTTGAGGTCCCGGGTTCGAACCCGGGCACCCTCAAACCTTTTTTTTAAGGCTTTTCAGCCTTTAAATAAATTATGAAATTTTTTTATAATTGTAAAAATTATTTTTGTAAACTTTAAATATTTTTAAAGACACCAAATTATTTTCTGTAAAATTTTAAACTTAAATAATTAAATATTCTTTAATAAAACATTTTTAACAAAGGTTATTCTTGGATTATTTCTTATAAAATGGATTTTAAATAATAGTTTAAATTAGTAAATTATTATTGGCCAACACGTTAATTATTGTTTAATCATGTTATTTTAAATAATTATAAAAATCTATTTACATCATATATTTAAACTTTACAAATTATTATAAAGGATTTAATTTCTTTTCCCCATATTAAATTACCTAAATGGGATATTTCTTTTCATTGGATTAAAATATATTTAATTTCATTAGCTAACCCTATTTACTTATAAAAACCCCAAATTCCCATTGAAACCCTAGTTCACGTTAATTCGTTAATATTACCTCCAAACTTATTCTTGAAATATATACGTAGGTAACTTGTAAAAGGAATCGTTGGAGCACCGTTTATTTATTGATATCATCTTATATATTTATCAAGTGAGTTTTCCATGTGAGTTTTCCATGCCCCTTTTTACTTTATTTCACACCTTTTGGGGTGAAACATGTTAACTTTATGAACTTGCACTTGTAAACATCTTGATACTTGTAAATGCACGAGCAATTCATTTATAAACTTTGTCATGGTTATTTGTAATATTGTGAGCTTTATATGATGAATATTATATGTTGACAATCATTAACTATTGCTAGCCTGGCGACGTCATAGATCTATGGGCCTGACAAGCCTATTTGGTGCTAAAGCCGAGGTTATTGCCGGCTCCTAGTGTCGTATTCTTGAGCACTATGGGAACCAAGTACACTTAGCTAATCGTTAAACTTGTAAATGATATTCTTGGTCAAGGTTTGATTGTAGCTATATGTTATCTATAAACTTGCTTATTTCGTAACCATTGACATGAATTGCTACTTATAAACTTTTATATATATATATATATATATATATATATATATATATATATATATATATATATATATATATATATATATATGTATGCTTAACCCATGGAAACTCACCAACTTTTAAAGTTGACCCTTTTATTTTTAACATGTTTCAGGAAATGCACAAGGTTGATGATTATCTTTTGAAGCATGCTTACACCTAGGTTTTGGACCTAGGAAAAATAAATAAAATAACTTGAGACTTGAAAGTTGAACTTTGTTTATTTTTGTTTGTTGAGACATTTGGTTGTAATGTTTATTTCAACTTATGAATTTTTATATTTACAATTTATGGTAGTGTTATGTGGCTGTGAACAATCTTAACCCTCACATCTCGACGTTTCCGCCGTTAAGGTTGGGGTGTGACAGATTGGTATCAGAGCCCATAACTATAGGGATTTAGGTTATTAGAAATGGTGACCTAGACTATAGTTGATGCATGAACCTCATAAGAAAAATCTTTATGATCTTGTAATATACCTTGTTGCATGCTACATAATGCTACTTGTTAAGGATGGCCTCTTGATGTGCAACTTGATGCCTTTAGTTAGGATTGCCTTATAATTGAGAAACTTGGTTGCCTTGTCCTCTCTAAAACTTAATCTTAATCCTTTATTCTCTCGACGATGAAATATCTTAAACTTATTCTCGACGACACGGGGGAACGTAAGCTTTATATCAAAAGGTTCAAATCCTTAGACTTTATGACTAATCTATGAAAATCTCATCAAGGTTTTAATTCCATGAACCTAAAGAAATATTGTGTGACACATAGACACCTGTATTCTGGATTTCCTGGAAAAAGCCTTCGGGCTAAGGTAAGCATTTCGCATAAATCCCGTGGGACTAGTTATGCTTACCTGGGGATTTCTAGGATGAGTGATAAACTATGGTCAATATACACAAGTTTCTAAGGCAATTGGAGTTAACTCACCTTGACGTGTCAACGTTTCCAAATGGTAATGCGTACCAAATGGAATCATTCCATGTGTGTTTTACAAGTCTTGAAAAATCTTTGTTGATTTATTATCTTCTACCTCCAAATTTCTGTGACTAACTTATTTTATATCCAGCATCTCTCGTCATCATGGAAAGCGTGGTAGCTCCGACCGCAAATTAGCCGCCATGATTGCCCGTCAAATGGCTGCCGTCATTCCGACCATGGTTGCCGAACTGAGTAGCACCTTGATGACCAACGCTAGTAACAACACTAATGGCAATAGGCAAGGAGAGAATAGTGCAAATCAAGGAAGAAACAACCAACCCTGCACGTTTAAGCACTTCAACTCGTGCAAACCCACTAGCTTTAGTGGGAAGGAAGGAGCCACTGGACTTCTCGAGTGGTTTGAAAGCATGGAGAACACCTTCATCAACTGTGAGTGTCCCGAGGCACTCAAAGTCCGTTATGCCACAAGTGTTCTTCAACAAAGAGCACTTACGTGGTGGAATAGTGAGAAGAGGAATCGTGGTGCTGATGCTGTGTTGGCACTCACTTGGGAAGAATTCAAGAACATTCCATCCAAAAGTTCTGCCCGAGAAGTGAGTTGCAAAAGCTGGAGGAGGAGTTTTGGAATCTCAAGCAAGATGGTGGAGATCATTTGGCCTATTCAACTAGGCATCACGAGTTGGGCATCCTGTTGCCTCACATGGTTGACACTGTTCCTAGGAACATTGAGAAGTTCATCAAGGGGGTGCCACCTCAAATCCAAGATGCCGTGGTGGGAAGTAGACCCACAACCTTGGAAGATGCCATTACCATCACCGCTCAACTCACTGAAAACCATATTCGAGCGGGCACCTTGTCTGTCAAAGGGGCTAAAAAGACTGAAAAGGCGGTCCCTGAAGCAGCTAAGGACAATAAGAATGAACCGTCTTACAACAACAAGAAACACAAGTTCACACCGGCGCGTAATTTCGCTGTGGCTACACCCAAGGTACCTCAAAGACAACCCGCTCCTGGTACACAAGCACCTGCTGCTAGAACCTATGCTGGTCCTCTACCATTGTGCAATGTCTGTAAGTATCATCATGCGGGTAATACCCCGTGCCGTATCTGTACACTGTGTGGTAAGTATGGACACTTGGTGGCTACTTGTCACCGTGCACCAAACAATACTGCGTTAGTTGCTAATCGTGCTTGCTACAACTGTGGGGAACCTGGTCATTTTCGCCCACAATGCCCTCGTCTTGCGGGTAACGTACCACAAGCTCGAGGACGTGCCTTCAACATCAATGCAAACCAAGCACAAGCTAACAACGATGTGGTGAACGGTATGTTACATCCAACCCCAACTTTATGATCCAAGTTCTTTTGTTGCTTTATCTGTATCGTTAAACGTCTTTAAAAACTGAACAGGTATGTTCCTTATTAATAATTCTTATGTCTACGTTCTGTTTGACTCTGGAGCCGATAAGAGTTTTGTCTCGATAGAATTTGAGCCTATACTTGCTAAGCCACATACGAAACTAGAAAGACCTCTTACTGTCGAAGTCGCCGATGGAGAACCCATCACCGTTGATGTCGTTATTCGTGATTGCATTTTGAGCCTAAACGAGCATGATTTCTTTATCGACCTTATTCCTATGAAACTTGGAAGCTTTGACGTTATCATTGGCATGGATTGGCTAGCCAAACATCATGCTGAAATTATTTGTTTCGAGAAATGCATTCGAATTCCTTTGCCTTCGGGGGATACATTGAAAGTATTGGCGAAAAATCATCCAAAGGACTCAAACTCATGTCATGTACTCAAGCCCGAAAATGTCTAAGCAAGAATTACATGGCTTTCTTGGCTTACGTGGTCAACACGAAAGTCAAAGGGAATGATCTTAAGGATGTCCCGATTGTACGAGACTTTCCTGAAGTGTTTCCCGATGACCTTAGCGGTTTACCTCCCGTGCGTGAAGTCGAGTTTAAGATCGATTTAATTCCGGGAGCAAACCCTGTGGCTAAATCACCATATCGACTTGCACCGTCAGAATTGCAAGAGCTGGCTAGTCAACTTCAAGAACTGTCCGACAAGGGCTTTATCCGACCTAGCTCATCGCCTTGGGGTGCACCTATTCTGTTCGTGAAGAAGAAAGATGGATCATTTCGTATGTGCATCGATTATCGTGAGCTTAACAAACTTACCATCAAGAACCGCTACCCTCTTCCTCGCATCGATGATCTTTTTGACCAACTTCAAGGAGCTGCTATTTTCTCAAAGATTGACTTACGTTCTGGCTATCATCAATTACGAGTTCACGATGATGATATCCCAAAAACTGCGTTCCGTACCCGATATGGACACTATGAGTTCATGGTGATGCCCTTTGGTTTAACGAATGCTCCTGCTGTCTTTATGGATCTCATGAATCGAGTATGCAAGCCGTATCTAGACAAGTTCGTGATTGTCTTTATTGACGACATACTTATCTACTCCAAGTCCAAAACCGATCACGAACATCACCTGCGACAAGTTCTTGAGCTATTGAAGAAAGAACAACTATACGCAAAGTTCTCAAAGTGCGAATTTTGGCTTGAGGAGGTCCAATTTCTAGGACACGTGGTGAATAGTCAAGGAATTCACGTTGACCCTGCAAAGGTGGAAGCTGTGAAAAATTGGTGTGTTCCCACAACTCCAACCGAGGTTCGTTCTTTCCTTGGTCTTGCTGGGTATTATCGACGTTTCATTGCCAACTTCTCTCGAATCGCGAAACCGCTTACTTCCTTGACCCAAAAGAATAAACCATTCGAATGGGGGTCTGAACAAGAGGGAGCCTTTGAATCCTTAAAGCACAAGTTGTGTAATGCTCCTATATTGACCCTTCCCGATGGGAACGATGATTTCACCGTATATTGTGATGCATCTAAACAAGGCCTTGGTTGTGTTCTCATGCAACGAGGAAAGGTCATAGCATATGCATCGAGACAATTGAAGGTCCATGAGGTGAATTATATGACACATGATCTTGAACTTGGTGCTGTGGTTTTTGCCTTAAAGATTTGGAGGCATTACCTTTATGGGACGCAATGTATAGTCTACACCGATCACAAAAGCCTACAACACGTCTTCAATCAAAAGGATCTCAACATGAGACAACGACGTTGGGTTGAGTTGATTAGTGATTATGATTGTGACATTCGTTACCATCCTGGAAAGGCAAATGTCGTAGCCGATGCACTAAGTCGTAAGATTCATAATAAGATGATCTCGTTTCAAGAAATTCGCGATCGACGACAATGGTTTGATATCTTGGGAGAATTTGATACTGAGATTCGTCTGGATGTTAATGAGACTACGGTGCTGCTACAAAATTTGAGGATTGAGAATGACATCGAGACTTGTATCATGGAGGCTCAACAAGCGGTTCAAGAAGGAGGAAAAATGGGAGAGGAATTGGAGTACAATCTTCGAGCTCAACTAGAAACGAAACCCAATGGGTTGATGTATTTCTTGAATCGAATTTGGGTTCCAAACCGTGATAATCTTCGTACCTTTATCATGAATGAAGCTCATCAAACTCGTTACTCAATTCATCCTGGTTCCGATAAGATGTATATGGATCTGCGTGGTCAATACTGGTGGCCTGGAATGAAGAAAGACATAGCAACTTACGTAGCTAAGTGTCTTACGTGTACAAAGGTTAAAGCTGAACATCAACGTCCTAGTGGATTGCTTGAACAACCCGAGATTCCCATGTGGAAATGGGAACACATATCCATGGACTTCATAACCAAACTACCTCGCACCTCTCGTGGTCATGATAGCATATAGGTGATTGTTGACCGATTGACCAAGTCGGCACATTTCATACCCATACGTGACACTTACAAAACGTCAAGGTTAGCTCGTATATACATTGATGAGATTGTGAGTCGTCATGGCGTACCTTTGCATATCATATCCGACCGCGACGCTCGTTTCACTTCGCACTTTTGGTCGTCTATGCAAGAACTTTTGGGTACACAACTGGATTTAAGCACGGCTTACCATCCTCAAACGGACGGTCAAACCGAGCGAACTATTCAAACCCTAGAGGATTTGCTACGTCTTTGTTTCCTTGACTTTGGTGGTGACTGGGATACGCATTTACCTCTCGCGGAATTTTCATATAATAATAGTTACCACTCGAGTATCAAAATGGCACCTTTTGAAGCACTCTATGGTCGTAAATGTCGTTCCCCGATCTGCTGGACTGACATTGGTGAAAATTTCATCACTGGTCCTGAGCTCATACAAGAAACAACCGATAAAGTTTCCATGATTCGTAAGAACCTTGAAGTGGCTAGAAGTCGACAAAAAAGTTATGCCGATAAACGACGCAAGCCGTTGGAATTTCAAGTTGGGGACATGGTTCTTCTTAAAGTCTCACCATGGAAGGGAGTCGTTCGTTTTGGGAAGAAGGGTAAATTAGCTCCACGATTTGTAGGACCTTTCAAGATCCTGAAAAGGATTGGGAAAGTGGCTTATAAACTGGAACTACCTTCCGATCTTAGCGGGGTACATCCTGTTTTCCATGTCTCAAATTTGAGAAAATGTTTGGCTGATGAAAGTCTGTATGTCCCATTAGATGACATCCAGATCGACGAGTCATTACATTTTGTTGAGAAACCCGTTGAAGTCATGGACCGTATTATGAAGAAGACTAGGCCACTACTACCCCAATCGTCAAGGTTCGTTGGGAGAATAAGCGTGGACCTGAGTTTACTTGGGAGCGTGAGGAGCATATGAAGAAGAAATACCCGTATTTGTTCGGTTAGTTCATTCTTAATTTCGGGACGAAATTTCTTAAAGTTGGGGAGACTGTGACCTCTCGTGTATTTGTTAAGTAGTCATTATTAATCCCGTTATTTCTTATAAGGATTCGTTTTGTTATTAATACAATTCCAAGGTTTCGTTTGTAAATTCTTGATGTAATTTAATGCGTGGATAATTAATATTGTCAATAATAATAATAATAAACATAAAGGAAAATATCAATATTAGTAATAATAATAAAATGATAAATAATACTAAGAAGGTGTTTAATCTTGATAATAAATGAAAACAAACAAGTTTAAAATTTGGGCATAAAATAATAATATGTAAACTACAGGGACTAAAACTGTAATTTAGTTTAAACTAGAAATAAAACTTTGGATTAAAAGGTGTAATATTAAAACCTCAGGGACCAAAGGTGTAAATTGTAAAACCCAACCCCAAACACCCCGATTTTGGTGGGAGCTCCGGCCGAGCTCCGGCCACCCCCAATCGGTCGATATACCCGAATTTAATTCAATTAAACCACACCATTACAATCGCGCAACCGTTTCGAACTTGAACACGCACCTTAATTTCGTTTAGACGTCGGTTATGAACCCAATCGGTTTGAATAACCGAAGCTTTTAATCATAGAGTCGTTCGAACATTAAAACTCTATAATAATCAAATTAAATGTATCTTAATCGAATGTTTAACTAATCCTAAGCGACTATCGAACTCAATTCCACCTGAAACACACTGGAACCACTCGAAAAATTCCCTCTCTTCATCGCGACTACAACGCTAGTGTTCATCACCATTCTGTCGATATTAACTGAAATTGACAGAGGGCTTTCGTTCATCAAGATCCTTGGAAGCTTCCTGTGCAACGAATTTGGATAATATCAACGTTTGCATCACGAACACTACCCAACCTTGGTTGTGACTGTTCTTCGACTTGTAGCATCGATTTCTCACATCTTTCGGGTAATTAAACACACACACATACTCGGTTTTCTTTGAGGATCAAAAGCCCTATGTTTATTACAGGAATTATATTAGAATTCATGTTCAATTAGGTTGAAATCGAATCTAGGGTTTATGTGGAATTGGGGGTTTTCTTTGAATTTGTGTTTTTAAGAATTAAAACCCATCTTCTATCAGGCATAGGCTCCCTAGCCTAATGGTAAACCACTCCCATGCCATCCTTGAGGTCCCGGGTTCGAACCCGGGCACCCTCAAACCTTTTTTTTAAGGCTTTTCAGCCTTTAAATAAATTATGAAATTTTTTTTATAATTGTAAAAATTATTTTTGTAAACTTTAAATATTTTTAAAGACACCAAATTATTTTCTGTAAAATTTTAAACTTAAATAATTAAATATTCTTTAATAAAACATTTTTAACAAAGGTTATTCTTGGATTATTTCTTATAAAATGGATTTTAAATAATAGTTTAAATTAGTAAATTATTATTGGCCAACACGTTAATTATTGTTTAATCATGTTATTTTAAATAATTATAAAAATCTATTTACATCATATATTTAAACTTTACAAATTATTATAAAGGATTTAATTTCTTTTCCCCATATTAAATTACCTAAATGGGATATTTCTTTTCATTGGATTAAAATATATTTAATTTCATTAGCTAACCCTATTTACTTATAAAAACCCCAAATTCCCATTGAAACCCTAGTTCACGTTAATTCGTTAATATTACCTCCAAACTTATTCTTGAAATATATACGTAGGTAACTTGTAAAAGGAATCGTTGGAGCACCGTTTATTTATTGATATCATCTTATATATTTATCAAGTGAGTTTTCCATGTGAGTTTTCCATGCCCCTTTTTACTTTATTTCACACCTTTTGGGGTGAAACATGTTAACTTTATGAACTTGCACTTGTAAACATCTTGATACTTGTAAATGCACGAGCAATTCATTTATAAACTTTGTCATGGTTATTTGTAATATTGTGAGCTTTATATGATGAATATTATATGTTGACAATCATTAACTATTGCTAGCCTGGCGACGTCATAGATCTATGGGCCTGACAAGCCTATTTGGTGCTAAAGCCAAGGTTATTGCCGGCTCCTAGTGTCGTATTCTTGAGCACTATGGGAACCAAGTACACTTAGCTAATCGTTAAACTTGTAAATGATATTCTTGGTCAAGGTTTGATTGTAGATATATGTTATCTATAAACTTGCTTATTTCGTAACCATTGACATGAATTGCTACTTATAAACTTTTATATATATATATATATATATATATATATATATATATATATATATATATATATATATATATATATATATATATGTATGCTTAACCCATGGAAACTCACCAACTTTTAAAGTTGACCCTTTTATTTTTAACATGTTTCAGGAAATGCACAAGGTTGATGATTATCTTTTGAAGCATGCTTACACCTAGGTTTTGGACCTAGGAAAAATAAATAAAATAACTTGAGACTTGAAAGTTGAACTTTGTTTATTTTTGTTTGTTGAGACATTTGGTTGTAATGTTTATTTCAACTTATGAATTTTTATATTTACAATTTATGGTAGTGTTATGTGGCTGTGAACAATCTTAACCCTCACATCTCGACGTTTCCGCCGTTAAGGTTGGGGTGTGACACTAGTCAAGTCAGATATCCTAAATCTATTGAAGCAGAGAAGTTGATTCTTTGAGTAAGCTACCCTTCTAGCTGTCGATCTGGTGATGAAGTATGTATCTATGTCTTGATTGTATCCCACTTCAATATTAGATCATAGCTGATTATAGAGTTTTAGGTTTCTCTTCACCAGCATCAGTTTTGACTAAAGACAACACCTTTTCGAGTAGAATTTTGGACTCTTCATTTCTACATCAAAAGATGCTCAGGTACTCAACAATTTTCTCTAAGATGTCAAGAGGCAAATCGAGAATCTGATTCTTATGATCATAGTATATGATCTCTCCATTTGATCTTTTGACTACAAATTTTTTAATTTAGGCTACATACCCCGCACCCAAAACCTTTGTTCCTTTTAGGATTTTCTCTTCCACCTCACGATCAATCACCCTTGCCTTTATTACTCTTTTAGGCACAACTTCCTTTTGGGCAAGGACTGATGAAATAGGATGATCATCATTGGATGTAGTTGTCTCAAAATTAAGAGATGTTGGATGCTCAATCGGCATATGGGAAGACTTTTGAACAGTTTTCTTTGTCTTTGATTGTTGTCTTTCTAGCTTCTTCATACTTTGGGAGCTCTTCAGCTACAACTCTCTTCTTGATTTCTCTGATGTTTAGAACAAGTGTAGACATACTCATTGGTCTTACTTGTTTTCCAGAGAAATCATAATACTTTAGGTACATATTCATTTGTTGCTTGTCTCTAGACTCCTGTCTGACTTTCTCAACTTATTTTCTTTCTAATTTAGCTCTTCTTCTTCTAGCTAACTCTGTTGATTTCTCCATCTTAACATGAGTTACAACTATTAATTTTGACTTCATCTCAGCAAGACTCCAGTCAATGACCTCATCAAAGTTGAATCCTTTCAACTCAAGTTAAGTTGGTAGAATGCATTTTTCTTGATCTCTCTCCTTTTTCTAAGAGTAGGCCATTGGTATGGATTTAGTAGTTGTAGACATAAGAGCTTGCTCAGACGTTGTCCTTTGAGGAGCGCTTATGGCAGTCTGCCTGGATGACTTCGATTTCACTCTCTTGAAAACTTTGACTTTCTTCTTGGATGGAGCTATTGGTTTAGTTCCACTTGTTTCTCTAACAGGGTTGATTCTTCTTCTTGTACATCCGGATTCTTTTGCACTTTGGCCTAGTGAAATGATGTTCTTCTATATAGAAGATTCTTGAGCTCTATTAGTCTTTAATACAATCAGCTCATTTTCAACACTCTATGGATATAGCTCCATCCTCATTGTCATCAAGATCTGGCCCTTTTTTCCTAAGAATCGCTTTCAATTTATCTTTCAATAGTTATAGGTCTCTTACCTTTATCTAAGGTAGAGATTACAGTATGTCTGACTACTAAAGGATTAGTGGGTATACCTAATGCCTCACAAGCTGATTTGGGATCATAAACAGTTGTTTGAACTCTCTCAGTATCCTTGGCAACTTCTAGGCCATATGTTTCCACATTCACCTCATAGTTAAATAGGGTTTTAGTTTCAACATTCGGTTGACCAAACATCACCTCAGTTGATTTCTTGAGTGTTGGATCATATGAGGCTGGTGCAACTAAAACAACACTTAGAACAATTGTGTGTACAAGTTGAAGAAGTCTTTCGAAGACAAAACTACTCTTCCGCAGCTATGTCAAAGATCTTTCGAAGCATTATGTCTGAAGAGCTTCCGGAGGAAAACTAAGTCTTCTGAGACTAAGTAGTTTTCCTTTCGAAGTATATGAAGAACTTCTGAAGGATAGAATAAAGTCTTCCGAAGACCAAGCAGTTCTCCTTCCGAACTATTCACACTTAGAAGATCCAAGATAAAGTCTTTTGAAGAATAAAGTCATAAAGACTTGTAGAAGATTCGGAAGAAGCTGTTTCTTCCGAAGTATAAATAGCCTCGGAAGAACTTATTCTTCCGAAGCCATTTAGCTTCAGAAGAATCAACTATGAACCAGTGGACAAAAGTATGGTCTGTCTGATAGAATCTGGTACACTACATGGTGCTTTTCCTAACCCATGTAATTGATCATACTTTAATCCGCTGTTCACCTTTTCAACTTAGTATAGATACCATCCTTAGTGGGTGCCAAAAGGTAAGTCATGGACCTGTCATGACTACCTTATCTAGAATATTATTTTATCTTAGATATTTTACTTTTAGCAATGTAGTATTTGTCTAGTAGTAGATTCCAGCTGGTTTTCCAAGTATAACCGGCTATAGATAGTAGTATATATAGTTTCTCATTTTAACTTATGTAGCATGAGCTTAAGAGTCTTGTAATACTGAGTTGAAAAGTAATATATACAAGTATCTTGAAAACCATTCTCTTGTTCATTAACTTCGTATATTATTATCAACTTTTGAGATTCTGTGTTTCATCATTCAAGTGAGACTTAGTGAGTTCTATGTTTAGAGTCAAAACCGATCCTGCAATTGGTATCAGAGCTTCAGGCTCTTGATTGTGAGATTTAACCATCCCAAATCACCCTTGTTTCTTCACACTCACTCACCCACCTCACTTTAATTGATCTTAACCAGAAATTTTCTTAGTCCGAAATGGAAACCATGACCAAGGCTCCTATCATCACTCCTGATGATTTTGGAACCTAGTACAAACGTATTGAAGGGTTCATCATGTACCAAGATAGCCGCATGTGGAAATCTATCACTAATGGTCCTTACGTTCCTAAGGTAGCAGCCCCAGCAGGTAATGGTGCCATGATAGAGAAGGCCATTGAAGACTACTCTGATGAAGACTTCAAGAAAATAGACATTGACTGCAAAGCAATGACTGTTTTGCTAACAGCCATATCAAACTCCATAATGATTGGCTTTCAGCAATACGAGTCAGCCAAAGAACTTTTTGATGCTTCGAAGCTGATATACTCTGGTTCCACCGAATCCAAGGAGTCCAAGAAGGATGTA
Source organism: Flaveria sonorensis (assembly GCA_025506505.1). Taxonomy (NCBI): domain Eukaryota; kingdom Viridiplantae; phylum Streptophyta; class Magnoliopsida; order Asterales; family Asteraceae; genus Flaveria; species Flaveria sonorensis. The sequence goes on along the minus strand of CM046433.1, from coordinate 61,798,981 downwards.
CTGAAGCAGAAGTTTGAAAACTTCACATATATTGTTGGTGAGACCTCGAGCCAACAATACTTCAGGTACATGAACTTGATCACCTCTCTTCAGTCTATGGGAGTGGATCTTCAGAAGAAAGACATTGTAAGGAAATTCATGAGTGCACTTCCTCATGAATGGACTTTCTACTGTGTTTCTATCAAGAGAACTGAGAATCTTAACACTCTCACCATGACTGAACTGTACGGAATCCTTAATGGATACCGTATGGAAATAGAGACTCAGAAAAGCCAACAGATGAACCAACCCTCAAATCCTGTTGTCAGCAATGCTCTACATGTTGCTAAACGATCAAGACAACCTCAGTTGTACCTAAACTATCCCCAACAACAATCATCTTCCTCTATGCCATACATCACTTTCCCTGAGACACCCAGGTCTCAACAAGCTCAACACACTCCTTTTCAGGACAATTGGGCCTTTGTATCAGGAAGTGAACACTCTGGAGATTTTCAATTCTGCTTTGATGATCTAGAGTGCTTTAGCCCAGATGACATTGAGTACATGGACATTGTCCAACTGATGGCTCTCCTAACCTACAGAACAAAGAAGTTCTTCAAAAGAACAGGAAGGCAGTTCCCTCAGAATCCAACCAACAGCAAATTTGGATTTGATAAAAGCAAAGCCAAATGTTACAACTGTAACCAGCTTGGTCACTTTGTTAGGGAATGCAAAGCTTCAAGATCCCATCCTGGAGAAAATCAAGCCTCCCAACATCCTACCACCTCAAGGACTGCACTAAAACCTATTAAGCAGCAAACTGCGGCTGTTGCTCAAGAAGTTGACTGGAGCTTCATGGTGCAAGATGTCACTCCTGCTCAAGCACTCATGGCTGGAACTGAAGACAGCAAGGTATATGAAAACTTCTGTACTCCAGCTTGTATTGTTAAGGTTAAACTTTATCAGGATTACAATAGAGAAATTAAATCCGATATTGAGTCCTTGAACATCCTAAAATCTAATTTCAAGAAAGCAGAATCTGACTATAAACTCAAAATTGAAGAGTTAGAGAAAACTGTTTCTCCTTTAAAACATGAACATACAAACTACAGGACTCAAATAAAGGATTTAATTTCTAAGTTGACTGAGGCTCAAGCCTAGCTAGTAATAGCTGAGGCTAAAGCAAAGAAGTATGCTATTGAAAAGCATAACTTCAACACTATCATTGCATCATCCTCCCACTCAAAGGTATGTTATCAAAACAAAAGTGGGTTGGGAACCAATGAAATTGCTCCACCACACTCTTATATGTCTATTAGACAGCCAAGATATGGCACTCATGAGCAAGAGGTTCTAACTGCTGACCCACTACCTAATGAGCAAAAGAATGATACAACTATGGTGACCACCACAGGGAAGGATAAGGTAGAAAATCTCATTCCCACCACTGATTTCCTACCCCTAACCACCAAAGAGAGAAAGAACAAAATCAAGGCAGCAAAGAAAACTTCCAAGAAGGTGACTGAGTCTAGGTTGAAGATAGATCCCAGACAAAAGGGTGTATTCATTTTAGCCGGATTCCAAGTGGTTGGAAACTCTGATCCTGGAAAGGAATGTAGTACCAGCATTCCTGTCCAACTGAAGGATTAGAAGTTAAAAGGGAAAGCTATTAAAGAAAAGGAGTGCAAGAACCAACAGCCATCACGCCCCATCAAGAGTAACTTTAAGTGCATAATCTGTGGTCTGTATAACCATATGGCTAAAGATTGTTACTACAATCCTACAAGCACACATTATGCAACCAATGTTGAAAGAGAAGTAGTCAAGGAAGGTTCACATTTGGACCTTATCACATGGTCCAAGTGAGAAGGAAAGGAAAACTTGTTTCTGAAGCTAAGTTGCTTTCGAAAGAAAATCATTATTTCGAACGAAAAATAGTTTCGGAAGACAAGCCAAAGAACAAATAAAGGAACAAAAGGAAACCTTTGAAATCTTCCAAAAAGAAAGTAGTCTCGGAAGAAGGTCATGCTACTCAATCCTCTTCAGGATCATCTACACTGGTCAACCATAGGATGGTATGGAAGAACAAAACAAATGCTGCAGCCAGTACCTCTTCCTCACAAACACAAATTGAACCCACTTGCCTATACTTTGGTTCAATTAAATCATCTACATTGGAAGAACCCAAGACCAACAAGGCTTGGGTTTCCAATAGTAACTAATCATCTCACTTTATGTGCAGTGACATCCACATGACAAGAATGGAAATATATGGATTGTGGACAGCGGAAGCTCCAGGCACATGATAGGGAACATATCTCTTCTTCAAAAATTTGAACATTTTAATGAAGGTCCTGTTCAGTTTGGAGGTGAAGTCGGAGGATACATTTCTGGTAGAGGTAGTGTATCCAATGGTAAGTTACATATTGACAAAGTAAACTTTGTCAAATAGCTTGAACACAATCTGTTATGTGTTTCTTAATTCTATGACCAAAAGCACCAAATGCTTTTCACAGAACATGAGTGCATTATCCTCAAACCTAGGATGACAATTCCTTAGGAATTTGTGCTTCTTAGATCTCCCAGGAGAGGGGATATGTACAAGTTGGATATGAACAATGCTTCCCCACTGGGTGAAGTATCATGCTTTCTTTTCAAAGCCAATGGTGATGAGTCAATTCTTTGGCATAAAAGAACGTGCCATGTTAATTGGTACATGATGTGCCTAAAAAGGAGTTTTCTGTAAAGACAATTGTGTTGCTTGCCTAAAAGGAAAACAACACAAGGTCACTCATAAAACCAAAGAAGTTAACTCTATCACCACTCCATTACACCTATTGCACATGGATCTTTTTGGTCCTACAAGTATAATGAGCATTGGAAGGAAATCATACTGCCTTGTGATTGTTGATGATTTTACAAGATTTACTTGGGTATTCTTTTTAAGAAGTAAAGATGAAACAGCTGAAACTTTAAAATTTTTTATTCTTAAAATTGAAAATCAAAAGGATCACAAGGTGAAAATCATTAGAAGTGATCAAGGGACTGAGTTTAAGAATCAAGTTCTTGACTCATTCTATAACTCTAAAGGGATTGCCAGACAATATAGTGCTCCTAGAACTTCTCAATAGAATGGTGTTGCTGGGAGAAGGAACAAGACACTTATTGAGGCCGCAAGAATAATGTTAGCTGATTCAAAGCTGCCTCTAACTTTCTGGGCAGAGGCAGTCAACACTGCATGTTATGTGCAAAACAGAGTTCTCATTGTTAAGCCTCATGGGAAGACCCCTTATGAGCTATGGAACAAGAGGCCACCGTTCATTGGCTTTCTTAGGTCCTTTGGTAGCAGGTGTACAATACTCAACACTTGATTAAACTAGTAAAAGTTAATTCAAATGAACAATATGCTGACTTGTTCACCAAAGCCTTTGATGAACAAAGATTTAAATACTTAATCACAGCTATTGGGATGATTAACATTGACTAGTTTATTTATTTTGAAACCTTTTTAAAATATGTATTGTTTATGTTGTCTAATTACAATCTAAGCCTTGTTACTAAAGTTTTTATTCTAAGTGGAAATTCTTCCGAAAAGAAATTTACTCTCGGAAGAGATCTTTATATCTTCCAAAGGTAAATTCCTTCACTTTAGCACTCTCTTCCGAAGGTTTTTAACTTAGTCTCGAAAGAATTTTTTTTACTCGGAAGCAACTTTCCCTTCGGAAGAAAACTTTTACTGTGTAACGGAAACCTTTAGGCCCCACTATGTAAAGATTAATATCTTTTCGGAATATTTTAAATTATCTACCTTGCCACCGTACTCAAGTACACTCCCAAACTATCTTTTCACCTTATCGGCATGGTCTTTTACCCCCTATTTAAAACTTCCAACTTTCTTTCTTTACCCTTTTTACCACCACTGAAACCTAATACTCCCATTATCGTCTTCACACACACTCTCTCTCTCAAATTCCTTCAATCCAACCATACTTTCTTACAATGCTCTCAATCCTCAACATAATCGAGTCGCCATTCTTGATTCTTTTAACGATGTTGACTTTACCCCCATCATCGATTTTATGTTTCACTCCACATACTTTACCGCCCTCACTGTAAACCCCACCATATACTCTAATCACATGACCGAATTTTGGGCAAACGGTCGTTGTGAAACTCTGAACGATGAGAGGGTCATCAGGTCGAGAATCAACAGACAAGAGATCATGATTTTTGAATCTACCATCAGGGAGCATCTAGAGCTTCATGATGAAGGCACCCTAACTGAATTCCCCAAATCTGAGTTAGTAAACACATACACTCAAATGGGATATGGTGGTGATGTGCACAAGTCCATTGTCTACAAGTTTAATTTCTCTTACAACTAGAAATTCTTGTTGCACATTGTTCTACACTGCCTATCCAACAAATCAGGGGGTTGGGATCAAATCCCATATGATTTGGGATGCCTAGTCCATGGAATGGTAAAAGGTCTCCGCTTCAACTATTCAAGGTTTGTGCTGAACAGTTTGCAAGGAAATCTTACCCGGGATTCATTTTTCATGTATCCTCAGTTCATTCAACATATCATAAAATGTGAGCTGGACCAGAGCAGACTACAACATGAAGACACTCTCATGGTCCCACTCATGAGGCCGGGCATCTTCAAGATCTTGAAGAAGGTGTCTACCAATTTCATGGGTAGATTCACTGATCTTCTCCCATGTATGATTGAGCCAATGGCTCCTAGTAACATCCCTGCAAGTCCAGCAAGCGATGAACCCACACCAGACCTCCCCACTCAAATGCCAACTACTTCTTCCCACCAAATAAAATTTACATACACCAGACGGCCCAAGTGAACCACTGATCAATCTACTCTGGTTGATCAAGTCCCCTCTGTTCACACCAAAAAGGCTCGAGTGGAACTTAGGGCTCCCACTCAACCATTGGTCACACCTTTCTCCACCATCGACCTCAATATCAGCGTTAAGTCTCCTCAGTCTCAACCTGATGAGCCCAAAACCTAAGCCATTAGCCCTCAGGGTGAGTCCCAATATTCCCCTGAGCAACCAAAAAGGGATAGCCACATCATTGGCACATCTGCTATTGCAGAAGAGCCATTAGGTGCGGACCAAGGTCCCGGGTCATTAGAATTAACCTCTCTATCCTTCACTGACCTTTTACTCCAACCTGATGAGGATATTATGTTCTTTCAGGGCCATGGTGTTGATCTACAATACCTCTCTCAAGATCAACTGAGCCCCAGGGAACCTCTAATATCTAGTCAACATCAGTTCAGCCAAACTGAGATGAGTCCAACTGGTGTGGAGGTGACTCATGTAGGCTCAGCCGCCACTACTGAGAGTGTCTCACTGGCCTCTCAGGAAAGTGGTGACATCAGTGAGATTGAGTGTATGACAACCTTGCCAATTGATGTTTCTGGAAAGGACATCAGTAGGGAAGGGTATCCAGGGCGCCGAGAAACCATAACTGGTGGTGATGATGAACATGCCAGGCATGTTATCTCATCTCCCTATGATTCTTCAAAAGAAGATGAGGGTAGACTGCAACTCATTATCAAAGACCTGATTTCTAAAGTCTCAAACCTTGAATCAAAGGTTAAGACTTTAGAGGATAGTTCTGCCACTCAGCAACTTGAGATTGAATATCTCAAGGCTAAACTAGCTGAGACACAGATTGAGAAGTCTGTCAGGCACGTACCTATTCAGGTTTCTTTAAGTTCTTCCTACAGCTCATCTACTTCTCAAGATGATGCTACCAAATAGGGAGAGAATGTACAGAAACAACATCATGAGGAACCCACTTACCCTAGAGCAACAACTTCTCCTGATGCCTTATCTATCTTTTACCCCCAACCGCATCACCCTACAATAGTCTTCCCTCAACCAGCACCCATTACCTTTCAAGTGGACCAAAGGATGCTTATAGATCTCAATAGGTTTCTAACCAAATTCCTATTGAGCTCCTCTATTGAATAGCCCTCCCCTGATCTAGCTATCGCCTACTTTTGAGCTGAAGAGCTTCAAAGGCTGAATGCACCACCTACCTCTAAAGAGGAAGTTGGTCAACCTAAGGTCTCTACTGAACCCAAGATTAACTTCAAAGGGTATGTACAGACTGATGGCCTAACAACTGATTTGGATGGGACAGGTGATGTAGTTCCAGTTACTTCCGAGGTAGAAATCCAAGCTGCCGAAGGAATAATTTTCTGTCTTCTTTGTCCAGTGATCTGTTCATCACAGAGGCAATCCTTGAACTAGCCTCTGAGATCAAAAGTGAGGACTTCCTTACAACCCCTCTCTTACAAGAACCACTACTTCAAACACCCTCACTCCAACCTGAATCTTCTAAACCTGAGTTCCTAAAGGCTGAATCTTCCTTTGATCGTAAAGGGAAAAGAAAGCTTACTATTGAGGAGCTACTAGAAGAGGAAAGATTGGAGAAGCTAAAGAAGAAAGGCATACTTGATACTGGAAAGTTGTTGGCTGCAAGTAGCAAAGCAGTAACAGCTGCCCATATAAGTCTCAACAATAAAAGGAGGGTGGAAATCATTGACAAGCTCATCAACCTGGGAGTAGCTAACAAAGAAACTCTCCTACTCCCAACTGATGATCTTGTGAAACTAGAAAAGCCAGCCTTGCTGAACAAAGAAAAGGAAGAAGCAACAAGGTTGGCCAAAGAGGAGGAAAGAAGGAAGAAGAAGGAAAAAGCCATAGAAAGGGAGAGGATGGAGAAAATAGCCTTTCTCTGTAATAAAGGCTATTCTCAAGAGGAGCTGGCACCTTACCAAAATAACATGATCTTAACAACATCTAATCAACAAGGAGAGGAAGAAGGCTGCTAGGGAGAAGTTGAGAGAAAAGAGAAAGAAAATGGTAGAGGGAGAACTTGCGGCTGCCAAAAAGGAGGGAGACAAGGATTGGATGAAATCCTATCTCCGAGCTCACGGCTTCTCCGGCAGGCAAGTGGGTCCCATGTCGATTAAGACCCTACAACGACATGTCAGTGACATCAAAGCTGACATTCGCTTAGGAAGAAGGTAGGAGGTTGCTCAAACTCCTAGTGTTCAGAGGATGGCACCCAAACCAACACCCAAACCACTACCCAAAACACAACCTACACCTTCTCCCTTCCCCATCAAAACAGAACCTTTCACCCCTAAACCTTCTCCATCAACCTTACCTATACCATCACCCACTACTTCCCACCAACAACCACCACCACCACTTATCGTACAACGTAAAACGCAACCAAGAACCCTCTCAAAAACCAAACCATCCTCTAATCCATCAAAACCCTTGACCTTAGAAGAATTCAAGGAGATAAAGAAGAAGCTCACCAATTGCATAACACTGAGCAACATCTCTTGTGAGGAAGAGTCCATCTAGCTGACCTTCATTGATGGCTCTTCCAGTTCCCTCACAAGAGATGCATTCCTTGATCTTCCTAGAAGAACACTGGACCAAGCTTTTCAACTTCTTGCAACAAATTCAGATACTCTCAATGTAATAGAGAAGAAGTTAAGAAGAATGCTGGTGACTCTGCTGGACACTAGGAAAGGGGACAAACAATCAACAAAACACCTCAATCCTAGAAAGCAAATTGTCCATTGGAGGTTCGATGAAGATTCCCACAGCTTTGCTAGGGAAAGGGAGAATGGTGAAGCTACCAGGGCTGACACTTCATCTCTACTACATTCCAGTAGATTTGACATTGCTGAGTTAGTAGAGAAGCCATTCTCTAATCCCTCCAACTCTGAGATAGCTACTCACATCAGAAATCATTTAAGCAGCCTTCATCTAGCTGAGTCACAAAGAAGGCCAAGATTGAAGAAGAGTTGAAAAGGAGAGCACAGGATGCTGAAGAAGGCATAACCACAAAAGGGAAGACCTTTCTATAGATAGTTGAGGGCTCCACTTCAGATCCTATAGTTAGATGGGAATATGACTACCTTTCCTATTAACTAACTCTCTTTAGAGGGATGCAACAAAGAGTACATGTCATACAGAGCATTAGATTTATTATCTACGAATGACCTGTACAAACTCCTTACCACCACATCAGGGAAAAACAAAGAGACAGATAGATATCTACTTTCCTTGGTGTTAAAGGCTTTGAAGAGCAGGTGGAAGTGAAGTTTTGGTAGCATCAGCCAAGGGAAAGTTTGTTGAATCATATGAGGCTGGTGCAACCAAAACAACACTTTGAACAATTGTGTGTACAAGTTGAAGAAGTCTTCCGAAGACAAAACTACTCTTCTGCAGCTATGTCAAAGATCTTTCAAAGCATTAAGTCTGAAGAGCTTCTGGAGGAAAACTAAGTCTTCTGAGACTAAGTAGTTTTCCTTCCGAAGTATATGAAGAACTTTTGAAGGATAGAACAAAGTCTTCCGAAGACCAAGCAGTTCTCATTCCGAAGTATTCACACTTAGAAGATCCAAGATAAAGTCTTCTGAAGAATAAAGTCATAAAGACCTGTAGAAGATTTGGAAGAAGCTGTTTCTTCCAAAGTATAAATGGCCTTGGAAGAACTTATTCTTTCGAAGCCATTTAGCTTCGAAAGAATCAACGATGAACCGGTGGACAAAAATATGGTCTGTCTGACAGACTCTGATACACCACATGGTGCTTTTCCTAACCCATGTAGTTGACCATACTTTAATCCACTGTTCACCTTTTCAACTTAGTATAGATACCATCCTTAGTTAGTGCCAAAAGGTAAGTCATGGACATGTCATGACTACCTTATCTAGGATATTATTTTATCTTAGATATTTTACTTTTAGCAATATAGTATTTGTCTAGTAGTAGATTCCAGCTGGTTTTCCAAGTATAACCAGCTGTAGATAATAGTATATATAGTTTCTCATTGTAACTTATGTAGCATGAGCTTAAGAGTCTTGTAATACTGAGTTGAGAAGTAATATATACAAGTATCTTGAAAACCTTTCTCTTGTTCATTAACTTTGAATATTATTATCAACTTTAGTTTGAGATTTTGTGTTTCATCATTCAAGTGAGACTTAGTGAGTTCTGTGTTTAGAGTCAAAACCGATCCTGCATTGAGCTTAGACTGAAGTGTGTCCTTGTGAACTTTATGAATTTGGCTTGCTTCTTCTTCAAGAGTCAACCTATGTCTTTCCATATCATCTTCCATGGTCTGGGTTCCTCTAGTGTAGACTATCATCCGCTTGTTGAGTCTTCTGCTGAAGAAGCCTCTTGACTGGCTGTTTCGGTAGTTGCATCAACAGTTGATTTCTTCAGCTCTTCTTCAGCTTCCGATAGCACTCTTAGTAGTGGAGCTTCTTTTTTAGTGGATAACTTGGGAGTGGCTTCAAGTCCCTATACTAATTCTCTTTTTATGACTTCTCATTAGTTCCTTTCTTTTGAGGGACAGAGAAGAAGTACTGTTCTTTCCAATTTAGACATCCTCTTCTTTCCATGTTGAACTTTTTAGTTCAAACTTCTTGCTAATCTTTTAAACTCCATTTTCTTCTCCTTTGAACTGTCATAGCCATGTCTATCTAGCAGATCATGCAGTTTAACTTTAGCTTAAGTAATAGGTTCATAATCTTCATTCCATATTAAAGAAAATGGAATTGCTTGTGAAAGGTTTACTATTTGATCATCCAGATATAGAAAGATATTCTCAGCCTCTTTGGGCTCATCTTTTCCCTTTTTGATAGCATCATCTGATATTCTAGATGATATTAGAAGAGTGGAAGAAGGCACATCCAAAAGTTCTTATACTACTAAAGAAACTTGGAGGCTTAGTATGATGGACTCCTAAAGCTCAATGGTTTCTTAAAGGGATGCAACCTTAGATTCAAGGTCGATTGCCCTAGCTACTGATTGCTGAAGAGTGTTTAGTTAAGATTCCAATTGAGCAACTTTTCCAATCTGGTCTTGTAAAGTCTTGAGTTGAGCTTCTTCCTCAAGGACTCTATCTGCCAAAGCTCTCAGCAAACAGTTCTCAAATTCTAGAACTGTGGCTCTTTAGGCATAACCTTAAGTTCAAAAGAAACACTTACATTACGAATGCCAAAACAAATCATCAACTTTCAAAGTCAAAAACATCCACCAAAATAAATACTAGGTATAAAATTCAACATTTTATATAAGGGAATGTTACTATACAAAAATACAAAAAACATGCTAAGTGTACGAAAGTGGCCAAGGCATGATAAGTGTCTTTTGGTAGATTTCGTCGCGCCATAATTACACATATAAGGTGCGTAATGATACAAGTCATATTTATAATTACGCAAGTAAAACTACTCAAGTTATAAATAATAATTACATAAGTTATATTTATAATTACACAAGTTATATGATAATTACGCAGTTTGTAAATTACGCAAATTATACGCATGACACATAGACGTTTTTTAAAAAAATGTTGATTTTTTAAAAAAAAATATAGCAATACTATATTCAAATTAATGAAAAAAATTGCTTGATTTCATGGTATAATTTTTATTAAAAAATAACGTCATATGAAAAAAGTCAACAATAGTAGGAAATTTCCAAATCTATCCCTCTAGATCCCTCCATGTGTGATTATTTTATCTAATCTGAACTGCTCATTACTTAGATCAATGGTTGATATTAATTCGTATACTTTTTCACAAAAACACCACTTTTCATTTTAACCGTTTCCTATATATGTATGTATATATGTTTATAGGGAGAGGATCATGTGATAAATAGTTTTAATTTGAGAAATTGAGAATTAATCCCATTTTCTTTAAACACCTATAACTTTTTCATATGATATTATTTTTAAAAAAATTACAAAATAATATCAAGAATTATTTTTATATTTAATCTGAGCATAATAATCCTGTATTACATATGTGATGCATATATGTAGTATATAAACTACATATGTACAGTAAATCATATTATATATATGCTGTATTGTAATACTACATATATGTAGTATTGACGTGTAATTTTTATTTCATATAGTAATATTATACTCAAATTTAAAATAAAAAATTGTGATATAATGGTGTAATTTTTTTAAAAATTAATAACGTATGAAAAAGTTATCTGTGATCATATTAAAGAAAGTAGTTCTCAAGTTATCAAATTAAAATTGATTCTCAAGTGAACCCTACCCTATGTGTGTGTCTATATATATATATACACACACACACATATATATATATATATATATATATATATATATATATATATATATACACATATATATATATACATATATATATATATATACACACATATATATACACACACACACACACACACACACACACACATATATATATATATATACATATATACATATATATATATATATATATAAATATATGTGTATAGACATATATGTATTTATATCTATACATACAGACATATATGTTTATAATCACTATTATTTACAAATATCTTTAAAACTACAACAAGTCATATCAACCATATAGTTTATGTCATGAAAGATCATGAATTATTGGACGTGATTTTTTAAAGCCTAAAGAGTAAAATTATTTACTAGTTGACTTCGAAATAGTTACCTATCAAAGAGAACATGTATTTGTAGTATAAATACTACCTCCATGGTAATGAGAAAGATGCACCATCTTGAATAAATTCATGAGTTACATATTTCTTCTCATCTCTCCCTACAATTCTCTTTAAACTCTTTTAGATATTTTAATAATCTTATTATAATTATAGTTAAATTATAACATGTTATCAACATGAGAGCTCTTATGATTTAATCAAAAAGATCAATAAGCATAAAGTCATCCATTAATCAAGGTAAACACTTTATTAGTAATAATCTATAATATACTATATGGAGAAGATAAATAAGATAAATAAAGTAAACATAAGAAGATCTCACTATGGACATCTTAATAAACATGAGACTACTAACAAACTAACTTCTATTTATGCATCTAACTTTGGATTATGCAGCTAACATTTTCTTTTATGTCTACTAACTTTTACTTATACATCTAATTTATTATTTATGCATCTAACTTTTAATTATACAACTAACATTTATTCTTTAATTATACAACTAACATTTTCATTTATGTCAACTAACTTTTATGCAACTAATATTTTAATTATGTTTATTGATGTTTATTCGTACTAACATCTTATTCTTATCTTAACTTTTCATTTTTATTCTCTCTTGCTTTTATATATACACACACAAATGACGGTTATATAGCTGTTATAAACGATTATATAACCGTTGTAAACAATTAAAATAGCCATTGTAAACAGTTATAATTTAAACTATAAATTGACCATCATCAATCTATTTTCGTTTACAAAATAACATATTACCTCTTTTGTCAAGTTTATCTGAAGAAATTTTTCAAAGATGATCCACCTAGTTTTGATGCTGGCTACTATAATGATCATTTTAAATCTTATCCTCACTGCTGAACTCTCACCTGAAGAATTTAAACTTTTCTTATTTTTGTATATGTTTATTGATATATATATGGATTCTAAAAATTATCTTATTATTTGCTTAATTCTTGTTTAGCAAAAAAAAATGTCAAACATTGTTAAAATTGAATTTCCGGCACTAAATATCAGTGGGGAAAACTATATGCCATGGGCGGCTCATGTAAAAAGACATCTTAAATCCATGGATGTATTAGAAACTATACAAGAGCGGAATGCTAGCTCAGAACAAGATAAAGCAAAAGCTAATGTATTTTTACAAACACATTGATGAAATGTTTCTGAATACTCAAATTATGATGATCCATATGATCTATGGAAAGACTTACAAAACAGATTTGATCATCGAAAGGAAGTTTTACTTCCTGCTGCTAGAGATGAATGGAACAAACTAAGGTTCCAAGACTCTAAAAAAAGTAAATGAGTACGTTTCTGTTGTATTCAAAATATGCTTAACGCTTTGATTTTGTGGGCATATAGTTACTGAGGATGATATGTTGGAAAAAACTCTGTCCATATTTCATGCATCAAATATGAGTTTGCAAAACCAATACAGATTGCTAAATTTTAAGAAATTTTCTGATCTAATTTCATATCTCCTTGTAGCGCAGAAAAACAACGAGCTATTAATGAAAAATCATTAAGCTCATCCTACGGGTTCACTAGCGATCCCAAAAGTCAATGCTATTAATAGTAATGATAACAAAAAAGTTGGATGTAAATGGGAACGAGGCCATGGTCGTGGCCAGTTTGATAAAATCCATTTTACTGATCGTAATCATCCTTACAAATGGAACAATAATTACCGAGGTAATTCTCGTGGTCGTGTTTGTGGACGTGGTCATGGCCGAGGTCGTGGTCATGGACAATAAACTACCAATTTCAACCACCAAAAGAAGTTTAAAAATGAAGCTGGTACTTCTTAAAATTATGGCAGTTCATGTTTTAGATGTGGTAGTACAAACCATTGGTCAAAAGCTTGTCGCACTGCTCCACACCTATGCGAACTATACCAAGCATCCCTTAAAGGGAAAGAGAAAGAAGTGAACCATGTGGATAAATTTGATGACATCAACGTTAAGCCAAATACCTCAGATTTTATCGACGTCTTGGAACTCTGAAAGATATGTTGCTAGATTATAATGAATGTATGCAACAATTATGTAATTCTCTTACTATAAGTGCCTTTAGTTATGTTTAATTATTTTTATTTTCATGTATTATGTTAAATATATAATGAAGTTCTTGTTGAAAAAACTCATTATACGCTTATTATTTTTTTCTTATATTTGACGATATAAAAAATGACTCTTATTGGAGCACAAGGCCAAACAAATAAAGGAGATATATGTATGGTAGATAGTGGAGCTACACACACTATACTTAGATCCAGAAAATATTTTTTTGAAATGAAACCAACAAAAAGAACCATTGATACAATATCAGGTCCTACAGACGTGATAAAAGGAGTAGAAAAGTCTAAACTAGTATTACCAAATGGTACAAAGCTTTTAAATGAAAATGCTTATTTTCCCCAAGATCAACGAGAAGCCTATTAAGTTTCAAAAACATATATCATAATGGATATGATACTCGATCAATGACCGTTGAAAATAAAAAATATTTGCATATCATGAGAAAAAGTCATATATTAGAAAAACTGTCAATGCTCCATTCTGGTTTGCATTACACACATATTAATGTGCCACAAGCACATATGGCAATTAAAGAGAACTTTTGTGATTTTGAGATATTCAAGTTATGGTATGATAGATTAGGCCATCCGGGGTCTAAAATGATGAAAAGGATAACTAAAAGTACATATGGTTATCCATTCAAAGATCAAAAGATTTCATAATCAAATAAAATACCTCCGCGTACATCTTGCTCTCTTAGGAAGCTAATTACTAGACCTTCACTATTGAAAGTTAAAAAGAAATTATCTATGTTTCTTGAAAGAATTCAAGGTGATATATGTGGACCAATCCATCCATCATGTGGACCATTTAAATACTTTATGGTTTTAATAGATGCATTAAGCAGATGATCTCATGTCTCTTTATTATCAACTCGTAATATGACATTTGCTAAATTTCTTGCTCAAATTATTATGTTACAAGCATATTTCCCTAATTATACAGTTAAAAGAGTGAGACTTGATAATGTAGGTGAATTTACATCAAATGCTTTTAATGATTATTGTATGTCTGTTGTATTGTTGTTGAATACCCTGTTGCTCATGTACATACACAGAATGGTTTAGCTGAGTCGTTAATCAAACATTTGCAATTAATAGCCAGACCATTAATTATGAAAAAAAGACTTCCTGCATCTATTTAGGGTCATGCAATTTTACATGCTGGATCATTAATTCATATGAGGATAAGTGCAAATCATAAGTACTCTCCTTTACAACTTGTTTCTAGCCATGAGCCAATTATTTCACACCTTAGAATTTTTGGATGTGCGGTGTATGTTCCTATTGCACTACCGCAACACACAAAAATGGGTCCTCAAAGAAGGCTGGCAATATATGATGGATATGAAACAACTTTCATTATAAGATATCTTGAACCTTAAACGGGTGATGTCTTTACATCACTTTTAGCTGATTGCCACTTTAATGAGGCAATTTTCCCAGCATTAGGGGGAGAAAAGAAAAAAAGAACAAAATGATGTCTCATGGTCTGAGCCTTCTTTGTTACATTTTAATTCGAGGACAAAACAATGTGAGATACAAGTTCAAAAGATAATACATCTGTGACAAATTGCAAATCAATTGCCTAATGCATTTACTGATACAAAAAGAGTAACTAAATCTTATATACCAGCTGCAAATGCTCCAGCCCTAGTTGAAATTGCAAATAAGGAAATAGATAAAAATATGACTCATGAATCCCAGAAACGTTTGGAACGTGGAAGACCAATTAGATCAAAAGATAAAAACCCTCGAAAAAGGAAAATATCTAAAAAGGAAATTGACCTTAAAGAAAATAATACTAATAAAACACTAAGTGTCCAAACTTTCTTTGAGAAAGAAGTGAACAAAGAGATGTCAATCAACAATGTCATATGCATACATTATGGAACCGAGATGAAATGAAAAATATTGATGATGTATTCTTTTATTTTGTAGAGAGTGATATTATGAGCGGAGATGATGCTCCTGAACCAAAATCTGTAAATGATTGTCAAAATGAACATGATTGGAATAAATGGAAATATGCCATGCAAGCTAACTACATTCGCTTAACAAACGAAAGATTTTTGGACCCACTGTTATAACACCTACGAATGTGAAGCCTGTTGGGTAAAAATGGGTTTTTGTGCGAAAACGAAATGAGAAAAATAAAGTTACAAGATATAAAGCTAGACTAGTAGCTCAAGGTTTTTCTCAAAGGCCGAGAATTGACTATGAGAAAACGTATTCTTCTATTATGGATGCAATAACCTTTAGATATTTAATCAGCTTAGCAGTATCTAAAAATTTACATATGCCTCTTATGGATGTCGTTACAGGTTATTTGTAAGGATAACCTGATAATGACATTTATATGAAAATTCCTAAAGGATTTAAAATCCCTGAAGCGTGTTCAAAACCTAAGGAAATGTATTCAATCAAATTACAAAGGTCCTTATATGGGTTAAAACAATCTGCAAGGATGTGGTGCACTCATTTGAGTGATTATTTGACTAGTAAAGGATACACAAATAACCTTATTTGTCCATGCGTCTTTATTAAGAAGAGAATATCAGGATATGTGATCATAGCCATATAAGTTGATGACCTAAATATAATTGGGACGCAAAAGGAAATTAATGAAACGATTATTCTTCTAAAGAATGAAATTGAAATGAAAGACCTTGGGAAAACCAAATATTGTCTTGGTTTACAAATTAAGCATATGTATAATGAAATACTTATGCATCAATTATATTATAATGAAAAGCTTTTAAAAAAATTTAATATGGAAAAGACAAATTCCTTAAGCACCCCAATGATCGTAAGATCACTCAATATTGATAATGACCTATTTCGACATTGTGAAGAAAATGAAGAAGTTCTTGGTCCAGAGGTACCATACCTTAGTGCAATTGGAGCTCTTATGTATCTTACTAACTGTACAAGACTAGACATATCCTGTAAGGCCCCATTACCGAAACGCTTACAGCTGGTCAATCATCGCACATAAAACATAGAACATTACATTTGCTAAAACATCGCAGCGGAATACTGAACAAACCATTTCTTATATTAATGACCACTTTTGCAAGACAATACAATCATTTTTATCCATTACAAAAATCTCATTGTTTGCATTACATTACAAAAAAGTCATTTGTCATGAAATGGATGCCATCCCAAAAACGCCAAGTAGCTGCCCCGTGCCATCATCAGCAACGTTACCTGCCAACTGGAAACTACATAAAAGTCAGTGTTGCTGAGTGAGTTCTAGTTTTATAAATAAAATACTTTTCTTTCGTTTAAAACCGTACTTTACTTTCGTAAGCGATCATACATCATACATACAAATAGATAATCTCATTATTATCTTTCATCATCGTCAACTTACATTCATTCATTCTCTTTCTTATCGTACATTTCATTCGTTCATTATTACTTTCACTTCTCTATGCTCCAGGCTAATGCCTCGAGCTATACCCCAAACATCATGCACAAGGCGGGTACTGGGCCGAAGACTATAAATAGACTTCAAACATCATGCACTAGGCGGGCACCAGCACCGGGGTATCATCATTTGGACCAATGCCATGTGCTGTACCCCAAACATCATGCACAAGGCGGGTACTAGGCCGAAGACTATAAATAGACTTCAAACATCATGCACTAGGCGGGCAACAGCACTGGGGCAAGCAACAATGGTCCCATACGTATGGTCAGTCACAAAGACTAGACCCCAGTGTGCATCCTTCTGGGGTAGCTAACCCGCACACCGTTGAGCTAACACCCTTCATTGGGTGTGAACCTCCTTACAGTGCTTGTAAGACTTTTCTTACTTCCGTTCGTTCATTAATGCATGCATTCATTCTTTCTTACTTCTCTTTAGTTATCTTCCACTTTCGTTAAGTACTACTTTACATAAGCATATTCATACGTCACACCACGTAAGGTCACGACATAAACATAACATGGAACAACATCATCACAACAGCATACAAAGCATGCAAATCATAACCAAGCACAGTCCCCCATAAAACCTCCTTTCTTAACACTTAAGCTCTACATCCCAAAATCTCAAAAAATTCTGTCCCCTTAAAGAAATGCGGATGAGCAAACAAATGCGGATGAACAGACAAATGCGGATGAATAAACAAATACGGATGAGTAACCAAATGCGGATGAATAGACAAATGCGGATGAGTAACCAAATGCGGATGAACACCTCAGAAAATATTCTAAGTGTCCCAAAGAATTGTGCATGAACACTGTAGCGAATGCGCATGCATAAAGCACATGAAAGTTTTCAGAAAATATTCCGTCCAATGAAGTGCGTATGAACCAAATGCGGACGACTGAAGCAAATGCGCATGGACAAAACGAATGCAGATGACCATACAACAAATACGGATGAACACTTAGCAAATGCGGGTGAACAAAATAGTCGATGTGTTCATCAAATGCGGATGAAGACTTAACTAATGCGGATGAACAACACTTATGCAAATATTCAAACTTAATGCGGATGATCAACTAACCTGAAACCGCATCTTACACTATAATCAGTTCCCAATCCTCATTCTTATACATTCATTACACCGATCTAGCATGCTAATCTCTTAGAACAGGCATACAACCACATAAACCGAGCAAAACATGCAGGCCCTAACACACCCACTAAAAGAACAGCGCCAAACTTATGGTACAAAATACTGGACATATTAAAAAGTTAGTTACATGCATTTCCAGCCCCAAAACAGGTTTAAAACATAGAAACCGGGGATCTAGAACTCACCTTATGTAATCTTTCGGGCAAGACTTCCTTCAAACCTGAATGCAATGAGTTCACACACCTTGAATTCGATCTCCTTGTTCTTCTTCTTCAAAACCCGAAAGCTTCTCTGCTTCTTTCTCTCTCTACAATCAGCAGAAAAAGATGAAAAGTAACATGGCATGGGCGGCCATGTTGCTTTTGTACAAAATTATATTATATTTTGTACCTTGCACACTTTTAACCCCTCTATTTTGGTTTAATTGCATTTCCTTCTTTTCTTCACTTTTATTCAAAAAATAAAATCCGGGTGTTACAAGTCCACCCCCTTATATAGGTTTCGTACCCGAAACCTGTTATTCCTCTAACAGATGTGGGTAATACTGCCTCATCTCTTCTTCAGTCTCCCAAGTAGACTCGGATCCCTTCCTGTGCTTCCACAATACATGCACCAGGGGAACCACTTTATTCCTTAACCTCTTCTCCTTGCGATCAATGATTGCCACTGGTTGCTCCACATAATTGAGCCTTTCATCAACTTCAATGTCTTCCAGTTGTACAACCATATCTTCGTTGGCTAAAAACTTTCGCAGATGAGATACATGGAATGTAGGGTGAATTCCACTTAACTCATCGGGTAACTCCAACCTGTAGGCCACCTCTCCTACTCGAGCAATGATTCGGAAAGGCCCTTTGTATTTCGGGCTCAACTTGCCCCGTTTTCTAAACCGAATGATCCCCTTCCACGGAGAGACTTTCAACATAACTCTATCTCCCACCTTGAACTCAATTGGTCTACGTCTCTTGTCAGCATACGACTTCTGTCTATCCTTAGCTGTCTTCATATAGGCTTTGATCCTTTCAAGCTTCTCAGTCGTAGCCTCGATCACCTCAATACTTCTCAACTCTCTCTGACCAATATCACTCCAACAAACGGGTGTTGTACATCTCATACCGTATAGCATCTCATAAGGGGGCATACCAATGCTGGCATGATAACTGTTATTGTATGAGAACTTCGCTAACTGTAAGTGGTCATCCCAACTACCTCCAAAATCAATGACGCATGCCTGAAGCATATCCTCAAGCATCTGAATGGTTCTCTCCGACTGGCTATCCGTCTGTGGATGCTAAGCCGTGCTAATGTGTAACCTCATCCCCATTGCATCATGAAATCTCTTCCAAAACTTAGATATAAATCGAGTGTCACGATCAGAAACAATAGACACCGGCACACCGTGACGAGTTACAATCTCCCTGATGAATAGATTCGCTAACTTCTCAGATGAATACGTCTCTCGGTACGGTAGGAAGTGAGCACTCTTCATCAGATGGTCGACTATCACCCATATGGCATCGTACCCCTTCACGGTACGCGGTAGCTTCGTGATAAAGTCCATGGTGATATGCTCCCACTTCCACTTGGGTATATCCAAAGGTTGGATCTTACCGTATGGCTTCTGATGCTCCACCTTCACTTGCAAGCAAGTAAGGCACTTACTCACGTACTCCACTACGTCACGCTTCATACCCGGCCACCAATAATCTTTCTTCATATCCTGATACATTTTCGTGGCACTGGGATGAATGGAGTATCGAGTCTTATGAGCTTCGTCCATGATCTTCCCACGTAGATCCCCATAACGAGGAATCCACATTCGTCTGAATCGGTTTCTAACACCGAGAGTGTTTTCACCCAATTCCGCGACTAGACCTCTTATCCTTTCAGAGTTAAGATGATCTTCCTTCAACGCCTCATCTTGAAACTCCTTGACCTTCTTCATCACATCAGAGGTCAAAACCAATTGGTAAGCCTTCACCAGGATTGGTTCAGGCCTCTCCTTTCGGCTAAGGGCATTCGCCACTACGTTGGCTTTGCCCGGATAGTAATGGATTTCACAATCATAATCCTTTATTAGTTCCAACCATCTCCTTTGCCTCATGTTCAAATCCTTCTGCTCGAAGAAGTACTTCAAGCTCTTGTGGTCAGTGAAGATGGTGCACCTCGTCCCGTACAAGTAGTGCCTCCAAATTTTTAATGCAAAGACCACAGCTGCTAGCTCTAAATCATGAACCTTCAATTGTCGGGATGCGTAAGTTATAACCTTTCCTCACTACATCAGTACGCAACCCAATCCCGAGTAAGAAGCATCTGAATAAACCACCAAATCCTCGCTCCCTTCGGGTAATAATAAGACAGGAGCTTGAGTCAACCTCGTCTTCAACTCTTTGAAAGCCTTCTCTTGCTCTTGACCCCAAACAAACTTCACATCCTTACGGGTCAACTTGGTCAGTGGAGAAGCTATCTTAGAGAAGTCTTGGATGAATCTCCTATAATAGCCCGCCAACCCCAAGAATCTATGAATCTTGGATGGCGTACTTGGAGACTTCCATTGCATCACAGCTTCCACTTTTGCCGGGTCTACCATAATCCCCTCGGGATTCACCACGTGACCCAAAAACTAAACCTCGCGCAACCAGAATGCGCACTGGGAGAACTTAGCATACAACTTTTCCCTTCTCAACGTCTCTAATACCTCTCGAATGTGACCGACATGTTCCACCTCGTTCTTCGAATAAATCAAGATATCATCGATGAACACAATCACTGATTTATCCAACATCGGCCGACACACTCGATTCATCAAATCCATAAAAGCAGCTGGCGCATTGGTTAAACAGAAAGACATAACGAGGAACTCGTAGTGTCCATAACGCGTACGAAAAGCTGTTTTAGGAATATCCTGCTCCTTCACCTTCAACTGATGGTAACCAGATCAAAGATCTATTCTTGAAAACCAACTGGCACCTTGGAGCTGATCAAATAGGTCATCAATCCTCGGCAATGGATACCGATTCTTCACCATCAACTTGTTCAGCTCGCGGTAGTCAATACACATCCTCATACTACCGTCCTTCTTCTTTACAAACAAAACCGGGGCACCCCATGGAGAGATACTCGGTCTAATGAACCCCTTATCAAGCAACTCTTGCAGTTGCTCCATCAATTCCTTCAGCTCAGAGGGGGCTAACAATACGGCGCCTCAGCAACAGGTTGGGCACCGGGTATCAGGTCGATCTGAAACTCAATCTCACGGTCCGGCGGTACACCTGGTAAATCTTCTAGGAACACGTCTGGGAAGTCACACACAACCGGTACATCAGACAATTGTGGTGTTGGTGTATCAACATCTTTTACGTAGGCCAAGTAGGCACTACATCCACGCCTCATACACTTTCCCGCCACCGCCATTGAAATCACCTTCAGAATCGTAGTAACTCGATCACCGTAAATCGTCACCGAACTCCCGTCAGGCGCTGTCAGTCCAATCATCTTCTTGCGACATATGATATTCGCCTCGTAGGCCACTAACCAGTCCATTCCCAGGACTACATCAAAACCGCCTAAGGTCATCACGAATGGTCTAACAGGAAATTTATGACCTTCTACTTCTATGACACAGCCTTCCATCATCTCAGAAATCCTGGTAGTTTATACATCGAAGGGCTCGTCAATACTCCTACTCCTTAAAGGCAACTTAGCACAAAAGGCAGCAGAAATGAAGCTCTTACTAGCACCGGAATCAAATAACACGGAGGCAAGAGTTTGGTTTACTAGGAACGTACCTGACACAACATCGGGGTCCGTCCTAGCCTCCTCCTGGGTCATCGTGAATGCTCTGGCGCTTGCTTTCTGCCCTTCGGTTTCGATTGTCTTCTTCGCTCCGGAACTCTCAGCCCTTGGCTTCTTGCATTCCCTGCTCATGTGACCATCTCCACCACAGTTAAAACATCTGGCCATACGACAATCCTTTGCTATATGCCCTGTCCTCCCACACAGGAAGCATACATTCAATCCCCGCCTACATTCTCCGAAATTCTCCTTTCCACATTTGCCACACCTCTTCGACCCCGCACCAGATGTGACCACACGGCAGTCATCCACCCGTGCATGCTTGTTGTTTGTTGGGGCGCCACCCCTACCAAACCTCTTCCCGTTCCAGTTCCGATCACCACCACCTTTCTTACTCACCTCAGCCACCACCACTTCCCGTTCATCATACAGCCTCCTTGCCAGATCAACCACTGACCGAAACGTGCTCGGTCGGGCGGCGATCATGTGCCTGCAAATGTCCGCCGGCAAGCCCTGAATGTATCTCTTAATCTTTCGTGACAAGGGTGTCACCTGATCTGGCACCAGCCGTGCCATCTCATTGAATTTGGTGGTATATTGCTGATGTGTCATGGTTCCCGCCTCCAGCTGTAGGAACTCCCTCTCAACCTTATCGAGCTCTCGGTGAGGACAAAACTCCTCAATCACCAGTTTCTTCAACTCATTCCACCTCATCCTGCCAATTGCTCTACTACCCTCGGCCTGGACAATATTGTCCCACCAATATAGGGCCGAGTCCACAAATAAGTGGGTGGCGAACTTCACCTTCTGATCTTCCCGACACTCGCTAATATCTAGAATAGCTTCCATCTCTCTCACCCACCGG
The DNA here is from genome assembly GCA_025506505.1 of Flaveria sonorensis. Taxonomy (NCBI): domain Eukaryota; kingdom Viridiplantae; phylum Streptophyta; class Magnoliopsida; order Asterales; family Asteraceae; genus Flaveria; species Flaveria sonorensis. Next base: position 61,776,079 of record CM046433.1, on the reverse strand, counting down.
TAAGCAGCAGCCGCAATGCCATTTTCGTCAAAAGTCGGGGGCTTGCATCTTTGAAATTCCCCATAGTTACAACCTCATGCTATCTCCTGCACAGGCTCTTTTCCTTCTTCTTCACTGGAGACAACCGTCTCAGTCTCCGGTTGCTCCCTTTCCTCCGCGGGTCTCCTCCTTTCCTTCCTCTCTCCTTCTCGTACAACCTTAATCACTTTGGTCACCACAGATGGTAGAATCGTCTGCATGATCTGGTGAACCTCTTCCACCACCGCCTCCTTCACTGAGGCCTTTAAATTGGCACTCTCATTACCACCCTCCGGATGAGGGGTCTCGGGCTCTTCGTGAGCCACCTCTTCAGCCCTAGGCCTTCCTCTCGTGACCCATGGTCCAGCACTACGTCCACCACGACCTCCACCTCGAGAAGCCTTTGAGGATCTACCACCGGCCATCCTCTAACACGCTATAAGATTCAAACACCGACACGGTCATTCAAGGTAACAACTCAGTTTATGTCAAGTATAGTAAGTCCCTAATTACAGTGGCCAGTTGTGATTAGCCACTTACTTTACTCTTCATACCCCAAGCATTTCCTATACTGACTTCATCAGTATCTAAATCTACTAAGAAGCACATAAATCACATAACATGCGCACGTAATACCGGTTAACATTAAGAAAATACCTGATGGCACGCAGCTACTTGGACTGGCATCCCTTCCCTTTGTCCCATTCTCAGTTTAAGTTTAGGTTTCATTTGAAAATATTTACCCATTTCACTTAAACTTTGTCTCTGATACCAACTTGTAAGGCCCCATTACCGGAACGCTTACAGCCGGTCAATCATCGCACATAAAACATAGAACATATATTTACATTTGCTAAAACATCGCAGCGGAATACTGAACAAACCATTTCTTATATTAATGACCACTTTTGCAAGACAATACAATCATTGTTAGCCATTACAAAAATCTCATTGTTTGCATTACATTACAAAAAAGTCATTTGTCATGAAATGGATGCCATACCAAAAATGCCAAGTAGCTGCCCCGTGCCATCCTCAGCAATGTTACTTGCCAACTGGAAATTACATAAAAGTCAGCGTTGCTGAGTGATTTATAGTTTTATAAATAAAATACTTTTCTTTCGTTTAAAACCGTACTTTACTTTCGTAAGCGATCATACATCCTATGTACAAATAGATAATCTCATTATTATCTTTCATCATCGTCAACTTACATTCATTCATTCTCTTTCTTATCGTACATTTCATTCGTTCATTATTACTTTCACTTCTCTATGCTCCAGGCTAATGCCTCGAGCTATACCCCAAACATCATGCAGAAGGCGGGTACTGGGCCGAAGACTATAAATAGACTTCAAACATCATGCACTAGGCGGGTACCAGCACCGGGGTATCATCATTTGGACCAATGCCATGTGCTATACTCCAAATATCATGCACAAGGCGGGTACTGGGCCGAAGACTATAAATAGACTTCAAACATCATGCACTAGGCGGGCACCAGCACTGGGGCAAGCGACAATGGTCCCAGACGTATGCTCAGTCACAAAGACTAGACCCCAGTGTGCATCCTTCTGGGGTAGCTAACCCGCACACCCTTGGGCGAACACCCTTCATTGGGTGTGAACCTCCTTACAGTGCTTGCAAGACTTTTCTTACTTCCGTTCATTCATTAATGCATGCATTCATTCTTTCTTACTTCTCTTTAGTTATCTTCCACTTTTGTTAAGTAAAACTTTACATAAGCATAATGATACGTCACACCACGTAAGGTCACGACATAAACATAACATGGAACAACATCATCATAACAGCATACAAAGCATGCAAATCGTAAACAAGCACAGTCCCCCATAAAACCTCCTTTCTTAACACTTAAGCTCTACATCCCAAAATCTCAGAAAATTCTGTCCCCTTAAAGAAATGCTGATGAGCAAACAAATGCGCATGAACAGATAAATGCGGATGAATAAACAAATGCGGATGAGTAACCTAATGCGGATGAATAGACAAATGCGGATGAGTAACCAATTGCGGATGAACACCTCAGAAAATATTCTAAGTGTCCCAAAGAATTGCGCATGAACACTGTAGCAAATGCACATGCATAAAGCACATGAAAGTTTTCAGAAAATATTCCGTCCAATGAAGTGCGCATGAACCAAATATGGATGACTGAAGCAAATGCGCATGGACAAAACAAATGCGGATGAACACTTAGCAAATGCGGGTGAACAAAATAGTCGATGTGATCATCAAATTCGGATGAAGACTTAACTAATGCGGATGAACAACACTTATGCAAATATTCAAACTTAATACGGATGATCAACTAACCTGAAACCGCATCTTACACTATAATCAGTTCCCAATCCTCATTCTTATACATTCATCGCACCTATCTAGCATGCTAATCTCTTAGAACAAGCATACAACCACATAAACCGAGCAAAACATGCAGGCCCTAACACACCCACTAAAAGAACAGGGCCAAACTTACGGTACAAAATACTGGACATATTAAAAAGTTAGTTACATGCATTTCCAGCCCCAAAACAGGTTTAAAACATAGAAACCTGGGATCTAGAACTCACCTTATGCAATCTTTCGGGCAAGACTTCCTTAAAACCCGAATGCAATGAGTTCACACACCTTGAATTCGATCTCCTTGTTCTTCTTCTTCAAAACCCAAAAGCTTCTCTGCTTCTTTCTCTCTCTACAATCAGCAGAAAAAGGTGAAAAGTAACATGGCATGGGCGGCCATGTTGCTTTTGTACAAAATTATATTATATTTTGTACCTTGCAAACTTTTAACCCCTCTATTTGGGTTTAATTGGATTTCCTTCTTTTCTTCACTTTTATTCTAAAAAAAAAATCCGGGTGTTACATTTCCTTTGCGGTTAATTTGTTGGCAAGGTTTAGTTCATCTCCCACAGAATGACATTGGAATGGGATCAAACATATTTTTTGATATCTACGACGAACTATTTATTTAGGCTTGTTTTATCCTAATGATTCAAAAGAAGGTTTAGTTGGTTATTCATATGCAGGTTATTTATCTGATCCTCATAAGGCAAGGTCTCAAACCATATACGTGTTTAAGAATAGAGGAACAATAATTTCATGGAGGTCTCAAAAACAAACACTTGTTGTAACTTCCTCAAATCATGCTGAAGTCATTGCACTACATGAAGACTCTAGAGAATGTGTATGGTTAAGGTCTATGACACAATTTATATTAACCTCTTGTGGACTGGAGAAAGATAGAGATCCAACACCAATGTACAAAGATAATGCAGTTTGTGTCTCGCAAATGAAAGAAGGGTATATCAAAAGTGATAAAACAAAACATATATCTCCAAGATTCTTTTCATACACTCAAAACCTTATTAAAGATAAAAAAGTTGGAATTGAATACGTTCAATCTAGCAACAATTCGGGTGATCTTTTCACAAAGGCACTCCCTACAAAAACTTTCCGAAAACACGTTTATGATATTGGCACGTGACACGTAAACATAATGTGATGATCTACAGAATAGAATTTGAGAGGGAGTTATAAGCTGCACTCTTATTTTCTTAGCTAGAGTTTTTTTTTCATTGGGTTTTTCTTTGGTAAGGTTTTTAATGAGATAGTACTTCAAGACCCTGAAGTTTGAAAAAGTGATATCCAAGAGGGAGTGTCATGTAATATCATGAATTATTGGATGTGATTTTTCAAAGACTAAAGAGTAAAATTATTTACTAGTTGACTCCTAAATAGTTACCTTTCAAAGAGTATATGTATTTGTAGTATAAATACTACCTCCATGGTAATGAGAAAGATGCATCATCTTAAATAAATTCAAGAGTTATACATTTCTTCTCATCTCTCTCGACAATTCTCTTTAAACTCTTTTAGTTATTTCGATAATCTTGTTATAATTATAGTTAAATTATAATAGTTTGTATGTTATATAGAAAATTTTATAAAAATATTTTTTTCATCTATCAGAATCTTTAAAAAAATACTATTTATGTATATAACCTACACACGTATAAGTCATAGATAAGCTATATTAGTTGCACATGTATAGATAAAAAATTAAAAAAATTAAAAGTATATATGAAAAAGATAAATTATATAGGGCTTTCTAAGTACATAAACACACACAACTACATATAAAAGTTATAAACTTTAAAAATAGTTGAACTACTGATATGAGTTATTGTAGTTCTAAATAAATTTAGAAGTTCTCAAATGTTCATAACCCAACATATATACATATATACATACGTATATATAATATAATATACTATATATATGCATCTATATATTTGTATATATAATAAAGGACAAAGCTTAAACAATAGTAAGATTGTTACCATGTAACTAAGGTCATAGATTTGAGTCTTAGAAACATCCACTTGTAAATTATATATGATATGTTGGGTCCTGAAAGGATCATCGATGTCAATTCAAATTATGAAGTTAGTTATTTTGTTTTTGAAATTTTCTTAAGTGTTAAAGTGATGCTGATAGGATGCAATGCGGATGGTGTTGATGTGGATGAAGTCAATAAGAATAAAAGATAGATACTGATAAGTCCAAGTGTACCCAATGCGGATAGTACTTGATGCGAATAGATGCCAAGTACTTAGTGCGGGTGACTTAAATACTAGACGCAGATTGTTTCTATCTACTCTTGGTTGTTGACACTCTCTGGAGAAGCCAATGCGGATGGCTTAAATTCTCGACGCGGATGAGTACTAGTAATAGGGGTGTAAACGACTCAAGCAGTCGCAAGCTACTAGAGATCGGCTTGAAGAAAAGAATAAAGCCAAACTTATACGAGCTCGAGCTCATATTATTGCTCGTTTACTAAACAAGCTCAAGCCCAAGCTTCCGATATTGAGCTCAAGCCAGCTCGCGAGCCTAATCGAGCTTTTAGTTATATATAATATTTATGTATATATTATATATATAACAAAGATAAAAGTAATTTAATAATATTATGTTATGTTATGTATAAAAAGTATGATTATAAATAAATGTAAAAGTAATTATAAAATCAGTATATTCGATCCATCAAAATCCATCAAAGGCAATTGCTATTAGAGCCTCGACTTTTGTTCTTCAAATTTAACCTCAAGTAGATCTAAGAATCGATTGATTTACTAATTTTACTGCAAATCAAAGTTGTTCAAAGCATTGATTTATAATCAATCATACCAATATCAAATTCGACAAGTAATTGATCTGCATTCACCATGGATTGATCATACACACTGTTGGATTGCATTTTGGTTCTATTTCCACGAATTCATCAACAAAAACACAAAATCTAAAACTGGCCGTAAGAACAAACTTGAGTGATTTTGATTCTGATTTAAACGAAGGGTTTTACAACAAACTTGAGTGATTTTGATATTAGCTAAGGGTTCCTAAGCGAAGGGTTTTACAACAAACTTGAGTGATTTTGATTCTGATTTAAACAAGTTTCTAAAAATCACTTGCGAACACACTACACAGCATTGAATATTGGTCATCTCATCCGGGTTTCTGTTCACCGCATTCGTCAATCTTATCAAAGATTACCGTTCATCGCATCAGATTTGAGTTCTGAAATATTATTATTCATCGCATAGGTACTGTTCATCGCATCGGTACTGTTCAAATCAGATTTGTTGACTTGTTGAACTAATTGGATTATTGGACATAAAATCAACCTAAAATAAACATCACTTAATCCCAGAATCAATAAAAAAAACTATTAAACCAAGTTTAAAATCAAGAAATCAAAAATAGATTCACTAAGCTCTTTGGAAATTAGGCACATTTTGAAACCTCTAGTTTTAAAACACAATCAAATATTGGAAGATAAGATTCAGGAACTATATCACATTTGTTGAACCTGATTACTGAATTTTCATTAGTAAGGGTCCTTATATTCCCATTGCCTTTAGTGTTGATAAATACAGGAATGTAAGCATTCCTGTTAAAGGTCTATCTTTAAATCTAGGTCTACATGATATCAAGACGATCAAGATTGAATTGAAGGCTATTTCTGTGAATCCTATGTATTTGAAGATTGAGGTGCTCAAAAGACTTAAGAGATACAGCATTGCCAAAGTTGTTTGGGATGCTTTACAAATCATGTGTAGATGGAGTGAAGAAGTAAGTGAAATCAACAAAGAATAAGCTTATAAATCAGTATGAGACTTTTCAACGTATGTAATGAGAGTCTATTTCAAAACAACTACATAAGTTTGTATAATTGATCAATGATCTAGAGATATTGGTGTCAATTACAAAGTGAAGGATGTCAACAAGGAAATGCTTCACACATTACTTGAGTCTTGAAAACAATTATCTACTGAATACTTTAAAAGAATTTCTTTTTGTGATGTCATTTAAGTATTATCATCTGTGTGTTCGTTAGTAAGCAACTAATAGAGATTCCGCATCTATTATCTGCTGATCTTCAAAAAGTTCTTGTTTCTAACGCGATCCAACAACCATTCAACATCTATTATTAAGTTCCATTTGCAATCCAACATAAGTTGTGTTTATGAATTTTGATACACAAATTAGCTACATGTTTGTTGTTTAGGTGAGCATCACCATGATCATCAAGTCCTCATCTTATCTCCCAAACACCGCTACACATGCTTTCATCTATCATTTACACATCATCAGGTGACACAATCATGAGATCGATTAGACGTCATCTTCAAGCTCTCACCAACCCTTATGAACGGACCATCTCCATTTCTTCATGTTCTTCTGAAGCTGTTTTTAAACCCCTAAACTTGAAAACACCTTCTTTAAATCCCAAGAGAGGATCTTGGTACAAAGATGGAATTGAAAATATGTTTGTTAATTTTTTTTTCTTTTATTATCTTGGTGCAAATCGGCCTATTGAAGAGGTTCCATTGTTGTAGGAAAAGCTTTCTCTCGAGTTGGCAAAGTCGGCAAGTTGGTAATGGGTCGGTTTGAGTCGCAAACACCTTTCTTTCCATCTCTTAAATATATAAATACCTAATGTATCATGTATACTACTCTATAAAAATAATAAATCTATTTTTAAGTAAATCGATTTGGTTTTAAGCATACTTCCATCTTTGTATATATTCTGCAGCATGAATCCAAGTTAAACATATAACAAGTTATATGCATTCTGCATTTTTTTTTCATTCTATAGCTTTAATCCAAGTCAAGGAAATCGCAATTTTGTATGCATTTTACATTTTTATTGATATTCTGTAGGATGACAACAATGGGTGTATATGTGTAGGATTTAATTTTTGGGCCAGTAATGTGTCTGTAACCTTTTAGGGGCTGTTTGGTAACATCTGAATCAGGCCCTCAATGATTCAGATGTCTGAATGGTTCAGCAATTAATGGTTTAGACTATTTGTTTCGCGAGCAAATGTCTGAATGGTTCAGACATTTGCCTCTGAATGGTTAACCATTATACTAATGGTGAATGGTTAAAAGGTCTAATGCTGAATGGTTAAGACATCTTATCTGAATTGATCAGACATTTGCTTTTGAATAGTTAAACGATATACTAGCTATTAATGGTTCAGAGATCTTAATGGTTCAACACTTAATGGTTCAGACCTCTTATTGGTTTAGCATTTAATCATTCAGAAATTGCCAAACAACCCCTTAATCTCATCTGGTTATTTAATTATTACACACTTGCCAACGGGTCAAGGTAAGATGATATAGTAGTTGCTATGGTAATTAGATTTTCTTATGCTTGCAATTTCAATAAATAAATTCAACTCTAACAAAATGAATCCTAAAAGTTATAAAATGGCATGCAAAGAAATTTAGGTAGGTTTTTATGTGATTTTGAAATTTATTTATCCATCTTTTCATATCAAATAACTTACTATGGGTTCATTATTTATTTACGTTAGTTGTTGACTTCAACATAAACCTTGATTATAATAAAAAAAGTAGGCAAGTGTGGAATGGGATTAAACGATCATGACAAATGACTAGGTTAGAAATGTTGTGGTTAATGTTGTTGATAATGTTATCATCTAGAAGCAAGGATCCATGTCCTCAAGATGAATTGGGTCAGCTATAGAGGCTAGAGAGACGTTCGCGTAAGCTGAAGAGATATGAGAAGTATTTTACGATCTTTTTTTTGAATTGTCAATGTTAAATATTTTTGTTATATTTGTTATGTTTCCTTTTGCTTTATAATTTATTTTTAGTATTATGTATAGATTTTGGTTTATTATATGTTAATTCCATTTGGTTTTTAGGTTTCACATGCTACTACTGTTTGTATGTGTGACCAAATGGTTGACAATAACCACACTTAAATTTAAAAAAAAATCATGTGGCTAACTTGTTAGGGATAGATCTCTTGTATAGGTTTAGATGATAAAAATCACTCTTGTAATCATTATTGTAATTATTATTTTTGATGATATAAAATGAATATATTTGATTATAATTGTGTTTGTGAATTAAATAACATTTATTTTGCACTTCATAATATATAATCATCTATGATATAATATATTTCAGAATGTGTGTAAATACACAGGAAACATTAAACTGTGTCACTTTAGAAAATTGACTAAGTGTTGGAACAACTGCGGACGAAGAAAATGTTCTTCCGTAGATGTTCTCAGGAACATAACTGAAGAGTGTACATCTGTGGATCTCCTGCGGAAGAACAACTTCAGCTGAACAAGAAAAGAACAAGTGAAGCTACTGGAGGGATTGCTGCGGATGACAAGAGCTCCTGCGAAAGCACAAGAACTGCAGAAGCACAAGAACTGCGGAAGCACAAGAACAAGAACAATCGCTGCGGAAGACTAAATTCTTATGGAAGATCAATTAACTCGGGAGTCAACATCAAGTCAACAAGTCAACATGGCAGAACAACAACATTAATGACGACTGAAGACGTTTTATTCAAGCGAAAATTCCACGTCACATCAGCAAATTTTATCATCAGTAGAATCATTGTAAATCACGAATTCCTAAGCCGATAAACATGGCGAAGATTCGGATAATGATGATTAGCTTAATTATAGCAACAAAATAGCTAGCAATATAACAGCATTAGATCTCTATAAATAGATACGTGATCATTAACAGATGTAATCAGAGAAAAACAGTTAGATCATTAGAATCAACAATATCTGAAGCATTGTATCAGCAATATCAATAGCATCAAGAAAGCATTACATTCAACGTTCTTGAGTATTCACGGTTTGATTATTCTTATTTTATTTGTTGGTTGATTGATCTTTATTATTATTAATAGATTAAACACCAAGTACTGATAATTCCGCGATCAATACTTGTTCAAATCAATTCTGATAATTCCTGAACGATCCTTGGATTCACAGGTGGTATCAAAGCTTGGTGCTCATTGATTTATATCAATTGATCTATCAGCTTTGATTAAGTTTAATCGAATTCTGTTTTAAAACAAAACCTCTGTTTTTCAAAATTAACTATCATGAGTAACTCAGTTGTTGGTGCTTATCAACCTCCTAAACTGGAAAACAAATCTAATTTTAAAACCTGGAAAATCCGGTTGAGGAATCATGTTAATTATATAGATTCTGACTTATGGGCTTCGATTACCGAAGGACCTTATATTCCACCTGCCTTAGAAGCGGATTATAAGGATAATAATCAGCCTATTAGTTTAAAGAATCTATCACCTGATGATTCCAAGAGAGTCAAGATTGACATCAAAGCCTATAGTATGCTTACTATGGCTTTGCCTGAAGAACTCTTGATCAGGTGTGAATCATACAAAACAGCTAACTCGTTATGGAAAATCCTACACACTCTGTGTGAAGGTAGTGACGAGATTAGAAGCATAAAGAAGGATACTCTCTGTGCACAATATGAAACATTCCATCATATTCCGGGTGAGTCAGTCCCTCAACAATTGCATAGATTCATACAACTTGTTACAGAGATGAACATCCTTGAACTTAAGTACAACAATAAAGAATTGAATAAAAAGATGCATCATTCTTTGCCTGAAATCTGAACACATACTGTGTCCATGTTTAAAAATACTATTGATCTAAAAACAATAGGTCTAGACACTTTAGTGGCAAAAGTAGAAGCATTGGAGCTAGATGAAAAGACAAGAAACAAAAGTGTGAAAGCACCTATAGCACCTTATCAATTCAAAGAACTGAAAAATACTGGCAGTGCATTCATCTGTAATGAAGATGAAGACAACTCCAGTGATGAAGGTGAACAGGAAGGAGAAACAAGTTTCTACACAGCAAAGTCTTCAAAATCAAGAACTCAAAGCAATCAGCACAAACAGACAAAAGGAAAGGCTTATGAATCCAAAAGCAAGAAGAATAACAATCAAACAGAACCAATTACTGTGGTTCTTGAGACTGAAGAACAGAAAGCTGCCTTTGCAGCTTTTAGCTCAAGCTTTCAGGCTTATCTAGGAAGCACCTTGACTCCTGCTTACTTTTGTCAACAAGATCTAGAAGACCTTCATCCTGATGAAGTGGAAGAGATGGATCTTCAATGGCAAATGGCAATGATTGCCTATAGAGCCAAGATATACATGAAAAAAAAAAAGGATTGTCTGTTGGAGGAAGGACAACAAAAATTGGTGTAGATAAGTCCAAAGTGAGATGCTTTAAGTGCAATCTGTTTGGACACTTTTCAAGGGAGTGCAATAACAGCCAATCGCGACTCAAGACAGCCTAGTCAAAGGAGTATCACACAACCACTATTAACCAATACATCCCTACCAAACAATACAACATGTATCTCTAACACTAAAGAAACTGGTTTAATTATTTTGTAGGATGGTACTTGTGATTGGAGCATGTATGAGAAGGAAGTACTTGCTGAAAACCAAGCTTTGATGGCCAATATGGAAAACAAAGTCCCTCCAATGGCCACTGAGGTAAGAGAAATGTAACACCTGGATTTTTTTATAGAATAAAAGTGAAGAAAAGAAGGAAATGCAATTAAACCCAAATAGAGGGGTTAAAAGTGTGCAAGGTACAAAATATAATATAATTTTGTACAAAAGCAACATGGCCGCCCATGCCATGTTACTTTTCACCTTTTTCTGCTGATTGTAGAGAGAGAAAGAAGCAGAGAAGCTTTCGGGTTTTAAAGAAGAAGAATAAGGAGATCGAATTCAAGGTAAGAATTCATCATTTTAAGTTGTTCTTGGCCGGCCTATGCCTCGGTTGCATGCTTATGTGTGTTTGTTTGTGTTTGTGTTGTGTTTTGTTGGGTTTTAGGTGTGTGAACTCATTGCATTTGGGTTTGAAGGAAGTCTTGCCCGAAAGATTGCATAAGGTGAGTTCTAGATCCCCGGTTTCTATGTTTTAAACCTGTTTTGGGGCTGGAAATGCATGTAACTAACTTTTAATATGTCCAGTATTTTGTACCGTAAGTTTGGCCCTGTTCTTTTAGTGGGTGTGTTAGAGCCTGCATGTTTTGCTCAGTTTATATGGTTGTATGCTTGTTCTAAGAGATTAGCATGCTAGATCAGTGCGATGAATGTATAAGAATAAGGATTGGGAACTGATTATAGTGTAAGATGCGGTTTCAGGTTAGTTGATCATCCGCATTAAGTTTGAATATTTGCATAAGTGTTGTTCATCTGCATTAGTTAAGTCTTCATCCGTATTTGATGAACACATCGACTATTTTGTCCACCCATATTTGCTAAGTGTTCATCCGCATTTGTTGTATGCTCATCCGTATTTGTTTTGTCCATGCGCATTTGCTTCAGTCATCCGCATTTGGTTCATGCGCACTTCATTGGACGGAATATTTTCTGAAAACTTTCATGTGCTTTATGCATGCGCATTCGGTACAGTGTTCATGCACAATTCTTTGGGACACTTAGAATATTTTCTGAGGTGTTCATCCGCATTTGGTTACTCATCCGCATTTGTCTATTCATCCGCATTTGGTTACTCATCTGCATTTGTCTATTCATCCGCATTTGGTTACTCATCCGCATTTGTTTATTCATCCGCATTTGTCTGTTCATCCGTATTTGTTTGCTCATCCGCATTTCTTTAAGGGGACAGAATTTTCTGAGATTTTGGGATGTAGAGCTTAAGTGTTAAGAAAGGAGGTTTTATGGGAAACTGTGCTTGTTTACGATTTGCATGCTTTGTATGCTATTGTGATGAAGTTGTTCCATGTTATGTTTATGTCGTGACCTTACGTGGTGTGACGTATGAATATGCTTATGTAAAGTAGTACTTAACGAAAGTGGAAGATAACTAAAGAGAAGTAAGAAAGAATGAATGCATGCATTAATGAACGAACGGAAGTAAGAAAAGTATTGCAAGCACAGTAAGGAGGTTCACACCCAATGAAGGGTGTTAGCTCAACGGTGTGCGGGTTAGCTACCCCAGAAGGATGCACACTGGGGTCTAGTCTTTGTGACTGACCATACGTATGGGACCATTGTCGCTTGCCCCGGTGCTGGTGCCCGCCTAGTGCATGATGTTTGAAGTCTATTTATAGTCTTCGGCCCAGTACCCGCCTTGTGCATGATGTTTGGGGTACAGCACATGGCATTGGTCCAAATGATGATACCCTGGTGCTGGTGCCCGCCTAGTGCATGATGTTTGAAGTCTATTTATAGTCTTCGGCCCAGTACCCGCCTTGTGCATGATGTTTGGGGTATAGATCGAGGCATTAGCCTGGAGCATAGAGAAGTGAAAGTAATAATGAACGAATGAAATGTACGATAAGAAAGAGAATGAATGAATGTAAGTTGACGATGATGAAAGATAATAATGAGATTATCTATTTGTACGTATGATGTAAGATCACTTACGAAAGTAAAGTACGGTTTTAGACGAAAGAAAAGTATTTTATTTATAAAAACAGAACTCACTCAGCAACGCTGACTTTTATGTAATTTCCAGTTGGCAGGTAACGTTGTTGAGGATGGCACGAGGCAACTACTTGGCGTTTTTGGGATGGCATCCATTTCATGACAAATGACTTTTTTGTATTGTAATGCAAACAATGAGATTTTTGTAATGGATAACAATGATTGTATTGTCTTGCAAAAGTGGTCATTAATATATGAAATGGTTTGTTCAGTATTCCGCTGCGATGTTTTAGCAAATGTAAATATATGTTCTATGTTTTATGTGCGATGATTGACCAGCTGTAAGCTTCCGGTAATGGGGCCTTACAAGAAAGGTTGTGTTCCCCTTCTTGCATAGATGAAGTAGAAAGATATAAAACACATGCTCAACAATTGGTTGATAAAGTAAAAGAAACCTTACTCTTAAATGAATCTCATGTTAGAGAACACAAACTTTATCAAGTCAAAATTAATTCTTTATAAAAGGATTTAGATAAACTTGTATCTGAAAATTACAATCTAAAAGCACAAGTTGAGCATCTGACTACATCTTTAACCAAATCTATGTCAGAACATGCATCTACTGAGGTGAAACTGCAAAAATTCCAATTGTCATCACAACAGTATGAGAAACTGTTAAACTCTCATGTTGAGTCTAAGAACAAGTCAGGATTGGGATTTCATGCAGTTGCACCACCAGTTAACAACAATTAATTCATTTAACTGAGTCAATGACCAACAGTCTAACTAAACACTTTGTATCCAGTAACAAACCTGAGACATCAGATAAACATGATTTGTATGAGTCATCTGAATCTAATTCATCTAAATCAGAATCAGAATTGTTAGAATTTGATTATGACAACAGTGATGACTTAGATGAAGAGGAAGAGACTAATAATGCTGAGTTGGGTAAAGGTAAAATTGTGTCAAATGAATACTCAATACCAAAGGTCTTAAATGAACTTAAACTACCCTATCCACCAAAACAAAGAAACCTTCTCAAGACAATCCACACAAGGATTGAGCAATTAAATAAAGGAATACATGCATTCAACAAACTAAAAGAAAAGTCAGCAAAAAGAGGATCAGGAGAAAAGATCAAAGCTTCAGTAGATGTCTCTACTTCCGTAGATGTCTCTACTTCCGTAGATGTCCCTACTGCAGATGTTGAACCGAGACCCCCTAAAAATCAAACCATATCAGAAAATCATCCCACACCATTGTCACACACAGAAATGCCTTGGACAAAGACCATAGCTGATCAAGTACCTACTACGGAAGACATGTTCACTACCCCGGATGACATACATGTTCCTGCGGAAGCTCAGTCAGCTGCACCAAAAAATGAGATGAACTATTTTGTTCACTCTCCATCATAACTAACCTCATCTCCAACAACCAACATCACAAACCTGGATTCATCCATCCAAGTTAATTATGTACCAACAGTTAGAACACATAAGTATCACCCAATTGATAACATGATAGGTGACCTCAATAGCAGAACTACCAGAAGACAAGGGGGAGCTGCAAACACTTATCTATTCTCCTGTTTTCTATCTCAAGTAGTTCCACCCAACATCATAGAAGCCTTAAAAGATAACAGCTGGATTGAAGCACTGCAAGAAGAACTGCAGCAGTTCAGGAAACAGAAGGTGTGGAACCTAGTTGACCTCCCTGAAGGCCAATATCCTATTGGCACAAGGTGGTTATTCAAAAACAAGCTAGATGATAGGGGAAGAATAATCTGGAACAAAGCAAGACTAATTGCTCAAGGCTACACACAAGAGGAAGGCATAGACTATGATGAAGTCTTTGCACCAGTTGCAAGGATTGAGGCAATTAGAGTGTTCTTGGCATATGCATCATATAAGAAGTTCACAGTTTATCAAATGGATGTAAAGTGTGCCTTCTTATATGGTAAAATTGATGAAGAGGTCTATGTATCTCAACCACCAGGCTTTGAAGATCCTGATTACCCTCACAGGGTGTACAAGCTTGTCAAAGCTTTATATGGCCTTCATCAAGCACCAAGAAAATGGTATGAAACACTATCCAAGTTTCTCCTAAGACATGGATACAAGAGAGGAACATTGACTAGACACTCTTCCTCAAACATGAACATCAAGATCTCTTAGTTGTTCAAATATATGTTGATGACATCATATTTGGATCAACAAACAAGAGACTCTGTGAAGAGTTTGAAGCCTTAATGCAATCTGAGTTTCAGATGAGTTCAATGGGAGAATTAACTTTCTTCTTAGGATTACAAGTTCATCAGAAAACAGATGGCATCTTCATCAATCAAGAAAAATACATCCTTCAAACACTGAAGAAATACAACCTTGCAGACTGTACATCATGTAAAACACCAGCATCTACTATAGATAAAATTGTACCAGATCCAACAGGGAAGTCTATTGATCAAAGATTATATAGATCTATGATAGGATCATTAATGTACTTAACTGCTAGTAGACCTGACATAATGTTTGTTGTGTGTGTGTGTGCTAGGTATCAAGCAGAACCAAAGGAGTCCCACTTGAATGCAGTAAAGAGAATATTCAGATACCTCAAAGGGAAACCATCACTTGGACTTTGGTATCCTCAAGAAGGAATCTAAGCTTTACTCCTATTCAGACAGTGACTACGGAGGATGCAACAACAATAGAAATTCAATAACAGGAGGATGTCAATTCATAGGTCCAAGACTTGTGTCTTGGCAGTGCAAAAAGCAAAAAAAATGTTTCAGTATCCACAGCAGAGATTGAATACATAGCTGCTTCAGCAGGCTGCTCCCAGGTGCTATGGTTACACAATTAATTACTTGATTATGGTTACAATTTTCTCCATACACCAATATATATAGACAACTCAGCTGCTATATTTATTACTGCTAATCCAGTCCAACATAGTAAAACTAAGCATATAGAAATCAGATACCATTTTCTAAGAGATTGCTCAGAAAAGGGACTAATTAAGTTGATCAAAGTGGACACAACAAATCAGCTTGCTGATTTAGTCACTAAGGCCTTTGACTCGGTAAGATTTAAGTACTTAATTGAATCTTTAGGCATGATCAACTTAGAATAAGTTCAAAACATTAACAACAGGTATATAGGCTCATTAACTGTGATCATATGAGGATACAACATAAACTTATGTGTAAGGATTTTGATAACCTACGGATATGATAGTATGCTATAAACATGACATATATCCTGCCCGCACCCAATCAACTATCTACTGATCTGATGTGTTGAATATGTGAATAGGTTCATCCTGAGTGGAAAATAAGCTATGTCATGCTCAACATAAAGCCAAGATGACTTGGTATGGATAAGTCCTTGTAAGGAGTTAACAAGTAAGTCTCATCAGAAAGTACACAACTCATCACATATGCACACTTACTATGTTGTAACACCTTATAACCTCTATCTTTGCGTATCATGACCCTCTGTTTTGCGTAAGCAAAGACCTGGGTCAAAGGCCACCTTTGTTTTACGTAAGTAAAGACCTGGTGACCTGATGCTGATCATTAAAAGTTCCCAAAAAGAATTGCTCCCAAAAGAATCCTAAAGGATCAACTACATAGTACTCAAAGAGCATTCATAAAACGCATTAATAAGATTTCAAAGAAATCTTAAGATAGAGCTTATAATCTACAGAACATGGCATGTGTGATAAAGTAATGACTTGATCACAATCTAGGAGACAGACTTTCATACACCTTGCATGATAATCTACAGAACATGGCATGTGTGATAAAGTAATGACTTGATCACAATCTGGGAGACAGACTTTCATACACCTTGCATGATGCATTCATCCTTGTTTATCTTTAATTCTTACCAAAACATGATAACTAGCCGGACATACCCAACATACACTCTAGGTTGAACTTCTGCGGATCACCATATTTGCAATTTGCACTAGATCTAGTAGGCTTTTCTCTCAACCAACCTAAGCAGGAATGTCTTATTTATAGTATGATCCTTAGTTTCTCAACCAATTGCCTGCCTCAGAACACTATACTCATATGATTTTCAGTTACACACTCACTGGTCATGCGATCTTCATATAAATTTTTGATAAACTCATCCGTAGATGATTAATCACAAATTTAGGGGGAGTAAGTATAACTGATCAATAATTAATTCCCTTAATCTGAGCAGTATAACTAATCGGAACCGAAGGCGTACTACAGAAGACATGAAGCTATCTTCTGTAGATACAATGAAATCTGTTCATCCGCAGATGTTTCTGCGGAAGACAGAATGGGTCCTCTTCCGTAGATAAAGTACGGAAGAAACAGAAACTATGATTTCCCTGGACATTATACTTTGCTTACTTATGTGATCATTGATTGCTATTAATTATTTATTAGGCATAGTTAATAACCACGAAGGGGTAAAAATGTAAATGGGTCCCACATGGTAGACAGACTGTCTGAAAAGGTATAAAAAGGAACTTCGACCGTTGGCCTTTCTATACATTTTCAAAACACACTCTGACCTAAAAACTTTTCATCCAAAACCCCCTTTCACCTCACCAAAATCAATCACTGTAAACACCAATCATCTCTGCTATCATGGCGAACAGATTCGTAAAGGACCACAATGTGTGTGCTTTCTTGAACCCAGATGTAGATGACGAGTGCAGGGTCATTATACAATACCTGAGGAGAACACGACTCCATTACGCACTAACAGCAGACCCCCTCATCTTTCAATCTCACATGATCGACTTTTGGAGCTCCGTACAAGTAGGAAATGAGGGAGAAGGATCTGTTATCACCGCATTCATAGGGAATCTTCCCCTCTGGATAGACGAAGAAACAATACGCAGAGTATTAGAATTAGGAGATGAAGAAGCAGGGCATCCTGATGTATTCGATCATGAATACATTCAGAAAGTGTTTGCCCTTATGGGGTATGATGGTGACTACGAGCACGAAGAGATCAAGAAGGGAAGATTATGCAAGCCCTATCGATTTTTATGTCACATGTACCTCAAGTGCCTATCCAACCGGAAATCTGGTTTAGACAGATTCTCAAGGCACATATCTTCCGGAATCATCGGCATATTTGAAGGGAGGAAGTACAACTACGCCAAGTACATCCTCAATTGCCTACGTGACCACATAGGAGTGCAAAAAGAGAATAAGATGTTTATGTTCCTAAGATTCAATCAGCTCATCATTAATGATCAACTGCCGGGCATGGAAAGAGAGGGAGATATTCTAGTACAAACACATCTAGGAAGATCCCTGCTCAATAAACTGAAAGGGTAGTATGAAGGAGGAGGTGTGGACATGTTTCCTCATGTACTGGATGAGAATGAGGACATTCCTTAGGAGCAACTGTGGGTTGAGGACCACAAACTGAAAGCTCATCAGCCCTATCTGCGACACACTCCCAACATCAAACACCACAACACACTTCACCCAAATCACTCCAACAAGAATCACAGCCACCACCATCACCCATCCACTTGACATCTTCAAGTGAGAATACTAAACCCATCTCTCTTGGCCAATCACCAACATCAATCAACACTGCTTCTACTGAAGTAGTTGGTCAGGATAGAACTTAACCTTTACTCCCACACTCACCAATCTCCATAACTTCTATTGATACTGGTGCCACAAATCCCATATCACCTCCACTACCTACTAAACCAACCACCTCTCCTACTCCTACTGAACCCATTGAACGCCCTGCTGCTACTGAGATACTTAACATTGAAGAGGGTGATGAAGTTGAAGGAGGTACGACTGAAGAAGTTTGTCTGGAAGTTGAAGGACAGACTGATGAGATGGTAGAGCAGGAGGAGGGTGATTATGTTGAAATAACTGCTTACAAAGAGGATGATCTGAAGGAAGAGGAGATCAATGTAAGCAAACGCTACTTGGTGGCTCAGTACAACAATCTTGTACTAAAGGGAAACAAGAAAATAGAAAAGCTGAGAAGGCTGAGAAAGGAGCTGAATGAGAAAGATGAGACCATTAGTAAGCTGGAAAGCAGATTGACAAGATTAAGAGAAGATGCTGGGATGAACAATAAAGTAATTGATGCTCTTCATGAGCTTGTGGTTGAACAAGTAGAACGTCTGAAACAGAAAGATCATGAGATTAAGAAGTTTAAGAGGAAATTGAGTGAAGCTGAAAAGAACAAAAGTGATTCAGCAATGATCACTTACACCAAAAAGAGAAAATATCTTGGAAAAGCAACTGGTGTTGCTGGTGAATCGTCAAAAAGAGCAAAAACAGGTTCACCAGAGCAGTCAGTATCTAAGAAAGAAACTGCTGAGAAAAAGAAGGAAGAGAAAAGTGAAGAACTGCTGACAGCCAAAGACATTCTTGAAGAAAGACCCAAATCTACCATGTTCATGGAGCTAATCAATAGAGGATTCCCTTTTGACTTGGTAGAGAGGATGAACCTGTCAGAGCTGATTCAGACAGTAAAGGAGTTTGATGCAGTAAAAATGATGATTCCCAACTGCAATTATGAAACATTCTCCAAGTACAAAGCAATGGAGAAGATTAGGAAGGATTTGAGCCACTGTGATACAGCCAAGCTTACACGATATAACATGACATGCTGGTTACAAAGCCATAACTACCAGCCCCATGAGCTAACAGGAAGATCAGTTGGTGAACTCAGAGCAATGATAGATCATGTCATGAAAGTAGAGCTAGACACAGGAGTAAAATTCAGATCCGGAGCTCCCAATCCTGCCTATCAACAAACTCAAACTCCTGCTGAACCCATAATAGTAAAAGCCAAAGATATGCATATGGGAAAGGAGAAATTAATTAGAGAGCCAAGGGATTTAGTTCCTCACAAGATCCGGCCTCTAGGCACTGCAGTTAGAGAGATCACAGAGTAGAAGGCTACCTTGATCCAATTCTTTGACCTTATAACAACTCTAGAAGCAGCAGAAGAGAACAAAATCATTGCTTGGAAATTTGATCTAGAATGGGAATGTGTCATGCTAAAGAGAGCATCTGGAATGATACAATACTTTCCATGGGTGGAGGACCTACTTACTCTTCCAGATGCTGATCTAAACACTCTTTAAAACATCCCAATAACAAATTACCCAATCAGTCCAAGAGGTAGAGACTTCTCTGGACTAGTGGCTAAGCTTAGTCACAAGTTCAAAAAAGATGTGCTAAGAGAAGCAAAACAAGTGGATGCTGAGCATAAGAGAAGACAGAGAAGGTCACATTTTAGTTCTCACCTTGTAAATGCTGAATTTAAGCAAAGAACTAGATATGTTGACATGGTCAATGCACCACTCAAGATCATCGAAGGAAATCAGTATACATGTCCTATCACTGAATGGGGTTATGTTGAAAAAAACTAAAGAGCTGGTACTGCAAAGAAATGATCCACAGAAGAAGGGCTCAAGTATTAGACTATTCGATCCTGTGGAAATCAAACTTTTGCACCCAAGCTACACCTCATACTTATATGACAAGCACTTCCCAAGGCTGCAAGATCAAACTACACAAAATGACTTATGCTTAGACATTCATCTAATTCAAGTCATGGACAAGCTGCATGCCAATGCAAGTAAACAAACGAAGTATGAAGCAGGTCAGCTTGTTGGTACAGAGATTAAGCCAGTCACAGAACTAAGAATTTCAGAATAGGATGAATTGGAGGTGGTGTCCAATAATAGTGTTGTTGCAACACTCACCACTGAAGAGGATGTCCTGGGATTGAAATATAAAACTCTGAAGAGGTGGAGCAGAAGGAAGATCAAGATTAAATATGAAGACCAACAAGTGACTGCTGATTACTTTAAAGAGAAGATTTTAACAAGAATGAATGAGCTTAGAGTACTAAACCAATGATTACTAGAGTCTAAACCTAAGGGGGAGTACTGTTAGAGATAGATCTCTTGTATAGGTTTAGATGATAAAAATCACTCTTGTAATCATTATTGTAATTATTATTTTTGATTATATAAAATGAATATATTTGATTATAATTGTGTTTGTGAATTAAATTACATTTATTTTGCACTTCATAATATATATTCATCTATGATATAATATATTTCAGAATGTGTGTGAATGCACAGGAAACATTAAACTGTGTCAATTTGGAAAATTGATTAAGTGTTGGAACAACTGCGGACGAAGAAAATGTTCTTCCGTAGATGTTCTCAGGAACATAACTGAAGAGTATACATTCGTGGATCTCCTGCGGAAGAACAACTTCAGCTGAACAAGAAAAGAACAAGTGAAGCTACTGGAGGGATTGCTGCGGATGACAAGAGCTCCTGCGAAAGCACAAGAACTGCGGAAGCACAAGAACAAGAACAATTGCTGCGGAAGACTAAATTCCTGCGGAAGATCAATTAATCCGGGAGTCAACATCAAGTCAACAAGTCAACGTGGCAGAACAACAACATTAATGACGATTGAAGACGTTTTATTCAAGCGAATATTCCACGTCACATTAGCAAATTTTATCATCAGTAAAATCATTGTAAATCACGAATTCCTAAGCCGATAAAATGGCGAAGATTCTGATAATGATGATTAGCTTAATTATAGTAACAAAATAGCTAGCAATATAACAGCATTAGATCTCTATAAATAGATATGAGATCATTAACAGATGTAATCAGAGAAAAACAGTTAGATCATTAGAATCAACAATATCTGAAGCATTGTATCAGCAATATCAATAGTATCAAGAAAACATTACATTCAACGTTCTTGAGTATTCACAGTTTGATTATTCTTATTTTATGTGTTTGGTTGATTGATCTTTATTATTATTAATAGATTAAACACCAAGTATTGATAATTCCGCGATCAATACTTGTTCAAATCAATTCTGATAATTCCTGATCGATCATTGGATTCATATAACCATTAGCCACACATCATCTCTTAGTTTTTTTTTTTTTTTTTTTTTTTTTTTTGTGACGGAATAATAGCAAATCTCATGGTCAAAAAACATGTGTGGGATAACAGGTTAGACAATAGCCACTCTTAAAATTACAAAATTTCTTGTATGTCTAGAAATAGTTTATAGATACACTTATTGGGACAAAATGAATAACCCTATTGTCATTGATGTGACTAAAACAAACTTTTGTGACTGTATAATGGAAACGGAAACACTTCCAATAAATTGATGCGGCCATTGCTGGCTAAATGCAGCCATCGCTACCGTTTAGCAACACTTAATGGATTGAATGCTTGATTAAAGCAAGATATATTAATACCTTTTAGCCACACTTTTCAAGTGGCTACGGCAAGTATATATCAATGTGATCGTATAATACCTATGATGACTCGACCTTTTCTCATACTTGAGCTAAGAAAAATACGTGTGGCGGAAGCATCTGGCACACTTTTTTTGTGTGGCCATAATCCTCTTTTGACGTAATGATTCTAAAATACCATCATAACCTATATGTTTGAATTGTAAACATCATCAAAATTAATCTCTATAAGTTCATAAGAAATAATACCACCGCACCATTTGGGCTTCCTATGTGGCATGTGACGGTCAGTGAGCCAACAAAACCCGTGGCGGATATCCCTTGTGTTCTCACCCTTTCTGTTCGCATATAATTTCACTTTTATAATTTTTTATTCATTAGCTAATATAACAAAATCTATTTTTTCTCTTATAACTTATAATATTTAACTTTTTAAAATAATCTAAATACATCATTTTGCTTTTCTCTTTTCTCTGCATCCAGATATATATTATATTGAAATTTTAATCGTTCTAAGCATTGTTTTTAGACTCGGATCGGATCGGCCGGTTGACCTTAAATTGTTTTGTTTTCAAAGAACGGGCTGGTTCGAACCGGTTCGGTGGTCGAACCAGGAACAGGGTCGGACAGGATTTTTAATATTTTATAATCTTTTTAGCTTTCTTGGATTCTAATGATGTTAACGGGTGGTTCGAACTATGAATTAGAGTGTTAAACATAAGATTATTGTTGAGTTTTTATATATAACTATAAATTACACATATAAAATATCTATATTGAATTATATATAAAAGTATATATCTAATATACATATAAATAATTATGGAATCATCCGGTTCTTAAAATCTACTCCAACGGCCGTGACCGGTTGAACCAGTCGACCAGTAAGATGACCGGTTTGCTGTCGGATCCGATTTTTGAAAACATTAGTTATAAGATAACACATTTTTCTTTATTTTCATCTCCTTTTCAAATTTATCTGACCACTATGCACCGGCCATTTGTGGTGATAAAGTAGCTTTTTGATCTCGTAAATATGAAAACAAAATATTTTTTACGTTAAAGTTATATTCCTAATAAAAGTTAAGTATCATATTAAACAAAAATCAAGTTATATTTTAAATGATTACTCAATAAGGATATAATAAAATGAAAGAATATGAGTTATGACCATCACATACACTGAAAAATGAAGTGAAATGTGCTCATGCGATGAGAAGTGATGAAAAATGTTACAAAGTGAATGATGACTGCCGAGCATTCTCTAATAGATTAAAACTAGCTTTTTTTACCCAAACGCATGTTGTGGCGGATGCGTACGTAACGTGATAAAATATAGACTACAATAGACCATACTCGTTTCTGAATTAAATTGACGTCGAAACGTAGAGTAATTCGAATTCGTATCGTAGAAAGAAAGCGTATAATATTTGACGCAACTCAAAACAAAATCTACATCGAAATGTATACCAACTGAAAACGTACATAAAAATAAGCATGTGCGGCGTCACCGTATGTGACGTGATAAAGTATCGACTAGAAGCTCCCCGATTTGTTCGAAAACTAAATTAATGTCAAAACGTAGAGTAACTCGACTTTATATCGTCGAATGAAATCAAATTATATTTTACCCGACTAGTCTCCAAACAAATTCACGTCGAAACGTAAACAAACTCAAAACATACTTTTCAATAATCAAGAAAACATTTTATATTTGACTCTACTCGTTTTTAAATAAAATTTACGTTAAAATATTAGGTTAAACCTGAAACTTTAGAAAAGTTGAGGGGGTTAAACTGATATTATTTAAAGTTATTAAGTAGTTTAGGGGGTCAAAAATGCTAAAAATAAAAGTTGAGGGGGTGGAATGGCCGGGGGTAAAGGCCAGCGACCTCCCTAAACGTCACATGTCACGTTATCAAAAATTAACTGCGTTAACGAACAATTAAACTTGAACGGTTATGGGTAACAAAATTGAAAGTTAGAATTAATATCGATAGAATTATTAGCTAAGAATAATACTGACCAACAATTAATATTTTGAATTACTAAAATTCAATTTTTCTATATTTTTTATGTGCAAATGGTTATGAATCTAAATTTCCAGCAGTGACGTTTCATCCTCATCACATTATTGGTTTTTTTTTAATTAGTTTAACTCTTTTAAAACATTCTGCACATGTTGGAAAACATCAATGTCTTTTAAAAATCGTCCGTTTTTAGGACATGTGACAAAAAGGAAACTTAATTATAAATTGACAGTTTTTTGTCTTATTTAAATGTTAAGATGCGAAGTAAAAATAATAATTTAAAATTTTAAAGTCTTTCAATGACATAGAAGATGAAGGAACGTAATTAAATCGTTCTATTTTGCAATCAAAAGGTTCCTCAATCTTATCTTCTTAACAAAGGTTTAATTTGAAACATACTGTTTTACATGTCAAACTTATTAAAGTCATGTATTTGTGGAAATTATGATGATAGTGTCGTATTTTAATCTTGCTACAATGCTACCAATACTTATATAAATATACTTTAATTTACTTTTTTGTCAAGATAACAACGTATCTATATATATTTTTTTTATTCCTTTAGAAAAGACGGATATATTTTTAGAAAACTCATTGGATTAGGAACAAAGAAAGAAATAAGTCTTGATGATGGAGCAAAAGTTAAATGCTGAAAAAAGCATCTTATATTAAATCCTACAGACATTTCACCCTACGTCACTAACATGTGTGTAGCAAAACCGCTGAGACCAAGATAACCTAGTTTAAACCGCGATTGATCCCACAAAACATTACAAAAAAGTTTATGAATATTGGTCAGTGATTACCAACAGATTGCTAATACCGGAAAAACATGCATAAGATTCCACATGAGAGCTTACGGTGAGAACTATTTCCAATGAAAATTCTAAAGATAAGATTTTTTGTAGGTTTTAGACATTGTCATAGTGGAAATACGTATCTTGGAAATACATATTTGGAAACTTTGTCTTCATAATCCTTTAGAGTTTATGTATTGCAATTATCAAACAAGTATCCTACATGCAAAGGCATTCTATCATTTTCAAATGCATGAGCCTCATGTTGTAACTAGTTTGATGTAAGTGGTGGTCTCAGAATTAAAATCGAACATACTATATCAAAGGAGGTTTGAAATGTCAATTTTTCATGTGTTCATGGATCCTTTATTCGTGTTTGTGGCAACCTCCTCTGTGTTGAGGTGACTTCTAGATGTGTGCTCATGTTGTGTGAATTGAGTTTGCATGCTTTCTCATGTATTTAGAACATTTGCAAATTTTAAAACCTGTAGTGTAACGAGAATGGCAGCCGGTTTTAACATATTTCTTGAAGTAGCGATCCATTAATGCTAGAATGGGAGGGCTTAGAATTTTTAAGCCTACGAGTACCCTAAAATGGTTTTCACTTGTGTGTACACAGTAACATATGGTGCCCATCTTTGTTACATGCTTCTTTCTAGCTCTTGAAATGAACCTTTGTTGGGCAAGTTCCTTCAATGAAACAGAGTTAGAAAATACCTCATTTCGGAGATTGCATAGAAGCAAGAACAAATGGCATACATATAGGTGATTCAGAGGGAAGGCGATACATATAATGCATTGATGCAGACATCATTCTAGGTTGCCCGTAAGAAGTTTCAAGAGCTGCACTAATGGAATGACCAATCAATTATGTTTTTGTAAGTCGCAGTTGATGATCGTTTTGTGCCATTTCTATTTTTGATCATTACTGATATGCACATGTGAGACACCAATAAGATATAATTGGTGATACCATCCGTTGGTGATCCCTTGGTAACTTTTTTCCATAAATGTTATCCCAAGTCTTTATTTTTTGACGGGCCATCAGTGACGAATAAGTAACGGAGTCCACTTTTACAGGGGATATCTAACATATATGTCTGCCACTGAATGCAATTTACTTTGTAATGGATTAAGTCTTGTGTAAGACCTCTAAGTTGCATGTGGTATGATAATATCATAAATATCTAAAGCAAAGCACACTTTATAATTTGAAGTTCAACATGGAAAACCAAAACCAAAGTCAATAGATTTCATTTGGTAAATATAAAATATATTTACAAAACTACAACTATACCTTAAGAATGACTATATTCTAACAAAACGTTTCATGAAATAAGGAAAATCTTTATTTAAAATCATTTGGTTTCAATTGTCTCATTTTATTTTAAACTCTCATAAAACGTTTTGGTAGTCTTGTATTAAAATGTATTTACCCTAATTACGAAGCTAAAAAACCACATACATAATTGTAAATCAAGCCTCCGAGATGTCCGGTTTAACTCGAGCCAATGAGCAAAACCGAACGGGTCAAACAGGACAAAAATTTAAAATCCAAATTTTGGCCTTGAATACTCCCACTTGCTTCAAGATCTATATCTTTGCCTTCGAGCTGTCCGTCTCTTCGAACTTCAATTCCATTATTGTGCTTTCGCATTTCGATATAATTTTACAATTTGCTATAAATATAAAATTGACAAACTTATTATAATAAAAAGATGCTTCCAAAAAGCGCCAATGATAGTTAACCGATTCAAGATGACAATTCTCACAAGAATAATTAGAGAAGAGAAACGAGCCCTAAAGAAATTTTCTGATAATCCTATTAATCAAAGCAATGTTCAAAAAGATAGCAAAAAAGAAATGCACTTGCTCCAAACTAATTGTGACATTTGATCATGGAGATCACTATACATGAATGAGTGCATAAATAAAAGGAGTGTAATTGGACTAGGTATCACATCACTAAGGATACGGTTTGGAACGTTGTGTCCTCCTCTTGGGTCGACTAGCTAGGCCCGCCGCGGCTGCATGGACTAAATCATATGTTTGGCTTGGTGTGTCGGGTCTTCTACATTCAACCAATCTTCTACGTACACTTTACCAATCTTCTACAAGAAATTGTTGGGTCACGGTTCACTTCAAAGATCGATGTGTATCTTTTCAACATCGAATGGTAATTTGCAAATTGTTTCTCTCCTTACTTGTATACATCGAATGTCTCTTTTAGAGCGGTTTTCTTTTCTTGTAATGATTCTTTTTGGCTATTCATATCGGCATTCTTACAATCTAAGATGAATTATCTTATGACTTGATCTTCATAACTCTTCTTTTATATATGTATGAACCCAATTGAGGCATTATAGATTGAGCAACGAGTAGAGCCGCTCATAGAACAATGAGGGCAAGACAAAGGCGTGTGGAATTCACACTTCATCCTTAAACAGAAATGGAATCGATCATGTGACATCAACCTAGGGTGTTTTGCTCCAATTATTAATCTCAAAATCCATCGTTAAAAGATTTGATTTAGATTTTCTTCGAAATAATAATCTGTTTTTCTAATCCGTTTCATTTTGCCTTTAGTTACTACAAATTATAATATTTTCTTTAAAACGTATTTTAATTTTCATGTGTGGCTTATGTACTCATTCTTTAATCGAAAGTAGTTTCCTACTGACTTAGTGGAACAATAATGCTATTTGTTGTGTAGTAGTCTTTTTATAATAACACATAAAAAATATGCACTATTGTCATATGTCATTTATATATATGCGATTTAATCGGGGTAGTTATGATTGCTAAGGGTTTAGCATGCATTTATAGACTAAATATCGATCCCACATACTATATATGAATCAAATAAAACCCTTAAAGTCGCGTCTAGCTATAGCAATATTAATGAAATTTTGCACGTTAATTTGACTTGTTATGTTATGTACGTTTATGTAACACCCCGTAAATCTAACTTACAAACTTCGACAAGCATAACTTAATCTAGAAATGGAGTTTCGAGACAATTAACCAATCAACGGAAAGTTCTTGTCTAACGGGATAAAAGAGGATTGCAAGGAAGGTGATGCATACAACATTGCTTTTAAGTTATTGTCTGCATCAGAGGGAGATTAATGAATGTCTCGGGAGCTGACATGTGTCCCCTGTTGCTGCCTCAACATGATGCAGCTTGCATCACATTTATATTGCGGTCCGCGTCGTGGTCAGAGGTCATGTATAAATAAAACAAGTGCACGCAACATGAGGTACACACCTAAAGGGGGAATTGTGTGTTGAATACCCAAAGTATACAGTTTGTAACACTCCCATTTGGGTCGGATAAGATACAATTAGGATACTAGAAAGTTACAAAAAAAAAAAAAAAAAAAGATAGATTGATTTCCTTTTGAAGTAGGGTATGTACCCATAGTTAATAACGATTAGCTAAATTTTGTCCGGTGTGTGGATAGGGCTAAGGTCATATAGTATAGATCTATCAGCATGACACCGTAATACATGGTTATAAGTACTTGTGTTAGTGAAGGTTGTTATTGAAATAAGCAGAATTGTGTACTCGCTAACATTGGATTGAAGTGAGTTCTATGAGCCATGTGTATGACCTTTGAAATGTTTAGCACTTCTTCACAAAGGAAAGAAAAAATGCAAGAATTTTAAATGAAAAAAAGAATAAATCACTCTTACTTTATCTTTACGCTCTTTTGGATCTAAACCTTGTATGGTAGATTTTACTTTCATTTTATATCCAAGATATGGCCTACTTAATATATTAAAACTTGATGGTTTTAAATTATTATAATGGTAGGTATTACTCACTAATCTCATTTTACGACCGCTTTGCAATAGAAATTGCTGCAAAATAAAGTTCACGGGCAGGTTGATTTCGGAACTGATTTAAATGTGAGGTTATTTGCTACCAAATTCTTGCGATTAGTTTTGTGCCCCAAACTTAAATGTTATTATTGTTTTACTTTATATATTTTAAGGATAAATGTAACGAGTTAATTACATGAAAGGTCCTCGTGGTAAAATCTGATTTCATCTTTGATTATTAAGTATAAGAAATTACAAAAATCTCAAAATGTATTGATGTACTTGGTAAAAAACGTCTCTACTATATAAGTATGGGTCTGATGGAATGTTAACTTTTCTTTTGACTGCTTGAAAAATGATCAAATTGCCACTAACTTTTAAAAAAATTACAAATAAATATGATTTAATAAAATAATGTATTATTTAATACAAGGTTAATGGACCACACTTCTTACCCCTCATCCCGTCTCCTTATCTTCAACTTCGACAGGTATACGTTGATTGTCGTCGTAGCGCCACACCCACCACAGAAAGTCTCCGCCTATCTTTCGTATTGAGCCCACTTTATCACCACCATCAAACCAACCCCCACCCCTACTTTTTTTTCAACGGACAATTAATTAAAGCCCGGCTACTCGGGATATCTGCATCCCATACGCCCGCGAGCACAGACAGTTGTCACGACCCGCCAAAACGCAGATCGCAACACCCTAATTCTTATCAGTTAGGGGCACTTATGAGGCCAACAAGGTTGCCCGGAAGTATCCGGAACAGCCCACACAACTCTGGAGCAACATATCAGCATTTGAAGGCTCTAGAATGTCCCACAAGACACTAGAAAACATGGCTCAAAGGGCTGCTATGAAGAACTATCAAGAACAACCCTAAAATATCTTAACATACTCTAGAATGGGCTACACAAATCAGCCATGAAATCACCTTGAAAGATCATGGGGATTCTAGAGAAATCCTAGTAAATATCTAGTCTTAGATATTATGTAAAGACATATCTAGATATAGAACAATCTAGAAGATATGTAACTAGTATAAATAGGTTGGTGGTGCCTCATTTGCACACACCCAAGTCCTTTGTAACTCAAAGCATTGTACTTGTGTTCATGGTAATACAAGCTTAATACTTGTGTTGTAATCACACATCACGAGCATTCCACTTGTGCACTACCAATCTAACGTTCCCTTACAAAGAGTTCAACTGCATAAACCACCCATTTGAGATCAAGAAGGCTGACTTAGAACGGATCTAAGTGCCGCACGGAAGCTGAACAAATAAGTCCGTGACAAGTGGTATCAGAGCCGCGTCGATTCATTGGGATGACATCTAATCCAGAAAAGGTTGTAGTCGCAAGCGTTGCCGGTGACGAGACCCGTGGGCGGGAGGATACTCGTAAAGGTGACAAGAGGACTCGAAGCATGTCTAAAGACTTGGTTGCAAGCATGGACAAAAGAGTTGAAGACGTCGAGACAGCATTGTTCGAGTTCAAAAATGAAATCGATGAATTCAAGGCCGAAGTCGATATCTTCAAAACACACACCTACGACTCTTTGCAACATGTTGAGTCGTTGGGCAATGACTTCAATGAAATGAGAAGTGATCTCAAACTCGCCCTCTCCTTGATAAAGAAGGAGATGGAAGAGGCATTCATAAGGGAGTTGGGTCAACTCAAAGCCAACTTTGAGAAAGAAATCAAAGACTTGCAAACCGAACTAAGTGTTTGCAAGCGTGCACTAGCAACCGGAGGTGACAACATAATCCATGCCTCTACAAAGGTAGACATCCCCAAACCATCACCATTCGTTGGCAAACGAGAGGCGAGGGCTGTGGATGACTTTCTTTGGGAGATGGAGCAATACTTTGAGGCCATCGATATTGTCGATGACGCCAAGAAGATAAAGACGGTGACTCTTTACTTGAAGGAGACCGCAGCTTTATGGTG
The DNA here is from genome assembly GCA_025506505.1 of Flaveria sonorensis. Classification (NCBI taxonomy): domain Eukaryota; kingdom Viridiplantae; phylum Streptophyta; class Magnoliopsida; order Asterales; family Asteraceae; genus Flaveria; species Flaveria sonorensis. The sequence continues at coordinate 61,745,337 of CM046433.1, read as the reverse complement.
GCGACGAAAGCACATGGAAATGGATAAAGGTACGTGCACCATACAAACCTGGACTGATTTCATAAAAGAAATCAAGAAACAATTTTATCCGGAAAACGCTGAACACGAAGCAAAGATCCGGCTTCGCAATCTAAAGCAAAAGGGTAGCATCAAGGACTATGTCAAAGATTTCACTACCCTTGTGCTAGAAATTCCGGACTTGTCACCAAAGGACTCTCTCATATACTTCATTGATGGCTTACAAACATGGGCAAGAACCGAGCTTGAACGAAGAAATGTTCAAGACCTGTCCTCAGCCATCATTGTTGCTGAAAGCTTGATCGACCATAATGAAAGGCGATCACAAAAACCCACCATTATGGAGGATAACGAAGGAAAAGGTGGGGGAGCAAGACCACACAATTATAACCAAAATCAAAATCGAAGAGAAGATAATCAACGACCACCAAAATATGGAAAGGAGGTACAAATAATCAAAGAATGTTTCCTTTGCAATGGACCGCACAATACGCGAGATTGTCCGAAAAAGGCTAGATTAACAGCCTTGATCAGATCTGATGATGAACCATCAGAACCAGAGGAGGTTCGTCTAGGAACAATGCAACTTCAACTACTTAATACTTTAAGTAAAGTTGAAGGCAAGCCCTTGGTGATGGTAAACCAATCAAACCCGACTACAGTCAAAGACAACTCGAAGACAAGATCAAAGGGTCTTCGACTTGTAAACATGGAAATAAAGGGGCAGCTTGTGAAAGCGTTGGTTGACACCGGAGCAAGCCATAATTTCATCTCACCTGAAGAGGCTTGAAGACTTGGCCTAAGGATCACCACGCAAGAAGGATGGATCAAGGAAGCCTCCGGGAACGCCAAACCAATAGAGGGAGCGGCATGGGGCGTAAAGACAAAGATCGGTACGTGGAAAGGGAAGTTGCACTTCTCAGTCGTTCCACTAGACAACTATGATATCATACTGGGAATGGACTTCTTTCGAAAAGAAAAAGCCTGCCCAGTAACATTTCTAAACACCGTGTACATCATCAAAGGAGATCAGGTGCACACAATTACCTTGGAGCCAGATACAAGGCGTCAAGGCAAAAACATCTCTATTTTACAACTCATGAAGACAACTCATGGGGCATCCATGCAACACGACGAGGACGTCGTGGCTTTAGGTAGGGGAGAATGTCACGACCCGCCAAAACGCAGATCGCAACACCCTAATTCTTATCAGTTAGGGGCACTTATGAGGCCAACAAGGTTGCCCGGAAGTATCCGGAATAGCCCACACAACTCTGGAGCAACATATCAGCATTTGAAGGCTCTAGAATGTCCCACAAGACACTAGAAAACATGGCTCAAAGGGCTGCTATGAAGAACTATCAAGAACAACCCTAAAATATCTTAACATACTCTAGAATGGGCTACACAAATCAGCCATGAAATCACCTTGAAAGATCATGGGGATTCTAGAGAAATCCTAGTAAATATCTAGTCTTAGATATTATGTAAAGACATATCTAGATATAGAACAATCTAGAAGATATGTAACTAGTATAAATAGGTTGGTGGTGCCTCATTTGCACACACCCAAGTCCTTTGTAACTCAAAGCATTGTACTTGTGTTCATGGTAATACAAGCTTAATACTTGTGTTGTAATCACACATCACGAGCATTCCACTTGTGCACTACCAATCTAACGTTCCCTTACAAAGAGTTCCGCTGCATAAACCACCCATTTGAGATCAAGAAGGCTGACTTAGAACGGATCTAAGTGCCCGCACGGAAGCTGAACAAATAAGTCCGTGACACAGTGCTGGGTAGCCCAAGCTCACCAACCACCAATTCCGGAGAAAACCCGTCACCCGAAGACCCACTGCGGTAAAACCCGGCTCACTAACAACATTTTGCTGCCGGTAGAACTCGAACTCACAACCTCCCCTAAAGGAAGTCATGAGACTATAGCCTTCTTCAACACTACTACCACCTCCATTCTCATCTATAGAAAAAACTCCCTCCCTTCTTATTTGTCGGACCACTATAACCTTCTGTAACACACACATACCTGAATTGGAACTTCCTTTGAAAACCTAGAACATTGGTGCAACAATAGCTTGAAACACTCTCCTCATGTCCTCGGGGAGCCTAACCTCGTGAACAACATCCCTCGACCAGCTTGTATCTTCCCACCATTGTTTCCAATCAACAAGTTCTTAAAATTGATTTTAATTTTGAAATCATGCGGCGATGTTTGATGGTGGAGTTGGTGGAGATGGTGGTTGAGGCGGTTGTGGTTTCACTAAGGTTGGTTTGATTGTTTGAAGAAGACATGAGGTTGTGGAGGTGTGATTAGTGGAACCACATTAAATTTATTTTGTTGTTATTAAATAGGGTGACTTTACATTAATCCACCTTAATTTTTTTTAACCTAAGGTTATATTACTTATTTTTTAAATATTAATATAAAATGTAAAACCCCAAGATCTGCCTTAGAAATTTCTTTCATAACAATTGTGCAAACATTTAGACTTTCTTTTAATTTCTTATAACTAGAGACCGAAAATAAAATCATATTTTACCACACTATTTAAATTTTCAACCAGCTTCCCGAACTTTAGTTTTAATATTAGTATGTTTGTTTTCATAAACTTATTATCACAATTAAAGAGGTGGAAAAGAAGTTGATGTTTAATATTAAATGTGGTGCTCATTGTTTCATTTTTTTTTCTTAAGATTCAATTATAAGTCAAGTTTTCATATACACACGCACACGTAGAAAGGAACATTAATAACATGTAAAACCGTGATAAAAACTAAAGATTTAGTTCATGAGTCAAGTTTTCATGAGTTAAGATTTCTGGACATTGTTGATAACATTCAATGCTTTATAAATTCGTAAAACCGTGATATTAACTAACGTCATCGCGAACTCACCTGTTGAAGGGGATTCACGGTATCAGCATGTTGCCATCGTTCGATATAACTTGAGATACTCAGAAAGACGTACTTTTTTGAATAAATTATTTTCTTAATATGATTTATATAAAACACAACCACATATTCTTTTTTATTCTTTTTTTTAAACTAACAACGAAAGTTATGTAGAAAAATTATATTACTATAAGACGAATGAGTTAAACACGTATTATATAAACTATAGATGCTAATTTTGAAACTTTAGATATGTGAGTGTTAATGTTCAAACATTGTGGGTCGTATAAGAGTGACTTAGAAATTTACTAAATGAGAAATACTCAAGTGATTTAGGATTTAGTGTAGAAAAAGAAACAGAGGTCTACGACAATCGACACGATTACAAAAAATCAATTATCAATAAAAAATGCGGAACATTGGCCTTTTCATTAAAGGGCATCTCCACCAACTCAAGTAAGAATGTTTTTGTTAACAAAGTGGAATAAATAAGTCTTCATATAAGATGATATGATAATAAAGCCACACGGTATAAGACCCCGGGAAAGCGAGGGGGACTTCCAACCCCGGGTGAGAACACCACCCCTCCAAACCTGGGTTTTTTTCCTCACTATACCCAATGAACTTTCATCGAGATCCACCCACCCAAACTCCACTTTTCACCATTGAATGGTCACTGGACCGTTGCATTTCCAAAAAAACTAATAACAATGTATCATTTTAGAAGTGATTTTTTAAAAATAGTTGCATTTGTCAACAAAAAAGTTGCATTTGCTATAAAAAAGGTTAATGTAGCTAAAAAAATATTATTTCGTATTTAATGCAACTTCACGCAATCTAGTTTTTGGCAAAAAGTTTCCTTTAGGCTAATTCATCCTTTCTAATACTTAATGCAAAATTTTCAAGACCTAATGTAGTATATTACAAGTGCATCATTAGCTTCATTTCTTTTAGTATTGTGTATTTTTTTATTTTTCTAGATGTTAATTTTTTATGACGTACTTTTAGTATAGTCATTAAAAGTTTATTTTTTTCTTATTTTATTTAGATTAATTATAAAAATTAAAACATAAATACAAACTAAAAAATATCTAAATTGAAAAAAATAGTGATACAGGAAACGTCCTAAAGCTATAGCTTTGTATGCAAATATGGCAAAAACACCATTTATTATATTAATTACACTCTGATGTGTCGGCAACAACAGTCTGGGTTCTAATCATTCTTGAAGTTAAAGAACCCCATGTGTTTCAGTACTCATCTCTAGTTCATGCTCAGTAATCATCTTCTATGCAAGAACATATTCGTCAGTTCAAACACAACAAAACATATATCAAGCCTATGTTGCAAAACAAAGTTCAAGTCTTCCTAAACACACTATCGAAATTACCGTAGAACACTTAGCCTTGTTCAATATTCCATGTCAAGCTATGAAGCCTTTATACAGGAAGGCTCAATGCTCCTAATATTTTGATAGATGAGCTACAACATGATAATCTATATGATGTAGAAGAAAATGAAATCAAATATCAAATGGTTATGGTGGGTTATCAAGCTAAAAACTTTATACAAAAAACTAATAGAAAGATGTTCGGTCTGAACAATAATCGCAAGATTAGTTTTGACAAATCTTGTAACACCCTTAAAATTTATTAAGAAAAGAATAAAAACAAAAGGAGAAGTTGCAAAAGTGGAGGGGCCAAAGTGTACAAAAGGACAAACATTATTATTTTATGTTTAAAGTGGGCATGGCCGCCCACTACACTGCTGCACCAACTGCTTCAACTGCTAGAAAGAAGAAAAGTAGAATTTCTATCGGTTCTAGAGAGAAGAAGAAGTAGATTCGGCTTGAAGGTGAGTTTTCGTGTGTTTTGTTCGGTTTCAGCTGAGCTTTCAGCTTCGGGACCGATTCTTATGTGATCTTTTGTGTTCGGTTTTGTGTTTTGGTGTGTTTAGGCGTTTGAACTCCAGGTTGCTCTCGGGTTTGGAGGAGTTTTACTCAAAAGCAGTAGAGGTGAGTTCTAGATCTCCTCTTTTAAATGTTTTCTGCTTATTTGGGGCCGGTATGCATATTTAACTGGTGTTTTCGAAACAAGATATGATTTTCATGTATGGTGCGATCGATTAAGATGATATGGTTATGTTGTGTGATTCTCTTGTTGATCGTTTAAAGTTTATGATGTTCTAAGTGTTAGACTGATAGATCTAAGCTGTATTCATGTTAGAATGATGATTGGGAACTGGTAATGGCATAAGTTGAATTGCAGGTTAATTCTTATGTTCATCCGCATTTAACAGAAGTCTTTTGTTCATGCGCATTTGTTAAGTCTTCATGCGCATTTGTTAATTCTGCATGCGCATTTGCTAAGTGTTCATCCGTATTTGTTTTGCCCATGCGTATTTGCTAACAGTGTCCATGCGTATTGCTTTAGTCATCCGCATTCGGTTTATCACAAAAGTTTGAAGTACTTCTTCGAGCAAAAGGATCTTAACATGAAACAAAGAAGATGGTTAGAGTTGATCAAGGATTACAACTGTGAAATCCACTATCATCCAGGTAAGGCGAATGTGGTAGCCGATGCCCTCAGTCGAAAGGAGAGGCCGAAACTGATTCGAGTGAAGGCTTGCCAGCTGGTTGTGATGCCGGATGTTATGGGTCAAATCAGGGAATTCCAAGATGAGGCATTAAAGGATGATAAGATCAACTCTGAACGAATTAAGGGGCAGGCGACGAATTTGGGGGAAAACACCCTTGGCGTTAAAACCAGTTTCGGGCGGATGTGGATTCCTCATTATGGGGAGCTGAGGGGAAGGATCATGGATGAGGCTCACAAAACACGGTATTCCATCCATCTTGGTGCTACAAAATGTATCATGATCTGAAGAAGGATTATTGGTGGCAAGGGATGAAGCATGAAGTGGTGGAGTACGTGAGTAAGTGCCTGACCTATTTGCAAGTGAAGGCGGAACATCATAAACCATATGGGAAGATCCAACCTTTGGATATACCCGAATGGAAGTGGGAACACATCACCATGGATTTCATCACAAAGTTACTGCGAGAGGATGTGTTACCATTTGGGTGATCGTAGACCGCCTAAAAAAGAGTGCACACTTTTTGCCAATCCGAGAGACTTACTCGTCGTAAAGGTTGGTGGAGCTGTTCATCAAGGAGATCGTAACTCGTTATGGCATGCCGGTGTCTATTGTTTCTGATAGGGACACCCGGTTCACGTCCAAGTTCTGGAAGAGATTTCATGATGTGATGGGGACGAGGTTACACATTAGCACAACTTATCACCCTCAGACAGACGGTCAATCAGAATGGACCACTCAGACCTTGGAGGATATGCTCCGGGCATGCATTATTGACTTTTGTGGAAGTTAGGATGAACACCTACCATTGGCAGAGTTCTCCTACAACAATAGTTATCATGCCAGTATAGGGATGCCACCATTCGAAATGTTGTATGGGAGGAGATGCAGAACCTCGGTGTGTTGGGGTGACATCGGGCAGAAAGAGTTGGGAGGCATCGAGATCATTGAAGCCACATCAGAAAAGCTAGAAAAGATCAAGGCTTTTATGAAGGCGGCGAAAGATAGGCAAAAGTCGTATGCTGACAAGAGGCGTAGGCCGATTGAATTCCAGGTGGGTGATAAAGTGATGCTGAAGGTTTCACCTTGGAAGGGGATCATTCATTTTAGAAAGAGGGGTAAGCTGAGCCCAAGGTATATAGGACCTTTCCGAATCATTGCACGAGTAGGAGAGGTGGCCTATGGGTTGGAGCTACCCGATGAGTTAAGTGGAATTCATCTAACATTCCATGTATCTCATCTGAGAAAATGCCTAGATAATGAAGATATGATTGTACCACTGGAAGATATTGGATGAACGACTCAATTATGTAGAGCAACTAGTGGCAATCATTGACCGAAAGGTGAAGAGATTACGGAATAAAGTGGTTCCACTGGTGCGAGTATAGTGGAGGCACAGAAAGGGATCCGAGTCTACGTGAGAGACTGAGGAGGAGATGAGACAACATTACCCATGACTGTTTGAAGAGTGACAGGTTTCGGGGACGAAACCTCTATAAGGGGGGTGGACTTGTAACACCAAAAAATTTATTAAGAAAAGAATAAAGACAAAAGGAGAAGTTGCAAAAATGGAGGGGCCAAAGTGTACAAAACGACAAATATTATTATTAATAGGATCAAAATGGATCGATCTGTGATGATATTGTGATACAATTCAATCAAAACAAACATAAGTAATCAAATCTAAACAAATGTATCAAAAATTCATAGTTTCATTGATAGATTGCATAGAAAGTACAAGCGTAGAGAGAAAAACAGTTACAATTCGTTACTGATTTCAAAGTGCTTACCTACACAGTACCTTATCTATCCTACTTATACTATCAAAGAAAACAAAAATGAACATATATTTACACAATAAGTCCCTAAACTATGACAAAAACTATACAAAGACTAATAAAGACTAAATGTTAATCTTCGAGAGGCTTCTGCAATACTTCCTCTAAGATTGACATTGTCTTCAGTCTTCAAAATCATCAATCTTCTGTCTTCTGTCTTCAATCTTCTTTAAGTGCAGGTTCATCAACAATCTTTTGCACTTTAGTTGATGATTCAGGTAAAACTGAAAAATCTACATCATCAATTTTTCTTTTTCCTTTATCTAATTCAGGAGTCTTTTTCAAATCAATCGGTATAATCTCAGAAATGATCATCACTTCAGGGGATGGAGATTTTGTACTTTCTTTCATCTTTTCCAATTCTTGTTTCAAAGCTTCATTTTCTTCTTTCAACTTATTGAATTTTTCTTCTATCAGATCATAGTCTTTCATCATAGCTTCAAAAGTTTTTACATTATCTTCTTTATTTTTCTCAAGATCAGCAATTATTTCATCTTTCTTTTGTAGATCTTCTTTCAACTTATCATTTTCTTCTTTCAATTCCTCGATAAGCTTCAATTTCTTAGAGTTTTCTTCTTTCAATTCATCAATAATCTGTTGGACATTTGTTTCTTCAGCCACATGAGTATCTTGATGAAAATCATTGTGTATCTCAGCTTCAAATGCTTCAAAATCTTGAACATTTTCATTTAATTCAACATGTTCTTTAGTTTCAACCATTTCTTCAATCATTCCCATAATCTCCTCAACATTTTGACTTTCACCCAAAATTTTCATAATTGACCCTCAATTTTTAACTTTTGATATTTCAAACTTTTATTTTTTATTTTTAAATTTTTATTTTATTTTATGTTTGACCTTTTTATTTTGTTTTAATTTTTCAAAAACAATTTCCTGTCATTTTAGTCTCTAATTTTAACAAATAATCTCATATTGAACTTTTGCAAGAAGCTTTTCCACTTTAAAATGTTTTTCAGATTCATTTTTACATTATGTCAAACACACACATGCTTGAACTTTTTAACTTCATCCTTTCCATTCAAAACACTAAATTTTGATTTTTCTCTTAGACACTTTTACTTGTTACTCTTTTTACTCCCCCTAAACTTTTAAGTTTAACAAATGCTCTGATACCATTTGATAGGATCAAAATGGATCGATCTGTGATGATATTGTGATACAATTCAATCAAAACAAACACAAGTAATCAAATCTAAACAAATGTATCAAAAATTCATAGTTTCATTGATAGATTGCATAGAAAGTACAAGTGTAGAGAGAAAAACAGTTACAATTCGTTACTGATTTCTAAGTGCTTACCTACACAATACCTTATCTATACTACTTATACTATCAAAGAAAACAAAAAGGAACATATATTTACACAATAAGTCCCTAAACTATGACAAAAACTATACAAAGACTAATAAAGACTAAATGTTAATCTTCGAGAGGCTTTTACAATTATTTTATGTTTAAAGTGGGCATGGCCTCCAACTACAATGCTGCACCAACTGCTTCAACTGCTAGAAAGAAGGAAAGCAGAATTTCCATCGGTTCTAGAGAGAAGAAGAAGAAGATTCGGCTTGAAGGTGAGTTTTTGTGTGTTTTGTTCGGTTTCAGCTGAGCTTTCAGCTTCGGGACCGATTCTTATGTGATCTTTTGTGTTTGGTTTTGTGTTTTGGTGTGTTTAGGCATATGAACTCCAGGTTGCTCTTAGGTTTGGAGGAGTTTTACTCGAAAGCAGTAGTGGTGAGTTCTAGATCTCCTATTTTAAATGTTTTCTGCTTATTTGGGGCCGGTATGCATATTTAACTGGTGTTTTCGAAACAAGATATGATTTTCATGTGTGGTGCGGTCGATTATGATGATATGGTTATGTCGTGTGATTCTCTTGTTGATCGTCTAAATTTTATGATGTTCTAAGTGTTAGACTGTTAGATCTAAGCTGTGTTCATGTTAGAATGATGATTGGGAACTGGTAATGGCATAAGTTGAATTGCAGGTTAATTTTTATGTTCATCCGCATTTAACAGAAGTCTTTTGTTCATGCGCATTTGTTAAGTCTTCATGCGCATTTGTTAAGTCTTCATGCGCATTTGTTAAGTCTTCATGCGTATTTGCTAAGTGTTCATCCCCATTTGTTTTGCCCTGCGCCTTTGCTAACAGTGTCCATGCGTATTGCTTTAGTCATCCGCATTCGGTTCATGCGCACTTCCTGACACTTAGAATATTTCCTAAGAATGCTCATCCGCATTTGTTCATCCGCATTTGTTGTGCTCATCCGCATTTGTCTAAGTTCATTCGCATTTGTTTAAAGACTTGGGATTTTCTAAAAATTTTGGCAATAGAAATTAAGTATGGAGAGCTTCTGTATAAGGAAAGATTATGCTTGTTTAAGGACTATTATACTTGGTTCTTTCTTATGTGCTGCTTTTAATATGTCAATAATATTTTCATGTTATGTGATTAAGTAATTTGTATCTTAATAAGTATTATCCATAACAAGTGGACACGAAGGAATAAAAGAAGAACAGTAAAACTTAATGAATGTTACCCCGGGCCCTTATGGTGAATGAAAAGCCTTGCAAGCAAAATGAACGGAGGTGCACGACCTTGTTGTCATAGCCCATGAGGATGCATATCTGGGGTCTAATCCTGGGGATTGACCAATGAATGAATGGGATCCTAGTTCATGAGCAGGCTTCGTGCCTAGCAGTGTGGATCATCTGTTGATGGGTTAGCTACCATGATAAACGTTTGTCGACAGGGGTTCGATATTTGTTGCCAACCAACAATGTAGGCTCTTGCTTTGTGCAATCCTAGTTAATGAAGAGAAAGTTAAAGAAAGAAAGATAATGAATCACTTTATGATTGATTATGTATATTGATGAATGATCACCAAATGAAGTTTACAAAGTGTATTTTTCTATATTATTAAACTAGAACTCCCTCAGCAACGCTGAATTTTTATATGCGTATCAGTTGGCAGGTAAGGATGTTGCTGAGAATGGCACGCGGGTGAGGCTACTTGGCGGGCAAAGACTGGCATCCATTCGTGCATGATGATTCTGTTGTTTTGTAATACAACTGAATGATTCCTTTTGTAACTGTTAAAATACAATGATGTATTATTTGCAACATCAAATATTAATGCATGAATGGTTTTTGATAACTTAATCCGCTGCAATGTTTTTATGAAATGTATTTATCTTATATGAAAAGAAATGGTGTGATTGTCTAACTATGAGGTCTCCGGGAACGGGGCCTTACATATCTTCACTAAGATGTTATAACTATGACAAACCTAGGCATTATGCTCAGGAATACACATAACCGAAGATTAATCAAACTATTGAAGGAAAGAAAATGGTAACCGTTGAGGTGGAATCAACAATGCTTTACTTTAACAAACTAATACTTACTTTGATCGCTCGGATCAAACGGAGTTACTTGATTTAAAGATAGCTGCTACTTATTTGCTAACATTAAGAATGAAAAAGAAATTGAGAAGAATGGGATTCCGTTTGCTGAATTCCTTTTAGAAGATTTGTTAAGTGGTGTATCTGAATCATCTACAACAGATTAAGTTAATCCATTCCTAGAAAGTGGATCTGTAGTTGAAGAAAGTCAAGGGGGTATTTATAGATGAAAATGAAGTTTTTCCAGATTTAGTTAAGGTTAAAGAAGAAGAGGTTTCAAAGATGTTTCAAAGGAAGATATCATTGAATTACTTGCTATTGAGACTACTCCAGCACAAGTTTTTGAAGATCAAGTTGAGTCTGTTGCTGTTGAGATTACTCTAGCATAAATGTTTGATGCTCATATGGGTAAAGTTGCAATTAAGATTACTCCAACAAAGGCTAACAAAGAATTGTAGGTGGAAAAGAATATGTTAAAGGCCTTCATAGTGAATGTTGTTTCTGATGTTTCTGAATCATCAACTACACAGAATGAGGTATACTATAATTTATGCTCAACTAACTATGTTGAGAAAGTTCAAATATCCGGAGGTTATAATGAAAACCTGATTTTGGAAGTAAAAAAGCTTCAATATTTTAATAAAAAAATTTAAATCAGATGATAATCTTCAATATATCAATTATAATTAAATATACATAACAACGAATATGCTAAAACTGATTTTACAAAATGTAATGATGAGATCGCATTGGAAATACACCAACTTAACAGCAAAACTTGTTCAGAAATACCGTAGTGAAAGGAAGATAGTCCGAGAAGTGCATTGTTGTTGGCGAAGCTTACTATTGAAAATTTCGAACTTCAACTATGGTTGAAAGAATAATCAAATCTCATATGATGTAAAAGATTAATGGTGCTAAGAGCAGTGTTGGTTTTGCTAATACTGCTCCACCAAGTAATAATGATTATACATGTACGCCTTCATCTCATCTCATGACAAATCTAATGAAGATATGATGTATGGTCTTGGATTTCAATCAAAAAGTGACCTTAAATCTTCGGTCAATATAGCTTTGACTATTGATCAATCAACAGTAAAACTAAATCTAATGACATTAATTTTTCTGCCAAATAATTGAAAAAAGACGCGTTGGTTGAAGAATGCAATAGTGAATAAATCTATCTGTAACTCGTCAACTGATTTTAATGAAAAGACTGTTCTTTCTGATATCAAAATATCATGTCTAAAACCCTTATCAAAATCTAAAAATCTAAAGGCTAAAATTTTTCACAGTGATAATAAAATCAAAGCCAAACAGTTAAATAGAAAGAAATCTAAATTGTAATAGGATTTCGATAATACATTTGTTTTTAAGGGTAATATAGATAAGAAAGTGCATATCTTTAAAGATTAAAACACTCGATTCTTCAAAGATAAACTTTCTCGTAATGCTAACTCTGTAAAACAAGCAATGTTTAGTACAAATGTCCTAAAGTCTAGTTAGATTCCAGCAAATCTGCCCCAAGAACTTAAGGGTCAAGATCGTGCCACATTAGCAAAAGATCTAATTTCGAAATGGTCAATGAACACATGATATAGTTCAAACCAGAAAAAATATAATTCAAACAAGGATGTATCTACTCTTATAGAATCTAATGGCCAAAGAAATACAAAAGCCAGATTCTATGACACCTTTGGTGGTTGTCATAAACAGTTTGAGAACAACATTAGGATTAGTCAAATGAACAAGCTCTCAATTCACAATGATAAGTTATTGTCTAAATGGCGTCATGCTCTCCAACAAAAAGATATTGCTTTATATGTGGAAAACCAAATCATATTGTCAGATATTATATATATCAACATAAATCACCGAGTGAATAACGGTTTAGTAATAATGTTTAACAAAGGAAAACAATTCCTTCTTACAGCAAATAGTATTCAACACATGAGAATCGCATGAATAACTATATTTCAAACAAATATGCATTTCAAAAGAAAGCATCTCTTAGACCAAATAGTTTTCAATATAAAACAAAATTTGATTTCCAAAACAATGCTAAAAGTGTAAATATGATAACTAGAAAATCACAAATTGGTAATAAGATGAAGAAAGTTGAGAAGACAAAATCTACATCAAACGTAACAAATTCAATAAAAGCAAAGGAGGAAGTGAAACATTCATAAAACCTCCAAATTTGGAAAGTTAAAGTTCATTATTCACCACTACAAAAGACAAAAAACAAAATCTTTGATTATAACTGTGATATGATCTTCACATCTGTTACATATTTGTTTGAGAATAATTTACCCAATTCACTATGCCATGATGTATAAGTTTACAATGGTGGATATGCTATTTTTCATGGGGATATAGGTGAAAAAATTACAAGAAAAGGAACTATGACAAATGGAGTTTTCAGTTTTGAGGATGTGAATTATGTTGAAGAACTAAAGTACAATCTACTAAGTAATAAAATTAATTCTGCAATAGATAAATAATGGCACTAAATTTTTCAACAAAGTTGTAAGGCTCATACTAAGAGGCTAATGCAACCAAAGAGCTCTCATTATGCACATGTGAAGTACAAGGAAGTTACTTTGAAAGATTTGATATAACTCAGTGAATTATACTAAGTATCCAATCTGTTGAAGCCAAAAGACCAAATCTTCCTAAGCCAAAGATGAAGTCTTTCAAAGCTTCAAAGACAAAGTCTTTCGAAGCCAAAGACTGATTTATTCTGAAGAAAGAGAAGACATGCTTTTTTGAATCATCTTTTGACAAAAGCCGAATAACTTTTCACTGCCACTTCTGAAGACTCACCAACTTATATGAGTTGGTGAAAAGTCCTAACTATTGTCAAACTATAGATTAAGGTCTTTTGTCTGTAACTTTATACTCTTGTACTTTTATCTTTTTTTGTAATATATTAGGATGTGAGCTCTGGCATGTCATAGTCACTAGTCAAAAGATAATCTGTATTTTGACTCTACATTGATCTTGTTGTCTAGATTAGTGTTTCCAGCTAGCCTTCAAAGTATGGCAAGCTGTAGGATGTAGTATAAAGTATCTCAAGTACTTGTATCTTTAGATAAGCTTTGTAACACTTGTAAGAACTTGAGAGCAATATACAACATTTTTGAAAACCATATTATCTTGTTCTTGTTCTTTACTTGTGTTCTTTGTTTCATCATAAAAACTAATTTTCTATTTGATCTGTTAAGTGTTCTAACACTCTCCAAACATTATGAAACTGTTGCATTGACCACCCTTTAATGGTCCTGCAATTGGTATCAGAGCTTTTCAGGCTCTTTATTATAAGATGTCACCATCTTAGATCTCTTCAGTTTCACAAAATACTTACCAACACAAATGGCAGCTATCTCTAAGGCTGATATGAAAACCGGTACCATGACAAAGTCTCCACTTATCACTCCTGATGACTTTGATACTTGGTGCTAACATATGGAAGGGTTCATCAAGTCTCAAGACAACAGGATGTGGAGATCTGTTGTTAAAGGACCTCACATCCCAAGCACCTATTCAGCCCCTGCTGGAGGTTGGATGATTCCAAAGGAAATGGCTGATTACTCTAAGGAAGACTAGAAGAAAATTGATGTAGATCAGAAAGCCATTTCTGCTCTTCAAAGTGCTCTTCCAAACTCCATACATAGAGGCTTTAAGATGTGCAAAACTGCTAAGCTGCTCTGGGATGCACTTAAGCTTATATATGAGGGGTCTGAGAAAGCAAAGGAAAACAAGAAAGACATCATGAAGCAGCAGTTTGAAAACTTCACCTAGAAGACAGGTGAAACCATAACTCAATAATACTTCAGGTATGTTGAGATTTTGGATACTCTAATAGATGTTGGAGTCAAGTTGGAGAATAAGAACATAGTGAGGAAGTTCATGTTCTCTCTTCCTAAAAAATGGACTCACTACTGTATGGCCATCAAGAGAACTAAGAATCTCTCTACTTTTACTCTCACAGAGCTGTATGGTATCCTTAGTGGTTACCAGATGGAGATGAACTTGCAAAATCCATCAAGCAGCTTTTCCAACAATCAGGAGAGTTCAGCCCTTCATGTGGTTGAAAGGGATAGCAGAGAACCACAACATCATTTCATGTACTTCCCTGATAACTCACAAAAGAGTCCTTTCATCACCTTCCTTGAGACACCAAGGGAGAGCTACAACCAAGGAAGCCCATTCCAAGAGACAATCTCTGCTCAAGCCTTCGTGTCTGCTGATGAAAGCTGTGGAAACTTTCTCTTTACTCTTGAATACTTGGACTACATCCATCCAGATGAACTGGAGTACATGGAGATAGTTTAGCTGATGGCTCTCCTCACTCATAGAGCTAAGAAGTTCTATAATAGAACATGAAGGAAGTTCATAAGTAATATGGCCAGTGGAAAGTTTGGCCTGGACAAAAGCAAGGTGAAGTGTTACAACTGTAACCAAATGGGACACTTTGCTAGGGAGTGCAAGGCACTAAGAACAAATGGTGGCCAAGCACAATTAAGACCAAACTTCACTGATGCAGCTCCCAAAATTGAAAAGCCAAGCCAGCCAAAACAACATGTTTCTGTTGCTGTTGATGAAGGAGGCTTTGACTGGAGCTTTCAAGAACAACATATTCTCATCCTTGCATGCAAAGACTTGTTATCAGAATAGGCAGAGACTAGGGTCAAATGAGATAGATCCTCCACACACACTCCTATCTGTTAGATCTCTAAGACGTGGAACTTGTCAAGATGAGCTGCCTCCTATTGATCCTATCCAAGAAAAGGATGAAGATGTAGAGAAGATAGTGAAGGATGAAACTAAGATGAGTGAAAAGGGTTATCCTAAGAAGGGTCACTATTCTCATGAAGAGAAAAAGGAACCAGAGATGACCAAGTCTGCATGGAAGAACTTGATACGGGCAGCCAAAAGAAAATCAAAGAAAGCCCAAGAAATCAAGGCCACTTTCAACTCCAAGCAAAAGAAAATTTTCATTTTTGCTAGATTTGAAGTGATAAAGACTGAAGACTCAACAATGGACTCTAGTACCAGGAGTCCTAACCTGGCCAAGAGAAGAAGGCTGATTAAATGTGCACCACTACTGCATAGGCTGAAACATCTAGTTCCAAGAGCAAGCCTCACCCTAAGAAGCCTGTTGCATAATCTGAGAAGATAAAGAAGGAAGTGGAAAGTGATCAAGCTTAGCCTCCTACTCAGAAGAAGACTGTCAGAAGCATGCCAACTGAATGCATCATGTGTGGTAGTACTTCTCACTTTGCTAAGAATTGCATGTACAATCCCAAAAGTACTATCCACATGACCAAGAAGAAAACTTCTAAGAAGAAGAAGAATATAGCTTCAGAAGGAAAATCTCTTCCTTCCGGAAGCACCAAAGTGAAGAAGAAGATAAGCGAAAACTTACCTTCGAAAGAAAATTTGGTCTCGGAAGAAAGAATTGCTTCCGAAGTACTGAAGTCTGCTGTAGTGGATGCAAAAGCTTTCGAAGGTCCTGTCTCCAAAACTTCCAAAGTCATCAAAACTTCTGAAATATTGAAGGCCAAGTCTATTCTTCCAACAATGGTGTGGAAGATAAAGGAATGCCATATGACTGAAAGTTCTTCATCAAAACAACAAATGATCCTCAGAGCTTGCATATAGGATCAATTACTGTTGCATTATCTTCAGTTCACTTTGACAAGCCCAAGACCAATAAGGCTTGGGTTTCCAAATGTAACTAACCATCTCTTTATGTGAAGGAACAACTAAAGACCAAAGGGAATGTATGAATCATTGATAGTGGCTGTTCCAAGAACATGATAGGTAATGGATCTTTGCTTCAGTATTTTGAAAGATTTATAGAGGGCCAGTTTCTTTTGGAGGAGAATCAAGTGGTTACGTAACTGGAAGGGGCAGGGTTACAAATGGTAACCTTATCATTGAGAAGGTAAACTATGTCAAGGAGCTTAGGTACAATCTTTTGAGTGTATCCCAATTTTGTGATCAAAGTCATAACATGCTCTTTACTTAGCATGAGTGCATTGTCCTAAAGCCTGGGGTTGTCATTCCTCAAGAGCATATCCTACTCAGAGCCCCTAGAAAAAGGAGCATGTATAAGATGGATTTGCAGGAAACATCTCCTTTAGGAGAAGTTTCTTGCTTTCTATCTAAAACAAATAGTGATAAGTCTTTCTTTTGGCACAAAATAATATGCCATGTAAACTTTAAGAATATGAATAAATTAATTAAGAATGATTTGGTAACTGAAATGCCAAAGAAAGAGTTTACTAGTGATGACCATTGTGTTGCATGCCTGAAAGGGAAGCAACACAAAATGTCTCACAAGCAAAAGGAAATAAACTCTATCACTACTCCCCTACACTTATTACATATGGTTCTCTTTGGCCCCACTAGTGTAATGAGTCTAGGAAGGACCCCATATTGTTTGCTGATCACAGATGACTTTACAAGATACACTTGGGTCTTTTTCCTTAAAACTAAGGATGAAAGCATTAAGATCTTAAAGAACTTCATTCTGAAAATTAAGAATTAATATGATCACAAGGTCAAAATCATAAGATGTGATCAAGGAACTTAATTCAAGAACCAAATAATTAATGCATTTTGTGTTGAGAAGGGTATTACAAGATATATAGTGCTCCCAGGACCCCTCAACAAAGTGGTGTTGCTGAGAGAACCATGATTTGAATCACCTTCTGGGCAGAGGCAGTCAACACTTCCTTCTATGTGCAAAACAGAGTTTTTGTAGTCAAGACTCATGGTAAGACTCCTTTGAACTATGGCATAAAAAGGAGACCTTTTATTGGTTTCCTAAGATCATTTGGATGTCATTGCACCATCCTGAATACCAAAGATCAGATAGCCAAATTTGCTAAGAAATCAGATGATGGACATTTTATTGGATACTCTTCCCAAGCTAAGGCTTATAGAGTATACAATCTCAGAACTAGAGTAGTTGAGGAGTCAGCTAATGTGACCTTCAATGAGCACACACCCAGTGTGAAAGGATCTGGTCCTGATTGGCTGTTTGATCTTGATTTAGTTACCAATTATTTTAACAAATCTTAAGAAGATGTTTTAGGATCTACAGATAGCCTATCAAAGAAGATTCTGATCCAAGATTTGAGTTGAGAAGACCAAGCGTTCACACTACTTTAGCTCTAATGCTAACTAGACTACAGTTGGAAATCCTGTCAACACAACATGACAAATTCTTCAGCTGAATCATCTGAGGTGCCTATAAATTCTAGCACAGAGGCATAAAATTCAAATGAAGGAATTTCCAATATAGGAGAGATAGAGGTGGTGATAGTGTTCAAAAATTTCTAGATACTGATAACCACTCCATAGAAGACAACATCAATGATGTAACACACTCATTTGATCAAGTTTCCCTTGATAAGTGTGTTGATGTGGTGGATGATACTCAATCACCAGATTTGAATTTCACAAATTTAGATCTGTCCAACCAAGTTACTGTGATTTCTTAATTGAGAATCCATAAGTCACATCTCACCACAAACATCACTGGAAATGTTAAGACAGTGGTGAGAACAAGAGGACAAACCCATGACAAAAATGTTTGCCTTTACTCTTGTTTCTTGTCCCAGATTGAGCCTAAGAAGATTGGTGAGGCTTTGTAGGATTGAATTTGGGTTGAAGCAATACCGGAGGAGTTGCTTCAATTCAAAAGGCAAAATGTTTGGAACCTATGTCCTCTTCCTCAAGGAAAGACTACTATAGGTACCAAGTGAGTATTCAGGAACAAGAAAGATGATAGAGGACTTGTCATCAAGAATAAGGCAAGACTAGTTTTTTAGAGGACTTGTCATCAAGAAGAAGGGATTGACTTCTCTCTTTGAATAAAATTTCTGATATTTGATATCTTCTGAAGCAAAATTTGTCTAAAAAATAAAAATACTCTAAGAATTTTTCTTCCGAAGCAAATTCTTGAAATACTAAAGAATATCTTCCAAAGGCAAATTGGCTTCAGAAGTTTTCTTAAACCTTTCGAAGACAAATACCTTTGGAAGATTTTAGACTTCCAAGAAAAACTACCTTTTGGGCACTTTTTCAGAGGTGGGACCGACCTCTGGATTTAAAAGTTTATCCTTTTGCATTAACTTTGTCTTAAATCCTCACCATATATATATATATATTATATATATATATATATATATATATATATATATATATATATATATTATATATTCGTATAGCGGTTCTCCCTCTTTCACTTCCTCTTCATCTGCAAAAGTTCAAAACCCTAAATTCACCTACAATCTGACTTTGTTCTTACCTTCTTCACTTCAAAGTGACTCAAAATGGCCAACCATGATCCTTAAAACCAACCAGATTTTTCAATGCATCTTCACAGGCAATACAATTAGGTTGCTCTATTATCATCTAAGAAAACTTCAAGTGACTCAAAATTGCCCTTAAAACCAACCTGATTTTTCAATCATCTTCCAGGCAATGCCAGAGGTCTCTTAATGGTAAACTGTCTACCACAGTGTAGGGGAGGACAATATTCATCACTCCAGCCACCATCAACTCTCATCTGAGGCTGGATGATGCAGAAGGTGAGTTTTCCTTTCCCAAATCTACCATAAACAACTCATTCTGGCAGTTGGGCTATGAATGGGACTACACAGTCAGAACCTTCAAGAAGGCTAAGGTTTCCACTCAATGGAAATACCTCTTATGTGGTAATATACTCCCTATCCAACAAACATGGAGGTTGGGACAAAATTCCTGAGGACTTATCTAATATAGTCTATGGGATGGTTTAAAGGGTCAAGTTTAAGTACTCCTAGTTTGTTTATACAAACTTGCTTGCTAACTTGGACTCCTTAGAATATATATATGTTCCCTAGAATATTCAATACATTCTTAACTGTGAACTGGGCTCACAGTTAAGGGGACTAGGTAATGTTCTTAAATTGAGACAGATGAAGCCTAACATCTTCAAGACAATAAGAAAGTCCACTGTTGGCTTCTCAAGGGTAGAAACAACCCATGCCCTAAAAATGTTAAAGCTCATTGCTCAAGTGACAATTAACAACACCAGCAATGTTGAACCCATACCTTTTATATATCTGGACCACCATATAGCACAAATCACATCACCTACCATAGAAAATACGAACAAATCCCTGCTTAGTCTGCTCAGGTTGGGCAGGCCCCTAAATCACTAACCATGCAGGAAGAAGTGGACACTAGAGCTCCCACTTCCCTTGAGGAGTAGACCACTCCCATCATTTCTTTGATATGTGTTGAGGTCCTCATACTCAACCTGATGAGCTCATTACCCCAGCCTTAAGCCTTCATTCTGAGTCTCAAAACTCTAGTGATCAACCTTCAGGGGAAAGTTACCATCCTAACTACTAGATCTCAACCAACCAATCCCCAACCTTGAATTATATGATGATGAGGATACGGGTCTCTCTTCTCCAGCCCTACTCAAGGAGAGATGAGCACTCCTGAGAGATGAGCGCTCCTGAATCACTCGTATCTTGCCCACATCATCCACCCATAACTGAGGTAGACCTCCTTGAACACGTCCAGGAGGCCCATATGGAAGAGAGAGGTTATTTTTGCAAGTGATGACATCATTAAGACCTCAACCATGTCAACCCAGCATCTCATTAAACTTCTTCTGAAGCTGTCAGTGTGCAAGGAAAATCTAACAGCCAAGAAACACAAGCTGGTGGGAGGAAGAAGACTTTGGTCCTATTCTCTCATCCCCCATGATTCTTTTGATGAAGATGAGGGAGTATGCAACTAAAGTGAAGGTGGTGAAAAAACTATCAAAACTACACATATCTACCTATTTTTTTTCAAGGTTAGTCACTAGAATTTCAGGTGACTACCTTACAAAGACAGGCCAATGACCAACATCTTGAGATCACCGATCTCAAGGGCAAGTTAGCTGAGAGACCTGTCAAGAGAACTCAACCAGGTCCATAAGAAACCTGTGTATGTTGTAGACCTAACCCTTAGCTCCCTATGCAAGAGGGTGATGCTACCAAAAAAGGGAGGAAAGTCAAAAAGGGGAGAAAGTCCTACTTACAATCATAGAAACCTATGAGTTCTGCCTAAAGTATGGACATAAAGGATTCACTACCCTTACTTGCAGTTGTCCCTACCCAACAACCTCCTCAGGCTTACATGGATATGGATTCACAAATTCAAAGCCTGTTTGAGAAGGGTATACCAAGAGAAATGTCTACCCCATCCTACCCTGCTGAAAATCAAGTGGGGGTAGAGGTAGGTGGGGTAGAGGTATGATACTGATGGGAGAGCTCTGGTACTCTCTAGTACTTAGGGACAACAAGAGGTCTTTAATTTCTATAACCTAAGATACTATGAGAGCTTCTATCTAGTTGACCTGCCTCTTGCTAATCCAAGTCAATCCAGGCAAGCTGCAAGGTTAGCTAAGAGAATCAAAGAAATGGTGTTTGAAGAGTTCAAGAAAAGATTAAAAGTATATAGACAGAGGCTAGAAGGCAAGACTGTTAGTCAACTGGATGCTGAGGTGGACCCTATGATTAGCTTCGAAGCGGAAACCTTACTGAAGGCCTAGTAGTTGAGCCTGTGAACCTTGAGACAGGAACTGCTTCAACATCCATTACCCTCAATAAGGCACCAGTTGGTGAAAGTGTCTCACAGCCTCTCTCTAGCCAAAGCTCAGGTGTAACACCAAGTAATGAAAGCCAAATCTCTCTCCACATTGAGTCACACAGGCCAGTGACTGACAAAGGGAAGAGGAAAATGACCTCTGAGGAGATTGAGGAGGAGAATAGAGAGAGGAAGAGGAAGAAAAGAGGAGAGAGTTCAAGTGGGACTAATGGCTTCATGGAAATTGCAATCAAGGCTGCCCCTAGGCTAAGCACTCAAGAAGATGAGTTAAGGGTAGCCAGGCTTAACTATCTAGGGTTCAGGAACTATAATGTTGATGAAATCATCTCTCTCCCCATGGATGAACTAAATGAACTACCTGACATGGAAGTGTCAAAAGAGAGGAGGGAAGCTGAGAATGCAGAATTGCTCCATAAAATCAAAAAAGAAAGGAGAATAAAAAGACTCTACAAAGTTCTTTCCCTCTCCCCAGTCCAGGAAAGCCCTGAAATAGAGGCTGTGGCCACTAAGCAACAAACTCAGGTAGAAAGAGAACTAGACAGACAAAACATGATCACCTACCTGAGTGCCACAGGCCTCTATCAGGTAGGACACCTACTTTCCTTATCATATGAGTACATTGAATTTGAATACCTTAGGTAGCTTGAGCGAGAAGTGCTGAAACAGCAAAAAGCTGCTAAAAGGAAGACGAGGGAAGAGGCTGCAAAGTCAAGAGCCACCATCAGGCAAATCTGAAGAAATCTGCTGATAGACAGAGGATGATGAGCTTCTTGAAGCTGTATGGATTCTTCAGGAGCAGACTTGGTCTAATGTCTTTATTCACTATGGATGAGCACATTAGAGTGATCAAGCAGAAAATCAGAAATCTGTTGATAGACAAAAGATCAAGCTGCACCTAAAGTTGAGGTCAAGGTTGAACCCCAAGAGACAACACAACCTGAACTTAGTGTTGCATCATAGCCAACTTTATCTTCTGATCCACAGTAGGGTCCTAATCCCTCTCCTTCTGAACATGTGAAGGAAAAGGACCCAACTAAGAAGGACAAACAAGAACTATTTAGTGCTACAGGCCAGCCTTCTCAATTAAAGTACAAAAAGAGGAAGAGGATGGCCATGAGAAGGGACAAGAAGAAGAAGAAAAAGTCCAAGGCATCTACCTCTACACCTTAGGATGGGTCAGAACATCCAAAGGGTGATCAAGAAGAGGCTGCTTATTCAACTCCTATTCAAGTAGAGCCTCTTGCTGCTGAGAAACCTATTATGTCTTGGATGTTTGCCACCAATCCAGACAGATGGTATGTCACTAGAGATCAAGGGGGTCAAGACATGTACTTCTAGCAAAACATAATTGACGTCCCTACACATGATCTCTATGACATGAGGAGATACTTTGAGAGTCTGAGGAATTCTGAACAACGAATGGTCTTAATTCTGACGAGGACAGTCAACAAATGAAGATCTAGCTTCAAAGGTCTCCTTTAGTTTTGGTAGCATCCCCTAGGGGGAGTTTGTAAGGATCATACTTAGAGGCTGATGCAACCAAAGAGCTCTCATCATGCACATGTGAAGTACAAGGAAGTTACTTTGGAAGATTTGATATAACTTAGTGAATTATACTAAGTATCAAATCTTTCAAAGCCAAAAGACTTCCGAAGCCAAAGATGAAGTCTTCTGAAGCTTCAAAGACAAAGTCTTCCAGAGCTAAAGACTGATTTCTTCCAAAGACAGAGAAGACATGCTTTTTCTGAATCACCTTTTGACAAAAGCTGAACAACTTTTCGCTGCCACTTGTGAAGACTCACCAACTTATATGAGTTGGTTAAAAGTCCTTACTTTTGTCAAACTGTAGATTAAGGTCTTTTGTTTGTAACTTTCTGCTCTTGTACTTTTATCATTTTTGTAATATATTTGGATGTGAGCTATGGCATGTTATAGTCACTAGTCAAAAGGCAATCTATCTTTTGACTCTACGTTGATCTTGTTTTCTAGATTAGTGTTCTCAGCTGGCCTTCAAAGTATGGCCGGCTGTATATCTTAAGTACTTGTATAATTAGATAAGCTTTGTAACACTTGTAAGAGCTTGAGAGCAATATACAGCATTCTTGAAAACCATATCATCTTGTTCTTGTTCTTTGCTTGTGTTGTTTGTTTCATCATAAAAAATGGTTCCTTATTTGATCTGTTAAGTGTTCTAACACTCTCTAAACATTGTGAAAATATTTCATTGACCACCCTTCAATGGTCCTGCAAAAATGTTAAAATGAATTATGTGATTCTAAAGGAATAGCTAGATAGTATAGTAAAGCTAGTAGTCCTTAACAAAATGAACTAAAAGATGAAACAAAACCTTAATTGAAGCTACTCGAACAATGCTAACTATTGTCATAATACCTCTATTGTTTTGGACAAAAAGGATAAATATTACATGTTATGTTTAGAATCATGTTCTAATCAACAACAAACAATAAATGACTCCTTATAAGATATTTTTCAAACATAAGCTCTAAGTTAAATATTTTAAAGCATTTCGTTGTTGTTGCACTTTGCTAATATTCTTAATGAGTCTGATAAAGTTCATCAAACTATGAATAATATGCCTTAACAGTCTAAAACATCTAAATCTACTACACAAGACTTTCCTGTTGAGCTAATTCAAGTTCCTCTTAAATAATTTCAATCTGCAAGAACATCATTTAAAGTATTGGTTTTAGATGATCACTTAGAGGAAACAATTATGTATCAACCTGGGGTAATGATGGTGTTGTAGACAATGTTGATCATATCTCTAATCTTGATGAAGTAATTTCTATAGAAGACAATCCATAACTTAGAATTCATAGAAATAATCTAATAGATGCAATCATTGATCCATTGTTTGATGGTGTATGGACTAGAAATCAATTAGGTGCAATTAAGACGAGTTTATATGCTTGCTTCATTTTTCAGACTTCCTTGAAGAATGTTAAACAGAATTAGAAAAAATAGTTGGATTGAAGTAATGTAATACGAGTTGATGAAATTCAAGAAACTAAATGTTTGACATCTTGTTGATCTTACAAAATATAAACTTCCAATTGAACAAAGTAGATCTTCCGCAACAAATCGGATGAGAATGGTATGATTGTTAGAAATAAAGCACCACTGGTTGTCCAAGGGCTTTATCAAGTGGAAGGATTGGATTATGAAAAAGTCTATGTGCCGGTAGCTTGACTTAAGGCTATTCGTATTTTCCTTGCGTATGCTTCATTCATAAGCTTTAAAGTTTATCAAATGAATGTCAAGATTGCCTTTCTGTATGGTGTTGTTAAGGAGGAAATTTATGTGTGCCAACCACCTGGTTTTGAAGATCATGGTCGTCCGGATCGAGTAAACATGTTAGAAAAGGCTTTATATGGTTTAAATCAAGCATGTCATTTGTCTTCACGCCTTCTTTGACTCAATATTTCACAAGTGATGATGTCCATCAACATTTGTATCGGTTGATGATTGGATATATAATATATTTGACTGCAAGTTGTCTAGACATCATGTTCCCAGCTTTTCAATGTGCTTGTTATCAAAGTTATCCCATGGAGTCAGATATGAAAGCTGCCAAGAGGATTTTTAAATATCTTAAATGTCAACTATAACTTGGGCTTTGGTACCCTAGAAATTTTGAATTTAATCTATTTACTTGTACTATCATGATTATAGTCGATGTAATTTGAACATAAAATCAACTAGTGGTGGCTGTCAATTTCTTGGTAATCTTTTGATATCATGGCATTGTAAGAAACATAACACGATGTCAACATCCAATTCTGAAGCAGAATATGTTGCTGCATCAAGCTATTGTTCTCAGATTGTCTGGATTCAACAACAATTGCTTGACTATGCCTTAAATCTCTATGATACAACCATTTTGTATGACAATATTGTAGTTCTATCTAACATTCTAAAACAAAACATATCGACATTCTTATGCATTTTATGCATGATTGTTTTGATCGAAAGCTTATTCATCTTAAACAAGTGCCATATGATAATAACATCGTATATATGTTCACCAAGGCGCTTGATCATTCTCGATTTAATTTTTTAATTCAATCCATAAGAATGATTAACTTGGTTTATTACATAGGAATTTTCGTTAAACATATATTCTTTGTCTTTAGGTTAAAATTGTTATTTTCTACAAATACTCATAGTTTTAGGGGGAAAAAATCAGAAAATACAAATATATTTTTGGTCTTAGAGGGTGTAAGAAAATTATTGAAAAATATCAAAAAGATTTCGGGCTTGTTAAATATTTCAAAATTTGCATTTTAAGTTAAATAGGAAATGATAGTATATTTTCGGGTTTTGATTGTTGTAGACTAAGACTTAAATACAAACTGACTTGGATTTTATTTGATATGTTGATATGCTCTACTTTCTAAAAGAAAAATAGCATGGAATATGATTCATTGAAACTAAATCATCTGTTACTGAAGTGGGTAACATATTAAGAGTTTATAGTAATACCGATTTTTTGATAAAACAGACTGAGAGTTATAATCTTATCATACTCAAGTCAGTCATTCTCTGAGTTAGTGTTTTTATTATATATATATATATATATATATATATATATATATATATATATATATATATATATATATATATATATATATATATATATATATATATAAAAGAAAGAAAAGTAAAATTGAAAAATAATCAAAAAGGAAAACAAGAGCGAAAAGATGCCAAGGCCATATAGGATTAAACGTGGCAAAGTGCACAAAAAAACAAAAGATATGCAACGCAACATACGTACAATATGTTAAATATTTTTCTCTTTGAGAAGATGTTCTGACATAGGAAGAAAATTTAAACGATGGGGCTTTTAAGACCGAATTGGCATGTAAACCTAACATCTAAAGAAGATATGTAAGACCGAATGGCTGGTAAGTCCTAAAAATTGTAAACTTCCACGTTCAGAAACTTTCCCGTGCTAGCTATGCTTAAATAGTTATATTAGGAAATTCAATAATAAATGAGATTGCTAAAGAGAGGTGAAATGCGTAAGTCAAATTGGTGTGACTTGAAATCTCCAAAGTGTCACGAAGTTAGATAGGCGTTCTACAGGATATCCTGAATGTGAGATATATCAAGTTAATATAATCAAATCAAAACATGATAGTAATCACAGCATGTATGTCTTAGTAAAGACTGAGGCATAAGTTTAAATGGATAAAATATATTGATAATGAAATTAACCAGTGTTATTCTAAATAGAGCTGGAAGATGTTAATAATTAACTTTGAGAAATATAACTACATAATAGATAATTCACAAAAATATAAATTATATATTTCAGTTATGTATTAAATTTTAATAGTCTTAAGTTTTGGAAAATTATAAAAATATCAAAAATATTTTGCGTTCATGTTGATAAAAGGTTTAAAATTAAAATTCCTAGGTAATTGTTCATAAATTGGTTTAAGTTGATCTATGACTTTGAAAAGGTTTGAAAGTATTTGAAAAAGTTTGAATAATATTAAAATTTTGAAAAATGAAATTGAAAGTTTTTGCATGCGAAAACATCCAGTGATGCGAATACATTCACATTACATGACAACTTTAAAGGTTATATATAGGTTTGAGTCGCAAAAACATATCACTTTTCGTATTCACAGTACACACTTTCTTTAAAATTAAAATAAATTTTTTTTGTAGGTTGTTGCTTGAATCAGTTTCGTATTGGGTTGAGTGTTGATAATGGACATGTATAAACAAGATTTGAACAAGATTTGATTGAGTTTAAAGTCTAACCAATTTCGAAAAGTTTAGATAAGTTGTTAAATGGAAAAATTGGATTAAAAATTCGACAGGTATAAACAAAATTTGAACAAGATTTGATTGTGGTTAAAACTCTTAGGTTGATCTGAAATCAAAGTTGGGTTTTGAATGGATTCACATATACCGTAGCATGCGAAAACATGAAAAAATGGACTTTTAAACACACGCGAAAACTTTTTAGTTAAGTTCATGTTCTCGCACAAGAACATTGAGTTATTTTGACCAAATGTCTGATGCGAAAACATCAATATTATTACACAATAACACCATGGGAAAACGTGTTAAGAGAAAACATTCAAAGCTGATTTTAAAATTTAAAATTTTTTACAAATTCGACTATTTCAATGATATTACTAATATTATTTCTTGTATAAATGTAGATGGCTAGACCATTAGTATGTGTGATGAATCACAAGGGTATTGCATTTCTTGGAGATGTACGAGAAGATAAATGTAACTTTAGATCGATTGTGGAAGGTTTGAAGCAATAAGAGTTTACTATGCTATATCCATAAATACTGAAGTTTCTGAAGAAAACATAAAGGATTTCTGGATGACTACTATTAATGACAGGGACGTCGAAGGAATGATGGCGTTCTTGCCAAAGTCAAAGACCGAAACATTGTTATTACAACAAAGACTTTTAATAATGTACTACATTTTGGAGATTAAGGTGATGCACACATAAAGCATAATGATGCAGTAGTATGAGATTGCTTAGAAAGAATGGGATATGAATTCAAATACCCATCTATTAAGAAGAATTTATACTACCTTTTGAGAAGTATCTATTTCACGTTGTGATTCACCACTTATGCAGCTTAAAGTCAGGGATAGATAGTTTGAGTGTTCTTTTTGGTTCACTCAAGAGTTCACTCATTAAAGATGTAAGGTCCCGTTCCCGGTACGCCTACAGTTGTTCAATCATAGCATAATATATTTAAAACATATCATTTTGTAGCGTAAATATATCTTTTCATTAATAATTAAAATCGTGTCAAAACATCATGTCGTTTCATTTACATCTTAAAAATGTATCAATACAATAACTATCCCAAAAATTATGAATACCAGACTTGAACTTTCTCCAGTAGCTTATGTATCCATGCCTGCTCTCCTCAGCATCAACCATTACCTGTCAACTATTATACATACAAAAAGTCAGCGACGCTGAGTGAGTTCTAGTTTTATAATAAAATACTTTACTTTTCGTTAAAACATTTCTTTTATTTTCGTACGTGATCATACATCATACATACATCTTGATAATAATTGTTATTATCTTTCACCATCGTTCATCATCATTCTATTTTGTACATTCATTCATTAACATCTTTTACTTTCATATAGGTCCTGTCATATGCTAACCCCCAATATTGTGCACGAAGCTCGTACTGTGCTAAGGCTTATAAATAAACCCCCAAACATTGTGCACGAAGCTGACACAGTACCAGGGTAAAGCGACAGTGACCCCATCGCATTTGGTCAATCTCAAGGATTGGACCCCTGAAGCGCATCCTCATGGGCTAGCTAAGCTGCACCTCAGTTGAGCTAACAACAACATGGTCATACACCTCCATTCATTTTGCTTGCAAGACTTTCATTCATTCAATACGTTCCACTTTCGTTAACATTATCTTTTGACTTTTCTTTACATAATACTTTACTTATTACACACATAACATTCAAGTAAAGTCATATCATAAAATATTTGTCATCATAAGAGAAAATAGTTTAAGCCATCATAATACATCTTAAATCCCATAAAGCATCATCAGTAGGCATATTCGTACCACTTAGCCTATCGAGCACTAGCTTAACTATTCATCCTACTTCTCGTACGGTAGTCGTATATCTTACGGCTAACACCCTAACAATCATATAGTTAAGCAATTAACATCACAAAGGTATGCATAACAGCCCCAAAAATCGTTAAAAATTTGTAAAAGAAGGGCTACAACTCACCTGGTCTCAGCAAGTAGCTTCACATTAAGTATGCTCACGGTACACAGTCTGCATATAAGTTGACATGCAAACAGGTCATTTTTTACACAGTTTCTCATGCAGTTTCGCATGCAGTTTCGCCCAACTTTCGTTGGAATTTCTTAGGTTCGCTAAACCCACTGGTCTACCTATGCACTTGTGAAACTACCTGCGAAACTATGCGAAACTATAGTTTCGCAGGAAGGAGATTGCCTTAGTTTCGCATGATGAATCCACAGTTTCACATGATCAACTGACAGTTTCTCACAACACATAAAAATGACGTTCCAGCTCGTTTTTAACCCAAAATCTCAACTTTTTACATCCAAATCCTTAGTTTTTTATCCATAAACTTAAATCTAAGCTTTTTACATGATTTCATGCATAAAACATGAATTTTGTATAATTCTTTACCACTTTTCAAAACCCCAAAACCCTAGAATCTGGGTATGATCTAAAGAGGTATTTGGATGATGATTCTTACCTGGATTCTTGCTCTTTTCTTGTTGTTTGATGCCCAAAAACGTAAATCTTCAATCCTTTGATCAATAAAGCCTCAAATCTTTACTTTTTCTTCACTTTCTCTCTTTACTTTCTCTCTCAAGAAAGTTGGTGAGTTGGTTGCAAATGAGAGGTAAATGACTTATTTGTTTTTATATACCGGGTGTTCACGGGACCTTAAACTCGTCTAACACATAACCCGTAAGTTTAATTTGGTCCATAATCCATTTTTCCCTTTATTTATATTAATTAACCCCTAATTAAGCCTTTTATTATTAATTGGCTCGTTTTGACTTTTCCAGGGCGTTACAAGTCCACCCCCCTTATCTAGGTTTCATTCTCGAAACCTGTCAGTCGCTTAATAATTAAGAATAATGTTGCCTCATCTCTTCCTCGGTTTCCCAACTAGACTCTGACCTTTTCTTGTGCTTCCACTGTACTCGCATAAGTGTAACCACTTTATTCCTTAGCCTCTTCTCTTTTCTGTCAATGATGGCCACTGGCTGCTCCACATAATTGAGCTGTCCATCCACCTCGATGTCCTCGAGTGGCACAATCATATCCTCATCAGCTAAGCACTTTCTCAAATGAGATACATGGAACATCGGATGAATTCCACTTAACTCATCGGGTAGCTCTAACTTGTAAGCCACCTCTCCTACTCGAGCAATGATTCGAAAAGGCCCTATATACCTCAGGCTTAGCTTTCCTCGCTACATGAACCGGATGATCGCTTTCTAAGGCGAGACCTTCAACATAACTCTGTCGCCCACTTTAAACTCAATCGGTCTACGCCTCTTGTTGGCATACAATTTCTGTCTTTCCTTTGCTGCACTCATAAAGGCCTTGATCTTCTCCAACTTTTCGATTGTAGCCTCAATCACCTCAATGCTCCCCAGCTCCTTCGACCCGATATCACCCCAACACATAGGCGTCCTACACCTTCTACCATATAGTATCTTATAAGGGGGCATATCAATGCTGGCATGGTAACTGTTGTTGTATGAGAACTCGGCTAAAGGTAAGTATTTGTCCCAACTTCCCCCAAAATCAATGACACATGCTCGAAGCATATCCTCTAGCATCTGAATAGTCCTTTCCGACTGACCATCTGTCTGAGGATGGTAAGCCATACTGATGTGCAATCTCGTCGCCATCGCATCATGAAATCTCTTCCAAAACATTGATGTAAACCGAGTGTCATGGGCAAACACGATAGACACAGGTACACCATGACGAGGTATGATCTCCTTAATAAATAGATCCGCCAACCACTTAGATGAATACGTCTCATGGATTGGCAGAAAAGTGTGCACTCATCGTCAGGCGGTCAACTATCACCCATATGGCATTGTACCCCTTTGCCGTACGCGGCACCTTCATAATGAAGTCCATGGTGATGTGCTCCCATTTCCACTCGGGTACGTCCAAAGGTTGGATCTTCTCGTATGGTTTCTGATGCTCCGCCTTCACTTACAGCCAATAAAGGCACTTACTCACATACTCCGCTTCATCGCGCTTCATTCCCGGCCACTAATAATCCTTCTTCATATCCTGATACATTCTTGTAGCACCAGGATGAATCGAGTATCGAGTCTTATGAGCCTCATCCATGATCTACCCACGTAGATATCCATAACGAGAAATCCACATCCGCCCTGATCGGGTCCTAACTCCAAGAGTGTTCTCCCCCAATTCGGTGACTAGACCTTTCATCCTTTCGGAGTTAATCTAATCTTATTTTAGTGGTTCATCCTGAAATTCTTTGACCTGCTTCATCACATCGGAAGTCATGACCAACTGATAAGCCCTCACCCAGATTGGCTCGGGTCTCTCCTTTCGGCTAAGGGCATCCGCCACCATGTTGGCCTTGCCCGGATGGTAGTGGATCTCATAATCATAATCCTTGATCAACTCTAACCTCCTTCTTTGCCTCATATTGAGATCCTTTTGCTCAAAGAAGTACTTCAAGCTCTTGTGTTTAGTGAAGATAGTGCACTTCGTCCCGTACAAGTAGTGCCTCCAAATCTTCAATGCAAAGACCATAGCCACCAATTCTAAGTCGTGAGTAGGGTAGTTAGCCTCATGAATTTTCAACTTTCGAGATGCATAGGCTATTACTCTCCCTCGTTGCATCAACACGCAACCCAATCATGAATAGGAAGCATCCGAATAGACCACCAAGTCTTTGCTCCCTTCAAGCAATGTCAAGACAAGAGCTTGAGTCAATCTCGTCTTTAGATCTTTGAAAGCATTCTCCTGCTCTACACCCCATATAAGCTTCACATCCTTACGGGTCAACTTAGTCAATGGTGAAGCTGTCTTGGAGAAGTGTTGAATGAACCTTCTGTAGTAGCCCACCAAACCCAAGAAACTACGAATCTCGGATGGCGTCTTTGGAGACTTCCATTGCATCACCGCCTCAACCTTTGCTGGGTCTACCATGATCCCTTCCGGGTTGACCACATGACCCAAAAACCGAACCTCGCGTAACCAGAACGTGCATTCGGAGAACTTGGCATACAACTTCTCCCTTCTAAGCGTCTCCAGCACCTCCCAAATGTGATCGGCATGTTCTTTCTCGCTCTTTGAATAAATCAGGATATCATTAATGAACACAATCACTGATTTATCCAACATTGTCCGAAACACGCGATTCATCAAATCCATAAAAGCAGCTGGCGCGTTGGTTAAACCAAAGGACATCATGAGAAATTCGTAGTGTCCATAAGGCGTACGAAAAGCTGTCTTATTAATATCCTGCTCCTTCACCTTTAGCTGATGGTAGCCAGATTGAAGGTCTATCCTCGAGAACTAACTGGCACCTTGGAGCTAATCGAACAAGTCATCAATTCTCGATAACGGATACTGGTTCTTCACAGTCAACTTGTTTAGCTCCCGGTAGTAGATGCACAACCTCATGCTACCGTCCTTCTTCTTCACAAATAAGACCAAAGCACCCCATGGAGAGATACTAGATCGAATTAACCCCTTATCCAACAACTCTTGCAGCTGAGTCATCAATTCCTTCATCTTAGAGGAAGCAAGGCAATACGTCCCCTTAGCAACAAGTTGGGCACCAGGTATCAGATCGATCTAGAACTCGATCTCGCAGTCAGGTGGCACATCTGATAGATCCTCCAGGAACACGTCTGGGAAGTCACACACGACCGGTATGTCCTTCAATCGTGGTACTGACGCATCCACATCCTTCATGTAGGCTAGATAGGCACCACATCCATGCCTCATACACTTCTCTACCACAGCCATCGAAATTACTTTTAGGACCGTACTAACTCTATTGCCATAAATCGTCACCGAACTCCCATCGGGGGTGGTCAATCGAATCATATTCTTGCGACACACGATGTTTGCCTCACAGGTTGCCATCCAATCCATCCCTAGGACTACATCAAATCTACCTAAGGGCATCATGAACAACCTAGCAGAGAACCTATAGCCTTCCAACTCTATGTCATAATCCTCTATCTCATCAGATATCCTGGTAGACTTACCAATGGTAGTTTCTACATCAAAGGGCTCATCAATATTTCTAGTCCTATTGGGCAACTTATCATAGAAAGCAGTAGAAATAAAACTCCTACTAGCACCAGAATCAAAAAGCACAGAGGCATAAATTTGGTTTACTAGGAAGGTATCTGACACAACATCAGGGTCCGCCCTACCCTTCTCCTGGGTCATAGTGAATGCCCTGGCTTTAGCCCTCTGCCCCTCCTTCTACTTCTTAATCCCTTTCCTTGCCCCAGAGTTCTCAGCCCTTGGCTTCTTACAGTCTCTGCTCAAATGCCCTGCCTCATCGTAGTTGTAGCACTTCACCTCTCCACAAACTCTCGCCCTGTGGCCCTCTTTCCCACACTTAAAGCAGAGATTTGATCCCCACTTACATTCCCTTGCATGCTCCTTCCTGCACTTCTTGCATGCCCTCTCTCCTCCTACTATCGCCTTTCGATCTTCCACTCTCATCCTTTTACCTCCAGCCACAAACCCACCACTGTTATACCGCTTCCCATTCCTATTTGTATCATTGCTCTACTTCTTCTTCACATCCACTACCGCCACCACCTCCCGCTCATCATCCAGACTCCCTGCCAGATCGACCACTGACCTAAACGTACCTGGCCGAACGGTGATTAGGTGTCTGCGGATATCCGCTGGCAGACCTTGGATGTACCTCTTGATCTTTCATGACACGGGTGTTACCTGCTTTGGTAGCCTCACCATATAATTGAATTTCATTGTATACTGCTGGTCATAGTTCCCGCCTCCAACCACAGGAACTCTCTCTCGATCTTGTCTAGCTCCCAGTGAGGACAAAACTCCTCGATCACCAGCTTCTTTAGTTCACTCCACCTCATCCTTCCAATCGCCCTGCTACCCTCGGCCTAGACAATGTTGTCCCACCAGCATAAGGCCGAATCCACAAACGAGTGGGTAGCAAACTCCACCTTTTGGTCCTCCCTGCACTTGCTGATATCCAACACAGCCTCTATTTCCCTCACCTATTGGTGAGCAGCAGCAGCATTCCTATTCCCATCGAAAGTTGGGTGCTCACATCTCTGGAATGCCCCATAGTTGCACCCCTTTGTAGTTTCCTACATAGCTTCCTCCTCCTCATCATCACTAGAAACAACCATCTCAGTCTCTGGTTGCTCTTGTTCCCCTGAACCTCCCTCTTCGCCCCCTCTCCTAGCAGTACTTTTCTTCTCCTTTTTCTCCTTCCTTTCATCCTCACTTATGGCTCTAATGACCTCAGTCACCACTCATCTGCATGACATGATGAACCTCCTCAACTATAGCCTTCTTCAGCGAGGCCTTCAGATTAGCACTCTCATCCCCACCTTCATGGTGATGAAGCTCGGGCTCCTCAGGCGCCATTTCGGCAGTCTTAGCCCTATTCCTCATGACACGCAGCCCAACACCACGTCCATCACGACCTCCACCTCGAGAAACCTTATAAGACCTTCCACCAGCTATCTCCTAAGTACTATAAGATTCAAACAATGAACATGGTCATTCAAGATAATAACTTAGATTATGTCAAGTATAGTAAGTCTACAGGACCGGTTAAAAGATGGTCAATACAATCAGTCTCATAATGAAAAGAGTGTTAGAACACTTAACAGATCAAATAGGGAACTAGGGTTATATGAATGATACTAAGAACACAAGTAAACAATGAGACAGAAATAAGAACAAGAACAAGATAAGTATGATTTTCAAGAATGCTGTATATTGCTCTCAAGTTCTTTTACAAATGTTACAAAGCATAAAAAGAAATACAAGAACCTGAGATCCTTTATACTACATCCTACAACCAGCCATACTTTGAAGGCCAGCTGGAAACACTAATCTAGACAACAAGATCAATGTAAAGTCAAAAGGCAGATTGCCTTTTGACTAGTGACTATGACATGCCATAGCTCATATCCTAATATATTATAAAAAGGATAAAAGGTATAAGGTTGAAAGTTACAGACTCTAAACCATAATCTACAGTTACAAAAGCATGGACCTTTTCACCAACTCATGCAAGTTGGTGAGTCTTCAAAGTTGTAGCAGAAAGTTGGTCAACTTTATACAAAAGTAGATCAGAGAAAGCATGTCCTTTCTGTCTTTGGAAGAAATTAGTCTTCACTTCATTGGATTCGGAAGACTTCATCTTAAGCTTCGAAAGACTTCATATTTGGCTTCAAAAGATTTGGTCTTTGGCTTCGGAAGATTTTACACTTAGAATAATTTGCTGTGAGAAGTGTAAAATTTCTGAAGTGACTTCTACTTTGCACAATGTGCATGCAAGCTGGAAGCTCCTTGGTTGCTTTGGTTTCTTTGGTTGCATCAGCCTTTCAAATATAACCTTACAAACTCCCCCTAGGCTAATGCTACTAATACAGAAAAGTATACTTAGATATTGACAGTCCTCATCAGGATCAAGACCATTCCTTTCTTCATCAACTGATCAGGATCCCTCAGACTCTTATAATACCTTCTTATGTCATGGAGATCATGTAGAGGAAGATCAAGCATGTCTTGCCATAAATAGACATCTTGACCTCCTTGATCTCTGATGACATACCATCTGTCTGGATTAGTAGTAAAGGTCTAGAACAGGATGGGTCTTCCAGTTGAAAGAGGCTCTACTAGAGTTGGAGTTTGTTGAGCAACATCTTCTTGGAACCACTCTTTTTGGCCATCCTTTTCCTCCTGAGGTGTAGAGGTGGATGCCTAGGACTTCTTCTTGGAACCACTCTTCCTGGCCATCCTTTTCCTCCTCTTTGAAGTCTTTAACTAAGAATACTGGCCTTCAGCACCAGGTTGACTTGTTGTGTCTTTCTCAGTTGGGTCCTCTTCCTTCACAAGGTCAGAAGGAGAGGGACTTGGACCTTGATGTGGATTAGAAGATGAAGTTGGCAAAGATGCAGCTCTAGGTTGAGGTTGTGTTGTCTCAGTGGGTTCAACCTTTACCTTAACTTCAGGTTGAGCTTGACTTGGTGGAGAATACAAGTCAATAAGCTCTCCTTTTTTAATCTTCTTTTTAATCACTCTAATATGCTCATCCATAATGGATTGAGACATTGGACCAAGCCTCCTTCCAGAGAATCCGTACAGCTTCAAGAAGCTCATCATCCTCTACCTATCAGCAGACTTCTTTTGACTCTTTTGGATGATGGCTCTTGACTTTGCAGCTTCTTCCCTCATTTTTCTCTTAGCAGCCTTTTTTTCTTTGATAACTTGTTGCTCCAGCTGCTTAAGATACTCGAATTCAACATATTCATATGATAAGGGAAGAAGTGTAGATGCTTGATAGAGACCTGTGGCACTCAGGTATCTAATCATGTTTTGTCTATCAGCTTCCTTATGTACCTGAGGTTGTTCAGTTACCACAACCTCTTTCTCAGGGCTTTCCTGAACTGGGGTGAGGATAGAAGCATGCTTGAAGAGCCTTTTCTGTCTCCTTTCTTCCTTGATTTTTAGGAGCAATTCTGCATCCTCTGCCTCCTTCCTCCCCTTTAATAGTTCTGTGTCTGCCAGTTCATTGAGTTCCTCTAAGGGAAGAGAGATGAGTTCATCTATGTTCTAGTTCCTAGTCCCCATGTAGTTTAATCTTGCTGCCCTCAACTTATCATCCTGAGTATTTGGCCTGGGGGCAGCCCTGATAGCAGCTTCCATGAACCCTGGAGACCCTCTTGAACTCTCTCTGTTTAGCTTCCTCTTCGTCTCTCTCTCTCTCTCTCCTACTCCTCAATCTCCTCAGAGGTTATCTTTCTCTTCCTTTTGTCATGCACATGCCTTGGTGACTCAGGGTGGAGAGA
This sequence comes from Flaveria sonorensis, assembly GCA_025506505.1. Taxonomy (NCBI): domain Eukaryota; kingdom Viridiplantae; phylum Streptophyta; class Magnoliopsida; order Asterales; family Asteraceae; genus Flaveria; species Flaveria sonorensis. The sequence continues at coordinate 61,708,247 of CM046433.1, read as the reverse complement.
GATTTGGCCTTCATTGCTTGGTTCTGCAGTCAAGCTCTGGCTAGAGAAAGGTTGTGAAGCACATTCACCAGCTGGTGCCTCACTAAGGGTTGATGATGTTGAAGCAGTTCTTGTAACAAGGTCCCATAGGGTGTATCACTAGGCCTTCAGTCAAGGTTTCCACTTTGAAGCTAATCTTAGGTTCCACCTCAACATCCAGTTGACCAATGACATTACCTGTTAGCCTTTATCTTCTTCTTTATCTGAACTCTTCAACAATCATGTCTTAAATCCTCTCAGCAAGTTTGCCAGCTTGCTTGTTTTGACTAGCATTAGCAAGTGGCATGTGGACTAGTGGAAGACAGTCATAGAACTTCAGGGTCTGAAAATTAAAAACCTCTTGTTGCCCCTAAAGTCTATGAAAAATCAGATCTCTCTTGTCAGCATCATACCTTCACCCAAGTATTTCATTCTCAGCATCATGGGGTGGGGTAGACATAGCTCTTGGAATACCCTCCTCAAACAAACTTTGAATGAGTGAGTCCAAATCAATATGAACTTGAGGAAGTTACTGAGTATGGACAATTGCAAGTGAGGTTGGTGAATCCTCAATGTCCATACTATGTGAAGAACTCCCAGGTTCTGTGATCGTTTGGACTTTCTCCCCCTTAGCATCACCCACTTGCATAGGTGAGCTAGGGGTTAGGTCTGTCACATCCATAGGTTCTTGTGTTCCTGGTTGAGCCCTCCTGAAAGGTCTCCTAGCTAGTTGTTCCTTGAGATCAGAAATCTCAAGTTGCTGATCATTGACCTTTCTTAACAAGGTAGTCACCTGAGATTCCAAGTGACTAACCTTGGAGACTAAATAGGTGCATGTTTGAGTCAGCTTTTGCACCTTTAGTGTCATATTCCCCTATCTTCATTAGAAGAATCACGGGGGGATGAGAGAACAGGACCTAAGTCTTCTTCCTCATCACTAGCACTTTATTCTTGGCTGTTAGATTTCCCCTGCACCATGGCAGCTTCAATTGAACTGTCAATGGGCTGGGTTGCCATGGTCGAGGTCTTAATGATGAAATCACTTGTTGAAGTGAGAGCCTCTTCCATATGGATATCCTGAACAGGTTCAGGGAGATCCACCTTAGTAGTAGGTGAATGATATGGGTTAGACATAGGAGAAATAGGAGTACTTATCTCTCCTTGAGTAGGGGAGGAGAAGAGAGACTCATGATACTCACTGAATCCCATGTCTTCATAATAATAGAATTCTAGGTTAGGAATGGGTTGGTTTAGATCAAGAGGCTGGGGATGATAACTGTCCCCTGAAGGTTATTCACCAGAGTGTTGAGAGTCTGAGTGAAGGCTAAGGCTTGGGGCGTTATAAAACATTCTTGAAAACCATACTTATCTTTTTCTTGTTCTTAGTTCTGTCTCATTGTTTACTTGTGTTCTTAGTATCATTCATATAAACCTTGTTCCCTATTTGATCTGTTAAGTGTTCTAACACTCTCCTTATTATGAGACTGATTGTATTGACCATCCCTTAACCGGTCCTGCAATTCGTATCAGAGCTGCAGCGGAAAGTTGGTCAGCTTTATACAAAAGTAGATCAGAGAAAGCATGTCCTCTCTGTCTTCAAAAGAAATCAGTCTTCACTTCATTGGCTTTAGAAGACTTTGTCTTTGAAGCTTCGAAAGACTTCATCTTTGGCTTCGGAAGATTTGGTCTTTGGCTTCGGAAGATTTGGTCTTTGGCTTCTGAAGATTTTACGCTTAGAATAATTTGCTGTGAGAAGTGTAAACTTCCGAAGTAAGTTCTACTCTGCATAATGTGCATGCAAGCTGGATGCTCCTTGGTTGCTTTGGTTTCTTTGGTTGCATCAGCCTTTCAAATATAACCTTACAAAGTATATAATTATAGTGGCCAGTTGTGATTAGCCACTTATTTTACTCTTTATTCCCCAAGCATTTCCTATCCTGACTACATCAGTATCAAAATCTACTAAGAGCATATAATTCACATGGCATACACACATAATTCCTTTTTCCATTAATTTACATAAAACATTTACCTGCAGGCACGTAGCAGCTCGGACTGGCATCCTTTTTTTCCCTTTTTGTCCCATTTTCATTTTAAGTCTTGGTTTTGAAAATGATTTTATCCAATTCTCTTACACTTTAGCTCTGATACCAACTTGTAAGGCCCCGTTCTCGGGATGCCTACAGTCGGTCAATCATAGCATAATACATTTAAAACACATCATTTTGCAGTGGAAATATATTTTTATTAATAATTAAAATCGTGTCAAAACATCAGGTCGTTTCGTTTACGTCTCAAAAATGTATCAATACAATAACTATCCCAAAAATTATGAATTCCAGACTTGACCTTTTCCCAGTAGCTTATGCATCCATGCCTGCTCTCCTCAGTATCAACCATTACCTGCTAACTATTATGCATACAAAAAGTCAGCGACACTGAGTGAGTTCTAGTTTTATAATAAAATACTTTATTTTTCGTTAAAACATTTCCTTTACTTTCGTACGTGATCATACATCATACATACATCTTGATAATAATTGTTATTATCTTTCACCATCGTTCATCATAGTTCTTCTTCGTACATTCATTCATTAACATCTTTTACTTTCATATAGGTTATGCCATATGCTAAACTCCTAAAGTTGTGCACGAAGCTGGTACTATGCCGAGACTTATAAATAAACCCCCAAACATTGTGCACGAAGCTGACACAGTACCGGGGTAAAGCGACAGTGACCCCATCGTATTTGGTCAATCTCAAGGATTGGACCCCTGAAGCGCATCCTCATGGGCTAGCTAACCCGTACCTCAGTTGAGCTACGACAACAAGGTCGTGCACCTCCATTCATTTTTCTTGCAAGACTTTCATTCATTCATTACATTCCATGTTCGTTAACATTATCTTTCCCTTTTCTTTCCATAATACTTTACTTATTACACACATAACATTCAAGTAAAGTCATATCATAAAATCTTTGTCATCATAAGAGAAAGAAGTTTAAGTCATCATGATACATCGTAAACCCCATGAAGCATCATCAGTAGTCACATTCGTATCTCTTTGCCTATCTAGCACTAGCTTAACTATTCATCCTACTTCTCATATGGTAGTCATACATCTTACGTTAAGTATGCTCACGGTACACAGTTTACATATAAGTTGACATGCAAACAGGTTATTTTCTACACAGTTTCTCATGCAGTTTGGCATGTAGTTTCGATCAACTTTCGTTGGAATTTCCTACGTTCGCTAAACCCGCTGGTGTACCTATGCACTTGTGAAACTACCTGCGAAACTATAGTTTCGTAGGAAGGAGATTGCCTTAGTTTCGCATGATGAATCCACAGTTTCGCATGAAGAACTGACAGTTTCTCACAACGCATAAAAATGACGTTCCAGCTCGTTTTTAACCCAAAATCTCAACTTTTTACATCCAAAAGCTTAGGTTTTTATCCATGAACTTATATCTATACTTTTTACATAATTTCATGTATAAAAACATGACTTTTGTATGATTCTTTACCACTTTTCAAAACCCCAAAACTCTAGAATCCGGGTATGATCTAAAGAGGCGTTTGGATGATGATTCTTACCTGGATTCTTGCTCTTTTCTTGTTGTTTGATGCCTAAAAGCACAAATATTCAATCCTTTGATCAATAAAGCCTCAAATCTTCACTTTTTCTTCACTTTCTCTCTCTATTTTCTCTCTCTAGACAGTTGGTAAGTTGGTTGGAAATGAGAGGTAAATGGCTTATTTGCATTTATATACCAGGTGTTCATGGGACCTTAAACTCATCTAACACATAACGTGTAAGGTTAATTTGGTCCATACCATTTTTCCCTTTATTTATATTAATTAACCCCTAACTATGCCCATTATTATTAATTGCCTCGTTTCGACTTTTCCAGGCGTTACAGAAGATCATCCATAAAGCATTTCCAAAGCCATATTCATAGAGATGCAAAAGAATGTTTTAGCTATTAGTAGGAAGATGTTTTTGATGTACCTAAGATATTTACAATTGGTAGTGAATTCTTACAACAAGACTTAGCTAATCTTGAATCTCTTTCTTATAAGATTATAATTATGAAGGAAGCTGTTTTTAAATATATGCTTGAGGCATGATGGAATGAACACACTGGAGATAGATTCACTAAGATTGGTACACTTTCTTAAATCAAAGAACAACCATAGCATCAACAACCACCATAGCAACAATCAGTTTAACAACAAGCACAACAACAACCATAGGTTTCTGAACCTGTTAGTCAATCTTCCCAAACTCTTGTTGATACTCTAGGAAGTTCATCAAAAGTGAAAGATAAAATAATTGATAAAGAGATAGAATAAATTTTTGATTCAAGCATAGAGTTAGAAACTACATGCGATGAAATTTGAAATGTAGCTTATATCCTTTAGAAGAGGCCAACGGATCCTTATCCATCTGGTGCTCAAAAGAGAACAACCAAAGAAAGATATTTGATTACCTTTGTAATGATTCCCCAAACACCAAATGTAAAAAAAAATATAGCTAAAAAATGATAGATATTTGCAGGGGAAGAGGAAGAGGAATAGGCTAGGGTGTTTTATCAGGAAGATAAGGACTATAATGACTACAAGGAATATAAGTAAAGAGCTTCCTATTTTTGAAGTAGAAAATATAGAAAGCCCAACACACACTCAAGAGATTCGAGTAATAGTTACTAAAGTTACTTTTATAATTGTTACCAAGATTCAACCTGCATTAGCACGAGATTTATCCACACCACCAGGAGATACATCAGAGAATCTAGATTTCAATCATGATGATTATCTCATTCACTCTTGATCAGCCCAAGCAAACTGGCACTACAACAACGTGTTACGTATCTTGTAAAGGAAAGTGTTGATAAATAAAAAAGATAGAAGTTTTGAAGGTGAATAGTCAATTGAAGGAAGTAAGAATCAAGACTCTGAAATGTTAGATGTAATTTTTATTTGATTATGTTCAAAGTTTGTAGAATCAGAGAAGAGCCTCAACCTCCATAATATTAGATCAGACAACATAGGTAGAACCTAAAAGATCAAAAGAAGTTAGTGAATCAAGTGAAGAAAAGTCTATTGATTTAAAACATTTGAAAAAGTTCAAGTAGTTGTTGATCATGTAGAACAAGTTACTAAGATTGGAGCTGAGCCAGCCATAACCATGATACATGTTGATGTTGGTGAAGATGTTATTGTACCATAAGTATCGGAGGGGATAATTAGTGAAGATAAAGATGATGGTCTTGATAAAGTTGATTATGAAGTTAGTGATGATGATGATGATAAGGATGATAAAGATAATGATGATAATAGAGATAACGATTCAAAGAAAGATGATAGGGGAAATAATGATGATGACCAAGTAGGAGATATTAGCAATATAATATCTCCATCTAGAGAATATAGGACTGAAACTATCTTTGAACCATGTCCGAATGATCGATAGGATTATTAGTAGTTAGATACTAAACTAGAAAGTCAGTATGAGAAAGAATTTTACATGTTTTAGCACAAATTACATACCGAAGACTCTAATGATGAATTGGGAGAGTTTGAATATTTAAATGTAGATGTGGAGTGTACGGGTATTTTTGCAAATAGTCTGAGAGGATTATATGATGATATCCAATTAGAAGAAGGAGAGATAGCATCATCAGCTAGAGATGAGCAAGCTAATGGTTTAGTTGACCCTTGTGATCAAATAGGGGCAAAAGCAATGACACAAGTTGGAACTCTAACTCTTAGAACTCTTCTTCCTCCCAAAGAAAAATATTTTTTGAGATATACGAAACCATATACAAGATATGGAAACTTAGAACCTATGCTGAGTTGGTGTTATGATGGGGAGAAAAAGATGTATGTGCTAAAGTGAAGAGTATGTGCTATTGAGTATAATAAGAATGAACATGACTTTCATACTTAGCAGGCTACAAATCTGTATGCTATGGGTAGAGTTCTATTATTAAACCCATAAAACTATGGCAAAGCAAACAAGATCAGAAATCAACTATGGCATCAAAGCAAATCAAATTTTTAGAATTTCAAGATAACAAAATCAAAGGTGATAACAGAGAATCTAGAGCAGATCCAATCACCAATATTCAAACAAAGATACATGTGCATAAGTACCCAAAGATTGAGAAGAATATTTCAGTCCATTCTTTGGTGCCTGTAAACAACTTATCTAAGCTTGTGAGATGGGTGTGTGAAAAAGCCACTGGACTGTAGTAATATATTGTGAGGACAAAGAGTTCAGAATAGTTGATCCGAATGACTTGCTATAGTTTAGAAAAGATAATTTAGTGAAGCTTTAGGCTTGTCTGATTAAAGTTGATGAATCTGTTCATTTTGGAGAAGCTGAATTCGGGTGGATAATCAACAAGGCTTTAGAGAAGAAGATCTATGCATACAGAGGTGATTAATAGTATGCTGATGTAGACTTTTGATACTTTGATTCGATGAGCTTAGTGGGAGATTCTAGAGGTGAAATCAAGAAGCTTGTGAACTCAAAATCATATCACGCGGAAATATATCAAATCATGCAAAAACATCATGACACACGAGAACATTTGGCCCGAGGATATGAAGGCAATGGCGAAAACTTCTCAGTTTAGTATATATAGTTGTATTAAAGCTTTATTGTAACACTTGTCATTTTTTCATATTTTGTAAATCTTTGAGCAATCATTAATAAGAGCGAAAACTTATTTACTTGATTGTCCATTTGATATTTACTAGTGAGATTGTGTTTACTATTTCAATCATCATTTCTTATGCTTTGATGGATTGAGATGATGTTATTGTAATCCTTCCTGGATTTTACAATTTAAAATGTGATGCATGATGTGTAAAGGTGTGCTTGTGATTCCCCATAGGACTTTTATTTAAATTAGTCTTGAAAATCATCGCAAAAGCTCAAGAATAGGTCTGTAACTAATATTTTATAACTTCTTTGAAATCTTTAACTAATTTATGAATTTAGAAAGAGAATTAAAACATGTTAGGATTTAATAACTTGTTTCAATAGAGTTTCTTAGAACAACTACTCACACACCATCAACACTTACTACTAAACTATATCATTTCATAAAACCTAAATGATGTAGGATAAATTGTTATGTGTAAGACTCTAACTTAGAACCTTTGATCATGGCAGTAACATCATTTACTACTATACCCAACCTCCACCAAAATAAGACGTATATGTCGAATTTCCAAATTAAAATAAATGTCATAACACATACATACATACATACATACATACATACATACATACATACATACATACATACATACATACATACATATATATATATATATATATATATATATATATATATATATATATATATATATATATAATACTATAGTGTATTTTCGTGTAGCGTAGTCACCAAAGCGTGACACGTGTTTTTTGGCGGAGGGGTAGTTTTGTCCGCTCTATAATCACGCATAAAAGGTACCTAATTACGCAAGTTATATATACTATTACGCAAAGAAATATTACTCACGTTATAAAAAATAATCACAAAAGTTATATTTATAATTACGCAAGTTATATGATAATTACGCAAGTTATTTTCATAACTATGCGTTTAATAATCAGCCAAGTTATATGCACAACACATAGACATTTTAAAAAAAAGTGTTGATCTTTTTTAAAAAGTATAGCAATACTATACTCAAATTAAAGAGAATAAAATGTTTGATTTTATGGTATAATTTTCTTACAAAAATAACGTCGTATAAAAACGTTATATACGTTTAAAAAAACAGGGGGAGTTTTAAAAAAGTCAATAATTGTAGGCTATTTCCGATTTTACCCCTCCGGCCATCATTCCATGCGTGATTATTTTATCTTTAATCTGAACCATCCATCTCCTAAATCAACGGTTGGAATTAGTTCGTACACTTCGCACGATTTTTCAACTTTGTACCGTAAACTTTCTCTATATATATAATAGTTGCAAAAAAGAATTAGTTTTTACGTATGTATCATACAAAATATGCAATATGGGATACGTGTTATGGTTGTTTGGTTTGGACGCATTGACGTAGTCGCTTATTATACACCTTGAACATACCATTTGTAAAGTTAGATACAAGGAATCGTAATATTATGATCAATAACTTAGAAAACCTAAGAGTCCAACTTCGCTTTCAAACTGAAACTATTTGGGTTCACACCAAATGTTTAATCTGATAATACTCAAGTTCAGAAACAAAGTATGATTTTTTTGTTTCAAAATCGTTAACCTTAAAAAAAGAAAGAAAACCAGATTGACCAATTGTTTATTCGAATTCAAAATCTTGTAGGGAGGGAGTAATTTCCTTCGGCATTTCTCATATACAAATTTGATTGTTTTAACCCCCAAGTTTTACATGTTAATTTACAGAAAAAATCAAAAATTGCATGCATTTGTAGTAAAGAAGTATTTACCAAAATATAAAATTCCAAGAATATGAAATTTCAACCCCAACTAGAGGCTCTGATCCTTGGACCTCGCTAGTGGCTGCGACCCCTTGGACTCTGCTAGCAGGGGTGCTAGCTCAAGAACCCTGTAAAGGGGGCGTTGTCTTCTTGAAACCACCATTGCTTAGGAGCTTCATACCTAAAGAGGTTTTATCACAATAAACTCAAACAAGGTGTGCACTCCGTACCTCCTAGCTTGTTTGATTGATATTATTATCACATTAGACATTAGTCATTCTAATTATACTAAAATATGTAACGATAACATTGGTTTAGATGATAGTTGTAATTGGTTTAGAAGTTGTTATTTCATAGTGTTTATTTCTTTTTTTTAAAATTTAATAATACTATATAATAACACTATATCACTTCACAATATCCCAAGTTACGATAGTCAAAAACCTATATAATATGATAAGCCTATGTTATCACTAATATCTAAAGCCAATATGATTATTTAAACATCCTTAAACTTAAATGAAACCTTACCTCCAAAATGCTTTAAAGTTTCTTCAAAACGAATTTAGGAAGATAAGATTGTGTGAAATGGCTAGAGGTTCATCTTTCTAAATGCACTTATTCTGGTTGCCTATGGGGGGTCATCACGTGGAAGTTGAAGATATGATTGATTCGGGATTGTATAATGTAATAAATATCAGTAAAGTGAGTTTTTGTTGTTATCTCTTTTTTATGCCGATAATGTTATCTTTGTACGTAAGCGTTCAAAAAGAAATGTTCAAATCTTTGGTTAGGCCCGAGGGCTTTATTCTTTTTTATGCTTTGGATGTGACACCCTTAAAATCCACATGCAGGGTTTTACCACGAGGTGTGTGACAAACTAGGATTCAAGTCATTAGTTACTCAGAACGACTCTATATGTAACATTTAAAAATAAACAAGAGTTTAAAACTTTAAAACATTGAGGAAACGTTTAGTAGATAAATCAAACCCAAGGTGCTAGAATGTAAAATGCGCAAAAAACACGAGCCCAAACCATTATTTGAAAATATATAATGAAACCCAAATGTAAACAAATGATTGTTTCAAAAGCATGTTTGACTCGTGAGTGCTTCTAAAGACAGATGCAAGTAACGAACTGAGAAAACCATACTAAAGTGTCAACACGACGGTTAGTGAGTTCAAGAGTTTGCAATTTATCATAAACAATAGCATTGTAAAACACAAGAATGTGTATTGAAATAAATAGCTAGTCTAATTTCATAAGTAATAACCATAGTGATTTCACGATCGAATCTGATTGTGTTCGTTTGTTTGCATTTCGCCATGAAATACCAAGTCATGACACTGTTAGTCGTTTAGGACGATATTGCACCCGCTTGACCTCCAATCGTACGAGTGGGGATTGTTACACCCAGTAGTAGTGCCAAAGATTTCCCACTAGTTTCCTTAATTAATGATCCCAAAGTGTAGGGTCTTTCAATGGTATATTATACTATATTATACTATACACAACTTATAATATTAAAGTGTTTTAAAAGTATGCTATCTCCCCCAAAAAGAGAGTATAGAAAAGTGAGGCATTGAACTCACCTGGTGCGCTAACAAACAAAATAAGCGAAGCTAACAGTGAATGGAAAGACAACCCGTCAAAGGTTACCTAGAATACGTGAGTACATAAGTATGTGTAACAAGAAAATATTAACAAACCCTAAGTGTTCAAATAACACATTGACCTAAGGAGTTTGCAAAAACAATGACACATTTGACCTAGTTGACCTGTTTGACCCATTGGTGACATGTTAATTAAAATCTCGTTTGATCAAGTATAACAACTCATTACTCAAGATTATCATACAAGTTATTCACGTATGCCAAATTATGAATCTTAAATTCTATCAAGATCATCATACTAATATAGATTATCATACAACACATGCAAATCTCAACCAATCATCATGCTCAACATAAATATAATTAAATCACAACTAACAAATCACACATTTGGTTTAATCACGCACAACATGTCATGTGAAGCCACTCACAACTTCACATCCTAAACCCTGCCAATCCTACTAAGTAGGGGCCTCAGATTCATATGCGTGCATGATGTTCATCATTATACTGCCAAATATGGTTCATACAAGTCCACATATTGAAAATACAAAACAATGACCAACTATAATCCTAAACATAATTCCATAACTTTCTAATAGAAACCCATCACTTTGCACAATATATCATGAAACCTAGATTTCCCAAATATCCCATCAAGCATCCAAATGACCCAATTAACGCATTCTAACACATTAGACACTATCAATAAGAATCTTATCATGATCTTAACACCATATGAATGCCCAATTCACAAGATCAAATGATTCATATCAATAAAGTTTCCATTTCAAGAAAGTAACACCCAAAAACACATCATTCATCAAATTCAATCATGGATTCATCATCATCATGTCTAATCTAGTTCATAGGAACCATCTATAAACACTAAACATCCACAATTCATCAAATCCTAAATTCTCATGAACAAAAGTTTCTACTTATAGTAATGTATAAACAACACGTTGATTCCATGAAATTCTTGCATAATCTATGTAAATTATCTCCAATACAATACAACTAACATCATAGCATCCTCAAACATCTCAATTTCAAAATTTTTAATATCAACTGAACTAGGGTTGTTCTTAAATCAAAAACCATGAAAAAGCTAATTAAACTCACCTTAGATTATATAATAGGTCAAGAATGAAACTTGGTACAATGTTGTAATTATCAAAATAGCTAAAAATCAAATGGATCTTGATGTTAGAGATGAAAATCACAAGAATGGGGTGGAGGTTTGAGGATTCGGCCGAATAAGGTGTAATGGGGGCTACGGTTTCAATTTTTGCTAATATTAAGTTTGGTAACATTTACCAAATAAACCCTCCTTGCTTATACTCTATAAAAACTAAACTTTTTAACATTTTTTAAATAATTTTAACTAGAAACACATGAATTATTATTAATCAACAATAATAATCATATATTCCAATTAACAACAATACACATACATCATATTCCACAAGTTATCACAATATAAAGTGAAATTCATAAATAATATCTAAAAATCATGAATCACGTAACCACATATTAATAATCAAAATTATTAATTAATTTATTATTTGTTAACCAAAATTAATTATTCTTAGGTCACCAACGTTTAACAAAAACTAGTGTGTGCTGACGACACGTATATGCAAGACCTAACGAAAATAACGGAGTTTGGTAATGGAAAATTACCGAATGTCACATTATCCCTATGTTGAAAGAATTTCATCCCGAATATTGTGTTACATCACTGGTCTACTGCATTGGCATAAAAAATTCAAGTGAGTTGTCACATCAACACCATGTTGAAAGAAATTTCACCCAAAAATTTAATCATTACCTTCGTTGATTGTCGTCGTCGTTTTGAACAAATAAGGATACTTAAGCTTCATCTTATCCCCATATTCTCACATGAATTCCGGTCCATGTCTTGAGTTCTAACAAACTTTAACTATGGGTATCTTGCTTTGATTAAGAGTCTTGACCTCACATCTACTTGTACTCCCTCGAGTGGTACAACTGATTATTCAATAAATCGATTCCTCAATAAATCGTAGTTGTTCGTCTACTTGTACTTCCTCGAGTGGTACGACCAAAGTCTTGTCAGATAAGTACTTCTTTAAGTTCAAGACATGAAAAGCATTATGGACTCCACTAAACGAGTCAGGCAGACTTAATCGGTACACTACTGGACAGATTCTTTCTAGAATCTCAAATGGTCCAATTTATCTCAGACTAAGCTTGTCTCTTTTGCCGAATTAAATCATGCCTTTCCACGGTGAGACTTTCAGCAACACTTTGTCTCCAACATGAAACTCTAAAGGTTTCCTTTGCTTGTTAACATAGCTCTTCTGTCGATCTCATGTTGCAACCATATGATACCGTATCTACATGATCTTCTTGGTAGTTTCATGCTCTAACTCAGGGCCAGTCAGTTGACTATGACCAATTTCCACCCAACAAAGTGGTGAACTACACTTTCTTCCATATAATGCCTTAAACGATGCTACCTTAATGCTAGTATGATAGCTTTTGTTGTAAGAAAACTCCACCAAGGGTAGATGAACTTCCCAATTGTTCCTAAAATCAATTACACAGGCTCGCAGAATGTCCTCCAAAGTTTGAATAGTACGCTGGCTTTGTCCATTAGTCTTTGGATGATAGGTAGTGCCCATATCTAAGTGCGTGCACAAGGATTTTTGCAACAATTGCAAGAAATAGGAAGTGAAACAAGCATCATGATCTAAAATAATCAAAATTGGTACACCATGTTAAGAAACCACTTCTTTCAAGTGAATCCGGGTTAGCTTATTCATCTTGTATGTTTCTTTGATTGCCAGGAGGTGAGCAAACTTAATCAGTCGGTCCACAATCACCCATATCATGTCATAACCACTAAGAGTCCTAGATAACTTATTAATAAAGTCCATGGAAATCTACTCCCACTTCCATAAAGGAATCTCATGTTGGTCTAGTAACCTAAATGGTTTCTAGTACTCAACATTCACCTTAGAGCAGGTTAAACACTTGCTCAAGTATGCAGCTACATCTGCCTTCATGTTAGGCCACCAATAGTACGCCTTCAGATCATGATTCGTCTTGTCAGAATTAGGATGTATAGAATACTTAGATTTGTGTGCTTCACTCCTAAACAAGTCTCTTAGGTCTCCATGTAAGGGTACCCAAAGCCTATCCATAAAGTAACGAATTCCATTGACTTTCATTTCAAATTTCTTGTCCATCCCACGTAAGGATTTAGATTCAATGTTTTTCTCTTTTAAGGCTTCTGCCTGAGCTTCATTGATTTGTTAAGGCAATTGAGTACTGATCGTAAGCTACAAAGCTCACAATCATCAGGGTTTAGAGGTTTCCTTTCTGCTTAAGGCATCAGCGACTTCATTTTCCTTTCCTGGGTAGTATTTGATAGCACAATCATAATCATTCAATAATTCTACCCAACGTCGTTGTCTCATATTCAGGTCTTTCTACTCAAAGATATGCTAAAGACTCTTGTGATCGGTGTAAATAGGGCATCTGGTACCATACAAGTAAGTCTTTAGATCTTCAAGGCAAAAGCCATGTACCTAGTTCCAAATCATGGGTGGTGTAATTATTCTCAGGCACCTTCAGTTGTCTTGAGGCATAAGCTATCATCTTATCCCATTGCATCAAAACATAACCAAGTCCTTAGATAGAAGCATAACAGTAAACACAAAGTCATCACTTCTTTCTGGTAATGCTAATATCAGTGTGCAACAAAGTTTTTGTTTCAACAACTGTAAAAGCTGCTTCTTGACTCTCTCGCCATTTATACGTTGTATCTTTATTAGTCAAAGAAGTGAGAGGTTGATCGATCTTAGAAAATCCCTCAATAAAACGCCGATAATATCCTACCAATCTAAGAAATTACCGTATCTCACTAGGCGTCTTGGGAGCTGACCAATTCTTTATTGCCTCAATGTAATACCCGGAAATTTCAGAAAAAGAAAAGAAAAGAAAATTAAAGGAGCAAACAAGAAGTTATTTCAAAAGAAATGGGTTAAAAGCATGTAAGGGCCAAACCTACCCATAATGGGGTTAAAAAAAAGGTTGCCCATACTTTCTCTCCTATACACTCAACTTTCGGCTAGAGTGAGAAAGAAGGAAGCTTCATCCGGTTTAGTGAGAGAAAGTGGAAGAGATCTTCAAAAGGTAAGATTTTAAGGTGTTTCTCTCTGTTTCAGTTGGGTTCCAGCTTCTGGATCGAGTTCCATGTGTTTAGTGCTTGTTTTCATGTGTTTTAGATGCTAGAACTCCAAGTTGGCTCTTGGGTCTGAGGAGTTTTGCTCGAAAGCTGTTAAGGTGAGTTCTAGATCCCCTATTCTACTAGTTTTCTACTTGTTTGGGGTTGTTATGCATATTGAAAAGAAGGTTTCCAAACCAAACTATGATTTTCCATGAAAAGTATGATTGTTTATGAAGATGTATGTTTTTAAAGGGTTTCCATGTAGTTGTATGGTTGTTTATGGTGTTTTAAGTGTATAACTGATAGATCTAAGTTAAAAATACGATTGAAATGATGTATGTGATTAGAAACTATGTAAGTTGGAATGCAGGTGGAACATGCTGTCCGCAGTGGAATTTGTATGTTCGTTTTGGACACTTAGAGAAGTATGCATGCCATCCACTGTGGATACTAAGTGTCCGCTGTGGATACTTATGATCTAGACTATCCGCTGTGGACATTGTTTGGCTGTGGCCACTTTAAGGAATTCATGCACGTCCGCTGTAGACACTTAAGTGCTTAACATGTCCGCTGTAGACCATTTAAGTATGCATGCATGTCCGTTGTGAACCATAAATTGTCCGCTGTGGACTTTGCATGTCCGTTGTGGACTTTGCATGTCGGCTGTAGACACTTAGAGATTATTATGTTGTCCACTATGGACATAAACTATCCGCTGTTGACTTTGCGTGTCCGCTGTGGACACTTAGAGAATATATGTTGTCCGCTGTGGACTTGGCTGTTAGCTGTGGACTTTGCATGTCCGCTGTGGACACTTGGAGTTTTATGTGTGAATCCAAGGATCGAATCAGGAATTATCAGTTTGATTGAACAAATAAAGATCGCAGAATTATCAATATTTGATTTTTAATTTAATTGTTTGTGAAATTGAAATCGACAAACAAAATATAAATCAAATTGAAAGCAGAATAATATAATGCAACAAAAGATTTATTTCAATTGTTTTTCATTAAAACATAATCGATTACAATTGCTATGATGCTCTGGTGATCTTATGATCTCAATTGATGTTCTTGATGTTCTTACTGTTTTGCTATTTTTCTTGAGTGATTGATTGATTGATTGATTGATCTTGATACTAAAATATGTCTCTTTATAGTTGTATCGCTCTCCCTCAATAACCTAACAAACTCTCCTAGAAGTGTGGATCCGTGCCTTATTTTTAGCGGTAGAGGGATTTACTTTACAATAGAAATATTATTGATATGATGTGGAATATTTGCTTGACATAACTAGTGTCTTCTGTGGTCATTGACTTGATGACGTAACAGGTTGACTTTATGTTGTCCTTGATGATTTGAGATCATACAAGTGTTTTGTTCTTCCGTAGGAATTAGTCTTCCGTAGGAGTTGGTCCTTTGATGTTGAACTTCATCCTCAACAACAGACTTCCTTCTTCCGCAACAACAACAACTTGACTTTAGAACTTGTTCTTCAGTAGATGTTGAGCTTCCACAGGAGATCTACGGATGTGTATTCCTTGTTCTTTGTTTCACAGAACATCTATAGAGGAAAAATTTGTTCATCCGCAGGAGTTCTTTCACTTAGTCAATTTTCCAAATTGACCAAGTATGGTGTTTTCATGCAATTACATAAAATCAACACAAATAATATTTGGGTTAACATATATTTCATACATTACAAAATAATAAAGAATTACAGAAGTTCATTACAAGAAATGATTCATCATCTAAACCTATACAAAAGATCTAGACCTAACAATACTGCCCTTTAGGTTTAGATTCTTGTAATCATCTGTTTAGAGCTCTCAATTCTTGAACTCTTCTCAAAATTCTAGTGTAGAAGTAATCAACTGCATTCTTTGGATCATCATATAAATGCTTGATCTTCATTCTCTTCATTTTATTTAGTGTTTTGTAATTAAGTCCAAGGATGTCCTCTTCAGTGGTCAGTGTTGCCACTACACTGTTATTTGAAACCACTTTCAGTTTATCTTGTTATGATATTCTAAGCTCAGTGATTGATGGAATGTCAGATTCCATAAGTTGACCTGCTTCAAATCTTCTTCTTTTGTCAGCTTTAGCATGCAGCTTGTCAATCACTTGGATGATATGGACATATAAGCATAAGTAATCTTGAGCTACTTTGTCATTCAATTTTGTTGGGTTTCTTACAAATTTTAACAAAGATGTTTAACCATTTAAACAACAAAACGCAGTGGATATTAGAGAGTTAAAACTTGTTTTAGATTCTGAAAATAAATCATTTATATGTTCAAGAAAACAAACCCAAGAACAAGGATCATATATATATGAAAAGAAATGCTATCAAAACCGAAAAACAACAACCATAGGATGTTCTTAAAACTACCTTTCAGGAACAAGGATATTTGATATGGATGAGAGGAAGAAGATGATGCTGTTGAATGGCTAGCCTCCAAAAGAGAAGACCTCAAGCTTGTATACCCACAAGCCCTTGCAAACACGTAACTTGTTAGGAAGTTTGACACCAAAAACCTTCTTCAAATCCCTTCTAAATCCCAAAATTGCTAGGAGAGAAAAGGAGAATGGAATTGTTCTTGCGTGTGTGTGAGAGAGAGATGATGGAGTGTTGTAATAATAGTGATTAATGTCTTGTATTAAAACAAGACAAGGAATCCCAAGACACCCACATGGGGCGGCCGAGAATTCAAAATGGTTTCCCACCATTTTGAAATTTTCACTTTTAATTACAAGTTACAAGTTTATAAAATTAAACCCCTTTTAATTTGATAACTTAAACACACTTTTATCTATTGTTATTTAACTAACTTAAATAACAATACAAATGGTATCTCATGAACAAAACATCCATATAATTTGTTCTATCTCAAATGCAATAATTTAGAAAACCCATTTTCTAAGTTGGTGTCAATATTTATTTTCTTGATCATATCAACAAATAAATATTTATTGGTGTTTGTTTAGCTTGTTATTGGGTATGACCCGACTTGGATCATAACGTACTAATCACATCAATCTTGTATGTGTGTTGGGCATATAAGATCCAACAATCTCCTACTTGCACAAGATTCAAAGAAGATTGATGCAAGCAGTAAATACCGCCTAACAACGGTTCACTACCCTTAATACGTATGATTAAGAGCCATTCAATAACATCATCCCCTTCAAGTATCTTACTCGAAAATTTTTTAGGTGAATCAATCATCTATCCTTTTAACACAGATGTCATGTTAAATCTTAGACACACAAATTGATCATTCTCCATTGACTTAACTTTAGCAGGCCTTAGACATCTTGCTCTCAACGAATAAGATGGACAAATCCCATCTTGATTACATACGTCTCTCATTATCACCTCGTGCTATACCTGAATTTAGTCTTATGTACTGCCATGTTTCAGAACAGCGAAGAACTAAGTCAAAGTATAATACCTGGTGAATATCAAGACCCAATATGTATCTCAGGTCAGAGGATACCAAATGATATTCGCCTTTACTCAAATTTACTTATGATTAATCAAGAAGATTCCATGTAGTAATATTTGAGATGCGGGTCAGTCCAATATTTGTATCCCACAAATATCTATAAACTTTTGGCAGCAACCCTTTGCTCTATATTCATCCATATGAATATCCACCAATCCAAGTTCATAATAGTCTTACCCTCATACTTGTTCCCACAAGTATGAACGACTACAGACGTTTAGAGTAAATTATTTACTCATGGATTAAACATGCAAAATTGGAACATTAGTTGAAGCATTATAACCAAATAATTTATTCAAGTAACAAAATGGTTCCAATATCCAAATACAAGATTACAAGATCAAATCCAGTCACTAGAATATCGAAGTCCCATGGCACAGGTATGACCCTTATGCTTTGCCTTTTCAAGAAGCTTCGTGAGTGGATCCGCAATGTTTTGATCCATGTGAACTTTGCGAATACATATTTTTCCCTTTTCAACTTCATCCCTTATGTAGTTGAATCTCATCTCAATGTGCCTAGTCTTTTGATATGCTCGGGGTTCCTTGATTTGAGCAATCGCACCCTTATTATCACAAAGAATTTCTAGGGGGTCCTGAATGGAAGGGACAACCCCTAGATTGGCAATGAATTTCTTCAACCATGCAGCTTCTTGAGCTGCTAATGAAGCAGCGATGTATTCTGACTCTGTAGTTGATAATGCCACCACGTCTTGTTTAGAGCTCTTCCAAGAGACTGCTCCTCCATTTAGGATGAAAATGTATCCCGATTATGATCGTGAGTCATCCCGATCAGTTTGGAAACTCGCATCCGTGCAACCTTTTACCACGAGTTCCTCCTCACCAGATCCATAGATTAGGAACATATCTTTAGTCCTCCTTAGGTACTTAAGTATGTTCTTAACAGCCATCCAATGACTATTTCCAGGATTTTGCTGTTATCGGCTTGTCATGCTCAAAGCGCATGACACGTCCGGCCTAGTGCATATCATTGCATACATGATGGATCCTATAGCAGACGCATACGGGATTCCCTTTATTTTATCTTGCTCATCCTTTGAGCTTGGACATTGAGTTGTACTCAATATCCTTCCTCTTTGAATAGGTACCATACCTTTCTTAGAGTTCTCCATCTTGAACCTTTTCAAGATCTTATCAATGTTGATTTAAACCTATCAACCGCCTTGATCTATCCCTATAGATCTTTATTCCCAAAATGTAGGCAGCTTCACCAAGATTCTTAATGGAAAAACAGATTCCAAGCTAGGTTTTTACACCTTCCAAGGTTGGAATGTCATTTCCAAATAGTAGGATGTCATCGACATACAATACTAGGAAAGTGATGATGCTCCCACTAGCCTTTTTATACACACAAGCCTCATCAGCGTTTTTGATGAACCCAATTTAATTACCTCTTCATCAAAACGGTGATTCCAACTTCTTGACGCTTGCTTCAATCCATAGATTGATTTCTTTAACTTGCATACTTTGTTAGGATGTTTTGGGTCAACAAAACCTTCAGGCTGAACCATATAGACATCTTCCTCAAAATATCCATTTGGAAAAGCGGTTTTGACATCCATTTGCCAAATCTCATAATCATAATGAGCAGCTATGGCAAATCATATCCTAATAGACTTTAGCATTGCAACTGGCGAGAAGGTCTCATCATAATCAACCCCTTGAGTTTGAGTGAAACCTTTTGCTACAAGTCTAGCTTTATAAGTGTCCAAGTTTCCATGCATATCGGTTTTCTTCTTGAAAACCCACTTACTTCCAACTACCTTGGAGTTAAGAAGTTGTACAACCAAGTCCCACACTTGGTTGTCATACATGGATTGCATCTCAACGTTCATGGCGTCAAGCCATTTGTCACAATCCAAATTGGACACTGCATCATGGTATGTGATTGGTTCATCGGAATCAACCACATAGCATCCATCCATGAAAAATCCATATCTTTCAGGTGGATTACTAGTTCAGATTTGCGAACGTTTTATGTGTATTGATCAACCATTTGATCATTGTCAACATCCTCATGTTGAGTGCTAGTGTCAACCAAACGTGTATCGGGTTGTGGTTCCTGATCCTCCTCAAGATCCACTGTTCTACTGCTAGCTCCTTCCATAAGGAACTTGGCTTCCAAGAACTCGCCCTTCTTGGCAACAAACTCCTTTTGTTCCAATGGATCATAGAAATAATATCCCATAGAATCTCTAGGATATCCAATAAAGATACACTTAGTGGAATGACTTTCTAACTTGTTTGAGGTGGGAGTCTTTACATATGCCTCACATCCCCACACCTTTAAATATGATAGAGATGGAACCTTTCCATGCCATATTTCAAAAGGTGTCTTTTCCACTTTCTTGGTTGGGGCCATATTCAAAATACAGGCCGCAGAGAGCAAAGCGAAACCCCAAAATGATAGAGGCAATGAGCTTCTAGCCATCATAGATGGAACCATATCCAATAGAGTTCGATTTCTCCTCTCGGACACACCATTGTGTTGTGGTGTTCCAGGTGGAGATAGTTGTGAGACAATCCCACAACTTCTAAGATGATCTCTAAAAGCATCACTTAGGTATTCACCTCCTCTATCGGTGCGGAGAATTTTTATTGATTTGTTGAGTTGATTTTCTACTTCATTTTGGAAGGTTTTGAACATTTCAAAAGCTTCATCTTTGTGTCTTAACAAGTACACATACCCATACCTACTATAGTCGTCGGTGAAGGTAATGAAGTATATTTCATTATACCTAGTCATTGGCTTAAAAGGACCACATACATCCGAATGTATGATACCTAATAAATCTTTTGCCTTTTCGGTTTTGCCACGGAAAGGTGCCTTAGTCATTTTGCCTTGTAAACAAGATTCACATACATCAAATGAATCATATTCACTTGCTTTTAAAAGACCATTCTTTTGAAGTGTTTGTATGCGCTTCTTGTTTATATGACCAAGACGGCAATGCCAAAGATAGGTGTCACTCAAATCTAATTTGAGCTTTTTAGTGGTGGTTTGGTACAACAAGCTATCATATAATGTGTTTTCACAAATCAATTCATAAATACCATTAATAGGAGTAGCTTTAAAATGAAATATATTATTTAAAGAAACATGAATTTCATTTTCAATAAACGTCAAAACATAACCATATTGTCTTAATTGGGCAACTGAAATAATGTTCCTAGTCAAACTAAGAGCATACAAAACATTGTTCAAAATTGCTTCCAAACCATTTGGAAGCTTTAAGATGTAGTCCCCTCAGGCTTCAACTTGAACTTTTGCCCCATTGCCCATGTAGAGGCTAACATCCCCTTTCTTGAAGTCTTTACTTCTTTTGAACCCCTGCAACAAATTACAAATATGAGTCCCACATCCGGTATCCAATACCCATGTGTTAGAGGATATTAAATTGAGATCAATATGAATCATAAAAATTGTACCTGAGGTCTGCCCGGCATTCCTCTTAGCTTTCAACTCTTTAAGATGGACAGGACAATTTCTTGCCTAATGTCCTATCTCCCCACACTTAAAGCATGGGTCATCCGAAGCAACTTTTTGCTTCTTCTCTGTTGGTTTTGGTGGTGGCACTTTTACCTCTCTCTTTCCCTTTCCCCCAACATACCCTTTACCTTTGGCAAAACTTGCCTTAGGTGCGGGGTGAGGCTTCTTCTTGTTCCCACCTTCATTGATAGTGAGAACGGGTAAACCCCTTTTACCCATGGCTGCCTCGGCTGTTTTGAGCATAGAGTGAAGCTCAGTTATGTTCTTTTCCCAACCGTTCATGTTATAATTCATAACAAAATTGTCAAACCTTTTTGACAAAGAGTTGAGGATCAAATCCATAGCCAACTCTTTCGAGACGGGAAAATTCAGCCTTTCGAGGCGGTCTATGTGGCTCTTCATCTTAAGTACATAAGACGAGACCGATTGGGTATCATCCATACGACATGCATGGAGTGCTCGAACCGTTTTGAGGCGCTCTACCCTTGCTTGTTGTTGGAACGTTTCCTTCAACTGGGTTTGTCATGTCGTATGCTCCGTGATGTTCGTACTCCTTTTGGAGATCCGGAGTCATACTTGCCAACATGAGGCAAGACACTTGGACCGAGTCCTCAGTGTATTTCACCCAATTCATGTAGGCCTCTTCATCTTCCTCATTGGGTTCATCGGGAATCTGATCATCTAAGATATATGACCGTTTCTCTTGCTTGAGAACAATTCTCAAGTTTCGAAACCAATCAATAAAATTGTTATGTTTTAGACGCTCCTTTTGGAGAATGGTTCTTAGTGATAGGGTATGAGCGGACGAAATATCATTATTTTCATTGTTGTTGGTGGCCATCTACAAAATTTAACAAAGTTCAATTTTAGTATTTACGATATTATCATATTTAAATATTAACACCCTTTTATGTTTCAAACACAAATTAAAATTCTAGAATCCAACGTTACATTTAAATAGTGGTTAGGTGACCTTTATCCCATTATTTAAATTAACAAGGTAGTCAACGTTTGACAATTGCAACCCTTTGCAACTTCTAGAGGTATGGGATCGACTTAAACATTATATGTATAGTCGGTATGTTTATCCCATCAACACCTTTGTAAACCACATTGTAGGTGATCCATTTAACATGGTTTGCAAATCAAGTCACCCTACTTACACACACATGTGAGTTTATCAATATAAGTGGTTAGGTGATCTTTATCCCACAAATATGGCATTCCCACCTCAAATCACAAGTTCCCTCAAAATGGTTAGGTGACCTTTATCCCATTAAGAGTTTTCAAGTGACTCAAGTGTTGTGTAAAAGGACGGTGTTAAACTTGTTTTCAAAAGGAATTTAAGTTTTCATAATTCTAGTTTAGAAAACTCTATGTACCTTGTATTTGCATGCTTTCAAACACATGGTACCCTATGGTTCTTTTAATAAAACCCTTTTATTTAAAATCATTAATCCTTTTAATAACCTTTTATTAACCACTTAATGATTAAGGACCATTTTATTTCAGCTTGTTATGATTATTAATTAGATTGTTATGCATATCCACATATCAAACAACCAACATAAAATAAACAATCAAAACAAGTACAACCATTCAATCATAAGTGCATAACCATAGCCACTAAGGTGACCACACTTGTTTGCCATCACAAGTGTTGTCATTTGGTATTTCCTAAGGGTTTACAAAAACACATCAAAGAGTCCATGAACTCCCACTTGAAACCGCATCCAAAAGGCTTCAAGTGTCCATGTCTTTGTGCCCTTCCTTTGTGCCTTCCTTTGAGTCTCCAACTTGTGTATCTTCTTTTTCAAAAATCATATCCTAATACAATTTTTCTAATAAAAGAAATGCATGTAATCTATTTATTACATAACCAATGAATAAATAAATTACAACCCAAAAGATACAAACACCAAAATTATTATTACAACCCTTTAATGAATAAAATCAAACATGACAAAACACATTCATCCAAATCCAAAACACATTAGGTCAAGGCTATGTTATGCACCAAAATATGTATCAAATACAACATCCAAGAACAACCATGAACTCCCTTTTTAACCCTTAAAGTTTCGGCCAACATAAACTAATACTTCAGGGTTTTGTCCAAACAAAACAATCAACCACTTAATGTTAATCTTTCAAGGTTTATTCTAAAGCATGTAAGATAAAACTTTGAAAGATAAGGGATTCATACATCCACAACAAAACAGCCCCTAATGGGTTGAGAAAGTCCAACAAAACTAACTTTTCTTGGACTTTTGAAGCAAGTTTTCCACATAACCGGCTCTAGATGCCATTGTTGGGTTTCTTACAAATTTTAACAAAGATGTTTAACCATTTAAACAACAAAACATAGCGGATATTAGAGAGTTAAAACTTGTTTTAGATTCTGAAATAAACCATTTATTGTTCAAGAAACAAACCCAAGAACAAGGATCAAGGATCATATATATATGAAAAGAAATGCTATCAAAACTGAGAAACAACAACCATAGGATGTTCTTAAAACTACCTTTCAGGAACAAGGATATTTGATATGGATGAGAGGAAGAAGATGATGCTCTTGAACGGCTAGCCTCCAAAAGAGAAGACCTCAAGCTTGTATACCCATAAGCCCTTCCAAACACCTAACTTGTTAGGAAGTTTGACACCAAAAACCTTCTTCAAATCCCTTCTAAATCCGAAAATTGCTAGGAGATAAAAGGAGAATATAAGTGTTCTTGCATGTCTGTGAGAGAGAGATGATGGAGTGTTGTAATAATAGTGATTAATGTCTTGTATTCAAAAAAGACAAGGAATCCCAAGACACCCACATGGGCGGCCGAGAATTCAAAATGGTTTCCCACCATTTTGAAATTTTCACTTTTAATTACAAGTTACAAGTTTATAAAATTAAACCCCTTTAATTTTATACTTAAACACACTTTTATCTATTGTTATTTAACTAATTTAAATAACAATACAAATGGTATCTCATGAACAAAACATCCATATAATTTGTTCTATCTCAAATGCAATAATTTAGAAAACCCATTTTCTAAGTTGGTGTCAATACTTATTTGCTTGATCATATCAACAAATAAATATTTATTAGTGTTTGTTTAGCTTGTTATTGGGTATGACCCGACTTGGATCATAACGTACTAACCACAACAATCTTGTATGTGTCTTGGGCATATAAGATATAACAAATTTTGGAAAATACTTATCATGGAGATAGGATGTGCAGCTGGGATGAAGGAGTTTGATCTCCATTGGGTCAAATAGTCTTATGCTAGATGCTTTCTTCTAAGGATCATTCCTTTCTAGCATAAGCTCTTTTGTTCACTCCACATATCCCCATCCTGTGATAGGAATGAGTACTGATTTCCTTCAATGCTATTTACATATGCTAAAGATTTGTCTTCATATCCAACTCTTCTTAAAAATTCATCATCAACTAAGTAAGATGAGCTGGAATAAGACCTTTTTTGCCTCTGTCTTCTTTGATTGTGTTTAGCATCTTCTCTCTTTGCTTCCTTTAACACATCACCTTTAAACTTGCTCCTGAGTTTTGCAATCAACACAGAAAAGTCTCTTCCCCTTGGACTGATTGGGTAATTGATGGTGGGGATGTTTTGCAAAGACTACAGGTCTGCATCTGGGAGTGATAGGTTTGTCTCCATCCAATGAAAATATTGCACCATCCCAGATGCTCTCTTTATCAAAGCACAATTGCATTCAAAATCAAACTTCCATGCTACAATTTCTTTTTCTTCTGCTGATCTTGGGGTGGTCATGTGCTCAAAAAGTTGGATCAGAGAAGATTTTTGTTCAGTTATTTCTCTCACAGCGGTTCCCAGAGGCCAGATTTTGTTGGGGATTACATCCCTTGGCTCTCTGATAAGTTTTTCTTTTCCTCTGTGCATTTCCTTGCTTTCTACAACTGTTGGCTCAGCATGAGTTTGTTTTGATTGTTATTTGTAAGTAGGATTTGGAGCTCCGGTTCTAAATCTCACACCTGTGTGTAGCTTAACCTTCATTACATATTCCATCATGGCTCTTAATTCTCCTACTGATCTGCCCTTAAGCTCATGTGACCCATAGTTATGACTTTACAACCAGCAAGTCATGTTATATTTTGTCAGCTTTTTGGGGTCACAGTGGTCCAAATCTTTTCTTATCTTTTCAATGGCTTTGAACTTTGAGAATGTTTCATAGTTGCACACTAGCAGCATCAATCTGGCCACATCAAACTCTTTTAGCACTTGAATCATTTCAGCCATGTTCATCTTCACAACCATGTCATATGGGAAGCCATTGTTTATCAAATCCATGAACATTGAGGATTAGGCTCTTTCCTCAAAAATACCTTTAGTGGATAATAGCTCTTCATGAGATCCTACTTCTTTATCATCCTTTTAAGACTCATCTTTTGTTAGATCTATCCATTCAGCATCACTTTCTTCTTCATCAGGTTCAGTTGGCTTGAGAGTAGAAAGATCCACTGATGGAGTGTGCTTAGTAGAGATGACTTATGTTTTCTTTGGGGGTTTCTCTATTTCAATAACATCTTCATAGGTTTTTCCCAAATACTTTCTTTTCCTATGATACTTGATTGTTGGTTCTTTTGGTTGATCATGGGAAAGACAACAGCTTCTTTGATTGTCTCTTGTTGAGTAATTCCTTCTTGTTCAGCCACCATCTTCTTTAGTCTCTCTATCTCAACATCTTGAACTTTCAATAGCACTGACTGTTCAGAGATGGTTTTCAATGCATTGTTGAGCTCAGTCAAGACTTTCTCCTTCTCTTGTCTTTCTTTCTTAAGAGATTCATAGGACTCAGTTAAATGCTTATCCATAGCATCAATCACTTCATTATTAGTTTCAATCTCTTCTTTTAACTTTTTGATTGTCCTTTTTAGTTTTGAGACTATCTCAACTTTCAATATCATATCTCCTTTTAATTTCCTTAATTTTTCCAACTTTTTATTGCTCTTGATGATGAGATTGTTATATTTGTCACAAGAAAACTCTTGCTCACATTTATCTCTTCATCTCTCAGATTATTTTCATCATGAGCCACTATGTCAATGTAGTTGCTATTATCTGGTTGTTCAACTGCTTTATTATTCTCCCCTTCTACATCTAAATAAAACTCTTCTGTAGGACCATCATTCATAGCATCATGCTCATCATCCTCATTAAGATTGACTGGTTCAGTGTGAGTTGGGCTTTCATCAGGTACGATTGGTTCAGTAGGTGTGGTGAGGAAGTTGGTTGTGTTGATGGGTGTGATGGAGATTGTTGAAAGTCATCAAATGAGAACACTTCTATTTCAACAGAGTTCACTGATGTTTGAGAAAGTGAAGGAGTTAGTGGTTGTGTGTGTTCACTTGGTGGTGAGAAGATATGGACAGGTGGTGATAACTGTATGTT
Organism: Flaveria sonorensis; assembly: GCA_025506505.1. NCBI lineage: Eukaryota > Viridiplantae > Streptophyta > Magnoliopsida > Asterales > Asteraceae > Flaveria > Flaveria sonorensis. Next base: position 61,681,488 of record CM046433.1, on the reverse strand, counting down.
GGTAAAGGATGGTGGTGAAGGAGGATTGGGTTCTTGATGTTATGGTTCAGGAGATTCAACTGGTGGAGATTGTTGTTGTTGTTGATCAGAAGATTCAACTGATGATGTTTGTTGTTGCTGATCATCAGTGTATAGAAGTTCTTGAGGAATGTGAGCATTCTCATCTACTACATGAGCAAACATCTCCATTTCTTCTCCTTGATATTGCCCAGTGATCTTGTCGAGCACAGACCTTCCTACGTGAGCTTGAACAAGCACTTCACCTTCTTGTTCAATGTTGGGCATTGCTTCATTAATAATGAATTGAAGAAACCTTGGAAACATATACATCTTATTTTCCTTCTCCACCCTGATATGGTCACATGAACATCCCAGAATGTACTTAGCATAATTGTATGTCCTTCCTTCAAATATACCAATGATTCCTGATGAGATGTGCCTTGAGAATCTATCCAAACCAGACTTTCTATTTGGCATGCATTTCAAGTACGTGTGACATAGGAATCTGTATGGCTTGCACAACCTCCCCTTCCTGATTTCACCATTTCGATAGTCACCGTTATACCCCATTAAGTGAAATACCTTCTGAATGTATTCATGTTCGAATACATCAGGTTGACCTTCTTCTTGCTCTCCGAACTCCAACACCTTCCTAATGGTTCCTTCAACCACTCTTAACTCTTCATTCCTGATTGTAGCATAAATCACCTGATCATCATTGTCTTCCTCAATCCTGGCTGAGTTCCAAAAATCCATCATGTATGATTGATAAATGGCAGGATCCGCAGATAAAGCATAGAACAATCTTGATCTTCTTAGATATCTGATAATATCCCTACACCCATTGGCTACTGAATCCTCTGGATTAAGAAAAGCATAGATATTATGCTCTTTTACAAATCAATTGGCCATTTTGATGTTGTTTGAGAGGTGATTTAGGTGAGGATTGTTGTGTGGAATGAAAATTTTGAATGTTTCGGTGAGAAAGGGGTTTATGGGTAAGTGTGTTTTTCTAGGTTTGCAAAAGTGTTTTGAAAAAGTGAATAGAAATGCCAACGGTCAATGTATCCATTATACTCTCTCAGACAATTTAAATACCTCTTATTTAATGTTATGGGTCCCATATACCTCTTTACCCATCCGTGGTTATCCACAGGTTTATTCTTCCGTAGATCATCTACGGAAGGCAAAACCTTCCCTTTTTAATTTGTTTTAATTTTATTCTTCCGCAGTACATCTACGAAAGACAAAATTTATGTTCTGTTAATTCTTCCATAGATAAAATTTTCTTCCGAAGCAAATGTTTGTTTTTCTTCCGAAATTAATTTGATAAAATTTTCTTCTGAAGCGAGTGTTTGTTTTTCTTCATAAGTTAGTTTTCATAAAATTTTCTTCCGAAGCAAATGTTTGTTTTTCTTTCGAAGTTAATTTTGATAAAAATTTTCTTCCGAAGCAAATGTTTTTGATGTATGATACTAACATATTGTTAAATCATTTGTTGTTTGCTGTTGGACCTTGTTAACTCTGCTTCATGGCAAATGTGCAAAATAGATATTTAGTTAAAAACTTCAGATATCCTGCAGCCAAGTTAGTGCTCAAGATCCAACTTTCTTCATTTAAAAATAAAACACATTAAACTCAGATTTCATGCTGATTACTACTCTCCCTAAATTTACGATTAATGATGAACTTATGCATTTATCAAAAATTTATTAAGAGAATAGCATGAAAAGCAATTATCTATCAAACTTATTAGTAAATAAAAGAACAGAAACAAAATCTTTTTGTATTTTTTCTTATAAGCAAAAGCTTAAACTAATTTACAAGCATTTACATCATACAATAGGATCATACTATTGTACTAAGCAACTTTCTAAACCAGTTTTGTTTGATGATAGAACACATAGATCTAGTGCTGATTGCAAGTATTATGATCCATATAAATTCAAGCAAGAGTGTAGTTTCAACTTGTCATGCTGTTTATCATGTTTTGGTACTGATTAAAGATAGACAAATATGGACTCCACATTAAATTCACATGAGTGTTTGTCCTCTGTTTGTGAGTCAATTTATCATTTTTTCACACTTAAAACTATGTTCTTTAAGTTATAAGCTCTATCTTAAGATTTCTTTGAAATCTTATTAATGCTAATAGACAATTGACCACATTGGATTCTTTTAGAGTTGTTCCTTTTTGAAATCTTTTTGATCATCATCAATAGGACACCAGGTCTTTACTTACATAAAACAGAGGTGCCTGTGAACCCAGGTCTTTGTTTACACAAAACAAAGGGTCCATGATGTGCAAAGATAAAGGTTATAAAGTGTCATAACATAGTGTCCTTAGGTGAATAAGTTGATCATAACAGGATAAGACTTACTTGCTTGTTCCTGAAAATGGAATTGTCCACAATTTGTCACCTTGGCATTACGTTATGCATAAACTTGTATAATTTCGCTCAAGCTGAACCTAGCCACATATCAAGTCACATCTGATCAGTATTTATTATGTGATAAATTCAGGAAATTAAGCAAAGGCATAGTGTACTATCATTTCCCATGACATGAACTGCTTATTCAAGAAAACATGAAACTAAGACAATATTTTTTTGGAATTTTATATGTTTTATGAATGTTTTTGGTTTTTTCATATTAAGAAATTTAAGGACAGATCATGCTTTTTTTGTGTTGATTTTTAATCTAAGTTGATGATGCCTAAGGACTCAATTAAGAAATTAAATCTCACTGAGTCAAAGGCTTTAGTGAATATATCAACAAGCTGATTTGTTGTATCCAGTTTAATCAATTTGATTAAACCTTTTTCTGAACAATCTCTCAAACAATGATATCTGATTTCTATGTGTTTTGTTTTACTATGTTGCACTGGATTAGCAATGATGAACATAGCAGCTGTGTTATCAATATGTATAGGTGTTTGAAGAAAGTTGTAACCATAATCAAGTAATTGGTTTTGGAACCATAAAACTTAAGAGAAACCAGCTAAAGCAGCTATGTACTCAGCCTCAGCTATGGATACTGATATATTTGTTTGCTTTTTGCACTGCCAAGAAACAAGTCTTGGTCCTATGAATTGGCATCCACCAGTTGTGGATTTTCTGTTGTTGTTACACCCTCCAAAGTCACTATCAGAATATGAGTAGAGGTTGAATTCTCCTTCTTTGGGATACTAAAGTCCTAGAGCTAGCTTCCCTTTGAGGTATCTAAATATCCTCTTCACTGCATTCATATGTGACTCCTTGGGGTCTGATTGGTACCTAGCACAAACACACACAACAAACATTATGTTAGGTCTGCTGGCAGTTAAGTACATTAAAGATCCTATCATAGATCTATATAATTTTGATCAATTGACTTCCCTTTAGGATCATGTACAATCTTATCTATTGTTGATGCTGGTGTTTTGCATGAAGATGAATCAGCAAGGTTGTATTCTTCAAGATTTGATTCACATACTTTTCCTAATTGATGAAAATGCCATCTGGTTTTTGATGAACTTGCAAACCAAGGAAAAATGTTAATTCTCACATGGAACTCATTTGAAACTCAGATTTCATCAAACATTCAAACTCTTCACATAATCTCTTGTTTGTTGATCCAAAGATGATATCCTCCACATAGACTTGGATAACTAAGAAATCTTGATGATCATGTTTCAGGAAGAGAGTCTGATCAATTATGCCCTTTTTGTAACCATGCTTGAGTAAGAAGGATGACAATGTTTCAAACCATTTTCTTGGGGCCTGATGAAGACCATACAAAGCTTTATCAAGCTTGTATACCCTAAGTGGATAATCAGGATCTTCAAAGCCTGGTGGTTGGGAAATAGAGACCTCTTCATCAATTTTACCATATAAGAAGGCACATCTTACATCCATCTGGTAAACTATGAACTTCTTATGTGATGTATAGGCTAGAAAGACTCTAATGGCTTCAATCCTGGCAACAGGAGTGAAAACTTCATCATAGTCTATCCCTTCTTCTTGAGTATAGCCATGTGCTATCAGCCTTGCTTTATTTCTCATAATGATACCTCTGTCATCTAGTTTGTTCTTGAAAATCCACCTTGTGCCAATTGGAAATTGGCCTTCAGGAAGATCAACTAGATTCCAGACTTTTTGTTTTCTGAACTGCTGAAGTTCTTCTTGTATTGCTTCAATCCAGCTGTTGTCTTTCAATGTTGCAATTATGTTTACTGGAACCACTTATGAAAGATAACAGGAGAACAGACAGATATTGGCAGCTCCCCTTGACTTCTTGTGGTTCTTTTAGTTGGATCACCAACAATGTTTTCAATAGGATGATACTTATGAATTCTTGTTGTTGGTACTGATTCCACTGGAATGGATGATTCCAAGTTGGTAATATTGGTTGATGGAGATGGACCTAGCTGAGATGGAGAATCAACAAAGAGATTAAGATCCTCATCATTTTGGCCTTCTGATGCTGAATGAACTCCATCCTCATGATTTTGTGTTTCCGCAGATGTAGTTACACCTTCCACATCAGCTACAGGAACAACTACGGATGTAGGATTTTATTGATCTGTAGATGTGAATGTTGTTGTAATGTTTTCTTATGACTTTAGAACTTCAGTTGAAGGCAATAAAGCATCTCCAGAAGTAGATGGAACATATACGCATGTGTAAGGAACTTCTACGGATGCATTGTTGACTTCTGCTGAAGTTGAAATTCCATGTCCGTCAGTGTTTTCATTGCTTGCTTGAGATGAAGGGCCTGTATCAGCAACATTTGAAGTATGTGTGTGGGTTAATCTTAGAGGAGCTGACAATGACACTTCGCTCAAACTTGGAGGTACATAAGGATAACATGTATCCACAGGACCTGTAACATTCAACTGACCAGAGTTAAATGAATTTGTTAATGCATCTATATCAAACAACCAAGATGAACCTTTTACAGATTTTGGAAATAAGGATTCATCAAAAGATATATTAGGTGTTTCCTCTACAATATTGTGATGAGGAATGTATACTCTATATGATTTAGATGTTGATGAGTAACCAACAAAGAAACCATCATAAGCTTTTTAATCAAACTTTCCTAATTGATCTTTGGTGTTTAAAATTGGCACATGACACCCAAAAGCTCTAAGACAGCCTCTAAAAGGTTTTCTTTTAAACAAAAGTTCATAAGGTGTTTTATTATGTTCTTTGACAATTAAAGTTTTGTTTTGAACATTGATGTTGTGTTCACTGCTTCTGCCCAAAATGTGATAGGCAACTATGAATCAACTAGCATTGTTCTTGCTACTTCAATTAGAGTCCTGTTTCTTCTTTCAGCAACTCCATTTTGTTATGGAGTTCTTGGTGAACTGAATTGTCTTGCTATGCCTTTGTTCCTGCAAAAGGAATCTAAAACATGATTAACAAATTCAGATCCATTATCACTTCTTAAGATTTTGATCTTTAAATCAAGCTGGTTTTCAATCTTAGTGATAAACTCAATTAATGTTTCTGATGTTTCACTTTTATGTTTTAAGAAAAAGACCCATGTGAATCTAGTGAAATCATCAACAATCACCAAACAGTATTGCCTTTTACCAATGCTCAAAACATTGGTTGGACCAAAAAGATCCATGTGTAGCATTTTGAGAGGTGTTATGTTTGTGTTGATTATTTTGGACTTCTGTGACACCCTATGTTGTTTTCCTTTGTAACATGATGAACAATGATTTGAACAATAAAATTCTTTCTTGGGAAGGCCAATGACTAAGTCATGTTTGACCAACTTATTCATGTTCTTCATGTTTGAATGAACCATCCTTCTTTGCCACAGTTGAGCTTCATCTTCTGATGACTTAGAAATCAGGCAGGTTTCATTACTTGTCATAAAGGGTTGTTCATATCCAAAACATAAGTGTTTCCTTTTCTTGGTGCTTTAAGAATGATCCAATCTGCTAGGAGTTGAAAACCTAGCTTAAGAATGTAACAGAAAGAGTTATCAAATAAAGTGGTATAATTTTGATAACAAATTTGAGATACACTGAGTAAGTTGTATTGTAAATTTTCACAAAAATTAACTTTCTCAAATTTGAGTACTCCATTTATTACCATTCCTTCACCAACAATTTTACCTCCTTTCTTATCCCCACCAAATGCCACATATGAAGCATTTTTATGTTTGAAATGATGGAGGAGAGAACAGTTTCCTGTCATATGCCTGGAACAACCATTGTCAACATACCACTTGTTGTCAGTCCTCCATGGATGTTCCTACAAAAATAATGAAATGAATTAGAAAGTGGAGCCCAAGCCTTAATGGTCTTGGGCTTATCATTGTTTTCTAGAATAGTTACTCTATCATGAATGAGCCTAGATGACTCAAGATTGTTTTTAGTCTCAATTGATTCATTATGTTCTGTTTGGGGTGAGGATGATTCTGTTGAAGACGGACTTGAAGCACTTTGATCTTGGTTCACAGTCACTTTCTCTGTCACTTCTTCCTTGAGTATCTTTTTCTTCAAACTTGAAGATGACATTTTGTTAGAAAATGTGTCAGCATCTTTTGTTTTTGACTATGGTAAATGATTACCCTGTTTAAAGTGATCAAAGAAGGCTTTATCTTCCTGCAACACTACCTTCTTGTGAGGAGTCTTGCTTTGATAGTGTTGCTTCTCCTTCTTCTTCTTTGTTTGATCATCAGCAGGTGTTGGCTTCTTGACCTTTGGCACCTTTTGTTTTGGTTGCTGCTTCTTTTTTTTGAGACCTTTGATTCTTCATTCTTAGAAGATTGTGAGTCTGAATTATCATTCTCAGATATTTGCTTCTTTGGCAATTTAGATTTGTTCTTCTTGTTGAAGTAGCATTCTTGAGTAGAGTGGTTCTTCTTGTTGCAAATAGCATAGTGCTTATTGAAGTGGCAATCAGAAGTCATATGATTGTTCATATTACATATGGAACAATAGCTGCTGAAATAACAATCTTCTATGTTATAATTATACATGTCACACCACTTGCAGTATTTTTCTTCAGCTTTACTAGCAAACTCCACTGTCTTCTTCTGCTTCTTTTTCAATATTCTTTCAATCTTTGCAGCTGAAGTATCTTCCTGTTATTGCTCAGGATTCACATCTCTTTGTTTTTTCTTTACTTTCTTGCCAGTTTATGATTCAACAAATGTTTTCTTCTTCCAAAGATCTTCTACGGATGACTGTTTTGATTCAGATGAATGCTTCTTCCGCAGATCTTCTACTGAAGTTGACTTTGGAGCAATTTTCCTTTGCTTTTTTACGGATGTGTGAGGACCAGTCTTCTTCTTCAGCAGGTGTTCTGCTAAAGTGTTTCTCTCTTCTTCCTCCTTAGTTCTTTTTGCTAACTGATTTTAGTGCTTTTTGTTGAGCTCCTGAATTCCTTCATTAAGCTGACCAATTCTTGTGTAGATGGTCTTCAACAAATTTATTTGTTTTGGAGGATAAGGTAGCTTGCTCTCCTTAAGAACTTTAGGAATTATAGGTTCAATTACCACATTCTTTCCCTTACCCAACCCAGCACATTCTTGTTCATTAGGCTTATCAACCTCATCCAGATCATTACACTTATCAAAGTCAAATTCTGATTCATTTTGCTTTGAAAATTCTGATTCAAATGAATCAGTTTCACTGATTTCAGTATCTTCACCATTTACCACTTCATTATTATCAACTTTCGATTCAGTTTTGGTGCTTGACACAAAATGATTTGATAAATTGTTTGTTATTGACTCAAGTAGTGTGGTGTAATTATCATTTACTGGTGGTGCAACAACATTAAATCCCAACCCATACCTGTTCTTTGATTCAATATGAGAGTTTAACAGTTTCTCATATTGCTGTGATAACAATTGGAACTTTTGAAGTTTCACTTCAGTAGATGCATGATCAGGCATGGACTTGGTTAAAGAGATGGTCAGATGCTTAACTTGTGCTTTCAGATTATAATTTTCAGACACAAGGTTATCTTAATCCTTTTGCAAGGAAGTGATTTTGACCTGATACAGTTTATGTTTTCTTACATGAGATTCATTTAAAATCATTGTTTCTTTGACTATATCAGCCAATTGTTGAGCATGGACCCTATATCTCTCTACCTCTTCAACACATGTTGGTGAACATAACATGTCCCTTACCTCTCTGGCCATGGGTGGAATTTTGTTTTCCAAGTTTGCAATCAGTGCTTGATTTTCCTCTTGCATTTCCTTCTCATACATGCTCTAATCACAAGTTCCATTCTGCAAAATAATAAAACTAGTTTCTTTAGAGTTACTAGTACCTGTTGAAGAACCTGTGGCTGGTAGAGATGAGTTTGTTAGCTGAGGTTGCTTGAAGCTTCTCTGATTTGCTTGTCTTGTGTCTGTTGTTGATTACTGATTGCTGTTGCATTCCCTTGAGAAGTGTCCATACAAATTGCATTTGTAACACCTCACTTTTGATTTGTCAACACCAATCTTTGTTGTTCTTCCTGCAACAGATAGTCCTTTGTTCCTTCTCATGTACATCTTGGCCCTGTAAGCAATCATAGCCATTTGCCATTGTAGATCCATCTCTACCACTTCATCAGGATGAAGTTCTTCCAGGTCTTGTTGACAGATGTGAGCAGGAGTCAGAGTACTACCTAAGTAAGCTTGAAAGCTTGAACTGAATGCTGCAAATGCTGCTTTCTATTCTTTTGTTTCTAGAACCACAGTGATTGGTTCAAATTTGTTGTTGCTTTTGTTGTTTGATGATCCCTTTGCTGCTGAACTTTTAGAATCATCAGCTTTCCCTTTTACTTTCTTGCTTGAACTGCTTTGAAAGCTAGATTTAGAAGTCTTTGCTGCATAGAAACCAGCTTCTTCTTTATCATCACTTTTAGCACAAGAGCTTCCGTCATCCTCATTGGAAATAAAAGCACTTCCAACACCCTTAGCTTCTTTGAATTGGTATGGTGGTATTGATGCTTTCACACTCTTGTTCCTTGTTTTCTTATCCAACTCCAATGCTTCTACCTTGGCTACCAAAGTATCTAGTCCAATTGCCTTTAGATTAATGGTATTTTTGAACATAGACACAGTTTGTGTCCAACTTTTAGGCAAGGTATGTAACATCTTTTTGTTCAGTTCCTCATTACTGTACTTCAATTCAAGAATATTCATTTCAGTAACAAGTTCTATAAATCTATGGAGTTGTTGAGGGACAAATTCACCCTAAATATGATAGAATGTCTCATATTGTGAACACAGGGCATCCTTCCTGATGCTAATCTCATCACTTCCCTCACACAAAGTGTGAAGAATTTTCCATATTGAGTTAACTGTCTTGTATGATTCACACCTGATCAGTAGGTCTTCAGGTAAAGCCATAGTAAGCATACTATAGGCCTTAATGTCGACTTTGACTTTCTTGGCATCATCAGGTGACAGATTTTTCAGACTTATGGGCTGATTGTTGTCTTTATAATCTGGTCCTATAGCTGGTGAAATGTAAGGACCTTCAGTAATAGACACCCATAAATCAGAATCTGTATAGTTAACACGATTCCTGAATCTAATTTTCCATGTTTTGAAATCAGCTTTGTTATCCAACTTCGGAGGTTGATAAGCTCCAACCATTGAATTGCTCATGTTGATTATAGAATTGCTAATTATCAAAATTATCAATTAATCTAATATCCTATGATAGAGTAAAGACAATCCAAACACACTAACACGGCAATATAAAATCACTGATAATATTGATATCAAATCAACTAAGACAAAAATTCCTTGGAATTAATGACTTCAATTATGAATGGACTAATTTATAACACACTCTTAATTAAATAAGAAGTTGTGGTTAAAATAAGTCAAATCACTCAATATATTCTCAGTTAATTTGAAATTATGAAGTTAGATGAAGATGGTTTTGTTTAAAACAGCCGTGAGAAATCAAACAATAACACAAATCCACGAATCAAAAGCGATTCTAATGCAAATCAAAACTAACCGATCAATGGAACAGTGAATAATGATAGATAAAGCAAGTTTTTGATGATTTGATGAAACAAACAACCAATTAAAATAATCAAACTGATAGATCAATTGATCTAGATCAATAAGCACGAGGCTCTGATACCACCTGTCAATCCAAGGATCGAATCAGGAATTACCGGTTTGGTTGAACAAATAAAGATCGTGGAATTATCAATATTTGATTTTTAATTTAATTGTTTGTGAAATTGATATCGACAAACAAAATATAAAACAAATTGAAAGCAGAATAATATAATGCAACAGAAGATTTGTTTCAATTGTTTTTCATTAAAACACAATCTATTACAATTGCTATGATGCTCTGGTGATCTTGTGATCTCTAATGATGTTCTTGATGTTCTTGCTGTTTTGCTATTTTTATTGAGTGATTGATTGATTGATCTTGATACTAAGAATATGTCTCTTTATAATTGTATCAATCTCCCTCAATAACCTAACAAACTCTTCTAAAAGTGTGGATCCATGCCTTATTTTTAGCGACAGAGGGATTTACTTTACCAAAGAAATATTATTGATATGATGTGGTCGTTGACTTGTTGATGTAATAGATTGAATTTATGTTGTCCTTGATGATTTGAGTTCATACAAGTGTTTTGTTCTTCCATAGGAATTGGTCTTTCGAGGAGTTGGTCTTCCGTAGGAATTGATCCTTTGATCTTGAACTTCATCCTCAATAGCAGACTTCCTTCTTCCACAGTAGCAGCAACTCGACTTCAGAACTTGTTCTTCAGTAGATGTTGAGCTTCCGCAGGAGATCTACGGATGTGTATTCCTTGTTCTTTATTTCACAGAACATCTACAGAGGAACAATTTGTTCATCCGCAGGAGTTCTTTCACTTAGTCAAAAGTATGGTGTTTTCCTGCAATTAAATAAAATTAACACAGATAATATTTGGGTTAACATATATTTAATGCGTTACAAAATAATAAAGAATTACAGAAGTTCATTACAAGAAATGATTCATCATCTAAACTTATACAAAATATCTATACCTAACATTATGTTGTCCGCTATTGACTTTAGACTGTCCGCTGTGGAAACTTAGAATGTTTTAGTCATTCGCTGTGGATATTATCATGCGCTGTGGACTTTAGCTATCCACTGTGAGCCTTGGCTATCCGCTGTGGACACTTAGAGTATTTGAGCCATCCGCTGTATACTTGTTCATGTGCTATGAACACTTAGAATTATTCTAAAATTTTGGGAATAGAATTTAAGTGTTGAATACTTATGTTTAATAGAGGTTTATACTCATTGATGTTATATCCCTTTCTTATGGGTTGCTGTTATGATATACTTCTTTTTATGTATTATGATGTGACTTTACGTGGCGTGATATGTATATGTACGTAAATTATTATGTAATGAAAGTGAAAGATAACATTAACATGAAGTGGAACATAATGAATGAATGTAAAGTCTTGTAAGCAAAATGATGGAGGTTCACAGCTCAACGAGTTAGTTGTTTGCTCAACTGTGTGCGGTTCAGCTAACCCTTGTTAATACGCACAGGGGTCTAATCCTTGAGATTGACCGAAAAGTATGAAACAAGATCCTTGTCGCTTACCCTGGTACTGTGTCAGCTTTGAGCAAGATGTGGGGGTTTACTTGTAAGCCTCGGCACAGTACCAGCTTTGGCATGACGTGGGGGTATAGCATATGCCAGGATATAGATAAAAGTGAAAGATAATAATGAAAGAAAGTACGAAACGAATGATGAATGATGACGAATGATGAGGAACGATGATGGAAGATAATAATGATGTTATCTAGATGTATGTATAATGTATGATCACGTACCAAAGTAAAGGAAGTATTTTAAAGGAAAGTAAAGTATTTTATTATAAAACTAGAACTCACTCAGCGTCGCTAGCTTTTGTATGCATAGTAGTTGGTAGGTAATTATTGATGCTGAGGAGGTGCAGGCATGGATGCATAAGCTACTGGGGATGGTTCAAGTCTGGCATCCATATTTTGGAGAATATTATTGTATTAATACATTTTTGGGATGTAAATGAAATGATATGAATATTTGACATGTTTATAATTATTAATGAAAAGTTCAATTTCCGCTGCAAAATGATGAGTTTTATATGTTTTATGTGATGATTGACCAACTGTAAGTGTCCCGGGAATGGGGCCTTACACTCAATCTTTTGTAGGATACATATGGATTCCTTTTTCACTAACAATGTGACCTAAGAATTGCACTTCACTATTCTAGAAATCACACGTAGAAAACTTAGCGTACAGTTTTTCCTTTTTAAGTAGTTCCAAGATTAGGCGTAAATTCTCCTCGTGCATCTCTTTGGTCTTAGAATAGATCAATATGTCTTCAATGAACATGATGACAAACTGATCAAGGTAGGGTTTGCTCATGTGATTCATGAGATCCATGAATATTGCTGGTGCATTAGTCAACCAAATGGCATTACCAATAATTCATAATGACCATAACAAGTTCTAAGTGTGGTTTTTGAGATGTCATCCTCTCGAAATCTCAGTTGATGGTAGCCAGACCTAAAATTTATTTTATAATAATAGCTTGATCCCTGAAGTTGATTAAACAGATCATTAATACAGGGAAAAGGGCATTGATTCTTGACCATAACTTTGTTCAATTCTCTGTAATCGATACACATTCGAAATATGCCATTATTCTTCTTAACAAAGAGAATAGGAGCTCTCCATGGTGGTGAGATTGGTTGGATAAATCCTTTCTCCAATAGCTCTTGAAGTTATGCTGAAAACTCCTGCACTTCGTTCATTGCTAACCGATAAGGTGCTCGCGTAATTGGAGGTCCTCCGGGAATTAAATCGATCTGAAACTCAACTTGACTGTGAGATGTTAGTCTAGGTAAATCTTCTAGAAACACCTCTGGAAAATTACGAACTACCGGAATATCCTCTATCTTCTTTTCTTCTTGGTGCTTGCAGGTCACTAGGGCAAATATGGCTAAACAACCCTTGCGTAACCACTTCTGCACTTTCATAAATGATATGATGCCTATCACTGCATCACTCTACTCACCCTTAACTAGAAGGATTTCTCCTCCCAAGAGGGCAATTCAAATAATTTTCTCGCAACAAATAACTTTCACCTGCTTCTCACACAGCCAATCCATGCCTACGACCACGTCGAAACTTCCAAGCGTAATAGGCATAAGATCGATCTTGAACGTATGACCAGCCAGTTCTATCTTACAACCCTTAAGGATGTGCGTAATGTGAATTTGCTTACCATTAGCTAATTCTACAATATACTTGGATTCCAGCATAGAAGGCATATCACATAATAGACTACTAAACTTTGTAGAGACAAAACTTCTATCAGCTCCGGTATCAAACGGAATAGTAGCATAACAACCATTAATAAAATTATTTTACCAATAACAGCAGTAGGGTTGTTAGAGCCTCACCTGAACCCACAACAAAAGCTCTTCCTTTAGCTCAATCATTATTACCACTATTGTTGTCATCATTGCCATTATTGTTATTGTTGTTTTGCTGCTTCCAGTATCATTTCCATTTCTTTTCAACTGAGGGCAATTTCTCTTGTAGTTCCCTTCCTTTCCACATTTGAAGTAGCCTTTTGGTGTTTCCTAAGTTTGTTGTAGTTTCTTTATCAACTCACCATGATAATCCTTCAATGTGTGCCCTGCTTTCCCGTAACGTTGCCATCCGAAGTTGTCATACCTACCGCTGTGGTAGTAGTTGCATCTGCTGCACTTTGGATGCTTCCCTACATATCCACTTTGTCCTTGAGTTGAGAAGGACGAATGGCTAACGTTTCGGTTGTTACTAAACTTTCTTTACTTCTGCTGCTACTGGTGGGGCTGATTGTTTGACAACGAGCCCTTGTTGACAGAGCTATCCCACTTGCGTTTGTTATTGGGCATGGTTGCCACCGCACCCCTTTTGGGTAACTTTCCTTGCTCCACCACCTGGTCCGTTAGCTTATGAGCTAACCATATTGCCTGCTGGATAGTGGCAGGGTTCGAAGCAGTCATGATACTATGTATTTCAGGTACCAGTCCACGCAAGTAGAGCTTGATTCTCTTGATTTGCGGGTTTATCATACCAGCACAAAGAGTTTCCGATTCATGAGACCTAGTAGTGTTGGCCTTAATTTCAGATCCTTCCATCTTTAGCTACCAGAATTCCGCCTCCACTTTCTACACTTCTTCATATGGACATTATTCCTCAATCATCATGGTCTTGAATTCATCCCACGGGTAAACATTGGCCATCACTTGACCCAACATTTGAACTGGAGTGTTCCACCACGAGAGAGTTGCACCCTCAAGTGTTCCCGTGGCATACTTCACTTGATCTGCCGCTGGACAATTGTACCTAGCGAAGACCGATTCGATCTTCTTGAACCATCTTACTAGTCCCACAGCTCTTTTAGCACAACTATAAGTGTGGGGCTTACAATCCATGAATGCTTTGTACGTGCATGCTGGCGGTCCTGAATGAAAAATTTGAAATATTTAGTTAAACATATAGATAAACCGACTAACAGAATATTTGAGTAATTGATGACTGAGATCATCGTTTACCTCCAAGATGAGCAGCTCAGCATTTATCGCTTCCTGCACGTGTTCGTTAATGAAAGCAGCTAACTCAGCTTGGGTCATATTCACAGCACCGACACCACGTCGATTACCTCTTCCACGTCCTCTGGCACGTTAATCCATTTTTCACTTTACATTCACAAATACGACAATGAGTAACATCCAACATATTAATCTCATTTAGGTATAATAATAAATAAGAAATAATAAATTCGTCACAACCATAACATTTATAACCAAAATAATAACTCATGATAAATAAATTGTAAGTATCTCACAAAATATCCAATCAGTGTTAAAATTTCAAGTTTTTTTAGTGAGGTGGGAAACAACCCTTCCCACATACGTTTTAAAAAAACACTATGTAGTCCAAGTTAGATAAATAAAGGAAATCAACCTATCACTTTGGACTCATCACTGTCCTCTTCCATCTCTTCTAGTTCCTCCTCCGATTCTTCTTTCGGTTCCTCCTCTTTGCCTTCTTCCAGTTCCTCCTTTGGTTCTTCCTCCGGCTCTTCCTCAGGCTCCTCCATCAGGGCCTCCTGAGTCTCGAGCTGGTTTTCTAGCTCATGTATGCATAATATAGCCTCATGAAGCTGGTCTTGTGTCGCGTTTAGGGTAGCTGTCAACTCAGAAGCCTGTCCATGTAGAGTCTGAATCTCTCCTGTCTGACCATCATGAAGTCCTTGCAAATCGAGCCACAAGTCTTCCATCTCTTCGTACACCTTGCTGGCGTACTCGTGTCGCACGTCCAACCTTTCAAATTTATCCTTGACATTTTGGCGAAGTCTATAATGTGAGGCCATCACAGCAGTGATAGCCCTATGGGGGTTACAACGTAGAGGGAGTAATATGGAATCTTTTCCAACGGTAGGGATCGAGAAAGGAACACAATCCTTTTCAAGCATCTTGATCAGTGCGGTATGGTACCATGCCCAATTCTCAGGATCAGACATATCCCGATCAAGCATAGGCTCGCTCGGGTGATACATATCAGACATATACACAGGGAGTCAAGAACTAGAACCCATAGAACATGAAGGGACAATAGGAACCTCGGGTTCCTTTCTCGGCATGTGTCGTACTCAGAATGAGGATGATGATGATGCCATATTATAGTGTATGTGATATGGATGCCAATGAGTATACTGTAGGGGATAACTAAACGAGTAACTAACTAACTCTATGCGGTTATAGACTAGTGTGTATGCAACCAAGTTTCTTATAACCAATGGCTCTGTTACCGATCTATCACACCCTCAAAATCCACGTGTAGGGTTTTACCGTGGTGTGTGTGACAAAACCGGATCCAAGTCATTACTTACTCGGAACGACTCTATATGTAACATTTCAAAATAAACCACAGTTTAAAACTTTAAAATATTACAGAAGTGTTTAGTAAATAAATCAAACCCAAAGTGCTAGAATGTAAAAAATAACCATAGTTTAAAACTTTAAACCATTATTTGAAAATATATAATGAACCCAAATGTAAACAACTGATTTTTTCAAAAGCATGCTCGACTCGTGAGTGCTCCTAAAGTCAACTACTAGTAATGACCTGAGAGAAGCATACTAAAGTGTCAACATGATGGTTGGTGAGTTCAAGAGTTTGCAAGTTATCATAAACAATAGCGTTTGTAAAACATAAACAACTGTATTGAAATAGATAGCTAGTCTAATTTCATAAGTAATAACCATAGTGATTTTGCTATCGAAACTGACTATGTTCGTTTGTTTTCCTTCCGCCACGACATACCAAGTCATGACACTGTTAGTCGCTTAGGACAATACTGCACCCGCTTGACCTCTAGTCGTACGGGTGGGGCTTGTTAGGTAGTACTACCCAAGATTTGGCACTAGTTTCCTTAATTAACGATTCAAAAGTGTAAGGTCTTTTAATGGTATATCACACTATGTTATACTATACATTACTTATAATATTAAAGCATTTGTAAAAAGTATGCTATCTCCCCCAAAAAAAGAGTGTATGTAAGTGGGGCATTGAACTCACCTGGTGCACAAACGAACAAAATAAGTAAAGCTAATGGTGAGTTGAAAGAAAATCCATCAAAGGATACCAAGAACACGTGAGTACATATGTACGTGTAACCAGGAAAGCTTTTCAAATCCTAAGTGCTCAAACAACACATTGACCCAAGGTTTTGGAAAAACAATGGCACATTTGACATAGTTGACACGTTTGACCTGTTGGTGACATGTTAATTGAAATCTTGTTTGATCAGGTATAGTAACTCATTACTCAAGATTATCATACAAGTTAATCATGTATGCCATATTATGAATCTTCAATTCTATCAAGATCATCATACTAACATAGATTATTACACAACACATGCGAATCTCAACCAAATCATCATGCTCAACATAAATATAATTAAATCACAACTAACAAATCACACATTTGGTTTGATCACGCACAACATGCCATGTGAAGCCACTCATGACTTCACATCCTAAACCCTTCCAATCCTACTAAGTAGGAGCCTTAGATTCACACATGTGTATGATGTTCATTAAATATGGTTCATACAAGTCCACACATTGAACATCCATAACAATGATCTACTATAATCCGAAACATAATTCCATAACTTTCGAATATTAACTCATCGCTTTGAACTATATTACATTAAACCTAGATTTCCCAAATATCCCCTCAAGCATCCAAGTGACCCAATTAACGCATTCTAACACATTAGACATTATTAACAAGCATCCTAGCATGATCTTAACACCATATGCATGCCAAATTCACAAGGTCAAATGATTCATATCAATAAAGTTTTCCTTTCAAGAAAGTAACACCCAAAAACCCATCTTTCATAAAATTTGATCATAGATTCATCATCATTATGTCTAATCTATTTATAGGAACCATCTAAACATACTAAACATGCACAATTCTTCAAATCCCAAATTCTTATGAACAAAAGTTTCTCTTTATAGTAATGTATGAACAACATGTTGATCCGTAAAAATCTTACATAATGTATGTAAACTAGTACCAATACAATACAACTAACATCATAGCATCATCAAATAATCTCAACTTCAAAATTTTCAATGTTAATTTAACTAGGGTTATTCTTAAATCAAAAACCATGAAAAATTACTAATGGGTTGTTCATGAATCACGTAACCACATATTCTTAATAAAAATTATTTATTAAGTTATTATTTGTTAACTAAAGATAATTATTACTAGGTAACCAACGTTCCACGACAACTAGTTGTGCTCACGACACATGTATGCAAGATCTAACAGAACTAACGAATTTTGGTAACGGAAAATTACCGGATGTCACATTTGGGGTTAAAGATATACCTACATAAGTTTAATCTATATGGTGTTGGGGTAAACAATTACGAGGTGAAGGATATTTCTATGTTCATAAGGTGCCAACCTAGGAAAGTTCCCTTTACTTATTTGGATCTTTCAGTTGGAACTAATATGGCTAGTACCAAATGTTAGGAAGTCCTTATATAGAGATTTCAGAATATACTTGTGAATCAAAAGGGTGGCCTTTTGTGTATTGTGTATTCATGCTCGATCTTTGTTAACTAAGTATATCACTGATGTATTGGCGTAGTACTATATGAATATATTATTGTTTTGTCTGTGTTTTAAAGATTCTAGAATATATTCGAGTTATGTACTTTTAGGGTTAGTGGAAGAAAAATAGACTACATTAGGTTTCATGCAATCAAGCTTATGGCATATATTGATCGAGGGTATAGGAATTAGTTATTTGGAGGTGTTTAACAAAGTGCTTATCTAAAAGTGGAGATGTAGGTTGGCAAAAGAAAGTTAAAGCATAGGAGCTAAAACTGATTTGGCTTCTAATAGGGAGTGAGTAAGGGTACATCTTAGGTGGATAATATTAAAGGCAATAGTGTTTGGGTTTGTATGATAAAATATTTTGTTAAGTTAGATGGTTATTCTAAGATCAGTAAGAACAAGAACTTCTTTAGATGTGTAATCTCTATTAACTGCTATAATCAAACAACACATAATACTTAAATATAAATGAATCAGTAATGTTCTTCATAGTATTCATCACTCAATGTATTGTATAATACATGTTACAATCTTGTACGTGAAAAATAAATGGACAAAACAAGCAACCTCAAAACTATACAAGTGTCAGGTTGTAAGTATCAACACATAACAATCAGATCGATCTTGTGACAAGAATGCGGAATATAATCATCACGGTGTTATGATTGAATAAGAAATGAGATGAGCATAAGTGTAAATAAACTTTTATTAGTAATGCTCTGTGATTTGAAAGATTACAAATACATGCGAAATCAGGAAAGGGCAAAAAGCTCTCTAAATTACATCAACTAACAACTATTTATACTAAACTTAGAAGTTCTCGCGTAGTTCTCACGCGACTTCCAAGGTCTCGCGTGAGAAGAACTTCTCACGTGGCAACTTTAGGTTCTCGCATGACTTGATCTTTATCATCTTGATTTGATTTTCTGAGCCTTTAGGTTCAATGCCTATAATCTCCCCCAAGGCTTGGTGAATCAATTCTTTAGAAGTCCACGTTTGCAACCTTTTAACCGCCTCCATATACCTACATCTTGTTTTTCAGGGCATTCATAATCAACCAACCGAACTGTGCCACCAAAAAAATGAATAGATTTATCAGCTACAATAGGACAAGCCTACAGCCTTATCAAATCATCCCTTTTAAACTTAAGCAGATCCACAGGGTTGATGATACGGTAATCTTTATCTACATATTGTATCAACGCGTGTCTCGTCTCCTTCTCACAACTCCACCACATTAGCTTAGACAAGCTATTAACTGGAATAAGGGCATGTATAGGGATCTTATCTTCACTGGCTTGTTAGTATTTGGGTCTGTACGCATCTTATCTTCTATGTCTTTGGATTTAGTAGTTTTGAAGTCTTTGAAGTTGGTCTTACTCTATCTCCATATCATGTTTCTGTTCCAATTCCCCTTCCATAATTGCTCAAATTAATGAATATCACACGACCCATAACATATAAATCAGACACTCTAAGTGTATGAAAGCCGTGCTCGTCCCGATAATTCTCTATCGCCCCAACCTTTCTTTTCACTACATAAATCTTCTTCTCTACATGATACCCCCAAATAATAATCAGTTCTGAGTTTCCGTACCTTGTGAAAGGATTGGAATGTCTTAGCATGTGTAAATAAGCTGGTGGAAGAGGAGCATCAATAGTAATAATTCTGACCTAATGTACAACACTTTGACCAGTTAGATCTGTCGCTTTTTCATTTGTCTTATTAGTACTTGACTTACCAACTATCTCTCCTTCTTTAATTAAAATATCTTAAAATAAGTCTTTAAGACTATTTCCAAAGATGTTAATGTAATCCATAGTTTCTTACAAGTCATCAAGAGGACTGAAGTCTGCATTAGATTCCTCAGCTAGAATCTGTTTCTGGAATGTATAAAACTCCTTCTCATAAGTCTCTTCAGTAGAGAGATCCAATAGAGTATAGTCAACTGTATCATCGGGACTTGGTTCGGAGACATTGACAGAACCCGATGATCCAGAACGACCAGCAACTGAACCGATGTCACCACCCTAATCATCATCATCATTCTTCTTGTCTCCTTTACTTGGTTCGGGACTTGGTAGATGGCTCTTGATCAACATTAGTAGTCTCTGTTGTCCTTTCAATCATAACAGGATCAATGACATGCTCTGTACCAGCAGTAGGATCACTAACAGCTTCAGGACTCTCCAACTTCTGTGATTCATTGCTGAGCAAACGAAAATAAAACACGAGAAGTGAGGTCTCTAATGTTCTGTTCTATAATCTGAATATAACTAAACATAAACTGTTGCTGATGTTCGAGACTCTTGATCCTCTCATCCTTTTCCTGATTTAGAGCATGTAAATCATAGATCTGTTGAGTATTCTTCATCATTTCCCTTTCCAGAGTATGTACTCGCTGTTCAGGAGTAACAGGTGTACATGAACTAGATAAAGTACTAGCACCATGTCTTTGTGCTGGAGGAGTGTTGGGAAAATCTTCCATTTTAATTGTCTCATTTAGCCCTTGATCTCTTGGTGGTGTGCTCAACACATCATCAGCAGTAGGCATAGAAGATGATGTTACCATTGTTGATTTTGTACAATCACTGGTTTCTCTTATAGAATAGCCTCACTAGCTATGACTGGAGTCTCAGACACAGAAATATTAGAAATAGTCGATATAATGGTCATCGAGGTCCACCGCTTACGCAAAACACCTCATCCTCTACCCCTCCCACGTGGACTATCAGAATCAGGCTGTTTCCTAGCCATCCTCTTCTTTCTCCTCTGAGTAGACAAAGAATCCTTAGGAACAAAATCAACGTCTCATTCCTCAGTAGTGTGATTGGTAGGAGTTTCTTGCACTCTAGGTCTCTCTTGAAGTACATATGGGACATTCCCAATCTGATCACTATCAGTTTCACTATCTATGAACCAGGTGTTCACCTCATCTTCAACAGAAATCCTAGCTCCTTATGAACTTCCTGGAGTATCTTCATGAGTACTCGAAGATTCACCAGCTTGATCAGCTTGGTGAGCTTTAGCCTCATGTTATTGACCAGTAGAATGATCTTCTTCTTGATAGCTTTCAACGAATCTATCAAGCTTGGAAAAGTTAGTACCATCTAGGCATTCCTGTGAATCCTAGAAGATCCTGTGAATCCAAGGATCGCAATCAGGAATTATCAGTGTTAGATTGGTTTCGAATTAATGATCGTGGAATTACCATTAATCGTTGTTTAATTGATTAATTAATAAATATCGATGCCAGAGAAAATAAATAATAAATGCTCAAACGATATCAACAATATGCAAAGAATAATGTTTTAAATCAAATGTAATTCATTAAAACTGATTAATGATTACAAAGAATCAAATAATAATTGCTAACAAAATTCTATGCTATGATGGTGTTTATGATTTTTGGTGTGTTGATGTGACGGCTGCTAGGGTTTGTGTTGATCGTGCGAAATGATGTGATGGTATTTTTGTCGCCGTCTCTTACTCCTTTTTGATGTGAAACCTAGGACTCATATTTATAGACACGCGTGTTTCTGTTAAGGAAACAACGAATCTCTTGGAGTCTGTGATTGACTTGTTGACTTGAAACACTTGTATGATATAAGTACGTGTCTGGTTCTTCAGCAACTACTTTGTTCTTCCGCAGCTACTTTGTTCTTTCGAAGGAACTTTGCTTTAGTTTCTTCATGTGGTGTTTGTTCATCAGTGAATACCCATATTCATCCATAGAAGATCTTCTGATGAATGTCTTGTAAGAAAGATATCTACGGAAGAACAAAAATGTTCATCCGTAGATATTTCTTACACTTAGTCAATTTTAGAAATTGACCAAGTATAATGTTTGAACCTGTAATCATACACATAAATCAATGCACATATGGGTTAACCTATATACATAATGAATTACAAATATTCATCACATGTATTGATTAAAGTTCTAAGCCTATACAAAATGATCTAGACCTATTATTCCTAGATCTAACAATACTCCCCCTTAGGCTTTAAAACTTGTAATCAGTTCTTCAAAGCTGAAAGCTCCTTCACTCTTGCTATAATTTTGTTATAGAAGTATGAGACAACAGTCTTCTGATCATCATACTTGTAGTTGATCTTCATTTTGCTAATATTTTGTAATGTTTCAAAACTGAGACCCAGAACATCTTCTTCAGTTGTAAGAGTTTCCAAAACATTATTGTTGTGGACTATCTCTAACTGATCTTGCTCTGAGTTCCTCAGCTCACTCACTTCCTTGATGTTTGATCCTCTCAAAATCCCTGCCTCATATCTTCTTCTCTTGTAAGCCTTGGCATGTAGTTTATCAATCACTTGAATCATATGAACATGTAGGCATAGATCATTTTGAGCTCTTTCATCAGTCAGCTTTGGGAAGAATTTGTCATGTAAGTATGAAGTGTAGCTGGGATGGAGTAGCTTGATTTCCACTGGATCAAAGATCCTAATTCGATCAGCTCTCTTGGTCTCTGCATTCCTCAGCAGCACCAACTCTTTTGTTTTCTCAACATATCCCCATTCAGTTATGGGTAATGTATATTGATTACCATCAAAGCTTTTAGTAGTTGCTACCTTCCTGTTTTGGTATCCAATCCTCTTTAGAAGCTCATCATCTACCAATGTAGAGGAGTTGGATTTTGATCTTTTCATTCTCTCTATTCTTCTTTTGTGCTCATCATCCTCTCTCCTAGCTTCTTTTAGTACATCATCTCTGAATTTTGTCTTTAACTTACCCACAAATACAGAGAAGTCTCTTCCTCTTAGGTGAATTAGGTATTTAGTGATGATTAGGCTTTGTAGATATCTGATGTCACATTCAGGCATGCACAGGACTTATTCTAAATCATGAAAGTACTGCACCTTTCCAGATGATCTCTTTATGACTGCACAATCCCACTCTTGATCATATTTCCAGGCCATAATTCTGTTGTCTTCCACAGAGTTGGGGGTTGTGAGGTGATCAAACAACTCTATCAAGGTAGACTTCTGTTCAGTTATTTCTCTGACTGTTGTTCTAAGTGGCCATACTTTGCTAGGTATCACTTCTCTTGGTTCTCTAATCAGTTTATCTTTCCCTTTATGCTGGTCTTTACTTTCAATAGTGACAGGCTCAGCAAGGACTTTGTTGTGATGCTCAGCAGCTAGATTTGGAGCTTCAGTCCGGAATTTCACACCAGTTTCAAGCTCAACTTTTATTACATGTTCCGTCATCCTTCTAAGCTCTCCCACTAACCTCCTTTTTAACTCACGCGTTTTATAATTCTGACCTTGTAACCAGCAATTCATATTGTATTTGTTCAGCTTGGCTGTATCACAATGGCCTAGCTCTTTTTTATTCTCTGAATTGATTGGAAGGTTGTGAATGTTTCATAATTGCAATCTGAGATCATGAAGCTTGCTAGCTCAAATTCCTTCAGTGCTTCCTTCATTTCTGTCATGTTCATTCTCTCAACCATGTCATAGGGAAACCCATGATTGATCAGGGTCATAAACATAGTTGATTCAGGCCTCTCTTCCAATATGTCTTTAGTGGTCAGTAGGTCATCAGCCTTTGATTCTTTTTGTTCTTTGGGAGACTCATCTTTAGTAAGCTCATCCCATTCAGCATCACTCTCAGTTACAGCATGAGATATATGCTTTAATGTTGAGACATCCACTGAAGGAGTGTGTTCTAGAGATGTGGGTTTTGATCTTATTGGTGATTCTTCAACATCAATCACTTCTTTCTTTATAGTCCCCAAGTATCTCCTCTTTCTTAAGTATTGAATTATTTGCTTTGATGTCTTAGCAGATTCTTTTGATTGTTTTGATGTAGTGGCTTTGACTCAAGGTCACTTATCTTCTTTTTCAGTTCTCTATTTAGTTCATGTAGTGCATCAATTACTTCATTATTAGTTTGAGCATCGTCTCTCAAGCTTTTTAATGATGCTTCTTGTTTCATCAGCTATTCATCCTTTTCTTTTATCAATCCCTTTAACTCTTGTATTCTTTCCTTCCTTTTGTTTGACTTGATTACAAGTTTGTTATATGTAGCAACCAAGTAGCTTTTACTCACAGGGATATCATCGTCACTTAGATCATCTTCATGATAAGCAATCACATCAACATAATTGGCTTCTTCTTCTCCTTCTTGTTGTTCAGCAGCAATCTCTTCAACATTTACATCATCAGGGGCTAATCCAGCTGAGCTTGAACAGGACTCAACAGCTTGATCTGCCTGTTCTTGGTGTGGCTGTTATTGTTGTTGAGGATCAATGATTGGAGATATTGGTTCAGTTTGGTTAGACATGACTGGGGTTTATGAGCTGGTGATTGTGAGTGGAATGGTACTTGCTTGAGATACTAACTCAGTCTCACCAGTGTGTACTGACTTTTGAGATTGAGTAGCTGAGATGGGTTCTGTATGAGTACTCTCAGGAGATAGATTTTGTGGAGTTAGATGTTGTTGATGAATGGGTGATTGAGGGTGAATTAGAGAGATTGGTTGGGTGTTTTGACTGGCTGGTGATTGGATTTATGGAGATTGATGATGGTGGTGTATGTGAGATTGAGGAGGGGAATGTTGAGGTAAGTCTTGCTCAGCATCAGTAGATTGACTATCTTGCTGATCTTCCCACACCAGTTCTGATGGAATGTTGGCATTAGCATCCGCCACATGTGCAAACATTGGCATATCTTCTCCTTCATACTTTCCACTTATCTTATTCAGTACAGATCTCCCCAGATGTGCTTGAACAAACACATCACCTTCTCTTGCTATCGCAGGCAATTCACCATTGATGATCAGTTGCATAAACCTTGGAAACATGAATATCTTCTCAGGTTTTTGAACTCTAACATGGTCATACAAACATCCAAGTATGTACTTTGAGTAATTGTAAGTTCTCCCTTCAAAGATACCAATGATTCCGGATGAGATGTGTCTTGAAAATCTGTCTAACCCTGATTTCCTGTTAGAGATGCACTTGAGGTAAGTGTGACATAGGAATCTGTAAGGCTTACACAATCTCCCTTTCTTAATTTCACCTTTATCAAAATCACCATCATACCCCATCAGGTAGAAGATCATTTCTATGTATTCATTCTCAAATACATCCGGATGACCTATCTCTATATCTCCCAAGTTGAGATTTCTCCTAATGCTCTGTTCATCAATTCTTAAGTGTTCATTCCCAATATCTGCATGTATCACCTCATCTTCTCCTTCTTTTTCTATTCTTGTTGAGTTCCAGAAATCAACAATGTGAGATTGATGAATCACAGGCTCCGCTGATAGGGCATAAAATAACCTAGATCTTCTTAAATAACGGATGATATTTTGACATCCTTCTGATACAGGGTCATCGGCATTGAGAAAGGCACACACATTATGCTCTCTAGCAAACCGATTAGCCATATGTTCATAAGAGTTAAGAATATTAGGTTAGAATCAATATTATAGATATGAGAATACGAATAGTTTTAATGGTGACAATGAATCAACCAGTTCATTATTGATGATTATGACATGTTTTATCTTCAAATCAAGAATCTGAAATCAAGTTTATGAGTTTGTTTGATGTTTTGATGTGGTAATTTGAATGTTTGAACAAAGGAGGGAGAGATTTTGATGAATTTTTTTCTTTTAGGTCAAAGTTCTCTGAAAAAGTGAATAATGAACATTAAGGTCAAAAACATCATTTATGCTCCCTCGGACACATTAATTTCATTTATTTAATGAAGTGGGTCCGCAAATTTTTGTTCTTCCGTAGGACATCTGCGGATGCTTAACATCTGCGGATGCCTAACTATCAAGAAATGAAATATAATTTGAAGTATAACTTGATTATCCATAGATTACCACTCTTTAAACATAGATTATACTTTTAAAATATTAACACAACCGTAGTTTACCAATCTATAGATGGGCATATTCTACTTGATTAAGTTTCACACTGTAGCTTCTACGGATGCTTAGAGAGCACTGTTTGAAACTTTTTTTGATTGTATGGTCCTAATCAACTGATAGAACCATTTATTGCTATTGGACCTTGTTGACTTTGTTTTCATGACAATTTGTGCACACGAAATATAATTTGAAAAACTTCATGTATCCTTCAGCCAAGTTAGTGCTCAAGTTCCAATTCCTTCATTTGAATTTGGATCATTGAATTCAGCTTTTATGTTTCATGAATTTCATGTATTAACTACTCCCCCTAAATTTGTGATTAATGATAAAGTGTTGCATTCATCATAAATTTATGAAGTAAATAGCATGAAAGGCACATGACTGTCCAAAGATTACACACAATAAATAAACTAAAAGTAACAAAATTGAATTAAATATATGTACATGCATATAAACACATATAATGGGATCATACTATGATACTAAACTTCTTCCTGATTGAGATGATTATTGAAATGTGACCTGATTCTAGTCCTGATTGCAAGTATGTTTGTCCACTTAAATCCAAACAAGAGTATGGAATCAACTAGACATGCTGTTTATCATGTTTTCATGTTTATTAGTGATAAACTATTATGGGCTCCACATTCAATTCACATTAGAGTTTCTCCTCCGTTTGTGAGTCAATTCATCACTTTTTCACACTTAGAAACTATGTACATTCAGTTATAAATTCTATCTTGAGACATATGAGTTGTCTTATAAATGCTTTGCTACAAAAGTTCTTATGTAAATATACAGTTGATCACTATGGATTCTTTAGAGAGCTTAGATATGATCATCATCAGGTCACCAGGTCTTCACTTACGTAAAATAGAGGTGCCTTTAACCCAGGTCTTTGTTTACACAAAACTGAGGGATGATGAGGATCATGATCTTTTCACCAGTTGAATACATATGTATCTCATGGTGTTCATAAACTCAGGTCTTTGTTCACACAAAACAGAGGGAATATGATTTGCAAAGATAGAAGTTATAAAGTGTTTTACATAGTGTGCTTAGGTGAATGAATTGATCACATCAGGATAAGACTTACTTGCTTGATCCTCAAAATGAAGTTTCTCACAAACAGTCACCTTTTCATTATGTTAAGCATGCTCTTAGTATAATCTTCTCTCAAGTTGAATCTACTTACATATCAAAGAACTTTTGATCAGTTATTAAAGAAATTTAAGAACTCAGGAAGCAAGCAAAGGCACAATGTACTATCATTTCCCAAACATATGTCATGCAGAAATAGAAGACACAATAAACAAAGACAATATTTTGAATTTTGTATGGTTTTCTGATTTTTTTTATTACTATTTACAAGGACAGACACATCCTTTTCTTTGTTAATGATGATTAATCTAAGTTAATCATGACCAAAGACTCAATTAGAAAATTAAATCTAACTGAATCAATTTGTTGTATCCACTTTGACTAACTTGATTAAACCTTTTTCTGAGCAATCTCTCAGAAAATGATATCTGATTTCAATATGCTTTGTTTTACTATGTTGAACTGGATTAGCAATGATAAACATAGCAGCTGAATTGTCAATATAAATTGGAGTTTGAAGGAAATTGTAACCATAATCAGGTAATTGGTTTTGCAACCAAAGGACTTGAGAGCAACCAGCTGAAGCAACTATGAACTTAGCCTCAGCTGTGGATACAGATACATTTATTTGCTTTTTGTACTGCCATGAAACAAGTCTTGGTCCTAAAAATTGGCATCCACCAGTTGTGGATTTTCTATTGTTGTTGCATCCTCCATAGTCACTGTCTGAATAAGAGTAGAGAGAGAAGTCTCCATCTTTTGGATACCATAGACCAAGGGCTGGTTTCCCTTTGAGATATCTGAAAATCCTCTTCACAGCATTCAGATGGGACTCTTTTGGATCTGATTGGTACCTAGCACAAACACATACAGCAAACATTATGTCAGGTCTGCTGGTAGTTAAATACATAAGAGATCTTCTCATTGATCTATATAATCTTTGATCAATAGATTTTCCTGTAGGATCAGGTACAATTTTGTCAATTATTGAAGCAGGTGTTTTGCATGAAGATGTATTAGCAAGATTGTACTTCTTCAATATTTGATGAATATACTTTTCTTGATTGATGAATATGCCATCTGTTTTCTGATGAACTTGTAGTCCAAGAAATAAAGTTAATTCTCTTATTGAGCTCATTTGAAACTGAGATTTCATCAACTCTTCAAAGTTGTCACACAGTGTCTTGTTTGTTGATCCAAATATAATGTCATCTACATATGTTTGAACAACTAAGAGGTCTTGATGTTCATGTTTGAGAAAGGGAGTCTGATCAATAGTTCCCCTTTTGTATCCATGCTTGAACAAGAAAGATGATAATGTTTCATACCACTTTCTTGGTGCCTGATGAAGACCATACAAAGCTTTGTAAGCTTGTATACTCTATGTGGGTAATCAGGATCTTCAAAACCTGTAGGTTGAGCTACATAGACTTCTCATCAATTTTCCCATATAAAAAGGCACACTTCACATCCATTGGATAAACAGTGAACTTCTTATATGATGCATAGGCTAGGAATACTCTAATGGCTTCAATTCTTGCAACTGGTGCAAAAACTTCATCATAGTCTATCCCTTCTTCTTAAGTATATCCTTGAGCAATCAGCCTAGCTTTGTTTCTCACAACGATACCTCTGTCATCTAGTTTATTTTTCAATAGCCACCTTGTGCCAATTGGATGTTGGCCTTCAGGATGATCAACTAGATTCCAGACCTTTTTCTTTCTGAATTGTTGAAGTTCTTCTTGCTTGGCTTCAATCCAGCTACTATCTTTTAGTGCAGCTGTAATGTTTGGAGGAACCACTTGTGAAAGAAAACAAGTAAAAAGACAGATGTTTGCAGCTCCCCCTTGGCTTTTGTGGTTCTTTCATTGAGATCTCCAATGATTTTGTTTATTGGATGAGTCTTATGAATTCTTGTTGTTGGAATGGACTCAACTGGAATAGATGATTCCAAGTTAGTCATATGCATTGATGCAGATATATCCAGCTGAGATGATGAATTTATGAATTAATCAAATTGATCATCATTGGAAGCTGAATGATTTTCATTATGTACATCAGCTGCATTGTGAGTGCCATCTGCAGGAGTTACAGGAACATCTACAGATGTATTTCGTGCTTCCGCAGGAGTTACAGGAACATCTACGGATGTATTTTGTTGACTTGCTGACAATGACTCTTTGGAATGCAATGGACCATCTCTAATATGTGGAACATCTACTGATGTGAATGGAACATCAGCTGATCCAATATTCACATCTCCGGATGTAGGACACTCATCTGCGGATGCAGAGTCAGCAGCTGCTGATGAAGTGTTTGCATCTGAGGATGTAGATCCATTTGCTTGGTCTTGTGCTGCATTATTGCATTATTTGGTGTTCCTTGTTCCATGATACTTGAAGTTTGTATTCTTGGAGGATCAGCAGATAATGACACTTCATTCATGTTTGGGGAACAAATGGATAGCATGTATCCTCAGTACCTGCAGCATTCAAATAACCAGAGTTAAATGAGTTTGTGAGTGCATCTATATCAAACAACCATGATGATCCTTTTACAGATTTAGGATATAAGGATTCATCAAAAGACACATTAGGAGTTTCTTCCATAATGTTTTTGTTGTGGAATGTAAATCCTATATGATTTAGATGTTGAAGAATATCCAACAAAGAAACCATCATAGGCTTTCTCTGAAAATTTTCCCAATTGTTCTTTTGTGTTTAAAACAGATACATGACACCCAAAAGCTCTAAGATATCCTATGTAAGGTTTTCTTTTAAATAAAAGTTCATAAGGTGTTTTATTGTGTTCTTTGACAATTAATGTCCTGTTTTGAACATTGCATGTTGTGTTCACTGCTTCAGCCCAAAAGGTGATTGGCAATTATGAATCAGCTAGCATTGTTCTTGCTGCTTCAATGAGAGTTCTGTTTCTTTTTTTCAGCAACTCCATTTTGTTGTGGAGTTATTGGTGCACTGAATTGCCTTGCTATGCCTTTATTCCTGCAAAATGAATCTAAGACAGTATTAACAAATTCAGTCCCATTGTCACTCCTAAAAATTTTAACTTTTAAATCAAGTTGATTCTCTATCTTTGTGACAAACTCCATTAATGTTTCTGATGTTTCACTCTTTTGTTTTAAGAAAAAGACCCATGTGAATCTAGTGAAATCATCCACAACCACTAAACAATATTGCCCAATGCTCATCACATTGGTTGGACCAAAAAGATCCATATGAATCAATTTGAGTGGTGTAGTGTTTGTATTTATTATTTTGGATTTATGTGACACTCTATGTTGTTTTCCTTTATAACATGAAGGACAATGGTTTGAACAAGAAAATTATTTCTTTGGCAATCCAATGACTAAGTCATTTTTCACTAATTTATTCATGTTCTTCAAGTTGGAATGAACAAGCCTTCTATGCCACAACTGAGATTCATCTTCTGATGACTTAGATAGCAGGCATGTTTCATTGTTTATGAGTGTTGTATTGTTCATATCCAAAACATATATGTTTCCTTTTCTTGATGCTTTAAGAAGGATCTAATCTTCTAGAACTGCAAAACCTGGCTTAAGAATGTAACAATTAGTGTTATCAAATAATATGGAATAATTTTGATCACAAATTTGAGACACACTCAATAAATTATATTGCAAATTTTCACAATAATTTACTTTCTCAAATATCAGCACACCATTAGTTACCATTCCTTCACCAACTATTTTACCTCCCTTCTTATCCCCACCAAATGCCACATAAGAAGCATTTTTATGTTTGAAGTCATGGAGAAGAGAACAGTTTCCTATCATATGTCTGGAACAACCACTGTCAACATACCACTTGTTGTCAGCTCTCCAAGATTGTTCCTACACAATTAAAGAAATCAATTAGATTTGGAAACCCAAGTCATAATGATCATGGGTGATCCTATGGAGTCTAAAATTTTAACTTCCTCATGAATGAGTCTTGAAGATTCAGTATTAATTTTAGATTCAATTGATTCATTGTGTGTTGTTTGTGGTGAGGATGATTCTGTTGATGATGAACTTGTGGAATTTTGTTCTGATTTTTCAAACTCTTTCTCAAGGATCTTCTCTTTCTTTGTTTGCTGTTTTGACTTTGATGATGATCCTTGATTGTTGAAAGTTTCATCATCCTTTGATTTTGAATGTGGTACATGAGTTCCTTTTTCAAAATTATCAAAGAAAGTATCATTAGCATTTGACTTCTTATTGTTCAAATCCACCTTTTTTTGAGGTGTCTTTGATTGTTGAGGAGTCTTTGATTTCTATTCAGGTTGTCTTTTCTTCAAAGGTTCACTATCAACTGATGATTTCTCTTGTGGTTTTGTCACCTTTTGTTTTTGTTTTTGTTGTTTCTTTAATCTTGAATCTTTTTGATCTTCACTTGATTGAGATTCTGATTCATCTTTCTCAGGTTGTTTCTTCTTTGTGCTCTTTGTCTTGTTCTTTTTGTTAAAATAACATTCCTGAGTGGAATGGTTATTTTTGTTACAAATAGCACAATGTTTGTTGAAGTAACAGTCTGAAGTCATGTGATTGTTCATATTGCAGATGGAGCAATAGCTGCTGAAGTAACAGTCTTCAGTGTTGTGATTTTTCATGTCACACCATTTGCAATACTTTTCTTCTAACTTATTATCAAACTCAATCAATTTCATCTTCTTTTGCTGTCTTTGAGTCTTCAATTCCTTCTCAAACTTTACTGAAGCTGACTCCTTTCCTTCTCCTGACTTGATGTCAAAAGGTTTATGTTTATCAGCTGAAGTTTGTTGCTTTGAGCTCACACCTTTTTGAGTTGTTTTCTTGTTGGTTGTTTCTTTTGCCTTTCGCAGATCATCTACTGATTCAGTAGATTTGTTTTTCCGCAGATCTGCTACTGAAGGATGTTTCTTCTTCCGGAGAAGATCTGCTGATACTTGCTTCTTTTCTGTTTCTAAGAAAGATTTGTGTACTTCATTAGATGTACACTTCTCAATCACTTCAGTTGAAGGTTTTTGTTGCTAATGAAGTACTTGAAGACCTTCATTTAGCTGAGCTATTCTCTTGCAAATAGTCTTTAACATGTTTCTTTGCTTTGGAGGATATGGAAACTTTGTTTGCGCAAGTACTTTGGGAATGATTGTTTCAACTGAAACATTCTTACCAATGTTCAGTTGATCAGCAGAGTTATCATCATGTTCATCAGAATCATCCAAGTCATCACATCCATCAAAGTCAAATTCTGATTCATTTTGTTTGATTTTTTCTGATTCAGAAGACCTAGTTTCATTCAACTCAATTCATTGTTATTAACTTGTTCAGTACATTTTGTTTCAAACTTGGTGCATGGCACAAAATGATTTGACAAGCTATTTGTCATTGATTCAGGTAAAGTTGTATAGTTATCATTCAAAGGAGGTGCAACAGCATTATATCCCAACCCATACCTGTTCTTTGATTCAATATGAGAATTCAATAATTTCTCATATTGCTGAGATGAAAGTTGAAACTTCTGAAGTTTCACTTCAGTTGATGCATGATCAGCCATGGATTTAGTTAAGGAAGTGGTCAGATGCTCAACTTGGGCTTTTAAGCTGTAATTTTCTGAAACAAATTTATCTAAATCTTTTTGTAAAGACTTAATTTTGAATTGATATAATTTATGTTCTCTTACATGAGATTCATTCAAAATCATTATTTCTTTTACTTTATCAGCCAGTTGTTAAGCATGGACTCTGTATCTTTCAACTTCCTCAACACACACTGATGAACATAATCTATCTCTTACCTCTCTAGCCATAGGTGGAACTTTGTTCTCCATGTGGTCCATTAAAGTTTGATTTTCTTCCAAAACTTCCTTCTCATACATGCTCCAGTCACAGGTTCCATCTTGGAGAATGATCAGCCCAGTTTCTTTAGAATTACTAGGTCCTGCTGATGCATTTGTGGCTTGTGGGGATGAGTTGGTTAGCTATGGTTGTCTATAAGATCTCTGAGATGTTGTTGTTTGATGAGATTGATGCTGATGAGACTGATGTTGCTGCTGTTGTCTCATGTCAGGATTTGATTGTTGATTACATTCTCTTGAGAAGTGCCCATAGAGATTGCGTTTGAAACATCTTACCATTGACTTATCAACACCAATCTTTGATGTTTTGCTTACTGCAGCCCAATTTTTTTTTCTTCTCAAGTATTGTTTGGCTCTATAAGCAATCATTGCCATTTGCCATTGAAGATCCATCTCCTCTACTACATCTGGATGTAGTTCTTCCAAGTCTTGTTGGCAGATATTTGCAGGTGTTAAGGTGCTTCCCAAGTAGGCTTGAAAACTTGAACTAAAAGCTGCAAATGCTGCTTTTTGTTCTTCAGAATCCAGAATCACAATAATGGGCTCTGCTTGGTTGTTGTTTATTGAAGACTTTGCTGCTGATGTAGATGCATCTTTTCTATCATCAGGTCTTCCTTTTTCTTTTCCTGATTTACTTTGAGAAGATTTCTTTGAAGGCTTTGATGCATAAAAGCTCACTTCTTCTTCATCTTCACTCAAAGTACATGATTTATCACTATCATTGTTAGAGATAAAAGCACTTCCAGCACTTTTGGTTTCTTAAAATGATAAGGTGTGACATGTGTTCTCACACTCTTGTTTCTTGATTTTTCATCCATTTCAAGAGCCTTAACTTTAGCTACCAATGTATTTAAGCCAGTTGCTTTGAGATCAATGGTGTTCTTGAACATGGACACAGTTTGCTTCCAACTTTCAGGCAATGTATGGAGCATCTTTTTTTTGTTCAATTCCTCATTTGTATACTTCAACTCCATGATGTTCATCTCGGTTACCAATTTGCATAAACCTATGGAGTTGTTGAGGAATTGATTCACCCTCAATATGATGAAATGTTTCATATTGTGAGCGAAGTGTGTCCTTCCTAATGCTTCTGATTTCATCACTCCCTTCACAAAGAGTATGAAGTATCTTCCACAAGGAATTTGCTGTTTTATAATTCTCACACCTGATTAGTATTTCTTCAGGTAAAGCCATACTGAGCAAACCGTATGCTCTAATATCAACTTTAACCTTTTTAACATCATCAGGTGACAAATCTTTTGTACTTATGGGTTGATTTTTGTCATTATAATCCGGCCCAAGGGTGGGTGGAATATAAGGACCTTCAGTTATTGATACCCATAAGTCAGAATCAATGTAGTTCACATGATTTCTGAACTTGATCTTCCAGGACTTAAAGTCTGATTTTGTTTCCAACTTTGGAGGCTGGTACGATGATCCACAGAAAAAGCTACTCATTTTAGGCAAATATTGATGTTTTAACTAAAACAAAGTTTCTTATGAACAGTTAATGAAAGTCAGCCAATAACACAGAACTATGTTTCAAATAATTTGAATATAGATCAATGTTAACCGAGCAATGTAACAATACTCGCTGAAAGACAAATCACTGATTTATTGAATTTTAAATCTTCACACCAAATTACTTTTCCTTAAAAACTATAGATCTAGTCAGAAAACTAATAGATCTATTCAATTAAACAATTCTAACACCGATAGATCAATCGATCTAGATCAATGAGCACTTGGCTCTGATACCACCTGTGAATCCAAGGATCACAATCAGGAATTATCATTGTTAGATTGGTTTCGAATTAATGATCGCGGAATTACCATTAATCGTTGTTTAATTGATTAATTAATAAATATCGATGCCGGAGAAAATAAACAATAAATGCTCAAACGATATCAATAATATGCAAAGAATAATCTTTTGAATCAAATGTAATTCATTAAAACTGATTAATGATTACAAAGAATCAAATAATAATTTCTAACAAAATTCTATGCTATGATGGTGTTTATGATTTTTGGTGTGTTGATGTGACGGCTGCTAGGGTTTGTGTTGATCGTGCGAAACGTTGTGATGGTATTTTTGTCGCCGTCTCTTCCTCCTTTTTGATGTGAAACCTAGGACTCATATTTATAGACACGCGTGATTGACTTGTTGACTTGAAACATTTGTATGATATAAGTACGTGTCTGGTTCTTCGGCAGCTACTTTGTTCTTCCGCAACTACTTTGTTCTTCCGAAGGAACTTTGCTTCAGTTTCTTCATGTGGTGTTTGTTCATCAGTGAATACCCATATTCATCCGTAGAAGATCTTCTGATGAATGTCTTGTAAGAAAGATATAGACGGAAGAACAAAAATGTTCATCCGTAGATGTTTCTTACACTTAGTCAATTTCAGAAATTGACCAAGTATAATGTTTGTACCTGTAATCATACACATAAATCAACGCACATATGGGTTAACCTATATACATATTGAATTACAAATATTCATTACATGTATTGATTAAAGTTCTAAGCCTATACAAAATGATCTAGACCTATTATTCCTAGATCTAACACTATAAGATCATATCAAATAAATGAATATGTATTTCTTCATCACTATAATAACATAGGTGGATGAATTAGACACTTCTAACTCAGTGAGTAGCATTCATTATCATCTGTATAAATTTGGGGCACATGATGAACTTCTTTCCTGTAGCAGCAATCATGTTCTTCTGCATCTCCGCAAACATAGCCTTGGCTATGTTGTACGGTAAATCAACAACAAGTGATACCAGTAGGGATCTGAATACAGCACTTCGGCTATCCATTCCAGCCTCCATGTTACTCAAACAATGAATCACCACATAAAATAAGTACTTCCAGAATGGAAGTAAGTATTTCTTCTCCAGTGAAGGGTAACGATGATCATAACCCATCCTCTTTAGAAAATCCCTTGCCATTTCATCATCAATCTTTACTGGTGCATTTGGCTGATCTTTTAACAGTAAGACACTGTTGATAACTTTTACACTAATAACAACCCTCTTTCCCTTTACTGTAGTAGAAATACAGGGTTCTCCCTGAGAGTCTCTCTCATTAGCAGTAGTAATCCAAAACTAATCAATAACATCAGT
The DNA here is from genome assembly GCA_025506505.1 of Flaveria sonorensis. Classification (NCBI taxonomy): domain Eukaryota; kingdom Viridiplantae; phylum Streptophyta; class Magnoliopsida; order Asterales; family Asteraceae; genus Flaveria; species Flaveria sonorensis. Next base: position 61,645,300 of record CM046433.1, on the reverse strand, counting down.
ATAGATAGTGGGATTAGCTGTAATAGCATGATGTATCCGAGAGGTCTTAAGACCTTCAATCAAAGATCTGAACAAAGCTTTATCATCAGGAACTTCTTCGAGAAATGCAAAAACATTATGGTTTTTATTAAAAACCATTTGTCAAGTCGTCTAAAAAATTATTGTAGACAAAGATTGATTAGCTTCTCATAAATAATAATTCCAGACATAGTAAAATTTTGAAATTGAAGAAAAAATTGAACTTTTCGCATGAATCCAATTATTCGCATGTGAATAGTTACATTTTCAAAGTTGACTTTTTGAGTGACAATAAGACTAATCGCATGAATCTAACTTTGACCAGAGGTCAACTATTCGCATGTGAATAGTTACATTTTCAAAGTTGACTTTTTGCGTGACAATAAGAATAATAGCATGAATCTAACTTTGACCAGAGGTCAACTATTCGCGTGACAAGTCAAGATGTCAAGGGAATAGTGTTGGTCCTTGTGATCGATATAACAGTGCAATTGATGAATAAACTTAGAAATCCCATTGAATCAACACAATACTCATAATAACATAATGGATAAGTTTCGAATTTATTCAATAATCACCAAACAAAGGCTCAAAAGTGATGACAAATAGACTTCCAGCCGAAAACATAGAGTTGGAATAATAATATTTCAGTTTTAGGGTTTTTCAAAAACTTGCTTTCAATGATAGAACATGACAATATATAAACAAAGTTAGTTTCACTGACAGTTTTGCTGGATAGCGAAACTGTCTTGACCATCAACTAGATTCAACCGACAGCGAAATACAGTTTCGCCGGGTGACCTAGGACAGCTGACTACGAGCGAAACTGTAGTTTCGCTGGGTCAGTGAAACTATACAAATACGAAAATACATGGAAACAAACTAACATTCAACCTATTACATAAAAGACAAAATAATCCTAACAACTATGGTGAGTCCAACCTATACTAAATCATCAAATAGTTCTGAGCAATTTGAAACTAATCGCATCTGTTCAAATTCCAGAGTCTTTTCGCACACGATAAGTATGACTTTTACTTTTTCAAGTCAAGCATCTTTAGGGTATTTTAACTATTAAACATATTCATTAAGTGTCGATTAGGTCATTATTAAGGTTTCATATGGTTAATTTTGTTCAATTTTAAGTCTATTTGTCCTTATTCAATCTGTCATGATTCGAACTCACATAAACTCAATCTAAAACTAGTAACCAACCTTATCAATCACTTTTGTAACAATATGTGACCACAATGAAGAAGTATATTAACAACAAGGAGTTTAACACTTAGAAAATTAAGTGAGAAATGAATTTGAGAGACGTCGTGCGAATGGTCAACCTTTCGCACGACTGCTCAATATATAGCAGTCAGAATTCTCGCATGCGACTAGTTTAATTAGTCGCACGATTAACTTTTCCCATCTTTTGAACTTCTCGCAAGCGAATGGTCAACTTTTCAATTTTATTAATTTTATTTGAGCTTGTGATTTATTACGTTAGAACTCATGTTTAACCAAATGTTAGTAATTAACCAAAAACCCTCAATTTTTTGTAAAACTATTGGTAAACAAAAACCGAATGTAACAAACATGATTTTTAACAAAAATAAAGAACAAAAGCAAAAACAAAAACAAATTGACATACACATGCATACTTATAACTTAAATATTTTTGGTAAATTTCCATGTATAGGATCATATTTCTATGAAATCGATCATTAACATCATCCAACTTTTATTTTAAATAAGACTGGTTACGTTGATTGTCAATATGTTTTATCCATTTTAAACTTCGACTTCAATCCTTACTTAGACACATATGCTGTGATATTTATCATGTTTAGATTAAGTTATATAAAGTCAATAGATCCTACAATCAAAAATCCTGTAGAACCCTTATCTAGCTTCAAGACACTTTTGAGATTTCCAGTCACCCCAATTTGACTTAAATCTTTTACCACTGATCATCATTTTCAAGATTATTTTTCTCTTTTATAATATCTTTCTAGAGCATAACTAGCCTGGCAAAGTTTCTAAACACAGAATATTAATAAGTCTTAGGACTTATTAACTGTAAGTCGGACTTATGTTTTGCCCTCGCAAGACGTTTAGGACATACATGCCAATTCGAACTTACGTGCCCCATCTTTTGATTTTGCCTCCTGTGTCAGAACATATTCTCAAAAAGAAAAGTATTTATCATATAGTATTTACATTTTTTACATATCTTTTATTATTGTGCACATTGACATCTTTTATTTCTATATGGCCTAGTAGCATCTTTTTGGTCTCTTTGATTATTTTCCTTATATTTTTGGTTTTCATATCCTTTTCATGTTTTGAACTTTATATGTATATATAGTGCTTTTGAAAAAATACTAAATCAGAAAGTAACTGGCTTAGGTATGACTAGACTGTAACTCTCAGTCTGTTTTAGCATGGAATTAGTGTTACCATAAAACCTTGATGAGTAACCCACTTCAGTCATAGAGATTTTACTTTCAGTGCATCACAGATCATAGTGCTTTTCATTCTTGAAAGTCAAGCCTATCAACAAATCAAATATAATCCAAGAGTTTCTTTTAAGCCTAAGTATTTAATATATCAAAATCAATAAATGTACTACCATTTTCTATGTAACCTTGAAGATTTAATTTTTTGAATGACTTTATAAACAAAATCTTTTTGAAATTTTCCTTCAAAATTTACTCCCCCTAAGAACAAAATCACGAAATCTTTTTCGAGGCATGTTCATATTTTCTCCCCCTAAAATTATGATTATCGAAAAAGAAAATAACAATATTAACTTAAATGAATAGGAAAAACTATTTTTGAGAGGGTGTGAGGTTAATCTTTAACCGAAGTTAATTATTCCCAGAGATTGAACCAGAAAGTTGAATCGGGAATGACCAAACACCTTAGTAAACAAATCAGCGAAATTGTCATCGGATTTGATTGGTTCTAGATGTATAAGCTTTTGCTCAAAACAATCATGAATAAAATGCATTCGGATGTCAACGTGCTTTGTTTTGGAATGTTGGATAGGATTCTTCATTATGTTCAACACTACAGTATTGTCACACCAAATCTTGGTGTTATGAATGTTAAGACCATAATCAAGAAGTTGTTGTTGAATCCAAACGATCTGAGAACAATAACTTGATGCAACCATATATTCAGCTTCTGTAGTGGATGTGGATACCATCTGCTGCTTCTTGCATTATGTTGGACTCAACAAGTGCATTTGAAGGATAATGCTTGCCATAATCAAACATAATGTGTTTAACATCTTAACAATCATTAACTAACACATTAGTATCATTAACATTCATAACATACACTAATTTCGTTTAAATTTCTTTTTCAGGTTTGTAGATAAAAGGAATTTTTACTAAATGTACACAACGGATGAAGAAAGTCTACAGCGGATGACTATCTGTGAGCAGCGGATGAAGAATGAAGTCCCAAGTGTAGATAGCGGATGAACAAGCACACACAGCGGATGACCAATGTCCACAGCTGATGAACAATCCACAGCAGATGTTCATCCACAACGGAGAGCGGACAACATCCAAGGCACAACGGATAACTCATTTACCATCCACAGCGGACAGTAAGGCATCCACAGCAGACGATCAACATTCACAGCTGATAGCTTATAGACTTGGGATAATTTATGTAATTTTGTTTTACATAACGGTATTTTTGTAATTGTAGATAGCTATCTGTATAGGCTATAAAGAGCATAATGCCCCAATCCTTTGTAAGCTTTTAAATAATCAATACAAACAAGCATTTTGATATTCTACTGAGGAATTCAATCACTAGCAATAACACGATCATACACACACACACACACACACTGATATCATATCTTTAATCATGGGTTTTCGTACCATGATTATTGATTGTTGAATACATTATAACAATATGTTTTTGTATTTATTGAGAGATTTGAAAAGACCCTTGTGGGAATCCATCTGTTTATATTTATGTTCATCAGTTCATAATCAGCTCGATTTCATCAGGTGGTATTAGAGCCTTGGCTCAAATCACACACTGATTTTTGATCCTCTCATTCAACAACATGATATCTATGGTTCATTAGCTTCATATCATACATTTAGAGCTTGAAATCAACACAAATCCTTCTTCTACATCATACATTCAACAAATGTTCAAAAACATGAGTTAATCATCTGTTTTCATTCATTTTGAAAAAGATTCTATGTTTTTATTGCTAACAAAGCTCTAAAAATCATCCGTACACTATTTTGAAACAGAAACATCACAAAAATCATAGAAACCTCATCGGTTTCTAAGGATTTTCTATAAAACAGTATATAGATACTGTTCTATCAAGTTTTCATCAATCAAACACTGATTTTAATACTTTGAATCCATTCATTGTATTTAAACATTATATTTGAGTTATTTTATACTTAAATCAGGCGATTTATCATCTTCAAACAAAAAACCGATTGTTGTTTTGTTGAAGTTATTATAGCCGCAAACAAACCTTAGGATAAACCCTAGTTTTTGTTCATTCAAACCTTCATAATCTCCTGTGATTGTCTTGGTTTAGCATTCAAAATCAAAGAAGAAGCATATTCTTCTTTTGAATTTTTGGATTTGATTCGAAAAAGTTAACTTTTTAAAATAAAATATTTGTTTTTAGGGTTTTGACTTTGTTAACCAGATTCATTAAAAGGTTTTTGTTTGTTTTTACTGATTGTGACATTCATAACAAAATATACCTTTATTCTAATAAGACTTGACAGTGACTTAACCTTGGACATCAATTAATTACAAATTAACTAATTCCTTTATTCGGTAAACAATTAAAAGTGACAAAAACACTAACAAACAAATAGTAGTGACTTTAGGATAAAAACAAATTTAGCACCGAGCTAAATAAACAAACAAATTTGACTTAAAATGTTAAGTTAAAATTTAAGAAACATGTCTGATGAAATTTCAGGATCAAATAGTGGTCTCAAACCACCAAGACTCAAGAACAAAACAGATTTCAAACAACGGAAAATTATGTTCAGAAATTGGATTATTTTCCAAGACCCGGACCTATGGACATCTATAACCGAGGGACCATACATACCGTTAACTCTTAGCCAGACTATAACATACAAAAGCCAGTAAGCTTAAAAAATGTAGCTAGTGATGACCTCTTGAAGGTCAAAACAGACATGAAAGCATACAGCATATTGGCAATGACCCTGCCATTTGAAATTTTGACAAGAGTTGAAAATTTCAAAACAGCTCATGAACTCTAGAAGGTACTTCACACTATGTGTGAAGGAATTTAGGAGATAAGGGAAATAAAAAAGGAGAAATTAAGGACCCAATATGAAACTTTCCACCATGTTCAAGGAGAATCAATACCACAACTGCTCCACAGATTTGTTCAACTGGTCAATAAAATGATAGTCTATGGTCTCAAAAATGAATCTATGGAGATCAACAAAAAGATGTTGCACACACTGCCAGAGAGCTGGACTCAGTTAGTCTCTTTGATGAAAGCAACATTGGATCTTGAAGAATTATCTCTAGATGCACTAGTGGCCAAAGTAGAGGAACTAGAACTTGATGAAAGATCCAGGAATAATAGTATAATCAGACATGTGGAATCATACAAGTTCAAGGAACTTCAACAAACAGGCAGTGCATTCTTGACTTGCACTGGTGAAAATGAAGATGAAGAATTTCTGGATTCAAGTGAAACTTCATTCTTCTCTGCTCCTAAATCATCCAACAACAAAACAATAGTCTAAGAAGACTAGTGTTCATGCTTCCCATGAAGCAACACCCTATAGCAAACAACATCCTCACACTTCAAGCTCAAACAACTGCAACCAGCAAAGACTCAAAACTTTCATAAATCTGAGAAACCAATGGATGCATTAACAATCATATTGCAAAGTAAGGAGCAAAAGGCAGCTTTTGCAGCCTTTTCAACAAGCTTTGAAGCCTACCTAGGTGCTAATCTCACACCATCATAGCTCATACAGCAAGACTTGGATGAATTGCCTCCTGATATGGTTGAAGAAATGGATCTTCAATGGTCAATGGCAATGATTGCATACAGATCCAAGAAGTTCCTACAAAGGAACATAGGGTTAAGCATGGATAAGAAAACCAAAATTGGTTTTGATAAGACAAAGGTGAGATGTTATAACTGCGAACTCTATGGACACTTCTCCAGAGAATGCCAACAACCTAGAGTTGACAGAAACAACAACAAACACAAACATCAAGCAGTTATCACTCAAACAGACAAATCCCACCTCCTGTTTATATTCCTGCTACACCAACCCCACCTTAATCATACAATATAGCCCAAATAAACACTCTAAATCATCTGTAATGCTTATCAAACAAGATGGTGAGTGTGATTGGACTATGTATAAGCCTGAGATTCGATCTCCTGATCATGCCCTCATGGCAAACATAGAAGATAAGATTTCAAAAATCTTGAAAGAGGTAAGGGAAAACCTCTGTACACAAGCATGCATTGATGAAGTCTATAGATACAGAGAACATGCAGACAAACTTTCCAAGAAAGTAATTGAAACAAACATTTTAAAAATTCTTTCATTACAAAACACTTGCAACTCAAGTAGAGCAACTCTCTGAATCATTAACTCAGTCAAAAACATTACAGGCTGAAACTAAAGTGAAACTTTAGAAATTTCAGGTGAGCAACAAGAAGATTGAAGAACTTCTTGCTCAGCAAAGGGCATTTAATGACCCTTTAGGTTTGGGATACAATAAGGTCAATCCATCTTATAATGACAATTATATCCTACTTCCTGATTCCATGACAAACAAATAGGGTGAGTCTATTGACCCACATGACAGGACTAATGACTCAAAACAATCATCATCATCATCTAAATCTTTATTAATATCAAAAACACTTTTGATAAAATTTGTTAAGAGTCAAGCACCTCCTCAAATAAAATCAATAGATTTTTATCAAGGAGAAAATAATTAGTTTCATGAACAAGCAACTGATGAAGATGATGTTGATCTTTTGTATGATGAGTTAGATCAACCAATTACTAAAACTATAAAAGTTTCAAGTGTTGTTGATACACCAACAAAACAAACAAAGCAAACACAAGGTTTTGACATCTGCTCCAGTGGAAGAAAAACTAGATCTTCCACTGCCTCTCCTAAACAAACAAACAAAGGAAAAGGCAAAGCTCCCATTCAACCAAAACAAAAAACAGTAACTTTTGATGTACCTTTAAAATCAAATTTAAAATCAAAAGTTATTAACAAACAAGGCAATGCAAATTTACCATACTATGAGTGGTGTGAAGAATGCAAATATGGTAAATATTGCAAGTACTGTAACATGAACAATCACAGTACCGAATCTTGCCATTTTCACAATTATTGTTCAATTTGTGAAAGAAACAATCACAGTACTGCTAACTGTTTTTTCAATAAGAAAAACAAGAAGCAAAACAAACAACCTTAAGTTAAGAAATCAACTGAAAAACAGGCAGTTGTTCTTAACAAGAACAAAGGAGGAGTACCATGATAAACTTCTCATCAAAAGGTTGATTTAAATAATGATAAAACTTTTTATGACAACTTTAAACAACCAAACAAGAGACATAAGTATCAGAACAAACAATAATCAGACATTAGCACACAAAGGAGAAGAGCTAAAGCAATTCTCCCAATAGAGCTAAAAACATTGAAAGGAAATCTAGTATGACTAGAATTCCGAAACTATCGGCTAATGCCACATTAGAAGAAATATGTGTTATGGGAAAAGATGAAAAACCCAAGACTATCTTGGCTTGGGTTGCACCATCTAAATGATTTCTTTGCTTTTACTGGGACATCAAAGAAGGCCTGACAACATCTGGTATGTTGACAGTGGATGTTCCCGACACATGAAAGGGAATTGTTCCCTCTTTCAAGATTTTAAAAGCAAACATGGAGGAAATGTAGCCTTTGAACGAGATAAGACAGGTGGAAAGATAACTGGTGAAGGAACAATATCAAATGGGTTGATCATCTTTGAAAATGTCAACTATTGCTCCAACCACCAGTTCAATCTTCTTAGCGTATAAGGTAATATCAGAAGATTATAAGGCTGATGCAACCAAAGAAGCCAAAACAACCAAGAGTCTTCCTGCATGTATGCACTAAAGGTACGAGCAAGAAGTTGCTGTGGAAGTTTTACACTCTCCACATAAAATACTTTAAGTGTAAAATCTTCTGAAGCCAAAGTCTAAAAGAAGTTACTGCGGAAGTTTTACACTCTCCACAGAAAATACTCTAAGTGTAAAATCTTCCGAAGCCAAAGTCCAAAATCTTCCGAAGCCAAAGATGAAGTCTTTCGAAGCTTTAGAGACAAAGTCCTCCAAAGCCAATTTGCTGTGAAGACTGATTTCTTTCGAAGACATAGAAAAGATGCTTTTTCTGATCTACTTTACATAAAGCTGACACCCTTTCTGCTGCAACTCTAAAGACTCACCAACTTGTATGAGTTGGTGAAAAGTCCATGCTTTTGTAAACTGTAGATTAAGGTCTTTGTCTGTAACTTCCTACTTTTGTACCTGTAAATCATTTTGTATTAGAAAAGGATGTGAGCTATGGCATGTCATAGTCACTAGTCAAAAGGCAATCTGCCTTTTGACTCTACATTGATCTTGTTGTCTAGATTAGCGTTTCCAATTATATTTCTAAGTATTAACGGTTGTAGGATGTAGTATAAAGAGTCTCAGGTCCTTGTAAATTTAGACATTCTTTGTAAACACTTGTAATAGAACTTAAGAGCAATATACAACATCCTTGAAAACCATACTTGTTTTTTCTTGTTCTTAGTTTTGTCTCACTAATTACTTGTGTTCTTAGTATCATCATACTCAAACCCAGTTCCCCATTTAAACTGCTAAGTGTTCTAAACCTCTCCTTATTCTGAGACTGATTGTATTGACCACCCATCACATGGTCCTGCAATTGGTATTAGAGCTTGTTAGGCTCTTGATTGTAAGATCTCACCATCTTTAATCCTTTCACTCTTACAAAATACTTAACATTTCAAATGGCAGTTATCACCAAGGCTGACATGGAAACTGGTACCATGACTAAGTCCCCACTGATCACTCCTGAAGACTTTGACACTTGGTGTCAAAGAATGAAAGGCTTCATCAAGTCCCTGGACTCTAGTATGTGGGGGTTAGTAGTCTCTGGACCTCATGTACCATCCACCCCTTCAGTTGCTGATGGTGGTGGTATGATACCCAAGGAAGTGGCCAAATATTCTGATGAAGACCGAAAGAAAAAGTGATATTGATAAGAAGGCCATGACCGCCCTCCAAACTGCTCTTCCAAACTATATCTACAGAGGCTTCAAGAAGTGCAAGACTGCAAAGCAACTGTGGATGCACTGAAGCTGATGTATGAGGGGTCCAATGAAGCTAAATAGAACAAAAAGGACCTCTTGAAGTAGGAGTTTGAGAACTTCACCATCAAAGCAGGTGAAACCATGACTCAACAGTACTTCAGGTATGTTGAGATTATGGGATTATGGATACTCTTGTTAATGTTGGAGTAACTTTGGAGAATATGGATATTGTTAGGAAGTTCACGTCCTCTCTTCCCAGACAATGGACACACTATTGTGTAGTCATTAAGAGGACTGAAAACCTCAAGACCCTTAGTCTCACTACGTTGTATGGCATACTCAGTGGCTACCAGATGGAGATGAATATGCAAAATTCATCTGGTAACTCTAGCATCCAACAGAGTTCAACCCTTTATGTGGTTGAAAGGGACAACAGAGAACCACAGCACCACCTTATCTGCTACCCTGAAACCTCACAAAAGGGGCCTTTTATCACCTTCCCAGAGAAACCAAGGGAAAGCTACATCCCTAGAAGCCCATTCCAGGAGACAAGTTCTTCTTAAGCTTTTGTGTTTTTAGATGAAAGTATAGGCAACTTTCTCTTCACTCTTGAAGACCTGGACTGTATCCATCCAGATGATCTGGAGTATATGGAAATAGTCCAGCAGATAGCTCTTCTCACTCACAGGGCCAAGAAGTTCTATAAGAGGACAGGAAGGAAGTTTCCTAGAAATATGTCCAGTGGAAAGTTTGGCCTGGACAAAGGCAAGGAGAATTATTACAATTGTAACCAAATGGGACACTTTGCCAGAGAGTGCAAGGCACCTAAGTCAAATGGTGGCCAAGCACAAGCCAAGCCAAACTACACTGAAGGAGCACACCAGAATGAGAAGGCCAAGCAACATGCTGTAGTTGTAAAGAAGGAGGCTTTGACTGGAGCTTTCAGGTGGAGGATGCTACTCCAAACCAAGCACTTATGGCAGACCATGATGAAGCCAAGGTATTGGAACACCTCTATACTCCTGAATGTATTGCTAAAGTCAATAAGTATAGGACCTATAACATAGAGATGAGATCAGATCTTGAGTCCTTAAATATCATAAAAGCTGTTTTCAAAAGAGCTGAAAATGATTATAAACTGAAAATAGAAGATCTATAGAAAACCATTTCAACTCTAAATCATGAACACACCAACTTCAGGACTCAGATCAAAGATCTCATCACTAAGTTAACTGAATGCCAGGCTGAGCTTGTGATCCGCAAAGCCCGGGCAGAAAAACTTGTGCTTGAAGAAGAGACCTTCATGAACATGATATCCTCATCCCTACATGTGCAAGTTTGTTATCAAAATAAGCAGGGACTGGGATCTACTGAAATAACTCCTCCACACACTCTTTTATCTGTAAGATCTCCAAGGTGTGGAACTTGTGAAGATGAGCTTCCCCTCATAGACCCCATTGATGAAGAGGATAAGAAGGAGATTGTGAAGGGTGTGTCTGAGAAGAGTGAAGAGGACCATCCTAAGAAGGGACACTATTCTCCTGAGGAGAGAGATGAAGAAGCTGGGATGACCGAGTCACAAAGAAAGAACTTGATCAGGAGAGCCAAGATAAAGGCAAAGAAGGCTCAAGAAATCAAGGCCACTTTAAATCTAAGCAGAAAGAAGTGTTTATCTCTCCAGGGTTTGAAGTGGTTAAAGCTAAAGAGCCAACCATGAACTCTAGTACCAGGAGTTCTAGTTCAGGTTCAAATCATCTCAGCAAGGAGAAGAAGACTGATTAGCTTTATACCACTGCTACATAGCCTGAACCATCCAGCTCCAAGAGCAAGCCTCTCCCTAAGAAGCTTGTTGCATCATATGTGAAGGTGAAGATGGAGAATGAAAGTGATCAAGTTTAGTCTTCCTCTCAGAAGAAGACTCTCAGAAGGAAGCAAATGGATTGTATCATATGTGGTAGTAGTTCTCACTTGGCTAAGGATTGTATTTACAATCCTAAAAGTACCATCCACATGATCAAAGAGAAAACTTCTGAGAAGAAGAAGGAAAAGCAAGCTTCGAAAGGAAAATCTATTTCCTTCAAAAGCTCCAAGTTGAAGAAGAAGACAAGTGAAAACTTGCCTACGGAAGAAATTTTGGTCTCGGAAGAAAGGAATGCTTTCGAAGTACTAAAGTATGCTGCAGTGAGAGAAAGATCTTCCGAAGGTCCAGTCTCTAAAACTTCAGAAGCTGTTAAAACTTCCGAGGTGTTGAAGGTCAAGTCCAATCTTCCAAAGATGGTTTGGAAGATGAAGAAAGACCTGGTGACTGAAAGTTCTTCATCAACAGCAACTAATGATCTTCAAAGCTTGAATATAGGATCTGTTACTGTTATATTGTCTTCAAATCATTTTGAAAAGCCCAAGCCAATAAGGCTTGGGTTTCCAAGTGTAACTAACCACTTTTTTTATGCAGGAATAGCTAAAGACCAAAGGAAATGTGTGGATCATTGATAGTGGCTGTTCCAGGCACATGACTGGCAATGGTTCTTTGCTTCACAATTTTGACAAAATTGATGGAGGACCAGTAGCTTTTGGAGGAGATGCTGGTGGTTATATCACTAGGAGGGGCATGGTCATAAATGGTAAGCTCACCATTTAGAAGGTAAATTTTGTTAAGGAGCTTGGATACAATCTACTGAGTATATCCTAATTTTGTGATCAGAGATACAACATGCTCTTTACTAAGCATGAGTGCATTGTTCTCAAGCCTGGGGTGATCATTCCTCAAGAGCATATCCTGCTCAGAGCCTTCGGGAAAGGAAACATGTACAAGATGGACTTGCAGGAAACATCTCCCTCAGGAGAAGTTTCTTTCTTTCTATCCAAAACAAATAATGATGAGTCTTTCCTCTGGCATAAATGGATGTGCCATGTAAAATTTAAAAACATGAATAAATTAATTAAGAATGATTTGGTAACTAGAATGCCAAAGAAAGAGTTTACAAGTCATGATCATTGTGTTGCATGCTTGAAAGGGAAGCAACATAAAATGTCTCACAAGCCAAAGGAAAGGAACTCTATCACTACTCCCCTACACTTATTACACATGGATCTCTTTGGACCTACCAGTGTAAGGAGTCTAGGAAGGACCTCATACTATTTAGTGATCACAGATAATTTCACAAGATTCACTTGGGTGTTTTTGCTTAGAACTAAGGATGCGACTCCTGAGATTTTGAAGAATTTCATTTTGAAGATTGAGAATCAATCTGATCACAAGATCAAGACCATAAGATGTGATCAAGAAAGAGAATTTAAGAACCAAATCCTTGATGAATTTTGTGTTGAAAAGGGTATTACAAGATAGTATAGTGCTCTCAAGACTCCTCAGCAAAACGGTGTTGCTGAGAGGAGAAATAGGATACATATTGAGGCTGCAAGAATCATGTTGTCTGACTCTAAACTGCCCATCACCTTCTGGGCAGAGGCTGTTAACACAACCTGCTATGTGCAGAATAGAGTTTTAGTAGTTAAGACTCATGGTAAAACTCCATATGAGCTATGGCACAAAAGGAGACCATTCATTGGTTTCCTCAGGTCATTTGGATATCCATGCACTATCTTGAATACCAAAGATCAGGTAACCAAGCTTGCTGAGAAATCAAATGATGCATATTTTATTGGATACTCTTCTCAAGCTAAGGCTTATAGAGTATACAATCTCAGAATTAGAGTAGTTGAGGAGTCAGCCAATGTGACCTTCAGTGAGCACACTCCCAGTGTGAAAGGTTCTGGTCAGGATTGGCTATTTGATCTTGATTTAGTTACTAACTGTTTTAACAAATCTTGTGAGGATGCTTCAGGATCTACAGGTAGCATATCAATAGAAGATCCTGACCCAAGATTTGAGCTGAGAAGACCAAGCAGGAATACTACTTCAACTCCAGTGGTGACTAACCCTGCAAATGAAGATCCTATCAATATAAACATGACAAAGTTAGCTGATACATCTGAGATGCCTTCAAATTCTAGCTCAGAGGCTCAAAACTTAGGTGAATAAGCTTCAAATGTAGGATGAAATGGAGGTGGTGACAGTGATCAAGAATTTCTTGATGCTGATAACCACTCCATAGAAGACAATATCAATGATGTGACATACTTATTAGATCAAGTCTCACTTGATAAGTGTGCTGATGTGATGGGTGAGACTCCATTGCCAGATCTAAATTTCTCTAATTTGGATATGTCTAATCAACTTGCTGTGATCCCTCAACTAAGGATCCACAAGTCATACCCCACCACAAACATCATTGGAAATATTAATACAGGGGTGAGAACAAGAGGGCAAACCCATGACAAAAATGTTTGTCTACACTCTTGCTTCTTGTCTCAAGTAGAGCCAAAGAAAGTTGATTAGGCTTTGAAAAATGGAAGTTGGGATGAAGCAATGCAAGAGGAACTGATTCAATTCGAAAGACAGAAGGTTCGGAACCTATGTCCTCTTCCTTATAGGAAGACTACCATAGGAACCAAATGGGTTTTTTGGAACAAGAAATATGATAGAGGACTTGTCATCAAGAATAAGGCAAGACTAGTTGTTCAAGGGTACACACAAGAAGCGATAATTGATTACACAGATGTCTTTGCTCCTATGGCAAGACTTGAAGCTGTAAGAATATTCCTGGCTTTTGCTGCATCCAAAGATTTCAGGGTCTACCAACTTGATGTCAAGTATGGTTTTCTATATGGGGTGATTGATAAAGAGGTGTATGTCAAACAACCACCTGGCTTTGCAGACCCAAATCATCCTGATTATGTCTGCAAGCTTGTAAAGCTCTTTATGGGCTGCACCAAGCTCCAAGAAAGTGGTATGAGATACTATCTCAGTATCTCTGTCAACATGGTTACAAGAGGGGTACTGATAGGTTCAAAATGGATCGATATGTGATGATATCATAATGCAATGATCAATTCAAACACTAAGTAATCAAACACAAGCAATTACTTCAAAAATTCATAGATTTCATTGATAGCAAATGCTTAGGATACAAAGTGTAAGAGTGAGTTACAGTTGTTCAGTCTGTTCTTACTATTTCATTTCTATGGTTTTTGGTTAGTTACCCTACACAATACAAAAACTATCCTATTTATACTATCAAAGAAAAACAAGGAACATATATTTACAAAATAAGTACTTATACTATGACAAAACGCAAAAGACAAATGTTAATCTTTTAAAAGCTCTCATAATACTTCCCCTAAGATTGACATTGTCTTCAGTCCAACATGAAATCTTCTGGCTCATATTTGATCTTGAACACGGGCTTCTCGTTGTAGAGTTCCAACTCTTGCAAAGGCTTCTTGATCGCAGACTTGAACTTCTTTCAAAGATTCTATGATCTGCTTAACGTTCAAGTTCTCAGAAAGGACTTTAGCATATTTTGTTGAGCTTTCACCTTCATCTAACACATGAATAGGTGAATCAACAATAGGTTTGATAACCTCGATTGAAGACTCCTCGGCAATCACATTCTTGTGGTACAGTCTCAATCACATCAAAATTATGAAAAACAAATTCCGTTTGTTGTTTTTCAATTATTTCATCAATATCTTCATTCACATTATTTGAATCATCACCATCATTAACATCTTCATTGACTATACCTATATATCACATGGATTAATAGCTAACGATCAAATGTTGAGTGAAAGAATTTATCGGGTGACAGAATAAGTGAATCAGAGTGTTTGAGATTGTGAATGAGTGAATGAAAAATCACAAGTGTTGAATATATATATGTGTAAAAATTCTTAGGCGCATGAGCACTGTGAAGGCGCATGAGGCTAATTTTCACACTAAATCTTCAGACGCATGAGCATTTTCCAGGCGCTTGAGCACTGCTCTGGAGCTTGGGCACTGTTTAGGCGCATGAGTCTTGTTGAAAAGCCTAAAACTTAGAGTAAACATCACCTTCAAACGTCTAACCACATTGGAAAGTCTGAAACTATTCAGGCGCATGAGCATATGCTGATACGCCCAACACTTAACCATTTTCGGCAACATGACAACTATTTAGGCGCATGTACTTGAACAAAATGCTCAACACTTGTACAAATTCTTGAAATTCATCATACTCCTGATTTAGACTTCTGAGCACTATTCAGGCGCATGAGAAACCTTCCATGAGTCTAACACTTGGAAAATTTCACAATATCTATCTGAACATTATTTATGCACGTTAGCACTGTTCATGCATATTGTCTAAACACTTAGTCAAATTTTTGACTATCACCCAAAATATACATTAATTACCCTCAATTTTAACAATATCAATTGTTTTGTTTAAAATCACCACGAATCATTTGAAACTCAAATTTTCATTATTAAACATGAATTTTCAATTCAAACACCACCAAGCACATTTTGAAAAACAATTTGAATCAATGTTTTATTTTTTCAAACATTTTCTCGTCAATTTAGTCTTTATATTAAAACTTTTACAACACAAATAGTCTTGTTTTGTTTGCAAGAATCTTTTCCACTTATTTTGAATACTTTTTAGGTTCATTTTTACATCATATCAAACACACACATGCTTGAATTTTAGCTTCATCCTTTCCATCCAAAGTACTTGACTTTTTTATTTCTTTTTTATATTTTGACACTTTTCATTGATTTTCTCTTTTACATTTTTACTCCTCTTAAACTTTTAAGTTCACAAACTTAGAAGTTTCTTTTATTTTGCAAGTAGAGCAAACTAATCATTATCAACATGCCTGCACACAGAAAGTCATGCAAAAATCAAAATTAAAGTAGAAGAAAAATCTACTATACACAATTGAATCACATGCCTGCAGTGAGATCATATCAGTTAAGATCAACATATTAAAATAAAATAAAATGATGGATAGTCATTGACAGTGATTAAATCCTGATCAAGTGTGTTCCTGGTCAGCTTTCCCGCAGCAGAGGAGACATGAGATCTAAGGACAGGAAATGAGTGCTTTTGGCAAGATAATCAGCACACTTTTTCAATTCTTGGATTGATTAAGGTACAATTAGATATGACACTATGTAAGTCACACTTAGACTTATAGAGCTCAACTCTCGTCAACATATGCAAGAAATCACTTTTTTCAACTTATTAACCTGACATATACTTATAACCAGATCTCATGTTTAGCTTGTGCACATTGGCGTCTTTTGCATCAAGTGAGAATATCCAAGTCTGTAATGACTTACAACAATGGAAATCTCATCACTTTAGGTCTATGATGACTCATAACAGAGAAGTGAATAGATGCTTTAAATATTAGAGCTCATGGTTATTCATATCGCTACCAGGTGTGAGTTTGTGACTTTACAAGCAATCAATTTGAGAAATCAACACTACTCACTGGTAATAAAATGGACAAACACGAATGCATGATTGATTTAGTTTAATCACAAGAATTTACTTTTTTAGTATAATTGCATGAGCTTACCTGCACATCATATCTGATCACGTCAGACTTTAGTAGCGAGCGAAGTATGCAACTGATCAGAAATAATGTATCTATCATTTCTCATAAATTGCAAAGACAGATTCAGACCTAAATAATTAACTAACAAATAAACTCTATTTTTGTGGGTTTTTGTTTTATAATTATCTCTTTTGATTTTTCAATTTTCTATTTTGTATTTTCTTTTTCATTTTATATTGAACATGCACACACAATATATACAATCAGGCAGTTAACTTTGACAGTTTTCTCTATAAATCTTCTTATTCAGCAAAGGGAAGGTTCTTTTCACTTTTATGATCTAGACAACTCAATTACTCAAAACTAGTTTTAAACATGGTTAATAAGTCCAATTGACTCAACCAAATACTCAAAACGACCTGGTAAAAAGGCTTTTGTAAATAGGTTAGTCAACTGTTTTTCAATTGTAATTTGAATCAAAATGATTAAACCTTTTTCAGAGTTATCTCTGAGAAAATGATATCAAATTTTGATATGCTTTGTTTTTGAGTGCTGAGCAGGATTAGCTGTAATAAACATAACAGCAGTGTTATCAATGTAAATAGGAGTTTTAAGAAATTTGAACCTGTAATCAAGCAGTTGGTTTTGTAACCAAAGGATTTGAGAACATCCTGCTGAAGCAGCTATGTACTCAGCTTCTGCAGTTGAAATAGAGATATTTGTTTGTTTCTTACATTGCCACAAGACTAATCTAAGACCTAAAAACGAACAACCACCTGTCGTAGATTTTTGATCTTGGCAACATCCTCCATAATCACTATCTTTATATCCATGTAACTCGAAGTTTCCTTCATAAAGATACCACAGCCCTAAAGCCGGGTTTCCTTTGAGATACCTGAATATTCGTTTAACAGTGATTAGGTGAGATTCCTTCAGGTCAAATAAGTACCTGGAACACACACAAACAACATACATTATATCAGGTCTAGATGCAGTAAGATACATCAAAGATCCAATCATAGATCTGTATAGAGTTTGGTCAACTGATTTTCCTTACGGATCAGCTTCAATCTTAGAATTTACGTCAGCTGGAGTTCTGATGGATTGACAATCTTGTAGTTTAAATTTTTTCAAGGGTTTTTCAACGAATGTCTCATGATTAATAATAACTCCATCTGTAGACTGCTTCACTTGAAGACCAAGGAAAAAGTTAATTTCTCCCATAGAACTCATTTAGAAATGAGACTTCATGATTTCTTCAAATTCGTTACACAGTTTTGGACTTATAGAACCGAATATGATATCATCAACATACACTTGAACACATAAGAGGTCATCAGCATCTTTCTTTATAAACAAAGTAGGATCAATTTTCCCTCGCGTGTATACTGTGAATCCAAGGATCAAAACAGGAATTATCAATTTTATTTAGCAAATAAAGATCGCAGAATTATCAATACTTGTTGTTTAATTAATTTTTTTTGAAATCGATGAAGAACAAATGAAACAAATTGAAAAAAGAATAAACTAATGCTACAAAAAGATTGTTTCAATTGATTTTCATTGACAATGAATCGATTACAATGATATTGATGCTTGGAAGATATGATAATCTCCTATGATGTTCTTGGTGTTCTTGTGATTGCTATGTTGCTATGCTGATCGATTGATCTATTGATATCGTTTCTATGAATACATGATTCTCTATTTTTGTATGGATATCTCTCAATCTCTTCCTAAATGAGTGCACCCATGCCTTATATTTATAGGCAGAGGGATTCACTTTAAAATTACAAAGATATTCTGATATGATGTGGAATATTTGCTTCTGACAGATTGACTTGTTGACTTTGTGTTGAGTACTTGATGATATGAGATCATACAATTATTCTGTTCTTTCGTAGGAGTTGAACTTCCGTAGGAGTTGGTTCTTTGTTCTTGAACATCATCCTCAAGAGCAAACTTCCTTCTTTCGCAGCAGCATCAACTTGATCTCTGAACTTGTTCTTCAGTAGATGTTCTTGTGCTTCCGCAAGAGTTCCACTGATGCACATTGACTTGTTCATTTATAATCCATAGTACATCTACGGAAGAACAAACTTGTTCATCCACAGATAGTTCTTGCACTTGGTCAATTTTCCAAATTGACCAAGTATGATGTTTCCTGTAATTACATAAAATCAGCAAGAATAATATGTGGGTTAACATATATATCTTGCATTACATAGTGATAATGAATTATAGGTGTTCATTACAAGAGATTACAAATCATCTAAACCTATACAAAAGATCTAGACCTAACAATACTCCCCGTTAGGTTTAGATTCTTGTAATTATCTATTCAAATCTTTCAATTCTTGAACTCTGGCCAAAATCTTTGTGTTGAAATATCTAATAGCATCCTTTTGGTCTTGGTATGTATACTTGATCTTCATTTTTCCCATTTTCTTCAATGTTTTAAAATTGAGCCCAAAAATATCTTCTTCTTTGATCAGTGTTGCCACTACACTATTTTAAGACACCACTTCTAACTCATCTTGCTCTGACATTCTAAGCTCAGTAATTAATAGGATTTCAGATCCTATGACCTGACCTACTTCAAATCTTCTTCTCTTATGTGCTTTGGCATACAGCTTGTCAATGACTTGAATGATGTGCACATATAAGCATATGTCACTTTTAGCATCTTTATCATTCAACTTTGGGAAATACATATCATGCAGATAAGATGTGTAACTTGGATGTAGCAGTTTAATCTCCAATGGATCAAATAATCTTATGCTTGGTGCTTACTTGTGAGGATCATTCCTTCGTAGCACCAGTTCTTATGTTCTTTCTACATATCCTTATTCAGTGATAGGATATGAGAACTGATTTCCTTCAATTGTTTTGATTGATGCACCATCCTTCTCTGCATATCCAATTCTTCTCAGAAATTCATCATCAACAAGTTTTGAAGAACTGGAATAAGATATTTTTTGAATTTGTTTTCTTCTTTTATGATCTGCATCCTCTCTTTTGGCTTCTTTCAGCATATCTCCCATAAACTTGTTTCTCAGTTTTGCAATTAGAACAGAAAAATCTCCCCTTGGACTGATTGGGTAGTTGGTGATTGGGATGTTTTGTAAAGTAGAAAGGTCTGCATCTGGGAGTGTAAGAAGTGTCTTCATCCATGGAAAATATTTAACCATCCCAGATGCCCTTTTAATTGTAGCACAATCCAACTCTTGATCAAACTTCCAAGCTATAATCTTATTGTCTGCTGCTGATCTTGGTGTAGTCATCTGATCAAACTGTTGAATCATAGTTGTTTTCTATTCTGTTATTTCCCTCACAACTATTCCCAAGGGCCAGATTTTGTTGGGGATTAGATCCCTTGGGTCACTGATCAGTTTCTCTTTGCTTCTGGACATATCTTTGCTTTTAACTACTATTGGCTCAGTAGGAGATTGTTTTGATTGTTTGTAAGCCAGATTGGGTGCTCCAGTTCTGAATCTTACTCCAGTTTCTATTTCAACCTTCATTACATAATCCATCATTGATCTTAGCTCACTCACTGTTCGTCCCCTCAGTTCACCTGACCTATAATTATGACTTTTCAGCCAGCAAATCATATTGTCCTTGGTAAGCTGTTTGGTTTCACAGTGACCCAAATCATTCTTTATCTTCTTAATTGCTTTGTACTTTGTGAAGGTTTCATAGTTGCATACTGGAAGCATTAATCTGGCAACATCAAACTCCTTCAGTACTTGTATCATCTCATCCATGTTCATCTTTTCTACCATGTCATATGGAAAGCCATTATTGATTAAGTCCATGAACATAGATGATTGGGCTCATTCCTCAAAGATGTCATCAGTAGATAACAAGTCACCTTCCCTTTCTTCTTCATTAGACTTTTGAGTCTCATCTTTTGTTAAATCTATAAACTTAGCATCACTTTCTTCTTCAATGTCTTTAATGGATTTGAGAGTTGAAAGATCAACTGATTGAGTATGCTTAGGAGACATGTATTTTGATTTCTTTGGGGTATACTTAATTACCATAGCTTCATCTTCAATTCTTCCCAAATACTTTCTTTTCCTATTGTATTCAAGTGTTGGTTCTTTTGCTTTCAACAAGGGAATGTCAGCAGTTTCTTTGATTTGTTCTTTATGCACACTTACTTCCTTTTTAGTCACCTTCTTCTTTAAGACTTCTATCTCTTCATCTTTAGCTTTTAGCAGATCTAACTGCTCAGAGATAGTTTTTATTGTATTGTTGAGCTCAGTCAAGACTTTCTCTTTCTCTTGTATTTCTTTCGCAGCAGTCTCACAGGACTCAGTCACAAGCTAATCCATAGTATCAATTACTACATTGTTGGTTTCAATCTCTTCACTTAGCTTCTTGATTGTTACTTCTAGAGATGCAATAATTTCATCTTTCTCTTTCATATCCCTTTTGAGTTTTCTCAATTTCTCTAGTTTTTGATTGCTTTTGATGATGAGATTGTTGTATTTAACAACAAGAAAAATTTTTCTCACATTTATCTCCTCCTCTCTTAAATCATTTTCATCATAAGCAGTGATGTCAACAAAATGACTATCACTCTCATCTAGTTGTTCAACCTCTTGTTCGTTCTCCCCCTTAACTTCTAGACATATTTCTTTTGTGGCACCATCCATAACTTCATCAAGCTCATTATTATCAATATTCACCTTTTCAGTGAGAGTTGGGCTTTCAGTAGGTGTGGTTGGTTCAGACGATGGGGGTGAGGAAGTTGGTTGTGTTGTTGGATGAGAAAGTGTTTGATTGAGAATGGGTGAGATAGGTTATATGGCAGTAGTGTTTAATGATGATTGAGATTAGGAAGCTAAGAAAGGTTAGGTATGCTTACTGGATGGTGAGTTCAGTTGAGCTGGTGGGGTTTCTGGTAAGTCTATTACAGGTGTTGGTAGAAGAGACTGTGGTTGTTGTTGTGGTGATGGGTGCGATGGTGATTGTTGAATGTCATCAAATGTGAATACTTCTGTTTCAGCAGTATTCTGAGATCTTTGGGAATGGAAAGGAGATAAGGGTTATTGTTGTGGTGGTTTAGGGGATTCAGCTGGAGGTGATAGAGGATGGGGTTCTTGTTGTGGTGGTTCAGGTGATTCAGCTGGTGGTGTTTGTTGTTGTTGTTGATCAAGGTATACTAGTTCTTGGGGAAAGTCTGCATTCTCATCAATGACATGAACAAACATCTCCATTTCTCCTCCTTGATATTGCCCACTTATCTTGTTTAGTACAGATCTTTGAAGATGAGCTTGAACAAAGAATCCACCTTCTCTTTCAATGTTGGGCATTGACTCATTTATGATCAGCTGAATAAACCTGGGAAACATGTACATCTTGTTTTCCTTCTGCACCCTTATGTGGTCACACAGGCATCCAAGAATGTATTTAGAATAATTTTATTTCCTCCATTCAAATATACCAATGATTCCATAAGAAATGTGCCTTGAAAACCTATCCAAACCAGACTTTCTATTGGACATACACTTTAAGTATGTATGACACAGGATTCTATAG
Organism: Flaveria sonorensis; assembly: GCA_025506505.1. Lineage (NCBI taxonomy): Eukaryota > Viridiplantae > Streptophyta > Magnoliopsida > Asterales > Asteraceae > Flaveria > Flaveria sonorensis. Next base: position 61,622,904 of record CM046433.1, on the reverse strand, counting down.
GGCTTGCACAACCTCCCTTTTTTGATTTTGCCATTTCGGTAATCTCCATCATAACCCATTAAATGAAAAGTTCTTTGGATTTACTCATCGTCGAACACATCTGGATGACCCTCCTTATAGTTCGTTCATCCACCTCAACTCTTCATTTCTTATTGTTGCGTAAATCACCCTTTCATCATTCTCCTCTTCAATCCTGGCTATATGCCAAAAATCTATCATATGCAATTGATAGATGACTGGGTCCACAGATAATGCATAGAAAATCCTTGATCTTTTCAGATAGTTAATAATTTCCCTGCATCCCTTTGTTGCCCGATCGTTTGGATTCAGAAAGGCACAAACGTTATGATCTTTTGCAAATCTGTTGGCCATATTGATGATGTTGTTTGAGTGGTGATTTAGGTGTGGATTGTTATTTGGAATGAAAAATTTGAATGTTTGTGGATAAAGGGTTTCATGATATCAGCGTTTTCTAGGTCTGAAAAAGGGTTTCTGAAAAAGTGAATACAAATCACAACGGTCAGGTTATCATTTACACTTGCTTAGAAAATTTAAATCCTTTTATGTAATGATGTGTGACCCTTAACCCTCATTACCCTTCTGTGGTTATCCACAAGTTAAGTCTTCTGCTGAACATCTACAGACGGCAAAACTTTTCTTTTTATCCGAAACAGGTTGTCTTCCATTGAACATCTATGGAAGGCAAAACTTGTTTTTGCTGTTTTATCCTTAAATTAATTCTTCCGCAGAACATCTACGGAAGGCAAAATTTGTTATGTTTTTGATGTATGATCTTAACATCATGTTGTTTGATCATTTGTTTGCTGTTGGACCTTGTTGACTCTGCTTCATGGCAAATGTTCAAAATTGATTTAGTTAAAACTTCAGATATCTTGCAGTCAAGTTAGTGCTCAAGTTCCAATTTTCTTCATGTAAAAATATTAAACTCAGTTTTCATGCTGATGACTACTCCCTCTAAATTTGTGATTAATCATAAAATTATGCATTTATCAGAAATTTATAAAGAGAATAGCATAAAAATCAATTATCTGTCAATCTTATAAGCAAATAAAAGAATAAATAAAAGAACAAAAACAAAATCTTTTTGTATTTTTGTTTACAGACAGAAACTAAATTATATTTACAAGCATTTACATCATATAATGGGGTCATACTATGACTCTAAGCAACTTCCTGAAACAGTTTTGCTTGATGATAGTAGACAGAGATCTAGTGTTGATGTAACACCCCTAATTTTATTAAAAAAGAAGAGAAAATAAAGGAATAAAGAAAGAAATAAGGAATAACACAAGTTGAAGGACTAAAGTTGTGCAAGATGCAAACTATAAAATAATTGTGTTTAAAAGAAGGGCATGGCCGCCCACTACAATGCGACACCCACTTTCCTGTTCTCGGTTTAGGAAGAAGAAAGAAGAAGAATTCACGGTTTTAGAGAGAGAAGAAGCTGAAATCTACAAAAAGGTGAGTTTTCTTGGGTTAATGTTTGGTTTCAACCGAATTTTCAGCTTCTAGGCCGAGATTTGTGGTGCTAAGTGCCTGTTTTTGTTGGTTTTAGGAGCTGAATTTGCAGGTAGAGGTGTGTTGCTTGAAGGCTGCAACAGGTGAGTTCTTGAACCCCTCTTTTTACTGGTTTTTAAGTGTTTGGGGCTATTATGCATACCGAGCAAAATATTTTTAAAGTACCCATGGGTTTTCAGCATGTTGTTCGACCGTTGTTCTATGGTTGTATGTTTAGACGCTGTTTTCAGGTTATGTTTGATGTTTAACATGTTTTAGTGTTTGTAGCGTGGTAGATTTATGTTAAGATATGCTACCGATGTTTTGGGGTAGTTTGCAGAATTTTTTACATTTTAGAATTGTTGGTCATGCGCCCAGAATGTCCCCATGTGCTTGAATTGTTGTCATGCGCCCAAGTGACCTCATGCGCCTAAGTGTTCATACGCCCAGATAGTGGTCATGCACCTAGATTTGTCCCCACACGCCTAGATTTAGTGGTCATACAGTTGTCCATGACCCCAGAAGAATGCCCATGCGCCTAAGTGTTGGCCATGCGCCCCAGCAGTGCCCATGCGCCTAGAATGCCCATGTGCCTAAGTGTTAGCCATGCACCCCAGCAGTGTCCATACGCCTAGAATGCCCATGCACCTAAGTGTTGGCCATGCGTCCCAGCAGTACCCATGCGCGTTGAGATGCCCATGCGCCTAAGTGTTGTCCATGCGTCCCAGCAGTGCCCATGCGCCTACGCAGGACTCATGCGCCTGCATAGTGGTAATGCGCCTAGGCTGTTTTCCTTAGAATTCTTATGCTCATGCGCCTGAGATGACCAACTGTTCTTGATTTTGGAGTTAGGGATTTCTGAGGATTTTATGAGGTAGATGGTTGCGCTAAGTTCTGATGTGATGTGATCGCTTGTGCTTGATGTACTATGCGTGATGTGATGATTATGAGGTGTGTGATGTGTTATCTTTCCATGTTTAATGGTTTTCAAAATGTATGTATTATGTTATGTAATACGTTATGTATGATGTTATGACTTTACGTGGTATGATGTATGAATGTGCTTAAAGTATTATGTAATGAAAGTGAAAGATAACGAATGATGAGATTGGTAGTAACGGATGATGAGATCCTTGTCGCGTACCCCGGTACTGTGTCAGTCTTCGGACACAAGTCGGGGGTCTGTTTACAGGCCCCGGCATAGTATCAGGTTTCGAGCACGAGTCGGGGGTATTGCATGAGACAGGATGATATGAGATGAGGTCTTGTTGCTCACCCCGGTACTATGTCTGTCTTCGAAAACGAGTCGGGGGAAGTATCAGCTTTCGAGCACGAGTCGAGGGTGTTGCACATGAGACGGGATCCTTGTCGCGTACCCCGGTACTATGTCAGTCTTCAGACACGAGTCAGGGATTTGTTTACAAGCCCCGGCACAGTATAAGCTTTCGAGCACGAGTCGGGGGTATTGCATGAGGCAGGTTTAGGATGATAGTAAGTATGTACTTTTTGATGATGAACGATGTTGAAGATAATAATAATTATTATCAATGTGTACGTATGAAGTTTGATCACGAAGAAATGTAAAGGTTATATTTTAATGAAAGTAAAGTATTTTAATTATAAAACTAGAACTCACTCAGTGTCGCTGACTTTTTATATGCATAATAGTTGGCAGGTTTTTTGTTGATACTGAGGAGTTGCAGGCATGGATGCATAAGCTACTGGGGACGTTTTGAGGCTGGCATCCGCATTTTGATAAGATGTTGTATTTTGAAATTCATGTGAATGATGTAATGTAATGACATGTTTTAACTTATAAATGAAAAAGTTTTAAATTCCGCTGCAAAAGTAATGTATGTTTTTAAATATTTTATGCGATGACGGTCCAGTTGTAAGTGTCCCGGGAACGGTGCCTTACATGTTGGTATCAGAGCCAAAGTTTATGAGAATTGGATAAATATTTTTAAAAGAACCTAAACTTAAACTGAGAATGGGACCAAAGGAAAGGGATGCCAGTCCTAGTAGCTACATGCCTGCAGGTAAAGGTTTTACCTAAGCGTTTTATGTAAGTTAATGAAAAGGGGAATTATGTGCCCGTGTTATGTAGTTTATGTGCTTTTGTGTAGATTTAGATACTGATGTAGTCAGGATAGGCAATGCTTAGGGGATAAAGAGTAATGTAAGTGGCTAATCACAACTGGCCACTGTAATTAGGGACTTACTATACTTGACATCAACTGAGCTATTACCTTGAATGACCGTGTTGGTATTTGAATCTTGTAGTGTTTAGATGGCTGGAGGTAGGTCTTCTGAGGCTTCGTGAGGTGGAGATCGGGGTGGACGTGGTGTTAGACCGCGTGTCACGAGGAGCAGGGCTAAGACTGCTGAGACGGCTCCTGAAGAGCTAGAGCTTCGTCACCATGAGGGTGAGGATGAGAGTGCTAATCTGAGAGCCTCATTGAAGGAGGTGGTGATTAAGGAGGTTCATCAGGTCATGCAGACTGACTGTAGTGACCGAAGTTATACATGCTGTGAGGGAGGATGAAAAGAAAGAGAAGAAGGAGAGGAGGAGGACCTTTAGGAGAGGTTCCGGTGAAGAGGAGAAACCAGAGACTGATATAGGTGTCTCCAGTGACGATAAGGAGGAGAAGGAAGCTATGCAGGAAACCGTGAAGGGATGCAGCTATGGGGAATTCCAAAGGTGCAGGCCCCCTACGTTCGATGGGAATGGGAGTGCTGCGGCTGCTCACCGTTGGGTGAGAGAACTAGAGGCGGTGCTGGAGATTAGTGAGTGTAGGGAAGACCAAAAGGTGAGGTTCGCCACTCACTCATTTTTGGACTCGGCCTTCTGCTGGTGGGACCACATTCTCCAAGCTGAGGGTACTAGGGCAATCGGGAAGATGAGGTGGAATGAGCTGAAGAGGTTGGTAATTGAGGAGTTTTGCCCTCATAGGGAGCTTGACAAAGTTGAGAGAGAGTTCCTGCAGTTGGAGGCGGGAACAATGACTCACCAACAATATACAATGAAGTTTAAAGAGATGGCAAGACTAGTGCTAGATCAAGTGATGCCTTTGTCACAAAAGATCAACAGGTACATTCAAGGTCTACCGGAAGATATCCGAAGAAATTTGATGGCTGCCCGGCCAGGTACATTTAGGTCGGTGGTCGATCTAGCGGGGAGGCTGTATGATGAACGAGAGGCAGTGGCGATAGTGGATGTAGAGAAGGAGTGGGACTATGTTAAGAATGGTAATGGAAGGTGGAGTTGTGGCTGGAGGTATGACGATGAGGGTCGATGATTGGAAAATGAGAACAGGGAGAAAGGAAGCATGCAAGAAGTGTGGTAGAGGCCACGAGGGGGAGTGCATGTGGGGATCGAACATATGCTTCCAGTATGGGAAAGAGGGCCATAGGGCGAGGGATTGTCACATGGATAGATGTTACAGATGTGGTGAGACTGGACACATGAGCAGAGACTGCAAGAAGTCAAGGGCTGAGAGCTCCGGGGAAAGGAAGGGGAGCAGAGGATGAAGGTCAGAGCATTCGCTATGACCGGGAGGAGGCTAGAGCGGAGTCTGATGTGATGTCAGGTACGTTTTTAGTAAATTAAATTATGCATCTGTGCTATGACTGTGGTGCTAGTAGTAGTTTCATTCCTGCTGTCTTCTGTGATAAGTTACATGTTAGGAGTAGGAAGGTCGGTGAGCCCTTCGATGTAGAAATTTCTATTGGTAAGTCCACTAGGTTGCCTGATGCCCTAGAGGATTGCGTGATAGAATTGGAAGACCACGTGTTTCGTGCTAGACTGTTCAGAACAAACGTAGGTAGATTGATACGTGCTTTGGGTAGAATTCGCTAGTAGCCTATGAGACAAACACCGAGTGTTGCAAGAAGGTGGTTTGATCAATCGCGCCCGACAAGAGTTTGGTGCCGACCTATGGTGATGGAGTAATGATGAAGGCCTCATCTTGGAGAGGGGATCATCTGATTCAAAAAGCTAGGAAAGCTAATATCGAGGTATATAGGGTCATTCCGAATTCTTGCTCTGGTAGGAGAAGTGGCCTATCGACAGGAGCTACCCAATGAGTTAGGTGGAATTCATCTGACATTCCATGTATCTCATTTAAGAGAGTACTTAGCCGAGGAGGATATGATCGTGCTACTAGAGAATACCGAGATGGACGAACGACTCCACTACGTGGAGCAATTGATGGCCATTACTGATAGAAGGGAGATAAGGGTTGAAGAGAAGGGTGGTTTCACGGGTGCGGGTACAATGGATCCCAAGAAGGGGTCTGAGCCTACGTATAAGATCAAGGAAGAGATGGGACAGCATTACCCGCAACTGTTTGAGAAGTGACAGGTTTCGGGGACGAAACCTATATAAGGGGGTGGACTTGTGATACCCTGAATTTTATTAAAAAATAAGAGAAAATAAAGGTATAAAGAAAGAAATAAGGAATAACACAAGTTGAAGGACTAAAGTTGTGCATATTTCAAACTTTAAAATAATTGTGATTAAAAGAAGGGCATGGCCGCCCACTACACTGCCACACCCACTTTCCTGTTCTCAATTTAGGAAGAAGAAAGAAGAAAAGTTCATGGTTTTAGAAAGAGAAGAAGCTAAAATCTGCAAAAAGATGAGTTTTCTTGGGTTAATGTTCGGTTTCAACCGAATTTTCATCTTCTGGGCCGAGATTTATAGTGCTAAGTGCCTGTTTACATGGGTTTTAGGAGCTGAATTTGCAGGTAGAGGTGTGTTGCTCGAAGGCTGCAATAGGTGAGTTTTTGAACCCCTCTTTTTACTGGTTTTTAAGTGTTTGGGGCTATTATGCATACCGAGCAAAATATTTTTAAAGTACCCGTGGGTTTTCAGCATGTTGTTTGACCATTGTTCTGTGGTTGTATGTTTAGATGCTGTTTTGAGGTTATGTTTGATGTTTAGCATGTTTTAGTGTTTGTAGCATGGTAGATTTATGTTAAGATGTGCTAGACCGATGTTTTGGTGTAGTTTGCAGAATTTGTTACATTTTAGAATTGTTGGTCATGCGCCCAGAATGTCCCCATGTGCTTGAATTGTTGTCATGCGCCCAAGTGACCTCATGCGCCTAAGTATTCATGCGTCCAGATAGTGGTCATGCGCCCAGATTTGTCCCCACACACCTAGATTTGTAGGCCATGTGCCTAAGTGTAGGTCATGCACCCAAACAGTTGTCTATGCGCCCAGAAGAATGCCCATGCGCCCCAGCAGTGCCTATACGCCTAGAATGCCTATGCACCTAAGTGTTGGCCATGCACCCCAGCAGTGTCCATGCGACTAGAATGCCCATGCCTCTAAAAGTTGGCCATGCGCCATAGCAGTGCCCATGCGCCTAGAGATTCCCATGCACCTAAGTGTTAGCCATGCGCCCCAGCAGTGCCCATGCGCCTATGTAGGACTCATGCGCCTGCATTGTGGTAATGCGCCTTGGCTGTTTTCCTTAGAATTTTTATGCTCATGCGCTTGAGATGACCAACTGTTTTTTATTTTGGATTTAGGGATTTCTGAGGATTTTATGAGGTAGATGGTTGTGCTAAGTTCTGATGTGATATGATGGCTTGTGCTTGATGTGCTATGCATGATGTGATGATTATGAAGTGTATGATGTGTTATCTTTCCATATTTAACGATTTTCAAAATGTATGTATTATGTTATGTAATACGTTATGTATGATGTTATGACTTTACGTGGTATGATGCATGAATGTGCGTAAAGTATTATGTAATGAAAGTGAAAGATAACGAATGATGAGATCCTTGTCGCGTACCCCGGTACTGTGTCAGTCTTTGGACACGAGTCGGGGATTTGTTTACTGGCCCCGACACAGTATCATCTTTCGAGCACAAGTCGGGGGTATTGCATGAGACATGATGGTATGAGATGAGGTCTTGTTGCTCGCCCCGGTACTGTGTCAGTCTTCGGACACGAGTCGGGGGTTTGTTTACAGGCCCTGACACATTATCTACATTCGAGCACGAGTCAGGGGTGTTGCACACGAGATGGGATCCTTGTCGCATACCCCGGTACTGTGTCAGTCTTCGGACACGAGTCAGGGATTTGTTTACAGGCCCCGGCACAGTATAAGCTTTCGGGCACGAGTTGGGGGAATTGCATGAGGCAGGATTCGGATGATAGTAAGTATGTATTGTTTGATGATGAACGATGATGAAGATAATAATAATTATTATCAATGTGTACGTATGAAGTTTGATCACGAACAAATGTAAAGGTTATATTTTAACGAAAGTAAAGTATTTTATTTATAAAACTAAAACTCACTCAGCGTCGTGACTTTTTGTATGCATAATAGTTGGCAGGTATTTTGTTGATGCTGAGGAGTTGCAGGCATGGATGCATAACCTACTGGGGACGTTTTGAGGCTGGCATCCGCATTTTGATATGATGTTGTATTTTGAAATTCATGTGAATGATGTAATGTAATGACATGTTTTAACTTATAAATGAAAAAGTTTTAAAGTCCGCTACAAAAGTAATGTATGTTCTTAAATATTTTATGCGATGACGGTCCAGCTGTAGGTGTCCCTGGAACGGGGCCTTACAGTTGATTGCAAGTATTATGATCCACATAAATTCAAACAAAAGTATAGTTTCAACTTGTCATGCTGTTTATCATGTTTTGGTATTGATTAAAGATAGATAAATATGGACTCCACATTCACTTCACATTAGACTTTGTCCTCCGTTTATGAGTCAATTTATCACTTTTTCACACTTAAAACTATGTTCCTTAAGTTATAAGCTCTATCTTAAGATTTTTTGAAATCTTATTAATGGTGATATGATATTGAAGCTCATTGAGATAATATACAATTGATCACATTGGATTCTTTTAGAGTGTTCCTTTTTGGAACTGTTTGATAATCAGCATCAGGACAACAGGTGTTTACTTACGTAAAACAGAGGTGCCTGTGAACCCAAGTCATTGTTTACACAAAACAAAGGGTTCATGATGTGCAAAGATAAAGGTTATAAAGTGTCACAACATAGTGTGCTTAGGTGAGTAAATTGATCACAGCAGGATAAGACTTACTTGCTTGTTCCTCAAAATGAAATTGTCCACAATTAGTCACATTGGCATTATGTTATGCATGAACTTGTATATTTTCCACTTAAGCTAAACCTACTCACATATCAAATCACATCTGATCAGTCTTTATTGTGTGATGAAATTCAGGAAAGTAAACAAAGGTATAGTATACTATCATTTCCCATAATATGAACTGCTTTTTCAAGAAAAACATATTAATAAGACAGTACTTTTGGATTTTTATATGTTTTATAGATGTTTTTGGCTTTTTCATATAATGAATTTGACAGACAGAACATGCTTTTCTTTATGATGAAGACTAATCTAAGTTGATCATGCCTAAAGACTCAATAAAGAAATTAAATCTAACTGAATCAAAGGCTTTAGTGAATAAATCAGCAAACTAATTTGTTGTATCCACTTTGATCAAATTGATTTAACCTTTTTCTGAGCAGTCTCTTAAAAAATGTTATCTGATTTCAATATGTCTTGTTTTACTATGTTGCACTGGATTAGAAGTCATGAACATAGCAGCTGAGTTATCTATGTGAATTGGTGTTTGAAGAAAATTGTAACCATAATAAAGTAGTTGGTTTTGCAACCATAAAACTTGAGAGCAACTAGCTGAAACAGCTATGTACTCAGCCTCAGCAGTGGATACTTGAGAGCAACCACCGGTTGTTGATTTTCTTTTGTTGTTGCAGCCTCCGAAGTCACTATCAGAATATGAGTAGAGGTTGAAATCTCCTTCTTTAGGATACCAAAGCCTAAGAGCTGGCTTCCCTTTGAGGTATCTGAAAATCCTCTTCATTGCATTCATATGTGACTTCTTGGGGTTTGATTGGTACCTAGCACACACACACACAGCAAACATTATGTCAGGTCTACTGGCAGTTAAGTATATTAATGATCCTATCATAGATCTATATAATCTTTGATCAACTGACTTACCTTTAGGATCAGGTACAATCTTATCTATTGTTGATGCTGGTGTTTTTCATGAAGAAAAATCAGCAAGGTTGTACTTCTTCATGTTTTGATTCACAAACTTTTCCTGATTGATAAAAATGCCATCTGATTTCTGATGAACTTGTAAACCAAGGAAGAATGTTAATTCTCCTATGGAACTCATTTGGAACTCAGATTTCATAAAAGATTCAAAGTCATCACACAATCTCTTGTTTGTTGATCCAAATATGATATCATCCACATAGATTTGGACAACCAAGAGGTCTTGATGTTCATGTTTGAGGAAGGGAGTTTGATGAATTGTTCCCCTTTTGTAACCATGCTTGAGCAAGAAAGATGACAATGTTTCATACCATTTTCTTGGTGCCTGATGAAGACCATACAAAGCTTTGTCAAGCTTGTATACCCTGAGTGGGGAATCAGGATCTTCAAAGCCTGGAGGTTGGGTAACATAGACTTCTTCATCAATTTTACCATATAAGAAGGCACATTTTACATCCATTTGGTAAACTGTGAACTGCTTATGTGAAGCATAGGCTAGAAAGACTCTAATAGCTTCAATCCTGGCAACTGGGGCAAAGACTTCATCATAGTCTATCCCTTCTTCTTGAGTATATCCTTATACTATCAGCCTTGCTTTGCTTCTGATGATGATACCTCTGTCATCTAGTTTGTTCTTGAAAAGCCACCTTGTACCACTAGGATATTCGCCTTCGGGAAGATCAAATATTTTCCAAACTTTCTGCTTTCTAAATTGTTGAAGTTCTTCTTGCATTGCTTCAATCCAACTGTTGTCTTTCAATGCTGCAGTTATGTTGGGTGGAACCACTTGTGAAAGAAAACAGAAGAACAGACAAATATTTGCATCTCCCCCTTGACTTCTTGTGGTTCTTTCATTAAGATCACCAATAATGTTTTCTATTGGATGATACTTATGAATTCTTGTTGTTGGAATTATTTCAACTGGAATTGGTGATTCTAAGTTAGTGATGTTGGTTGATGGAGATGAATCCAACTGAGATGGGGAATCAATAAAGTGGTCAAAATTCTCATCATTTTGGTTTTCTGATGCTGAATGAATTCCATCTTCATGATTTTGTGTTTCCGCATATGTAGGTATAACTTTCACAACAGTTACAGGAACAACTACGAATGTTGTAGTTTGTTGATCTGCAGATGTGAATGTTGTTGGAATGTTTTATAATGAATTGGGAAGTTCAGATGAAAGAAAAGAATCACCTCTAGAAGTAGGAACTTCTACGGATGTAGAAGGAAGTTCTGTGGGTGCATTGTTAACTTCTGCTGATGCATTGTGAACTTCTGCTGATGCATTAGTTACCACTTTTTAAGTTGAATTTCCATTTCCACCAAAATTGTTATTACTTGGTTGAGATTAAGGGCCTGGATCAACAACACTTGAAGGGTGTGAATGAAATAATCTTGGAGGATCAGTAGTCAGTGGCACTTCACTCAAACATGGAGGTACATAAGGATAACATGTATCCTTAGGACCCGCAAGATTCAAATAACCTGAGTTAAATGAATTTGCTAATGCATCTATATCAAACAACCAAGATGATCCTTTTACTGATTTTGGAAATAAGGATTTATCAAATGATACATTAGGTGTTCCATCCACAATGTTGTAACGTGGAATGTAAACACTATATGATTTAGATGTTGATGAGTAACTAACAAAGAAACCATCATAGGTTTTTTCATCAAACTTTCCTAACTGATCTTTGGTGTTTAAAATAGATACATGACACCCAAAAGCTCTAAGATAACCTATAAAAGGTTTTCTTTTAAACAAAAGTTCATAAGGTGTTTTATTATGTTCTTTGACAGTCAAAGTTTTGTTCTGAACATTGCATGTTGTGTTCATAGCTTATGCCCAAAATGTGATAGGCAACTGTTAATCGGCTAGCATTGTTCTTACTGCTTTAAATAGAGTCATGTTTCTTCTTTCAGCAACTCTATTTTGGTGTGGAGTTCTTGATGCACTGAGTTGTCTGGTAATGCCTTTGTTCCTACAAAAGGAATGTAAAACATGATTAACAAATTCACATCCATTATCACTTCTTAAGATTTTGATCTTTAAATCAAGTTGATTTTCAATCTTAGTGATAAACTCCATTACTGTTTCTGTTGTTTCACTTTTATGTTTTAAGAAAAAGACCCATGTGAATCTAGTGAAATCATCAACAATCACCAAACAATATTGCCTTTTACTAATGCTCAACACATTGGTTGGACCAAAAAGATCCATGTGCAGCAGTTTAAGTTGTGTTGTGTTTGTGTTGATTGTTTTGGACTTATGTGACACCCTATGTTGTTTTCCTTTATAACATGATTAACAATGATTAGAATAGTAAAATTCTTTCTTGGGAAGGCCAATGACTAAGTTATTTTTGACTAACATATTCATGTTCTTTATGTTTGAATGAACCATTCTTCTACGCCACAGTTGAGCTTCATCTTTTGATAACTTAGAAATCAGGCAAGTTTCATTGCTTGTTAGAGAGGTGTTGTTCATGTCCAAAACATATGTGTTGCCTTTTCTTGGTGCTTTAAGAAGGATCCAGTCTGCTGGAATTTGAAAACCTGGCTTCAGAATGTAACAATAAGTGTTATCAAATAAAGTGGTATAATTTTGATCAAAAATTTGAGATACACTTAACAAGTTGAATTGCAAATTTTCACAGAAGTTTACTTTCTCAAATTTGAGTACACCATTTGTTACCATTCTTTCACCAACAATTTTACCTCCTTTCTTATCTCCACCAAATGCCACATATGAAGCATTTTTATGTTTGAAATCATGGAGGAGAGAACAGTTTCCTATCATATGCCTGGAACAACCACTGTCAACATACCACTTGTTGTCAGTCCTCCATGGATGTTCCTGTATAAATAATGTAATCAATTAGAAAGTGGAGCCCAAGCCTTGATGGTCTTGGGCTTGCCATTGTTATCTCTGATTGTTACCCTATCATGAATGAGCCTAGATGTCTGATTTTTTTTACACTCTCAATGTTCTGTTTAGGGTGAGGATGATTCTTTTGAACTTGAAGCACCTTGATCTTGATTCTTGATCACTTCCTCTTCACTTTCAGTGTCTTTTTCAAACTTGATCCTGATGCTTGACTTGAAAAGGTTTCTACATCTTTTGTCTTTGATTGAGGTACATGATTACCCTTTTCAAAGTGATCATAGAAAGTTTCATATTCCTACAACACTACCTTCTTGTGAGGAGTCTTGCTTTGAAATTGTTGCTTCTCCTTCTTCTTCTTTGATTTATCATCAGTAGATGTTGGTTTATTTGTCTTTGAGATCTTCTGCTTTAGTTTCTATTGGTTTTGCTTTGAGGCCTTTGATTTATCATTCTCAAAAGATTGTGAATCTGATTCAACATTCTCAAATTTTTTGCTTCTTTGGAACCTTTGATTTGTTCTTGTTATTGAAGAAGCATTTTTGAGTAGAAGGATTGTTTTTGTTGTAGATGGCACAGTGTTTATTGAAGTAACAGTCAGAAGTCATATGATTTTTCATATTGAATATGGAGCAATAGCTGCTGAAATAACAATCGTCTGTATTGTGGTTGTGCATATCACACCACTTGCAGTACTTTTCTTCACTTCACTGTCAGAGTCCAGTGCTGTATTTTTCTACTTCTTCATAATTGCCGCCTTCTGCTACCTCAATTCTTTTTCAAACTTTGCAGCTAATGAGTCTTTACCTTTTCCTGACATGATGTCAAAAGGTTCTTGTTTCTGAGGATTCACCATTCTCTATTGTTTCCTGACTTTGTTGTCACTGGGTGATTCCACAGATTGTTTCTTCTTTTGTAGATCTTCTATGGACGTAGATGATTGTTGCTTCTGTAGTTTTTCTATGGAAGTTGTATGTTTTGGAACAGTTTTCTTCCTTTGCTTTTCTGCAGATGGTTCTAACTCAACCTTTTTCTTCTGCAGGTGTTTTGCATGAGTGATTTTCTTTTCTTCCGTAGTTCTTTTTGATGACTGATGTTTTTGACTTTTGTAGAGCTCCTGAATCCCTTCATTCAGCTGACCAATTCTGGTGAACACAATCTATCCTTTACCTCTGTGGCCATGGGTGGAATTTTGTTCTCCATGTTTGCTATCAGTGCTTGATTTTCCTCCTGCACTTCCTTCTCATACATGCTCTAATCATAAGTACCATCCTGCAAAATAATCAAACCAGTTTCTTTAGTGTTACTGATACCTGCTGAAGAGCTTGTGGTTGGTGGAGATGAGATTGTTAGTTGAGGTTGCTTGAAGCTTCTCTAATTTGCTTATCTTGTGTCTGTTGTTGATTGATGATTGCTGTTGCACTCCCTTGAAAAGTGTCGATACAAATTGCATTTGCAACACCTCACCTTTGATTTGTCAACACCAATTTTAGTTGTTCTTCCTGCAACAGATAGTCCCTTGTTCCTTCTCATATACATCTTGGCTCTATAAGCAATCATGGCCATTTGCCATTGCAGATCCATTTCCTTTACTTCATCAGGATGAAGTTCTTCAAGGTCTTGTTAACAGATATGGGTAGGAGTCAAGGTACTACCCAAGTAAGCTTGAAAGCTTGAACTGAAGGCTACAAATGCTGCCTTCTGTTCTTCTGATTCTAGAACCACAGTAATTGGTTCAGATTGGGTATTGCTTTTGTTGGTTGATGATCCCTTTGCTGCTGGACTTTTCGAATCATCAGATTTCCCTTTCCTTTCCTGTTTGAAGTGTTTTGAGAGTTTAATTTAGAGGACTTTGCAGCATAGAAACTAGTTTCCTCTTCATTATCACTCTTAACACAAGAGCTTTCATCATCATTATTAGAGATGATTGCACTTCCAGCACCCTTTGTTTCTTTGAATTGATATGGTGCTTGTAACACCCAGAAATTTACAAAAAAAAATGAAAAAAAAAAGAGAAGTATAAAGAAAGAAAGGTGAAATAACCCATGTTAAGGGGTTAAAGTTGTGCAAGAGGCAAACCTTATTATTATAATGTTTAAAAGGTGGGCATGGCCGCCCACTACCCTGCTCCACCAACTGATTTGACTGCAAAAAAAAAAAGAAATAAGAACAACAGAGTTTCCATTGGGTTTTAGAGAGAAGAAGAAGATGATCGACTTGAAGGTAAGCTTTTCATTTGTTTTGTTCGGTTTCAGCTGGATTTTCAGCTTTTGGACTGAGTCTTATGTGTTCCTCAATGTTCGGTTATGTGTTTTTGGTGTGTATAGGTGTTTGAACTCCAAATGCTCTCGAGTTTGGAGGAGTTTTACTCGAAGGCTGCTGTAGGTGAGTTCTAGGTCCCCAATTTTTATTATTAACTTTTTTTGGGGCTAAAATGCATATAAACTATCATTTTTACAAATCAGTGTGTTGGAACTGTATGTTTACCCCTGTTTTACGTGGGGGTGTATCTGTGTGAAAGTTTTGACTGAGTCATGTGGTTGTATGATATTATCAAGATGTACGTATGTTGTGTGATCACGAACGAAAGTAAAGGAATGTTTTTTACTAAAAGTAAAGTATTTTATTTAAAACTAGAACTCACTCAGTAACGCTGACTTTTTATGTATTTTCAGTTGGCGGGTAGCTTGTTGCTGAGGATGGCACGAGGGTGAAGCTACTCGGCGGGCAAAGACTGGCATCCATTTCATGCACGATAATGTTGTAGTTTTGTAATAAAACTGAATATTCTTTTGTAACTCTTTTAAAACAATGATATATTATTTGTCAACATCAAATATTAATGCATTAATTGTTTTTGATAAATTAATCCGCTATAATGTTTTTATGAATTTTATTGTATCTTATTATAAATAAGGTCGTGATTGACCAACTGTGGGGTTCCCGGGAACGGGGCCTTACAAGTTGGTATCAGAGCCAAAGTTTAAGAGAAATGGGTTTTCAAAACCTAAACTTAAACTGAGAATGGGACTAAATAAAAGGATGTCAGCCCAAGTAGCTACATGCCATCAGGTAATTTATTTTCTTAAGGTTAACCGGTATTATGTGCGCATGCTATCTGATTTATGTGCTCTTAGTAGATTTGGATACTGATGTAATTAGGATTGGAAATGCTTGGGGGATGAAGTGTAAAGTAAGTGGCTAATCACAACTGGCCACTTTAATTAGGGACTTACTATACTTGACATAATCTGAGATATTACCTTGAATGACCATGTTGGTGTTTGAATCTTATAGTGTTTAGAGGATGGCGGGTGGTAGATCTTTGAAGGCTTCTCGAGGTGGTGTACAGGGTGGTCGTGCGGCTGGACCACGTGTCACAAAAAACATGGCTAAGGATGCTGAGACGGCTCCTGTAGAGCCAGAGCTTCATCACTAGGAAGGCGGTGATGAGAGTGCTAATCTGAGAGCCTCTGTGAAAGAGGTAGTTGTGGAGGAAGTTCATCAGGTCATGCAGACGATCGTACCGTCTGTGGTGACCGAGGTTATTCGTGCTGTGAGGGAAGACAAAAGGAAAGAGGATGAGAGGAGAAGGACCATTAGGAGAGGGGGTGAGGAGAGAGGTTCAGGTGAAGGGGAGCAACTAGAAACTGAGATGGTTGTCTCCAGTGACGAAGAGGAAGAGGAAGCGGTACATGAAACTGCCAAGGGGTGTAGTTATAGGTCATTTCAAAGATGCAAGCCCTCGTCTTTTGATGGTGACGGGAATGCTGCTGCTGCTCATCGATGGGTGAATGAAATGGAGGCTATGTTGGACATCAGTGAATGTAGGGAGGATCAAAAGGTGAAGTTTGCTGCCCACTCATTCATGGACTTGGCAATATGTTGGTGGGACAATATTGTCCAGGACGAGGGTAGCAGGGCTGTTGGGAGGATGAGGTGGAGTGAACTGAAAAAGATAGCGATCGAGGAGTTCTGTCCTCACAGAGAACTTGACAAGATTGAGAGGGAGTTCTTATAGCTAGAGGCGGGAACCATGACACACCAACAGTATACTACTAAGTTCAATGAGATGGCAAGGCTGGTGCCATACTAGGTGACGCCGGTGTCGAGAAAGATCAAGAGGTATATCCAGGGTTTACCGGTTGATATCCGCAGGCACATGATCGCCGCCCGGCCGAGTACTTTTAGGTCAGTGGTTGATCTGGCAGGGAGGTTGTATGATGAGAGAGAAGAAGTGGTAGTGGTAGAGGTGAACAAAAAGGGTGGTGGTGACAGGAACTAGAATAGGAAGCGGTTTGGTCGTGGTGGTTTCATTCCAAATAACAAGAGGGCGGAGGTGGATGATCGAAGGGTAGTAACCTCAGGTACGGGAATGAAGAGGTGTGGTAAGTGCGGGAAGGAACATACAGGGGAGTGTAAGTGGGGACCGAATCTCTGCTTCAAGTGTGGGAAGCCCTGTCATATGGCAAGAGAGTGTGGGGTTGTAAGATGTTATAACTGTGGTGAAGAGGGCCATCTGAGTAGGGATTGCAAGAAGCCGAGGGCTGACAGGTTGTTCGTGACATAAAGTTGGAAGGCCATAGGTTCTCTGCTAGGTTGTTCGTGATGCCATTGGGCAGATTCAATGTAGTCCTAGGTATGGATTGGATATCAACCCATGAGGCAAACATCGTGTGTCATAAGAAGATTATTTGGTTGACCGCACCTAATGGGAGTGGTAATGATTTACGACGATAAAGGGTGATGGTCCCGAAAGTAATTTCGATGGTTGTGGCAGAGAAGTATATAAGGCATAGATGTAGTGCATATCTAGCCTATGTGAAGGATGTAGATGTGTCAGTACCATGATTTTCGGACGTGCCGTTCATGTGTGACTTCCCTGACATATTCCCGAATGATCTATCAGGTGTGCCACCTGACCGTGAGATCGAGTTCCAGATCAATCTGATACCTTGTGCCCAACCCATTGCAAAGGCATCATATCGTCTAGCTCTCTCCGAGATGAAGGAATTGATGACTCAGCTACAAGAGTTGCTGGATAAGAGGTTCATTCGACCGAGTATCTCTCCATGGGGTGCTCCGATCTTATTTGTAAAGAAGGACGGTAGTATGAGGATGTGTATCGACTACTGAGAGCTAAACAAGTTGATAGTGAAGAATTGGTATCAATTATCAAGGATTGATGACTTCTTTGACCAGCTCCAAGGTGCCAGATGGTTCTCGAGGATAGACCTCTGATCTGGTTACCACTAACTAAAGGTGACGGAGCAGGATATTCCTAAGACAACGTTTTGTACGTGTTATGGACACTACGAGTTTCTCATGATGTCTTTTGGTTTAACCAATGCACCAACTGCTTTTATGGATTTAATGAATCGGGTGTGTCTCCCTATGCTGGATAAATCACTAATTGTTTTTATCGATGATATTCTGATTTATTCGAAGAGCGAAGAAAAGCATGTCGGTCACATTCGGGAGGTTTTGGAGATGCTTAGAAGGGAGAAGTTGTATGCCAAGTTCTCCAAATGCATGTTTTGGTTGCCCGAGGTTCAGTTTCTGGGTCATGTGGTCAACCCAGAATGGATCATGGTGGACCCAACAAAGGTTGAGGCGGTGATGCAATGGAAGTCTCCAAAGACGCCATTTGAGATTCATAGTTTCTTGGGTTTTGGCAGGCTACTATAGGAGATTCATTCAAGAATTCTCTAAGATCGCTTCACCATTGACTAAGTTGACCCGTAAGGATGCGAAGTTTATATGGGGTCTAGAGCAGGAGAAAGCTTTCGAAGAGATAAAGATGAGATTGACTCAAGCTCTTGTCTTGACATTACCCGAAGGGAGCGAAGACTTGGTGGTCTATTCGGATGATTCATATTCGTGATTGGGTTGCGTGTTGATGCAACAGGGGAAAGTTATAGCCTATGCATCCCGCCAGTTGAAGATCAATGATGCTAACTACCCTAACCATGATTTGGAGTTGGCGGTTGTGTTCTTTGCATTGAAGATTTGGAGGCACTACTTGTACGGGACGAAGTACACCATATTCACTAACCATAAAAGCTTGAAGTACTTCTTCGAGCAGAAGGATTTGAACATGAGGCAAAGGAGATGGTTGGAACTTATCAAGGACTATGATTGCGAGATCCACCACCATCCGAGCAAGGCCAACTTGGTGGCGGATGCCCTTAGCCGAAAAGAGAGACCCGACACAATTCGAGTGAAGCCTTATCAGTTGGTTATGACCTTCGATGTGATGAAGCAGATAAAAGAATTTCAGGATGAAGTGCTGAAAGAAGATCAGATTAACTACGAAAGGATGAAAGGCCTAGTCGTCGAGTTGGCGGAGAACACTCTTGGTGTCAGGACCCAATCAGGGCTGATGTGGATTCCTCGTTATGGGGATCTACGTAGGAAGATCATAGATGAGGCTCATAATACTCGATACTCAATTCATCCTGGTGCTACGAAAACATATCAAGATATGAAGAAGGAATATTGGTGGCCGGGAATGAAGCATGATGTAGCAGAGTATGTGAGTAAGCGCCTTACTTGTTTGCAAGTGAAGGCGAAGCATTAGAGCCATACGGGAAGATCCAACCCTTGGATATACCAAAGAGGAAATGGGAGCACATCACCATGGACTTCATTACGAAGTTGCCACATACGACAAGGGGATACGATGCCATATGGGTGATAGTTGATCGTCTGACCAAGAGTGCTCACTTTCTACCGATCTGCTAGACATATTCATCTGAGAGGTTGGCGGATATGTTCATCAAAGAGATTGTGACTCCTCATGGTGTACCGATGTCTATCGTGTTTGACCGTGACACTCGGTTTACATCTATGTTTTGGAAGCGATTTCATGATGCGATGGGGAAAAGGTTACATATCAGTACGGCTTACCATCCTTAGACAGATGGTCAGTTGGAAAGAACCATTAAGATGCTTGAGGATATGCTACGGGCATGCATCATTGATTTTGGTGGAAGTTGGGACGAACACTTACCATTAGCCGAGTTCTCATATAACAACAGTTATCATGCTAGCATTGGTATGCCTCCATATGAGATGCTATACGGTAGGAAGTGTAGAACACCTGTATGTTAGGGGACATCGGGCAAAAGGAGGGAGCATTGAGGTGATCGAGGCTACGATCGAAAAGTTGGATAAGATCAAGGCCTTTATGAAGGAAGCAAAAGATAGACAGAATTCGTATGCCAACAAGAGACGTAGACCGATTGAATTCAAGGTGGGCGATAGAGTTTTGTTGAAGGTCTCATCTTGGAAAGGGATCATCCGGTTTAGAAAGCGAGGAAAGATAAGCCCAAGGTACATAGGGCCTTTCCGAATCATTGCTTGAGTAGGAGAGGTGGCTTACAATTTTGAGCTACTCGATGAGTTAAATGGAATTCATCAACATTCCATGTATCTCATCTGAGGAATTGCTTAGCCAACGAGGATATCATTGTGCCACTTGAGGACATCGAGGTCGACGAAAGGATCAATTATGTGGACTCAACAAGTGCATTAAAACGATAATGCTTTCCATAATCAAACATGATGTGTTATAACATCTTAACAATCATTAACTAACACATTAGTATCATTAACATTCATAACATACACTATTTTAGTTTAAATTTCTTTTTTAGGTTTATAGATAAAAGGAATTTTTGCTAAGTGTCCACAGCGGATGAAGAAAGTCTACAGCGGATGACTATCTATGAGCAGCGCATGAAGAATGAAGTCCCAAGTGTAGATAACGGATGAACAAGCACACAAAGTGGATGACCAATGTCCACAGCTGATGAATAGTCCACAATGATGTTCATACATAATGGATGAACACTCCATAGTGGACATCATCCAAGGCACAGCGGATAGCTCATTTACCATCCATAGCAGACAGTATGGCAACCACAGCGAACGATCAACATTCATAGTGGATAGCTTATAGACTTGGGATTATTTATGTAATTTTGTTTTACATAAGGGTATTTTTGTAATTGTAGATAGCTATCTATATAGGTTATAAATAGTATAATACCCTAATCCTTTGTAAGCTTTTTGAAAAATCAATACAGACAAGCATTTTGATATTCTTCTAAGGAATTCAATCACTAGCAATCACACATTCATACACACACACACACTGATATCATATCTTTAATCATGGGTTTCCGCACCATGATTATCGATTGTTGAATACAATATAACAATCTGTTGTTATATTTGTTGAGAGATTTAAAGGGATCCTTAAGGGAATCCATCTATTTATGTTCTTGTTCTTAAGTTCATAATCAGCTTGTTTCGATTTCATCACATTGCCAAGAAATCAATGTATTTCCAAGAAATTGACATCTACCTGTTATTGATTTCCAGTCCAAATTACATCCTGCATAATCCCTGTCAGTATAAGTATATGAATTAAAATCATAATTTTTAGGATACCAAAGTCCAAGTTTTGGTTGACCCTTGAGGTATTTGAAAATCCTCTTGATAGCTTTCATGTGTGACTTCTTTGGATTACTTTGATGTCGTGCACACTAATAGACATGAAACATGATGTCTGGTCTGCTGGCAGTGAGATACATCAGAGGTCCAATAATTGATCAATACAAATGTTGATCAATGTCTTCACCTATGAGATCCGGAGTTAAAGTAAGATGAGAAGACATCAGAGTTGATGCAATCGTAGAGTCTTGAAATTTATATTTGTCCAGAATTTTTTGAACATATTTCTCTTGATGTATCACTATACTATGATTATCTTGTTTAACTTGTATACCCAACAAAAAATGACATTTCTCTAAGAGAGTTCATATCAAATTTCTTTTTCATCACATCTTCAAATTCCATGCATAAATCTTCATTGATAGATCGAAAGATAATATCATCAACATATACTTGGAGAGGAATGAGATCATCACCAGTCTTTCATAAAAATAAAGTTTGATCAATAGACCCCGTGTATAACCATTTACAAACAAATGTTCAGTAAGGGTTGCATACCAAGCACGAGGTGCTTGATGTAAGCCATATAGTGCTTTGTCTAACTTATAAACATAGTCAGGATGATCTGGATCTTCAAAACCAGGTGGTTGACAAACATAGGTTTCTTCCCTCATCTTGATGTACAAGAATGTAGTTTTGACATCTATCTGATAGACCATGAAGTTCTTGTATGACGCATAAGCCAGAAAGATACATATAGCTTTAAGTCTTGCAACAGGAGCACATACTTCTTCATAATCAAGACCTTCAACTTGATAGAATCCTTGAACAACAAGTCTGGCCTTGTAGCGAACAATCACATCCTTTTCATCTATTTTATTTCTAAATATCCATTTAGTTCCAATCGGAAACTTACCCTTTGGATGTTCACACAGATGCCAAACATTTAGCTTCTTGAATTGCATCAGGGCGTCTTGCATAGCCTCAACCCAACTGCTTTCTATTAATGCCATCTCAATATTCTTTGGCACAATTTAAGAAATAAAGCATGAATACAAGCATGTGTTTGCTTTAGTTGGATGGTTTTTATGAATTGTCAACTGAGGAATAGTATCTTCAGAAATAACTTCATTTAAATTAGACATATGATCAACTAGTTCTTTAACAGTATTTCCTCCTTCAGGTTGATACACAAGATCTTCCTCTTGATGAATATCATTATCAAGAAATAAATCTTCAAATGGAAGTTGAATGCTATCATGTAAGGCCCCGTTCCCAGGAACCCCACAGTTGGTCAATCACAACCTCATTTATATCAAAACATATTAAGATTTATTAAGTAAATAAAATATTGCAGCGGAATAATTCATCAAAAACCATTTCATGCTTTAATAAATACATTTGCCAAGTAATACATCGTCGTTTAAAAGATTACAAAATACCACTTAGTTGTATTACAAAACAACATTATTATCGTGCATGAAATGGATGCCAGTCTTTGCCCGCCAAGTAGCTTCACCATCGTGCCATGCTCAGCAACAAGCTACCTGCCAACTGAAAATGCATAAAAAGTCAGCGTTGCTTATTGAGTTCTAGTTTTAAATATTAATTATTTTACCTTAGTAAAAACCTTTTCTATACTTTCATTCGTGATCACACAACATACATACATCTTGATAATATTATTATTATCTTTTATCATCGTTCATAACCGTCCATTTCGTACTTTTTCATTATCTTTCACTTTTACCTAGATCCTGTCATAAGCTATACCCCATCATTAGGCACGAGCCACCTCAGTCTTGGGGTTAAGCGACAAGGATCTCGTTTCGCACGTATGGATCAGTCACCAAGGCTGACCCCCTTGTGTGTACACCCTCATGGGTTAGCCAAGATCGCACGCTACATTGCACACAGTTGAGCTAACAACTCTCCATTGAGTTGTGAACCTCTTTCATTTTTCTTGCAAGACTTTCAATTCATTCGTGATGTTCCACTTTTCATTATCTTTAATCTTCCTCTTCTTTTATGTTAATACTTTACGTATAAGAGCATTAACATACCACGTAAAGTCACATAATAATACATAATAAGGAACATCATAACAGGCCACAACATGCATAACATGAACAAATATAACCCACCAAAAAATTCTAGAGCTTAACCATTAATTTCTATTTCCCAAAATTTCAGAAAAATCCTAAGTCAGTTTAGGCGCATGAGCACTATGTGGGCACATGGGCACTATGTAGGTGCACGGACAGTTGGGCGCATGGGAACACCTGGGCACATGGGGAAAAACTTAGGTGCATGGGAAAAACTTAGGCGCATGGGTACTATGTAGGCGCATGGGTACTATGCAGGCGCATGCGTACTTGGGCACATGGGAAAACTTAGGCGCATGGGCAAACATTTAGGCGTATGGACAAAAAATTTAGGCGCATGGGAACTATGCAGGCGCACGAGTACTATGCAGGCGCATGGGTACTAGGGCGCATGGGAAACTTAGGCGCATGGGCAGTTTGGGCGCATAGCCAGTTTGGGCTCATAGGCACTATGCCAGTTCTAACTTACACTAATTTCAGTTCCCAATCATCAACCTAACATATTCTTAGCCCAAATCTAGCATATTGAGCACTTAGAACAAGCATACACCCACAATATTCAGTCAAACATACACAAACACACACACCCACATAAAACAGAGGGTAACATATGGTTTCAACATACTGAAAGTTGTAAAATGATAATTGATATGTATTTCAGCCCCAAAACAAGTTTAAAACAGAAAAACTGGGGATCTAAAACTCACCTACAACAGCCTTCGAGTAAAACTCCTCCAGACTCGAGAGAACTTAGAGTTCAAACACCTAAACACACCAAAAACACACAACCAAACACAGAGAAACACATAAGATTCGGTCTACAAGCTGAAAACCCAGCTGAAACCGAACAAAACACACAAAAAATCACCTACAAGCCGATTCTTCTTCTAATTCTCTCTAGAAAACCGATGAAAACTCTATTCTTTATATTTCTACGGTCAAAGCAGTTGGTGAGCAGAGGTGTGGGCGGCCATGCCTACTTTTTAAAAATAATTATAATAAACTTTGCCTTTTGCACAACTTTAGCCCCTTAACTTGGGTTATTTTACCTTTCTTTCTTTATACTTCTCTTTTCTTTTCTTTTCTCTCTCTTTTTTTTTGTAAATTTACGGGTGTTACATATCAATTGGATCATTTTATGTAGAAGAGGAACTCTGATCAGAAACCTATGAAGTTTGTTCAATGATTGGATTCGAATGAGGCAAGTTAGATTCAGAAACAGATATTTGAATAGCTATGATATTTGAAGAAGGAGGTACGTCTGAAGATCTTCCTGCAGCTGATGATGAGATATGTCCAACATCATCATAAAAAATGCCTTTAATAGATGATGACAAAGGTAGATTAGCAGTGTAAACAATAGACAATCGATTAAATGTTTCAAATAATGAAATATAATCGTATACCCATGAAGGAGCAGAACCTGCATATGTTTTGTTCGATTCATGCCAATCTATATCAAATGACTTAATTATTTGTATACATATTTTATTATAAACCTTGTATGCAACTTTGTTGGCTGAATATCTAACAAAATAACATTCATCAGCTTTTTCATCAAATTTTTCTTAAGAATCAGACGTGTGTAACATAGTACAACAACATCCAAATGTTTTGAAATATTTAACTTTGGGTTTGTGTTTGAAAAGGATTTCATAAGGAGTCATGTTTTATTGTTTTTTGATTAAAACATGATTTTGAACTTAACATACAGTGTTAACAGCTTCAGCCCAAAAGAAAGACGGTAATTTAGCTACTAATAACATACTTCTGGCTGCTTCAATTAAAGTTTTGTTACATCTTTTAGCAACTCTATTTTGTTGTGGAGCTCTTATTGGACTAAATTGTCTAGATATCCCCTTAGAATCACAAAATTCATTCAGAGTATGCTTGCAAAACTCTGTTCCATTATCACTTTGAATGCACTTGATGGTTTTATCAGTGTGATTCTCCACTAGGGTCATGAACTTTTTCAACAAATGAGGTGTCTTATCCTTAGTTGCTAAAAAGAAAACCCAAGTAAATCTTAAAAAATCATCAGTAATAACCAAATAATATGCACGACGTCCCAAACTCAAAACGCTCACTGGGCCAAATAAATCCATATGTAACAGTTGAAGGATTGATTCAATTTTGGTACGAGCAACTGGTTTATGAGGAAGTTTTTGTTATTTGCCTTTCAAACATAATAGACAATGTTCACTAAGTTGAAATTCTTTCAATGGTAAGCCAACAACATGATTTCCTTTAACCAACTTGTTGATATTTTTGATGTTTACATGGCCAAGACGACGATCCTATAACATTGAATCACTTTTTGAGGCTTTTGACAATAAACAAGATATAGTTACAAATGAATGTGAACCATTCATATTAAGTAAGTATGTGTCTTTGTCTCTTGATGTTCTTAACAAAAATCCATTCGTCAGGAATTACAAATCCAGGTTTTAAAATAAGACATTCTTTATCAGTGAAGTGTGATGAATACTTTTTGTCACAAATTTGAGAGTCATTTAGCAACTTATGTTTAAGTTCCTCAATAAAATTAACATCTTTAAAACTTAACACACCATTAGACACTGTACCTTTCTTTGTAATTTTACCACTTTTATCTCTTGCATAGATAACATATTCTCTGTTCTAAGGTTGTATGTTGTTTAACAGAGATATATTACCAGTCGTGTGCCTAGAACAACCGCTGTCAACATGCCAAACATTGTTGATGACTTGCCTTGGTTATTTCTACACATATGAATGAATTTATTCAACTTTAGGAACCTAAGCCATTCTAGACTTGAGCACATTGTTATCATCCAAATATCATACAGATTTTAATATCATATCTCTTTTATCGTTGAAAACATAGTCTTTAATAATATCAGGCCCAGATTGTTTTTCTATTATTTTCTACATTTGAATTGGTTTGATCAGATGTGTAACAATTTTCTTTAAAGTGGTTTGTATTGGATGAGAATTGCTACTATCAACATTAAATGATTTGTTTCTTTGAATTTCCTTTTTGCAAATCAGTTTTTATTTGAACATTTCTTTTATCCACAAAGGTATTAGACTGATCTGCATTCAAAAGGAATTGTTTTCTATTATTTGAAATTAAGTTGTGAACCTTTGTTTGCTTGACAGTTGGTGTTAATGATTGCAATTTCTAGCCATATGATTTGGCTTGCCACACACATAACAACATATTTTATGATACGCATTTGGCTCTCGCGTATTTATCACGAATTGTTTATGATAATTTCCATAGTTATCATAGAATCTGGCTTTAGTGTTTCCTTGGCCTTATGATTCTTTAACAGTGTCTCTTTTCTTTCTTTCATTAAGAACATTTCCAGTTGAATCAGAAAGAATTAAGGTATTTTTCCTAAAAGTCTAATTCATTTCTAAAGCTGATAAGACATGAACTGTAGCTTTAATCTTTTAAATCGTAGGTACTAGAATGGGACCAGTTTCCTTGATACCTGATCTACAAATATCTTGTTTTACAGAGTTGGCAGTAATAGGAGATTTATTTTTAAAGAATTTAAAGGTATGATGTTCCTTATCTATGTTGCCTTTTGAAACAAATATGTTCTTGAAATCAATTTTCAAGTCAGATACATATGTTGTGATCCATAAAATCTATTTTTCATTTTAATATCTTTTGTTTGTTTGGTAAACAAGTATAATCATGATTAATTGGTGGTGCAATGTTAGAATATCCAACTCCACTTTTTTCCACCATTAATTTTCTGAGTCGTTTGAGACTTTATTATCCCTTCAACCATGTTTGAGGACAACCAAACTTTTCAACAGTCAATTTTGCAAATATGAGTTGAGTGTCAAGTTTATTGATTTCAAAAGATAGTTCATTGTTACATGTTTTCAAATAATTTATATTACAATCTTTATCATGAAAATTCAATTTTGATTGATAAATCAGTTTGTTTAATCCTTCTATCTTTTCTTTAAATATTTTCTTATTATTTTTTTATTTACGAGCTTGTTATTGAAGTTTTTCAACTTCCAAGATCAAGTGTTTATTGTGAATTCTGTATCTTTCGACCTTTTCTAAACATGTATTTGAACAAAGATTATTATATACATGATATGCTTAAAATTATACATGTTGATAATGCATATTGTCCCCCGTTTTGAATGCTTTTTGTTAGAAATTCATTTACAACAACATTTAATTGTGTTTTATAAGAATTTTGTAGGTTTGGATGGTGACTTGATGAATTTGATGAAAAACACAAGAAATAAATAAAATTTGGCTACTGACGTGGCCATGTCGCTTTCTAACGTGGCCATATCAGAACCAATTCAAGCTTTAGATGTCTTATGCGTGACATGGCCTTGTCACTTTACGACATGGCCACTTTTTGCGTAGATCTCACACTTAATACCTAAATTGAGTCTCATTTCAAAGATACAATTTTGGGGGTTAAAAACCCTAGTTCTCTCCAGCCCCTAAAACCATTTTGAGCATCTATAAAAGAAAAGAAGTCAAGATTGAAGATCAAGCACTCCAAAGAAGAATCTAACAACATACAACCCATCTAGCTTGATTTGGTTTGATAATTCCATCATCTAACCATGTATCTTTTTTGATTAGATTAGATGAATCCTAGCTAACTTTGATGATGTACATGTGATTTTTGATGATGATTATGTTGATGATTTTAACATGGTCTTGAATCTTCTTCAATCCTAGCTAACTTTGACATTATCATTGTGTATGTGTGATTATGGTTTACTAGCGTAAACTTGTAGTTCATATATTCATGGTATGATATTCACATGTTGGAGGACTTCATGATTTTGTTTACATTACATGACTTGAGGTGGTTGGTATGTGTTTATCGTATTAGCTATCCAAAGAAATATGGGACTAAATAACCTTGACAAGAGTTTATTCCACATTTATATTCAAGATAATTGTATCGTTGGATCTTCATGGAATGACTTTAGGTGGTTACTATGTTAACATCATTTTAACTTTCCATTGTTAGTGTGTCCTTCCCTCAGCACATTCTCCAGGAAAATGACCGGTTTTGTCACAGTTATAACGTCTCAAACTTGTTTTATCAAACCCAATCTTGCTCATGTTATTTAAACCAAACATCTTCCTTCCCGTTCTCCTTGCAAAATTTTTCACTCGGTACACCACTATAGCCATCTGATACTTGATATCATTTTCTTCAAGATCATCAGGATTAAATTGTTGCAAGTCATAAACTAAGATGTTGGGTGTACTGAGTCTTTTGGCTGTGAAAGCATCATAGATATTCATGAAGGTTGTGAATAGGGTCAGATGCTCTATAACTATTTGAATAGTTTGCTTGGTTGGATTGGAATTTACAAAAAAGACTTGTTGTGTGGGTTGTGTGGATTGACTGTGTCAATAAACATGAGGTTGAGGTTGAGGTTGCATCAGAGTGAACTAGTTTTGATGAGAAACTTGAAACTGAGGCATGGATGGTTCTTTAACATTTGGATTAATAGAGTTAGTTTCTTGTTGTTGACATAACTGAGACTAGCTGACATAGTAATTGGGTTCACTAGCCATTTTTGATATAATGTAGATGCTTCAGCTCCCATGGTGTTGATATAGTTTGCAGCACTCTGTTTATCATCCATTTCATATGACTTTATATTGGAATTAGATCGCTGAGGGACAAGATGAACAGATCTTTTGTTCTTTTGATACCTGTAAGATAACGAGTTTAACAACTTCTTGTTCACTGAAATATTCTCTAAGGTAATTACTGAACTTTTCATCTTTGTTATCAGCTTAACAAACCTGGATATTTGAGCCTCCAATGTCTCACCGAGCACATGGTTAAACATATTAAACTATTGGTTCAACATCTCCTTTTGGCTTTCCCACATATCCTTATTGCCCATGATCTGCTCCTCCATCGCATCCCATAAATCTTTAGCCTTTCTAAAATCCTTAAATTTTTGAGTAATCTCGATAGTAAGTGCCATAGTGATGGCGGCATATGCTTTGTCATCAAGCTCAAGCTTCTTCATGTCTTCCTTATCCCAAAGAGGTTAAGGTTTATGTACCAACTCTCCCTTATCATCGTTACAAACAAAAATATACGGTCCTTGTTTAATTTACCGCATCATCCAGGGTTCAGCGTAAATAACATGATTCTTAAATCGGTAAACCCAGTCGGGATAATCTTCTTCACTGAGATGTCTTGGAGGTTTTGTCCAAGTTCCAATTTCATTGTCGAGGTTAAGGGTAGCAATGATATGCTTTAAATTTTCCATTTTGAAACTCGGGATTAAAAATTTTTAGAAAATTTTCAAACTTGAAGTTCTCGCTTGAATATCAAGGTTCTCGCGTGAATTGGTTTGAACAACACTTGTTCGCACACACTTTTCGTGCGGTTACTTTTGTAACTAATTTTCGCGAAAATAGAAACTTCTCATATGAAAGTAATCTTCTGTAACAAAGTTTTTCAAAAAACAAACTTCTCGCGCGAACATGAACTTTTCGCGTCAGATTATCAAGTTTTCTCCTGATTAAATTTTTCTCCCAATTTCGAAGATTCCAACTTCAATCTTTCGCCAAATTGTTCAGAATTAATTGATTAAGCTTCCAATTAGTGATTTAGGTTCTGTTTTGATCCTAATTGTCTATACTTGATTTAATTAAGCTCAATTAATCACATAACCACCTTCAAATCCTCAAATAATAGCATATCAACTCTCAACATTTTCAAATATGATCAAAAACAGCAGAAATCAAGTTAATCTTCAAAGAATTCCAATTCGGAGCTCAAGAACATTTAAAAAACACTCTTCAATCTTCAATTCCATTGATCTAGAGCATACCAAGATCTGATACCAATTGTAAGGATCAACACTAAACAATCAGATCGATCTTGTGATACAAATGCGAAATATAATCATCACGGTAATAAGATTGAATAAGAAATGAGATGAACAAAAATATAAATAAACGTCGATTAGTATTGCTCTCTAATTTGAAAGATTACAAATGCACGGAAAATCAGGAAATGACAAAAAAACACTCTAAATTACATCAACTAACAACTATTTATACTAAGTGTAAGGCCCCGATCCCGGGAACACTCACAGTTTGTCATTCATAGCGTAAAACATTTAAAATAAAACATTAGCAGCGGAAAAATATATCGTTTCATTAAAATTAGGCTCGTGTCAAAACATAACATCATTTCATTTACATTACATAAATTGTATCAATACAATTACATTCCCAAAAAAATATGGATGCCAGACTTGAATTATCCCGGAAGCTTCCATGTCCATGCCTGCACCTCCTCAGCTTCGCCAATTACCTACCAACTATTATTCATACAAAAGTCAGCGACGCTAAGAGAGTTCTAGTTTTATAATAAAAATACTTTACTATACGTACAACACTTTCTTTACTATAGTACATGAGCATACATCATACATACATCCTGATAATAATCATTTATTATCTTTCATCATCGTTCATCCTTTCATTTTTAGACTTTCATTCATTATCATCTTTCACTTTCATCTGGATCCTGCCATATGCTAAACCCCCAATATTGTGCACGAAGCTGGTATTGTGCCGAGATTTATAAATAAACCCCCAAACATTGTGCACGAAGCTGACTACAGTACCGGGGTAAAGCGACAAGGATCCCATATCGTTTGGGTCAATCTCAAGGATTGGACCCCTGAAGTGCATCCTCATGGGCTAGCTTAAGCCATACTTCAGTTGAGCTAACGACAACATGGTCGTGCACCTCCATTCATTTTGCTTGCAAGACTTTCATTCGTTCATTAGGTTTCACTTTCGTTAACATTATCTTTCCCTTCTCTTTACATAATACATTATTTATTACACACATAACATTCAAGTAAAGCTTTCATAAAATTTTGTCATCGTAAGAGAAATAGTTTAAGGCATCATAATACATCGTAAACCTCATAAAGCATCATAAGTAGGCACATTCGTATCACTTAGCCTATTGAGCACTAGCTTAACTATTCATCCTACTTATCGTATAGTAATCGTACATCTTACGGCAAACACCCCAACATTCATATAGTTACGCATTTAACATCACAAAGGTATGCATAACAGGCCCAAAGACCATTAAAAACTTGTAAAAAAGGGGCTAGAACTCACCTGGTCTCCGCAAATAACTTCACCTAAAGTATGCCCACGGTACACAATCTGCATAAAAGTTGGCATGCAAATTGGTCATCTTCTAAACAGTTTCGGCAGTAGTTTCGCACGCAGTTTCGCTGACAGTTTCTCTGACAGTTTCGCTGACAGTTTCTCTGCTAGTTTCGCATGGTAGTTTCGTCCAACTTTCGTTGGAATTCCATGGCTGCGAAATTACCATCGAAACTATAGTTTGCAGGAAGAATCCATAGTTTCGCTGGAAAAACTAACAGTTTCTCTAGTCGAACTCACAGTTTCTCTTGACGCATAAAAATGACGATCCAGCCTGTTTTAACCCAAAACTTCAACTTTTTACATCCAAATCCTTCGTTTTTCATCCATGAACTTATATATAAGCTTTTTACATGATTTCATACATAAAAACATGGCTTTTGTATAATTCTTTACCACTTTTCAAAACCCTAAAACCCTAGAATCCGGGTATGATCTAAAGAGGCATTTGGATGATGATTCTTACCTGGATTCTTGCTTTTTTCTTGTTGTTTGATGTTCAAAAACACAAATCCTCAATCCTTTGATCAATAAAGCCTCAAATCTTTACTTTTTCTTCACTTTCTCTCTCTAGAAAGTTGGTGAGTTGGTTGCAAATGAGTGGTAAATGGCATATTTGTGTTTATATACTGGGTGTTACGGGACCTTAAACTCCTCTAACATATAACCCGTAAGGTTAGTTTGGTCCATAATCCATTTTTCCCTTTATTTTTATTAATTAACCCCTAACTAAGCCCATTAATATTAATTGGCTCGTTTCGACTTTTCCAGGGCGTTACAAGTCCACCCCTCGTATTTAGGTTTCGTCCTTGAAATCTGTCAGTCACTGAATAAATGAGGATAATGCTGCCTCATCTCTTCCTCGGTTTCCCAAGTAGATTCTGACCCTTTCTTGTGCTTCCACTATACTCGCACAAGTGTAACTACTTTCTTCTATTAGCCTCTTCTCTTTTCTGTTAATGATGGCCATTGCCTGCTCCACATAATTGAGCCGTCCATCCACCTCGATGTCCTTGAGTGGCACAATCATATCCTTATTGGCTAAGAACTTTCTCAAATGAGATACATGGAACTTCGGATGAATTCCACTTAACTCATCGGGTAGCTCTAACTTGTAAGCCACCTCCCCTACTGGAGCAATGATTCGAAAAGGCCCTATATACCTCGGGCTTAGCTTTCCTTGCTTCCTGAATCGAATGATCCCTTTCCAAGGCTAGACCTTCAACATAACTCTATCGCCCACCTTGAATTCAATCGATCTACATCTCTTTTCGGCATACGACTTCTGTCTATCCTTTGCTGCCTTCATAAAGGCCATGATCTTCTCCAACTTTTTGGTCGTAGCCTCGATCACCTCAATTCTTCCCAACTCCTTCTGCCAGATATCGCCACAACACACAAGCGTCCTACACTTTCTACCATATAACATCTCATAAGGGGGCATACCAATGCTGGCATGACAACTATTGTTATATGAGAACTCGGCTAACGGTAAGTGTTTGTCCCAACTTCCACCAAAATCAATGACGCATGCCCGAAGCATATCCTCTAGCGTCCGAATGGTTCTTTCTGACTGACCATCTATCTAAGAATGGTAAGGCGCACAAATATGTAACCTTGTTCCCATCACGTCATGAATTCTCTTCCAAAACTTTGATGTAAACTGAGTGTCACCGTCAGACATGATAGACATCGTTACACCATGACGAGCTACAATCTCCTTGATGAACAAATCTGCCAACCTCTCAGATGAATACACGTTTCACGGATTAGCAGGAAATGAGCACTCTTCATCAAACGATCAACGATCACCCATATGGCATCGTATCCCCTTGCCATATGTGGCAACTTCGTAATAAAGTCCATGGTGATGTGCTCCTATTTCCACTTGGGTATATCCAAGGATTGGATCCTCCTGTATGGCTTTTGTTGCTCCGCCTTCACTTGCAGACAAGTAAGGCACTTACTCACATACTCCGCTACGTCGTGCTTCATCCCTGGCTACCAGTAATTTTTCTTCATATCTTGATACATCTTTGTGGTCCAGGATGGATGAAATACCGAGTTTTGTGAGCTTCATCCATAATTCTTCCCCTCAGATCCTCATAACGAGGGATCCACATCCTCCCGAATCAGGTTCTAACACCAAGAGTGTTCTCCCCTAAGTTTGATATATGTCCCTTCATTCGTCCGGAGTTAATCCAATCTTCCTTCAGCGCCTCGTCCTGAAATTCCTTGACTTGCTTCATCACATCGGAGGTCATGATCAATTGATAAACCTTCACCTGGATAGGCTTGGGTCTCTCTTTTCGGCTAAGGGCATCCACCATTACGTTGGCCTTGCCCGGATGGTAGTGGATATCGCAATCATAATCCTTGATAAGCTCCAACCATCTCCTTTGACTCATATTAAGATCATTCTACTCGAAGAAGTACTTCAAGCTCTTGTGATCAGTGAAGATAATGCACTTCATCCCGTACAAGTAGTGCCTCCAAATCTTCAATGCAAAGACCACAGCCGCCAATTCTATGTCATGAGTAGGGTAGTTAGCCTTGTGGATCTTCAACTGCCGGGATGCATAGGCTATAACTCTCCCTCGTTGCATCAACACGCAACCCAATCCCGAATAAGAAGCATCCGAATAGACTACCAAGTCTTCGCTCCCTTCGGGCAACGTCAAGATAGGAGCTTGAGTCAATCTCTGTTAGGTCTATATCTTTTGTATAGGTTTAGATGATTTGTAATCTCTTATAATGAACATCTGTAATTCTTTATCATTATTTAATGCAAGATATATATATGTTAACCCAAACATTATTTGTTTTGATTTTATGTAAATGCAGGAAACATCTTACTTGGTCAATTTGGAAAATTGACCAAGTGCAAGAACTATCTGCGGCTGAACAAGTTTGTTCTTCAGTAGATGTTCTATGGAGCATAAATGAACAATTCAATGTGCATCAGTGGATCTCCTGTGGAAGCATAAGCACTTCTACTGAAGAACAAGTTCAGATATCAAGTTGTTGCTGCTGCGGAAGAAGGAAGTTTGCTCCTGATGATGATGTTCAAGAACAAAGAACCAACTCCTATAGAAGTTCAACTCCTATGAAAGTTCAACTCCTACGGAAGAACAAAAATACTTGTATGATCTCATATCATCAAGTACTCAATACAAAGTAAACAAGTCAATCTGTCAGAAGTGAATATTTCACTTCACATCAAGAATATCTTTGTAATTTTTAAAGTGAATCCCTCTGCCCATAAATATAAGGCATGGGTGCACTTATTTAGCAAGAGATTTAGAGATATTGATAAACAAATAGAGATTCATATATTCATAGAAATGATATCGATCGATCAATCGATCAATATAGCAACACAGCAATCACAAGAACATGAAGAACGTCATAGGAGATTATCGTATCATCCAAGCATCAATATCAATTGTAATCGATTTATTATCAATGAAAATCAATTGAAACAATCTATTTGTTGCATTATTTTATTCTGTTTTCAATTTGTTTCATCTGTTCTTCATCGATTACAATTTCATAAACAATTAATTAAACAACAAGTATTGATAATTCCGCGATCTTTATTTGCTAAATCAAACTGATAATTCCTGTTTCGATCCTTGGATTCACAGGTGGAATCAGAGCCTCGTGCTCATTGATCTAGATCAATTGATCTATCAGTTTGATTATTTTAATTGTTTGTTTGTTTTATTAAATCATCAAAACCTTGTTACATCAATCATTAATCACTGTTCCATTGCTCGATTAATTTCGATTTGCATCAGAATCGCTTTTGATTCGTGGAGTTGTGTTATTGTGCGATATCCCAAGGCTTTTCAAACAAGTTTGAACAAAACCCATCATCATCTAACAACTTAATCTCAAATTAACTGAGAATACATTGAGCAATTTGACTAATTTTGACCGCAACTTCTTATTTAATTAAGAATGTGTTATTAATTAGTCCATTCTCAACAGAAGTCATTAATTCAAAGGGATTTTTGTCTTAGTTGATTTGAATATCAATATTATTAGTGATTTGTTATTGCTGGGTTAGCGTGTTTGCATTGTCTGTTCACATTCATAGGATATTAGATCAATTGATAATTTTGATAATTAACAAAGTTAATTAAAATGAGCAATTCAGCGGTTGGAGCTTATCAACCTCCAAAGTTGGAGAACAAATCTGATTTTAAAACATGGAAAATCAGATTCAGGAACCACGTAAACTATATAGATTCTGACTTATGGGTGTCCATTAGTGAAGGTCCTTACATTCCACCTACTTAAGGACCTGATTATAATGACAACAATCAGCCCATAAGTTTGAAAAATCTGTCTCTTGATGATACCAACAAAGTTAAAATCAACATTAAGGCCTATAGTATGCTTACTATGGCTTTACCTGAAGACCTCTTGATCAGGTGTGAAGCATACAAAACAGCCAACTCATTATAGAAAATTCTTGACTCTTTGTGTGAAGGAAGTGATGAGATCAGAAGCATCAGGAAGGATACTCTTCGTTCATAGTATGAGACTTTTCATCATATTATGGGTGAATCTGTTCCTCAACAACTCCACAAATTTATGCAACTTGTTACTGAGATGAACATTCTTGAGTTGAAGTACAGTAATGAGGAACTGAACAAAAAGATGCTTCATACTTTGCCAGAGAGTTGGACTCAAACTATGTCTATGTTCAAGAATACTCTTGATCTAAAGGAAATTGGGGTAGACACTTTGGTTGCAAAGGTGGAAGCTTTGGAGTTAGATGAGAAAACCAGGAATAAGAGTGTAAAAGCACCAATAGCACCATATCAATTCAAAGAAACAAAGGGTGTTGTATATGCATTTATCTCCAATGATGATGATGAAAGCTCTTGTGTTGAGAGTGATAATAAAGAGGAAACTGGTTTCTATGCTGCAAAGTCCTCTAAACTAAACTCTTAAAACACTTCAAACAGAAAAGAAAAAAGGAAATCTGAAGATTTGAAAAGTCCAGCAGCAAATGGATCATCAAACAACAAAAGCAATACCCAATCTAAACCAATTACTATGGTTCTAGAATCAGAATAATAGAAGGTAGCCTTTGCAGCCTTCAGTTCAAGCTTTCAAGCTTACTTGGGTAGTACCTTGACTCCTACCTACATCTGTCAACAAGACCTTGAAGAACTTCATCTTGATGAAGTAGAGGAAATGGATCTACAATGGCAAATGGCCATGATTGCTTATAGAGCCAAGATGTATATGAGAAGGAACAAGGGACTATGTGTTGCAGGAAGAACAACTAAAACTGGTGTTGACAAATCAAAAGTGAGGTGTTACTAATGCAGTTTGTATGGTCACTTTTTAAGGGAATGCAATAGCAATCAGCAGTCAACAACAGACACAAGACAAACGAATTAGAGAAGCTTCAAGCAACCTCAACTAATAATCTCATCCCCACCAGCCACAAGCTCTTCAGTAGGTACTAGTAACACTAAAGAAACTGGTGTGATTATTTTGCAGGATGGTACTTGTGACTAGAGCATGTATGAGAAGGATGTGTAGGAGGAAAATCAAGCACTGATGGCAAACATGGAGAACAAAATTCCACCCATGGCCACATAGGTAAGGGATACATAGGTAAGGGATATACAATGTTCACCTATTTGTGTTGAAGAGGTTGAAAGATACAGAGTCCATGCTCAACAATTGGCTGATAAAGTCAAAGAAACAATGATTTTGAATGAATCTCATGTAAGAGAACATACATTGTATCAGGTCAAAATCACCTCCTTACAAAAGGATTTGGATAAACTTGTATCTGAAAATTTTAATTTGAAAGCACAAGTTAAGCATCTGACCACTCATCAAAGTCAAGTTGATGACTTGAATGAATTTGATGAGCCTAATGCTGGGTTGGGTAAGGGAAAGAATGTGGTAATTGAACCTTTAATCCCCAAAGTTCCTGATGAGATCAAGCTGCCTTATCTCCCAAAACAAAGAAATTTGTTGAAGACCATCTATACCATAATTGGTCAGCTGAATGAAGGGATTCAGGAGCTCAACAAAAGGCAAAAGCATCAGTCATCAAAAGGAACTACGAAAGAAAAGAAAATCACTTCCACAGAACACCTGCAGAAGAAAAAGGTTGATTTAGAACCATCCATAGAAAAGCAAAGGAAGAAAACTGTTCTTCCAAAACATTCAACTTCCATAGAAAAACTACAGAAGCAACAATCATCTACTTCTGTAGACGATCTATAGAAGAATAAATCATCTGCGGAATCACCCAGTGACAATGAAGTCAAGAAACAACAGAGAATGGTGAATCCTCATAAACAAGAACCATTTGACATCATGTCAGGAAAAGGTAAAGACTCATCAGCTGCAAAGTTTGAAAAAGAATTGAGGCAGCAGAAGGTGGCAATTATGAATAAGCAAAAAAAGACAGTAGTGGAGTCTGACATCGAAGCTAAAGAAAAGTACTGCAAGTGGTGTGATATGCACAACCATAATTCAAAAGATTTTTATTTCAGCAGCTATTGCTCCATATGTAATATGAACAATCATATGACTTCTAACTGTTACTTCAATAAATACTGTGCCATCTACTACAAAAACAATCATTCTACTCAAGAATGTTTCTTCAACAAAAAGAACAAATCAAAGGTTTCAAAGAAGCAAAAAGCTGAGAATGTTGAATCAGATTCACAATCTTTTGAGAATGATGAATCAAAGGTCTCAAAACAAAAGCAGCAGAAACTAAAGCAGAAGATCTCAAAGACAAAGAAACCAACATCTGCTGATGATAAATCAAAGAAGAAGAAGGAGAAGTAACAATCTCAAAGCAAGACTCCTCATAAGAAGGTAGTGTTGCGGGAAAATGAAGCGTTCTTTGATCACTTTGAAAAGGGTAATCATGTACCTCAATCAAAGACAAAAGATGCAGAAACCTTTTCAAGTCAAGTATCAGCATTGGGTTTAAAGAAAAAGACACTGAAAGAAAAGGTGACAGAGGAAGTGATCGAGAATCAAGATCAAAGTACTTCAAGTTCATCTTCAACAGAATCATCCTCACCCCAAACAGAACATAATGAATCAATTGAATGTAAAAACAATCTTGACACATCTAGGCTCATTCATGATAGAGTAACAATCCTAGATAACATTGGCAAGCCCAAGACCATCAAGGCTTAGGATCCACATTCTAATTGATTTCATTATTTGTGCAGGAACATATATGGAGGACTGACAACATGTGGTGTGTTGACAATGGATGTTCTAGGCATATGACAGGAAACAGTTCTCTCCTCCATGTTTTCAAACATAAAAATGGTTCATACGTGGCATTTGGTGGAGATAGGAAGAAAGGTAAAATTGTTAGTGAAGGAATGGTAACAAATGGTGTACTCAAATTTGAGAAAGTAAACTTCTGTGAAAATTTGCAATTCAACTTGTTAAGTGTATCTCAAATTTGTGATAAAAATTATACCACTTTATTTGATAACACTTATTGTTACATTCTTAAGCCAAGTTTTCAAATTCCAGCAGACTGGATCCTTCTTAAAGCACCAAGAAAAGGCAACACATATGTTTTGGACATGAACAACACCTCTCTAACAAACAACGAAACTTGCCTGATTTCTAAGTCATCAGAAGATGAAGCTCAACTATTGCATAGAAGAATGGTTCATTCAAGCATGAAGAACATGAACAAGTTGGTCAAAAATGACTTAGTCATTAGCCTTCCCAAGAAAGAATTTTACTATTCTAATCATTGTTCATCGTGTTATAAAGGAAAACAGCATAGGGTGTCACATAAGTCCAAAACAATCAACACAAACACAACATCACTCAAATTGCTTTACATGATTCTTTTTGGTCCAACCAATGTGTTGAGCATTGGTAAAAGGCAATATTGTTTGGTGATTGTTGATTATTTCACTAGATTCACATGTGTCTTTTTCTTAAAACATAAATGTGAAACATCAAAAACAGTAATGGAGTTTATCTCTAAGATTGAAAATCAACTTGATTTAAATTCAAAATCATAAGAAGTGATAATGGATCGTAATTTGTAAATCATGTTTTAGATTCCTTTTGCAGGAACAAAGGCATTGCCGGTCAATTCAGTTCACCAAGAACTCCATAACAAAATGGAATTGCTGAAAGAAGAAACAAGACTCTAATTGAAGCAGCAAGAACAATGCTAGCTGATTCATAGTTGCCTATCACATTTTGAGCAGAAGCAGTGAACACAGCATGTAATATTCAGAACAGAACTTTAATTTTCAAAAAACATAATAAAACACCTTATGAACTTTAGTTTAAAGGAAAACCTTTTATAGGTTATCTTAGAGCTTTTGGGTGTCATGTGTCTATTTTAAATACCAAAGATCAATTAGGAAAGTTTGATGAAAAAGCTTATGATGGATTCTTTGTTGGTTACTCATCAATATCTAAATCATATAGAGTCTACATTCCATATCACAACAATGTG
Source organism: Flaveria sonorensis (assembly GCA_025506505.1). Classification (NCBI taxonomy): domain Eukaryota; kingdom Viridiplantae; phylum Streptophyta; class Magnoliopsida; order Asterales; family Asteraceae; genus Flaveria; species Flaveria sonorensis. The sequence continues at coordinate 61,583,116 of CM046433.1, read as the reverse complement.
GAGAAACACCTAAAGTATCAGTTGATGAATCCTTATTTCCAAAATTAGTAAAAAGATCATCTTTGATGTTTGATATAGATGCATTAACAAATTCATTTAACTTTGGTTATTTGAATGTTGTAGGTCCAACGGATACATGTTATCCTTATGTACCTCCAAGTTTGAGTGAAGTGCCATTGACTGCTGATCCTCCAAGATTATTTCATTCACACACTTCAAGTGATGCTGATCCAGGCCTTTCATCGCAAATAAGCAATGAAAATTTTGATGGAAATGGAAATTCAACTTCAGAAGAGGTAACTAATGCATCCGAGAAGTTAACAATGCATCCGCAGAAGTTAACAATGCATCCGCAGAAGTTCCTTCTACATCTGTAGATGTTCCTACTTTCGGAGATGATTCTTTTCCTTCATCTGATGTTCCCAATTCATCAAAAATATTCCAACAACATTCACATCTGCAGATCAACAAATTATAACATCTGTAGTTGTTCCTGTAACTACTGCAGAAGTTATACCTACATCTGCAGAAACACAAAATCATGAAGATGGATTTCATTCAACATCAGAAGACAAAAATGATGAAGATTTTGACCACTTTATTGGTTCTCCATCAACCAGCATCACTAACTTGAAAACTTCAATTCTAGTTGAATCAATTCCAATAACAAGAATTCATAAGTATCATCCTATAGAAAACATTATTGGTGATTTTAATGAAAGAACCACAAGAAGTCAAGGAGCTGTTCTCTTTCACAAGTGGTTCCACCCAACATAACTGTAGCATTGAAAGATAACAGCTAGATTGAAGGAATGCAAGAAGAGCACCAGCAATTCACAAAGCAGAAAGTTTGGAATCTTGTTGATCTTCCTGAATGCCAATATCCAATTGGTACAAGATGGCTTTTCAAGAACAAAATAGATGAGAGAGGTATCATCATTAGAAACAAAGCAAGGCTGATAGCACAAGGCTATACTCAAGAAGAAGGGATAGACTATGATGAAGTCTTTGCTCCAGTTGCCAGGATTGAAGCCATTAGAGTCTTTCTAGCCTATGCTTCACATAAGAAGTTAACAGCTTACCAAATGGATGTAAAATGTGCCTTCTTATATGGTAATATTGATGAAGAAGTCTATTTTACCCAACCACCAGCCTTTGAAGATGCTGATTACCCACACAGGGTATACAAGCTTGACAAAGCTTTGTATGGTCTTCATCAGGCACCAAGAAAGTGGTATGAAAGATTGTCATCTTTCTTGCTCAAGCATGGTTACAAAAAAGGAACAATGATCAGACTGTCTTCCTCAAACATGAACATCAAGACCTCTTGGTTGTCCAAATCTATATGGATGATATCATATTTGGGTCAACAAACAAAAGTTTGTGTCAGGACTTTAAATCTTTGATGAAATCTGAGTTTCAAATTAATTCCATAAGAGAATTAACGTTCTTCTTTGGTATGCAAGTTCATCAGAAATCAGATGGCATTTTATCAAACAGGAAAAGTATGTGAATCAAATCTCGAAGAAGTACAACCTTCCTAAGTCTTCTTCATGCAAAACACCAGCATCAATAATAGATAAGATTGTACCTGATCCTAAAAGGAAGTACCAATCAGACCCCAAGGAGTCACATATGAATGCAGTGAAGAGGATTTTTAGATAGCTTAAAGGGAAGCCAGCTCTTGGGCTTTGGTATCCCAAAGAAGAAGATTTCAACCTCTACTCATATTCTGATAGTGACTTTGGAGGTTGCAACAACAAAAGAAAATCAACAACTGGTGGTTCTCAATTTATAGGACCAAGACTAGTTTCTTGGCAGTGCAAAAAACAAACAAATTTATCAGTATCCACAGCTGAGGCTGACTACATAGATGCTTTAGCTTTTTGCTCTCAAGTTTTAGGGTTGCAAAACCAATTACTTGATTATGGTTACAATTTTCTTTAAACACCAATTCACATAGATAACTCAGCTGCTATGTTCATCACTGCTAATCCATTGCTACATAGTAAAATAAAACATATTGAAATCAGATACCATTTTTCTGAGAGACTGCTCAGAAAAAGGTTTAATCAAGTTGATCAAAGTGGATACAACAAATCAGCTTGCCGATTTATTCACTAAAGCCTTTGATTCAGTTAGATTTAATTTCTTGATTGAGTCTTTAGCATGATCAACTTAGATTAGTCTTCGTCACAAAGAAAAGCATGTTCTGTCTATCAAATTCATTATATGAAAAAGCCAAAAACATATATAAAACATATAAAAAAATCCAAAAATATTGTCTTGATAATATGCTTTCTTGTAAAAGTAGTTCATATTATGGGAAATTATAGTACACTATACCTTTGCTTACTTTCCTAAATTTTATAACATAATAAAGAGTGATTAGATGTGATTTGATATGTGAGTAGGTTCAGCTTGAGTGGAAAATAAACAAGTTCATGCATAACATAATGCAAAGGTGAGTAATTGTGGACAATTCCATTTTAAGAAACAAGCAAGTAAGTCTTATCCTGTAATGATCAACTTACTCACCTAAGCACACTTGTTGTGAAACTGTATAACCTCTATCTTTACGCATCATCAACCCTTTGTTTTGTGTAAAGAAAGACCTCGGTTCATAGACACCTCTGTTTTACGTAAGTAAAGACCTGGTGTTCTGATGCTGATCATCTACAAGTTCCAAAAAGGAACAGCTCTAAAAGAATCCAATGTGATCAACTGTATATTAATTCAGAGCATCAAAAATCATATCAGCATTAATAAGATTTCAAAGAAATCTTAAAATAGAGCTTATATCTTAAAAAACATAGTTTTAAGTGTGAAAAAGTGAAAAATTGACTCATAACCGGAGGACAAACTCTAATGTGAATTGAATGTGGAGTCCATATTTGTCTGTCTTTAATCAGTACCAAAACATGAAAAACAACATGACAAGTTAAAACTATACTCTTTCTTGAATTTATGTTGATCATAATACTTTCAATCAGCACTAGATCTATGTCTACTATCATCGAACAAAACAGTTTCAGGAAGTTGCTTAGTGTCATAGTATGATCCCATTCTATGATGTAAATGCTTGTAAATATATTTAAGTTTCTGCCTATAAACAAAAATACAAAAAGATTTTGTTTTTTTTCTTTTCTTTGCTAATAAGATTGACAGATAATTGTTTTTCATGCTATTCTCGTTATAAATTTTTGATAAATGCATACTTTCATGATTAATCACAAATTTAGGGGGAGTAGTCATCAGCATGAAAACTGAATTTATCATTTTTACCTGAAGAAAATTGGAACTTGAGCACTAACTTGGCAGCAGGATATCTAAAGTTTTTAACTAAATCAATTTTGCATATTTTCCATGAAGCAGAATTAACAAGGTCCAACAGAAAACAACAAATGATCTAAGAACATGTTGTTAAGATCATACAACAAAAACATAACAAATTTTGCCTTCCGTAGATGTTCTACGGAAGACTTAACCTGTTGCGGATAAAAAGAAAAGTTTTGCCTTTCCGTAGATGTTCAGCGGAAGACTTAACTTGTGGATAACCATGGAAGGGTAATGAGGGTTAAGGATCCCATGTCATTAAATGATAACCTGACCGTTGTCATTCATATTCACTTTTTTAGAAACCTTTTTCAGACCTAGAAAAACGCTCATATCATAAACCCCTTTATCCATAAACATTCAAAATTTTCATTCCACACAACAATCCACACCTAAATCACCACTCAAACAACATCATAAATATGGCCAACAGATTTGTAAAAGATCATAATGTTTGTTCCTTTCTGAATCCAGACGATCCAGCAACAGAGGGATGTAGGGAAATTATTAACTATCTGAGAAGATCAAGGATTTTCTATGCATTATCTGTGGATCTAATCATCTATCAATCACATATGATATATTTTTGGCACATAGTCAGGATTGAAGAGGAGTATGATGAAAGGGTGATTTTCGCAACAATAAGAAATGAAGAGTTGAGGGTGGATGAACGAATTATCAGGAGGGTGCTAGAGTTTGGAGAAGAAGAAGAGGGTCACCCAGATGTGTTTGACCATGAGTACATCCAATGAATTTTTCATTTAATGGGTTATGATGGAGATTACCGAAATTGTGAAATCAAAAAGGGGAGGTTGTGCAAGCCCTACAGATTCCAGTGTTACATGTACTTAAAGTGTATGTCCAACAGAAAGTCTGGGTTGGATAGATTCTCAAGCCATATTTCTTCTGGAATCATTGGTGTATTTGAAGGGAGGAAATACAATTATTCTAAATACATTCTTGGATGCCTGTGTGACCACATAAGGGTGCAGAAGGAAAACAAGATGTACATGTTTTCCAGGTTTATTCAGCTGATCATAAATGAGTCAATGCCCAACATTGAAAGAGAAGGTGACGTATTTGTTCAAGCTCACCTTGGAAGATCTGTGATTGACAAGTTAAGTGGGCAATACCAAGGTGAAGAAATGGAAATGTTCACATATGTGGTTGATGAGAATGCTGATATTCCTCAAGAACTCCTACACCTTGAACAATAACAACAACAAACACCTCCAGCTGAATCCCCTGAACCACCACAACAACAACCCTTATCTCCTTCCCATTTCTAAACATCTTAGAATACTGCTAAAACAGAAGTATTCACACTTGTTGACATTCAACAATCACCATCACACACATCACCACAACAACAACCACAGTCTCTATCACCAACTCCTGTGATATACTTAACAAAATCTCCACCAGCTCAACTGAATTCACCATCCAGTGAGCATACACAACCTCTCTTAGTTTCCCAATCTCAATCATCATTAAACACTACTGCCATAGAACCTATCTCACCCATTCTCAATCAAACACCTTCTCATCCAACAACACAACCAACTTTCGCACCCCCATCTGCTGAACCAAGCTCACCTACTAAAAGCCCAACCCTCACTGAAAAAGTGAATATTGATGATGATGAGCTTGATGAAGTTATGGATGGTGACACAGAAGAAATATGTCTAGAAGTCGAGGGTAGAAAGAACAAGAGGTTGAACAACAAGGTGAGAGTGATATTCACTTTGTTAACATCACTGCTTATGATGAAAATAATTTAAGAGAGGAGGAGATAAATGTGAGCAAAAGTTTTCTTGTTGCTAAATACAATAATCTCATCATTAAAAGTAATAAAAAACTAGAGAAATTAAGAAAACTCAAAAGGGAGATGAAAGAGAAAGATGAAACTATTGCATCTCTAGAAGTAACAATCAAGAAACTAAGAGAAGAGATTGAAACCAGCAATGCAGTGATTGATACAATGGATCAGTTTGCAGCTGAGACCTATGAATCTGTTGAGAAAGAGAAACAAGAGAAGGAGAAAGCAATGGTTTAGCTAAACAATGCACTGAAAACTATCTCTGAGTAGTTGGATCTGCTAAAAGCTAAAGATGAAGAGATAGAAGTCTTAAAGAAGAAGGTGACTGAAAAGGAAATAAGTGTACATAAAGAACAAATCAAAGAAACTACTGACATTCCCTTATTGAAAGCAACAATCAAATATAACAGGAAAAGAAAGTATTTGGAAAGAACTAAAGATGAAGCTACTGTAATTGAGAATACCCCAAAGAAATCAAAAGACATGTCTCCTGAGCACACTCCATCAGCTGAGCTTTCAACTCTCAAACCAATTGAACACATTAAAGAAGAAAGTGATGCTGAGTGGGTAGATTTAACAAACGATGAGACTCATAAGTCTGATGAAGAAGCAAGGGAAGGTGACTTGTTATCTACTGATAACATCTTTAAGGAAAGAGCATAATCATCTATGTTCATGGACTTAATCAATAATGGCTTTCCATATGACATGGTAGAAAAGATGAACATGGATGAGATAATACAAGTACTAAAGGAATTTTATGCTGCTAGATTAATGCTTCCAGTATGCAACTATGAAACCTTCACAAAGTACAAAACAATTAAGAAGATAAAGAATGATTTAGGTCACTGTGAAACCAAACAGCTTACCAAGTACAATATGATTTGTTGGCTTCAAAGTCATAATTATGGGTCACATGAACTGAAGCGAAGAACAGTGGGTGAGCTAAGAGCAATGATAGATTATGTGATGAAGGTTGAACTAGAAACTAGAGTAAGATTCAGGACTAGAGCACCCAATCCAGCTTACAAACAATCAAAACAATCTCCTGTTGAGTCAATAGTAGTTGAAAGCAAAGATATGCACAGAGGCAAAGAGAAACTAATCAGGGAGCCAAGGGATGTACTCCCCAACAAAATTTGGCCCTTAGGAACAACAGTAAGGGAAATGACAAAACAGAAAACAACTCTGATTCAACTGTTTGAGTAGATGACAACACCAAGATCAACAGCAGACAACAAGATTATAGCTTGGAAGTTTGATCAAGAGTGGGATTATGCTATAGTTAAAAGGGCATCTGGGATGGTTCAATACATTCCATGGATGGAGATCCTTCTTACACTCCCAGATGTAGACCTTTCTACTCTACAAAACATCCCAATCTCCAACTACCCAATCAGTCCAAGGGAAGAGATTTTTCTGTTCTGATTGCAAAACTGAGAAACAAGTTTAAGGTAGATGTGCTAAAAGAAGCCAAAAGAGAGGATGCAAAACACAAAAGAAGAAAACAAAGACAGAAAAGATCTCATTCCAGTTCTTCAAAACTTGTTGATGATGAATTTTTAAGGAGAATTGGATATGCAGACAAGGCTGATGCATTAATCAAAACAATTGAAGGCAATCAGTAATCATATCCCATCACTGAATGGGGATATGTAGAAAGAACAAAAGAGTTGGTGGTACAAAGAAATGACCCACACAAGAAAGCATCAAGCATAAGATTATTTGATCCATTGGAGATTAAACTGCTACATCCAAGCTACACATCTTATCTGCATGATAAGTATTTCCCAAAGTTGAATGATAAAAGAGCTCAAAGTGACATATGCTTATATGTGCACATCATACAAGTAATAGACAAGCTGCATGCCAAAGCATACAAGAGAAGAAGATTTGAGGCTAGTCAGCTCAGGGGATCTGAAATCCCATCAATCACTAAGCTTAGAATGTCAGAGCAAGATGAGTTGGAAGTGGTGTCTCAAAACAATGTAGTGGCAACACTGACCACAGAAGAAGACATTCTTGGGCTGAATTTTAAAACATTGAAGAAAATGGGAAAAATAAAGATCAAGTTTCCATACCAAGACCAAAAGGATGCTGTTGGATATTTCAACACAAAAAGTTTGGCCAGAGTTCAACAGTTGAAAGAGCTGAATAGATGATTACTGTAAGTCCCCGTTCCCGAGAAGCTTACAATTGGACCGTCATCGCATAAAATATTTACAACACATCATTTGCAGCGGAATTAAACTTTTCATTACTAATTAAATTGTGACAAAACATCATGTTAATCATTTACATCTCAAAAACTTGTATCATTACAAAAATCATTCTCCAAAAATATGGATGCCAGACTTAAATCATTTTCGGTAGCTTATACATCCATGCCTGCACCTCCTCAGCATCAAACGATTACCTACCAACTATTATGCATACAAAAAGTCAGCGACGCTAAGTGACAACACTCGTAGTGTCCATAGCAAGTGCGAAAAGCTGTCTTAGGAATATCCTGCTCCTTTACCTTCAACTGATGGTAGCCAGATCGGAGATCTATCCTCAAGAACAAACTGGCACCTTGGAGCTGATCGAACAAGTCATCAATCCTTGGTAACGGATACCGATTCTTCACAGTCAACTTGTTCAACACTCGGTTGTCGAGGTACATCCTCATGCTACCGTTCTTTTTCTTCACAAACAAGATCGGGGAACCCCATGGAGAGATACTCGGTCAGATAAACCCCTTATCCAATAACTCCTACAACTGAGTCATCAACTCCTTCATCTTGGTGGGAGCTAGACGATATGGCGCCTTAGCAACAGGTTGGGTACCGGGTATCAGATCGATCTAGAATTCGATCTCGTGATCAGGTGGCACACCTGATAGGTCCTACGGGAAACGTCAAGGAAACCGCACATTACCGACATGTTCGACAATCGTGGTACCGATGCCTATACATCCTTTATATAAGCTAGGTAGGAACCACATCCCCTCCTCATACACTTCTCAACCACCGCCATCGGGATCACCTTCGGAACCGTAGTAACCCTATCACCATAAATCGTCACCGCACTCCCATCCAACACAGTCAATCATATCATCTTCTTGCGACACACAATATTTGTCTCGTAGGCTGCTAGCCAATCCATCCCAAGAACTACAACAAATCCACCTAAGGGCATCACGAACAATCTAGCAGAGAACCTATGGCCTTCCAGCTCTATGTCATAATCCTCTACAATATTAGAAATCCTGGTAGACTTACTAATGGCAGTTTCTACGTCGAAGGGCTCGTCAATCTTTCTACTGTTAGCGGGCAACTTATCATAGAAGACAGCAGAAATAAAACTCCTACTAGCATAGGAATCGAAAACTACAGAGGCACAAATCTGATTTACTAGGAATGTACCTGACACAACATCGGAATCCAGTCTACCCTCATCCCCGGTCATAGTGAATGCCCTGGCCTTCGCCTTCTGCCCCTCCTTCTCAATCCCCTTCCTTGCCCTGGAGTTCTTAGCCCTTTGCTTCTTGCAGTCTCTGCTCAAAAGGCCCTCTTCACCATAACTATAACACTTTATAACCTCACAATCTCTAGCCATATGCCCTGCCTTCCCATACTTGAAGCAGAGATTTGATCCCCACTTACATTCGCCCACATGCTCCTTCCTACACTTCCCGATTGCCTTCTCTCCCCTTGTTAGTGCCTTTCGATCATCCACCCTCACCATCTTACCACCAGCCCCAAACCCACCACCATAGTTTCGCTTCCCATTCCCATTCTTGTCACCGACCCACTTCTTCTTCACATCCACCACCGTCAACACGTCCTGTTCGTCGTACAACCTCCCCGCCAGATCGACCACCGACCTAAATGTACCCGACCGGGCGGCGATCATGTGTCTGTGGATATACGCCGGTAGACCCTGGATGTACCTCTTCATCCTTTATGACACAGGCATCACCTGATCTGGCACCAACCTTGCCATCTCGTTAAACTTCATAGTGTACTGTTGGTGAGTCATATTGCCTGCCTCCAACTGCATGAACTCTCTCTCAACCTTATCGAGCTCCCAGTGAGGACATAACTTCTCGATCACCAACTTCTTCAGCTCACTCCACTTCATCCTCCCGATCACCCTACTACCCTCATCTAGGATAATATTGTCCCACCAACACAAGGCCGAATCCACAAATGAGTGGGTAGCAAACTTCACCTTCTGATCCTTTCAGTACTCGCTGATATCAAGTACCGCCTCCATCTCCCTCACCCAATGGTGAGCAACCGCAACACTCTCATTCCCATTAAAATCCGGGGGCCTACATCTTTGGAATGCCCCATAGTTGCACCCCTTTGTTGTTTCGTGCACAGCGTCTATCTCCTCATCATCACTAGAGACAACCATCTCAGTATCTGGTTGTTCCATCTCCCCAAAACCTCCACCTTCACGTCCTTGCCTGGTGGTTCTTTTCTTCTCCTCCTTCTCCTTCTTTTCATCCTCCCTCACAGTACGAATATCCTCAGTCACCACAGACGACAAAATCGTTTGCATGACCTGATGAACCTCTTCCACCACTGCCTCCTTCACTGAGGCCCTCAAATTAGCTTTCTCATAACCTCCCTTATGGTGATGAACCTCGGGATCTACAGGGGCCGTCTCGGTAGTCCTAACCCCTTTCCTCGTGGCACGTGTTACAGCGCCACGTCCACCATGCACTCCACCTCGGGAAGCCTTCGAAGATCTACCACCAGCCATCTCTAAGGACTATAAGATTCAAACACCAACACGATCATTCAAGGTAATTGCTCAGATCATGTCAAGTATAGTAAGTCCCTAATTACAGTGGCCCGTTGTGATTAGCCACTTAATTTACTCTTCCTTCTCGAAGCATTCCCTATCCTGACTACATCGGTATCCAAATCTACTAGGGGCATATAAACCACATAAACATAATTCCATTTTATTATCTTACCTAAAATATTTACATAAAACCTTTACCTGCGGGCATGTAGCTACAAGGACTGGCATCCCTTTCCCTTTCGTGTCCCATTCTCAGTTTAAGTTTAGGTTTTTGAAAATATTTTACCCAATTCTCTTAAACTTTGGCTCTGATACCAACTTGTAAGGCCCTGTTCCTGGGACGCTTACAATTAGACCGTCATCACATAAAATATTTACAACACATCATTTGCAGCGGAATTAAACTTTTCATTACTAATTAAATTGTGACAAAACATCATGTTAATCATTTAAATCTCAAAAATTTGTATCATTACAAAAATCATTCTCCAAAAATATGGATGCCAGACTTAAATCATTTCAGGTAGCTTATGCATCCATGCCTGCACCTCCTCAGCATCAAACGATTACCTGCCAACTATTATGCATTCAAAAAGTCAGCGACGCTGAGTGAGTTCTAGTTTATAATTAAAATACATTACTTTTCGTTAAAACATATCCTTTGTTTTAGTTCATGATCACACATCATACGTCCATCTTGATAATAATTATTATTATCTTGTCATCATCATTCATAATCATTCGTTTTCATACTTTCTTTCATTCTTTCACTTTTAATCTAGATCCTGTCATAGGCTATGTCCCATCGTCATGCACGAAGCAACTTCCGTGTTGGGGTTAAGCGCCAAGGATATTGTTTTTGTACATCTTGATCAGTCATAAAGACTGACCCCCCTGTGTGTGAACCCTCATGGGTTAGCCAAATCGCATGCTATATAACACACAGTAGAGCTAACAACTCACAATGAGTTGTGAACCTCTTAAAAATTTTGTTTGCAAGACTTTCATTCATTCATTATGTTCCACTTTTCATTATCATTATCATTCACTTCATTACATAATACTTTACTTACATTCGTACATATTCAAGTAAGGTTACATCATAAAACGTATAGTTTTAAAATTGTTAGACATGAAAAGATAACACATCATACATAGCAGCATAACATACGAAACCCATAAGCAACAGCAACATTCTCACACGAGAACTCCCTTTCGCGCGAGAACCTCACTTAGGCAAACCCTGCACATCACATCATCCTCATTCACGCGAGAACCACCTGTCTCGCGAAAACATACATGTTGCGTGAAAACTTCCCATCTGCGAGAACAACCTGTCACGCGAGAACATCTCCTCATGCGAAAACTATCTCTTTCACGCGAGAACTTCCCAGATTCAAATTCCATAATGTACGACTGAACTGGTCAAGCGAAAACTTCTTACTTACCCTCCCAATCATAACATATCGCCTCTAAGGTTGTTCTAAGAAGAAAACATCCTACACATCATCAAACCAAGTATAATCAGGCATTTTAAAATGTTCTAGTATGCATAGAAGCCCCAAAACATAAAAAACTTGCTTTAAAAAGGGACTAGAAACTCACCTCTTGAAGTTTTAGCACAAACGCAACCTTCCCGGAGCCTTTACCAAGTGAAAACTACATAACCATGTGTTACATACATCAATAATCCATTTTTATTACATAACACAAGTCACTACATGAGTTACATACCTTAAACACTTGGATTCTTCACTTCTCTCTCTAAGCAGCCGATTTCTCTCTCTAGCAGCTCCACTTCTCGTGTGAACTAGAGTCTGGCTGGGGGTTCTCAGCTATTTATACCCAGTAACACTTTTCGCCCAGGGTTCTCACGCGAAAACTCCCTTTTCTCGCGAAAACTTCCTTTCTCATGAACTTCTCACATGACAGCCTCCTTTCGCGCGAGAACTTCTACCTGCCTTCTTTTTCTCGAGATTTTTGGGCGTTACAGTTACACGAGTCTAAACCTAAGGGGGAGTATTGTTTGGTCTGTATCATTTGTATAGGTTTAGATGATTTTGTAATATCTTGTAATGAACATTTGTAATTCTTTATCATTATCTAATGCAAGATATATATGTTAACCAAAACATTATTATGTTGATTTTATGTAATTACAGGAAACATCTTAGTTTGTCAATTCGGAAAATTGACCAAGTGCAAGAACTATCTGCGGATGGATAAGTTTGTTCTTCCATAGATGTTCTACGGAGCATAAATGAACAAGTCAATGTGCATCAGTGGATCTCTTGCGGAAGCACAAGCACATCTACTAAAGAACAAGTTAAGAGATCAAGTTGCTGCTGCTACGCAAGAAGGAAGTTTGCTCCTAAAATTGATGTTCGAGAACAAAGAACCAACTCCTATGGAAGTTCAACTCCTACGGAAGAACAAAAATACTTGTATGATCTCATATCACCAAGTACTCAACACAAAGTCAACAAGTCAATCTGTCAGAAGCGAATATTCCACGTCACATCAAGAATATCTTTGTAATTTTTAAAGTGAATCCTTCTACCTATAAATATAAGGCATGGGTGCACGCATTTAGCAAGAGATTGAGAGATATCGATAAACAAATAGAGATTCATATTTTCATAGAAATGATATCGATTGATCAAACGATCAATATAGCAACACAGCAATCATAAGAACACAAAGAACATCATAGGAGATTATCATATCATCCAAGCATCAATATCAATTGTAATCAATTTATTATTAATGAAAATCAATTGAAACAATCTTTTTGTTGCATTGTTTTATTCTATTTTCAATTTGTTTCATCTGTTCTTCGTCGATTTCAATTTCATAAACAATTAATTAAATAACAAGTATTGATAATTCCGCGATCTTTATTTGCTAAATCAAACTGATAATTCTTGTTTCGATCCTTGGATTCACAATCTCGTCTTTAGCTCTTTGAAAGCATTCTTCTGCTCTACACCCCATATAAACTTCCCATCCTTACGGGTCAACTTAGTCAATGGTGAAGCTATCTTGGAGAAGTCTTGAATGAACCTTTTGTAGTAGCCTGTCAAACCCAAGAAACTACGAATCTTGGATGGCGTCATTGGAGACTTCCATTGCATCACCGCCTCAACCTTTTCCTAGTCTACCATGATCCCTTCCGGGTTGGCTACATGACACAAAAACTAAACCTCGTGCAACCAAAACACACATTTGGAGAACTTGGCATACAGCTTCTCCATTCTAAGCATCTCCGGCACCTCCTGAATATGACCGGCATGTTCCTTCTCGCTCTTCAAATAAATTAGGATATCATCAATGAACAAAATCACTGATTTATCCAACATCGACCGACACACCTGCAGGACCGGGTAAGGGTGCCTAACACAATCAGTTTCATAATGAGGAGAGACTTGGAACACTTAACAGTTCAAATAGAGAACCGGGTTTGATAATAAGGATACTATGCACATAATTAAGTAATGAGATAGGACAAGCAACAATAACACAGAAGTATAGTTTTCAAGGAATGTTGTATATTGCTCTCAAGTTCTATTACAAATGTTACAAAGCATTATCTAAATTAAAAGAACCTAAGACTCTTTATACTACATCCTACAACCGTCAATACTTAGAAGGACAGTTGGAATTGACTAATCTAGACAACAAGATCAAACTAAAGTCAAAAGGTAGATTGCCTTTTGACTAGTAACTATGACATGTCATAGCTCACATCCTTTTCTATTATAAAAAGGTTTACAGGTACAAAAGTAGGAAATTATAGATAAAGACCTTAATCTATAGTTTACAAAAGCATGGACTTTGTACCAACTCATACAAGTTGGTGAGTCTTCAGAGTTGCAGTAGAAAGTGTGTCAGCTTTATGTAAAGTAGATCAGAGAAAGCATGTCTTTCTCTGTCTTCGGAAGAAATCAGTCTTCACAGCAAAATGGCTTCGGAAGACTTTGTCTCTAAAGCTTTGGAGGACTTCATCTTTGGCTTCAGAAGATTTTACACTTAGAGTATTTTCTAATGTAGTGTGTAAAACTTTCGAAGCACTTCTACCTTTGTACATTCAGTGCATTCATGCAGGAAGACCTTTGGTTGTTTTGGCTTGTTTGGTTGCATCAGCCATATAATCTTCTAATATTACCTTACAAAATCCCCCTAGGATGATGCTACCAAAATAGAGAAGTACTGCAGATGTTGATAGTCCTTATTAAGATCAAGACCATGCCTCTCTTCATCATCTGGTCAGGATCCTTCAGACTTTCATAGTATCTTCTCATGTCATAGAGATCATGTAGAGGAAGATCAAGCATGTATTGCCAGAAGTAGACATCTTGACCTCCTTGATCTCTGATGACATGCCATTTGTCTGGATTGGCAGCAAAACTCTAGGACAAGATGGGTCTTCCAATGGCAAGAGGCTCTACTTGAATAGGAGTTGGTTGAGCAGCCTCTTCATGCACTTCCTCAGGATGCTATGACTCATCCTGAGGTGTGGAGGTGGATGCCTTGGTTTTCTTCTTCTTTGAAACACTTTTTCTGGCCATCCTTTTCCTCCTCTTTGAAGTTTTCAACTGAGAGGGCTGGTCTATAGCACCAGATTGTTCTGTTGTGTCCCTCTTAGTTGGGTTCTCTTCTCTCACAGGTTTAGATGGAGAGAGAGGAGAACCCTGTTGTGGATCAGAAGATGAAGTTGGCTGAGATACAGCTCTAGGATCATGTTTGTGTTGTCTCAGGGATTTTAACCTTCACCTCAACTTCAGGTTGAGCTGGACTTGGTAGAGAATGCAAGTCTACAAGCTCTCCCCTTTTAATCTTTTTCTTGATCACTCTTATATGCTCATCCATGGTGGATAGAAACATAGGACCAAGCCTCCTTTCGGAGAATCCATACAGCTTCAAGAAGCTCATCATTCTTTGTCTATCATTAGACTTCTTTTGGCTTTTGTGGATGATGGTCCTTGACCTTGTAGCTTCTTCCCTTAGCTTTCTCTTAGCAGCTTTTCTTTCTTTTGTGGCTTGTTCCTCCAGCTACTTGAGATATTCAAACTCTATGTACTCAAAGGATAAAGGAAGAAGTGCAGCTACCTGATAGAGTCCTGTGGCACTTAGGTAGTTGATCATATTCATTCTTTTAGCTTCCCTATCTACCTGAGGTTATGCCTGTGCCACAGTCTCTGTCTCTGGACTTTCTTGAACTGGGGAGAGGACAGGAGCATGTTTGAAGAGCCTTTTCAGTCTCTTTTCTTCCTTAATCTTGAGGAGCAATGCTGCATCCTCTGGCTCCCTCCTTTCCTTTGACAGCTTAGTGTCATCTAGCTCATTCAACTCTTCTAAGGGGAGAGATATGAGTTCATCAACATTATAGTTCCTGGTCCCTAGGTAGTTTAGCCTAGCTGCCCTCAACTCATCATCTTAAGTGTTTGGCCTGGGGGCAGCTCGGATAGCAGCTTGCATGAAGCCTAAGGACCCTCCTGAACTCTCTCCCCTTAGCTTCCTCTTCCTCTCTCTCTTCTCCTCCTCTAACTCCTCGGAGGTCATTTTCCTCTTCCTTTTGTCACGCACAGGCCTTGGTGACTCAGGGTGGAGAGAGCTTTGGCGTTTATTGCTTAGTTCAGCAGTCAAGCTCTGGCCAAAGAGAGGTTATGAAGCACCATCACCAGTTGGTGCTTCACTAAGGGTACTGGGTGCAGAAGGAGATTCTATCTCAAGGTACACAGGCTCAAAGTCTAGGCCTTCAGTCAAGGTTTTCCCTTTGAAGCTAATCTTGGGGTCCACCTCAACATCCAGTTGACCAAAGATCTTACATGCTATCCTCTATCTTTATAATCTTGATCTCATCTTGAACACTTCTAACACCCTATCTTGTATCTAGTCTGCTAGTCTTCCAGTATGTCTGTTTTGGCTTGGGTTGACAGGTGGAAGATCAACTAGATTTATGCACTCATAGAAACACAGGTTTGAAAAGTTGAAAGTTTCTTGTTGACCTTGAGTTCTAGAGATGATGAGAGCTCTTCATTCTGTGTCATACCTCCATCCTATGATTGGGTTCTCAGAGTAAGGAGATTGGGTAGACATGGCTCTGAGTATACCCTCCTCAAATAGACTTTGAATGAGAGAGTCTACACCCATGT
Source organism: Flaveria sonorensis (assembly GCA_025506505.1). NCBI lineage: Eukaryota > Viridiplantae > Streptophyta > Magnoliopsida > Asterales > Asteraceae > Flaveria > Flaveria sonorensis. Next base: position 61,567,006 of record CM046433.1, on the reverse strand, counting down.
AGACTTGAGGAGGTTGCTGAGTATGGACTATTGCAAGAGAGGGTGGTGAATCATCTATGTCCATACTCTGAGAGGAACTCCCAGGTTCTGTGACTGTTTGGACTTTCTCCCCCTTTTTGGTAGCATCACTTTCTGGCACAAGTGAGCTGGGGGTTGAGTCTGTCACATTCATAGGTTCTTGTGGACCTGGTTGAGTTTGTCTTGGTGGTCTCTCAGCTAGCTGGCCCTTAAGATCAGTGATCTCAAGTTGCTAGTCATTGACCCTCTTTTGTAAGATAGTCACCTGAGATTCCAGGTGACTAATCTTAGAGACTAAATAGGTGCAAGTTTTAGTCAGTGTGTGCACCTTTAGTTTCACACTCCCCTCATCTTCATCAGAAGAATCACGAGGGGATGAGAGAATTGTTCTTGGTTGCTGGATTTGCCCTGCCTTATGACAGCTTGAAGAGAAGTGTCAAAAGGCCTGGTTGCCATGGTTGAGGTCTTAAAGATGTAATCACGTGCTGAAGTAAGAGCCTCTTCCATATGGATCTCCTGAACAGGTTCAGGGAGATCCACCTAAATGTTAGGTGAATGATGTAGGATATATGTGGGTGAGACAGGAGTACTCATCTCTCCTTGAGTAGGTGTGGAGAAGAGAGACTCATGGTACTCACTGAATGCCATGTCTTCATTATCATAGAAGTCAAGTCTAGGAATTTGGTGGTTTAGATCCAGCGGCTGGGGATGGTAACGTTCTCCGGATGGTTGTTCACTAGAGTGTGGAGACTCTGAGTGAAGGATTAAGGCTATTTGAGGTGTGAGCTCATTAGGCTGAGCATGAGGAACCTCAACACCGATCATATAAGAGATGGGAGTGGTTTGCTTCTCAAGGAAAGTAGGAGCTCAAGTGTCCACTTCCTCCTGAAAGGTTGGTGATATGGGGGCCTGCATAAGTTGAATAGCATGTGCAGGGGTTCGCTTGGTTTTTCTCTAGTAGGTGATGGTTATTGTGGGTTGTATGTGTGATTGAGAGATAGAATGTGTGGGTTTAACACTAGCTAGTGCTGCTAGGTTGCCACCTTGAGCAATGAGCTCAAACATTTTAGGGGCAAGGGCTGTTTCTACCCAAGAGCAGCCAACAGTTGACTTCCTCGTTATTTTGAAGATGTCGGGCTTTATTTGTCGCAATTTAAGAATATTACTTGTTCCCCTCAACTGTGTGCCCTGTTCACAGTTGAGAATGTGCTAGACATATCTAGGGAACATGTAATACTCTAGGGAGTCCAAGTTAGCAAGCAAATTGGTATATACAAATTAAGAATACTTGAACTTGACCCCCTGAACCATTCCATGGACTATGAAGGAGAGGTCTTCTGGAATCTGATCCCATCCTCCATGCTTGTTTGACAAGGTTGAATGACAACATGAAGGAGGTACTTCCATTGGGATGAGACCTTCCCCTTCCTAAAGTTTTTGACTGAGAAGTCACCCTTATAGCCCATCTGCGCAAAAGAGTGGTTAACTGCAGCTTTGGGGAAGGACAAGTCACCTTCTACATCATCCAGCTAAAGATGTGTGTTTATGATGGCTGGAGTGATGAAGATTGTCCTCCCCTGCACTGTGGCAGATAGTGCCTTCTCCCCATCCATGGTGACCTTTTCGCAGGTCCGCCAGAACTCCAACAAATGATCCTCATAGAGAAGAGGATCAATGGTGAGGGAGGTGAAGTAGTTGGTCAAAGAAAGGTAACAAAAAAACCTTTGAGAAACCTGGATCTTTCTCAGAGTCTAACACAACAACTTGATTATGTTGCCTGTGAAGATGCATGGAAAAATTGGGTTGATTTCTGCGGTTAAGGTTGGCCATTTTAAGTAGCTTTATGATGAAGGAAGATAAGAACAAAGGCGGTTTGTGGGTGAAATTAGGTTAGAGAACAATGTAGATGAATAGGAGAGTGAGAAGAGTGGGAACCATTTGAGAATATATATTAAATGGATTTGAAACAAAGTTATTGCAAAAGGATAAACTTTGAAATCCGGATGTCGGTCCTACCTCTGAAAAAGTGCCCAAAAAGTTAGTTATTTTGGAAGTTGAAAATCTTCCGAAGGTAGTTTAGCTTGAGAAGTTTTTAATAAAAATCTTCCGAAGGCAATTTGGATTCGAAAGATATTCTTAAGAGTTGTGAAAATTTGTCTTCGGAAGAAAAAATACTTAGAGAGTTTTTCTTCTGACACACATTTGATTTCAGAAGATATTAAGACTTGGGAGTTTTATTCTAAAGAGAATAAATCTTCCGAGACTTAATTGCTTTCGGAAGATATATGTCCTTCAAATACATGCAAGTACTAAGAAGCCTATTTAAGCTTCGGAAGATATTCTCAGAATTTCTTTCGAAGGTAAATTTCTTATAAGTAGTTATTTGATTTGAAAACATAAATTTCTTCCGAAGTCAACTTCAAATCTTCTGAAGGAAAATATGTTTGAAAATTTTTCAAAAATCTAAGGAATATCATAAAAAAGTTTCTTCCAAAATAAACTGGGCTTATGAAGGTGATAAAATAGACAACTTAGGACACATATGTTTTAGAAATAAAGTTGATTTAAGTTTTTAAGAAAATCTACTCAAAGTTAATCATCCCAATAGCTGATACAAGATATTTGAATCTCTGTTCATCAAAAGCTTTAGTGAACAGATTAGCATATTGTTCATTTGTGTTAACTTTGACTAGTTTGATTAATCCCTTCTCAAAATTATCTCTAATCAAATGATACCTGATGTTGTTGTGTTTAGTCCTTGAGTGCTGCACAGGATTCTCTGTAATGGAGATAGCACTGTTGTTGTCTATATGGACGGGAGTCTCTTTGAAGTTGAATCCATAGTCCAGCATCTGATTCTGAATCCAAAGCACTTAAGCACAGCAACCTACAGCAGCAATGTATTCAGCCTCAGCAGTTGATACAGAGACACAAGATTGTTTCTTGCATTGCCATAAGATAATCGTTCCACCAAGGAATTAACATCCCCTAGATGTAGACTTTGCAGTCATGTTGCAACCTCCATAGTCATGATCTGTATAAGCATACAGATTGAAGTCAGAACTCTTTGGATACCAAAGGCCAAGCTTGGGAGCACCTTTGATATATCTAAGAATCCTGTAAAGATGTTCATCCACACAAACCCCCTCAAGATCAGGTCCTAGGGAGTGGTTTCTGGCTATGGGTGTCTTGTACATACTTTGACTGACTTATTAAGATGCCATTGTCAACTTTCTTCACTTGAATTCCTAGAAGGAAATTTAGTTCCCCCATGGCACTCATTTCATATTTGTTCTTCATCAGCCTCTCAAAGTCTTTGCAGAGCTTTAGATTAGTTGACCCGAAGATAATGTCATCCATATATACGTGAACCAGCATTAAGTCATTCCCTGTCCCTTTGATGAAGAGAGTTCCATCTATACTACCCCTCTTGTAACCATGTTAATAGAGATACTAAAATAGTGTTTCATACCACTTCCTTAGAGCTTGGTGCATCCCATAAAGAGCTTTATCAAGCTTGCAGACATAACCAGGATGATCTGGGTCTGCAAAGCCAGGTGGTTGTTTGACATACACCTCTTCATCAATCACCCCATACAAAAAAGCACACTTGACATCAAGTTGGTAGACCTTGAAATCCTTGGATGCAGCAAAAGCCAAGAATATTCTTACAGCTTCAAGTCTTGCCACAGGAGCAAAAACATCTATGTATTCAATTCCCTCTTCTTGTGTGTACCCTTGAACAACTAGTCTTTCCTTGTTCTTGATGACAAGTCCTCTATCATCCTTCTTATTCCTAAAAACCCACTTGGTTCCTATGACAGTCTTCCCATGAGGAAGAGGACATAGGTTTCGAACCTTTTGTCTTTTGAATTGAAGCAGCTCCTCTTGCATTGCTTCAACCCAGCTTCCATCTTTCAAAGCCTTATCAACTTTCTTTAGCTCTACTTGGGACAAGAAGCAAGAATATAGACAAGCATTTTTGTCATGGGTTTGTCCTCTTGTTCTCACCCCTGTATCAACATTTTCAATGATGTTTGTGGTGGGGTATGACTTGTGGATCCTGAGTTGAGGGATCATAGCAAGTTGATTTGACAGATCTAGATTAGAGAAATTCAGATCTAGCAATGGAGTGTCACCCACCATATCAGCACACTTATCAAGTGAGACTTGATCCAATAAGTGTGTGACATCATTTATGTTGTCTTCTATGGAGTGGTTATCAGCATCAAGAAATTTTTGATCACTATCACTAACTCTATTTCCTCCGACATTTAAAGCTCTTTCTCTTAAGTTTTGAGCCTTTGAGATGGAATTTTAAGGCATCTCAGATGTATCAGCTGAATTTTTCAAGTTTGTGCTGATAGGATCTTTATTTGCATGGTTAGTCACCAAAGGAGCTGAAGTAGTAATCTTACTTGGTCTTCTCAGTTTAAATCTTAGGTCAGGATCTCATGTTGATATGTTATCTGTAGATCTTAAAACATTCTCACAAGACTTCTTAAAGCAGTTGGTAACTAAGTCAAGATCAAATAGCCAATCCGGACCAGAACCTTTCATACTAGGGGTTTGCTCATTGAAGGTCACATTGGCTGACTCCTCAACTACTCTAGTTCTGAGATTGTATACTCTATAAGCCTTAGCTTGGGAAGAGTATCCAATAAAGTGTCCATCATCTGACTTCTCATCAAATTTGGCTACTTGATCTTTGGTATTCAAGATGGTGCAAGGAAATCCAAATGACCCGAGGAAACCAATAAAAGGTCTCCTTTTGTGCCACAGCTCATAAGGAGTCTTACCATGAGTCTTAACCACTAAACCTCTATTCTGTAAATAGCAGGCTATGTTAACTACCTCTGCCCAGAAGATGATGGGCAGTTTAGAGTCAGACAACATGGTTCTTGCAGCTTCAATAAGTGTCATGTTTCTCCTCTCAGCAACACCATTTTGCTGAGGAGTCCTGGGAGCACTATATTGTATTGTAATACCCTTTTTATCACAAAATGTATCAAGGATTTGGTTCTTAAATTCTGTTCCTTGATCATATCGTATGGTCTTGACCTTGTGATCAGATTGATTCTCAATTTTTAGAATGAAGTTCTTCAAGATCTCAGGAGTCTCATCCTTAGTTTTAAAGAAAAAGACCCAAGTGAATCTTATGAAGTCATCTATGATCACTAAACAATATGAGGTCCTTCCTAAACTCATTCCACTGGTGGGGCCAAAGATATCCATGTGTAATAAGTGTAGGGGAGTAGTGATAGAGTTCATTTCCTTTGCCTTGTGAGACACTTTGTGTTGCTTCCCTTTCAGGCATGCAACACAATGATCATCACTTGTAAACTCTTTCTTTGGCATTCAAGTTACCAAATCATTCTTAATTAATTTATTCATATTTTTTAAGTTTAAATGGCATGTTCTTTTATGCCATAGGAAAGACTCATCATTATTTGTTTTAGATAGAAAGCAAGAAACCTCTCCTGAGGGAGATGTTTTCTTCAAGTCCATCCTATACATGTTCCCTTTCCTAGGGGCCCTGAGCAGGATATGCTCTTGAGGAATGACGACCCTAGGCTTAACAACAATGCACTCATGCTCAGTAAAGAGCATGTTGTGTCTCTGATCACAAAATTGGGATACACTCCGTAGATTGTATCCAACCTCCTTAACAAAATTTACCTTCTCAATGGTGAGCTTACCATTTGTGATCATACCCATTCTAGTGATGTAACCACCCACATCTTCTCTAAAAGCAATTGGTCCTCCATCAATTTTCTCAAAATTGTGAAGCAAAGAACCATTGCCAGTCATGTGCCTGTAACAGCCACTATCAATGATCCACACATTTTTCTTGGGCCTTAGCTGTTCCTACATAAAAAGAAGTGGTTAGTTACACTTGGAAACCCAAGCCTCATTGGTCTTGGGCTTTTCAAACTGATCTGAAGACAATGTAACAGTAACAGATCCTATATTCAAGCTTTAAGGATCATTAGTTGCTATTGATGAAGAACTCTTAATCTCCAGGTCTTTCTTCATCTTCCACACCATCTTTGGAAGATTGGACTTGACCTTCAACACTTTGGAAGTTTCAATAGCTTCTGAGGTTTTGGATACTGGACCTTCGGAAGATCTTGCTTTCACTGCAGCATGCTTTAGTACTTCGGAAGCATTCCTTTCTTCCGAGACCAAAATTTCTTCTGAAGGCAAGTTCTCACTTGTCTTCTTCTTCACTTTGGAGCTTTCGAAGGAAACAAATTTTCCTTCTGAAGCTTGCTTTTCCTTCTTCTTCCCATAAGCTTTTTCTTTGACCATGTGAATAGTGCTTTTGGGATTGTAGATGCAATCCTTAGCTAGATGAGAAGTAATACCACACATTATGCTGTCCATTTGCTTCCTTCTGGGAGTCTTCTTTTGAGAGCAAGACTGAGTTTGATCACTTTCCTTATCCATATTCATCTTTACAAATGATGCAACAAGCTTCTTAAGGAGAGGCTTGCTCTTGGAATTGGATGGTTCAGGCTATGTAGCAGTGGTACATAGCTAGTCAATCTTCTTCTTCTTGCTGGAATGGTTTGGAATGGTTTGGAACTAAACTAGAACTCCTGGTACTAGAGTTCATAGTTGAGTCTTTAGCCTTTACCACTTCAAACCCTGCAGAAATGAACACTTGTTTCTGCTTGGAGTCAAAAGTGCCTTGATCTCTTGTGCCTTCTTTGACCTTCTCTTAGCTCTTCTGATCAAGTTCTTCCTCTTTGACTTGGTCATTCCAGACTCTTTCCTCTCCTCAGGAGAATAATGACCCTCTTAGGATGATCTTCTTCACTCTTCTTAGAGTCATCCTTAAATATCTCCTCGTCATCCTATTCAATAATGGGGTCTATGAAGGGAAGCACATCTTCACAAGTTCCACACCTTGGAGATCTTATAGATAATAGAGTGTGTGGAGGAGCTATCTCAGTAGATCCCAGTCCCTGATTATTTTGATAACAAACTTTTTCATGTAGGGATGAGGATATCATGTTCATGAAGGTTTCTTCTTCAAGAACACATTTTTCTTCCCTGACTTTGTTGATCACAAGCTCAGCCTGGCATTCAGTTAACTTTGAGATGAGATCTTTGATTTGAGTCCTGTAGTTAGTGTGCTCGTGCTTAAGAGTTGAAATGGTTTTCTCTAGATCTTCTATCTTAAGTTTATAATCATTTTTAGCTCTTTTAAAATCAGCTTTTAAGATATTTAAGGACTCAAGATCAGATCTCATCTCTAAGTTATAAGACCTTTATCTATTAACTTTAGCAATACGTTCAGGTGTACAGTGATGTTCCAATACCTTGGCTTCATCATGATCTGCCATCAATGCTTGGTTTGGAGATGCATCTTCCAGCTGAAAGCTCCAGTCAAAGCCTCCTTCTTCAACAGGAACTGCGGCTTGCTGTCTTGGCTTCTCATTCTGGTGAGCTTCTTTAGTGTAGTTTGGCCTTGTTTATACTTGCCCACCATTTGACCCTGGTGCCTTGCACTCTCTGGCAAAGTGTCCTATTTGGTTACAGTTGTAACGCTTCACTTTGCTTTTATCAAGCCTAAACTTTCCACTGGCTGCATTGCTAGAAAACTTCCTTCCAGTCCTCTTGTAGAATTTGTTCGCTCTATGAGTGTGAAGAGCCATCTGCTAGACTATTTCCATATACTCCAGATCATCTGGATGGATACAGTCCAGATCTTCAAAGGTGAAGAGAAAGTTGCCTAATCTTTCATCAGAAGACACAAAAGCTTATGAAGAGCTTGTCTCTTAGAATGAGCTTCCAGGGATGTATACTTCCCTTGTTTTCTCTGCAAAGGTGATAAAAGGACCCTTTTATGATTTTTTCGGGTAGCAGATGAGATGGTACTATGGTTCTTTGCAATCCCTTTCAACCACATGAAGGGCTGAACTCTATTGGTTGTTGGAGTTACCAGATGGATTTTGCATGTTCATCTCCATCTGGTAGCCATTGAGGATACCATACAACTCTGTGAGAGTAAGGGTCTTAAGGTACTCAGTCCTCTTGATGACCACATAATAGTGTGTCCATTGTCTGGGAAGAGAGGACATGAACTTCCTCACAACATCCCTGTTCTGAAGAGTTACTCCAACATCTGCCAGAGTATCCATAATCTCAACATACCTGAAGTATTGTTGAGTCATGGATTTAACTGTCTTGAAGGTGAAGTTCTCAAACTGCTTTTTCAAGAGGTCTTTCTTGTTTTCTTTTGCATCATCAGACTCCTCATACATCAGCTTCAGTGCATCCTAGAGTTGCTTGGCAGTCTTGCACTTCTTGAAGCCTCTGTAGATAGAGTTTGGAAGAGCAGTTTGGAGGGCGGTCATGGCTTTCTGATCAATATCAATTCTCTTCCAGTCTTTATCAGAATAGTCAGCCACTTCATTTGGTATCATACCACCACCAGCAGCAGCTGAAGAGGTTGATGGTACATGAGGTCCATCGACAACAGACCCCCACATCCTGGAGTCTTGAGACTTGATAAAGCCTTCCATTCTTTGACACCAATTATCAAAGTCTTCAGGAGTGATCAGTGGGGACTTTGTCAATGTACCAATTTCCATATCAGCCTTTGTGATTGCTGCCATTTGAGATGTTAAGTGAAATGTGAAACTGAGAGGATTAAAGATGGTGAGATCTTACAATCAAGAGCTTGAAATGCTCTAATACCAATTGTAGGACCGGGTAAGGGTGCCTAACACAATCAGTTTCACAATCAGGAGAGACTTGGAACACTTAATAGTTCAAATAGAAACCGGGTTTGATAATAAGGATACTATGAACACAATTAAGTAACGAGACAGAACAAGCAACAATAACACAGAAGTATAGTTTTCAAGGAACGTTGTATATTGCTCTTAAATTCTATTACAAGTCTTACAAAGCATTATCTAAATTAGAACAACCTGAGACTCTTTATACTACATCCTACAACCATCAATACTTAGAAGGACAGTTGCAATTGACTAATCTACACAACAAGATCAAACTAAAGTCAAATGGCAGATTGCCTTTTGACTAGTGACTATGACATGCCATAACTCACATCCTTTTCTATTATAAAAAGGTTTATAGGTACAAAAGTAGGAAATTATAGATAAAGACCATAATCTACAGTTTACAAAAGCATGGACTTTTCACCAACTCATTCAAGTTGGTGAGTCTTTAGCGTTGCAGCGAAAAGTGTGTCAGCTTTATGTAAAGTAGATCAGAGAAATCATGTCTTTCTCTGTCTTTAGAAGAAATCAGTCTTCATAGCAAAATGGCTTTGCAAGATTTTGTCTCTGAAGCTTTGGAGGACTTCATCTTTGGTTTCGAAAGATTTGGACTTTGGCTTCGGAAGATTTTACACTTAGAGTATTTTCTGATGTAGTGTGTAAAACTTCCGAAGCAATTCTACCTTTGTACATTCAATGCATGGATGCAGGAAGACCTTTCATTGTTTTGGTTTCTTTGGTTGCATCGGTCTTATAATCTAATGATACTAGTTTACAACACCCGATTCATCAAATCCATAAAAGCAGCTTGCGCGTTGGTTAAACCAAAGGGCATCACGAGAAATTCATAGTGTTCATAACGCGTATGAAAAGCTGTCTTAGGAATATCCTGCTCCTTCACCTATAGCTGATGGTAGCCAGATAGGAGGTCTATCCTCCAGAACCAACTGGCACCTTGGAGCTGATCGAACAAGTCATCAATTCTCGGTAACGGATAACGGTTCTTCACAGTCAACTTGTTCAGCTCACAGTAGTCGATGCACATCCTCATGCTATTGTCCTTCTTCTTCATAAATAAGACCGGAGCACCCCTTGGAGAGATACTCGGTCGAATGAACCCCTTGTCTAACAACTCTTACAGCTGAGTCATCAATTCCTTCATCTCGGAAGGAGCTAGGCGATAAGGCGCGTTAGCAACAAGTTGGGCACTAGGTATCAGATTGATCTGGAACACAATCTTATGGTTAGGTGGCACACCTGATAGAACTTTTGGGAATACATCAGGAAAGTCGCACACAACCTGTACATCCGAGAATCATGGTACTGATGCATCCAAATCCTTCACATAGGCAAGATAAGCACCAAATCCACGCCTCATACACTTCTCCGCCACAACCATCGAAATTACTTTCGGGACCGTACTAACTCTTTCGCCATAAATCATCACAGAACTCAAATCGGGTGTGGTTAATCGAATCATCTTCTTCCGACACATGATGTTTGCCTCATAGGCTGCCAGCCAATCCATCCCTAGGACTACATCAAATCCACCTAAGGGAATCATGAACAACCTAGCAGAGAACCTATGGCCTTCCAACTCTATGTCACAATCCTCTATCTCATCAGATATCCTAGTAGACTTACTAATGGTAGTTTGTTACATCAAAAGGCTCATCAATCTTTCTACTCCTAGAAGAAAACTTATGTAGAAGCCTCTCGAAGATTAACATTTAGTCTTTATTGTCTTTATTAATAGTTTTGTCATAGTTTAGGGACTTATTTGTAAATATATGTTCCTTTTTATTTTATTTGATAGTATAAATAGCATAGATTATGTATTGTGCAGGTAAGCACAAAGACTAGACTAGTGCACCTTAGAATCAGTGAACGAATTGTATCTGTTTTCTCTACACTTGTATTTCTATGCTTTCTATCAATGAAGAACTATGAATTTTTCTGAGATGTTTGCATTGATTTGATTACTTGTGTTTGTTTTGATTCAATTGCATCACAATATCATCATAGATCGATCCATTTTGATCCTATCAACTTATCATAGGAGGTAGCAGAAATAAAACTCCTACTAGCACTAGAATCAAAAAGCACAGAGGCTCAACTTTGGTTTACTAGGAATGTACCTGACATAACATTGGGGTCCGCCCTAGCCTCCTCCCGGGTCATAGAGAATGCCCTATCTTTAGCCCTCTGCCCTTCCTTCTCCTTTTCAATCCCCTTCCATGCCCTGGAGTTCTCATCCCTTGGCTTCTTACAGTCCCTGCTCAAATGCCCTGCCTCACCGCAGTTGTAGCACTTCATCCCTCCATAATCTCTTGCCCTGTGGCCCTCCTTCCCACACATAAAGCAGAGATTTAATCCCCACTTACATTCCCCCGCATGCTCCTTCCCGTACTTTTTGCATGCCCTTTCTCCCCCTGCTAACGCCTTTTGATCATCCACTCTCATCTTTTTACCTCCAGCCACAAAACCACCACTGTTATACCGCTTCCCATTCCCATTTCTGTCATTGCTCCACTTCTTCTTCACATCCACTACTGCCACCACCTCCCGCCCATCATACAGTCTCCCTACCAGATTGACCACCAACCTAAACGTACCTGGCCAAGCGGCGATCAGGTGTCTACGGATATCCGCTGGAAGACCTTGGATGTACCTCTTGATCTTTCATGACACGGGTGTCACCTAATCTGGCACCAGCCTTGCCATCTCATTAAACTTTCTTTGTATACTGCTGGTGTGTCATAGTTCCCGCCTCCAACCGCAGGAACTCTCTCTCTATCTTGTCGAGTTCCTTGTGATGACAAAACTCCTCGATCACCAGCTTCTTCAGTTCACTCCACCTCATCCTTCCAATCGTCTTGCTACCCTTGGCCTGGACAATGTTATCCCACCAGCATAAGCTCGAATCCACAAACGAGTGGGTAGCAAACTTCACCTTCTAGTCCTCCCTGCACTCGCTGATATCCAACACATCCTCCATTTCCCTCACCAATTGGTGAGCAGCCGCAACATTCCCATTCTCATCAAAAGTCGGGGGCTTGCATCTCTAGAAAGCCCCATAGTTGCACCCCCTTTGCAGGTTCATGCACAACTTCCTCCTTCTCATCATCACTAGAAACAACCATCTCTGTCTCTGGTTGCTCTTGCTCCCCTAAACCTTCCTCTTTGCCCCCTCTCCTAGCAGTACTCTTCTTCTCCTTTTTCTCTTTCCTTTCATCCTCCCTTACGGCTCTAATGACCGCAGTCACTACAGATGGAAGAATCGTTTACATGACTTGATGAACTTTCTCAACTATAGCCTCCTTCATAAAGGCCTTCAGATTAGCACTCTCATTCCCACCTTCATGGTGATGAAGCTTGGGCTCCTTAGGCACTGTTTCGGTAGTCTTAGCCCTATTCCTCATGACACGCAGCCCAGTACCACGTCCACCACAACCTCCACCTCGTGAAGCCTTCGAAGACCGTCCACTATCCATCTCCTAAGTACTATAAGATTCAAACACCAACACGGTCTTTCAACATAATGACTCAGATTATGTCAAGTATAGTAAGTTCCTAACTACAGTAGCAAGTTGTGATTAGCCACGTACTTTACTCTTCATTCCTTAAGCATTTCCTATCCTCACTACATCAGTATCCAAATATACTAAGAGCACATAATTCACATGGCACACGCACATAATTCCTTTTTTCATTAATTTAAATAAAACGTTTACATAAAACATTTACCTGCATGCACGTAGCTACTCAGACTGGCATCCCCTTTTTCCCTTTTTGTCCCGTTTTCAGTTTAAGTCTTGGTTTTAAAAATGATTTTATCCAATTCTCTTAAACTTCAGCTCTGATATCAACTTGTAAGGCCCCGATCCCAGGAACACTTACAGTTGGTCATTCATAGGGTAAAACATTTAAAATATAGCATTCGCAGCGGAAAAATATATCATTTCATTAAAATTAGGCTCGTGTCAAAACATAATATCATTTCATTTACATTAGAAAATTGTAACAAGGCAATTACATTCCAAAAAAATATGGATGCCAGACTTGAATTATCCATGTCCATGCCTGCACCTCCTCAGCTTCGCCAATTACCTGCCAACTATTATGAATACAAAAGTCAGCGACGCTAAGTGAGTTCTAGTTTTATAAAAATATACTTTACCATACGTAAAATATTTCCTTTACTTTCGTACGTGAACATACATCATACATACATCTTGATAATAATCGTATATTATCATTCATCATCATTCATCCTTTCGTTTTCATACTTTCATTCATTAACATCTTTCACTTTCATCTGAATCCTGCCATACGCTAAACCCCCAACATTGTGCACAAAGTTGGTACTAAATAAACCCCCAAACATTGTGCACGAAGCTGACTACAGTAAGGGGTAAAGAGACAAGGATCCCATATCGTTTTGGTCAATCTCAAGGATTGGACCCCTGAAGTGCAACCTCATGGGCTAGCTAAGCCGCACTTTAGTTGAGCTAACGATAACATGGTCGTGCACCGCCATTAATTTTGCTCGCAAGACTTTCATTCGTTCATTAGGTTTCACTTTTGTTAGCATTATCTTTCCCTTTTCTTTACAAAATAATTTAATTATTACACACATAACATTCAAGTAAAGCTTTCATAAAATTTTTGTCATCATAAGAGAAATAGTTTAAGGCATCATAATACATCGCAAACCTCATAAAGCATCATAAGTAGGCACATTCGTATCACTTAGCCTATTAAGAACTAGCTTAACTATTCATCCTACTTCTCATACAGTAATCGTACATCTTACGGCTAACACCCCAACATTCATATAGTTACGCATTTAACATCACAAAGGTATGCATAATAGCACCAATGATCATTCAAAACTTGTAAAAGAGGGGCTAGAACTCACCTGGTCTCCGCAAATAACTTCACCTAAAGTATGCTCACGGTACACAGTCTGCATACAAGTTGACATGCAAACAGGTCATCTTCTACACAGTTTCGGCAGCAGTTTCGCTACCAGTTTCGCTGACAGTTTCGCTGATGGTTTCTCTGCCAGTTTCGCCAGGCAGTTTTGTCTAACTTTTGTTGGAATTCCATGGTTGCAAAATTACCAGGGAAACTATAGTTTCACAGGAAGAATCCACAGTTTCGCTAGAAAACTGACAGTTTCTCTAGACGAACTTGATGAAATCAACTTTACAACAACATGTTGAATATGAACATATTAGAACAATATTCAACATGAACAAGGGGATTCCCCCAAGAACCTTTTTCAATATCTGTCAATATTTAACCAACAAGAAACATGGTGCGGAAACCCATGATTCAAGTGAAAGAATTCAGTGTGTGTGTGTGTGTGTGTGATTATGTGTTAGTGTGTGTGTTTTGAATGCTCGAAAAAAATAATAACAGATTGTTTGATTGATTGTTTAAAAGCTTACAAAGGATTAGGGTAGTGTACTATTTATAGCCTATACATAAAATCTATATACCATTACTGAACTACCCTTATGTAAACAAATATCACATAAATAATCCTAAGTGTCTAAGCTATCTGTTGTGGAATTAAGTCATCCGCTGTGGAGGTTTTCTCATCCTCTATGGAGAAGACTATTCAGCCGCTGTGCATACTTGGTTGTTCATCCGCTGTGGATGCTTGGTTATTCATCCGTTGTGGATGTTCATCCGCTATGGATGAACATCCGCTGTGGAATGTTCATCCACTGTGGATGAACATCCGCTGTAGATGTTGTCCGTAGTATGTTCTTCATCCGCTGTGGGATTCTTTCATCCGCTGCACACACTTAGAAGAATTTTCTTCATCTGCTGCTGATGATCTTCATCCGCTGTGGAGACTCTTTATCCGCTGCGAACACTTGGTCAAAATTTCTTTTATCTATAAATCTGAAAAAGAAATTTAAACAAATGTTAGTGATTGTTGAATGTTAATAATGATAATGTGTTATAAATAATTGTTTTGTATGTGAAAATATATTTTGTTTGATTGTATGATTTGGCAAGCATCATACTTTTTCATGCATTAATTCTTAATGCAATTGTTGAGTCCAACAATACTTCCCCTAAGTATGATGTTGCCATTGTTTTTTGTTTGTTTGATAAATGTTTTGTTTAATAATGTGTGTGTGTGTGTGTTTATTATGAATGATAGTTGTTTGTTGTTTGTCTTGAATGTTTGTATGTTTAATAATGATTGATTGTTGTACGAACAGTGGTCATGCGCTGTGCATTTTACACTGTGCGCTGTATGAAGTACTGTGCACACAGCGGATGAACAATTTGTTCATACGCTGTGCACATAACTTTTATGCTACTTATGACAACTGTATTCACAGCGGATGAATAATTTGTTCATACGTTGTATACCCTTTGTCCATTGTACTGATTGTTCACAGCGTATGAACATTTGTTCATGCGCTGTAGATCCTTGGATCATATGTTTGATATGTTAACAGCGGATGAACAACTGTCATGCGCTGTGGAACACCTGAATGTTCGAATGAATATACACAACGGATGAACCTTATTCACGCGTTGTGGACACTTTGAATGGATTGAATGCTTTGTTCACAGCGGATGAACAATGTACATGCGCTGTGGAACACTTGGTAATTTTTGAGAGATGTTCACAGCGGATGAACAATGTTCATGCGCTGTGGACACTTGGATTATATGAATGGTATAGTTCCTACAGCGGATGAGATATTTGTTCATCCGTTGTGTGAACAGTTGTCAAAATTTTAAAAATTTTGTATGTTTTGAAGTCATTTCTTCCGAAGAAAATATCTTGCTTCCGAAGCACATAAAATTACAAATTTGTTTGTTTTTCTTGCAAAAGAAGATTCTGAATGTTAAATTTTGTTTAAATCAAAATATTTGTTTAAAAATTTGAATTAAATTGTATGTTAAAATATTGAATTTTAACATATTCAATATATGGATGTTTTGATATCACTCATAAGCAATATTGTGCAATAAAATAAACAAATGTATGTGTGTCAACCTGCTGTTTGTTAGTGTTGGCTTGACTTGGCTTTGTTTATTTTTCAAAATTTGAAAATATCAAAATTTGAAATGTATAATAATACACAATTCTGTTGCCTTTGATAATTCCATGTTCAATTTCCCCCCTAAATTTTGGCATATTTATAAAAATCTTTTATAAAATGTCAAAAATTTATATGATTTAATATGGAAATTATCAAAGTCCATTTTGCTTGTTTGATAATCATTTAGCAAGAGAAGAGTGAATCTTACTAAAAATGGATGTTTATCATGTTTTACACATTAATCTTTTGCACATACCATGAGATCATACTAGTCTATAGTTCTCACTGAGTTGTTTGTATGATTTGGAGAATAGACATAGACAAGTACAATGTTGATTGTAGATATATTGATCCCCTTAAACTCAAGCATGGTATTAATGATTGATTTAAAACAATGAGTGATTATCATGTTTTGAATTGATTGACATGAGATGTATGTAACCCACATCTAATTGTATGATTAATACAACCCTCCTCAAGATATGCTAGAAAGTACTTTCAATACTTAAAACCTAGTTACTTAGGAGTATAAATGCTCAATTTGATCCATGTTGGTTGATCCTCTTTAGGATTCTTTTTCACTTCACTTTGGAAGTTGATCCTCTTTGGGATTCTTTTGATTCATTCACAAGAAATGTAGTCATAAAGACTTTATTGATGATTCATCCAAGATGGATGTGTTCCTCTTTGGGAATCATTTTGGATCATGATTTAGGTCATTCAGGTTTGTGCTTAGCACAACAAAGAATGCCTAGGTGTACTCCAGGTCTATGATTATCATAAGAAAGGAGACACTTGAATGATTGAGCAATTTATAATCTGTTTCACTTGGTGTATTGTAGTTACTTTGAAAGCAACCTATATTGGATAGATCAATACACACCATAAACCAAGATGTGTTGTTAACCACACAGTCATGAGAATTTAGTTCTTCACTGTTGTATCTGATTTTATGTGTCCCATGCTGAGCCTATCCACATATCAAACAAAGAATTTGTCAGTCTTTATTAGTGGAAAAAGACTCAAGTGAAGAATTATGCTAGTGTACTATTATTTCTCATGAAATGTATGTGTGATTCAATATTATCAAAATGAATAATTTGCATGATATCTTGATTTTGAAAAAGGGAAAGCTGATGGTAATCATGGACTTTGACAAAATCAAGTATGTCTAATTTGAATATTTTAAAAATATTAATTTGTTGTTTCATAGTTGATCATACCAAGAGACTGAACCAAAAATTTAAATCGTGTTGAATCAAATGGTTTTGTAAAAAGGTCAGCCAATTGGTTATCTGTATGGACCTTCATCAACTTGATCAGACCCTTTTCTTAGCAATCTCTCAGAAAGTGATATCTGATCTCTATGTGTTTGGTTTTTGAATGTTGAACAGGATTGTCTGTTATAAACATGGCTACAGAATTGTCAATGTGTATGGGTGTTTTAAGAAAATTAAAGCCATAATCAAGCATTTGGTTTTGAATCCATAACACCTGAGAACAACATGCAGAAGCAGCTATATATTCTGCTTCGGCCATGGACACAGAGACATTTGTCTGTTTCTTGCATTGCCAAGAGATCAATCTTGATCCAAAAAACTGGCAGGCTCCACTGGTTGATTTCCTGTTGATATTGCATCCCCCATAATCACTGTCTGTGTATGCACATAATAAGAAGTCTCCATCTTTAGGATACCATAAACCAAGAGCTGGTTTGCCTTTCAAGTATCGGAAGAATCTCTTTATAGCATTTATGTGTGATTCCTTGGGATCTGCTTGATATCTTGCACACATGCATACTACATACGTGATATCTGGTCTGCTTGCTGTTAGATACATCAGAGAACCTATCATAGATCTGTAAAGTTTCTGGTCAACTGATGTTCCTTCTGGATCTGGTCCAAACTTCAATCCAGTTGCAAATGGTGTCTTGCTTGAATTGCAATCAGTCATGTTATACTTCTTGAGGATCTGATGCACATATTTGCTTTGATTGATGAAAATTCCATCTGTTGATTGTTAGACTTGTAAGCCTAGGAAGAATGTGTGTTCTCCCATTGAGCTCATCTGGAATTTTGATTGCATAAGAGTTTCAAACTCTTTGCAAAGCTGTATGTTTGTGGAGCCAAAAATTATGTCATCCACATAGACTTGCACTACTAACAAGTCTTGTTCTTTTCTTTTTAAGAATAATGTCTGATCAATTTTACCTCTGGTGTAACCATTCTATAGTAGAAACTTTGATAGAGTTTCATACCACTTTCTAGGTGCTTGGTGAAGACCATACAGAGCTTTGTCTAACTTGTATAGTCTATGAGGGAAATCTGTATCTTCAAACCCTGGAGGTTGAGCAACATACACCTCTTTATCTATCTTACGATAAAAGAATGCACATTTGACATCCATTTGGTAGACAGTGAACTTCTATGATGAGGCATAAGCAAGGAATACTTGGATGGCTTCCAATCTAGCTACAGGAGCAAAGACATCATCATAATTAATGCCTTCCTCTTGAGTATATCCTTGAGCTATAAGCCTTGCTTTGTTTCTTATGACAATCCCTCTGTCATTTGCTTTGTTTCTGAATAGCCACCTTGTGCCAATTGCATATTGACCTTCAGGCAGATCTACCAGCTTCCAAACTTTTTGCTTCTTGAATTGTTGTAGTTCCTCTTACATGGCTTCTATCCAACTGTTATCCTCTAAGGCTTTAGTGATGTTTTTGGGTACAGTTAAGGATAAGAAACAGGAATACATCAAATGTTTGCTGTATCAGATTGACTACAATTCAATCTGGTGTTGAGATCACCAATGATGTTTTTGATGGGATGATCTTTGTGAATTCTTGTTGTGGTGATCTGATCAACATGGATTGTTGAATCAAGATTGGTGATTGTCTGATCATGTGATGAGGGTTGAGCAAGAGTATTGGGTGATGTATGATTGTCTGATTGAGGAGGTTCAGTGAATGTTTGAGGGGAATCTTGAAAGAAATCTGGGAATTCATCTTCATGATGTGTGTCTGGTAGAGAATGGTAGTCATCATCATCTTCAGGTTGTTTTTTTTTGTTGGTATCTTGTGATTGAGTGGGTACAGAAGATGAAGATACTGGAGTGTCTGATGATGTTTCTCTTGAGGTGATTGGTTGATCAAGAAGTGTTGACATAATTGTGCTTGATGGTGTGTTAGTGGTTCTCCTTGAAGGATCAGCAGTCAATGGAACATCAATGGTTGATGGTGGAACCATTGGATACTCATTGTTCTCCTTTGAACCTGAAACATCAAAATATGTTGTGTCAAATGATTTGGTTAATGCATCAATATCAAATAGCCAGTTAGATCCAATGACTTTCTTAGTAAAAGAATGTTCATTGAAAACAACATCTGTTGTTTCTTCCACTATATTTAGCCTTGGATTGAATACTCCATAAGCTTTTGAGCTTCTTAAATATCCAACAAAGAATCCATCATCTTCTTTTGGAGCAAATTTGGATAATTGTTCTCTGGTGTTTAATATTGAAACAGAACATCCAAAGGCCTTAGGAAATCCTATATATGGTTTTCTTTTAAACACTAATTCATAAGGCGTTTTGGAATGTTCTTTGATGATTAATGTTCTGTTTTGTATGTAGCATGATGTGTTTATGGCTTTAGCCCAAAAGGATATGGGCAATAGAGAGTCACCTAGCATGGTTCTAGCTGCTTCTATTAATATTTTGTTCCTTCGTTCAGCTACTCCATTCTGTTGAGGAGTTCTTGCTACGCTGAATTGATGACTTATTCCTTTTTCTACACAAAAAGCAGAAATGTAGTCATTCTTAAATTTAGTGTCATTATCACTTCTTAAAGATTTGACTTTAAGATCAAGTTGATTCTCAATCTTTGTGATAAAGGATGTAATGATTTGTGCTGTTTCTGTCTTGTGTAGTAGAAAGATAACCCATATGAATCTGGAGTAATCATCTACTATGACAAGACATTATTGTTTCTTTCCTATGCTTAGGATGTTTGTTGGACCAAAAAGGTCCATATGAAGCAATTTGAGTGGTGTGTTGTTAGAGTTTATCAATTTTGATTTATGTGAAACTCTATGTTGTTTGCCTTTCACACATGTTGTGTAGTGGTCTGAACAGAAAAATTCCTTTTGTGGCAGACCTATGACTAGATCATTTTTAACAAGTTTGTTCATTCTGTTAAAATTGGAATGACCTAATCGTCTATGCCACAATTATGATACATCTTCTGTGGCTTTTGATAATAAACAAGTTTCAGGGGTTGATGCTGAAACATTATTCATATCAACAATGTATGTGTTGTTTAGACGAGGAGTTTTCAAAAGGATACGATCTTTTGGAATCTGAAAACCCATCTTAAGGATGTAGTAGCTGTTGGAGTCAAATAGGGTGACATATCCCTTGTCACAGATTTGGGATACACTCAGAAGATTGAACTGAAGATTGGAGCAGTAGTTGACATTCTCAAAGCTAATCAACCCGTTTGTTACTTTTCCTTTGCTAGTTATCTTCCCACCTATTTTATCTCCTCCAAAGGCAACATTTCCTCTATGTTTGTTCCTAAAATCCTGAAGGAGGGAACAGTTGCCTGTCATATGACGAAAGCATCCACTGTCAACATACCAGATGTTATCAGTCCTTCTATGATGTCCCTGAAAAATAAAAGAAATCAGTTAGTTGGAGCAACCTAAGCCAAGATGGTCTTGGGTTTTCCGTCTTTTCCAACAGCATAAATTTCTTCCAAGACAGCATTGTCTGAAGGTTTTGGAGCTCTAGACACACTGGATTTCCTTTGGTTTGATTTAGCTCTATTTGGAGAAGTGTTTTGTGCTCTTCTCTTTTGTGAGCTAGTGTTAGTGGTTTGTCTGTTCTGAGACTTATGTCTCCTTGATGTGTGTTGAAAATTGTCATAAAAGGTTTTATCATTATCTAAAACAATTTTCTGATAAGGAGTATGTTTAGGAACTCCTACTCTGCTCTTATTTTGAGCAACAGGTTGTTTTCAGTAGTTTTCTCAACCTGAGCTTGTTTGTTTTATTTCTTGTTTTTCTTGTTGAAAAAACAATTTGCCGTGCTGTGATTGTTTCTTTCACAAATGGAGCAATAATTGTGAAAATGACATGTTTCTGTACTGTGATTATTCATCTTACAGTACTTGCAGTACTTGCCATATCTACACTTTTCTGTTGAATGTGTGAATTGATCACACCATTCACAGTATGGCAATTCTGTTTTTGTTTGTTTGCTGAAAACTTTTGATTTCAAATTAGATTTTGATGGAGTTTCAAAATTTACAGATGGTTGTTTTGGTTGAAATATGGCTTTGCCTTTCCCTTTATTAGTTTGTTTGGAAGTGACATTTGAGGTAAAGCTTTCCTTCTACAGATATCAAAACCTTTAATCTGTTTTGATTGGTTGGTTGGAGTGTCAGCCACACTTGAAGTATTATGAGCTTTAGTAATTGGTTGATCTGAGTCATCCTCCAAAAGATCAATGTCATCATCACTAGTTTCATTATCATATTCATTGTTTTCACCTTGATAAAAATCTGTAGTTTTGATTTATGAAATCTCTTAACTTTTTACAAATTTAATCAATGGTGTTTTCAACATTGTTGGAGATGATGATGATGATGATGATGACTTTGATTCAATTGGTTTGTCTTGAGATTTAGTTGACTCATCTTGTTGGTCATTAACTCAGGAAGTGGGATGTAGTTATCATTATAAGATGGGTTTCCCTTATGATATCCAAGTCCTGTAGGATCCTTAAAGGTCCTTGGCTGAGCAAGAAGTTCTTTGAACTTCTTATTGCTCACCTGAAACTTCTGAAGTTTAACTTCAGTTTCAGCTTGAATTGTTTTTGACTCAGTTAATGAGATAGAGAGCTGCTTGAACTGAGCTGTCAATATTAATTTTTTAGAAAGTAGTTTGTCTATGTCTGATTATAATGAAAGTATTTTTGTAGCATACTCCTTTTGTTCTGATTTTAGACTATCATTAAGAATGTTTGTTTCAATTACTTTCTTTGACAGCTTGTCAGCATGCTCTCTATACCTGTTTACTAAGAGGTTTTCTTTTACCTCTTTCGGGATGTCTGTTAATTTGTCTTCAATATCAGCCATAAGGGCATGATCTGAAGGTGATGGTATTTCAGCCTCATAAAGGCTCCAGTCACATTCTCCATACTTTTTTATTATCATTGTAGAAGATGTTGGATGTGGAGTTGGACTGAATTGTGTGATCTGAGGTTGAGTTGGTGCATTTGGAATACTGATTAGTGGAGGCACTTGTCTGTTTGAATTAATTCCACTTGAGTGTTATGCCTGATAAGTGTTTCTATCAACTCTGGGTTGTTGACATTCTCTGGAGAAGTGCCCATAAAGGAGAGAGTTATAACACCTAACTTTCGTTTTATCAAAACCAATTCTTGTTTTCTTGTCCATGGTTAAACCTCTATTTGTTTGCAGAAACCTTTTGGACCTGTATGCTATCATGGCCATTGACCATTGAAGATCCATCTCTTCTACCATATCTGGTGGAAGTTCATCCAAATCCTGTTAGATGATCTGAGATGGAGTCAGACTTGCTCTCAAGAATGCTTCAAAGCTTGTTGAAAAGGCTGCATAAGCTGCCTTTTGCTCTACACTTTGTAGAATAATAGTAAGAGCATCCATAGGTTTTTCAAGCCTATGTATGTTTGATGTTTGAGGTTTTGACTATTTGTTTGATGTGGAGTTATGAGATTGATGTTTACTTTGGGGTGTAGCTTCATGAGAAGCATGAACTCCAGTCTTCTTAGACTTGTGTTTGTTGTTGGATGATTCTGGTGCTGAGAAGAATGATGTATCATGAGAATCCAGAAATTCTTTTTCTTCATCTTCTCCAATGCTTGTGAGGGAAGCACTGTCTGTGTTTTGTGGTTCTTTGAACTTGTAGGTCTCGACATGTCTGATTTGGTTGTTGTTCCTGGATTTCTCATCCATTTCCAATGCTTCAACCTTGGCTACAAGTGAGTCAAGGGATAGTGCCTCCAAGTCCAATGTTGCTTTCATGAGAGACACTGACTGAGTCCAACTCTCAGGTAATGTATGCAACATTTTCTTGTTGATTTCAACAATGTCATATTTAAGTCCATATACTATCATTTCATTGACCAATTGGACATATCTGTGTAACTGTTGAGGAATTGATTCTCCATGGATATGGTGGAAGGTTTCATATTGAGTTCTTAATTTTTCCTTTTTGATCTCTCTTATTTCCTCACTTCCTTCACACGTGGTGTGAAGAACCTTCCACAGCTCATGGGCTGTTTTGAAATTTTCAACCCGTGTCAAAATTTCAAAGGCAAAGTCATAGCTAGAATACTGTATGCCTTCATGTCTGTTTTGACCCGCTTGAGATCATCACCAGCTACAAATTTCAGACTAACTGGTTTCAGTATGTTATAGTCAGGTCCTAAAGTCACTGGAATGTAAGGACCTTCAGTGATTGATATCCATAGATCTGGATCTTGATATGTAATCCAATTCCTGAACATGATTTTCCATTGCTTGAAATCTGATTTGTTCTTCAACTTTGGGGGTTTTAGTCAACTGTTTGAACTCATCATATCATCAGCCATGTTTGAATGATTTGATTTTAACTTAATAATAATTTTTTTTTGAAGTTAAATTTTGTTTGATTAAAATTTTAGTCTGGTGCTAAAATTTAATAAATCCTAATTGTCTCTAGGATTTGTTTGTTAATTTGATAAACTAATTTGTTTAATTGTTTACCAAATAAAGGAATTAATTAATTAATTAATGTCCTATGAAATGTTGCTTTCTAGGATACGGTGACAAGAACGATTGTGGATGATGTTGCTTTCTATGAAATGTTGCTTTCTAGGAAATGTTGTCTCTAGGAATATTTGTCCTTTTATGAAAAAGTCAATATTCTCTTTGTAAAAACCCTACAAAAAGATTTTGTCATATGTGAAACAACTTTTTGGATCAAAAAGTTGATTTTGAAACTTTTCAAACAAGACAATTTGATTTTGATGGTTTTATCAACAACTACAACAATTCTCGTGAATTGTGTTCTGCAAAAACTAGGGTTTTCCTAGGATTTTTGCGGTGATGATTTTTTTTTTAATATTCAACCCGATGGTTGAATAATGAATTAAAATAAGTTTCTAGTGAGATTGTCACTAGTGTATGATGATAATGAACAATCTAACCGGTTTAGATTGTTCACAAAATGATTTGTTTCAAAGAAAAATCAATGAAAGAGTGTTTAAAAACAAAACCCTTAAAATCCGATTAGGGTTTTAAGGTTTGAATGATGTTAAAAGTTAAAAACCTTCTGTTTAAAGGTTGTTTAACAATGTATGAACAATAACCGTGTATTGTTTGTTGCAAAAACCACTGAAAACTTGTATGGTAGGGGTGATGTTCAAGCAAAATTCAACAACACTTCTTCAAAATGCCCAAAATAATTTAGTAATCATGATGTTCGCATTTAACGAATGTTTATGAGAAGAAGAAGATGAGTTTGATGCTTGAATGTGTGTTTTTTTTTTGTTTTGAAGCTTTTGACACACTGAAATCAGGAAGTTGAATGAGAGGATCGAAATCAATAGATGATTGAGCCAATGCTCTGATACCACCTGATGAAATCAACTTTACAACAACATGTTGAACATGAACATATTAGAACAATATTCAACATGAACAAGTTGATTCCCCTAAGGACCTTTTTCAATATCTCTCAATATTCAACCAACAAGAATCATGGTGCGGAAACCCATGATTCAAGTGAAAGAATTCAGTGTGTGTGTGTGTGTGTGATTGTGTGTTAGTGTGTGTGTTTTGAATGCTCGAAAAAAATAATAACACATTGTTTGATTGATTGTTCAAAAGCTTACCAAGGATTAGGGTAGTGTGCTATTTATAGCCTATACACAAAAGCTATATACAATTACTGAACTACCATTATGTAAACAAATATTACATAAATAATCTTAAGTGTCTAAGCTATTCGCTGTGGAATTAAGTCGTCTGCTGTGGAGGTTTTCTCATCCGCTGTGGAGAAGACTATTCATCCGTTGTGCATGCTTGGTTGTTCATCCGCTGTGGATGCTTGGTTGTTCATCCGCTGTGGATGTTATTCGTTGTATGTTCTTCATCCGATGTGGGATTATTTCATCCGCTGCACACACTTAGATGAATTTTCTTCATCTGTTGCTGATGATCTTCATCCGCTGTGGAGACTCTTCATCCGCTGCAAACACTTGGTCAAAATTTCTTTTATCTACAAATCTGAAAAAGAAATTCAAACAAATGTTAGTGATTGTTATGAATGTTAATAATGATAATGTGTTATAAATGATTGTTTTGTATGTTAAAACACGTTTTGTTTGATTGTATGTTTTGGCAAGCATCATACTTTTTATGTATTGATTCTTTATGCAATTGTTGAGTCCAACAGAACTCACAGTTTCTCTGGACGCATAAAAATGACGATCCAGCCCATTTTTAACCCAAAACTTTAACTTTTTACATCGAAATCCTTAGTTTTTCATTCATGAACTTATATCTAAGCTTTTTACATGATTTCATGCATACAAACTGGCTTTTGTATGATTCTTTACCACTTTTCAAAACCCCAAAACCCTAGAATCCAGGTATGATCTAAAGAGGTGTTTGGATGATGATTCTTACATGGATTCTTGCTTTTTTCTTGTTGTTTGACGCCCAAAAATGCAAATCTTCAATCCTTTGATCAATAAAGCCTCCAATCTTCACTTCTTCTTTATATTCTCTCTCTACTTTCTCTCCCTAGAAAGTTGGTGAGTTGTTTGCAAATGAGAGGTAAATAGCTTATTAATGTTTATATACCGGGTGTTCACGGGACCTTAAACTCATCTAACTCATAACCCGTAAGGTTAATTTGGTCCATAATCCATTTTCCCCTTTATTTATATTACTTAACCCCTAACTAAGCCCATTATTATTAATTGGCTCATTTTGACTTTTCAAGGGCGTTACACTAAGCTTAGATGCTCTCGCGCGAGAAGAACATCTCACTTGGCAACTTCAAGTTCTCACGTGACATGATCTTTATCATCTTGATTTGATTTTCTGAGCCTCTAAGTACAATCCCTACACAAGTATTTATACTACAAAAGCTAAGCACTAGAATCAATCATGATTATGTATTTTAGGTTTAGGATAAATGGCATGATGCAACAACTGATTTACACATTATGACTCACCATGAATGTGTATTCTAATCGGCTATATTAAAGTGACAAACGATACAGTAGTGTAGATCTCCAATAGTTTCAAGATCATGGTAACACAACTACTGTTCCGCATTGACATATTGTTTATACAAACGACAATGTATCAGAGATACAACTACCTGTCAATAGTTGTAGCTACTAGCGGACACAAAGTTAATTAGAAAATACAATCTTCAGCAGATAGACTTTTAATTTTATAATTAAACTATTTTCAAAGGAGATATAACTAAGTGTTTTAGGTAGCTTCATCCTTTAATACTCCAAGAAATCCCCCAAGGAAGATGCTACCAAAAACAATTACTTATGCAACTCACTCATTCCCTTGATAAAGTCTTAGTCATTAGCCATTTACATAATGTGAATCTCTAGTGTTATGGATTGGTCTTCTAATCAAATTCAACTTATTTATTCTTTATAATTTCCACCAGCATATGTAAGGTTAAAAAGACAAGCGCTTGAATCATAACTCCATGAGTTATTGGATCATGAATATACAAAGGGTCAATGTGAAGGACCTCCTCTTTCTCTTTATCTTTGTTATCACTTGGATCTTCATTTGATCTTCATTTTTCTCTTCACCAAAGTGATTTAAGAGAGCGGACATCATTCTTTTATACTTGATTGGCATTCTTCTTGCAAATGTTAGATGAGATGTCATTTTCTCTGGCTTAGGTATACTAAGAGAAAACAAATCAATTTTAGTTAGAAACATGTCTTTAGATTCATCTCTTCTTTAAATGAAGTACCACTTAGTCTTGTCATCAACACCATAGTCCGTTATCTCTTATTGATGCAATTAGTTAAGGAATTTACATTTTCAAGAGGTCATAATTTTTCATATGCTGATAATTGTTCTGCTTCAAAAGTAAGGTCATTTTTAGTACGAATAGGAGATGATTGAGACAGTGCAATGGATTCTTTAGTATTAGGAACTACCAAAGATGATATCTTAGTAGTTGTAATTGTTGATTGTGGATGTTGGTTTGAACTTTGTTCTTGAGAGCTAGACATAGATGGTTCAGTTTGTTGTGTTTAGGATGGAACTGAACTATGTTAGCCTTGTTAGATTAACAATCTCAAATCTGCTGAAGCATATCAGTTGATCACATAAGTATGCTACTATTCTAGCTGTCTGCTAATAATCATGATTCCATAACTTCTTCACCAAAATTAAGATGAACATATGAGGCTACGATGAAGAGTAGATGATTAGTTCTTTCAATTCAAGTTCCAAAACATCTTAAGAGCCCAAATATCTACTCTAGAATGTCTAGAGGTAGATCTAAGATCTCATTTTCTGAGACCTAGTAGTTGATCACACCATTTGTGCTTTTTACCAAAACATTTCCCACATACTCAAGATAACCGGTATCAACTACTTTTGTTAACTACATCAAAGTCCATTAAATATTAAGATCAACAATCCTGACTTTTATTTTTCATACTCTCTTGGCTTGTGCAACCTTATTTTTCTTTCTACCTTGGCATGCTTCCTATTTTGCTTTGCTTCAAAACTTGATAGCCTTCTAGCTAAAACTTAGCTTTTGATTTAGAAAATTGTTAGATCAAAAGTAGATATACTTATTTTCCATACTTGTTTACCATAAATCCATAGTATCAATGATTCATTTTCATTTGCAGCTTGTCTTCACCATCCTTCCTCACTTTCTACATAAAACTTCTTCTTTCTTCTTAACTATATCTTTTCTATCATCATTACTAGACTTATAGCGGTCACCTTGGCCTTCAGATCTTCAGCTGGTCATTCTATGCTGCTTGAAATTGTAATCTTTTTCTTCATGTTATGATGCTAGCATGTACCTTGATGTATCTTTCTAATGTTTCTATCAACTCTTTTTATATTCAAAGCTTTTTACAACTGTCGGTATATTAGCCGATGGATCAGGAGTTCTTTCAACCATTAGGGTTGAAGATTGAGAGAATGCAATCACAATGCTAGGTACCTTTTGTTGTTTTGGTATTGATTCAGATTTTTTAGGTGTTTTCGATGGGTATTCTAATCTAGACATGCTTGTTTCTCCAGATGATATAATCCTTTCTCTTGTTCTTGTTACCCTTGCTCTTTTGCCTACTTTCTTAGCAGACTAAAAATTCTTTTTACTTGAGTAGCCCGATAAGCATTTTTTCTTAGGTTTAACACTTGAAGCATGATATCTTCTAAATATTCCTCTATTTTCTTTGTTATTAGAACTAGCCTTCTTGCTTTTTGTTCATCAGCATCTAGTTCTTCAGCAGTCATCGGTTTCTTTCATTTGGTTAGTTGTGACATTAGAAGTTAAAGTTGTAGTAAGTCTTACTACTAAAGTTTTGGTAGATATTTCTGGTGCCTAACTAGTTGAGATAGGTTCTTTGGTAGTTGATTATACTCTCTTGGTATCATTGGTAGCTTCTTAACCATCAGGCTCAACATTCTTTTCAAGAGTTAATATTGGAACCTAAAAGGATAATGCATGCCAATTCAAGAGGTGGTTAATGAATTACTTTGTTGGAAATTTTGTACAAATATAAACACTAATGCAGACTACTAATGCGGGTACATATGATAGAGTCAATGTGGGGGATGAAGAATAAAGACAAGTTAGAAATGTGGATACTCTAAAGAATAAATGTTGATGGGCGGAAAAACAAAAGTGTTGGTCATCTACATTAGTCAAGTGAAGATGAGAAAACCAATTGCGGAAAAGCCATTTGTTCATCAGCATTATCTAAGGCTGATGATATAAACAAATGCTCATAAAAAATAGAAAAAAATTGGAACAAGACTTTAGTCATCGGTATTAACCAATGCGGATGAGTAAAAAGAAATGTGAATAAACATAAAAGAAATGTTGATTATGTTTTGTATGATTTTGACTATGTAATACTGATGTAATATTAGCCAAGGTAGTCTACTAATAGTATAACTACTTTTCAGACTATAAATAGAATTTTATAATTTCACTTTATTGAACCCCATTGTTTATTTGATCTAAGCATATCAATACAAAGAGAATTTCATCAGTATTATCATCAATTCATCTTATATTTGATTATTTATTATTTTAGTTCTGCTACAGTAATTCAATATATTAAATTAGTATTTGAAATCAAACTAATTATTCATCAATTGATACACAAAAATCAATCATCAGTCAACCATGGATTGATCAACTACCTTGTTTGATCTATTTTTGAACAGATTATCAAATCCAACCATTAAAACCTTAGATCCATGAGTGATTGTGAGCAAAATGACCTGAGATTAGTTAGAGTTTCCAATTGAAAGGTTCTATAACAAATTTGAGTGAAAAATAGTACGAAAATTGAACAAAAATCAAACTAACAATGTTGGACTCAACAAGTGTATAAAAAGGATAATGCTTGCCATAATCAAACATAATGTGTTCTAACTTTCAAACAATCATTAACTAACACATTAGCATCATTAAAATTCATAACATACACTAATTATTGTTTAAATTTCTTTTTTAGGTTTGTAGACAAAAGAAATTTTTTCATAAGTGTCCACAACGTATGAAGATCTGTCCAGAGCGGATGTTCTAGTAGCTGCAGTGAATGAAGAACAAGTCTAACTGTCAACAGCAGATGACCATCACACACACAGCAGAAGACCAAGTCTACAGCTGATGAACTGTCCATAGCGGATGCTCATCCACATCGGATGAACACTCCATAGCAGAAAACTATCATGCAAACACACAAGTTTCCATAGCGGACAACATCCAAGACACAACGAACATGTTATCCAACATCCACAGCGGACAACTTAACATGCACAATGGACAACTAAGCATCCACAGCGGACGACTTATAGACTAAGGATTATATTTAATTCATTTTTACATAAGGGTGTTTTTGTAACTGTACATAGCTCTTTGTATAAGCTATAAATAGCAGTATACCCTAATCCTTTGTAAGATTTTGACAATCAATCAAACAAGCATTTTCTATTCATCCGAGCATTCAAACACACAATCATATACATGCATGGATATAATATCATTAATCATTGGTTTCCGCATTATGATTAATGAGTATTGATTCAGTAACAACTTGTCGTTATATTTGAGAGATTGAAATTGATCCTTAGGGGAATTCATTGTTTTGTTCTTCTGTCCTAAGTTTATAACCTGAATTCTATGATGTGGTATCAGAGCCTTGGCTCAAATCAATCACTAATTTTAGATCCTCTCAATGAATACAATGACAACTATGGTTCATTAGCTTCATATCATTCATTTTCGAGTTGAAAATCATCACAAAAACCCTCTTCTACTCCAAACATTCAACAAATGCTTTAAACATGATTCAATAATCTATTTTTATGCACCGTGAAGAAGTTTTTCTGTTGATTGAAACTCTAAATAGCATTCATACACTGTTTTTCTAAATAGAATCATCTCAAAACCTCAAAAACCTCTTCAGTTCAAGGGTTTTTGATATAACAATAATCGATTACTGTTTTATCAAGTTTTCTTCAAACATACATTGTTTTTAATCATTTTAAGTGTTTAAAATTATCATATTCAAGTATTTTCATATTTGATTCAGGTTCGTGTTCTTCAGTCAACAAACTGAATGTTGATTTCTGTGAAGAACATTTCAGCCGCAAACAAATCCTAGGATAAACCCTAGTGTTCATTCATACACAACCTTCATAATCTACGGTGATTGTGTTGGTTTTAGCATCACAATAAAGAAGAAACATATTCTTTTTTTGAATTTTCGAAAAAGTAGCTTTTTGATCCAAAGAGTAAACTTTTAAAAACATATTATTTGTTTTTAGGGTTTTGACTTTTTAAATGACATAACTAAAAGTTATTGGGTGATTGACATTCCATAAACGTAATATTCCTTTACTTTATCGAAGACTTGAATGTGACATTTCATAGGTTATTAACTAATTAATTCATTTCAATTAATTAATTCCTTTATTCGGTAGATTTTAAAAGTGACAAAATCATTACAAACAAATTCTAGTGACCTTCGGATAAAACAAATTCAGCACCGAGCTAAATAATCAAATAAAATTTGACTAAAACCATTAAGTTCAAAATTTAACAATCATGTCGAACGAAATTTCAAGTTCAAACAGTGGTCTCAAAGCACCCAGAGTCAAGAACAAAGCTTACTTCAAACAATGGAAAATAATGTTCCAAAATTGGATTATTTTTCATGACCCGGGCCTATGGACATCCATAACCGAGTGACCATACATACCTATGACTCTTGGTCCAAATTACAACATTCAGAAACCAGTGAGTTTGAAACGTGTAGTTGGTGATGACCTTGAAAAGGTCAAAACAGACATGAAGCATTACAACATTTTGGCAATGACTTTGCCATTTGAGATACTTCCAACAGACTGGTGTTCATGCTTATCATGATGCAACACCTCAAAGCAAAAAACATCCACATACTTCCATCTTAAGCAAACAACACCCAGCAAAGACCCAAAACATTTACAAATTTGAGAAACCTTTGGATGTATTAATAATCATCTTGCAAAGTGGGGAACAGAAGGCAGCTTTTGTAGCTTTCTCTGCAAGCTTTGAAGCCTACTTAGGGCTAACCTCACACCATCACAGATCATTCAACAAGACTTGGATGAATTGCCTCCTGATATGGTAGAAGAAATGAATCTTTAATGGTCAATGGCAATGATAGCATATAGAACCAAGAGGTTCCTACAAAGGAACAGGGGATTAAGCATGGATAAGAAAACCAAGATTGGTTTTGATAAAACAAAAGTGAGGTGCTACAACTGCCAATACTATCAACACTTCTCTAGAGAATGTCAACAACCTAGAGTTGACAGAAACTACCAACAAACACAAACCTCAAGAAGCAATCACACAAACAGCAAATCCCACCTCCCATTAGCATTCCTTCTGCACCAATACCAGCACAAATCACACTATACAACCCTAATCAACACTCAACATCATCTATAATGATTATCAAACTAGAAGGTGAGGATGATTAGAGTATGTACGAGGAAGAGATACAATCTCCTGATCATGCTCCTATGGCAAATGTAGAGGAGAGAATTTCAGAAATCCCAAAAGAGGTAAGGGAAAATCTCTGTACTCAAGCATGCATTGGCGAAATCACTAGGTACAGAGAATACGCGGACAAACTTTCTAATAAAGTGATTGAAACAAACATTTTAAATGTCAGTTTAAAATCTAAACAAAAACAATATGAGATTAAAATACTGTCACTGCAAAATGATTTAGACAAATTGATGTCTGAAAAATTAACAATAGCAGCTCAAGTGGAGCAACTCTCTGAATCATTGACTAAGTCAAAAACATTACAAGCTGAAACTTAAGTGAAACTTCAAAAATTTCAGGTGAGCAAAAAGAAGTTTGAAGAACTTCTTTCTCAGCAAAGGGCATTTAAAAACACTTTAGGTTTGGGATATAATAAGGTTAGCCCAACTTGTAAATACAACTATATCCCATTACCTGATTCAATGATCAACAAACAGGGTGAGTCTCTTGACCCACATGTCCAAACAGATGACTCAAAACAATCATCATCATCATCATCAAAATCACCATTAATAACAAAAACACCTTTGATAAAATTTGTTAAGAGCCAAGCACCACCATAAATAAAATAAGCAGATTTTTATCAAGGAGAAAACAATGAGTTTGATGAACAAACAATAGATGAAGATGATGAAGATCTACTATATGATGAGTCAGATCAACCAATTAGTGAACCTAAAAATGTTTCAAGTGTGGTTGATACAACAGCCAAACAAACAAAGCAGACACAAGTTTTTGACATCTGCTCAAGTGGAAGAAAAGCTGAATCTTTTCCTGCCTCTCCTAAACAAGCAAACAAAAGGAAAGGCAAAGCCCCTATTCAGCAAAAACAAACAATAGTAACTTTTGATGTACCACTAAAGTCAAGTTTAAAATCAAAAGTTCACAACAAACAAAACACTGCAAATTTACCATACTGCGAGTGGTGTGATCAATACACCCATACCAGAGAAAGATGCAAATATGGTAAGTATTACATGTATTGTGATATGAACAATATAGCAAACAATCATGTCATTTTCATAACTATTTCTCAATTTGTGAAATAAACAATCACAGTACTGCAAACTGCTTTTTCAACAAGAAAAATAAGAAGTAAAACAAACAATCTCAAGTTGAGAAATCAACTAAGAAACATACAGTTGTTCCTAGCAAGAACAAAGGAGGAGTACCATGATCCTCATACAAAAGTTGTTTTAAACAAAGACAAAAACTTACAAGAAAGGATACTTAAGTCTCAGAACAGATAACAGTCAGACATTAGCACTCAAAGGAAGAAAGCTCAAAGCACTTATCCTGACAGAGCTAAAAAAATACAGAGGAAATCTAGTGTACCTAGAATTCCTAAGACAGCAGACAATGCTACCCTAGAATAAATTTGCATAATGAGAAAAGACGGAAAACCCAAGACCATCTTGGCTTGGGTTGCACCCTCTAACTAATTTCAATGTTTGTGTAGGGACATCAAAAAAGGTATGACAATATCTGGTATATTGATAATGGATGCTCCCGACTCATGACTAGCAATTGTTCCCTCCTTCGGGATTTTAAAAGTAAACATGAGGAAATGTATCCTTTGGGGGTGATAAGACAGATGGAAAGATAACTGGTGAAGGAACAGTATCAAATGGGTTGATCAGCTTTGAAAATGTCAACTACCGCTCCAACTTCCAATTTAATCTTCTTAACATTTCCCAAACCTATGATAAAGAATATGCCACCTTATTTGACTCCAACAACTGCCACATCCTCAAGACAGGTTTTTAAATACCTGAAGACTATACCCTTTTGAAAACACCCCGTGATAACAACACATACATTATTGATATCAACACTGTTTTAGCATCAACTCCTCAAACATGTTTACTATCAAAAGCATCAGAAGATATTTCCTAATTATGGCACAGATGATTAAGACACTCAAATTTTAATAGAATGAATCAACTTGTATAAGGTGACTTAGTAATAGGTTTACCATGAAAGGAATTCTTCTATACAGACCACTGCACTGCATGTCTGAAAGGCAAACAACACAAAGTGTCTCATAAGTTGAAATTGGTAAACACTAACAACACACCACTCAACTTGCTTCACATGGACCATTTTGGCCCTACAAAACATCCTAAGCATAGGAAAGAAGCAATACTGTCTTGTAATAGTAGATGATTACTCCAGATTTACCTAGGTTTTCTTTCTACTGCACAATTCAAAAATAGCAGAAATCATCAAAACCATTACCACTAAGATTGTAAATCAATTGGATCTTAAAGTTAGATCTTTAAGAAGTGATAATGGTACATAATTTAAGAATGACTTCATATCTTCTTTTTGTGAAGAAAAACGAATCAGGCATCAATTCAGTGTAGCAAGGACTCCTCAGCAAAATGGAGTAACTGAAAGGAGAAACAGAACATTGATAGATGCTGCTAGATCTATGCTAGCTGACTCTCTATTACCCATATCCTTTTGGGCTCAAGCAATCAACATAGCTTGCTACATTCAAAACAGAACATTAATAATTAAAGAACATATGAATTTTTGTTTAAAAGAAAAGCTTTCATTGGATTTCTTAAAGCTTTTGGATGTTCTGTATCAATATTAAACAACAGAGAACATTTATCTAAGTTTTCTCCAAAGCAGACGATGGATTTTTTGTTGGATACAACGGAAGCTCAAAAGCTTACAAAGTATACAATCCACGACAACATAGTGGAAGAAACAACAGATGTTATTTAATGAACATTCATTCACTATGAAAGTCATTGGATCAGACTAATTATTTCATATTGACTAACTATCAAAA
Source organism: Flaveria sonorensis (assembly GCA_025506505.1). Taxonomy (NCBI): domain Eukaryota; kingdom Viridiplantae; phylum Streptophyta; class Magnoliopsida; order Asterales; family Asteraceae; genus Flaveria; species Flaveria sonorensis. Next base: position 61,531,968 of record CM046433.1, on the reverse strand, counting down.
TCATTTAACACATCTTACTTTGATGTTCCAGGTACCAATGATGACAATGGGTATCTAATAGTTCCTCCACCAACCATTGATGTTCCTTTAACCGTTGATCCTCCAAGGAGAACAAATATTACTCCTTCTACTACTACAGTTACAACTCCTCCTGATCAAACAAACACAACAACCACATTAAGGGGAAGATCACCAAACACACCATCATCATCAACTCCAGTGACCACTTAACCAAACAAACAACCACGGTCACATCATCTAGACATAGTTGAAGAAGATGATGACTATCATTCACTAACTGATATCCATCATAAAGATGAAATATTAGATTTCTTTCATGATTCACCATAAACATTCAATGAACTCACATAGCCAGATAATCAAACAACATCAAATACCATTGCTCATCCATCAACACCTAACCAGCCCTATTAATTAGATTGAAACAACTAGAGTTCACAAATCTCATCCTTTAGAGAATATCATAGGTGATTTCAATGTTAGATGGACACGCAGTCAATTTGATACAGCAATCATTTGCTTGTATTCCTACTCTCTATCTCTAGTTGTACCCAAAAACATCTCAGAAACACTCAAAAACAATAGTTGGATAGAAACAATGCAAGAGTAATTACAAAAATTCAGAAAGCAAGAGGTATGGTGGTCCTCTATGGATAGATGAAGAGGTGGATGTTGCTCAAACACCAGGGTTTGAAGACCCATAATTCCCTCATAGAGTCTACAAGTTAGATAAAGCACCTAGGAAATGGTGTGAAACTTTATCTAAGTTTCTACTATAGAATGAGTATACCTGAGGGAAGTTTTATCAGACATTGTTCTTACAGAGAAAAGAACAAGACTTGTTAGTTGTACAAGTCTACATGAATGACACCATTTTTGGCTCCACCAACATACAACTTTGCACAGAGTTTGAGACTCTTATGCAATCAAAATTCCAAATAAGCTTAATGGGAGAACTTACCTTCTTCCTTGGTTTTCAAGTTCAACAATCTGCTGAAGGAATTTTCATCAATCAAAACAAGTATTTGAACCAGATCTTAAAGAAATATAACATGTCTGATTGCATATACAGGAAAGCACCATTTGCAATTGGATTAGAGTTTGGCCCCAATCTAGAAGGAACATAAGTTGATCAGAAGCTCTATAGATCCATGATAGGCTCCCTGATATACCTAACTTCAGTCTGACCAGATATCATGTATACAGTTTGTACCTGTGCCAGATACCAAACAGATCCAAAACAATCATACATAAATGTAGTAAAGAGAATTTTTAGATACTTAAAAGGCAAACTAGCACTTGGCCTATGGTATCCCAGAGATGGAGATTTCTCTTTATTCACATACAATGACAGTGATTATGGAAGATGCAACAGCAACAGAAAGTCCATAACAGGAGGATGTCAGTTTCTTGGATCAAGATTGATCTCCTGCAGTGCAAGAAACAAATAGATTTCTCTATGTCAACAGCTGAAGCAGAATATATAGTTGCTTATGCATGCTGTTATTAAGTGCTTTGGATTAAAAACCAAATACTTGATTATGGATTTAATTTTCTTAAAACACCCATACACATTGACAATTCTGCTGCCATGTTTATCACTAACAATCCTGTTTAACATTAAAAAACAAAGCGTATAGATATCAGATATCATTTTCTGAGACATTGCTCAGAAAAGGGTTTGATAAAGTTGATTAAGGTCCACATAGACAATCAATTGGCTGACCTGTTTACCAAATCATTTGATTCATAAGATTTGAATTTTTGGTTCAGTTACTTGGTATGATCAACTATGAACCAAACAAGTAATGTTTTCGAAACATTAATATCAAACAAGCTTGATTTTGTCAAAGTCCAAGTTTAACATCAAATACACATCTTTTTAAAATCAAGACATAAAACCAAACATTCATGTTTTTCGATTAACAAACAATTTTAATCACACATAACCACTCATGAGAAATGATAGTACACTAGATTACTTCTTCACTTGAGTCATTTTCCACTAATAAAGACTGACAATACTTTGTTTGATATATGGATAGGGTCAGCATGGGACACTTGACATCACATACAACAATGAAGAACTAAATTCTCATGATTGTGTGGTCAGCAACACACATCTTGGTTTATGGTGAGTAATGGTCTATCCATTATTGATTGCTTGTAAAGTAACTACTATGCACCAAGTGAAACATTTTATAAACTGCTCAATCATACAAGAGTCTCTTTTGCTATGATTTTCATAGACCTAGACTATATTAAGGCACTCTTTGTTGTGCTGAGCACAAACCTGAATGACCTACATCATAATCAAAAAAGATTACTAATAAAGAACACATCCATCTTGGATGAATATTCAATAAAGTCTTTTAGACTACAATCCTTATGAATGAATCAAAAGAGTCCTAAAGAGGATCACCTTCCAAAGTGAAGTGAAAAAGAATCCCAATGAGGATCAAACAATATGGATGAAATTGAGCATTTATACTTCTAAGTTGCTAGGTCATAAGTATTGAAAGTGCTTTCTGGCATATCTTAAGGACGGTTGATCTTAACATACAATCAGATGTGAGGTACATACATACATATCAATACACCTAAAACATGGTAATCACTCACTGTTTTATCAACCATTAATGCCATTCACAAGGTTTAAATGGATCATAATATCTACAATCAACATTGTATTAGTCTATGTCTATTCTCAAAATCATCAAAACATCTCAATGAGGATTTAAGATTAGTAAGATCTCATGTTATGTGCATATGATTCATGTTCAAGCATAAAAATCTTCCATTTTTAGTTAGATAAAATGCTATCTTTCTACATGTTTATCATGCAAACAATCAAATTAGACTTTGATAATTTCCATTAAAACAATTAAAAAAATTTATTATTTTATAAAAAAGTTTTTATACATATGCAAAAGTTAGGGGGAGAAAATAAACATGAAATATCAAAGGCGGCAGAATATGTGCACAAATATACGTATTAAAATTTAAAATTTTTAAAATTTTGAGTTTTAAATAAAGCCAAGTCAAGCCAACACTCAAACACAGCAGTTTGATACATATACATGCACAATATTGCTTGTGAGTGATATTTTAACATATGTATATTAATCATGTTAAAATTATAAAATTTTAACAAACATTCAAATTTTAAAACATTTAAAAATTTTTTTAGGCCAAAACAAGAAAAAATAAATTCTCTACAGCGTATGTATTAATTTACATATCTGATAAGCAAAATTTTCAAAACAAACAAAAATTTTTGAAAATTTGTCAACTGTTGACACAGCAGACATTCAAACATACATCCGCCATAGCTACAGTTAACCATCAAATCATACAAAATACACCAAGTGTATATAATGGACAAAGAAACATACATCCGCTATACATCATTGAACATACAAGTGTTCATAGCGCATGATGTTAGTAAGGCATCCATTATGAATACAGTGACATTCCATAGCGCATGACTAACTTTAGTCATCCGTTGTTGAAACAGTGCAAGTGTACACACCGTATGTACACATTTAAGCATACATTGTACACTATCATTGAGCATTCATAGTGCATGAAAATAATTCATCCGGTGTGAATATCTCTTGAACAAACAAAGTGTACACAGCATACGACCAATGAGTCATCCACTGTGAACAACCAAACAATCATTCAAGTTTACACAGCGCATGATCAAATGTTCATCAGCTATGTGAACAGTGTCAAACACAAAGCGCATGACCAAATGATCATCAGTTGTGAACATAAAAACAATCAAGGGTCGACAACGTATAACTTAAAAAGTGTACAGCAGACTCACTGTACCCATAGCGCATGTGTATTTCACAGCTCATGACAAAAAATTAAATTTTAAGTTCAACTATTCACACACCGTATAGTCACACTGTACAGACAGCGAGCGTTCATTTTGTCCGTTGTATATATAGACCAACACTTGTAAATTTTTCATTCATCACGAGCGTGAGAGAGGCAAAATCAAAATTCTGAAATGTTACAACAGTGCGATAAACCCTTGAACCAAAATCATTTAAAAACAAAATATCTATTTTATTTAACCACTGATTTATAATCAAATAGGTATAACAACATGTTTCTTTTCATCAAACAATCATTTAAACATCTGGTTCCTTGATTTTGATTCTAACATTGTCAAAACCTAAGTCGAATAATGAACTATTACCAAACATGAATCATTTGATGTTTTAAATGAAATCAATCATTGAATATGTGTTATGTAGATGCTTGTTAAAAGATTAACATTAGTCTTTGTGTGTTTTTTGTATTTTTGTCATAGTATAGGGACTTTTTATGTAAATATGTTCCTTTGTTTTCATGATTAGTATAAATAGCATAGATATGTTTTGTGTAGAAAGTTTTGAGAGAGATTTAGACGTCTTGTAACTGTTTTCTACACTTTGTATTCTTCTATATGCTAATCAATGAAAACTCTATGAATTTTTGTTGATTTGATTGTGTTGAATTGAATACTTGTGTGTTTTAGATTAAATTGTGTTCATATATCATCACAGATAGATCCATTTTGAGCTCATCAAATGATATCAGAGCTTTCGGTTCATTGATTGAAGTTCTTCAACTGTCGAACTCGCAAAACCACTTGAATCTGTGATTGATAAACAATTCAATCGTATAATTGTTGAATTTAGTTGTGTTTCATCATCAGGAACATGATTTGATCACAATTAGCAATACAATTCGTTCAAATCAGTGAATTTGAGGAAAAAGCTCTTTGAACCTGTTCTTCATTTGTCTAACCTGTTCTTGAATCAAAAGATCAATTTTGGTTGTTAATTGAAGAAATTGGAGTTGAAGGATTGATTATTGATCAATTTCCTACATAATTTGAGGATTTCAGATCAATTAATCAAGTTTTGAAAGATTTCAGAAAATTTAAGTTCATATGAAACTGATGAATGTGGCGCATTAGGTCAAAAACACTACTAAAAATTGCCTAAGTGTTAGGCGTATAACAACTGTTTAGGAGCATTTCCACTGTTGGGCGATTTTCTGTTAGGCGTTTTTCTACTGTGTAGGCGTTTGTCAACTGTGGACACTTTGAAGATTTACTAAGGAATTCCAGGCGCATTACAACTATTTGGGTGTTTTTCAACTTGGGCGTTCTGGAATTTTTCTAAGGCAATCCCTTAGACGTTTCAAAGTCAAAGTCAAAGGAAGTATCACAACTGTTTGGGTGTTTTACCACTATTTGGACGCATCAGCTTTCACACTCAGAAATTTTTGAAATTTTTCAGAAACTTAAAAAAATCAAAAAATATTTTCAATTCATTGTTTTAATTCAAAACATTAAAAACAACAAAAACAAAATTAAAAATGGTAAAATCAGAAGACTCAAAGAATATAGTTCCCAAGCTGAAGAATAGAACAGATTTCAAGAATTGGTCACTGAGATTAAAACATCACTTGAACTCTATTGATACTAATCTTTGGAAATCAATAGAAAAAGGGCCATATATTCCTATAACTTCAGATGGTCCTGATAGAGGGTTTATCTACACAAAAGACTCTCCAGAACCATACCCTGAAGATGATCTGCAAGATGATGATCTAAAGAAAGTGAAAAATGATATAAGTGCTTATTCTCTGATGTGCAAAGGACTGGCACTTGAAGTCCTTACAAGGCTTGATGGTTATCAAACGGGATACACCATGTATAAGGTGTGACATCCGGTAATTTTCCGTTACCAAACTACGTTAGTTCCGTTAAGTCTTGCATACACGTGTCGGGAGCACACACTAGTTGTCGTTGAACGTTGGTGACTTAATAATAATTAATAATGTTAAACAAATAATTACTACGTGATTATTAAGTTATGCTTATGTGATTTAAATGTTAACTGTAATTTTATCGCGTAACGTGAAAACGTGCGTATTTATTTCGTGTGTTTTGTGATAAATGGGAATTATGCATGATTGTTATTTGTGATTAACAATAATTGTGTTTAGTAGTTAAAAACTATTTAAAAACTATTCAAAAAGCCTAATCCTTATAAAATACAAAATGCAAGGGTTTAAAGGGTATTTATGCAAAATTAAATTAATAAAACAAAAAAAACTCCAACCCTAATCCCACCCTACGGCCGCGATCGACCTCCTCTCTCCCTCTCCTCTTCGAATTCAGCCCAAGAATAAGCAATCATCTTCGAATTTGATCGATTACAAGGCATACAACAAGTCAGAATCATCAATTGCAAGCCATTACACATTTAAAGGTTAGATTTTTATATGTTTTTGATGGTTTTTCATGGTGGCCGAACCCTAGTTTGAAAATCTGCAATTGAATGTTAATTCTTGGTTGTTTGGTGATGTTATGATGTTTGTTAGGTTGTATTGATGCTAGTTAACGTTGATTATGCAAGAAAGTTTGGATTTTGGTTGTTTGTTCATATGATCATCTTGGCCGAGAGTTTGAGGCGATTTTGGATCAAATTGGATGTTGAATGTTGGTTGTTTGATGTTGTTATTATGTTAGTTGGATTGTATATATGCTAGTTAACGTCGATTATGCAAGAAAGCTATGATTTTGATACGTTGTTCATAGGTTACTAATAATAGTAACTTTATTATGCATGAATTGATGATTTGATGATGTATGAATGTTATGGATGTGTTGGTGATGATGATTAGATGCTAGGTTGATGTTATGAAAAATTGAAAATCAAGAAGATGTGTTATAGTTCATACATTGCTAAAAATAGTAACTTTTGGTGTTGAATGTTGATGAATCATGATGATTAGGTGTTGTTGATCATGTTTAGATGTTGTCATGGACTTGAATTGGTATATAATTGATGAATTTATGAATGTAGTGTGAGTTTGATGAATTTGGGATGAACTTTCCCAAAAGGGAAACTTTAATTGTGCAAATCCTTGAATTGGATGATTTGAGCATGTTTGGGATATTAGGATCATGCTAGTGTGTTCATGGATGGTTTCTAGGGTGACTAAATGTGTTGTTTATGTTGTATGAATGTTGATTTGGGTTGTTACCTGTTTTGGCCTGTTAGTGGAAAAATCATGGTATGAGTTATATAGGTAAGCTAGGACTTTTGTGGATTGATGATTGATTAAGAATGAACATTTTGGATGTTATGAGCATGATAATAGTTGAGTTTCGCATGACTTGTATGATATCTAGTTGTATGATGATCTAGTTGGTACATGTGGTAAATGAAGTGCTATATGTAATCAAGTTGTATGTGAACATGTATGATATGCTGTTGTGTTAGTATTAACGAGTTATCACCTATAATGTCACCAACTGGTCAACTGGGTCAAGTGTGTCTTGTCTTTCTAAAACCTTGAGTTCCTTGGTTTGTAGAGCACTTAGGGTTTCATGTTGATTTTGTGTACACATGCTTATGTACTCTTGTATTCTAGGTGACCTTTGAAGGTTGTCTTTCCCTCTTTCTTTCAAGTTAAGCTCTAAGTTAATTCTTGCGCGCATCAGGTGAGTTCTTGCCCCACTCATTTTACATAATCTCTTTTGGGGGAGATAGCATACTGTTGATCACAAACGCTTTTATATATGAGTGTGTATAATATTGATATAGTGCTGTTTACCATGGAAAAGTCCTCACACTTTCGGATTGTTAATATTGACTAGCGGGGAAGTTTGGGTAGTACTACTGGGTCTGACGAGCCCCACCTGTGCGACTCGAGGTCAAACGGGTGCAATTTTGTCCTAACATATATTCGTCACGACCTGGTAAGTCGTGACGGGAGGCAACAAACGTAACACAGTCAGCTTCGATCGCGAAATCACTATGATTAATATTTTTATGTTAATAGACTAGCTATCTATTGCAATACACTACTTATGCTCTGGAAACTGTTGATTGGTTTATATTTTAACGCAAACTCTTGAACTCACCAACCATGTGTTGACTTGTTTAGTATGCTATTCTTAGGTTAAGGTTGCCAGTTGCCTAGGAGCACGCACACCAGCATTGTTGAGTTGTCTACATTTGTTTGTTTACAAATTTGGGATTATTTTCATATTAAACATTTGTGTTTGGGGCGCGTATGTTTTGCGCATTCTCTTTACATACTACTTGTTTTGGGTTTTCTGTTTTAAAAACACTTCCGCAGTATTTTAAACGTTAACTCTTTTTTGTTTATTAATCATATAGAGTCGTTCTTGGTAACTAATGACTGAGATCCTGGTATGTCACGCGCCTCGCGGTAAAACCCCGCACGCGGATTTTGAGGGTGTGACAGATTGGTATCAGAGCCATTGGTTATAGGGAAATAGGTTGCATACACACACTAGACTATAACTGCACAGTTGTTAGTTACTTATCGTTTACTCTCCTTACTGTATACTCATTGGCATACGCAACACGTACTTCGCAGCATGGCATCGTCGTCCAGAAATTTAGGTAAGAGACCTGCACGATCCGAGTCACCTCCTACTTCTCCCGTACCGGATAGGGGATTTAACTGGCCACGACATCCTTATCCTCCTAGCGAGATAGACTGGGATCAGCCTTTCATACCTCCTGAGCTCGATCCTCCGCGTAACTGGGATTTCTACCCCACTTACATAAACCGTATGGCTTATAGAGAACGCGTACCACCTGTAGCACCTACACGACCTAGGACTAGGTCATCAACCGCCTCTACTTTGCCTACACTTCCTACCTTGAGCATCCCCCTGGTGCAGGCATTTGCAGCTTTGGTAGCCACACTGGACACAGAGCGACAGCGGATTAGAGGACTCACTGATGAGAACTCTGCAATACGATCTGAGATGCGTCAGCTGCGTTACCAGGTAGATACGCTTCAAGAGCGACTTTCGATGGCCATTGGTGGACATCATATGCTGGCAGGCAACGTGGTAGCACTTAGTGAGCGCATGGACGCACAGGATCACCATAATATGGAGATCGATAATAGGTTTGCTGAGTTAGAGGCACAGCTAGCAGCACTTCACGTTGTTGAAGCCCCTGCACCTTTGGGGAAGACCCTAATGAGGAAGAACCAGAAGAAGATCTGGAGGAAGAACTGGATGAAGTCCAGAAGTTGGAGGGTTTCTAGCAATTAAAGATGGAAGGAATCTGAGATCGAGGTTTACACCATGAGGTCTCACGATTTGGCAACGCTTTGCCCAGGCATGATCAATCCGCCGATCAAATGAATTGAGCTTTATCAGCGTGGCTTGGTTCCGGAGATACAAAGCATGGTGACTGTTATGAACCTCACCACTATCTAGCAGGTTATTCGATTGGCTCACAAGCTTACTGACCAAGCAGTGGAGCAGGGAAAGCTACCCAAACAGGGCGCTATGGCAAGCGTGCCTGACAATAAACGCAACTGGGACAACTCTGGCAATAAGGGATCTTTGTCAAACAACCAATCTCAGCAACATCAGCAGCAACAACAGCACACTCAGCAGCATCAGCATCCACAGCAACAAAGGAGGTTTGATAACAACCGAAATTCCAATCAGCCTTCCTCGGCATCGCAGGGACAAGGAGGCTATGTGGGGAAAAGTCCTAAGTGCAATCGATGCAACTACCATCACACCGGCAGGTGTGACAACTTCCGATGCCAACGCTGTGGTAAAGTTGGGCATGCGGCCAAAGACTGCCGGGGTAAACTGATGAGAAAGCCACAACAATCACAAGACACTCCGAAAGGTTGTTTTGAGTGCGGAAAAGAAGGCCATTACAAACGTAACTGTCCCCAGCTTAAGAGGAATGGTAATGGCAACAACAACAATGGGAACAACAGCAACAATAACAATGGCAACAACAATAACAACAACAATGGTAATGGCAACAACAATGGTGGAAACAACAATGGAGCCAAAGGAAGAGCCTTCGTCATTGGCTCAGGTGAGGCTCTAAACGATCCTACAACAGTAACTGGTAAATTTTCGGTTAATGGTCGTTTTGCTACTGTATTATTCGATACCGGAGCCGATAGAAGTTTCGTGTCCACTAGGTTCTGTAGTCTTTTAAGTGATATGCCCTCAGCCTTCAAATCTAAATACATCGTGGAGTTAGCTAACGGCACACAGATTCACGTAACGCATATTCTTAGAGACTGCAAGATAGAGCTTGCTGGTCATACATTCACCATAGATCTCATGCCTGTTACACTAGGAAGTTTCGATGTGGTAGTAGGCATGGATTGGCTTTCCGATAAACAAGCAGAAGTCATATGCCACGAGAAGATCATACGGATTCCCCTTGGTGAAGAAGTCCTTACGGTCAGAGGTGATAGGAGTGGTGCGGTGATGGGCATTATCTCGTTTATGAAAGCACATAAGTTGTTACGAAAGGGTCGACTAGCCATATTGGCACTCATCACAGATAAACAGACTGAGGAAAAGAAGATAGAGGATATCCTCGTAGTTCGTGAGTTTCCTGAGGTGTTTCCGGAAGACCTTCCTGGATTACCGCCTCATCGTCAAGTTGAATTCCAGATTGAGTTGACACCAGGAGCCGCTCCAATTGCGAGAGCACCGTACCGATTAGCTCCGAACGAACTACAGGAATTATCTGCTCAACTACAAGAGTTGTTGGATAAAGGGTTCATCCGACCGAGTTCGTCGCCCTGGGAGCGCCAGTTCTATTTGTGAAGAAGAAGGATGGTACATTTCGAATGTGCATTGACTATAGGGAACTGAACAAGGTTACTATCAAGAATAGATATCCGTTACCTCGTATCAATGATTTGTTTGATCAACTGCAAGGATCAAGCTATTACTCTAAGATTGATCTGAGGTCTGGGTATCATCAGCTGAGAGTTCGAGAAGAGGACATCTCGAAGACTGCTTTCCGTACACGATATGGTCACTATGAATTTTTGGTCATGCCATTTGGGTTGATGAATGCACCAGCAGTATTCATGGACCTCATGAATCGCGTGTGCAAACCCTATCTTGATCAGTTTGTTATCGTCTTCATTGATGACATACTGATATACTCAAAGACCGAGGAAGAACATGGAGAGCACTTACGTTTAATCTTGGAATTACTTAGAGAGGAACAATTGTATGCAAAATTTTCTAAGTGTGATTTCTGGAAACGTGAGGTACAATTCTTGGGTCATATTGTCAACGAGAAGGGAATACATGTTGATCCTGCTAAGATTGAAGCGATAAAGAATTGGTCTGTTCCTAAGACACCGAGTGAGATGCGACAATTCCTTGGATTAGCGGGATATTATCGACGGTTCATCGAAGGATTCTCTAAGATTGCACAACCTCTCACAGCCTTGACTCATAAGGGAACAACATACAAATGGGGTGAGAATCAGGAATCTGCTTTCCAGTTGCTGAAACAGAAACTGTGTAGCGCACCAATATTAGCGTTACCAGATGGTAGTGATGACTTCGTAGTCTACTGCGATGCGTCTATTCAAGGACTTGGATGCGTCCTGATGCAGCGGGATAAAGTGATAGCTTACGCCTCTAGACAATTGAAGATTCATGAGAAGAACTATACCACCCATGACTCTGAACTGGGTGCGGTAGTTTTTGCCTTAAAGATCTGGAGACATTACTTGTACGGTACCAAATGCACCATCTACACTAATCACAAGAGTCTTCAGCACATCTTTGAGCAAAAGGAGTTGAACATGAGGCAAAGATGCTGGGTGGAATTGTTAAACGACTATGATTGTGCTATTAAGTACCACCCGGGGAAAGCAAATGTAGTTGCTGATGCGTTGAGTAGAAAAGAGACTGCTAAACCTCGACGTGTGCGAGTTCTGCAACTAACGATTAGTACGCAATTACCTGAACAAATCCGAGAGGCTCAAACAGAAGCTTTGAAAGCAGAAAACATTGGGTCTGAATCGTTAAGGGGTATGGAAAAACAATTGGAAGTAAAAGCGGATGGAATTCGTTACTTCATGGATAGACTATGGGTACCTCTACACGGAAATCTGAGAGACTTGGTGATGAGTGAGGCTCACAAGTCCAAGTATTCTATACATCTTGGATCTGACAAGATGTACCACGATTTGAAGGCGCACTATTGGTGGTCTAACATGAAAGCAGATGTAGCTACTTATGTGAGCAAGTGTCTGACCTGCTCGAAGGTTAAAGTGGAGTATCAGAAACCATCTGGTCTACTACAACAACCCGCGATCCCTATGTGGAAGTGGGATCAGATATCAATGGATTTTATTACTAAGTTACCTCGTACTTCTACGGGTTGTGATACAATATGGGTTATCGTGGACCGATTGACAAAATCTGCTCATTTCCTAGCAATAAAGGAAACAGATAAGATGGAGAAGTTAACCAATCTTTATCTGAAGGAGATCGTTTCGAGGCATGGAGTACCAATGTCAATCATTTCTGATCGCGATTCTCGTTTCACATCACACTTCTGGCAATCACTGCAGAGATCTTTAGGTACGCGATTGGATATGAGTACTGCTTATCATCCACAGACTGATGGTCAAAGCGAGCGTACTATACAGACTTTGGAGGACATGTTACGTGCTTGTGTGATTGACTTCGGGAATAACTGGGAAGTTCACCTACCATTGGTGGAATTTTCTTACAACAACAGTTATCACACTAGCATAAAGGCAGCACCTTTTGAAGCTTTATATGGGAGAAAGTGTAGATCTCCAGTTTGCTGGGCTGAAATTGGTGATAGTCAGTTAACGGGTCCCGAGTTAGTACACGAGACAACTGAGAAGATTGTTCAGATAAGAAACCGCATGGCCGCAGCGCGAGACAGACAGAAAAGCTATGCTGACAAACGACGAAAACCTTTGGAATTTCAGACAGGTGACAAGGTTTTATTGAAAGTCTCACCATGGAAAGGCGTAGTTCGGTTTGGTAAGCGAGGAAAGCTAAATCCGAGATACGTTGGACCATTTGAGATAGTGGAAAGAATTGGTCCAGTGGCTTATCGACTAGCCTTACTTGATTCATTGAGTGGAATCCATGATGTATTCCATGTTTCAAATCTAAAGAAATGTTTAACGGATGAAACGATGGTCGTACCACTGGAAGAAGTTCAAGTAGATGAACAATTACGTTTCATTGAGGAACCTGTCGAAGTGATGGATCGTGAGGTGAAAACGCTTAAGCAAAGCAAGATACCCATTGTCAAAGTTCGTTGGAACTCGAGACGTGGACCAGAATTCACGTGGGAACGTGAAGACCAAATGAAGCTTAAGTACCCTCAGCTATTCGAAAGGACGATGCCAGCCGGCGAAGGTACTAATTAAATTTCGGGACGAAATTTCTTTCAACATGGGGATGATGTGACAACTCATCCAAAACTCACACGATTTCGATTTCCTTGTGCCAATGCAGTAGACCAGTGATGGAACACTCACCATGTAACGCAATTTTCGGGACGAAAATTCTTTCAACATGGGGATAATGTGACATCCGGTAATTTTCCGTTACCAAACTCCGTTAGTTCCGTTAAGTCTTGCATACACGTGTCGGGAGCACACACTAGTTGTCGTTGAACGTTGGTGACTTAATAATAATTAATAATGTTAAACAAATAATTACTATGTGATTATTAAGTTATGCTTATGTGATTTAAATGTTAACTGTAATTTTATCGCGTAACGTGAAAACGTGCGTATTTATTTCGTGTGTTTTGTGATAAATTGGAATTATGCATGATTGTTATTTGTGATTAATAATAATTGTGTTTAGTAGTTAAAAACTATTTAAAAACTATTCAAAAAGCCTAATCCTTATAAAATACAAAATGCAAGGGTTTAAAGGGTATTTATGCAAAATTAAATTAATAAAACAAAAAAAACTCCAACCCTAATCCCACCCTACGGCAGCGATCGACCTCCTCTCTCCCTCTCCTCTTCGAATTCAGCCGAAGAACAAGCAATCATCTTCGAATTTGATCGATTACAAGGCATACAACAAGTTAGAATCATCAATTGCAAGCCATTACACATTTAAAGGTTAGATTTTTATATGTTTTTGATGGTTTTTCATGGTGGCCGAACCCTAGTTCGAAAATCTGCAATTGAATGTTAATTCTTGGTTGTTTGGTGATGTTATGATGTTAGTTAGGTTGTATTGATGCTAGTTAACATTGATTATGCAAGAAAGTTTGGATTTTGGTTGTTTGTTCATATGATCATCTTGGCCGAGAGTTTGAGGCAATTTTGGATCAAATTGGATGTTGAATGTTGGTTGTTTGATGTTGTTATTATGTTAGTTGGATTGTATATATGCTAGTTAACGTCGATTATGCAAGAAAGCTATGATTTTGATACGTTGTTCATAGGTTACTAATAATAGTAACTTTATTGTGCATGAATTGATGATTTGATGATGTATGAATGTTATGGATGTGTTGGTGATGATGATTAGATGCTAGGTTGATGATATGAACAATTGAAAATCAAGATGATGTGTTATAGTTCATACATTGCTAAAAATAGTAACTTTTGGTGTTGAATGTTGATGAATCATGATGATTAGGTGTTGTTGATCATGTTTAGATGTTGTCATGGACTTGAATTGGTATATAATTGATGAATTTATGAATGTAGTGTGAGTTTGATGAATTTGGGATGAACTTTCCCAAAAGGGAAACTTTAATTGTGCAAATCCTTGAATTGGATGATTTGAGCATGTTTGGGATATTAGGATCATGCTAGTGTGTTCATGGATGGTTTCTAGGGTGACTAAATGTATTGTTTTTGTTGTATGAATGTTGATTTGGGTTGTTACCTGTTTTGGCCTGTTAATGGAAAAATCATGGTATGAGTTATATAGGTAAGCTAGGACTTTTGTGGATTGATGATTGATTAAGAATGAACATTTTGGATGTTATGAGCATGATAATAGTTGAGTTTCGTATGACTTGTATGATATCTAGTTGTATGATGATCTAGTTGGTACATGTGGTAAATGAAGTGCTATATGTAATCAAGTTGTATGTGAACATGTATGATATGCTGTTGTGTTAGTATTAACGAGTTATCACCTATAATGTCACCAACGGGTCAACTGGGTCAAGTGTGTCTTGTCTTTCTAAAACCTTGAGTTCCTTGGTTTGTAGAGCACTTAGGGTTTCATGTTGATTTTGTGTACACGTGCTTATGTACTCTTGTATTCTAGGTGACCTTTGAAGGTTGTGTTTCCCTCTTTCTTTCAAGTTAAGCTCTAAGTTAATTCTTGCGCGCATCAGGTGAGTTCTTGCCCCACTCATTTTACATAATCTCTTTTGGGGGAGATAGCATACTGTTGATCACAAACGCTTTTATATATGAGTGTGTATAATATTGATATAGTGCTGTTTACCATGGAAAAGTCCTCACACTTTCAGATTGTTAGTATTGACTAGCGGGGAAATTTTGGGTAGTACTACTGGGTCTGACGAGCCCCACCTGTGCGACTCGAGGTCAAACGGGTGCAATTTTGTCCTAACATATATTCGTCACGACCTGGTAAGTCGTGACGGGAGGCAACAAACGTAACACAGTCAGCTTCGATCGCAAAATCACTATGATTAATATTTTTATGTTAATAGACTAGCTATCTATTGCAATACACTACTTATGCTCTGGAAACTGTTGATTGGTTTATATTTTAACGCAAACTCTTGAACTCACCAACCATGTGTTGACTTGTTTAGTATGCTATTCTCAGGTTAAGGTTGCCAGTTGCCTAGGAGCACGCACACGAGCATTGTTGAGTTGTCTACATTTGTTTGTTTACAAATTTGGGATTATTTTCATATTAAACATTTGTGTTTGGGGCACGTATGTTTTGCGCATTCTCTTTACATACTACTTGTTTTGGGTTTTCTGTTTTAAAAACGCTTCCGCAGTATTTTAAACGTTAACTCTGGTTTTGTTTATTAATCATATAGAGTCGTTCTTGGTAACTAATGACTGAGATCCTGGTATGTCACGCGCCTCGCGGTAAAACCCCGCACGCGGATTTTGAGGGTGTGACATAAGGCCTTGAAAATAATATGTGAAGGTGGAAAGGAGATCCAGGATCTGAAAACGCAAAAGTTAAAGAGACAATTAGAACTTTTTGAATATTTATCTGGTGAAACAATAAATCAGATGATGAACAGATTTGTTCAACTAATTACTGAGGTGTCGACTGCAGGCATCAAGAATGATTTAAAAGATCTTAACTTCAGGCTTCTCAATGCTCTTCCATCTTCATGGAAGCAAACAGTCACTATGTTAAAGTATACTGAGAAATTCCCAATGGATCTTGATCTCTTGATTGCTAAAATAGAATCTGTCGAAATTAATGAAAGTTCTAGAAACAATGACAGAGCAGCTTCGATGTCACAATATAAATATGTTGCTTCTCCAGCAAGTACTGTGGAGAATGCATTCATGGCTATAAATGAAACTTCACCAGAAGATGAGGGTGATCTATTTCTTGGCGCAGGGTTCTTCACTGATTCTACTTACACAAGTGCTCCTGCCTATACAACTCAGAATCAACCTCAATCTCCTCCTATGCCTAAAAGTTCTAAATTTCAAGCAGAGACTCCATCTGCTAACTCTTCTAAAACTAGCAAAGTTAACGATGTAATAAACATCCTATTACAGGATGAAGAGTCTAAAACTGCTTTCACTGCATTTATGGCAAGCTTTTAAGCTTATCAAGGTAGTCAACTAAGTCAACTTGATCTTGTTTTGCAAGATTTGTTTGAAATGGATCCAGACAATGTAGAAGAAATGGATCTCAACTGGCAAATGGTTATGATAGCTTACAGGACTCAGAAACACTCGTATGTTAACAAAAACTACAAGCCGAGTGCAAACAAGTTTGTTGGATTTGATAAGTCCAAATCTAGGTGTTTCAACTGTAACAGCTATGGTCACTTCTCTAGAGAGTGCAAAGCTTCAAGGAATAAAGGAGGAAATGGCCAATTAAGCTCAAGTAATCAAAGGTTTCAGCAATCTTCACAGACGACATTTCAGAAACCTTATCAAAGCCTACCAATGCCAGAATTGAAAGATGATTCTAAATCATCAGAGGAGCCTAAGAAAGCTCTTGTTATTAATATTAAAGATGGTTATGATTGGAGTGAATACGCTGAGCAATTTACTGTTGATTTAACCTCCAATTTATCTCTTGTTGCAGAAATACAAAAAGAAGATTGGTCTGAATTTAATGATCCAAAAGCTGATGGAAACTCTGAGAACGAGGAAGAGGATTATGACTAGAGTGACAAGTCTGATCCCAAGGAAGATTCAGAGAAAGTTGCATTGATGTTAAAATCTAATCAACCAAAGTATGAAAGCTCTAACTCTGAAACTTCTCCTCCTAAATATTCTGAAATTCCATCAGAAGTCAGAGAAAAATTATGCACAAAGTCTTGCTTCGAACATGTCGAATACTACAGAAATTATTCTTATAAGATTTGTGAAAAAACTTAAGCAAGAAGAACTAATGCATAACAAACTCAAAAACGATCATAAAGTATCTGATGAAAAGATTATATCTCTTCAAAATTCATGGAACAAAACTCCAAGAGAACTTGAAATTGTATCAAAACAACTTGAAGAGTTGACAAAAAATCTTGAAGTGGAGAAGATAGCACATGCTGCTACACAAGTGAATCTCGCAAAAGTTAAAAGTTCTAAAAGTATTATGAAAAACTGGTAAACAAAAGAAAAGACAAACAAAAGGTAGGATTGGGTTTCACTCATGAACCGATGCCTGAATCAATAACAAATACTTTACCAGAAAACTTTAACCCTCATGATCACTCTCCAGAAAACACGGCAAAATTAAAAGCTTTTCAAAATAGGACCAAGATGTCTGATGCTGAAGAAGAGAAAACAAACGTGGAAATTTTTGAAGAGAAAGATAACGAAAAGATAAGAAATGGTCATCCTGTTAAAGTAAAATCTTATGAACCAAAGCCTAAAACAAAGTAAGTTTTTGTTCCTAAAGAGTCAGTTTTGGAGGAAGTGAATATTATAACTGATAATCAAAACTCAAAAAATCAAAACAAACCTAAAAATGATGAAGAAACATCAGAAGATTCAAATTCATTTGGTCTAAATAATCTAGAATTCATTAAATGGCAAAACGACAAGAAAAAGAAAGAATGTGAAAAACAATCTTCAACTGAGAATGTTCAATCTAAACCGAAAACTGGTTCTACAAAATCAAGGAATCAGAGAAGAAGAAGAAAGATAAATAAAGCTAAAAATAAACAAATAAAAATTCAGACAAAAGAAACAAATCAAGCAACAAAATTAAAGCCAAATAAATTTATATCTGCTGGTTTGTTAAATGTGAACTCCATTCAAGATGTTAAAGAAACTCCTAAGAACAAATCAACCTCTAATCTGAAAACGAGTTCAGATTCAAAGACTTTCGCTGTAGCTAAAAGATTTGTATCTAAGGAAAACAAGAATGAAATTCATCTTCAAAAACAAAAACAAATTGTGCAAAAGAAAAGTGGTTCAAATCAAAAGCACAATTCTTCAAATCAAAAACAACAAATTAACTCGTTGACACCTAAAAGTAAACAAGTTTCTAATGTTGCGTTAACGTCAAAGGTTAATAAGAAATTACTCAATACTCCACAGAGGTATTGTAATATATGTGACATGTATAATCATAAAACGTCTAAATGTTTTTTTTTATCAAATATTGTCACATTTGCGATATGAGAAATCACTCAACTTCAGAGTGTTATTTTAACAAATACTGTACCTACTATGATGAGCAAACTCATAACACTAAAGATTGTTACTTTAGAGAGAATTCACAGAGGAGAGGATTTGCCACTTCAATAGTGAGCAAAGTTTATGTTAATCCGCAATATAAAAGAAACCAAAATGTTGGTTTTCAAAGATTAACACACCAACCATCCTTAGGTTTGAACACTTTCAAGAAATAATTCAGTGAGACCTAAACAACACTTCATGATAATTTCATTCCAAGATCAGTGAGAATTAATAACAAAAGTTTTGAAAATAAAAGCTTTTCAAACAATGGTCAGTCAAAAAGCATGAATTTTCCAAACAAGCATAATTTTGTTACAAATAACAGAATTGGTAAATTCATAAAGAATAAACCTGATATCAATAAACTTCAATTTAAACAATTTACTATTGTTGACAAGTTTGGAAAACCCAAGACCATTTTGGCTTGGGTAGATAATTCAACTTAAATTGTTTTGTTTTGTAGGTACGCCCGAGAAAACCAATCAATACTTGGTATGTGGATAGCGGGTGTAGCCGGCATATGACAGGCAATCAGGCCTTATTACAAGATTTTAAGTTAAAAGATGGAACGCATGTCACTTTTGGTGGTGATGCGGGAGGAAAAATAACCGGAGAAGGAACAGTATCCAACGGGATTATAAGCTTTGATAAAGTCAACTTCTGTTCATAGTTAAACTTTAATTTGTTAAGCGTATCCCAAATTGTGATAAATCCTACTCTGAACTTTTTGATGATTCTTTCTATTATATCTTGAAACCAGGATTTCAGATAAGCAAGGATTGCGTGGTTGTTAAAGCTGTCAGAGACCGAGATGTATACAAACTGGATATGTCTCAAGTGGACTCTTATACAGAAACAACTTGTCTCTTTGCTAAAGCATCAAATGATGAAAGCCAGCTTTGGCATAGATGTCTGGGGCATTCAAATTTCAAGAATATGAACAAGCTTGTAGCGGGAAATCATGTTATTGGCCTTCCATCGAAGAAGTTTGCCACAACTTATTTATTCTCAGCATGTTTAAAGGGGAAACAGCACATAGCGTGTTATAAGTCCAAGTTGATAAACTCAAATTCCAAACCCCTTCAGTTGTTGCATATGGACCTTTTTGGACCAACCAACGTGAAGAGTATTGGAAGAAAATCTTATTGTTTAGTTATCATTGATGACTATAGAAGATTTTCATGGGATTTCTTTCTAAATGCTAAATCTGAAACGACTGAATTAATAAAGGAATTCATCATAAAAGTAGAAAATCAACTTGATCAAAAAGTAAAAATAATTAGAAGTGATAATGGGACGGAATTCAAAAATCTAACTCTTGACATGTTTTGTGCAGAGAAAGGAATATCTCATCAGTTCAGTGGTCCTAGAACTCCTCAACAAAACGGAGTTGCTGAAAGGAAGAACCGAACATTGATTGAAGCTGCACGATCCATGTTAGCCGATGCTAAAATTCCGATCACATTCTGGGATGAAGCAATATCAACTGCATGTTTTGTTCAGAACCATTCATTAATTTTTAAAGACAAACTGAATACTCCATATGAGTTAATGTTTGACAGGAAACCAAATATAGATTTTTTTTAAATCTTTTGGTTGTCCGGTTATGATTCCGAATTCAAGTGATCATTTAGGAAAATTTGAATCAAAATCTGATGATGGATTTTTCTTTGGATATTCATCTGTTTCAAAGGCCTATCGAGTTTATAACTCTAGGACTAACGTTATAGTTGAAACATTCAATGTTAAATTTCTTGAAAACTTTTTTCCATCAGTGTCAAATGGTCCTGCATGGTTATTTGATTTAGATTCATTGTCAAACTCTTTTCAATCCAACTTGTTTAATCAATCTAACTTGTTTGATTCTACAGGTGAAAAGAAAATTCAAGGAGATCTCAGTTCATTCAGTGACGATTCGGATTCTGACGATGCAGATGATTCAAGCCCAAACTATCCCTTCTTTACTTTTGTCAGAGATTCTATTGTTCAGTTAAATAATAATGATCATTCTCATCATCCAATTTCTAATGATGGTATAGAAATTGTCCAACCTGAGTCTGGAACATCATCTATCTCTGGTTATGTAGTTGATTCTGGTAATCTTGATTACTTTATCAACTCACCGACTCAAGTTCCCAATTTCAATCCACATTCTTCAAGCCTATTGCATCAGCTTTCCAACTTGAACCAAACCAATCTGGATGTTCATGTTCAAGGGAATGAGATTTCAACATCTCGTATCCACAGGAACCATCCAACATCTCAGATTATTGGTCCATTGAAAGTGAGATCTACAAGGAGTAAAACAGAACAAGCAAATGTTTATTTATACTTATGTTTTCTTTCTCAAATTGTTCCTAAAAATGTTTCCAAAGCATTAACGGACAATGGTTGGATCGAGGCTATGCAAGAAGAATTATTACAATTCCACAAACAAGAAGTGTGGAGTCTGGTGGATTTACCTGAAGGTGAAAATGCTATAGGCACAAAATGGTTGTTTAGAAATAAAACTGATGATTGGGGTATTGTAATCCAAAATAAAGCGAGATTAGTTGCACAAGGATATACTCAAGAAGAAGGTATAGATTTTGATGAAGTATTTGCTCCAGTTGCAAGACTTGAATCCATTCGTGTCTTCCTGGCTTATGCATCATTCATGAAATTTAAAGTGTATCAAATGGACGTAAAGGGTGCACTCTTGTATGGACCGATCACAAATGATGTGTTTGTGAAGAAACCTCCAGGTTTTGAAGATTCACAATATCCACATCGTGTGTACAAGCTCAGCAAAGCTTTATATGGTCTACATCAAGCCCCTAGAATCTGGTATGAAACGTTATCTCAACACTTAATCCAACATGGATACATGCGAGGGAAAATCGATCCGACTTTGTTCATAAAGAAGGATGCTGATGATTTATTATGTGTACAAGTGTATGTTGATGATATCATATTTGGTTCGACAAGTCCAAAATTGTGCAATGAAATCGAAGAAATCATGAAATCTCAATTTCAGATGAGTTATATGGGAGAGATAAATTTCATTCTTGGTCTACAAGTTAAGCAATCTGCAGATGGTATTTTCATCAACCAAGAGAAGTTCGTTGACAAACTCTTGAAGAAATTTAAGCTACAAGATTGTCAGTCAATTAGAACTCCAACCGATGTGAACACCAATATTGAGCCTGATCCGAAAGGAAAATCAGTAGAAACATTATACAGATCGATGATTGGTTCTTTGATGTATCTCACTGCATCTAGACCAGACATTATGTATGTTCCTTATGTCTGTGCAAGGTATCAATAAGACCCGAAAGAATCCCACTTAATTGCTGTCAAAAGAATATTCAGGTATCTCAAAGGTAAACCAGCTTTAGGGCTATGGTATCCTTACAAAGGAAACTTCGAGTTACATGGGTATACTGATAGTGATTATGGCGGATGTTGTCAAGATAGAAAATCAACAACGGGTGGGTGTCAATTTTTAGGACCCAGATTAGTCTCGTGGCAATGCAAGAAACAAACAAATGTCTCTGTTTCTACTGCAGAAGCTAAATACATTGCTGCTTTAGCAGGATGTTCTCAAATCCTTTGGTTACAAAACCAACTGCTGGATTACGGGTTCAACTTTCTTAAAACACCTATTTACATTGATAACACAGCTGCTATGTTCATTACAGCTAATCCTGTCCAACATTCTTAAACAAAACATATCAAAATTCGATATCATTTTCTCAGAGATAACTCTAAAAAAGGTTTAATCATATTGATTCAAATTGCTACTGAAAAACAGTTGGCCGACCTTTTTAATAAATCCTTCTTCCCAGGACGGTTTGAATATTTGGTTGAGTCGATTGGTCTTTTTAACCACACTTAAAACTGGTTTTTGAGTCTTTTAGTTAATTGCATCTAAATATGATCAGAACCCTCCCTTATATGAATAGGACACAGCCAGAGAACCTATCAAAGTTAATTGCCTGATTGTATTTTTGTGTGTGCATGTTTATTAGAAAAACAAAAACCAAATACAAAAATAGAAAATTGAAAAACAAAAGATAAAAATATAAAACTAAAAAAAATCACAACAATAGTGTCTTTCCTTAACAATTATATAGGAATGAATTTGTTTTGCAATATGTGAGAAATGATAGTACATTAGTATGATCAGTTGCATACTTTGCTTTCGACTAAAGTCTGACATGATCAGATATGATATGCAAGTAAGTTCATGCAATTAGACTAAAAAAGTAAATTCTTGTGATTAAACTAAATCACTCATGCATTCATGTATGTCTATCTTAGCACTAATGAGTAGTGTTGATTTCTCAAATTGATTGCTTGTTAAGACATAATCTCACAACTAATGGTGATAGTTGAGCTCTAATTATTTAAAGCATCTAACACTTCTCTGTTATGAGTCATCATAGACCTGAAGTGATGAGATATCCTTTGTTGTAAGTGATTACAGACCTGGATATTCTCACTGATGCAACAAGATGCCAATGTGCACAAACACCAAATGAGATCTGGTTATAGCATATGTCAGGTTAACAAGTTGAGAACAGTGACTTCTTTTATATCTGTATGAGAATTATCCTCTCAAAGTCTAAGTGTGATAGCATAATGTCATATCTAATTGTACCTTAAACAATCCCAGAATTGAAAAAGTAGGTGTACTGAATATCTTGCTAAATGCACTCATTTTCTGTGCTTAGATCTCGTGTCTCCTTTGCTATAGAAATGCTGACCTAGAAGACACTTGATCAGGATTTATTCACTGTCTATGACTATCCATCAAATTTTTATTTCAATGTGCTGATCTTAACTAATATGATCTCACTGCAGACACTGATTCATTTGTAAATATTAGATTTTTATTATGCTTTAATTTTTGATTTTTGCATGTTTTTCTGTGTGCAGGCATTTTAACAATGATTTGTGTGATATTCATTTGACAAATTCAAGAAACTTCTAAGTTTTGTTAAACTTAAAAGTTTAGGGGGAGTAAAAAGAGTTAAAAGGAAAAGTGTCTAAGAAAATTGATTTTCAAATTTCAATTTAAATGTTTTGGATTGAAAGGATGAAGCTATTCAAGCATGTGTGTCTTTGACATAATATAAAAATGAACCTTAAAAACATTTTAAAGTGAAAAAGCTTATTGCAAAAGTATAATATGAGACTATTTGTTAAAAATTAGAGACTAAAATGATGGGAAATTATTTTTGAAAAATAAATAAAAATAAAAAGGTTAAAATAAAAAATTAAAAATTTAAAAATTCAAAATAAAAATAAAAAATTGAAATGAAAAAAATTCAAAATTAAGGGTCTAATGTGTAAAGTTTGGGTGAAAGTCAAAATTTGACTAATTAAAGTCAAAATTTGATAAATTGTTTTAATATTAGTATGTGAACAATGCTAATATGTCAAAATTTGATAAATTTGATTTTTCAAGATTTGAACAAGTGTTGGACATTTCAGACAACCTCATGCGTCTAAACAGTTGTCATGCGTCTAAACAGTTGTTATAAGTATGAAAAATATGGTTAAGTGTTAGGCGTTTCAACATTCTCATGCGTCTGCACAGTACCCGGACTTTCAAGAATTAGGCATATCAAGTGAAAATAACCAAGTGTTGGGCGTTTCAGCTAAGTCCATGCGCCTGAATAGTGCAAAAGCACCTAAACAGTGCAAATGCATCTGAACAGTCGTGCGTCTAAGCTCATGCGCACAAACAGTGCTCATGCGCATAAATAGTGCTCATGCGCCTAAATACTTAGTGTTAAAATCCATCTCGTGCGCACAAACAGTGCTCATGCGCCTAAAATTTTTCACTTAGTATATAAACAACACTTTTTGATTTCACATTTCATTCATAAAATTTCTCCTGAACACTAAATTATCAAAACCTTGTTCTCTTGATAAACCCTTGTTTCTCATTTCGATTGATTTCTGTGTTGCACTTGCATTCGAAAGTCATATTTCTTGATTCTAAGTGTAAGTTTGTGATCAAAATCACTGATATCTTTTATTGACAGGTTGATTTGATTTGGGCGTTTTGAACCTATTCGGGCGTTCGATACCCTAGATTGTGTAAATCTGTTAAATTGTCGATTGAAACGATAAATTGAACTGAAATTGATGTTTGAATGATGATATAAACTTGATTTCGAACTTGTTGATGCATTCAAATCGGATTATTCATCATCTGTTGATTCTATGATGGATCTTCATGTCCGATGATGAAGATGAACAGAACAGAATTTTGTTCCTTAATAAATAAAAAAATAATAAAATAAAATAAAATAAAATAGAAAAAGGAAATGAAAAAAATCAATTAAAATTTATATTGAAAATCTGCTTTTAAACTAAAATTGAAATCTGAAGTGTGTTAAATAAACAAAGAAATCAATTTGTTTGAATTGTTGTTTTTCAACAAAATATCAAACATTAGAAATTTTAAGTAAAAAATGATAAAAAGTTAAACACTTAAAATTTTAAGTATAAAATTGATAAAAAGGTTAAAATGCATTAAGTCTAAAAGTCAATAAATTTTCAATTGAGTTTAAGGTTTAACTATCAAAAGTCTAAAATGTCTTTGTAATTTTGTAGATGGTTGATTTAAAGTTCGAGCCAAAACACAATGTTGCTGCTCTTCTTAATGATGAAGTTAGAGATGTTGTCGGATACGAAGAGATGAGAAGAATTTTGTTAAGAACCAAATATGTTTATGCAATGTGTTACCAACCAATTATATATTCAAGGCTGATTAAGAAATTTTGGAACACTGCATACATTGACACTGATAATAATGGAAGAAAAGTCGTTAGAGGTTTTATTAACAATCTGAGGATGATTGAAGTCTCTGAAGATTCTATTCGGGAAGCTCTGAGATTGGGACAAAATGACCATGATGATTATTCTGAGTTGACTTTTAATGAATGTAGAGAAACATTCTTGGCAATGGGTCACCCTAATCACTTTCCAAATAAGCAATTTTTCAAAGCGAGAGTATATAATCATTGGAATTGCTGTGCTACATTTTCCAACATTGCATGTCAAGAGATGTGCAGGATGGAATTCATTTCTTGTGAACATTGCATCCCCGATTGTAGCTTTGGCAACAAACAGAAGGTTTAACATGGCCAAATGGATTATGAATGGATTCATCTTCAATCTAGAAAAAGGAATAAGAAACAAGTATTTGATGTATCCTCTATTTCTTCAAATGATTATCAATGAAGAACATACAGACATTAGAGTTCATGGTGTTAGTGGAGAAACCATGATTCTTTAACACATGTCTGAGATATCTTATAAGAGATTGTCTATGGTGACAGGAGCTCAGAATGTTCCATTATTTGATTATATCAGGAATGTAGCAAATGATGATGTTGATATAACTATTGATCATTATCACTTATTAGAAGAATAACCTATTGATCCTAATGATTTGATAGAGGAACTTCCTATTGAGGAAGAGAATGATGAAAATGATGATGAAGAAAATTAAGATGATGATGATAATGATGAGGAAGATAGTTCTAGCTCAAATTATTCTGATGATGGTGATGAAGGTGGTTAATTTGATGATGTTATGGATGTATACATGATAATGTTCCAGATTCTGAGCAAGTAATTGAGGAAGCTCACGAAGAAGATCATGATGAGACAGAAGAAGTAGAGTCAGCTACTGAAGAAGTAAATGAAGAAATGGATGAAAATGTCCAAGATACAGATCAAGTTACTGAAGAATTTAATGATAATGATACTGAAGTTATAGAAAGTGAACAAGAGATTGATGTAAATCAAACGGTTGATGATATTGTGAGTATGATTGAAGAAATGTTAGATCAAAATGACCAGTTTGAATTAAATGAGAACACTCAAGAGTTTGATATTGTAGAAGCTGGTGTTATGAATGAATTTGTAGAAGAAGTTCAACCAGAAGTGCATGTAACTGAAGAAGAAAACCTACAGAAGAAGATTGATGAACTAAACGAGGAAAATGAAAATCAATTAAAGATGATTGAAGAGATAAAAGCATTAAATGAAAGGTTGATCAATGAAATGAAAGAAAAGGATAAAATAATTGATGAGTTAAGAAAAAGTAGAGATGAAAACTTGAAAACGTTTGAAGTTATGATGACAGATTTTGATGTGATGGAAGAAAAATTAAAGAAGGTGAATGAGGAAAATGAATTGATGAAAGAAGAATTAGAAAAGTTGAAAGAAAAGAATAAGTCTCCATCTCCTGATTTGATGATTATGTCTGAAATTACTCCTATTGATGTTGAGAAGATTCCAGAAGTTGACAAAGGAAAAAGAAAAATAGATGATGTAGATATTTCAGTTATAGCTGAATCATCATCTAAAATTCAAAAGGTGATTGATGAAAATGTTGAAGAAAAAGAGTCCGATCTTCAAGAGATTATCGGAGCACTTGATAATATTGAGGGTGAATTTGAAGATGATTGGTACAAGAAGTACTTGAAGATGAGGATTTGGCGGATGCTAATGTAGATGAACACTTTTGACCAGTTGATTTGAGCCATGATGACATACCTATGGATATTGAAGATAGGTATAATTATTTGGTGAAAAAGAAGTATAAGAGAGTATTTCTAGATGGACTAACAGTATCTCAAATTAATGAAGAATTTGAGAAATGTCTAACTGCTGAGTCTGTTGCTCCGATAGATCCAGATGAAATCATTGTTGAGCATGGTGAATGGAATCCTTTATAGGAAAGTATAAACGTTAAAGAGTTATCAACATCTGAGTTACACCATCCTAATCCTGATGATATGAATATCAACGCTCTAAGGATGTGGTTGCAATCAAGAAATTACCCGAGAAAGAAATTGAATAGATTACAAGGAGAATCGTTGAGAAACTTGGTCAGAAGTTTTCAAGAAACTGAGAAGCAAACCAAGAAATGATTGTACTTGATATGGATAATCCTCATTACCTTGAGATTACCAAGAGATCAAAGATTTTAAAGCCTCAGGAGATAAAAGCTATTGCTATGAAAAGCTCAAGATATGAAGCAAGAAAAGAATTAATTAAGAAGTTTCCTGAAACATAGAGGCAAGGATATCAAGTCTCCAGTGAACAAAGGTAACTTTGGAGTAAAGCTTGAACAGCAGGAGACTTAGTGCGTAACGTTTTACAAAAAGGACAATCGATATCTGAGTTATTAAATGCAATGATTGTTCCTGATTCAACGAAAGAAGTTAAAATAGTTGCATGGAAGTATGATAAGGTGTTTGATGCATTTTTAATCAAAAGAGTTAATGCTACATGTGATGTATATCATTTATTTTCTAGCATCATACAACATCCAGTGCAAGATTTGGAAGAATTGAACAAACTTCCATTGATAAACCCAACAAAAGCTAAGAGGGGTGAAATGTTTGTACAGTTAATCAACAGAGGTGTTTCTCGTATGAGTTCTTTTCTGAAAACAAGATATGACCAAGAAGACAAAGAATATTTTCATTCTTTAAAGAAAAAGAAGAAATCTATTGAAAAAGAAGTTGGTTAAGAAAAATTTCTCGATGCTTTCAGTGATCAGTATTTCGAGAAAGTTACAAATACGGGATTAAAGGTGATTGAAGGGACTCAAAAGTCAAAACCAATTTTAAGATGGTTTTATAATTCTGATACTTTTAAATTGAAGTTGGTGAGAAACTTAGAAGATTAGGTTAAAGATATGATATCATTGTTTGGTGTTTTTGAGCTTAAACTTTTACATCCTAGTTATATCTCATTTCTGTCCAATCAAAAGTTTGAGAAAGTAGTTCCTGAAACAGGAGAAATCGATAAGAAGTATTTTATGTCTATAATCAAAGTGATGAACACAACTATGGAACGAATTTCATTGAGGAAAGCCTTAGCTTATGCAAACATTGTGAAGAAAGACATAAAGGATATTGAGTTCATGAGGATTTCTAGTAAAGGTGTATTGAGAATTCATTGTAAAGACAATTCTAACCCAATCGAATGCTATGCAAATGTTGATATAGCAGGTCTGTCAAGGCAAACACTAGAATTAATGAACAACTTGGAGATTAAATCAAATGAAGCAAAGCCGGAACAAGGCATTCTTGCTAAAAAATTCAAAGCAGCTATTGCAAAAGCACTAAGGGAGCAGGAGCTATACAAAGAGAAACTAGTTTTCACAATCAAAGAAGAACCGGAGGATTTCTTTGGAGCATGAAGACTGAAGATCAAGCTGGAGATTAAGAGAGGAGACCGAAGACAAAATATCAAAGAATGAAGATAAAGATGAAGAAAAAGATTTTAAAGACTGAAGATATGTTGAAGACCGAAGACCATGTGAATCTTAGGGGGAGTATTGTAGATGCTTCTTAAAAGATTAACATTAGTCTTTGTGTGTCTTTTGTATTTTTGTCATAGTATAGGGACTTTTTATGTAATTATGTTCCTTTATTTTCTTGATTAGTATAAATAGCATAGATATGTTTTGTGTAGAAAGTTTTGAGAGCGATTTAGACGTCATGTAACTGTTTTCTACACTTTGTATTCTTCTATATGCTAATCAATGAAAACTCTATGAATTTTTGTTGATTTGATTGTTTAATTGAATACTTGTGTTTTAGATTGAATTGTGTTCATATATCATCACAGATCGATCCATTTTGAGCTCATCATGTTAGATGACCCTAGTCGCATGTATTAGGACTATTATTTTGATGAAAATTGATTATGTGTTCATCGGGTTTATGAACAGTCATGATTTTCATGCCAAAATCATTCAAAATTGATTTTTGATCGTTGAAAATGTTTAAAATGACTTGAAATCTGTTATAACTTTGTAAATGTGTTGTACTATTTAAAGATGATACTTACCAAAACCTAAGTACCGAATCTCATGATGATTACCAAAACCAACACGGTGAAGCTAGCTGAAAATATGATCACAACGAGGAAAATTGACCAAAGTCAAACTTGATCAACCGTGGTCAAAGTCAGCAGTCAGCATCACCGGTCGTCCCGAATGACGTCAGCACCCGACAGTCACGCATCAGCAATAGAGAATTTATCTGACATAGACAAATATTTGCGTAATCATTGGGCTTAAATGTAATTTTGTTTATTTATATAAAGAGTATAAATAAACTAAGTGTAGTCATTTATACTCTAAGGAATAAGAACTAACAATAACAAACAAGAAAGAGTTAGTCTAGTGAAAGAAACCATTAGGCTGAGTGTGTGTGTGAGAGAATTTTCTTACAAACTCCCTTTGTAATCTCCTAGCATCATTATCCATATGAATGAATGAAATTTTTATGAAAATGTGTTCTTGATTGTTCATCATTCATTCATCATCATACATTAAATCTTCCAACAGATCTTCACTTGAAATCATCAACAGGTCAGTGAGATTCCGCATCACAGATTTGATAAATGGCAACAATACGATTGCAATATTCGATCCTACGATTATCGATATTTTCACAGTTGGTATCAGAGTTTTGGCTCCTTGTTTTTTGAACCACAAGTTTGATTTACAAATTTTTGTTGTTTTTGATGAAATCAAGCTACCATTAATTTAGATTTGTTATTTCATGAAGATCTGCAAGTTTTCACATCAATTGAAGTTCATTTGAGCCATTGATTTGAAGATTTAAGCAAACTTGTTCTTCAAGTCTTCAAATGCTCATGAATATGAAGTTTTGATTTTGTTGTTTTTTGATCAAATTTATGCTTCTAATAGCTTTAGTTTGTGACAACTAACACATCTGCAAAGTTTCATATCAATTGATCAACCACAACTCTTGAATATGAAGATTTTTGAAAATTTTGTGTTCTTGAGAAAAGTTCACTGTTCTTGGGGAGAAATCATCAAAATCATGAATATGATATTGTTTAGCTGAAATTGATAGTGGTTTTAGCTTAGAAATATCAAATCTAAGGTTCATTTATTATACACAACAACCAAATCATACATTTTTGAACATTGATTCCTAGAACTGAGTTTTTGTTCTTCTTGGTGTTCTTTATGTATCCATCATCAAACTCCAAGTTTAGATGATGATTATATGAAATTGATTGTTGTTTTAGCTTAGAGTCACTTATCTATAGCTATTATAACCTTTGTTTTTATCAAATTCCAACAGAAATCCAAGAATCAAAAGTTTGTTCATTCAAGAACATGAAGTTTGACTTTTTCAAAGTCAAACTGTTCTGAAATCTCAAAATTTAGCCAAATTTATGATTTAATCCAGATTTTGAGTCGTTTGTTCATCATTCAATCATTCAAGAATCATTCAACAATCATTCAAACATCAATTTGTGTATTTTACAAAGAACGCACTATTCCCATAGCTGACACACTATTCCCACAGCTGACGCACTATTCCCACAGCTGAGGCACTATTTCCACCGCTAATGCATTATTTCCATAGCTGACGCACTATTTCCACAGCTGATGCACTATTTCAACAACTGATGCACTATTTTCACAGCTGATATGGTAAAGTCCACAGCTGATGTGGTAAAGTCCACAACGGACAAATTCACACAAGACGTCCCAAAGTCTTTCTTAGCTTCATAGCGGACACACAACTAGATACACAGCCGATTCACAACACCCACAATGGATATTAATCACATAGTCCACAGCGGACATTGAACAAACATCTTCACCTTTGTTCATAGCTAACCTTATAAATATCTTTAAAAACACACAGTAGATGTTACATTCATTTTACAGCGGATGAGTTAGAAGAAACATACACATCGGTCCACAGTGGACGTTAAACATACAACTAGGGTACCATCAGTACACAACGGACTTGTAACATCATTTAATTTTAATTGGGGCAATTCAAATATTATCACTTTTTAAATTAAGCAAGATTAATCTTAGTCTAGCTTAACTAAATTGTAATTAAACCAAGTTAACTCTTTAATTAGGCTGATCTAATTAAATTGAGTTTTGAGGTTCTTTGGATTCAATTAAAATTTTTAAAATTGATTTTGTTTGAAACAAAAAACAATTGTTAAATCATTTTTGTTTTTAAACAAAATGGAAAATTTAACATCATTCACTAACATTGGTGTTTCAAGAAACCAAGCTATCTTTCTTGCTTTAGGTAGAAATAGGTTTCAAGAATTCAAACAAAGGAAGCCAAGCTACAACCAATCAAACAACAGCAACAAATCAAATAAAAGCTGCAACCAACCAAACAACAAAAGCATATCTAATAATAATAACAATTCATTGTTTGACAAGACAAATATTCAGTTGTACATCAATCATATTGAGAAAGAACTGATGCATGTATATTTGTGTGATCATGCAAACTCAAATAACACATTGTCTAATGATTTGATCAAATGCAGGTCAGAGATGGACCAGTTGCAAGACAAAATGGTTCAACAACAAATCAAACTAGAAGAGTTAACTGCCGAGCTTGCAAAAGCCACAAAGAACAACAACACAAACATTCCACCATTGCTCGAAATTCCAGAAAACAAAAAGATAAATCTATGCTCATTAGCATGCATAGATGAAGTACAAGCATATCAGAAATATTACAACAATCTAGCATACATGATAAAGGAGGAAAGAGGTTCACATGCAGAGGAACTACAAACTTCTGCTAATCAAATCAGTTCACTAGAGAAAGAAGTTGATGATTTGCTTAAAGAAAACCACAAGTTGAGTGCTCATGCAACTGAACTCTCTATGTTGTTAACAACCACAAACGCTGAAGTTGAAGCCAAAATATCAGAAGCAAGTATAAACAAAACAATCAATAACTTGCAACATTATATTGAGCATCTAAATCAAGCAATCAATACAGAAAAGGCTACAAATGCAGGATTAAAGATATAACATAAAGCCTTTGAAGATAAAATCAATTCTCTGCAGAAGGATGTAGACAAACCCTTTGGAGAAAGATCTTCAAGCTCAAGTTAAAAGCTTCACTAGGTCTCTAACAAAAACAAAAGTAAATCATGCATCAACATAAGTTGAACTTGAGCATTTAAAGCTGACTGCTAGTAAGTTGGAAGAACTACTTGATGCATAAAGAGATCAGAAGAAGAGTGTTAGAACTACATACCATGTTGTTCCTCCTCCTTACAATGATAACTACAAAGAAATGCCAACTTCACTGACAAGTCCAGTAAAAGAAGATTCAAATATGCATGTTAATCCACCAACCACTATCACTTAAATCACTTCTCCTGAAACAGAATCAAAGTTGTACCTCAAACCAGAATCACCATAGAATGAAACCTTTCATTCCTGTGATGGTCAAGATGGAGATCCTACATGTGCTGAAAGTGATGAAGAAACCAACCAACCAAACAAAGAAACATTAACATGTACTAACCATGTCATTGAAGAAATCAATCCAAAACAAACACAGCCACGAAAATCCAAAGCAGCAAAGCCTAAACACAAACAAGAGGCTCTGGTTCTCTATGAGAAATTCAAACCAACTGGATTTCTTGAACCAGAATTAACAAAGGCCGAACTGAAGGCAATGATTAAGATAGAGTTAAAGAACAAGTAGAAGCATGAGGTAGAAGAAATCAAAGAACATGTCAAGAGGAAGAAAACCAGATCTAAAAGAAAGAAGAAAAATCAGATCAAGTCTTCTACATCTGATCCAAACCAACCATCAACCTCAAAAGCTACATTAAAAACTCCAAAACAACAACCAATTCTCTATAAGACATGGAATTCAGATTCACACTACACGTCTGAGTGTAAAAACACTGAGAATGATATATATATATATATATAATATATATATATATATATATATATATATATATATATATATGTACTCACAAGAGAAAGCAACAAAAACAACCAAGACAAAAGGCTGTGAAGTTCTAATCAAATCCAACTTCATCATCCAAGCCTAAGAGAAGAAGATCCAAACCTTCTCCTTAGTGCTTAAATTATGACATGGAGAATCATACCACTTCAGAGTGTTCATACAACAACTCTCCAACATCACAACACAAAAGATGCCAAAGATCTTATCATCCATCAGAGTCGTACTCACGAGATCAGAGCATGAGTACTACAACAAATATCATAGCTACTCTTCTCCACGATCATATCGGCATGGGTATGATTTTAAACATTATGATATTCATGATATTTGGCACCAATACATTATCCTAGGTCATACACATAACATAATTATGACAAATATAGGAATAATACTTGGCATAATGGCTAACATAGAAGATCACATCCATCAAATTATTATAATCATGATTATAATTCTTATGATGAATATGATCACATGCCCAAAAGTAATAAACATGATCAAGTACAAACATCCTTTGCTACACCTCCATAAAACTTTCAAAAGAAAAATAGATTTTCTAAACCAATCAAAAGACATTCAAAAGCCAAACAAACTCCTTTTGTTAAACAAACTAACGTTGAGTCAGTTGGTTCAAAATCAAAACAATGTTGGAGAAAGAAAACAATTTCAGGAGGTGAATTTGATACATCATTAGATAAAGCAAAATCATACACATAGTCATAAGTCACATATAAAGATGCTAATAGACAGCTCAGGACAGTAATGGCCTGGGTTGAAATATCTAAATGATTTTCTAGTATATTAGGGACAGTTATGGAGGACAGTCAACTAAAGAAAAGTTAGTAGTAGTGATCCCTTCCCATGACAGGAATGTTCTTCCTGCTCATGATGTTTACGATGCAACTGAGCCAAATGGAGTAGAAATTAACCATGATTCAATGCAGGACATCAATCATTCATAGAAACTATGATGGCAATACGAGAAATAACCAATGTTTCATTCCATCTGCTTAGTCTGATTACATTGCTACATGGACTAACTGTTAATGATCTCTATTGATTTGATAACACATATGCCATTTCTTTATTTTCTAAAAACCAAAAATCCTAAAAAGAAATTAGAAAATCAAGAAAAGTCCAAAAAAAATATTACTATTATGTATTATTTTTGAATCTTCGTGCTATTACATGAGAAATGATAATACACTCATCTACTATTTTCTGCATTTATTTTTCAGATCAATAAATACTGACAAGCCTTTGTTTGATATGTTAGTAGGCTTAGCTTGGGTTCAAGATAATCATATTTTTGATGAACTAAATCAATAGGCATTATGGACCAAAACCATCTTAGGGTATTGGTAAGCAATGACTTTTCCAAGTGTTTGCTTGTATGGTTACCTAAACACACCATGCAAAATGGTATATAAATTTCTCATTGATAAAAGCATCTATTTCTCCTTTGATGTATGTAAGTACAGACCTAGAGTAAACATAAGGACAATTTTTGTTATGCTGAGCACAGACCTAGTTGACCTTGCACTAAAAGTGTTGATGCATGCCAAAAAGGCAAAGAAAAGAATCCCAATGTGGATCAAAGCTAAAAGAATCCCAATGTGGATCAACTTCCAAAGTGAAGTGTAAAACAATCCTAAAGTGGATCATATTATGAGAATTTATACTCTAAGTAGCCTGGTTCAAGTTGTAATAAAGTACCAACTTGCATTTCATGAGGAGGGTTATTCTTCTATATTTCTGAGTATGGGATACTCCATTAGCATATCTAATAAAACCTAAACATGATAAATATCACAAAGTGTTGAAAATAGATCCTTGCATGAGTTTAAGTGGACAAAGAAACTTACATTCAACTTTGTTCTTTCTCTATGTCTATTCCTGTAACGCCCAAAAATTTCAGCAAAAGAAAAAGAAAGAAAAGTAAAATGCTCCAAGTCAAGGGGTTAAAGTTGTGCAAGTGGCAAACTTGTCTATTATGGGTTCAAAAGTATGTATGCCCGCCCACACCCTCATTTCTCACACCTGCTTTCGGCTAGAAATAGAGGAAGAAGCTTCAACCTGATTTTTAGAGTGAGAAAGCTGAAATTCTTCAAGAAGGTGAGGTTTTCTTGTATATCTGTTTGGTTTTCAGTTGTGCTCATGCAGGTGGACCGATTTTTATGTGTTTCTTTGTGTCTGGTAGATTGTTCTTGCGTGTTTAGGTGCTAGAACTCCAGGTGCTCTAGGGTTGGTGGAGTTTTACTCGAAAGCTGTTAGAGGTGAGTTCTAGATCCACGGTTTTACCTGTTCTTAACCTGTTTAGGGCTGAAATGCATATTACCTACTGCTTTACAACTAAAAATATTAACTGATCTGTGTGCTTTGCACCTGATGTGCTTGTGGATGTGTGTTTCGAATGCTTGATCGATTTGTGTGCTTGTATGCTTGTTCAAAGAGTTTAGCATGCTAGATCGGTGCTAAGAATGTATAAGAATAAGGATTTGGAACTGATTATAGCATAGGTGACAACTGCCCGCATTTAGACTTGAATATTCTCATAAGTGTTGTTCATGCGCATTTGTTGTGTTCATCCTCATTTGCTGTGTTCATCCACATTTGCCCTTAGTACAGCCAAAGTGTTCATCCGCATTTGTTTTACCCATGCGTATTTACTACAGTGTCCATGCGTATTTCTTTTAGTCATTCGCATTTGGTTCAGGCGCACTTCCTGAC
The DNA here is from genome assembly GCA_025506505.1 of Flaveria sonorensis. Taxonomy (NCBI): domain Eukaryota; kingdom Viridiplantae; phylum Streptophyta; class Magnoliopsida; order Asterales; family Asteraceae; genus Flaveria; species Flaveria sonorensis. The sequence goes on along the minus strand of CM046433.1, from coordinate 61,495,642 downwards.
ACTTAGAATAGTTCCTGAGAATGTTCATCCGCATTTAGTGTTCATTCGCATTTGTTTAAGTTCATCCGCATTTGTCTTAAGACTTGGGATTTTCTGAAATTTTGGGAATAGAATTTAGTGTGGAGAACTCCTGTATAAGGGAAGATTATGCTTGTTTAAGGATTATTATGCTTGGTTCTTTCTTATGTGCTGCTTTTACTATGTCAATCATATTTTCATGTTATGTGATTAAGTAATAAGCATCATAATAAGTATTATCCATAACAAGTGGGCACAAAGGAATAAAAGAAGAGCAATGAAACTTAATGAATGTTACCCCCAGGCCCTTACGATGAATGAAAAGCCTTGCTAGCAGTGTGGATCAACTGTCGATGGGTTAGCTACGATGATAAACCTTTGCCGACAGGAGTTCGGCATCTGTTGCCAACCAACAATGTAGGCTCTTCCTTTGTGTAATCCTAGTTAATGAAAGAGAAAGATAAGAAAGAAAGATAATGAATCTCTTAATGTTTGATTATGTATATTGATGAATGATCACCAAATGAAGTTTACAAAAGTGTATTTTTCTATATTATTAAACTAGAACTAACTCAGCAATGCTGACTTTTTATATGCATATCAGTTGGCAGGTAAAGACATCGCTGAGGATGGCACGAGACTGAAGCTACTTGGTGGATTGAGACTGACATCCATTTATGCAATTATGATATTTTTGTCTTGTAATGCAACTAAATATTCTTTTGTAACACTTAACAACAGTGTATTATTTGGCAAAAGTAATCATTAATGCAAGAAATGGTTTTTGGTTAAGTTATTTTGCTACTATAGTTTTCCTATAATAATGTGACTTAAGGTGTTTTTAATAACTAATGATGCTATGAATGACCAACTGTGGGGTTCCCGGGAACGGGGCCTTACAATTCCAACTTTAAATTCTTAGATGTAGAGGATTTTTGATTAGTATGATCTTATTGCAGTTGAAGGATTCATGCTTGTAAAGATCTTAATTTTAAAAAATCTAAAATTCCAAAAAGGTTTGTCATTTTTAGTATTTTCTTAGTTTTGGCAGATTTACATGTGATATTGATTTAGGAGTGAAACTTCATGCAATACCTAAACCGAGAGGATTTAGACTTTTACAAGTGATGAATTGCACAACATGCCTGAGTTTCTTATTCAGTTCAAGATGTTAAGTGAACATTCCTACTTCTTTTAATGATCTCCTGCCAGTTGTTGAGAACTAAGAATCCTCCTCTTAGTTTCTCATACACAAAAGTTCCTCACCCTCCAAAGCTTCTGTTGAGGGAGAGTATATGTCAAGTCTGGAGAATGTTTGATGCTTCTTCGTCACTTCTGAAGTTGAGATAAAGCTGCTGATATTGCTTCCTGTGCAATCCATAGTGTTTGTAAATGGGTGTATTTTCAAGTCTTCAAAATGAGACTAGAAGATCAAGCTGATGAAACATCCATCAAGTGCCGAAACAAAGTCTGTATATGCCGAAACAAAGTCTTTTCCTCAATACCTTTTTCTGAAGCTTCTAAGAAGATGCTACCAAAAAGGAGGAGAAGACGGCACTTCAAGACTGCACATTAATCAACATCCAAGGTTTTTTGGCAGCATTATCTTAAGGGGAGTATTATTGGACTATTTGAAGATGATACTTACCAAAACCTAAGTACCGAATCTCATGATGATTACCAAAACTGACACGGTGAAGCTATGCTGAAAATATGAACAAAACAAAGAAAATTGACCAAAGTCAAACTTTGTCAACCAGGGTCAAAGTCAACGGTCAACATCAGTGGTCGTCTCGAATGACGTCAGCACCCGGTAGTCACACATCAGCAATAAAGAATTTACCGGACTTAGAAGAATATTTTTGTAATCATTGGGTTTAAATGTAATTTTGTTCACTTATGTAAAGACTATAAATAGACTAAGTGTAGTCTTTTATACTCTAAGGAATAAGCATTAACAATAATAAACAAGAAAGAATTAGTCAAGTGAGAAAAACAATTAGGTTGAGTGTGTGTGAGAGAGAATTTTCTTACAAACTCCCTTTGTATTCTCCTAGCATCATCATCCATATGAATGAATGAAACTTTTATGAATATATGTTCTTGATTGTTCATCATTCATTCATCATCATACATTAAATCTTGCAACAGATCTTCACTTGAAATTATCAACAGGTCTGTGAGATTCCACATCACAGATCTGATAAACGGCAACAATACGATTGCAATATTCAATCCTACATTTATCGATTTCCACAATATGTTCAAAAGTTAGTTACAAACATATAAAATCAGTTAATTTGGCATAACATTGACCACTACAACATTAAATGCTTATGCATTCAATGTGCATTGCATGTTAGGCCTTAGCATTAAAAGTCAAATTGAAATTCATAGTTGATGTTGTTATGAAATAAAATCGGTACAAGATATAAAACATACAACTCAATATGATGAAACAAACATGATATAAAACAATTTGTTTCAAAATAACTTGAAATCAACAAGATTTGCAAGATTAAATTGACTTGTTAAAAGTCAAACGGATCCAATGAATGTATTTAAACAAACATAAACTTTGACAAACTCATTGTGTTCAACATACATATGTCATCATGTCATAACAATGAGAACTGTCCTATATACACCTGATCAGTATTTTATCACATTAAACATCAAACAACATTATCATACAAGTTACTAACACATTCTTCTTTGATACAGATATGACAAAATTAGTGTTGTCAGTGATCATAATCTCAGTGCTTTTCAAATCCCAAATGCCCCAAAGGCTGAAAATTATAGAGACATTATTCAAGCTATTAGACAGACAAGGCTTGTGTAATGCTCCGAAATGTTGAAGCGAGCAACTTAGTAAGAATGGTTGAGTTTGGGTTATGTAAAAAGAAAAGAAAGAAAACAAAGAAAATGATTATGGACCAAATTACATTATGGGCTTAGGGTTTGATTGGTTTAAGGGCCTAACCACCCATTAAACACCCATAATTAGCCACATTCTCCATTTCTTGCAAACCAAGCCACTAACAACTTAGAGAGAGAATGTAGCGAGAGAAAGTGAAGAAACTAGAAGATTTGGAGCTTCATTGGTTAAGGGATTGAAGATCTAAGTGTTAGAGCACCAAACCACGAGAAAGGAGTAAGAAATACACGTAAGAATCATCCCCTAAACGCCTCTATAGGTCAGACCCAGATTCTAGGGTTTGGGTTTTGAAAATTTGCAAAGAATCACATCAAGGTCACATTTTTACGTATGAAATCATATAAAAAGCTTAGATATAGTTTGAAGGATGAAAAACTAAGGATTTGGACGTAAAAAGTTGAGATTTTAGGTTAAAAACGAGTTGGTTCGCCATTTTTATACGTCCAACGAAACTGTCAGTTCGTCCAGCGAAACTGAGAGTTCATCCTGCAAAACTAAGGCAATCTCCTTACTACGAAACTATAGTTTCGTAGGTAGTTTCACAAGTGCATAGGTAGATTTGTACATTTAGGGGCTGCCGCCCCCGAACCCCCCCCCCCCCCCCCCCCCGTCCCGCGGAGGGTCGGGTATACTATTTGTATTCTTTTGTTGAAGAATGGGAATATATGGACTATTAGTTGATTCTTAGCATGTATAAGTATATGTATAACTAAAGATGAAAGTGAAACCTAAAGAAATGCTATTGAGCTCATAACAATGTACCATTGCTAAAGTAAAATCTTACAAGCAAATGATAGAGGAGGGTTGCATTTGTTGTGCCCTCATGACAGTAAGGCCAGGTTTGGTAGGTCAGTAAAGTAAAGAGCCGGACAGGCAAGTCAGTAAGGACTTGATTGGCATGATAATAATGGTCTGTATGGGTACGACAGTAAGGCCTGGATTGGCATGTCGGTAAAGTCTAGTGTTCATCATAGGCACCGATAGTGATTGGGAATTGACAAATAAAGAAGAGTAATAGAAAGTAAATAAGCAAAAGCCTTAATGATGGTATTGACAAAGTGATAGTCTGTGTATAGTAAATGTTTATTCATGTGATGATGAATTAGAATGATAAAGTTAACATAGCTCACTAAATGATTTTATGTTAAAGTTAACCTAGAATTCACTTAGCGAAGCTGACTTTTGTATGCATATTAGTTGACAGGTGAGATGTTGGACATGAGTGAAGAAGCTACTTGGCATTTGAAGACTGGCATCCCTGATTAAGAAGATCATTAAGAAGACTTTTTTTAAAGACTATTGGATGCTTTAAAGACAATGTTAATATTTTATTAGAATTATGTCGTAATGGGTTGAGACTTAATGTATTTTCTGCTTCAAATGTTTATCTAAATGAATGTTTTAAATCTATGTTTTGCTATGAATGACCAACTATGAGGTTTCTTGGGATCAGGGCCTGCCATACAGCTTGTTCGTGCTATGACAGCAAGGCCAGAGATCTATGAAGATCATATTGTCCAATTTTGGACCCATTCTCATCAGGAGCAAATGAATGATCAACAAGTGGTAGTATCGAGTGTGTATGATCATCAAATTATCATATCAGAAGAAGTCATCAGAAGGGTTCTACAACTTGGAGATGAATACTCAAAAGGCCAGTTGAATATTGATAAAAGTTATGTTATGCATGTATTCAGGCAGATTGGATATACTGGTACTATTAAGATAAAATAGATCAAGAAATCTTACTTGTGTGAACGATTCACGTTTCGAATGCAAACATACCAGAAAAAAATGACAAATAGGAAGACTGGCTGGGATGCAACTTCTTTGAAGAGCTCTTAAGATATAGCAAGTATCATTGCTAGAAGGCCTTTCAAATTTGTAGCACAAGTATTAAATATGATGATTTATAATTTGAAAGAAGTGAGGAATAAATTCCAGATGTATCCAAGATTCATCCAAATGATCATTGATGATCTTCTCCCAAACATTCCAAGAGAAGGTGCCATCTTTTAGCCTGTTCATTTTAATGAACATGTATTTAACAAAATCAAGTCTAGCTTGTATCAAGCAGATGAAGTACCTGTTCCACCACACATGATAGATCATGACATACCTATCCTTGAAGAGTTCTTGAGGATTCCAGGTTGGGGAGAACCAAAAGATGTTTTAGAATATTACTCATCAAGCACCAATCATCCAACCTGTACCAATCATTGAAGAAGAACAAGCTGCACCCATACAAGAACCAATCATTCAAGAAGAACAAGTTGCACCTATACCAGAAGCAATCATTGAACAAGAACAAGCACTAGAAGATGTGCAAGAACAAGAACAACTTCATGTTGAACATCATATGCCTTCTCAACCTCAGAGCCCACACTTTTCAGATCAGTAAACACTATCATCTCTTTTAAGAGACATTGATTTATCACTAGCAGAACAAGAAACTCAACAAGAAGAGGTTGGGACGTCATCATTGCATGAGCATGATCAAGAAGAACAAAGTACACCTTTTGAACAAATTGAAAGCGAAGAACAAACAAGTGAAATACTAACTAAGAAAGAAATTGAATACTTAAAAGTTTTCCTATTCACTAAGTATAACAAACTGATTGAGAAATCCAACAACAGAGCAAGAAAGTTGAAAGATAAATTAAAGAGTAAAGATATAGAAATTGTGAAACTTTCAGCTAATCAAAAAGCAAAGAAATTGATTGTTGAATTCCTAGAACAACAACTAGAACAATCAAAGGAAGAAGTAAAGGAAAAAGATCAAGATTTGAACAGTACATGGTTAGATGTTGCGTATTTGATTGAGCAAATAGATGCTAAAGATGCTGAGATAGATGAGTTGAAGAAGAAGATCTATGATCAAAATGAAGAGATAGAAAGGATGAACAGAGAATTGGAACATGCTGACACTCAACTGAATGAAGATGAACATCGAGAAAGTCAAGAACAAGACCTGAGAAGTGTTTTTTGATCAAATCATATCTCAAGCTGAAGAAACCAGAACAGGGGAAACTAAAAAGGCCATTATTATCCCTGAGGAGACTTTTTCAATGGATGAATTATTTGAAGAAGTTAATCCATTTGAAAACATTCACTATTCACCCATTGTTAGATCACATTTTCACACTCATGATAATCAAACAGCAGAATCAAGCATCATACCTGTCAACCCACTATCAGAGAAACAAAAGGAGTTAATCAGACAATTTTCACAATCATTGAAGGTGCAAACTAAAACATCAAAAGATTAAGCATCATCCTTATAGCCTCAAATGAAAGCTTATGAGCGAAAAAGAAAGAGACTGTATTTGGCTTCTTTGAAGAAAGGAAAAGAAAAGGTTCAAGAGTTGGAAGAACCTGAGTCTCCACCACTCAAAATTCTCAAGGCTAAAGCTGAACCACTTGATGAAGATGAACCAAGACAGAAAGAAACAAAACCTGCAGTGTTAGTTGAAGGTGAAATAGATCAAACATATGTAATCAGAAGCAAGATTCCATCATCATTCTAAGTGATTCTATAGAAGAAGATGTGGAAAAGGATGAAGATGAGATGCAAAACATACAAGACTTGTTCCATAATGATATTGATACACTATTGGGAATTCAGTTTCCATCAAGAGGCTTTCCTTATGACACATTCATGCAACTTAACCTGTCTGAAATTAAAGACTTGCTCAAGGACTTATAGGAAGTAATGAAAAATGAGTCTGAGCAAACATAAAGGACATATAAAGAGATCAAGGATCAGCAAGAATTTTAAAAAAACCTGCCCAAAGATCCACATATTGAGAAGATGACCTACTCCCAGGCAGATCTCTATATCAGATGAAGGATCTTGCTAGAGAAATCTACAATAATATGTTGGCTAATGCATTGAAGCCACAGATCTCCAGACCTCAGCCAGCATCAGCTCTACTTATCATCAAGATCCACCTAACCTTCATCACATTGAGGAACCAAGACAATTTATGCCTCATAGGCTATGGCCTGAAGGTAATGCGGTAAGGGAAATTATAAATTAAAACACCAATTTTGTGAAGCAGTATGAAAAGATAACACTAATACTATCTGCTTATGAAAGAAAGATAGTAGCATGGAAATATGATGAGATCTGGGATACAATGCTGATAAAGAGAGTATCTGGCCTTGTCCAGTACTTATCATACATATCCCATCTAAGATCATTAAGCTATGAAGACAGATTAGACCTCATGCAATTGAGAATGGTCAATCACTTCAACAATCCCCAAGGAGCCAATTTTTATCACATCATGAGATCATACATGTAAAGACAACATCATGAGATGAGAATCAAACTAGACAAAGAAGATAAACTTCACTTGGTGAAACTAAGAAGGGAATAATAGCTGGCAAGAAGGCAGAAGAAGTAAAGTAAAGAAACATCAACTCATATTGATAGTGAAATTTTAGAAAGGGTTGGATACCCAATGAGGACATCTGGTTTGAAGTTGATTATGTAAAAGATTGATGGTAACCAATATAATCATCCAATCACAATATGGCACTATGATGAAACCCACTTTGAAGTGGTATTACATGGAAAACTTGAAGGAAAAGAAGCAGCTGACATAAGACTTATTGATCTAATGGAGATAAAGCTGCTACATCCCTCCTATGTTTCATTTATGAAGACCTAGTCATTCCCTGCTATAGGAGATGTCTTATGCAAGGGTGACTGTTGCTATATCATACATATGTTAAGAATATTAGGCATAGTGTATGTGAATACTGCTCTAAAGCAAAGACTAAAGACAAACCAGCAATCACTAACACATATAGATAGAATCACAGGCCAGAGGATCTCAGAGAACAATAAACTTGAAGTTCTTAAGGGTGACCATATTGTAACCACTCTGGTTAGCAACATTGATGTTCAAAGTTTTGATCAATCTACCCTAGAACAAATGGCACACCTCTCCATCCAATGCAAGTATGATGATTAGAATAGTGCAGTGTAGTACTTTGCTGAACACAATGTCAACTACCGAAATGCAATGAAGATCACTCCTCTGACTCACCAAGTCAAGGAAGCTGAAAAAGATCTGATTATTAAGAAGGATGTTGAAGTGACATTGAAGGTGATGGAATTCAGGTTTTAGAACATAGAATACTAAGAACAAACTAATGAATTCCCCCAAGGATTGATTCTAATCTCTGAAATATAAAACTATTTGTTATATAATCAATACTCGTTAATCATAGTGTGAAAACCCATGATTAATGATATGATATCTATGTGTGTGTGTGTGTGTATGATTATGTGTTTGCTAGTGATTGATTGCTTAAATGATAATAAGAACTGCTTATTTCCATTGATTGTTCAAAAGCTTACAAAGGATTAGGGTATAATGCTATTTATAGCCTATACAAATAGCTATATACAATTACAAAAATACCCTTATGTAAACAAAAATTACATAAAATCCTAAGTCTAAGTCGTCCGCTGTAGATGATAGATTATCTGCTGTGGATGCTAAGTCGTCCGCTATTGATGTTGAATAAGTTGTCCGCTATGTCTTGTATATTGTCCGTTGTGAACACTTGTGTTTGCATGATAGTGTCTGCTGTGGAGTGTTCATCCGCCGTGGACTGTTCATCACCTATGGACATTTGTGCATTCGCTGTGTGTTTGTTGGTTCTTTACTGTAGACACTTGGACCTTTTTCTTCATCTGCTGTGGATAGTTCTACATCCGCTGCCGACACTTGTCAAAAATTTCTTTTATCAACAAACATGAAAAAGGAATTTAAACAATAATTAGTGTCTGTTATGAATGTTAATGATGCTAACATGTTATTTAATGATTGTTTGAATGTTATAACACATTATGATTGATTATGGAAAGCATTATCCTTTAATGCACTTGTTGAGTCCAACAATACTCCCCCTAAGAATAATGTTGCCATGCTTTAATGTTTGCTTGTTACTATTATGTTTGTTCATAAAAATATGTATGTGTGTGTTTGATATGAATGATTGTATTTTTGTGTGATTGACTTTGAATGTTTGATTGCATGATTGAATGATTTGCATGATTGTGTATGATTTGGTTGATTATTTAATGATTGCTTGTTTACATGTATGATTGCTTGTTTAAATAATAAACAGATTATGTATGAATGGTTGATTATTTGAGTGATTGCTTGTTTGTATGACTAACTGATTATGTATGATTGGTTGATTATTTGAATGATTGCTTAGTTGTATGATTAAATAATTACACATGCGTAATCAGATTACCTTGTAGGTTTTGAATCATATATGTTTGCTTGTATGGCTTGTTATTGTGTGATTGATGTTATGTTTGATGATATGTATGATATTGATGAATGATTGATGCTCTGTTGTGCTTATTGTTTGTTATTTATGGTAGGATATTTTGTTTTGTTTGAATGTTAGATATGTATGTCTGTTGTTTTTGTCTGTTTGTCTAGTTAGAAACCTTTAAGTGTGTGATGGTCCAGCTTCATCAACACTCTTTTGGACTTCAGCTATAGCCTTTAGTGACTCTTTAGTATCCTTCTCTGTAATCAAATCTTTTTTAGCTTCCTTGACTTGGTTAGTCAAAAGAGTGAACTTCATTGCATTCCAGCAGTTTACAATATGTTCAGCAAAATATTGTACTGCACTATTTTGATCATCATACTTGCAATGGTTGGAGAGGTGAACCATCTGTTCTAGGGTTGATAGATCTATGCTTTGCACATTAGTGCTACTAACCAAGGTGGTTACAACATGATTCCCCTTAAGAACTTCCAGGTTGTTGTTATCTGATATTCATAGGCCAGTGATTCCTTATATGTGTGCTAATGATTGCTGATTTGTCTCAATTCTTTGCTTTAGAGTAGCATTCACATATACTGTTCCTAAAATTCTCAGCATATGTATGAAGTAGCAGCAGTCACCCTTGCATGGGACATCTTCTATTGAAGGGAATAACCTTGTCTTCAAATATGAAACATAGGAAGGATGTAGCTATTAATCTCCACTAGATTAAAAAGTCTGATGTCTACTGCTTCTTTTCCTTTAAGCTTTCTCTCTAATATGACTTCAAAGCGGTTTTCATCATAATACCACTTTGTGATTGGGTGATTGTATTAGTTACCATCAATCTTCTTCATAATCAACTTCAAATCAGATGGCTTCATTAGGTATCCAACCCTTTCCAAAATTTCATTGTCAATCTGAGTTGATGCTTGTTCTTCACTTTGTTTGTTTGCTTACTTGCTAGTTGTTTCTCTCTTCTCAACTAGGCCAAGTGAAGTTTGTCTTCTGTATCTGCTTTGCTTTCATCTCATGATGGTGTTTGTTCATGTATGTTCTCATGTTATGATAGAAATCCGCTCCCCTGTGATTATTAGAGTGATCGACCATCCTCAATTGCATCAGGTCTAATCTATCTTCATAGCTCAAAGATCCCAGTTGGGTTATGTATGATAGGTATTGGACTTAACCAGATACTCTCTTTATAAGTATTGCATCCCAGATTTCATAATATTTCCATGCAATAATCATTCTCTCATTGGTAGATGCTGTCAGTGTGATCTTGTCATGCAACTTAACAAAGTTGGTGTTTTCGTTTATCATCTCCCTAACCTTGTTACCTTCTGGCCAGAGCCTGTGAGGCATGAATTGTCTTGGTTCCTTAATTGGATGAAGCTTAGGTGGAGCTTGATGATAAGTAGATAATGATGAAGCTTGATGAGGTCTAGAGATATGTGGCTTTAATGCACTGGTTAGCATGTTCTTGTAAATTTCTCTAGCCATCTCTTTCATCTGAGACAGAGATTTGCTTGCATATAATCTGTAAGGCATCCTTGTATAACTCAACTAGCTTTTATCCTAGGAGTATGGCATTTTATTCATCTGAGGATCCTTTTGCAGATTCTTTTGGAACTTTTGTTGGTCTTTGATTTCCTTGTATCTTTTGTATGTTTGCTCTTTTTCATTTTGCATGGCTTCTTGAAAGTCTTTAAGCAAGCCTTTAACCTCTGAAAGGTGAAAGTGCATGAAAGAATCATAAGGAAATCCTCTTGATGCAAGCTCTATATCCATAAGAGTTTTAGGATCATTAGGTAGTAAGTATTGAATGTCCATCCTTTTTCATCTTGTTCTTCATCTTCATCATCAGTTGCACTTAAAATGATAATGGGCTCTATTTGTTGGTCATGTTTTTGATTAATCTCACCTTCTTCTGACACAGCAGGTTCTGTTTATTTCTACCTTTGTTCATCTTCATCAATTGGTTTAGCTTTAACCTTAAGATGTTTGAGTGGTGGAGACTTAGGTTCATCCAACTCTTGAACCTTCTGTTTTCCTTTCCTTAAAGATGCCAAATATAGTCCCTTTCTTTCCCTCTTATAGGTTTTCATTTGAGGTCATGAGGATGATGCTTGATCTTTTGATGATTGAGTTTGCATCTTCATTGATTCAGCAAACTGTCTAATTAACTCCTTTTGTTTCTCTGACAAAGGGTTGACAGGTATGATGCTTGATTCTGCTGTTTGGGTCTCAGGGTGTGAAAGTGTTGTCTAAGGATGGGTGAATTGGCCTTTTCAGTTTCTCCTGTACTGGTGTCTTCATCTTGAGACATGATTTGTTCAAAAAACTCATCACTCGGGTCTTGTTCTAGACCTTCTGATTGTTCTTCCTCATTCAGATGAGTGTCAGCATGATTCAATTCTCAATTCAGTCTTTTTATCTCTTCTTCTTGAGCATAAATCTTCTTCTTCAACTCATCTATCTTAGAATCTTTAGAATCTATCTGCTCAGCCAAATAGGCAACATCTAATCTTATATTGTTCAAATCTTGATCAGCAAAAAGTATCTCAATTTCTTCATCTTTACTCTTTAACTTTTCTTTCAACTTTCTTGCTCTGTTATTGGATTTTTCAATAAGCTTGTTATACTCAGTGAATAGGAACACTTTTGAGTTTTCTATTTCTTCATTAATTAGAATATGACTGCTTTGTTCTTCATCTTATAGTTGTTCATTATGAGCAATTTGTTCTTCTTGATCATGCTCATGCTGTGATGATGTACCAACCTTTTCTTATTCAGATGCTTGTTCTGCTAATGAATCATCAATGTCTCTAAAAAGAGATGATAAAGTTTGCCATCAGAAAAGTTTGGGCTCTGAGGTTGAGAAAGGAAGTGATGTTCAACATGGAGTTGTTCTTGTTCTGGCACATCCTCTGGTGCTTGTTCTTATTCAATGATTGGTTCTGGTATGGTTGCAGCTTGTTCTACTTGTATGATTGGTGCAGGTTGGATGATTGGGGCTTGATGAATTACATTTTGAAGCATTATGTTTTGTTCTCCCTGACCTGGCATCCTCAAGAAAACTTCAAGGACAGGTATGTCATGATCTATCATGTGTGGTGGAATAGGTACTTTATCACCTTGATACAAGCTGGACATGATCCTGTTGAACACATGTTCATTAAAATGAACAGGTTGAAAGATTGCACCTTCTCTTGGTATGTTTAGGAGTAGATCATCAATAATCATTTGGAGGAATCTTGGATACATCTAGAATTTATTCCTCAGTTCATTCAAGTTATAAATCATCCCATTTAGTACTTGTGCAGCAAAACTAAATGGCCTCCTAGCAATAATACTTGCAATAGCTAAAGAGCTCCTCAAAGAAGTGGCATCCTAGCCAATCTTCCTGTTAGTCATTGTCTTCTGATATGTATGCATGCGGAATCTAAACTGTGCATATATGTAAGACTTATTGATCTGTTTTCTCTTAATGGTACCAGTATAACCAATCTGCATGAATACATGCAGAACATAATCTTCATCAAATTCAATTAGTCCTTCTGAGTCTTCATCTCCAAGTTGTAGAACCCTTAAGATGACTTTTTTGGATATAATGATCTGATGATCATATAAAGTAGATACTACCACTTGTTGATTATCCATTTGCTCCAGATGAGCATGGGTCTAAAACTAGACAATATGATCTTCATATATCTCTGGCCTTGCTGTCATTGCATAAACATGCTGAGTTTGTCTAATTGCTTGTATGATATCTCTATAATTTTTAGCTTTTGGAACATCAGGATTGAGAAAAGCATAGAGATTATGATCTCTAACAAACACTAAGTTTGCCATATCTACAATGAAGAAGAATGTGTTAGTGACTTGTGTTAAAATAATGTATGAAGTTTAATGTGATGAAATGTTGATTATGTGTCCATTGGGCAGTTGTATGATATGAGATGATGACATATTTATGTTTAACACAATGAGTTTATCAAAGTGTATGTTTGTTTGAAAACACCCATTGGAAGAGTTTGACTTTTAACTAGTCAATTTTGGTCAATTTAATCTTGTAAATCTTGTTGATTTCAAGTTATTATGAACTAAATTGTTCGAAAACATATTTGTTTCATCACAATAAGTTGTATGTTTCATCAACTGTACTGATTTTATTTCAAAACAACATCAAATATGAATTTCAGTTTGACTTTTAAAGTTAAACCTACCATTCAATACGAATTGAATGCATAAACATTTAATGTTGTTGTGATCAATGTTATGCCAAATTAACTAATTTTATATGTTTTTAACTGACTTTTGAACATATTTACAAAGTTATAACACATTTCAAATCATTTTAAACATTTTAAAAGATCAAAAATCAAGTTTTGGATGATTTTGGCATGAACACCATGACTGTTCATAAACCTGATGAACACTCAATCAAATTTCATTAAATCAAAAGTCATAACACATTCAACTATGATCATCTAACGTATATCAATGATTGATTTCATTTTAAACATCAAACGATTCTTGTTTGGTCACAGTTCATTGTTTGATTTAGATTTCGAAAATGCCAGAATCAAAATCGAAGAACCGCGTGTTTTAATGGTTGTTTGAAGATTAGAATCATATTGTTATACGTATTTGATTAACAAACCATTTTGAATCAAACAAATATTCGGTTTTTGATTAATCAGGGGTTTAAGGGTTTAACGCACTGTTGAACGTTTTAAAATTTTGATTTTTCTCTCTCACATTCGTGATAAAATGAAAAATTGACAAGTTTGAAATATATATACAACGGACAAAATTAACATCAGCTGTGCGTGTACTGTATGATTGTACGCTGTGTGAATAGTTTAACTTAAAATTTAATTTTAAGTTATGCTCTGTGAAATACACAATCGCTGTGGGTATAGTGCATCCGTTGTACACTTTTAAAGTTGTACACTATGGACCCTTGATTGTTGTACTATGTTTACAGCGGATGAACATTTGGTCATGCACTATGCATACTTATTGAACACTATTCACAAAGCGGATGAACATTTGTTCATGCGTTGTGTAAACTTGAATGATTGTATGGATGTTCACAGGGGATGACTCATTGGTCATACCCTGTGTGTGCTTGTGTTTGTTCATGAGATATTCACACCGAATGACTTATTGTCATGCGCTGTGAATGCTTGAATGATAGTGTAATGTTTCAAAAATGGATTAATAAAGTTTGTCATGCGCTATGGAATGTCACTGTATTCACAACGGATGCCTTACTTACATTATACGCTGTGAACACTTATATGTTCAATGATGCATAGTGGATGCATGATTGTTTGTCCGCTATACACACTTTGTGTATTTTACAAGATTTAATTGTTAATTGTATCTACAGCGGATGAACGTTTGTGTTTCTGCTATGTCCATACTTGTCAAAATTTTAAAACTTTTTGTTTGTTTTAAAACTTTTGCTCATTAGCTATGTAAATTAATACATACGCTGTAGAGACTTGGAAAAATTTTTGTTTTCTTTGAAAATTATTTTGAAATGCATCAAAATTTTGAATGTTTGTTAAAAAAATAATTTTGAAAAGTTTCAAAATTTGAATGTTTGTTAAAATTTTAAAATTTGAATGTTTGTTAAAATTATAAAATTTTTACCTGATCAATATATGGATGTTAAAATATCACTCACAAGCAATACTGTACATATGTATGTGTCAAAATGTTGTGTTTGAGTGTTGGCTTGACTTGGCTTTATTTAAAAATTAAAATTTTAAAATTTCAAATTTTAAAATATATGATTATGCACATATTCTGTTCTGCTGCCTTTGATATTTCCATATTCATTTTCTCCCCCTAAAGGTTTGCATATTTATAAAAACTTTTTTTAAAATGACAAAAATTTGAAATTTTTTGAATGGAAATTATCAAAGTCCAATTTGATTGTTCGCATGATAAACATTTAGAAAGATAGCATTTTATCTAACTAAAAAATGGATGGGTTTCATATTTGGACATGAATTATTTGCATATAACATGATATCATACTAGTCTTAAATCCTTATTGAGTTAATTGTATGATTTGAGAATAGATATAGTCTAATACAAAGTTGATTGTAGATATTGTTATCCACTTAAACTCATGCATGGTATTAATGATTGATTAAAACAGTGAGTAATTATCATGTTTTGGGTGTATTAGCATAATTTGTATGTACCCTACATCTGATTGTATGTTAAGATCAACCCTCCTCAAGATATGCTAGAAAGTACTTTTAATACTTATGACCTAGCTACTTAGGAGTATAATGCTCAATTTGATCCATATTGTTTGATCCACATTGGGATTCTTTTTCACTTCACATTGAAAGGTGATCCTTTTTGGGACTCTTTTGATTGTTCATCCTTTATGGATGTGTTCCTCATTGGGAATCTTCTTGGATCATGATGTAGGTTATGAATCCAAGGATCGTAGCAGGAGTTATCAATTTGATTTTAACAAGTAATGATCACGAAACTATCAACACTTTCTGTTTAATGGATTGTTTATAAATTGAATTCGATGAACAAAATAAAACAACTTGAAAACACAATGTAATAATGTAACACAAAGATGATTTTCAATTGCTTTTCATTCACAATGAACTGATTACAATTGATGTTGATCCTCTTGAAGCTATATTGTTATCTTTCTCTTTTCTTGTTGTATTGCTATTTTCTTGAGTGATTCCTTGATTGATATCATTTCCATCAATATATACACCTATTTGAGTATCAATATCTCTCAATCTCTCTCTATTCTATTCCTATTTTCTTGCTAATATCTCGCTATTCTGTTTCGCTATTCTGTTTCTATATGCTTGCATCCTTGCCTTGTTTATCGACATAGGAGTTCACAATTTACATTGGAAATTGTAAATTACAAAATGAAAGTTATTGATGTGACATGGAATATTGGCTTGACCTCAATATCTTCTGCCGTCTTTGATTTGATGATGTTGCTTTGACATGTTGACTTGTTGACTTTATGATCTTCCGTAGTAATTTGTCTTTCATAGGAAGTTCTTCTTCCGTAACAATTGGTCTTCCGCAGCATACTCTCCAGTAGCTCCACTTGATCTTGGATTTGATCAGCATTTGTTGTTCTTCCGTAGGAGATCTACGGAAGCACAGACTTCAGTGATGCCCTGGAGAACATCTACGGAAGAACAAAATTATTCATCCGCAGTTGTTCTAACACTTGGTCAATTTTCCAAATTTACCAAGTCTGATGTTTCTTACAATAACACATAAACCAACACACAATAATATGGGTTAACATATAATTCATGCAGTATATTATGCTATCAAAGGAGAATTACAATGAGTTATTACAAGAGTTGATTTTTCATCTAAACCTATACAAAGGATCTAGACCTAACAATACTCCGCCTATAGGTTTAGTCTCTTGTAGTCATTGGTTTAGTGCTCTTAATTCATGAATTCTTCCCAAAATTCATGTTGTGAAATATTCAACTGCATTTTTCTGATCATCATACAAGTACTTAATCATCATCCTCTTCATTTTCTTCAACGTCTTGTATTTCAGACCCAGGATGTCATCTTTAGTGGTAAGTGTTGCAAGAACACTATTATTTGAAACCACTCCAAGTACATCTTGTTCTGATATTCTTAGCGTTGTGATTGATTGAATTTCTGTTCCCATCAGCTGGCCTGCTTCAAATTTTCTTCTCTTATAAGCTTTAGCATGCAGCTTGACAATAACTTGAATGATATGAACATACAAGCACTGGTCATTTTGAGCATTTTGGTCATTTAGCTTGGGGAAGTACTTGTCATGTAGATATGCAGGACCATTAAAGGGTACTTAAGCTTGCACTTAGTTAACACGCTTAGGAGGATTTTAAGATCACTTAACAATTCAAATAAGGAACTGTGAACTTTTACCAAAGATACAAGACAAACATAAGTAAAAGCAAGAGCAAGAACACAAGATAAAATTTTCAAGGAAGTTGTATATTGCTTCTCTAGTTCTATTACAAGTGTTGTACAAGTATTTATGAATACAAGAATCAGAGACTTCTTATACTACATCCTACAACCGTCAATATGTAAAAAGACAGTTGGAAGTGACTAATCTAGACAACAAGATCTGCCTAAAGTCAAAAGGCAGATTGCCTTTTGACTAGTGACTATGACAAGCCATAGCTCACTGACTTTCCTATTACAAAAAGCCAAGAAGGAACAAAAATAGAAACTTGCAGGAGAAGCTTATCTACTTTATCATAAAGTTTGGATGTTTCACCAACTAGTGATAGCAGGTGAACTACCAGAGCATGCAGCGGAAAGTAGGTTACTTTATGATAAAGTTGATGGAAAAGGTATCTTTTCTCTCTCTTTAGAGGAAAATTTGTATTTTCTTTAAACAGCTTCGGAAGACTTTGTCTTGAGAGCTTTGGAAGACTTCATCTTTTACCTTCAGAAGAGTTGAGTCTTTGGCTTCTGAAGATTTTACACTTAGAGTATTTTTCTAAGTTAAGTGTAAAGCTTCCGCAACAGTTTCTTCTGAACTTTGACTTCGGAAGATTTTACACTTAGCATTTTTCTTGAGTGTGTTAAACTTCCGAAGCTAGTTCACCTTTGTTCCAAAGTGCATGTTGGAAGACTTGGTTATTTTGGTATCTTTTGGTTGCATCAGCCTTTTAACTTCAGAGTTCCTATAAGATATGAAGTGTAACTTGGATGAAGGAGCTTGATTTCCATTGGGTCAAAAAGTCTTATGCTTGAACCTTTCTTTTGTGGATCATTCCTCAGCAACACCATCTCTTTGGTTCTTTCTACATAAACCCACTCTATGATAGGGATTGAATATTGATTTTCTTTTATAGTTTTAACTGAAGCCTTTGCCTTGTTTTCATAGCCATTTCTTGTTAAGAATTCATCATCTATGGATTGAAAAGAACTAGTATTAGGCCTCTTATGTCTTTGTCTTCTTCTCTTCTACTCTTCATCTTCTCTTCTTGCTTCTTTCAAGACATCCCCTTTGAACTTATGTCTCAGCTTTGCAACTATTCAAGAGAAATCCCTTCCTCTTGGATTATGGGATAATTGGTGATAGGAATGGCTTGAAGGCATTATAGATCAGCATCTGGTAAAGAGAGGAGAGACGCCATCCAAGGATAGTATTGAACCATCCTTGATGCTCTCTTTATTATGGCACAATTCCACTCTGCATCAAATCTCCATGCTATTATTCTATTTTCTTCAGCGATCTAGGAGTGGTCATCAGATCAAAGAGTTGAAACAATGTAGTCTTTTCCTCAGTTATCTCCCTCACAGCAGCGCCTAATGGCCATATTTTGTCAGGTATCACATCTCTTGGCTCTCTAATCAACTTTTCTTTTACGTTGTACATGTCTCTGCTCTCAACTACTGTTGGCTCACCAGGAGTTTATTTTGCTTGTTGTTTGTAAGCAGGATTGGGAGCCCCAATCCTGAATTTCACACCTGTGTCTAGCTCAACCTTCATTACATGCCCTATCATTGCTCATAATTCACTCATTGTTCTTGCTTTAAGCTCATGATACTCATAGTTATGACTTTATAACCAACAAGTCATGTTGTACCTGGTCAGCTTCTTTGTGTCATAATGGCCTAATTCATTCCTTATCTTTTCTATTTCTTTGTATTTTGAGAATGTTTCTTAGTTGCACACTGGAAACAATAGCCTTGCAGCATCAAACTCTTTCAAAACTTGGATCATTTCAGACATGTTCATTCCTTCAACCATATCATAAGGAAAATCATTGTTTATCAAGTCCATAAATATGATAGATTGTGCTCTTTCTTCAAGGATGTCTTCAATTGATTGCAAGTCATCAGACTTTGCTTCTTTAGCAGCTTCACCAGGCTCTTCTTTTGTTAATTCATCCCACTCATCATCACTATCTACTTCAATGGGTTCAGTTGGTGGTGTGTGCTCTGGAGATATTGTTTTTTTTCTTTTTGGGGTGTCTCCAAGTTCAATCACGTCATCTTCAATGGGTTCAGTTGTTGGTTCCTTTCGTTTTAACAATGTAATATCAGCTTCCTTGAGGTGTTCTTTTTGACTGCCCATCTCTTGATTAGACAATTTCTTCTTCAAAGTCTCTATTTCATCATCTTTAGCTTTCAGCAACATTGATTGATCAGAGATAGTTTTCAATGACTTGTTCAGCTCAGACATGACCTTTTCTTTTTCTTGTTTCTCTCTCTCAAGAGATTCATATGACTCAGTTACAACCTCATCCATCCAGTCAAGCACTTCATTGTTTGTTTCTATCTCTTCTTTCAACTTCTTGATTGTTGCATCTTTAGCTGCTATTGCCATGTCTTTCTGAATCATCTCCCCTTTTATTTTTCTTAACTTCTCCAACTTTTTATTGCTTTTAATGATAAGATTGTGTATTTTGCCACCAGGAAACTCTTGCTTACATCTATCTCTACATTTCTTAAATCTTTCTCATTGTAAGCAGTGATATCAACAAAATGACTATCAGTCTCAGCTTTGTGTTCAACTTCTTCATCATTCTCCCCCTCTACATCTAAACAACTCTCCTTTGTAGTTCCTTCATTCACAGCATCATGCTCATCCTCATGAAGGTTGAGTGGTTCAGTGTAAGTTGGGCTTTCAACAGGTTTAGTAGGTGTGGGTGAGAAAGTTGGTAGTGTTGTTTGATGAGATGGTGTTTGATTCAGACTGGGAGAGAGAGGTTTAGTGGCACCAGTGTTCATTGATGATTGAAATTGGACAGGAGTGATAGGTTGGGTATGTTCACTTGGTAGTGAGATAATATGGACCGGTGGTGATTGTTGTGGGATTTGATCATGTGACACTACTTCAATTGAAGCAGAGTTTATTGATGTTTGGGAAAGTGAAGGTGATAAGGGTTGGCTGTGTTCACTTGGTGGTAAGATGGGATGTACAGGTGGTGTATCTGGTATGTTGGTAAAGGATGGTGGTAAAGGAGGATTGTGTTCATGATGAGGTGGTTCAGGGGATTCAGCCTGTGGAGCTTGTTGTTGTGGTTGATCAGAAGACTCAGATGATGTTGTTTGTTGCTGTGGTTGTATAGAGAATAGGAGTTCCTGAGGTATATCAGCATTTTTATCAATCAGATGTGGGAACATCTCCATATCTTCCCCTTGATAGTGCCCACTCAACTTGTTGAGTACGGATCTTCCCAGGTGAGTTTGG
This sequence comes from Flaveria sonorensis, assembly GCA_025506505.1. Classification (NCBI taxonomy): domain Eukaryota; kingdom Viridiplantae; phylum Streptophyta; class Magnoliopsida; order Asterales; family Asteraceae; genus Flaveria; species Flaveria sonorensis. The sequence goes on along the minus strand of CM046433.1, from coordinate 61,475,135 downwards.
ACAACGATATCACCTTCTCTATCAACATGGGGCATAGTTTCGTTTATGATCAGCAGAAGGTACCTTGGGAACATATACATCTTGTTTTCCTTCTCCACCCTAATATGGTCACATAAACATCCAAGAATGTACTTAGAATAGTTATATGTCCTTCCTTCAAATATACCAATGATTCCGGAGGAGATATGCCTTGAAAATCTATCCAACCCTGACTTCCTGTTGGACATACACTTCAGATAAGTGTGGCATAGAAATCTATACGGCTTACACAACCTTCCCTTCTTGATTTCACCATTTTTATAATCACCATCATATCCCATTAGTTGAAATACTTTTTGAATGTATTCATGGATGAATACCTCAGGATGTCCTTCTTCACCTTCTCCTAACTCCAGTACCCTCCTTATTGTTCGTTCATCTACCCTCAGCTGTTCATTTCTGATTGTAGCATAGATTACCTTTTCATCCTACTCCTCCTCAATTCATGCTGAGTTCCAGAAATTGATTATGTGATCTTGATAGATAATAGGGTCTGCAGATAAAGCATAGAACAATCTAAATCGTCTCAAATATCTGATAATATCCTAGCACCCATCGGCTACTGAATCTTCTGGATTAAGAAACGCATAGATATTATGATCTTTACCAAAATGATTAGCCATATTGATGTTGTTAGAGAGGTGATTTAGGTGAGGATTGTTGAGGTATGAAAGATTTTAATGTTGGTGGAGAAAGGGGTTTTTGGTTTCAGTGAGTTTTTCTAGGTCTGAAAAGGGGTTCTGAAAAAGTGAATAAAAATGACAACGGTCGGATTATCATTTATACTCCCTCGGACACTATTAAAACCTTTTATTTAATGTTGTGGGACCCTTAACCCTATTTACCCTTTCATGGTTATCCATAAGTTTACTCTTCCGTAGATCATCTACGGAAGGCAAAACTTTTCTTTTTGATTTGTTTTAATTTTATTCGTAATTAATTCTTCCGCAGGAACATCTACGGAAGGCAAAATTTGTTATGAATTTGCTATTTTATCCGTAGGTTACCAATCTACGGAAAGGCAATTTTTGCTCTTTTTGATGTATGATCTTATCATAATGTTAGATCATTTGATGTTTGCTATTGGACCTTTTTGACTTTGCTTCATGGCAATTGTGCAAGAAATGGTTTGTTAAAAACTTTTAGATATCCTGTAGCCAAGTTAGTGCTCAAGTTCTAACTTTCTTCATTTAAAAATAAAACACATTAAACTCAGATTTTCATGCTGATTACTAATCCCCCTATACTTAAGATTAATAATGAACTTATGCATTTATCAAAAATTTAATAAGAGAATAGCATGAAAAGCAATTTTCTGTCCAACTTATTTGCAAAGAAAAGAATAAAAACTATTTACAAGCATTTGCATCATATAATGGGATCATACTATGACACTAAGCAACTTTCTGAACCAGTTTTGTTCGATGATACAATGCATAGATCTGGTGCTAATTGCAAGTATTATGATCCACATAAATTCAAGCAAAAGTGTAGTTTTAACTTGTCATGTTGTTTATCATGTTTTGGTACTGATTAAAGATAGACAACTATGGACTCCATATTCAATTCAAATTATAGTTTGTCCTCCGTTTGTGAGTCAATTAATCACTTTTTCACACTTAAAACTATATTCTTTAAGTTATAAGCTCTATCTTAAGATTTTTTTGAAATCTTATTAATACTGATATGATTTGTAAGCTCTGAATTAATGTACAGTTGATCACATTGGATTCTTTTAGAGCTGTTCATTTTTGGAATCTTTATGATCATCATCAACAAGACACCAGGTCTTTACTTACGTAAAACAGAGGTGCCTGTGAACCCAGGTATTTATTTACACAAAACAAAGGGTCTATGATGTGCAAAGATAGAGGTTATAAAGTGTCACAACATAGTATGCTTAGGTGAATAAGTTGATCATAGCAGGATAAGACTTACTTGCTTGTTCCTCAAAATGGAATTTGGCCACAATTTCTCACCTTGACATTATGTTAAGAATGAACTTGTTTATTTTCCACTCAAGCTGAACCTACTTACATATCAAATCATATCTAATCAGTCTTTATTGTATGATAAAATTCAGGTAATTAAGTAAAGGTATAGTGTACTATCATTTCCCATGATATGAACTGTTAATTCAAGAAAACATGAAAATATGACTATGTTTTATGAATGTTTTTGCCTTTTTCATATTGAGAATTTTAAAAGGATAGAACATGCTTTTCTGTATGTTGCTTATTTAACCCTAGTTGATCATGCCTAAGGACTCGATTAAGAAATTAAATCTCACTAAGTAAAAGGCTTTAGTGATTAAATCAGCAATCTGATTTCTATGTGTTTTGTTTTACTATGTTGCACTGGATTAGCAGTGATGAACATAGCAGCTGAGTTATCAATATGTATTGGTGTTTGAAGAAAATTGTAACCATAATCAAGTAATTGATTTTACAACCATAAAATTTGAGAGCAACCAGCTGAAGCAGCTATCTGCTCAGCCTCAACTGTGGATAGTGATACATTTTTTTGCTTTTTACCGTTCCAAGAAACAAGTCTTGGTCCTATGAATTGGCATCCACTAGTTGTGGATTTTCTGTTATTGTTACACCCTCTAAAGTCACTATCAGAATATGAGTAGAGGTTGAATTCTCCTTCTTTAGGATACGAAAGTCCTAAAGCTGGCTTCCTTTTGAGATATTTGAATATCCTCTTGACTGCATTCATATGTGACTCCTTGGGGTTTGCTTGTTACCTATCACAAACATACACAGCAAACATTATTTCAGGTCTGCTGGTAGTTAAGTACATTAAAGATCCTATCATAGATCTATATAATCTTTGATCAACTAACTTCCCTTTAGCATCAGGTACAATCTTATCTATTGTTGATGCTGGTGTTTTGCATGAAGATGAATTAGCAAGGTTGTACTTCTTCAAGATTTGATTCGCATACTTTTCCTGATTGGTGAAAATGCCATCTGGTTTCTGATGAACTTTCAAACCAAGGAAAAATGTTAATTTTCCCATAAAACTCATTTGAAACTCAGATTTCATCAAACATTCAAACTATTCACACAATCTCTTGTTTGTTGATCCAAAGATGATATCATCCACGTAGACTTGGACAACAAAGAGATCTTGATGATAATGTTTCAGGAAGAGACTCTGATCAATTGTGACCCTTTTGTAACCATGCTTGAGTAAGAAGGATGAAAAATGTTTCATACCATTTTCTTGGCGCCTAATGAAAACCATACAAAGCTTTGTCGAGCTTGTATACCCTGTGTGGATAATTAGGATCTTCAAAGCTTGGTGGTTGAGCAACATAGACTTCTTCATCTATTTTACCATATAAGAAGGCACATTTTACATCCATCTGGTAAACTGTGAACTTCTTATGTGATGTATAGGCGAGAAAGAATCTAATGGCTTCAATCCTGGCAACAGGAGCAAAAACATCACCATAGTCTATCCCTTCTTCTTTAGTATAGCCTTGTGCTATCAACCTTTCTTTATTTCTCACAATGAAACCTCTGTCATCTAGTTTGTTCGTGAAAAGCCACCTTGTGCCAATTGGGTATTGACCTTTAGGAAGATCAAATAGATTCAAGACTTTTTGTTTTCTGAGTTGCTGAAGTTCTTCTTGCATTGCTTCAACCCAGCTGTTGTCTTTCAATGCTGCAGTTATGTTGACTGGAACCACTTGTGAGAGAAAACAGGAGAACAGACAGAAATTGGTAGCTCCCCCTTGACTTCTTGTGGTTCTTTTAGTAGGATCACCAACAATGTTTTCAATAGGATGATACTTATGAATTTTTGTTGTTGGTGTGGATTCAACTGGAATGGATGATTCCAAGTTGGTAATGTTGGTTGATGGAGATGGACCAAGCTGAGATGGGGAATTGACAAAGTGATCATAATTCTCATTATTTAGGCCTTCTGATGTTGAATGACCTCCATCTTCATGATTTTGTGTTTCCGCAGATGTGGGTACAGCTTCCGCAGTAGCTACAGGACCAACTACGGATGTTGTAGTTTGTTGATCTGTAGACTTGAATGTTGTTGGATTGTTTCCTGATGAGTTTGGAACTTTAGTTGAAGGAAATAAATCATGTCTAGAAGAAGATCGAACATCTATGGATGTAGAAAGATCTTTGACGGATGCATTGTTAACTTCTGCTGAAGTTGAATTTCCATGTCCATCAGTGTTTTCATTACTTGTTTGAGATGAACGGCCTGGATCAGCAACAGTTGAAGTATGAGTCTGGGGTAATCTTGGAGGATCATCTGACAATGACACTTCACTCAAACTTGGAGGTACATAAGGATAACATGTATCCGCAGAACTTGAACATTCAAATAATCAGAGTTAAATGAATTTGTTAATGCATCTATATCAAACAACCAAGATGAACCTTTTTACAGATTTTGGAAATAAGGATTCATCAAAAGATACATTAGGTGTTTCCTCTACAATATTGTGATGAGGATAGAATACTTTATATGATTTCTATGTTGATGAGTAACCAACAAAGAAACCATCATAAGCTTTTTCATCAAACTTTCCTAATTGATCTTTGGTGTTTAAAATTGAAACATGACACCCAAAAGCTCTAAGATAGCCTCTATAAAAGGTTTTCTTTTAAAAAAAAGTTCATACGGTGTTTTGTTATGTTCTTTGACAATTAAAATTCTGTTTTGAACATTACATGCTGTGTTCACTGCTTCTGCACAAAATGTGATAGGCAACTGTGAATCAGCTAGCATTGTTCTTGCTCCTTCAATTAGAGTCCTGTTTCTTCTTTTAGCAACTCCATTTTGTTGTGGAGTTCTTAGTGCACTGAATTGTCTGGCTATTCCTTTGTCCCTGCAAAAGGAATCTAAAACATGATTAACACTTCTTAGAATTTTGATCTTTAAATCAAGTTGGTTTTCAATCTTAGTGATAAACTCCATTAATGTTTCTAATGTTTCACTTTTGTGTTTTAAGAAAAAGACCCATGTGAATCTAGTTAAATCATCAAGAATCACCAAACAATATTGCCTTTTACCAATGCTTAACACATTGGTTGGACCAAAAAGATCCATGTGTAGCAGTTTGAGTGGTGTTATGTTTGTGTTGATTGTTTTGGACTTATGTGACACCCTATGTTGTTTCCCTTTATAACATGATGAACAATGATTAGAACAATAAAATTCCTTGTTGGGAAGGCCAATGATTAAGTCATGTTTGACCAACTTATTCATGTTCGTCATGTTGGAATGAACCATCCTTCTATGCCACAGTTGTGATTCATCTTCTGATGACTTAGAGATCAGGCTGGTTTCATTGCTTGTCATAGATGTGTTATTCATATACAAAACGTAAGTGTTTCCTTTTCTTGTTGCTTTTAGAAGGATACAATCTGTTGGAACTTGAAAACCTGGCTTAAGAATGTAACAGAAAGAGTTATCAAATAAGGTGATATAATTTTGATCACAAATTTGAGATACACTGAGTAAATTGTATTGTAAATTTTCACAAAAATTAACTTTCTCAAACTTGAGTACTCCATTTGTTACCATTCCTTCACCAATAATTTTACCTCCCTTCTTATCCTCACGAAATGCTACATATGAAGCATTTTTATGTTTGAAGTCATGGAGGAGAGAACAGTTTCCTGTCATATGCCTGGAACAACCACTGTCAACATACCACTTGTTGTCAGTCCACCATGGATGTTCCTGCAAAAATAATGAAATCCATTAGAAATTGGAGCCCAAACCTTAATGGTCTTGGGCTTGCCATTTTCATATAGAATAGTTACTCTATCATGAATGAGCCTAGATGTCTCAAGATTGTTTTTAGCCCTATTTGATTCATTATTTTCTGTTTGGGTTGAGGATGATCTTGTTGAAGATGAACTTGATGCACTTTGATCTTGATTCACAGTTACTTGATCTTTTACTTCTTCTCTGAGTACCTTTTTCTTCAAACTTGAAGATGATGCATTGTTAGAAAAAGTTTCAGCATCTTTTTTTTTTGATTGAGGAACATGGTTACCCTTCTCAAAGTGATCAAAGAAGGCTTCATCTTCCTGCAACACTACCTTCTTGTGAGGAGTCTTGCTTTGATATTGTTGCTTCTCCTTCTTCTTCTTTGCTTGATCATCAGTAGATGTTGGCTTTGTCTTTGAGATCTTCTGCTTTGGTTACTGCTTCTTTTTCTTTTGGACTTTTGATTCATCATTCTCAGAAGATTATGAATCTGATTTAGCAATCTCAACTTTTTGCTTCTTAGGAATCTTTGTTTTGTTCTTTTTGTTTAAGAAGCATTCTTGAGTAGAATGATTGTTCTTGTTGCATATGGCACAATACTTGTTTAAGTAACAATCAGAAGTCATATGATTGTTCTGGAGCAATAGCTGCTGAAGTAGCATTCTTCTGTGCTGTGGTTGTGCCTATCACACCATTTGCAATACATCTCTTCAGCTTCACTGTTAGAGTCAGCTTCTATCTTTGTTTGTTTCTTCATCAGTGTCTTCTTTTGCTGCTTCAATTCTTCTTCAGACTTAGAAGTTAAAAGATCTTCTTTTGGTTGTTTACCTTTCTGGTTAGCAGTTGAATAAGCAGGTGTTTTCTTCTACCGTAGATCTTCTACGGATGACTGTTTTGCTTCTGATGATTTCTTCTACCGCAGATTTTCAATGGAAGACTGTTTTGTCTTCTTTCGTAGATCTTCTACGGATGTTGACTTTGGAACATTTTTCTTTTCCTTTTCTACAGATGTGTGAGGTCATACTTCTTCTTTCGCAGGTGTTCTGTTGAAGTGTTTTTCTTTTCTTCTTCCATAGTTCTTGTTGCTGGATGACTGTTATGCTTTTTGTTGAGCTCCTGAATCCTTAGATCTTCTACGGATGACTGTTTTGGTTCTGATGATTTCTTCTTCCGCAGATTTTATATGGAAGACTGTTTTGTCTTCTTCCGTAGATCTTCTACGGATGTTGACTTTGGAACATTTTTCTTTTCCTTTTCTACAGATGTGTGAGGACATACTTCTTCCGCAGGTGCTCTGCTGAAGTGTTTTTCTTTTCTTCTTCCATAGTTCTTGTTGCTGGATGACTGTTATGCGTTTTGTTGAGCTCCTGAATCCCTACATTCAGCTGACCAATTCTTTTGTAGTTGGTCTTCAATTAAATTCATTTGTTTTGGGGGATAAGGTAGCTTGATTTCATCGAGTACTTTGGGAATTATTCTTTCAAATATTACATTTTTACCCTTACCCAAACCAGTACTTTCTTGTTCATTAGGCTCATCAACTTCATTCAGATCATCACAATCATCAAAGTCAAATTCTTATTCATTTTGTTTTGAAATTTTTAATTCAGATGAATCAGTTTCACTGACTTCAGTATCTTCATCATTTACCAATTCATTATTTTCAACTTTTTCTCAGTTTTGCTGTTAGACATAATATGATTTGACAGACTATTGGTCATGGATTCAGGTAGAGTGGTGTAGTTATCATTTATTGGTGGTGCAATAGCATGAAATCCCAATCCAGACCTATTCTTTGATTCAATATGAAAACTCAAAAGTTTCTCATATTGCTGTGATGATAGTTGAAGTTTCTGAAGTTTCACTTCAGTAGATGCATGATCTGACATGGACTTTGTTAAGGAGGTGGTCAAATGCTCAACTTGTGCTTTCAGATTATAATATTCAGAGACAAGTTTGTCTAAATCCTTTTGTAATGAGTTGATTTTGACCTGATAAAGTTTATGTTCTCTTACATGAGATTCATTTAAAAGCATAGTTTCTTTGACTTTATCAGCTAATTGTTGAGCATGAACCCTATATCTTTCAACCTCGTCAACATATAAGGAAGAACATAACCTTTCTCTTACCTCTCTGGCCATTGGAGGAACTTTGTTTTCCAAGTTTGCCATCAGTGCTTGATTTTCCTCTTGTACTTCCTTCTCATACATGCTCTAATCACAAGTTCCATCCTGTAAAATATTCAAACCAGTTTCTTTAGAGTTACTAGTACTTGTTGAAGAGCCTGTGGCTGGTAGGGATGAATTTGTTAGCTGAGGTTACAAGAAGCTTCTGTGATTTGCTTGTCTTGTGTCTGTTTTTGATTGCTGATTGCTGTTGCATTCCCTTGAGAAGTGTCCATACAAATTTCTTTTGTAACACCTCACTTTTGAGTTGTCAACACCAATCTTTGTTGTTCTTCCTGCAACAGATAGTGTTAGGATCAGTGATCTAAGTTTGATCAATTAGAGTTGAATCACAGCGGAATTAAAGCAAGAATTAAGCAAATATAGCAAGAACACAATAAATATTCAATGGAACAGTACACGGTTATATAGATATAGGGTTTTCTGCAAAGGGATAATAACATTCATGCACACATGCTTCGGTGTGGCGGCTGCTAGGTTTTCCTAAGCTGCACCGATTACAATTAGGTCAGCATTCCTTATATATAGGAATGTGACGTCTGCTGATGTCACTTGATAGTGACATCTAACAGAATTATTACAAACTACTGAAAGTAAGCAAACTACTGAGAATGTTCACAACAACTGAGAACATCTCAGATTATTCTAAGTACACGAAGAAACATAAAACTACTGAAACTACAAGTACAGAAAAGAAACTACAACTACTGAAAGGAAACCATCACAACTACTGAAGAGGTCTTCTTCAGCTGTTGTGACAATCATCTGAAACTTGGTCTTCAGTCTTTGTCTTCAGCTTTTGTCTTCAGACTTTGTCTTCAGCTCTTTCACTTCAGACTTTGTCTTCAGCTCTTTCACTTCAGACTTTGTCTTCAGCTCTTTCACTTCAGACTTTGTCTTCAGCTCTTTCACTTCAGACTTTGTCTTCAGACCTTGTTATCAGCTGATGTCTTCAGCTGTTGCAGACTACTTCAGTTGTTGTAATGTCCGTGGGACTTAAAGGTTTTTCTGATCAGGCTCATTGGTTCTTTTGGTCCAACAAACTCCCCCTGAACCAATGCAGCCAAAACCTTTAAGCTTATTGAGGTCCCACTTATTCTTGGCAGAAATACTCTCTTGATCAGCTTTAGAGATATCGGATAAGCACAGGCCAGGGAACAGGTTTCAGTAGATGTGAATGTCAAAGGATGGAAGGGAACTCTGTCTTGGGGAACTGGACACAGAGCCGTTATCCCAACCATGAAACCTACTTCCCATTGATGAGTCTATAAGACTCTCTGACGTAGGCCTCAAGGAGAACAACTTGTTCCTCCTTAGTGAGTTCTTCTGCTTCTCCTTCGAAGAAGAACTCTGGGCCATAGTACTCTGATAAGTACTTTATCGTCTTTCCATTTTTCAACTCAACAGTTGTTATCTCTCTGTAAGCAAACTCATCTGGGTGAGTCCCTTCTAATAACAACTGGAGTTCATTTTTCTTGATCTCTTCAAGCCTCTTGTATAACAACCCTTTCTTGACCATTTTGTTCTCCATTAGAGTTTGAGGGGTCATCTTTGACTTGTAGGCTCTCTTGAAGTCTTCAAGTATTTCCCAGGGTGAGACTACAATGGCCAACATAATAGCAGCATCTATGGTCTTTCTCACTTGGCCATTGTATCTACTTGGTATGGATTTCTTATGAATTCTAGAACTAACCCTGGGGTCTGGCCAAATCCTTACTCTCTCCTTTTGATATTGAAAGGTATACCTGAGAGCATACAGCCTTTGAGCGTGTTTCTTCATGGCTTGTATAGATGATGACTGAGGAAACTCTTTGTCAATCATCTTCAAAAGTTGCTCATCGTGCTGTTTCTGCTGTTCTTCTTCTTCAATCTTAACTTTCACCATTTGCCTCTGAAAGTCTGGTGTTATCATTTGTTGACTTCTGGGCTCAGGTAATTTTAGAACAGCAGAGATTGGCAGACTATCTTCTTCATCATCTTCTTCTTCTTCTTCTACCATCCTCAACACCCTTCTCCTCCTTCTGGGTGCATCACTGGATGTGGTTTGAGGTGGTTTTTGGGGTAAGGGAGTTGGTTTTGAGGGTTGAGTTGATTTGGAGAGTTGTGGGGTTGGTTGTTTTTGAGAGGGAGTTTGGGAAGGCTGATCTAGCATTTTTATGGTGAGTTTGGCTTTGGAAAGCTTGGCCATATCAGTTCTCTTCCCAGCACCTGCTTCGTCTAAGGCTTCTATAATCAACCCCTTGTTGAATTCTTCAGAAGCACAGATTCTGGTGGTTATTGCCAGAATACTGTCTCTGGTCCATGATTTAATCTCAATTAATGATCTTCCCAAGTATTTTGCAATAAACCTGATCATTATCTCCAACCTCTCCCTTTCCATCACACTATAACTGGCCCATCTTTCTTGTATCTCATTAATCTCCAGCCTTCTGATCTCAGTGTCTAATGTGGCTGTATCAAAGCCCTGTCTGAAGAGTTGATCTATTATTTTGTCCATTGATCTGCTGTGAGCTTCATCAGCTTCTTTAATCAGATCTTCCAATGATTTCTCTTCATCAGGCTTTTGAGTTTCAGCACTTTTCTTTCTCTTGTATGTGATCAGCTGTTTTTCCTGTTCTTTTTCTTGTTGTTTCTCCTCTTCCACTCTCTTTCTCTTTCTTTCTTTCACTGCCTTAGACTCCCCCTTTTTGGGTGCATTGGGTTCAGGGGTTTGAATGGCAGAAAGCTTCTTTTGCACAGCATCATCAACAAGTGTTTTTAGAGTCGAGGAGATCCTCTCATCAATGGCTTTATGTACAATCTCATTGATGATGGGAGTGATGAGAGGTAAGGAATTTTGAAATGTAGCAACCATCTGCTCAGAGGGGTTCTGTCCCTGAGAGGTGGTGCCAACAACAGTGGCTGGTGGCTCAGTTGAGTGAAGTGGCAGAGTGTTTGGGAAACCTTCAGATGAAGGTGCCATCTGTGGGTTTATTGGGGCAGATGGACTTTGATCCTGAGACATTTTGGCAAGCAGTTCTTTGAGTCTGCTCACCTCAGCCTCAAGGATTGTGTTATGGGCTAAGACATCATAGAAAAAGCCCAGGTCATCATCAGTCTTTGCTGAATCACCTGACCTCCTGATTGAATCAGGATGTACATGCCCTGAGTGTAGATCAGTTGTAGCATGTGCCCCTTGTTCTTGGTTCTGGGGACTTCCTGCCTCAGGACTGAGTCCTTCATCGGCAGTTGCCTCTGGTGAGGTCTTAGAGATGTTACCAACTTCATCCTGTTCATTTGCTGAATCAGTAGAAGTGGCAGCCTCACCAGATGTTCTAACCTCCTCCTCTACACGGGGAGATTGAACATTATAACCCCTGTGCTGTGGGTTATCAGCAGCATTTTGGTCCTCTTCCTCAGCTGTTGAGGTTCTCCCCATTGTAATTGGTGTCTGGGGAGGAGGAGAGGAATGCAGCTGACTCAACACTTGTGCAACAATAAATGTTGGGCTTTGAGGGGCGGTTGCATTTGGAGATAGGTTGAAGCAGATTGCACCCGGGGTGACTGGTGCTCTTCAATGGTAACCTTCTCAATTGAGATAGGTTCCAGCATTGTGGTATCCCCAATTATGGTTGCATCAGGATCCTGTTGAGAGGATGCCTGAGCGGCTAGGGTTGGTGGAGTCTTGGACACTACTGGGGGGTTAGAACCAGTAAGTGTTTCCTGTATTGGTGTTACAGGGGCATCCTCAGGGGACTCATCTCCCTGAGTAGCCTTTTTGGGCTTTTTGGTTTTGGGTTTGGTGGGGACTTTGGATCTGGAAGTGGAGGCTGTGGGTTCCCGCTGCTTGGGTTTGAGCAGCCGGGCAGCCCCTTTCATTGTAGGGTCAGAGTTGTGCCTGGAGTATACTTCAGGCAATACAGCCGGAGCAGGGACTCCAAGGCCAACAAGGCCGTCTGATTTTAGCTGTGTTAAAATTATGGCCATGAGAAACCTGGGATATAATATCCATCTGTTTGCCACAGGTTTCAAGGCCAGATCCTTTAGTTCCATAAACACTATCTCAGAAAAATTTAAAGTTTGTCGTTCAAAGATAGAGTATAATACCTGTTGCCATCGGGAAGACATTTGATCCCATGAGGAGGTTTTTGGTGCAAGGCAGACATTCACCATGTGGAATATAAGACGTTCAGCATCATGGAAGTGCTTCTTCATAATGGTGGTAGCACTTAAGTCTCCTTCATACCCGTTGTTGATGAAAGACATATCGGTTGTGCCTTTCGGGTATTCTGTGACACAGGTGGCATCATGTAGATCTAGGGTTTGTCGAATGATGTCCGGAGTGATGACCACCTGTTTCTGGTTGACCAACGACTGGAGAGTGATTTGGCTATCATTCTCACTAGTTTGCACGGAGACGTTGGTCCAGAACTGGCTTAGGGAATCGGGGTATATGGTAGGATTCAGAAGAAACGCGGTTCGGTACTGGGAATCTACCATAAGATCGATGGCGTTATCAAATTTGTTCCAGAAGGCCGATTTCGAGAGGTAGGCAACACAGTTGTGTCTGGGTTTGAGTTTCATGGTCGCCATTGGTGAGAGAGTGAAGGACGGAAAACGGCTAATGAAACGTCTGAAAGTAGGTTTAGGTATTTATAGGGTAAGAAAAAGGCTGATATAAAACGACTGAAAGTGTTGGTGCTGTCATCAGTTGTTTGAAAACAACTGAAGACCTGGTTTTAACTTTCAGAAGTAACAACTGAAGACTTGGTATTAGTCATCAGTAGTTGTGAAACTACTGAAGACATGGTTTTGGCTTCAGGTGTTGTAACAACTGAAGACTTGGTGTTAGTCATCAGTAGTTGTGAAACTACTGAAGACATGGTTTTGGCTTCAGTTGTAAGTGAAGCAGCTGTTGTAGAAACAACTGAAGAGAAAATTTTCTCATCAGCTGTTGTCGTCAATTCTTAGCTCATCAGCTGTTTCATTCTGACCTCAACACTTCATCAGACTTTGTCTGAGTTTCAGATGTTTCATAGGTCATCAGTACTTATCTGTTATTCTGACATCAGCAGTTGTAACTACAGCAGTAGTTGTAACCACATCAGTTCTTTTCAACAGATGAGTACTTCAGTACTTTTAAGTAATTTAGTCTTCAGTAGTTATGAAAACTACTGAGGATAAAAGAACTGTAGTACTTATTTGTGACAGTAGTATACGAATGCTCATCAGTACTTGTTGACTGAGATCATCAGTAGTTGTCACTTATTCTAGCTGCAGCATACCAAGCCTTAACACTAGGTTTTGGAAAGTTGAACTGTCCAAAGGCTTAGTAAATATGTCTGCAAGCTCATCAGCACTAGGAACAAACTTTGGATCAATCAGACCTTTTTCAAAACAATCCCTAATAAAATGGTGTCTGATCTCAATATGTTTGGTCCTAGAGTGCTGGACTGGATTCTTGACAATACAAAGAGCTGAAGCACTATCCATTAGTAATGGAGTCTTAGTCTCTGTAATGCCATAATCCAGTAATTGATTCTGAAGCCAGAGTACCTGAGATGTACAACTTGCAGCAGCAATGTACTCGGCTTCAGCAGTGGATGTAGCAACAGATGTTTGTTTCTTACTCTGCCAAGAAACCAAACAGTTGCCTAGGAATTGACATCCACCAGAAGTTGATTTTCTAGTTAATTTACACCCTGCATAGTCACTATCAGAAAAAGCAACTAATTTGCAAGAGTGCCCAGTGGAATACCAAAGACCTAGAGATTGAGTACCTTGCAGATATCTAAAGATCCTCTTGACTGCAATCAAATGAGACTCTTTAGGAGCAGCCTGAAATCTAGCACAAACACAAGTTGCAAACATAATATCTGGTCTAGAAGCTGTTAAGTACATCAAGGACCCAATCATACATCTGTAAAGTGTTTCATCAACAGCTTTACCTTTCTGATCTGCATCCAGTTGTGTGGTGCTGCACATGGGAGTAGAACAGGGCTTACAGTGTTGTAAATCAAACTTTGCCAAAAGACTTTTTGTGTATTTTGACTGATGAATGAAAGTTCCATCAGCCTTTTGTTTGATTTGCAAACCTAGAAAGAACTGTAATTCTCCCATGGCACTCATTTCGAATTTTTGTTGCATCAACTTTGTAAATGCATCACACAACTGTGGATCAGAGGAAGCAAAAATAATATCATCAACATAAATTTGAACAAGGAGCTTATGCTGACCCACTTTCTTAATGAACAAAGTTTTATCTATGGAGCCTCTAGTGAAATTATTCTGAAGAAGAAAATTTGACAGTGTTTCATACCAGGCTCTAGGAGCTTGTTTCAACCCATAAAGAGCCTTATCAAGTTTATACACCCAATCAGGATGTTTATTATCCTCAAAACCTGGTGGTTGACACACATAAACCTCTTCTTTTATTTTACCATATAAAAATGCACTTTTGACATCCATTTGAAAAACTTTAAGATTGTGGAATGCAGCATAGGCTAAGAACAATCTAATTGCCTCCAGTCTGGCTACAGGGGCAAAGGTTTCATCATAATCAATACCTTCTTCTTGTGAAAACCCCTGGACAACCAGTCTGGCCTTGTTCTTGACAATTTGCCCATTTTCATCTGTTTTATTCCTAAACACCCATTTAGTGCCTATTGCACACTTACCTGGGGGTAGAGGAACCAGTTCCCACACTTGCTGCTTTTTGAACTGAAGAAGCTCAAGCTGCATGGCATCAACCCATCCATTGTCTCTTAATGCAATATGATAGTTCTTTGGCTCTTGCTGACTGATGAAAAGAGCATAGAAGCAGAAGTTGGACAATTGACTTCTAGTTGAGACACCAGCATTGATATCACCAATGATTTGAGACGTTGGGTGATTCTTCAGCTCTTGATACACTATGAGATCTGTGCAAGTGTTTGTAGCACGCTCAGCAGCAACAGATGTTGATCCAGATTCTTGAAACCAAGTGTTAGATGGCAGATCAAATGAAGTAGAGGATTCAGAAATCTCATCAGCATTTGTTGTGGATGGTGCTACTGAAGCTACAGGAACATCAAGTTGAGTAGACTCAGGCAGTTGATCACTAAACTTGAATAGGTGAGTACTGGGATCATCATGAACATCAGTACCACCAGATGGATGACTAGCTGCAGAAGGTGATGAATTCACATGATCTGCAACAGCTGGAGGCTGATAAGGAACATATTGCAGTATGTCCAGATCAAACAACTCCACAGGGTTTTGTGGGATTTTGTCCTTAGGAGATTCATTGAACTTCACATGCAAGGTTTCTTCAACCATCTTTGTCTACAGTTGAACACTCTGTAAGCCTTGCAAGTGGATGAGTACCCAACAAAATACCCTGCATCCACCTTAGAATCAAACTTTTGGAGTTGATCCTTTGTGTTGAGAATGTAACAAGGACACCCAAATGCTCTGAAGAATGAAATTAGAGGAGCCAAATGATGTAGAACTTCATAAGGAGTCTTCATCAACCTCTGATTCACTAAAGCTCTATTTTGCACATAGCATGCTGTGTTGACAGCTTCAGCCCAAAAGGTCAGTGGCAAACCAGAGTCAGCCAACATGGACCTTGCAGCTTCAATTAGGGTCCTGTTCTTTCTCTCCACTACTCCATTTTGTTCTGGAGTCCTTGGGATGCTATACTGCCTCTTGATTCCTTTTGAAAGGTAGAAATCATCAAGTGTATGGTTTCTAAATTCAGTTCCATTATCACTTCTTATACACTTGACTGATAGGGAATACTGCTTCTCAACATACAACACAAAGTTAATAATTGTCTGAGCAGCCTCATCCTTTGAATGCAAGAAGAAGGTCCATACAAATCTGGAGTAATCATCCACAATTACCAGACAGTATTTCTTCTTTGCCATGCTCATTACTCTCACAGGACCAAAGAGATCCATGTGCAGTAATTGCAAGCAGGCAGTGGACTTTGGTTCTTCTATAGGAGGAAATGAGACTTTGTGTTGTTTTCCTTTTAAACAAGCAGTGCAGGTTTCATCACAGAGGAACTCCTTTATTGGTAGACCTCTTACTAAACTATTGTGGATCAGCTGATTCATGTTTTTGAGATTAACATGACCCAGCCTTCTATGCCACAGTTTAGATTCCTGAGGAGAGGCCTTGGAGAACAGGCAAGGATGACCTTTTAAATCAATCTTCTTTGACAAATCCAAGGCATATACTCTTCCTATCCTGTTGGCCTTCAGGAGAGTATGTTCATCCAATACCTTGTCAATCAGCCTCAGAACTTTGGAAGACAGAATCCGGCAGTTCTGGCTTGTGAAAAGTGCAACATGCCCTTTATCACACATCTGACTGACACTCAGTAGATTATACTTGAGATTCTCCACATGGTTAACATCATCAAATCTGATTTCTCCATTTGACACAAATCCTTTCCCGATGATGTAACCCTTAGCATCATTTCCAAATGAGACAAATCCCTTCTTTCCTTGAGAGTAGTCATTAAGAAGAGAACTGCTCCCAGTCATATGCATAGATCCTCCACTGTCTACATACCAGATGCTTCTTTGGCATGCTGAAGAACCCTGCATTTATCATAAGAAACTAGTTAGCTTTAGAGACCCAAACCTTTTTGGTTTTGGGTCTGTTTTCATCAACAGATTTAACCATAACTTGTTTCTCATGATTAACAGCTGATGAAGGTGGAGATGGTGCTGAAATGGAATTCTTAGATTTGGGCTTGGATTTCCTTTTCAGTGGTTTGATCACAGGTGCATCTAGTTGGTTAACTCTCCCCAACAAATGCTGAACCATCATAACAAGTTGTGTCTGATTTGTTGCTAAAGCCTTCAGCTCATTTGACACATCAGTACTTGTTTTTGATGAGTTCCTGTGACCCACCATTTCCTCCTTCTTGAAATTCACAGACTTCGTCTGATGTTTATCATGAGGAACACTATCAGCTGTTTTCTGATAAACCCCATCCTTCTTTTTGGATTTTGGTGAGGCCTTGGGTTTATCAGTTTGAGATGACTGTGGTACAAACTTGGTTTCAAACTCATTTTTCATTTTATTTATCTCTTCTTTAATGAGCTTATCTCTGTTGAGTTTGGAACCCTTTTTGTACCAGCATTCATCAGATAGATGATTGAATTTACCACATATTTCACATGGCTTATTCTTCATCTTGGATTGATCAACTGCTGAAGTGGAAACTACTGAAGGTGTGATCTTCAGTACTTTCCTCCTTTCAGTACTTGTGTTAAGTACTGAAGGATCGGTAACAACTGAAGACTTGTTCTTCAGCTGTTCTCTATCCGTCCTGAAAGACCGTATGATAGATTCCTCAGCAGTTGTTAATCCTTTTATTTCATCAGATTTGAAATGCTTTTCAGATGTTGTGACTTGCCCTTCAGTACTTGGAGTACTTTGAGGAACAACATCTGAATTTCTCAGCTTCATGTGTTTATCAGCATTTAAACCATCAGGCAATTGATTTGCTGAGATCTTAACACTGACTTCATCCTCTAATTTTGTATTATCATTTGAGGATGAATCACATGATGATGTGGTTTGGAAATTACTTTCACCTTCAGATTTTACTATTGATTTTGAAGTAAAATCAGTAGGTGGTGCAGTATGATTGTAACCTATTCCAAACTTCACATTTGAAGCTGTTTGCTTGCTGAGAAGCATTTCAAATCCCTTGCAGGATGTTACCCAGCGGTCACACTCAACTTGGGTAGCTGCAAGTGTCTCTTTGAGACTTCTGTGGTTCTCGAGTATGACCTCTACCTTAGCCTTTTCATCATTAAGTTGGCATTTAAGCTTGTAAATCTCATCATCTTTGTCATTAAGTGCAGACACATACTCATCTTTTCTTTTGGAAATAGTTTTCTCAAGCTCAAGATTTTGATTGATTAAAGCTACATTTGCCTCTCTAATAGAGACAAAGGCAGCTATGCATGATTCAGAACATAACTTGGCTTTAGCCTCAGAAGATATCTGGGTTACCTGTGAAGATGAAGCATCTGAGCAGGAACCCTCAGTAGACTCCAGGGCCATGAGAGCAAGATTCCCAAAAGGATGTTCACCACCATGTTGACCAGCACCAGCAGATAATTGCTCATTGAAACCAGAAAGATCATCTGGTAAGCTGCTCCAGTCAACAACTCCTGGTGTGAAGAAGCTGTGATGAGGTTGAGATTGTGATGGAGATGGTTGAGGCTCAGGTAGGGCTTGAGGTTGTTGTGCTATAGGGACATGAACTGGATTTGGCTGTGGCATGTAATAGCAGGGATAAGGATATGGCATTGGACCCTGAGGGACAAAGTATGCAGGAGATTGAGGTTGTGAGTGATGACCAGAACTAGCAGGATGTTGCCCTTTGTTTTGTGAACTATTGCTTGGAAAGGTCACAAAGGGTGCAGAGGAGTTAGATCCAGTTGATCTACACTCTCTTGCAAAGTGCCCAAGCCTGTGGCATTTGTGACACCTCAACTTACTCTTGTCAAAACCAACTTTGGTTTTGCCAGAGAGTCCTGGAAATTTCCTACCAGTTCTCTTGTAGAACTTTTGAGATCTGATATTGATCAGGGCCATTTGGCTCAAAATATCCATCTCTTCTAAATCATCATCAGCAATACCTTGCAAATCATCCATGATAAAGCATAAATTATCACTATTACACCCAGAATGACTGTCAACACCAACAAATGCATGATCAGAACTGTTTGAAGAGAAATCTATATGCTCATCATAATGACTTTCTGATCCAGCATATTCTGACTCATGACCGACCAAGGCAGTGTTACCTGGTACAAAGTCATCAGAGAGCTTTCCTGATGATGCCAGTTTCCTTTTCTGCTCTATCTCTCTTTCAAATGTAAGCAGTTTCCCATGGAGTTGGGTGAGAGATAGGCTATCCAGATTTGCACTGGAGCGTAGGACAATGGTGTATGTGTCCCATCTCTCAGGCAGTGATCTGAGGAATCTGTTGTTCATCTGGCTGTTAGTATACTCATGCTTGACCATTTTCAGCTCAGAGATCAAGCAGGAGAAACGCTCAAACTGTTGAGTCAGTGTCTCACCCTTCCTATGAGAGAATGTCTCATATTGTTGGGCGAGGATTTCTCTGTTGTTTGCTAAGACCTCATCAGTTCCTCCGAATTGTTCCTTCAAAGCATTCCAGAGGTCATGAGCAGTTTCATGATGCATAAGCCCAGAATAGATTTCATTCGGCAGTGCCATGGCCAGAATTCCATGGGCTTTAGCATCAATCTCAAACAGTTTACGATCTTCATCTGAGTATTGCTCCTTCTTCTTCGGAACCATTTGATTGGTCTCCGGATTGTTCACCATAGGCTTGTGTGGACCGTGAACCACAGATGTCCAACAACCTGAACTGTTAACAGACAGGTGATGGAGCATTCTTCGTTGCCATATGTTATACTCACTCCTAACCAGCATCGGAGGCTTGGTTGAGGAGCCAGTATTGTGAGGATCATTAGATGGAGTAGTCATTCTCAGATTCAAACCAAATCAATCAAGTTTCAAAAGATTTAGCACAAAAACACAACAAACTCAATAAGAACCAAGAAGAAACTCAAATTAAATAACCAGAAGCAGCAGAAAATCAATCTTTATAACCAATTCTTGCACATATGCTAATTCGATCAAACTATAGATATCAAAATAGCAGTTTCAATGATCAATTGTTAAACCGATCAATGATTAACCTGCTCTGATACCATTTGTTAGGATCAGTGATCTAAGTTTGATCAATTAGAGTTGAATCACAGCGGAATTAGAGCAAGAATTAAGCAAATATAGCAAGAACACAATAATATTCAATGGAACAGTACACGGTTATATAGAATAGGGTTTTCTGCAAAGGGATAATAACATTCATGCACACATGCTTCGGTGTGGCGGCTGCTAGGTTTTCCTAAGCTGCACCGATTACAATTAGGTCAGCATTCCTTATATATAGGAATGTGACGTCTGCTGATGTCACTTGATAGTGACATCTAACAGAATTATTACAAACTACTGAAAGTAAGCAAACTACTGAGAATGTTCACAACAACTGAGAACATCTCAGATTATTCTAAGTACACGAAGAAACATAAAACTACTGAAACTACAAGTACAGAAAAGAAACTACAACTACTGAAAGGAAACCATCACAACTACTGAAGAGGTCTTCTTCAGCTGTTGTGACAATCATCTGAAACTTGGTCTTCAGTCTTTGTCTTCAGCTTTTGTCTTCAGACTTTGTCTTCAGCTCTTTACTTCAGACTTTGTTTCAGCTCTTTCACTTCAGACTTTGTCTTCAGCTCTTTCACTTCAGACTTTGTCTTCAGCTCTTTCACTTCAGACTTTGTCTTCAGACCTTGTTCACTGATGTCTTCAGCTGTTGCAGACTCTTTCAGTTGTTGTAATGTCCGTGGGACTTAAGGTTTTTCTGATCAGGCTCATTGGTTCTTTTGGTCCAACAGATAGTCCCATTTGTTCCTTCATCATGTGCCTCTTGGCCACCGTAGCTATCATGGCATTGCCAATGGAGATCCATCTCTTCACCTCATCAGTGAAGTTCTTCAAGTCCTTGCTCACGAAAGTGGGTAGGGATTCAAGGGACACGATCCCAAACTGTATGCTTGAAGCTTGAGCTGAAGGCTTACACAGTTGCCTTCTGTTCTTTTGATTCCAGAACCCTCTTGAGTGGTTCTATTTGATTACCGGTTTTATTGTTCTGGATCATCACATCCTTTCCTTGTGCTTTTCTGTTTTGATTGTTTGAGAGTTCAATTTAGAGGGCTTGGCAGCTAGAAGCTAGTTTTCCTCTTCTTGTCCCTCTGAACAACAGCGGTACCTTCATCTCTTAGATATAAAGGGACACTTCCACACCCTAGATTCTTTGAATTGGTATGGTGCTATAAGTGCTTTAACACTCTTTTTTTCTAGTTTTCTCACTAACTCCAAAGCTTCTACCTTTTCAACCAGAGTGTCTACCCCAATTGACTTCAGATCAAGAGTATTCTTGAACGTAGACATCATAATGGTCCAGCTTTCTGGTCATGAATGAACTCTTTTTGTTTACCAAAACCGGCCTTGCTGTACTTCATCAAAGATATTCATCTCTGTAACAATTTGCATAAACCAGTGGGTTGTTGAGGGACCTTATCACCCTGAATGTGATGGAATGTTTCATTTTGCGAAAGCAAGGTATCCTTATTCTGATACCTTCTATCTCCTCTCTTCCTCCCCCAAATGTGAAGAATTTTTTCCCATAAATGATTAGTAGTTTTGTCTGCTTCACAGCACCTCATCCATAGTCTTCACGTAAAGCCATAGTAAAGCATACTATATGCCCTTAATGTCGACGTTGACTTTCATGGCATCATCATGTGAGGATTTTTCAGACTTATGGTCTGATTATTATCTTTGTAATCAGGTCCTAGAGCTGTGGAATATAAGGACCTTCAGTATTTACACCCTAAGTCAAATCTGTATAATTAACATGATTCCAGATCTGATTTTCCACATGTTTTGAAATCAAATTTGTTCTCCACATCAGGATTGATAAGCGCCACCACTGAATTCCTCATGTTATTAACTATGCTAATTATCAAAAATTAACAAACTTGTTTAAATAAACACAATAAACAAATCAAACTGATAGATCAATTGATCTAGATCTTGAGCTCTTGGCTCTGATACCACCTGTGAATCCAAGGATCATAGCAGCAATTATCAATTTGATTTTAACAAGTAATGATCACAGAACTATCAACACTTGTTGTTTAATAGATTGTTTATGAACTGAATTCGATGAACAAAATAAAACAACTTGAAAACACAATGTAATAATGTAACACAAAGATGATTTTCAATTGCTTTTCATTCATAATGAACCGATTACAATTGATGTTGATGCTCTTGAAGCTATATTGTTGTTTTTCTCTGTTCTTGATGTATTGCTATTTTCTTGAGTGATTTCTTGATTGATATCGTTTCTATCAATATATACACCTATTTGAGTATCAATATCTCTCAATCTCTCTCTATTCGGTTCCTATTTTCTTGATAATATCTCGTTATTCTATTTCGCTATTCTGTTTCTATATGTTTGCATCCTTTCCTTGTTTATTGGCATAGGAGTTCACAATTTACATTGGAAATTGTGAATTACAAAACGAATGTTATTAATGTGATGTGGAATATTCACTTGACTTCAATATCTTCTGCCATCATTGATTTGATGATGTTGCTTTGACAGGTTGACTTGTTGACATTTTGATCTTCCATAGTAATTTGTCTTCCATAGGAAGTTCTTCTTCCGTAGCAATAGGTCTTCCACAGCAAACTCTCCAATAGCTCCACTTGATCATGGATTTGTTCAGCATTTGTTGTTCTTCCGTAGGAGATCTACGGAAGCACATACTTCAGTTATGCCCCGGAGAACATCTACGAAAGAACAAAATTGTTCATCCGCAGTTGTTCTAACACTTGGTCAATTTTCCAAATTTACCAAGTCTGATGTTTCCTGCAATAATACATAAACCAACACACATAATAATATGGGTTAATATAATTCATACAGTACATTATGCTATCAAAAGAGAATTACAATGAGTTATTAGAAGAGTTGATTTATCATCTAAACCTATACAAAGGATCTAGACCTAACATAGGTCATTCAGGTCTGTGCTTAGCATAACAAAGAATGCCTTAGTGTACTCTAGGTCTATGAAAATCATCACAGAGGAGACACTTGTATGATTGAGTAATTTATAAGTTTTTTTACTTGGTGTATTGTAGTTACTTTACAAGCATAAACCAAGATATGTGTTGCTGACCACACAATCATGAGAATTTAGTTCTTCACTATTGTATTTGATGTTAAGTGTCCCATGCCGAGGCTATCCACGTATCAAACAAAGTATTGGCAGTCTTGATTAGTGGAAAATGACTCAAGTGAAGAAGTAAGCTAGTGTACTATCATTTCTCATGAATGGTTATGTGTGATTCAGGTTGTTTGTTAATTGGAAAACATGAATGTTTGTTTAATGTCTTGAATTTGAAAAGATGTATGTTTGATGTTAAACTTAGACTTTGAGAAAATCAAACTTGTTTGAAATTTATGTTTTGAAAACATTACTTATTTGGTTCATAGTTGATCATTCCAAGTGACTAAACCAGAAATTCAAATCTTGTTGAATCAAATGGTTCGGTAAATAAGTCAGCTAATTTATTGTCTGTGTGGACCTTGATCAACTTTATCAGACCCTTTTCCAAGTAATCTCTCAGAAAGTGATATCTGATATCTATGTGCTTTGTTTTTGAATGTTGAACAGGATTGTCAGTAATAAACATGGCAACAAAAGTGTCAATGTGTATGGGTGTTTTAAGAATAAAGCCATAATCAAGCCTTTGGTTTTGAATCCAAAGCACATGAGAACAACATTTAAAATAAGCTATGTATTATGCTTCAACTGTTGACACAAGGACATTTGTTTGTTTCTTGCACTGCCAGGAGATCAATCTTGGTCTAAGAAACTAACAACCGCCTGTAGTGGACTTTCTGTTACCGCTGCATCCACCATAATCACTGTCTGTGTATGCATATAAAAAGCAATCTCCATCTTTGGGACACCATAGACCAATTGTTGGTTTGCCTTTTAAGTATCTAAAAATTCTCTTTACAACATTTATATGTGATTCTTTTGGATCTGCTTGGTATCTGGCACATATGCAAACTGCATACATGATGTCTGGTCTACTTGCAGTTAGGTACATCAGGGAGCCTATCATGGATCTGTAGAGCTTTTGATCAACTGATGTGACTTCTGGATCGGGGCCAATTTCAATCCAGATGCAAATGGTGTTTTGCTGGATGTGCAATCAGACTCGTTGTATTTCATCAATATCTGATTCACATACTTGCTCTGATTGATAAAAATTCCTTTAGCAGATTTTTGAACTTGAAGACCAAGGAAGAAGGTAAGTTCTCCCATTGAGCTCATTTGGAATTTTGATTGCATAAGAGCAAGTACTCATTAATCATAGTGCAGAAACCCATGATTAATGATATGATATCTATGTGTGTGTGTATGATTATGTGTTTGATAGTGATAATTTTTCAGACATTAATTTGACTAAATAATTTTGTAGTGATAGTATTTTAATCTCATATTGTTTTTGTTTTGATTTTAGATTGTCATTAAAAATGTTTGTTTCAATCACTTTCTTAGAAAGTTTGTGTACGTGCTCTCTTGTAAGTCCCCAATCCCGGGAACTCCACAGTTGGTCATTCATAGCATCATTCGTTATTGGAAACACCTTAAGACACATTATTATAGGAAAACCATCGTAGCGGGATAACTTAACCAGAAACCATTTCTTTCATTAATGATTACTTTTGGCAAATAATACATTGTTGTTAAGTGTTACAAAAGAATATTTAGCAGCATTACAAGACAAAAATATCATAATTGAATAAATGGATTCCAGTCTCAATCCACCAAATAGCTTCAGCCCCTTGCCATCCTCAGCAACATCCTTACCTGCCAACTGATATGCATATAAAAAGTCAACGTTGCTAAGTGAGTTCTAGTTTAATAATATAGAAAAATACACTTTTGTAAACTTTATTTGGTGATCATTCATCAATATACATAATCAATCATTAAGAGATTCATTATCATTCTTTCTTTATCTTTCTCTTTTATTAACTAGGATTGCACAAAGCAAGAGCCTATATTGTTGGTTGGCAACAGATGCCGAACCCTTGTCGGCAAACGTTTATCATGGTAGCTAACCTATCTACAGTTGATCAACACTGCTAGGCACGAAGCCTGCTCATGAACTAGGATCTCATTCATTCATTGGTCAATCCCCAGGATTATACCCCTGACGTACATCCTCATGGGCTAATACAGCCATACATCAGTTGAGCAAACGACCTCCTGGTCGTGAACCTCCATTCATTTGCTTACAAGGCTTTTTATTCATCATAAGGGCCGTGGGTACATTCATTATGTTTCACTATTCTTCTTTTATTCCTTTGTGTCCACTTGTTATGGATAATATATATTAAGATGCAAATTACATAATCACATAACATGCAAATATGATTGACATAACAAAACCAGCACATGAGAAAAAACCAAGCATAATAATCCTAAACAAGCATAATCTTCCATTATACAAGAGTTCTCCATGCTTAAACTCTACTCCCCGAAATTTCAGAAAATCCCAACTCCATGCTTAAACTCTACTCCCCGAAATTTTAGAAAATCCCAAGTCTCTAGACAAATGCGGATGAACTTAGTCAAATACGGATGAACAAATGCGGGTGAACATTCTCAGGAAATATTCTAAGTGTCAGGAAGTGCGCATGAACCGAATGCGGATGACTAAAGCAATACGCATGGACAGTGTAGCAAATGCGGATGGGCAAAACAAATGCGGATGAACACTTGGCTGCACTAAAGGCAAATATGGATGTACACAGCAAATGCGCATGAAGACTTAGCAAATGCGTATGATGACTTAGCAAATACGGATGAAGACTTTGCATATGCGTATGTAGACTTAGCAAATGCGCATGAAGACTTAGCAAATGCGTATGAAGATTTAGCAAATACGGATGAAGACTTATCAAATGCGTATGAACAAAAGACTTAAACTGCTAAATGCGGATGAACACAAAACTAACTGCAATGCAACTCATGCCATTACCAGTTCCCACATAATCTTCTAACATGAACATAGCTTAGATCTATCAGTCTAACACTTAGAACATCATAAACATTAAACAATAATCAAGAGAATCATTACATAACTATATCATCATAATCATCCGCACCATACATGAAAAATCATAACTTGTTTCGAAAACACTAGTTAAATAAGCATACCGGCCCTAAATAAGCAGAAAACAATTAAAGAGGGGATCTAGAACTCACCTCTACTGCTTTCGAGTAAACTCCTCCAAACCCAAGAGCAACCTGGAGTTCTAAAACCGAAACACACGAAAACACACAACCAAACACATAGAAACACTTAAGAATTGGTCAAGAAGCTGCAAACTCATCTGAAACCGAGAAGAACACCATAGAATCTAACCTTGGATGAATTTCTCTCATTAAAACCAGGTGAAACTTCTGCTTCTTGCTTCAGCCGGGACTTTCTTGCATGAGAGAGAGAAGCATGGGTGGCCTTAACACCTTTTTGAACCAATTATGGGCAGGTTGGCCTTGCCAATTTAACCCCATGTTTTACAATGATTGCCTTTTCTCCCTTGCTTTATTTCTTTCTTGATGCTGAAATTTGACGGGTGTTACAAGTCCACCCCTTATATAGTTTTGTCCCTGAAACCTGTCACTCTCGAACAGCTGTGGGTAATGCTGTCTCATTTCCTCCTCAGTCTCCAAGTAGACCGGGACCCCTTCCTGTGTCTCTACTGTACTCGCACAAGTCCTATGTACCTCGAACTTAACTTTCCCGCTTCCTAAACCAGATGTCCCTTTCAAATGGGAGACCTTTAGCATGACTCTATCACCCATATTGATTCAATCGCTCGTCTACGTCTCTTGTTGGCATACAACTTCTGTCTATCTTTTTCCACCTTCATAAAGGCCTTAATCTTTTCCAACTTTTCGGTCGTAGACTTGACCACCTCAATACTCCCTATCTCCTTCTACCCGATGTCACCCCAACATACAGGCGTTCTACACTTCCTACCATATAGCATCTCACATGGAGGCATACCAATGGTGGCATGATAACTGTTGTTATATGAGAATTCGGTTAACGATAGGTGTTCATCCTTACCTCCTCCGAAATCAATGACGCATGCTCGTAGCATATCCTCCAACGTCTGAATCGTCCTCTCCGACTGACCGTCTATATGAGGATGGTAAGCCGTATTGATATGTAGCCTCATCCCCATCGTGTCATGAAATCTTTTCCAAAACATAGATGTAAACTGAGTGTCACGATCCGACACGATAGACACCGGTACGCCATGACGAGTCACTATCTCTTTGATGAAAAGATCCACCAACCTCTCAGATGAATACGTCTCGCAGATCGGTAGAAATTGAGCACTCTTCGTCAGACGATCAACTATCACCCATATGGTATCGTATCCCCTTGTAGTACATGGTAACTTCGTAATGATGTCCATGGTGATGTGCTCCCATTTCCACTCGGGTATATCCAAGGGTTGAATTTTCCCGTATGGCTTCTGGTGCTCCGCATTCACTTGTAAACACGTAAGGCACTTACTCACATACCCCGCCACATCGCGCTTCATTCCTGGCCACCAATAATCTTTCTTCATATCATGATACATCTTTGTAGCACTGGGATGAATTAAGTATCGTGTTTTGTGAGCCTCATCCATGATCTTCTCACGCAGACCCCCATAACAAGCAATCCACATCGGGTGCGGACACCAAGAGTGTTCTCCCCCAACTCGGCGACTAGACCCTTCATCCTTCCAGAGTTAATCTAATCTTATTTCAGCACTTCACCCTGAAATTCCTTAATTTGCTTCATCACATCGGAGGTCATAACCAACTGATAGGCTTTCACCCGAATTGGCTCAGGTTTCTCCTTTCGGCTAAGGGCGTCCGCCACCATGTTGGCCTTACCCGGATGGTAATGGATCTCACAATCATAGTCCTTGATCAACTCTAACCACCTCCTCTGCTACATGTTGAGATCCTTCTTCTTGAAGAAGTACTTCAAACTTTTGTGATCAGTGAAGATGGTGCACTTCGTCCCGTACAGGTAGTGCCTCCAAATCTTCAATGCAAAACCCATAGCCGCCAACTCCAAGTCATGAGTAGGATAGTTAGCCTCATGGATTTTCAACTGTCGGGATGCATAGGCGATAACCCTTCCCCGTTGCATCAGCACACAACCCAACCCCAAATAAGAAGCATCGGAATAGACCACCAAGCCTTTACTCCCTTTGGGTAGTGTCATGACAGGAGCTTAAGTCAACCTTGTCTTCAACTCTTCGAAAGCATTCTCCTGTACTTGACCCCATATGAACATCACATCCTTATGGGTCAATTTGGTCAATAGTGAAGCTATCTTGGAGAAGTCTTGGATGAACCGTCTATAGTAGCCCGCCAAACCCAAGAAACTATGGATCTTGGATTGCGTCATTAGAGTCTTCCATTGCATAACCGCCTCTACCATTTCCGGGTACACCATAATCCCTTCAGAATTAACCACCTTACCCAAAAATTGAACTTCCCGCAACCAGAACGCGCATTTAGAGAACTTAGCATACAACTTCTCTCTTCTAAGCATCTCCAATGCCTCGCGAATGTGACCGGCGTGCTCTTCTTCACTCTTTGAATAACTCAGGATATCATTGATAAACACAATCACTGATTTATCCAACATCGGTCAACACACCCGATTCATCAAATCCATAAAAGCAGCTGGCGCGTTTGTTAAACCAAAAGACATGACGAGGAATTCGTAATGCCCATATTGAGTTTGAAACACGGTCTTCAGGATATCCTGTTCTTTAACCTTTAGCTGATGATAACCAGATCGGAGATCTATCCTTAAGAACCAGCTGGAACCTTGGAGTTGATCAAATAAGTCAACAATCCTCGGTAGTGGGTACCTGTTCTTCACCGTCAACTTGTTCAACTCACGGTAGTCGATGCACATCCTCATGCTACCATCCTTCTTCTTTACAAACAAGGCCGGAGCACCCCAGGGAAAGATACTCGGCCGGATGAACCCCTTATATAACAAATCTTGCAACTGGGTCATCAATTCCATCATCTCGGAGGTAGCGAGACAATACGACGCTTTTGCAACAGGTTGGGCACCAGGTATCAGATCAATCTGGAACTTGATCTCGCAGTCAGGTGGTACCCCTGGCAAGTCTTCGGGAAACACGTCGGGGAAATCGCATACCACCGGCACGCCTGACAGCTGAGGCACGATAGCATCCACATCCTTCACATAGGCCAAGTAAGCACCACACCCACGTTTCTTAAACTTCTCTGTCGTGATCATCGAGATTACTCGCAATGTAATGCATTCCTTGTCTCCATGTATCGTAACCAAACTGCCATCTGGCGCAGTTAGACAAATCGTCTTCTTTCGGCACATGATGTTCGCTTTGTAGGTCACCAATCAATCCATCCCTAACACTATATCAAAACCTCCTAGGGCCATCACATACAATCTAGCTGGAAACTTACGACCGTCCAACTCTACGAGGCAATCGTCTATCACATCAGTCAGTTTGGTAGACTTTCCTATCACTGTCTCTACATAGAAGGGCACGTCTATCTTCTTTTTCTTACCATACATTTCACGACAAAAGGTAGCAGATACAAAACTTCTACTAGCTCCGAATCGAAGAGCATAGAAGCATACAATTGGTTTACCAAAAACATACCTGAAACTACTTTAGGGTCCACTCTGGCTTCTTCCCGGGTCATGTTGAATGCCCTTGCCTTGGCTTTGGTGCTCTCACTTCTCCTTTTCTCACCTATAATCTAGGTCACTGAGCTCCCTGCTCCACTCTTCTTGCAATCTCGGCACAGTGGCCTACCTCCCCACATTGATAAAATCGAGGTACCCTGCACTCTTTAGCATAGTGGCCTTCTCCTCCACACTTAAAACACCGGTTTGACCCCACTCACATTCACCCATGTGAGCTTTTCCATACTTCTTACATTTCCTCCTGTGATTCCCCTTACTCAATCCTGAGCGGCGATCGTTGATCCTCATCTTCTTTTCCCCGATCCTATAATGGGCACCCCTGAATCTCTTCCCATTACCGTTCTTATTCTAACTCTTCTTTACCTTCCCTTGAATTGGCACCAGATCCCTCTCATCATACAACCTCCCGGCCAAGTCTACTACAGACTTGAAAGTGCTCAGTCTAGCAACTGTCATCTTCCTCCTGATATCCACGGGCAGACCCTGCATGTACCTCTTAATCTTCTTGGACTTTGGGGTTAGTAGATCCCGCATGAGTCTTGGAAGCTCATTGAACTTGGAGTTATACTCTTGATGAGTAATGTTTCCATCCTCCAAGTGCAAGAACTCCTTCCCAATTTTGTCTAACTCTCGATGTGGACAATACTCCTCTTGTACCAGTTCTTTCAAATCTGACCACCTCATCCTTGTAACAGATCGTTTCCCCTCAGCTTGGATAATGTTGTCCCCCCAGCATAATGCCGAGTCAATGAAAGAATGTGAGGCAAACTTCACCTTTTGATCCTCCCAGCACTCACTGATGTCTAAAACCACCTCCATCTCTTGAACACAATGGTGAGCAGTAGTAGCATTGCCGTTACCGTCAAATTTCGGGGGTTTGCACCTCTGAAACGCCCCATAGGTGCACCCCTTAGCGGTCTCTTTCTCCCCCTCGCTATCAACATCATGAATTACCACCTTGGGACTAGATGGCTCTTCATCAGCTTTCTCCTTCTCCCCTGCATGTTTGGTCTTCTCATCATCCTTTACGGCCCTCAACACCTTGGTCACCACTGAAGGTAACATGTTTTGCATGATGTTGTAGACTTCGTCAGTGATAGCTTCCTTTACTGTAGACTTGAGGGTGGCTGATCCTTCACCCTCTTGGTGGCTATTGAAGTTTGTTTCCTCATGAATCATCTCAAGAGCCTTAGCCTTGCTCCTAGTGACATGTGGCCCAGTAGTACGCTCGCCACGAGCACCACCTCGGGTTGCCTTCCCAGATTTCCTACCCGCCATAAGATCTACCTACTATAATATTCAAACACTAACAAGGTCATTCAAGGTAATTTCTCAGATTATATCAAGTATAGTAAGTCCCGAATTATAGTGGCCAGTTGTGATTAGCCACTTGCTTAACTCTTCATCACCCAAGCGTTCCCTATCCAGACTACATCAATGTCCAAATCTACTAAACACATAAATCAAATAGCATATGCACGTAATATCAATTACTTATGAAAAATTACCTGATAGCATGTTGCTACTTGGGTTGGCATCCCTTTATTTGGTCCCATTTTCAGTTTAAGTTTAGGTTTTGAAAAAGAATTTACCCAATTCTCCTAAACTTTGGCTCTGATACCAATTTGTAAGGCCCCATTCCCAGGAACCCCACAGTTGGTCATTCATAGAATCATTCGTTATTGGAAACACCTTAAGACACATTATTATAGGAAAACCATCACAACGGGATAACTTAACCAGAAACCATTTCTTGCATTAATGATTACTTTTGGCAAATAATACATTGTTGTTAAGTGTTACAAAAGAATATTTAGTTGCATTACAAGACAAAAAGATCATTATTTCATAAATGGATGCCACTCTCTGTATCTAGTGACTTCGTCAATGCATGTTAAGTGTTACAAAAGAATATTTAGTTGCATTACAACCATATTTAGTTGCATTGCTGGATAGCTACTTGAGGTTTGTGTTTTGTTGGTTTTTTCTATCAACTCTAGGCTGTTGGCATTCTCTAGAGAATGGTCCATAGAGTTGGCAGTTGTAGCACCTCACTTTTGTTTTATCAAGACCTATTTTGGTTTTCTTATATATGCTTAATCCCATGTTTCTTTGTAAGAACTTCTTGGATCTGTATGCAATCATTGCCATTGACCATTGAAGATCCATTTCTTCAACCATATCAGGAGGCAATTCATCCAAGTCTTGTTGTATGATCTGTGATGGTATAAGGCTAGCCCCTAAGTAGGCTTCAAAGCTTGTTGAGAAGGCTGCAAAAGCTACCTTTTGAACTTGTCAGAATTCTATTTTGAAATATCAACTCTTGTAAGTATTTCAAATGGCAGAGTCATTGCCAAAATGTTGTAAGCCTTCATGTCTGTTTTGACCTTCTTGACGTCATCCATATCTACACTTTTCAAACTCACTGGTTTCTATATGTTATAGTCTGGACCAAGAGTCACATGTATGTATGGTCCCTCAGTAATGGATGTCCATAGTTCTGGGTCTTGAAAAATAATATAGTTTCGGAACATTATTTTTCATTATTTGAAGTCAGCTATGTTCTTCAGTCTTGGTGGTTTGAGACCACTGTTCGAACTTGAAATTTCATCTGACATGATGGTTAATTTTTTAACTTAATTTTTTAAATCAAATTTGTTTGTTTATTTAGCTCGATGCTAAATATGTTTTATCCTAAAGTCACTAGGATTTATTTGATGGTAATTTTTGTCATTTATAATTTTACTAAATAAAGAAAATTAATTAATTTGAGTTAATTAATTAATGTCAAATGTAAGCCATAATCAATTCTGGGTACAATAAAAGGAATATTCTATTTTAGGATGGTCAAAATCAATCAAAATCCTTTTAATGATGTCAGTCAACAAAGTCAAAACCCTAAAACAATAATATATTTTTAAAAGTTAGTTTTTTGGATCAAAAATTGGCTTTTTCAAAAATCAAAAGAAGATTCGTTTTCTTCTTAGTTTTGATGCTGATCCCAACAAAATGACCATAGATTTTGAAGGTTGTGTATGAATGAAAATCTAGAGTTTATCCTAGGGTTTGTTTCCAGCTAAACTGTTCTTCACATAAATCAATAATCGGTTTGTTAATTGAAGAACAAAAACCTAATTCAACTATGAATATACTTGAATATGATGTTTTAAATATTTAAAATGATTCCAAATGTTTAAAAAACAGTGTATGTTCGAAGAAAACTTGATAAAATAGTAATCGACTACTGTTCTATCAAAAACCCTTAAACTGAAGAGGTTTTCGAGGTTTTGAGATGATTCTATTTAGAAAAACAGTGTATGAATGCTATTTAGAGCTTCAAACATAACACCATGTAGGACTGGTTATGGTTCAAACAACAGTTTCAGAGTTGGAGATTGTCAACTAAACACACTTACTAGATCAAATAAGGAACCAGGCAATGAAACAATGAACAACAAGTAAGAAAACTCAATAATAGAAAGTTTGGTTTTCAAGCATGATGTATATTGCTCTTAAGTGTTTAAAAGTATTGCAAAGCTTCTTCTTTCTTAGACTAATACATGAGATACTTTTTACTATAACCTACAGCCGACCATACTTTGAAGGCCAGATGGACACTAATCTAAACAACAAGATCAATGTAGGGTCAAAAGGCAGATTGCCTTTTGACTTGTGGCCATGACAGGCCATAGCTCATATTCTATGTAATACGATAAGGATAAAAGTACTAAAGTATTAACTTACAAAAAAGAGAC
Organism: Flaveria sonorensis; assembly: GCA_025506505.1. Classification (NCBI taxonomy): domain Eukaryota; kingdom Viridiplantae; phylum Streptophyta; class Magnoliopsida; order Asterales; family Asteraceae; genus Flaveria; species Flaveria sonorensis. Next base: position 61,441,921 of record CM046433.1, on the reverse strand, counting down.
CATATCGTACAGTTAACAAAAGTAAAAAGGTAATCACCAACTTGTAGAAGTTGGTGCGTTTTCAAGGCTAACAGTAGAGAGGTCTTTTGATTTTGTAAAGAGTATGTCAGTCTTTTTAGTTTTCAGAAGAGTTCAGTCTTAAGCTTCAAAAGACTTTGTCTTTAAGATTTAGAAGACATCACTTTGGCTTTCAAAGATTTCTGTCCTTGGTTTCGAAAAATTTGACATTTAGTTATTTTTCATTATACATAGTCAAATCTTTCGAAGTACATCCTTCCTTGCACTTCATTGCATGCTGAGATATCTTTGGTAAGCATTTCATTATACATAGTCAAATCTTCCGAAGTACATCCTTCCTTGTACTTCATTGCATGCTGAGAAATCTTTGGTTAGCATCAGCCTTTAAGATAATCATCTTGATCTTACAAACTCCTCCTAGGCTGATGCTACCAATACTTGAAGATTACTATGAAGTTGGATCTTTTACTTTTTTAAAACCATCAGAATCAGAGCCATTCCTCTCTTTATTTGCTGGTCAGGAGACTTTAGGCTTTCATAGTATCTTTGCATGTCCAATCTGGCTGCCCTTAACTTATCTTCTTGAGTGCTTGGCCTTTGAGCAGCCCTGATTGCAGCCTGCATGAAACTAGGATTCTCTCTTTGTCTTTCTTCCCTTGCTTTCCTCCTGCTCTCCATTTTCTCCTCCTCAATCACCTCTGAAGACAGAACCTTCTTTCCCTTGTCAACCACTAGTCTGTGTGACTCAGGGAAGAGAGACTTTGGCCATCTTGCACTTGTTCTTCATTGGAGCTCTGGCCAAGGAGAGGCTGTGAGACACCTTTACCAGCTTGTGTCTTACTGAGAGGTGTTGGTTCTGAAGGAGCAGAAATCTCAAGGTTCATGGAGTCCATAACTGGGCCTTCAACTAAGGCTTTCCCTTAAAAGCTAATCTTAGCATCAAACTCAGTATCCAGTTGACCAATTATTTTTCTCTGCTAGCCTTTGTCTGTAAATGCTTGTTCATCTTGTGAATTCCTCAGACACCCTCCTTTGAATCCTCTCTACTAACCTATCAACATGTTTATTTTGACTTGGGTTGACAAGTATTAGGATTACTAAAGGGATGCTTTCATATAATCCCAAGTTATAGATAAAAAAAATTTCTTGTTGACATAGGAATCTAGAAAGTAGCAAGGCCCTTCTTTCAGTGTTATACCTCCATCCTATGATTGGATTTGTAGAAGATGGGATGGAGGTGACATGGCCCTTGGTACAAAACCCTCCTCAAATAGGCTTTGAAAGATAGCATCCACATTAATGTGGGCCAAAGGAGGTTGTTGAGTCTAAACAATTACAAGAGAGGGTGGTGTATCCTCAATGTCCATCCTCTGGGTAGTGCTTCCATGTTATATGATTGTACTAACTTTCTCCCCCTTTTTGGTAGCATCACTTACCTACACAAGTGAGCTGGAGGTTAGGTCCACTACATCCAGAGGTTTTTGTGGTAATGATTGAGCATGCCTTGCAGGCCTCTCAGCTAGCTTACCCATGAGATCGATGATCTCAAGTTTTTGATTAAGCACCTGCCTTTGTAAGGTAGCCACCTAAGATTCCAGGTGACTAACCTTTGAAACAAGGTTTGTGCAGGTAGTCATCAATTCTTGCATTTTTTGTTTCATGTTCCCCTCATCTTCATCAGAGGAATCATAGAGGGGATGATTGTACATAACCAAAGTCATCTCTCTTATGATCGGATGTTTTGTTCTTGGTCTTTGGATTTCCCCTACTCTATGACAGCTTCATATGAAGTGCCAAGAAGCTAGGTTGCTATGGTTGAGGTCTGAATGATGTAATCTGTTAGAGCCCGTAGAAGATTAACATTTATCTTTTACTTTTTTGTCATAGTATAGGGACCTGTTTTGTAAATATATGTTCCTTGTTTCTTTTGATAGTATAAATAGGATACTTTACGTATTGTAAAAAAAGGGAAAAATAGTGAACTATTGTAATTCACCCATACACTTTGTATCCACAGCTTTTGCTATCAATAAGATCTATGAATTTTGAAGTAATTGCCTGTGTTTTGATTTCTTAGTGTTTGAATTGATCATTGCATTACAATATCATAACAGATCGATCCATTTGAACCTGTCAAATGGTATCAGAGCTTTCGGTTCACTGATCAGAGCTTATTATCAGCATAATTGAGCTCTTTGAATCACTTGAAATTTGTGTTGATTGTAATTTGATCGATTAATTGTTGTTTTTAGTTGTGTTTCATCCATAGAAACATGAATTGAATCACAATTTGGTGTTTAATCCATTCAGATCTAAGTATTGATCAGATTTGTGTGTGAAAAGGTGTTCTTCATTTTCAGACCATAATTCAATTAGAAAACTGATTTGTTGTTGTTGTTTGATCAAAATGATGATTGATGATTGTTAATCCATCTATTTGCTACCTAATTGAAGGTTTTTAGATCAATTGAACAAGTTTCAAAGAATTTGATAAGATCTGGTTTTGTTGAAGATGATGAATTAGGCGCTTGCTATGGGAAAAACTTCTGAAATTTTGCTAACTGTTCAGATGCTTTACAACTATTTAGGCGTTTTATTACTGTTGAGGCATTTTTAGAATAGGCGTTTTTCAACTGTTTGGACGCATTGTGACTGTGGACTGTTGAAATTTTAAGCAATTCCAGGCGTTTGAAGACTGTTTGGGCGTTTTAGGTTAAAATCAAAAATTTAACCAAGTACCCCTGGCGTTTCTTCACTGTTTAGGCTTTTGAAAACTATTCAGACGCATCATCAGGCAGGCATTTCAGAATTCAACTAAGACATTCCCTTAGGCGTTTCTTGTTCAAAGTTAGGCATTTTAGAAGCATCAGGCGTATCAGAATTCAGACTTTTCATTAAACACTTAGAAATTTTCAAAAACTAAAATCCAAAAATACTTTAATTTCATAGTTTCATTTTAAATTTTTAAAAAACAACAAAAACAAGTCATTTTCATTAATTCAAAATACAAAATGGTTAAGTCTGAAGATTCAAAGAACATGGTTCCAAAGCTCAAAAATAGAGTTGATTTCAAAAATTGGTCTCTAAGACTAAAGCATCATCTAAACTCCATTGACACTGACTTATGGAAGTCAATAGATAAAGGACCACATATCCCAATTACATCTGATGGTCCTGATAGAGGATGTTTTTATACAAAAGACTCTAAAGAACCTTATCCAGAGGAGGGTCTGCAAGGTGATGACTTAAAGAAGGTTAAGAATGACATCAAAGCTTACTCACTGATGTGCAAGGGGTTACCATTGGAATTCTTGACTAGACTTGAAGGTTATCAAACTGGTTACACCATGTATAGTGCTTTGAAGATTATTTGTGAAGGTGGTAAAGAGATACAAGATCTCAAAAGGTAGAAACTCAAGAAGCAATTGGAGTTATTTGAGCATCTTTCATAGGAAACAATCAATCATATGATTAATAGATTCGTGCAATTAACTACTAAAATGTCAACTACTGGTATCAAAAATAATCTTAAAGATCTAAATGATAGACTTCTTAATGCTCTTCCATCTTCATGGAAATAGACTGTCACTCTGTTGAAGCATACTGAAAAGTTTTCGATGGATCTAAATCTTTTAAATGCCAAAATTGAATCAGCTGAAATTGATGAGAGCTCCAGAAACAATGATAGAGCTACATCAATGTCTCAGTATAAGTACGTTGCTTCTCCAGCTAACACAGTGGACATATTTTCTGGCAAAAGATGATAATTCTCCAGAAGATGAGGGTGATTTGTTCATTGGATTTGGTTTCTTCACAGATTCTTCTCACTCAAGTGCTCCTGTTTATACAACTCAACCTCAGTCTCCTCCTAAAACTCAAACTCCTAAACCTTAAAATGAGACTTCATCTTCTAATTCTTTTAAAACCAGCAAAGTTAAAGATGTTATTAATATCCTTTTACAGGATGATAATCAAAATCTACTTTTACAGCTTTCATGGCAAGTTTTCATGCTTATCAAGGTAGTCATCTAACCCAGGTAGATCTTATTTTGTAGAATTTGTTTGAGATGGATCCTAATGATGTGGAAGAAATGAACTTGAATTGGCAGATGGTAATGATTACTTACAGAACACATAAACACTCATATGTTAACAAAAATTACAATCCCAGTGCAAACAAATCCGTTGGCTTTGACAAATCAAAGTCAAGGTGTTTCAATTGCAACAGTTATGGTCATTTCTCAAGGGAATGTAAAGCTCCTAGAAATCAAGGCAGAAATGGTCAAGCTAGTTCTAGCAGTCAAAGATACCAATAACAGTCTTAGAAAACCTTTCAAAAGCCTTATCAAAGTCTTCCCATGCCAGAATTTAAAGATGAATCAAAATAAACTGAAGTGCATATGCTGAACAATTCATAGCTAATCTAACATCAAGTTTAGCTCTTGTTGTTGAAGTTCAAAATGAAGACTGGTCTGAAGAAAATGATCCTAAGGCAGATGGGGATTCAAAAAATGGTGATGAAGATTATGATTGGAGTGACAAATCTGTCCCAAAAGAGGATTCAGAAGAAATTGCACTCATGGCTTAGTCTGAACAACCAAAGGTTGAGCATCCATCATCTGATTCTGAGACTTCTTCTTCAAGTTATCCTGAAATTCCTATCGAAGTCAGAGATAAAATATGCACAAAAGCATGTTTTGATCAAGTTGAGCATTATAGAACATATTCATTTAAAATCTGTGACAAACTTAAACAACAAGAAGAAATGCACAAAAAACTAAAAGATGATCACAAAGTCTCTGATGAAAAGATCTTATCTCTTCAAACCTCATGGAATAAAACTCTAAAAGAACTTGAACTTGTTAAAAAACAACTTGAGTAGATGACTAAAAATTTAGAAGAAGAAAAAATAGCTCATGCTGCAAAACAGGTGGATCTAGCTAAAGTTAAGAGTTCTAAAACTATTGTAGAACAGTTGGTAAGTGAGAGGAAAGATAAAAACAAAACAAGTCTAGGTTTCACACATGAGCCCATGCCTGAATCTATCTCAAACACTTTACGAGAAAACTTTAACACACATGATTACTCACCTGAAAACAAAGCTAAGCTAAAAGCCTTTCAAAATAAGAAAAAGAACTCTGAAAGTGATGAAGAGAAGACTAATGTTGAGATATTTAAGGAACAAGATTCTTAAAAGATTAAAAATGGTCATCCAATGAAAGTTAAATCTTATGAACCATGACTAAAGAATAAGAAGATGTTTGTTCCCAGAGGATCTCATGTGATGAAAGTAAAGGAACAAGATCATGAGTATGTTGTTGAAGAAGTCATTGTAAAGAATGACAAACAAAACACAAAGAAGAAAGGGAAAACAAAACAAGATGACGCAATATCTGAGAATTCATTTCCTTATGGATTCAACAATCTAGACTTCATCAAATGGCAGAAAGAACAAAAAGAGAAAGAAATTGCAAAAGATTCTTTTCCTGAAGATATTCAATACCAAAGCAAGCAGAGATCATCAAGATCAAGAAACCAGAGAAGGAGAAGGAAAAATGCTAAAGCTAAATTCTCTCAGAATCAAAGTCAAACCAAACAAACTCAAAGAACAAATCAATCTAATCAGTTTAATCCAGTGAAGTTTGTGTCTGCGGGTACTTTTGATATGGACACAATTCCAAAAATCAAATCAAACTCAGAGAACAAATCTAAATCTGATCTGAAAATAGGTTTAGGTCCAAAGTCTTTCGTTGTCAACAAAAGATCTATATCTAAGGAGTCTGGGAATAGTGTTAATGAACAAAAGTCAAAACCCCAAATTTTAAAAGAAACAACTCTCAAATCAAAAATAACAAATTAACTTTGCAACTCCTAAATCAAAACAAGGATCAAATGTGGCTTCCACATCTAAGGTTAATCAACAGTTGTTTAAATTTCAACAAAGGTATTGTGAAATATGCGATATGTATAATCATAAGACTGGTGAATGTTTCTTTAACAGGTATTGTCATATTTGTGATATGCAAAACCATTCAACAGCTGATTGTTATTTCAACATGTATTGTACTATTTGTGATGAAAGAAATCACAAAACTGAGAATTGCTACTTTCGAAGGACCTCACCAAGAAATGGATATGTCAACCCAAGATTTCAAAGAAATCAAAATGTAAGTTTTCAAAGGTTGACAAAACAACCATCCTTAGGCTCAAGATCTTTCCGAAGGAGTGATTCTGATTATGATGATTCTTATGCTATGCAAACAAAGCATTATAAACAACGAAAATTCGTTCCACGATCTGTGAGAATGAACAATGGAAAGTTTGGTAATCAAAATTTTTCTGAAAATGTTCCTACTGATGGTTTAAATTACCTTGACGATAATCTGGAAAAACGTTACCATGCTTCACAGATTAAGCAAATCAAAGATAATCAAAAATTTGTCAGAAAAGGAATTGATAAACTTAAATAGCAAAAGAAGCCTGATTTGAATAAGCTTCATTTTAAATAGTTTACCATTGTTGATAAATTTGGCAAGCCCATGACCATATCAGCTTGGGTTGATAACTCAACTTAAATCTCTTTGACATGTAGGTACACCCAAGAAGACCTATTAACACGTGGTAAGTTGATAGTGGGTGTAGCCGGCATATGACAGAAAACCATGCCTTACTACAAGATATTAAGTTAAAAGATGGTACTCATGTTGCATCCGGGGTGATGCAGGTGGTAAGATAATAGGTAAAGGAATAGTGTCCAATGGGATTATTAGCTTTGATAAAGTCAACTATTATTCACAGTTAAACTTTAATCTTTTAAATGTTTCTCAAATTTGTGACAAATCTTACTCTGTTTTATTTGATGGTTCTTTTTGTTATATTTTGAAGCCAGATTTTCAGATAAGCAAAGAATGTGTAGTTGTTAAAGCTGTACGTGATTGAGATGTATACAAGTTAGATATGTCTCAAGTAGATCAATCTACAGAAACAACATGCCTAATTGCTCAAGCCTCAAATGTCAAAAGTCAGTTATGGCATAGACGTCTCGGGCATTCCAATTTCAAGAACATGAACAAGCTTGTAGCAGGAAACCATGAAGTAGGAATTCCAACAAAGAAGTTTGCTAGAACAGATCATTGCACAGCATGTTTAAAAGGAAAGCAACACAAAGCATCTTATAAGCCCAAGCTGATAAACTCAAATTCCAAACCTTTCTAGATTAGTCTCGTGGCAATGTAAAAAAACAAACAAATGTCTCCGTTCCAACCACAGAAGCTGAGTACATAAGCAGGATGTTCTCAAATCCTTTGGTTACAAAACCAACTGCTGGATTACGGGTTCAATTTTCTTAAAATTCCTATTTAGATTGATAACACTGCTGCTATGTTTATTACAGCTAATCATGTCCAGCACTCCACGATATCATTTTCTCAAAACAAATAACATATCAAAATACGATATCATTTTCTCAGAGATAACTTTGAAAAAGGTTTAATCATTTTGATTCAAATCTCAACTGAAAAACAGTTGGCCGACCTATTTACAAAAGCCTTTTTACCAGGTCGTTCTGAGTATTGGGTCGAGTCAATTGGACTTATTAACCATGTTTAAAAACTAGTTTTGATCGTGTGAAGATCCCTCCCCTAGATGAATAAGAAAAATAAAAGAGAAACTGTCAAAGTTGACTGGCTAAATGTATAAATTGTGTGTGCATGCTTAAAAGAAAAAGAAAACGCAAATACAAAAATAGAAAATTGCAAAAAGAAAAGAGAAAATTATAAAATAAAATCCCACAAAAATAGATTTTATTTGTTAGTTTATTATTTTAGGAATGAATCTGCCTTTGCAATTTATGAAAAATGATAGATACATTGGTTCTGATCAGTTGCATATTCTGCTCGCTAATAAAGTGTGACGTGATCAGATATGATGTGCAGGTAAGCTCATGCAATTATACTGAAAAGGTAAATTCTTGTGATTAAACTAAATCAATCATGCTTTCATGGTTATCCATCTTAGTATCAATGAGTAGTGTTGACTTCTCTAATTGATTGCTTGTAAAGTCACAAACTCACACCTGGTGGCGATTAAATAACCATGAGATCCATTTAAAGCATCTATTAAATTCTCTGTTATGAGTCATCATAGACCCGAAATCAAGAGATATCCTTTGTTGTAAGTCATTACAGACCTGGGTATTGTCACCTGAGGCAAAAGATGCCAATGTACACAACCTAAACACTATATGTCAGGTTAATAAGTTGAGAAAAGTGCTTTCTTGCATATCTTGACGAGAGTTGAGCTCTCTAAGTCTAAGTATGGGTTCCATAATTTCATATCTAATCGAACCTTTATCAATCCAAGAATTGAAAAAGTAAGTGTGTTGATTATCTTGCCAAAAGCACTCATTTTCTGTCCTTTGATCTCATGTCTCCTCTGCTGCGGGAACGTTGACCTGGAACACACTTGATCAGGATTTAATCACTGTCTATGACTATCCACTATTTTATTTTATTTTAATGCACTGATTATAACTGATATGATCTCATTGCAGGCATGTGATTCAAATGTGTATGGTAGATTTTTATTCTGCTTTAGTTTTGTTTTTTGCATGATTTTCTGTGTGCAGTCATGTTGATACTGATTGGTTTGCTCTACTTGCAAAATAAAAGAAACTTATAAGTTTGTAAACTTGAAAGTTTAAGGGAAGTAAAACTGTAAAAGAGAAAATCAATGGATAGTGTCAAAATATGAAAAAGAAATAAAAAATAAAGTGCTTTGGATGAAAAGGATGAAGCTAAAAATTCAAGTATGTGTGTGTTTGATACGATGCAAAAAAGAACCTGAAAAGAATTCAAAATAAGTGGAAAAGATTCTTGAACAAAAATAAAAACAAAAATAAGACTATATGTAACTATTTGTGTTGTAAAAGTTTCAAAATAGAGACTAAAATGACGGGAAATTGTTTGAAAAATCAAAAATAAAAACTGGTTCAAAGTTTTCTTTCAAAATGTGCTTGGTTGGTGTTTGAATTGAAAATTCATGTTTAAAAATTAAAATACGAGTTTCAAATGATTTGTGGTGATCTTAAACAAAAACAATTTGATATTGTTAAATTTGAGGGTAATTAATGTTCATATTGGGTGATAGTCAAAAATTAGACTAAGTGTTGAGATAATGTTCATGAACAGTGGTAATGTGCAGAAACAGTGTTCAGATGAATGTTGTGAAAGTTTTCAAGTGTCAGACTCATGGAAGGTTTCTCATGCGCCTAAATAGTGCTCAAAAGTCTAAATCAGGAGTATGATGAATTTTAGGAATTTGTCCAAGTGTTGAGCGTTTTGTTCAAGTACATGCGCCTAAACAGTTGTCATGTTTCTGAAAATGGTTTAAGTGTTGAGCATATCAATTTACTCTCATGCACCTGAACAGTTCCAGGCTTTCCAATGTGGTTAGACGATTGAATGTGATGTTGGGCGTTTCAACAAGTCCTGTGTGCCTGAACAGTGCTCATGCATTTGAAGATTTAGTGTGAAATGTAGCAAAGTGTGCAATGCGTCTAAGCCTCATGTGCCTTCACAGTTGTAATGCACCTAAGACTTTTTACACTTATATATATTCAACACTTGGTAGTTTTCAGCATTTTTCACAAACTCAAACTCTTTGTTACACTCATTCTCTCACCCGATACATTCATACACTAATCATTTGATTGTTACCTGTTAATCCATGTGATATATAGGTATAGTCAATGAATCTAAACATCATTTTGATCTTATAACATCAGATTTCATTACCTAATTTAGTCTTTGATTGGGCGTTTGAACTCTATTGAGGTGTTCGAACCCTAGGTGTTTAGAAACTTGTAATCTGTGATTTAAATGTGCTATGATAATCAACATTGAACATCAAGTGGTTGTTATAACATGTTTTTGAACAGATTGTGAGAATCAAAACTCAATTTCATCATCATGTGCTCTTGATGATTCAGTGTTCATCAGTCAGTTCATAAGAACTAGAAATGAACAGTCATTTCATAATGTTTCATCAAAATTGTTATGTTCTAGTACACTTTAAATCATTTGAACTTAAACATGAATATGCTCTGCTCATGGTAGAGTGTATTCAGCACTTAGAAAATTTAAGTGTAAATTGTTATGTTTTAAAACTTAAAATGTGTTAACTTAATTGAAAGTCAATCAATGTTCATGTTTCATGTTGTATTACTTGGTTTAATCATAAATGTGTTGATTCAAATTTGAAGCAAGTGCATACTCTATTCATGTAATGGGTTGTACAAATCACTTAGAATTTTTTTTTAAGTGTTATTGGTTCAAAACTGATAACACAAAATATGACTGAAATCATTGTAATTCAAATGTGATTAATATTTTGTTCAATGTATACAGATGGCAGATCTTAAGTTCGAGCCTAAGCATAACGTAGCAGCCTTTCTAAATGAGGATGTTCGTGATGCAATTGGTTATGAAGAAATGATCACATTTCTGTTGAGAACGAAGTATGTGTACGCCATGTGTGGTCAACCGGTTATATATGCTCGGCTTATCAAAAGATTTTGGAGAACTGCTGAAACTACTTGAGATGATTGAGGTTTCTGAGCAGTCGATTAGAGAAGCTCTAAGACTGGGTGATAATGATCCTCAAGATCTGGCTAAACTTACATTTGATGAGTATAGAGACATATTTTTGGCTATGGGACATCCAGATCACTTTCCTAAGAAACAGTTTTTTAGAGCTAGAGTATATAATCACTGGAAACTCCTGTGTTATATCTTTCAACATGGTATGTCTAAGAGGAGTGCAGGATGGAACTCATTTCCTGTAGACATTGCTTCTCCAATTATAGCTATTGCCACTAACAGAAGGTTTAATATGGCAAAGTGGATCATGAATGGCTTTATTTTTAATCTGGAAAAAGGAATTAGAATAAATACTTAATGTATCCCAGATTTCTGCAACTAATTATAAATGAAGAATATCCTGATCTTCATGCATATGGAGTAAGTTGAGAAAGATTGGTATTGGAGCACATGACTGAAAATGTGTACAAAAGACTTGCTATTGGGACTGGTTCTCAGAATGTTCAGATGTTTGATTATATGAGAGCCATAGCAAGAGATGAGGTGAATATATATGAAAATCACTTTCATTTGTTTGATGATGCACCAATTGATCCAAATGATTTAATTGAAGAAGTTCCTCAAGGACTATCTGAGTCTGAATCTGAAGATGATGATGAAAATAATAAGGATGATGATGAATCTAAGAATGAAGAAAGTTCTTCTTCAAGTGATGATAGTGATGATGATGATAATGTTGGATGTGATGAAGTTGAAGTTGTTAAAGAAGTTGATAAGAAGATTGATAGTGACGAAACAAATTCTGATAATCAAAATGAAGATGTTAATGTTGTTGATGATTCACGTGAATGAAGATATTGATGAAGTAAGTGAACAACAACAAATGGAATTTAATTTTCATAATATTGATGTAATTGAGCCTGTAGTACAAGGTAGATAACCTATTGTACAATTTCCAAATTTGACAACACAAGAGAATGTGATTGCCGAGGATTCTTCCCTTGATGTCATCAAAGTTGTTACTGGTTCACCTATTCATGTGTTAGATGAAGGTAGAAGCTCAACAGAATATGTTACAGTCCTTTTTGAGAACTTGAACACTGAACAGATCATAGAATCTTTGAAAGAGGAGAATATCCATCAGCTTGAGATGATTGAGAAGCTAAAAGATGAAAATGATCAATTGAAACCAGACACATTAAAGAAAGACTTAAAGATTATAGAGTTTGAAGAAATTCAAGAGATGAATTTAAAGAACTTTTATGTATTGCTCAGAGATTATGACTTGATGGATGAAAAATACAAAAAGATGAAGGAAGAGTATGATAAGCTGAAAGAAGAGCATGAGATTATGAAAGATAACTTAACATCTCAATCTACTCAATGATAAGACCAAGAACCTTTACCACCAGAGAAAGAGGTTGTTCATGAATTTTGCTTATTGAAACTGAATCAAGTGAAATGTCTTGAGTATATACCAGAGCAATGAGCCATGATACACAAGAAATCATTGTTACACCTGAATTTCAATCTACTAAAGCTGAGAAATTATCTGAGGCTACCAAAGGCAAAAGAAAGATAGATGAGTCTGATTTTCAATCATTGGTAGAATCATCCTCCAACCCTCCATCAAAAATGCAAAAAATTGTTTCTAAAACTCATAAACAGTTTAAATGACATTTTTGATTTTTGGTGTTGTTTAATTTCTTATATGCTTGATTCTAATTTGTTTTTCTTATGTAATGAATGTAGACAATCTTTCTATATAGGAAAGTGCAGATGCAGATGTTCAAAAGCAAATTGGAGCATTGGATGATTTAGATCCAGAGTTCTCATACGATGAGGTATTGGAGGAAGAAGACATCACTGAAGCTGTATATTCTCCAGTTGAAGTTGTTTCTAAAGACATCCTTGTAGACGTTGAGGACAGATATAACTATCTGGTCTAAATGAAGTACAATTGTGTATTCTTGGATGGTCTCACAGTTTCTCAAATCAATGAGTTGTATGAAAAGTGTATGATAGCAGAGACAACAGGTGCAGTTGATCTGAATGAAATAGTTGTTGAACATGGAGAATGGGTTCCTATGCAAGAAAGTATCAATACTGAAGATCATCCAGCATCAGAACTTTATCATCTAGATCCTAAGAATATGACTACTGTTGAGCTTAGATTGTGGTTACAATCAACAAATTATCCAAGGAAGAGATTGAACAGGTTGCAATCCGTGTCTCTAAGAAATTTGGTTAGAAGTTATCAAGAGACGGAGAAGTAAAATAACAAGTTGACTGTGTTAGACATGGACAACCCATAGTATCTGGAGATTACCAAAAGAACTCAAATCTTAAAGCCTCTAGAGATAAAGGCAATGGAGTTGGTAAAAAGGGTTCATGAGAAAAGAAAAGAATTGATTGATATGTTCCTTGAGACTAAAAAGAAAGCGTATAAAGTCTCGGTTGAACAAAAACAACTATGGAACAAAGCAAGATCTATAGGTGATATTGTCAGAAATGTATTGTAGAAAGGCCAATCTATATCTAAGTTGCTTAATGCAATGATTGTGCCTAATAATAAAAAGCAGGTTAAGATAATCTCCTGGAAATACGATGAGATCTTTGATGCTTTTCTTATTAAATATGTAAACGCAATTTATAATGTTTATCTTTTTTACACGAGCATCATTGCATTACCAGTACAAGATTTAAAGGAGTTGAACAAGTTGCTCTGATTAATCCTTCCAAGGCAGCTCGAGGTAAAACTTTGTCAAACTTCTCAATCATGGATTTACCAGGATGGATACTTATCTTAAAACTCAATGTGATCAAGAAGATAAAGAATATTTCAAGTCTTTAAAGAACAAAAGGAAGGTGGCTGCTAATTCAAAGGAAGAAGAACATTTCCTAAATGAGTATTATGACCACTATTTTGAGAAAGTCACTAACCTAGGCTTAAAAGTGATAGATGGTACACAAACCTCTAAGCCGATTTTGAGGTGGTTTTATCACGTAGACTCATTTCAATTGAAGTTAGTTCGTATCTTGGACGATTAGGATCAGGATATGATATCCTTATTTGGAGTTTTTGAGCTTAAGCTTCTCCATCCAAGTTATATTTTTTTCTTGTCAAACCAAAAGTTTGAGCACGTTGCTTCGGAAGTAGCTGATAATGATAGAAAATATTTCATGACGATCATTAAGGTAATGGATGCTGCTATGGAGCGAATTTCGTTTCGAAAAGCTCTAGCATTTGCAAATATCATGAAGAAGGAGATAAAGTGTATTGACTTGATGAGAATATCCAGTAAAGGAGTGTTGGAGGTTCACTCCCAAAATCATCCAAAACCTTATGAGTTCTATGCTAACATTGACATCGCAAGTTTGTCAAAAGACACTTTGGTAGCAATGGACAAGATGGAGATCAAAACTAATGAGTCAAAGCATGAGCAAGCCATCCTTGCCAAGAAGTTCAGGTCTGCGATCAAGAAAGGTTTGAGAGAGTTGGAACTCTACAAAGAGAAGCTCGTGTTCAAGATCAAAGATGAACCAGAAGAGTTCATGTTGGACTGAAGACAAAGCCAATCTTAGGGGGAGTATTTTTAGAGCCCATAGAAGATTAACATTTGTTTTTTACTTTTTTTCATAGTATAGGGACTTGTTTTGTAAATATATGTTCCTTGTTTCTTTTGATAGTATAAATAGGATACTTTATGTATTGTAAAAAAGGGGAAAAAAGTGAACTACTATAATTCACCCATACACTTTGTATCCACAGCTTTTGCTATTAATAAGATCTATGAATTTTTGAAGTAATTGCCTGTGTTTTGATTTCTTAGTATTTGAATTGATCAATGCATTACAACATCATCACAGATCGATCCATTTGAACCTGTCATAATCACTTGTAAAAGTGAGAGCCTCTTTCATATGGGCCACTTGAACATGTTCAGAGAGGTCCTTATTAGTATTGGGTGGATGATTTGGGATAGACATAGGGGTGTTAGGAGCACTCATTTATTTTTGAGTGGGGGAAGAGTAGTGAGATTCATGTACTCATTGAATCCTATGTCTTTATCATCGTAGAATTAAATGTTAGGAATTGGTTGGTTGATATCTAAAGGCTAGGGATGGTAGCATTCCCATGAAGGTTGATCATATGATTGATGAGACTCATGATGATGGCTTAAGGCTAGGGTTGTGAGCTCATCAGACTGATTATGGGGAACCTCAGCACTAATACTTGAAGGAATAGGAGTGGTTTTCTCCTCAGGAGAAGTGGAGCTCTTGTTTTTCCTGTATGGGTGTGTATATGGGGGCCTGCTTATCTGAATAACCTGAGTAGGGGTTTGTTTGGCTCTTCTAGTGTTGGTAATGGAGATTTAAGGCTATGTAGGTGGTGGTGAAGAAGGTGTGGGTTCAACATTGGCTGAGATTGCCAAATTTTCACCTTGAGCAGGTTGCTCTAACATTTGGGGGGTGAGCGCTCTTTCTATCCTAGAAAAACCAACAATGGGTTTTCTCATTATTTTAATGATGTTGGGCTTCATCTATCCTAACTTTAGAATATTACATGTTCCCCTCAACTGTGTGCCCTGTTCGCAGTTAAGAATGTGTTGGACATATCTAGGGAACATATAATATTCAAGGGAATTAAAGGTTGCAAGTAAATTTATGTAAACCAATTGAGAGTACCTAAACTTGAATCCCCTGGACCATTCCATGAACTATGTAGGATAGGTCTTTTGGAATTTGGCCCCATCCTCCATGCTCGTTAGATATTGAGTGGATAACCATATGGAGGAGGTATTTCCATTAAGAAGATACCTTTCCCTTCCTGAAGGTTCTGACTGTGTAGTCACCTTCATAGCCCATCTGATGGAAGATCCATTGACATCCTCCTTGGTGTAAGACAACTCACCATATTCCTCATCCAATCATAGATGTTGGTTTATGGAGGCTGGAGTGATGAAAACTATCATCCCCTGCACTGAAGCCGAGAGTTCCTTCTCACCGTCCATGATAACTTCTTGGCAAGTCCTCCAAAACTCTAAAAGTTGATCTTCATAGAGTGGAGGGTCAATGGTAATTCGCGGTAAGGTAGGTGAAGTATGAAAGAAAGTAGCAAATCTTTGAAAAACCATGGTTTTTTTAACATTTAACAGAGCAATTTGGTTGTGATGTCTGATTAGATGCATGATGAAGGCTGCTTGGTGGTTTTGGGGTTCAAGGTTGGCCATTTATGAAGCTTGTGGGAGAAAGATTGGAAGAAGAATGAGGGTTTGTAGAATGTTTAAGGCTTGAAAGATTCAGATGAAGAAGAAAAAGAGAGTGTGAGACCCATTGGAAATGCTATTTTTATGCTTGGATTTGAGACAAAGTTATTGCGATAGATAAACTTTGAAATCTGGATGTAGGTCCCACCTCCGAAAAAGTGCCCAGAAAGGTAGTTGTTGGTCCATATGATCAATAATCATTGCAAATGATTCATAAAACATAGAAATCCCACTGAATCAACACAACTCTATCAATAACTCAATGAACAAGTTTCAAATATTTTCAACAATCTCCAAACTCATACAAAGAATATGAAACAAAGGCTCAAATATGATCAAAATAAGCTTCCAGCCGAATACGCCACAATGCAATAACAATATTTCACTATTAGGGTTTGCAAAAACTTGCTTACAATGAATGAAACTATCAATATATAATCAGACTGTAGTTTCGCTGACAGTTTCACTGGACAGCAAAACTGTCTTGACCATAAACTAGTTTAACCCGGCGACGAGACACATTGTCGCCGGGTAAACCAGATCAGCTGATTACGAGCGAAACTTAGTTTCGCTCATAGTTTCACCCAACACTAAACAACAAAATACAAAATACAAACTAAGTAAACTAACATTCATCCTATTACATTGATAAAAAAATAAAAATAATAACATTGATAAACAACAAAATACCTACTTGATTTTCTCGTTCAGCTCCAACATTCCTCAACAGCTTTATCTGATGTTTCCTGTTCAGCTCTGGCTGTACTCTCTTCCTCTCTCCGTGCACTTGCTTTTTCAAATTGCTTTGTCAAATCCTGCACATCCATCCTCAGTTCGTCAGCTTGATGTACTTTCTCTGCTAGCTCCCTGACTTCAGCCCTAACTCCCCGAGCCTTGTTTGCAACCCTCATGAAGAGGCTTGCTTCAGTCCTTGTTTCATCTTTGGCTCTAGCTTTTATGTGATTCTCACATAGAACCACCAGATCCTCATCACAAAAAAAAATATACTCCCATAGGATCAAATAATTTGATCTCTTCTCCATCCTTCACTCTTACCATTGCTTCTCCCGTATTGTTAATATAAAACTGTTTTTCAAACTTTTACAATCTTGGGGGTTGTGGATTGGGTACCCTCACTCTATTCACTGTCTTTGCTAGTTTCAGCTTCAATACAATTTTTCCCTTTCCGGTCACCCAATCCTTCTTGGATCTCCTTATCTTAGTCTTCATATATCCAAATGACTCAACATTATCATTCAGCGCCCTTTTAATCTCTTGCTCCAACAGTGTAGCTCTTTCACTTAAGTTTGAATTCAACAGTGGAATCTTAGCTAATCTTCTTAAATCCCATCTTGGCAAGGTCTTGAATACCTTCCACTTATGTAAGTATGAGATTCTGCCTCCTCTTCTCTTGATCATTAACATTTTTAACTCACTGATGTATTTCCAGCTGATTATCTTATTATCAGATTCTTTTCAGCTCTGTTCTTGATTGTTTTGAAATAAAAGAGTCAGCTGTTCTGGTTCCTTCTCTTTCATGAACCAATCCTCCTTGTCCATCTCAATTATGTCTCCTTCAATTGAGCTTCTCTAAGCCATATATGTCAATGGTAGCTCGTCTACCTCATAGTATTCAGGCTAAGAGTCATAATCCACTAATTGTTCCTCAATCTCTTCTTCTTCATCAATCAAATTCAACTCAGCTTCTTTCCTACCTGCTCCATCTCCTTTTTCTCTGAACACTTCATCACTAGTCAAATCAATATTTATATCAAACCCCATGTCTACAAATCCAGCCTCTACAACCTCAGCCTCTTCTCCTACAACACTATCTTTCATACCACTTTCTTTGTTATCTCCTGCTTTAGCATCTGAGCCGCTAACACCAGATCCACTAGCACCACTACCACTAGCACCAACTCCAGCTCCACTTGTGCCATCTCCTACCCCAGTTGAACTAGCCACTTTTAGAAATGAGTACTTTGATGTATCAGTGAGATCATCTAATTCAGCTTGAGTTAACTGATTGGGCAGGCCGGCATTGGCTTTCAGCTCGTTCACTTCCTTGAGTAGCCTCTTTATCAATTCGTGTTGACCCATCATCAGACTCTTCATGCTTTCCATCACTTTATCTTTCTCCTTTCTCCTCAGTTCTTTGTTTATCAATTTGGTTTTGATCATCCCCAGTTCATTTGCTAAAGATGCATTTAGATTTCTAATAACATCTTGGTCTAGCTCCGATCTGGCATCTCTTCTTTTAGGAGCTTCAGAAAAGACCTGCTGTTTAGGCTTTGTTCTCCTTTCAGTAACATTAGCTGGCTCTCCCTGATATGCCTTCTTCTTTGTTCTTTTCTCCTTTTGTATCCTCAGTTTTTCTTCCACTTTATCAATCTCATCTTCCAAATTGTATTCTTTTTCTTTGGCATACCTTTTCATTTTCATAATTGCTTCAGCCTATTTTTCTTGATTTTCTTCAGCATTCTTGTTTTCAGTCTCAATCAATCTCTTGATGTAATTCCACCTCTCAGCTAGGTACATGTTTTCCCGAAGATATGTGATCTTTCCACTAAAATCATGTCTTATAGCTGAGAAGTCTATAAATATCCTTGGGTTCTTCTAAACCAGTTTCTTGATCTCTCCATGTCTAGGCACATTTGGAATTAAATCATTTATCAACATCTGCATGAATCTTGGATATAATAGCCATTATCCTTTTTTAATGACATTATGTTTTCAGACATCCCCAGTTCATTTGCTAAAGATGCATTTAGATTTCTAATAACATCTTGGTCTAGCTCCGATCTGGCATCTCTTCTTTTAGGAGTTTCAGAAAAGACCTGCCGTTTATGCTTTGTTCTCCTTTCAATAACATTAGCTGGCTCTCCCTGATATGCCTTCTTCTTTGTTCTTTTCTCCTTTTGTATCCTCAGTTTTTCTTCCACTTTATCAATCTCATCTTCCAAATTGTATTCTTTTTCTTTGGCATACCTTTTCATTTTCATAATTGCTTCAGCCTGTTTTTCTTGATTTTCTTCAGCATTCTTGTTTTCAGTCTCAATCAATCTCCTTATGTAATTCCACCTCTCAGCTGGGTACATGTTTTCCCAAAGATATGTGATCTTTCCACTAAAATCATGTCTTACAACTGAGCAGTCTGTAAATATCCTTGGGTTCATCTAAACCAGTTTCTTGATCTCTCCATGTCTAGGCACATTTGGAATTAAATCATTTATCAATATCTGCACGAATCTTGGATATAATAGCCATTATCCTTTTTTAATGCCATTATGTTTTCAGACATGCAATCAAATATTAGTTTGGCATTATTGGCCTTCTGTCCTCTACAAAACACAATCATGGCCCTGGCCCAATCCATGTTTACCCCATCAAACCCTCCTTTTCTATGGTCCAGACACATGATGTACACGTGTGCTATATAACTCCATTCCTTAGAAATAAAAGACTTCTTAATCTATTTTCTGGTGCCATAAGGAGGTCCTTCATAACCGATGCTCCTGAATGTATTTAACACCTGTGCCTCAGATAGCACGACTTCATCTCCACAGTCATTCTCTAGCCTCAACACCCTAGCTATCATCTCAATAGTGATGGCTATGTCATTGCCATGAACTATGGCTACAATCCGATGTGGATCAATCCCGAGATCATACTTAGCAGTTTTCCAAAAGTCTCTAATGTGAAGATCATAAATAGTGGGCATATGAGATATGGCATAGAATATAGGAGACTCCTTCAGCCATTTGATGCAATCTCTAAAACCAGTGGCCTTTGGGTTGACATCATCCAGTAATGCTTCAATATTATTCCTCTCGTCAAACTTTAAATTTTCCATCTAAACTGAAAGATGAACAGAAGAGGGTACGCTAATACATAGATAAAAGAATTAACAACGAAGTGAAACAAAACAAATAAATAAATAAATAAATAAATAAAATAACAAGAAAAAGTAAATAAAAAAATTAAAAGTTCAACAGTTTCGCTGCAGACGAAACTTTAGTTTCGCATAGGAAAAGATTGACAGTTTCGCTGTGGACGAAACTGTAGTCTCGCAAAAGCGAAAGTATAGATTCACTGTTACTCAGGCACAAGATCATGTGTTTGAGCGATTCTATAGTTTCACAGATGACGAAATTATAGTTTCACAGCATAGAAATTATAGACTCGCTGAGACTCAGACACAAAATTATGTGCCCGAGTGAATCTATAGTTTCGCTGAAACTATCCTGGCGAGACTGTCAAGTACACATGGACAACATGACTAGAGAGTTTCGCTCGAAAGTTTGATCCTGCAACCACCGTGATCACTGTTAGAATAAGCATGTAAATCAAAGTTCCGTGCTTTTGAATACCAGAGACCCAAATGAGAAGAAGCCTTTATGTAACAAAAAATGCATTTAAAATCAGTTTCATGTGATTCTTTTGGGTTGGCTCGAAAATGAGCATACTATCATATGGCGAATGTAATATCTGGACAGCTAGCTGCGAGATACATGAGAGATCCGATCATAGAACGATAGCGATGAGCATCCAGGGATTTCCCATTATCATCTGGAGTTAAGCAGGTTTGAGCAGTTAATGGAGTAAGTTCTGGAGAGCATCATCCATCTTGAACTTCTTGAGAATCTCTTGAATGTACTTTTCTTAGTGAATAAGAATACCATCAGGACTTTATTCAACCTGCAACCCTAAGAAAAAGCACATCTCCCCCATCATGCTCATTTCAAAGCGATCCTTCATCACTTCTTTATGTTCTCTACACAGTTTCTAGTTTGTAGACCCAAAAATAATATCATCAACATACACTTGAACAATCAACATCTCACCATCAACTTCCTTCTTGAATAATGTCATATCTATAATTCCATGAGAGAAACCCTTGCTGAGTAGATACTGTGTCAATGTTTCATACCAAATACGAGAAGCTTGATGTAATCCATATAAAGATTTATCAAGTTTATATACTTTCTCTAGAAAATCTGGATCCTCAAAACCCCGTGGCTCACATACATAAATCTCCTCGTCAATGTTCCCGTATAGAAATGCACAATTCACTTCCATCTGAAAGACTTAAAGTTCTTGTGAGCAGCGTGAGAAAGAAAAATTCTGATAGCTTTAGTGTGGGCAACTGGAGCAAACACTTTAGTGTAGTTAATTCCATCCTCCTGAGCAAATCCTTGAATAACCAGTCTTGCCTTGTTTCTTACTACCACTCCTCGATCATCTTGCTTGTTCTTGAACACCCATTTGGTACCGATGGGATATTTGTTTGGAGGAAGAAAATTAACTCCCAAACTTTCAACTTCCAGAACTGTTGAAGCTCCAACTACATAGATTCAACCCAACTTGAGTCTTGAAGTGCTGAGATATCTTTGGAAACAATTTAAGATAAGAAACATGTATAGAGACATTCATTTATCAATCCTGATTAACTACGAGTCCTCACACCGTCTGTAATGGAACCAATGATATAATCATAAGGGTGATCTTTTAAGGTTTTGAAGGTGGTGTTAAGGGTTAATGGATTGGATTGAGATGAAGATGTGGTTTGTGATGGTTATGAAAGGGAAATTGGTTGTGATGGAGGAATTTTTTGTGGTGGAAGTGTAGGTGGAGCATCAAATGGAGGTGGAGATGAAGGGTCAATTAGGAGTTGTGGAAGAGGTTTAGGTGGAAGAATGATTTGCATATTGGTTTGAGGAATGACATCATCATCAAATACTGGAAGATTGAATGATTTGAAGATAGTGTTGGAGTCTTAAAACCATTCCGGGTCTGACCCCATGTTTGG
Organism: Flaveria sonorensis; assembly: GCA_025506505.1. Taxonomy (NCBI): domain Eukaryota; kingdom Viridiplantae; phylum Streptophyta; class Magnoliopsida; order Asterales; family Asteraceae; genus Flaveria; species Flaveria sonorensis. The sequence continues at coordinate 61,420,226 of CM046433.1, read as the reverse complement.
TGAATTAGACTTCTACCAATCAACATAAAAGGATTCCGGCACAATCCAGGTTCTTTTGTTATACACTTGATATGCCTTTTATGATGTAGAATAGCCAACAAAGAAACATTCATCAGAGACTGCACCAAACTTTGATGTCTGTGCTTGAGTATTCAGCAAAGTACATGAGCAACCAAATGGACAAAAGAAGTCAATCAAGGGTTTCCTTTTAAGAAGAAGCTCATAAGGAGTCTTCATCTTGTCTTTCACAATAAGAACACTATTTAGTACATAGGATGCATAGTTGACTGCTTCTGCCCAGAAAATGATTGGAAGCTTTGACTCAATCAGTATAGTTCATACTGCTTCAATAAGGGTCTGATTCTTCCTTTCAGCAACACCATATTGTTAAGGTGTCCTAGTAGCACTGAACAGTCTGAGAATCCCTTTGCCTGAGCAGAATGAGTCAAAGATATGACTTCTGAATTCAGTTCCATTGTCACTTCTGATTTCCATAACCTTCCTTTAGTTGATGGTTTCAATTGAGAGGATTAGCTTATGTAGCTCTTCTGCAGCTCTTCTACAGTGTCTCCCTTATATGCTAGAAATTTTACCTAAGAGTATCTTGAGTAATCATCTATAACAACAAAACAATAATATTTCTTAGCAATGGATTTAACACTATTAGGACCAAATAAGTAGGCATGTAACAATTCAAGGGGTTTTCAAATTGTGTTTTCAAGCTTGAGCTTGTGTGGCCTTTTGTGTTGTTTTCCTTGAGCATAATCCATGCATTTTTCTACCACTGAAAAATCTTTAAGTGGTAGCCCCCTCATAAGATTGTTCATAACCAACTTATTTATATTTTTAAAATTAACATGTCCTAATCGTCTATGCCACAAAATGGACTCAGAAGATGAAGCTTTTGACAGGAGACATGTCACAGCTGAGGTGGATTCTTTTGATCCCATATCCAGCAGATAGGTATCATTCTTCCTTGGAGCACGCATGATCACCAAATCCTCTGGGATAAAAAAACTCTCGTTTAAGAAACAAGCATTCATTGGACATAAACAGCACTGGAACATCGTTATCATAGATTTGTGATACACTTAATAGATTAAATGCCAGCTCTAGAACATAGTTCACTTTCTCAAGAGTCATCGAACCATTTGATACTTCCCTTTAACCGATCATTTTTCCACCTTTCTTGTCTCAACCTAAACAACATATCCACCATTTATTTCGTGATAATTTGTAAGTAGGTCCTTAATCCGGTCATATGCCTGGAACATCCGCTATCAACGTGCCAGAAGCCATTGAAATCTTTTCTGGAATGATCCTGGCATTTGAACAAAAATTATTAAGACTTGGAAATTGGGACCCAAGTCGTGACTAACTTAGGTCTCGGAACAGAAGATTTTTTACAGAAAAAAATATTTACGAAATGATTTAATCTACTTCCTAATGAACTGTGATTTACATTTCTCCTAACATAATCGGGGCAATGTTTAATTACATTATCATCTTTTCCACATCTAAAACACTTAGATTTTAAACCTTTCTTCTTATATTTTGAGACAGGAGCTTATCTAGTAATATCTCTTCCTCACAATCAGACATATGTGAATCAGAATCGCTATAAGAGTCATATGATTCTTTTAATTTTTCTTTAGTATCCTTAGTTTTAGCAAGTTTTGATTCATTCTCATTAATATGACTGACATATGACGAAGTTGTCTTCTGTTCTTTTGGTTTAGAAATCTGAATTGGTGTAAAAGATGGAATTGGATGAGAGAAGAACTTTTCAAAACAATTTGATTCTGTTTGTTTGTCTGAAGCTTTACTTGAACAAGCATCATTTCTATTAACACAAGAATTTGAAACATCACGATTTGATTCATAACATCTGAAGATGAACAAGCTGGACTAGAGCTAAAACTACACATGCCATTGTTTGTAATAGACTTTTGGGAAACAAATCTACTTAAACTATTTTCTATTAAAGACTTTTTGGGATCAGAAATGCTAATACTAGAACTGCCCTGACCACTACTTACACCATAATCATACTTCTCGTGAATCTGCTTATGATTTACTCCTTCTAAACCTGCATACAAACTGTTAGTATCTTTTTGAATTAGTTCATTAGTTGGATGAGGTGTAGGCATAGAAAAATAACAGTAAGTACTTAAAAGGAGGATAAACATGAGTGGTTTCTTCGCTTCCCAAACCAGCCTTAATTCTAGCCCCCCGTTGTTTCTTGCAGAGATCCTCGTGTTTCATCCTAGAGATTGTTCACTTTTCAAGTTTCATTTTTAATTTGCTTGTTTCAAATTTAGCAAGTGCCACATGTTCTACTAAAGCATTTATATCAACGTTTCTTTCCAAAAGATTTATTTTTATATGCTCATTTTTTTCCTAAAGCTTCATTTAACTTGACAAATTATTTTGACTAATTTGTTTTAAGTTCTTTGTTAATTTGTTTTAATTATTTTTCATTTTCTAACAATAACCTGTTGGCTTTATAAACCCCGAATAAACGAATTTTGCAAGAAGGAGAACACATGTCTTGGATTACCTCATAAGGAAGTCCAATAACTACTTTTTCAGCAGCTAGGGCTTTTTCGCATTGACAGACGGGTGTGTTGCTTATGTATTCTTCCTCCTCCATGGCTTTCTTCCTTGCTTCCTCAGCTTGACTTCCTTCTTCCTCTCCTAGATCAGCAACCTCCAAATTCACTTCACTTGCTTCAACTTCTTGTGGTTTCCCGACTTCAGCAGATTCACAAACTATCACCTTTTCCTTAACATCTTAACAACATCCCTTCTCTTCACCAACCTTAACAACCTTTTCCTCATGAACTTAAACATATTGCCCCCATCTTCACAAACTAATTCATTTTGAATTTCAATCCTGAACTCCATGAAAGCATCAAAATCTTTAACTAAATCCACATCACTAACCACCACCTTAGCCACTAGAGCATGATTGATTTCTTCTTCAGTTTCTTTTATTTTAGCGCTCCAATCAAAGTTTGAAATTAGTGTTGTCTCTTTCTTTGGCTTGGCTTTTTCTTTGTTAGTGATTGGAATGACTTTTGAAGTTCCAGAATTTCTTGGTTTAGTAATGATTGGAGATAGACATTCTCTTTTGAAGTGGCCTAATTGTTTGCAGTTGAAACATCTCAATTTGGACTTATCAAATCCAAGTTTTGAGTTTTGATTTTGATCGCCAAAGATTTTCCCACATGTTCTTTCCATAAACCTCCTTGCACGCAACGTGAGCATTGCCATCTGCCATTGGATATCAGTTTCTTCCAAGTCATCATGGTCCACCAGATACGTATCCTCCACGGTCATTCCTTTTCCTTTCAACTCCCCCACTACCAAAGCTTCATAACTGTGTACAAACATTCCAAACAGTGCCATTGTGTCTGATGGAACTTAAGTGGATACTAATGCCTTTGAGCTTTGTTGGATCATATGAGGCTAGTGCAACCAAAACAAGACTTAGAACAATTTTGTGTACAAGATGAAGAAGTCTTCCGAAGACAAAACTACTCTTCCGCAGCTATGTCAAAGATCTTCCGAAGCATTATGTCTGAAGAGCTTCTGGAGGAAAACTAAGTCCTCTGAGACTAAGTAGTTTTCCTTCCGAAGTATATGAAGAACTTCCGAAGGATAGAACAAAGTCTTCCGAAGACCAAGCAATTCTCCTTCTGAAGTATTCAAACTTAGAAGATCCAAGATAAGCCTTCCGAAGAATAAAGTCATAAAGACCTGTAGAAGATTCGGAAGAAGTTGTTTCTTTTGAAGTATAAATGGCCTCAGAAGAAGTTATTCTTCCGAGACCATTTAGATTTGGAAGAATCAACTATGAACCAGTGGATCAAAGTATGGTCTGTCTGACAGACTGTGATACACTGCATGAAGCTTTTCCTAACCCATGTAGTTGACCATACTTTAATCCACTGTTCACCTTTTCAACTTAGTACAGATACCACCCTTAGTTGGTGCTAAAAGGTAAGTCATGGACCTGTCATGACTACCTTATCTAGCATATTATTTTATTTTAGATACTTTACTTGTAGCAATCTAGTATTTGTCTAGTAGTAGATTCCAGCTGGTTTTCCAAGTATAACCGGCTGTAGATAGTAGTATATATAGTTTCTCATTGTAACTTATGTAGCATGAGCTTAAGAATCTTGTAATACTGAATTGAAAAGTAATATATACAAGTATCTTGAAAACCATTCTCTTGTTCATTAACTTCGTATATTATTATCAACTTTAGTTTAAGATTCTGTGTTTCATCGATCAAGTGAGACTTAGTGAGTTATGTGTTTAGAGTCAAAACCGATCCTGCAAATGGTATCAGAGCTTCAGGCTCTTGATTATGAGATCTAACCATCCCAAATCACCCTTGTTTCTTCGTACTCACTCACCCACCTCACTTTAATGTATCCTAACTAGAAATTTTCTGAGTCCAAAATAGGAACCATGATCAAGGCTCCTATCATCACTCCTGATAATATTGGAACTTGGTGTAAATGTATTGAAGGGTTCATCAAGTACCAAGATAGCCGCATGTGGAAATCTGTCACTCATGGTCCTAACGTTCCTAAGGTAGCAGCCCTAGTGGGTAATGGTGCCATGATAGAGAAGGCTATTGAAGACTACTCTGATGAAGACTTTAAGAAAATAGACATTGACTGCAAAGCAATGACTGTTTAGCTTACAGCCATACCAAAGTCCATAATGGTTGGCTTTCAGCAATACGAGTCAGCTAAAGAACTCTTTGATGCTTTGAAGCTGATATACTCTGGTTCCACTAAATCCAAGGAGTCCAAGAAGGATGTACTGAAGCAAAAGTTTAAAAACTTCACATATATCATTGGTGAGACCTTGAGCCAACAATACTTCAGGTACATGAACTTGATCACCTCTCTTTAGTCTATGGGAGTGGATCTTCAGAAGAGAGACATTGTAAGGAAATTCATAAGTGCGCTTCCTCATGAATGGACTTTCTATTGTGTTTCTATCAAGAGAACTGAGAATCTTAACACTCTCACCATGACTGAACTGTACAGAATCCTTGATGGATACCGTATGGAGATGGAGACTCAGAAAAGCCAACAGATGAACCGACCCTCAAATCCTGCTGTCAACAATGCTCTACATGTTGTTGAATGATCAAGATAACCTCAGTTGTACCTAAACTATCCCCAACAGCCATCATCTTCCTCTAGGCCATACATCACTTTCCTTGAGACACCCAGGTTTCAACAGGCTCAACACACTCCTTTTCAGGATAATTGTGCCTTTGTCTCAAGAAGTGAACACTCTAGAGAATTTCAATTCTGCTTTGATGATCTAGAGTGCTTTAGCCCAGATGACATTGAGTACATGGACATTGACCAACAGATGGCCCTCCTGACATACAGATTAAAGATGTTCTTCAAAAGAACAGGAAGGCAGTTCCCTCAAAATCCAACCAATAACAAATTTGGATTTGATAAAAGCAAAGCCAAGTGTTACAACTATAACTAGCTTAGTCACTTTGCCAGGGAATGCAAAGTTCCAAGATCTAATCCTGGAGCTACTCAAGCCTCCTGACATCCTGCCACCTCAAGGGCTGCACCAAAACCTACTGAGCAGCAAACTGCGACTGTTGCTCAAGAAGTTGATTGGAGCTTCATGGTTCAAGATGTCACTCCTGCTCAAGCACTCATGGCTGGAACTGAAGACAGCAAGGTATATGAAAATCTTTGTACTCCAGCTTGTATTGCTAAGGTTAAACTTTATTAGGATTACAACAGGTAAATTAAATCCGATATTGAGTCCTTAAACATCCTAAAATCTTATTTCAAGAAAGCAGAATCTGACTATAAACTCAAAATTGAAGAGTTAGAGAAAACTGTTTCTTCTTTAAAATATGAACATACAAACTACAGGACTCAAATTAAGGATTTGAATTCTAAGTTGACTAAGGCTCAAGCCCAGCTAAAAATAGTTGAGGCTAAAGCAAAGAAGTATGCTATTGAAGAGCATAACTTCCACACCATCATTGCATCATCCTTCCACTCAAAGGTGTGTTATCAAAACAAAAGTGGGTTGGGAACTAATGAAATTGCTCCACCACACTCTTATGTGTCTATTAGACAGCCAAGATGTGGCACTCATGAGTAAGAGGTTCTAACTGCTGACCCACTACCTAATGAGCAAAAGAATGATGCAACTATGCTGACCACCACAGGGAAGGATAAGGTAGAAAACCTCATTCCCACCGCTGATGTCCTACCCCTAACCACCAAAGAGAGAAAGAACAAAATCAAGGCAGCAAAGAAAACTGCCAAGAAGGCGATTGAGTCTAGGATGAAGATAGATCCCAGACAAAAGGGTGTATTCATTTCAGCCGGATTCCAAGTGGTTGGAAACTCTGACCCATGAAAGGAATGTAGTACCAGCATTCCTATCCAACTGAAGGATCAGAAGTTAAAAGGGAAAGTTGTTGAAGAAAGGGAGTACAAGAACCAACAGCCATCACACCCCATCAAAAGTAACATTGAGTGCATAATCTGTGGTCTGCACAAACATATGGCTAAAGATTGTTACTACAATCCTGCAAGCACACATTATGCAACTAATGTTAAAAGAGAAGGAGTCAAGGAAGGTTTCATATTTAGACCTTATCACATGGTCCAAGTGACAAGGAAAGGAAAGCTTGTTTCCAAAGCTAAGTAGCTTTCAGAAGAAAATCATTCATCTGAAAGAAAAATAGCTTCGGAAAATAAGCCAAAGAACAAACTAAGGAACAAAAGGAATCCTTTGAAATCTTTCGAAAAGAAACTAGTCTCGAAAGAAGGTCATGCTGCTCAATCCTCTTTAGGATCATCTACACTAGTCAACCATAGTATGGTATGGAAGAATAAACCAGATGCTGCAGTCAGTACCTCTTCCTCACAAACATAAATTGAACCCACTTGCCTATACTTTGGTTCAATTAAATCATCTACATTAGAAGAACCCAAGACCAACAAGGCTTGGGTTTCCAATAGTAACTAATCATATCACTTTATGTGTAGGGACATCCCCATGACAAGAATGGAAATATATGGATTGTAGACAGCGGATGCTCCCGGCACATGACAGGGAACAGATCTCTTCTTCAGCAATTTGAACATTTTCATGGAGGTCCTGTTCAGTTTAGAGGTGAAGCCATAGGATACATTTCTGGTAGAGATAGTGTATGCAATGGTAAGTTAAAGGTTGATAAAGTAAATTTTTCCAAACAGTTTGAACACAATCTGTTAAGTGTTTCTCAATTCTGTGATCAAAAGCACAAAATGCTTTTCACATAACATGAGTGCTATATCCTCAAACCTGGGATGACAATTCCTCAGGAATTGGTGCTTCTTAGATATCCCAGGAGAGGGGATATGTACAAGCTGGATATGAACAATGCTTCCCCACTGGGTGAAGTATCATGCATTCTTTCCAAAGCCAATGGTGATGAGTCAACTCTTTGGCATAAAAGAATGTGCCATGTTAATTTTAAAACCATGAACAATTTGGTTAAAAATAATTTGGTACATGGTGTGTCTAAAAAGGAGTTTTTCTATAAAGACAACTGTATTGCTTGCCTAAAAGGAAAACAACACAAGGTCACTCACAAATCCAAAGAAGTTAACTCTATCACCACTCCATTACACTTATTGCACATGGATCTTTTTGGTCCCACAAGTATAATATGCATTGGAAGGAAATCATACTACCTTGTGATCGTTGATGATTTTACAAGATTCACTTGGGTATTCTTTTTAAGAACTAAAGATGAAACAGCTGAAACTTTAAAATCTTTTATTCTTAAAATTAAAAATTAAAAGGATCACAAGGTGAAAATCATTAATAGTGATCAAGGGACTGAGTTTAAGAATCAAGTTCTTGACTCATTCTGTAACTCAAAAGGGATTGTCAGACAATATAGTGCTCCTAGAACTCCTCAACAAAACGGTGTTACTGAGTGGAGGAACATGACACTTATTGAGGCTGCAAGAACAAAGTTAACTGATTCAAAAGCTCCCTCTAACTTTCTGGGCAGAGGCAGTCAGCACTACATGTTATGTGCAAAACAGAGTTCTCATTGTTAAGCCCCATGGGAAGACCCCTTATGAGCTATGGAACAAGAGGCCACCGTTCATTGGCTTTCTTAGGTCCTTTGGTAGCAGGTGTACCATACTCAACACAAAGGAAAATTTAGCAAAATTTGCTGAAAACTCGGATGACGCTATCTTTGTTGGATATTCCTTCACCTCTATTGCTTATAGAGTGTATAATATCAAAACGCAATAGTTTGATGAATCATCCAACATTGTTGTTAAAGAGCACACTCCTTGTGTTAGAGGGAATGGACCTGATTATATTTTTGATTTAGAATTGTTTCCAAACAATTCTAAACCATCTTATAAGAATGTTTCAGCTGGAACAGGAACTTAAAGTGACCAATATGAAGATCAATTGTTTGAGCTACCCAGACCTATTTCAAGTACTCCAAGAAGAAATGAAGGACAAGCTCCTACTGCTGAAAGTCCTAAAAGCATGAGTATCTCATGAAACAAAGAACTTCAACAAACTGTCAGCTCACTGAGCCTCATAACCTAAAGGTTGACAAATCAAGCACTCAACAACAAGCTGATGAAGATATTGACATGGAGGAATAGGCAACTGTTGATGCTGCTTCATAGCATACTGACATTGATGATGTCACTCATTCATTCAATCAGTCCTCATTGAATGAATGTGAGACATCAGCTGGAGAAGTTGTTTGAAGTTCTAAGCAAAACTTCTCAAATCTAGACTTGTCTATGCAATTAGATGTAATTCCTAGGCTCAGGATACATAACACTCATCCAGCTAAAAACATCTCTGGGGATGTATCAGAAGGAGTAAGAACAAGAAGTCAGACCCATAATGGAAATGTATGCTTGTACTCATGCTTTCTCTCTCAAATGGAACCAAAGAAGGTGGAAGAAGCCCTCAAGGACAACAATTGGATTAAAGCTATACAAGAGGAATTGCTTCAATTCAAGAGGCAAAAGGTATGGAATCTATGTCCTTTGCCACCTAGTCAAGTCCCTATTGGCACCAAGTGGGTGTTCAAAAATAAAAGAGATGATAGATGTTTGATCATCAATCACAAAGGAAGACTTGTTGTTCAAGGATACACACAGGAAGAAGGCATAGATTACACTAATGTCTTTGCACCTGTTGCAAGACTTGAAGCTGTGCGAGTCTTCCTTGCTTTTGCGCCCTTAAAGAACTCACAGTCTATCAACTTGATGTCAAATGTGTATTTTTGTATGGGAATATAGACAGAGAAGTCTATGTTTGCAAACTGGATAAAGCTCTTTATGGGCTGCATCAAGCACCTAGGCTATGGTATGAGACTTTGTCTCAGTTTCTCCTCAAAAACGCCTACACCAGAGGCACCATAGACAAGACATTGTTCGTAAAGAAATATAGGAAGGACATGCTACTTGTTCAAGTCTATGTCGATGACATCATATTTGGTTCCTCAAATGACCAAATGTGCAAAGACTTTGAAAGCATCATGAGAAAGAAATTTGAGATGAGCTCCATGGGAAAGATGGATTTCTTTCTTGGGATTCAAGTGAAGCATATGGAAGAAGGATTCTTTATCAACCAGTCTAAGCATGTCAAGGACATCTTAGAAAGATTCAAGATGAAAGATTGTAAGACAACCAAGACACCTATACCCAGAAATCACAATTTATGTCCTGATTCCGAGGGGGAGGATACTGATTAGCCTCAGTATAGGGAAATTATTTGATCTCTGATGTATCTCATAGCTAGTAGACCTGATATCATGTTTGCAACTTGCATCTGTGCGAGATATCAGGCTGCTCCCAAGGTGTCTCACCTAATTGCCGTCAAAAGGATTCTTAGATACCTCAAAGGAGCTCCTAAATTGGGTCTCTGGTATCCTAAGAATAAGGATTTCAATCTCTATGGGTACTCTGATAGTGATTATGGTGGCTGTAACATTAACAGGAAATCCACATCAGGAGGATGTCAATTTCTTGGTGGAAGGATTATTTCCTGGCAATGCAAGAAGCAATCATGTGTCTCTACATCAACTGCTGAAGCTGAATAAATTGTTGCTGCGAGCTGCTGTGCTCAACTGCTATGGATTCAAAATCAGATGTTAGATTATGGGTTCAACTTCATGAATACTCCTATCCATATAGACAACACGAGTGCTATTTCCATTACAGAAAATCTAGTCAAGCACTCCAAGACAAAAGCACATTGACATCAGGTAACATTTCATTCAAGATATTCATGAGAAACACTTGATTAAACTAGTAAAAGTTAATTCAAATGAATAATATGCTGACTTGTTCACCAAAGCCTTTGATGAACAAAGATTTAAATACTTAATCATAGCTATTGGGATGATTAACATTGACTAGTTTATTTCTTTTGAAAACATTTTAAAATGTGTCTTGTTTATGTTGTCTACTTACAATCTATGCCCTGCTACTAAAGTTTTTCTTCTAAGTGGAAATTCTTCCGAAAAGAAATTTACTCTCGGAAGATATCCTTCACTTTAGTAGTCTCTTTCGAAAAAATTTTACCCTCGGAAGCAAATTTGATCATAGATCAAATTTACTTCCGTAGGCTATTAACTTACTCTCGAAAGAATTCTTTTCTCTCGGAAGCAACTTTTCCTTCGGAAGAAAACTTTTACTGTGTAACGGAAACCTTTGGGGCCCACTTTGTAAATATTAAGATCTTTTTGGAATATTTTAAATTATCTACCTTGCTGCCATACTCAAGTACACTCCCAAACTGTCTTTTAACCTTACCGGCATGGTCTTTTACCCCCTATTTAAAACTTCCAACTCTCTTTTTTTACCCTGTTTACCACCACTGAAACCTAATACTCCCATTATCGTCTTCACTCTCTCTCAAAATTCCTTCAATCCAACCATATTTTCTTACAATGGCTCTCAATCCTCAACATAACCAAGTCACCATCCTTAACTCTTCTAAGGATGCTGACTTTGCCCCCATCATCAATTTTTGTTTCACTCCACATACTTTACCACCCTCACCGTAAACCCTACCATATACTCTAATCACATGACTGAATTTTGGTCAAACAGTCATTGTTAAACTTTGAACGATAAGAGGGTCATCAGGTCGAGAATCAGCGGACAAGAGATCATTATTTCCGAATCTACAATCAGGGAGCATCTGGAGCTTCATGACGAAGGCGCCCCTACTGAATTCACCAAATTTGAGCTAGCAAACACATACACTCAGATGAGATATGGTGGTGATGTGCACAAGTCCACTGTCTACAGTTTTAATTTCTCTTACAACTGGAAATTCTTATTGCATATCGTTCTACACTGCCTATCCAACAAATCAGGGGGTTGGGATCAAATCCCATATGATCTGGGATGCCTAGTCCATGGAATGGTAAAAGGCCTCCACTTAAACTATTCATGGTTTGTGTTGAACATTTTGTGAGCAAATCTTACCCGGGATTCATTTTTCATGTATCCCCAGTTCATTCAGCATATCATAAACTATGAGCTGGACTAGAGCAGACTACAACGTGAAGACACTCTCATGGTCCCACACATGAGGCCGGGCATCTTCAAGACCTTGAAGAAGGTGTCCACCAATTTCATGGGGAGATTCACTGATCTTCTCCAAGGTATGCTTGAGCCAACGGCTCCTGGTGACATCCCTGCAAACCCAGCAGGCGATGAACCCACACCAGACCTCCCTACTCAAATGCCAACTACTTCTTCCCACCCAATTAAAGTTACATACACCAGATGCTCCAAGCGAACCCCTGATCAATCTACTCTGATTGATCAGGTCCCCACTGTTCATAACAAAAAGGCTTGAGTGGAACTCAGGGCTCCCTCTCAGCCAGAGGTCACACCTTCCTCCACCATCGACCTCAATATCAGTGTTGAGTTTCCATAGTTTAAACCTGATGAGCCCAAAACCCGAGCCATTAGCCCTCATGGTGAGTCCCAACACTCCCCTAACCAACCAAAAAGGGACAACCACATCATTGGCACATCTGCTATTGTAGAAGAGCCATTAGGTGCTGACCAAGGTCCTGGCTTATTAGAATTAACCTCTCTATCCTTCACTGACCTTTAAATCCAACCTGATAAGGATATTATGTTTTGTCAGTGCCATGATGTTGATCTACAATACCTCTCTCAAGATCAACTGAGCCTCAGGGAACCTCTAATATCTAGCCAACATCAGTTCAGCCAAACTGAGGTGAGTCCAACTGGTGTGGAGGTGACTCATGTAGGCTCAGCCGTCACTACTGAGAGTGTCTCACTGGCCTCTCAAGAAAGTGGTGACATCAGTAAGACTGAGTCTACGGCAACCTTGCCAATTGATGTTTCTGAAAATGACATTAGTAGGGAAGGGTATCCATGGCACCGAGAAACCATAACTAGTGGTGATGATGAACATTCCAGGCATGTTATCGCATCTCCCTATGATTCTTCAAAAGAAGATGACGGTAGAATGCAACTCATTATCAAAGACCTGATTTCTAAAGTCTCAAACCTTGAATCAAAGGTTAAGACTTTAGAGGACAGGTCTGCCACTCAGCAATTGAGATTGAATATCTCAAGGCTATACTAGCTGAGGCACCATCCAGAGGCAATCCTTGAACTAGCCTCTAAGATTAACAGTAAGGACTTCCTTACAACCCCTCTCTTACAAGAACCACCACTTGAAACACCCTCACTCCAACCTGAATCTTCTGAACCCGAGTTCCCAAAGGCTGAATCTTCCTCTGATCCTAAGGGAAAAAGAAAGCTTACTGCTGAGGAGCTACTATAAGAAGAAAGATTGGAGAAGCTAAAGAAGAAAGGCAGACTTGATACTGGAAAGTTGTTGGCTGCAATTAGCAAAGCAGCAACAACAGCCTAAGCAAGTCTCAATAATAAAAGGACGGTGGAAATCATTGACATGCTCATCGGCATGGGAGTAGCTAATGAGAAAACTCTTCTACTCCTAACTGATGAGCTTGTGAAACTAGAAAAGGCAACCTTGATGAACAAAGAAAATGAAGAAGCAGCAAGGTTGACCAAAGAGGAGGAAAGAAGGAAGAAGGAAGAAGCCATGGAAAGGGAGAGGATGGAGAGAATAGCCTTACTCTGCAATAGATGCTATTCTCAAGAGGAGCTGGCACCTCACCAAAATGACATGATCTTGTTTATTTTTCACAAAGAACAAGATCTAATCAACAAGGAGAGGAAGAAGGCTGCTAGGGAGAAGTTGAGAGAGAAGAAAAAGAAAGAGGTAGAGGGAAAACTTGCGGCTGCCAAAAAGGAGGGAGACAAGGATTGGATAAAATCCTATTTCCAAGCTCACGGTTTCTCCGGCAGGCAAGTGGGTCCCATTTCGATCAAGACCCTACAGCGACATGTCAGCGACATCAAAGCTGACATTCACTTAGGAAGAAGGCAGGAGGTAGCTCAAACTCCTAGTGTTCAGAGGATGACACCCAAACCAACACCCAAAACACTACCCAAAACACTACCAAAACCATCTCCCTTCCCCATCAAAACAAAACCTTACCTATACCATCACCCACTGCTTCCCGCCAACCACCACCATCACCTATTTATCAGTTCAAAAGGATCAAATCTATGATGATATCGTAACACAATGATCAATTCAAACATAAAGTAATCAAACACATGCAATTACATCAAAAAATTTATAGATTTCATTCATAGCAAATGCGCAAGATACAATGTGTAAGGGTTATAGTTCGTTCACCTATGTCTGTATTCTCTAGTCTTAGATGTCTACCCTGCACAATACATAAAATATCCTATTTAAACTATCATGAAACAAAGGAACATATATTTACAAAATAAGTCCCTATACTATGAAAAAAAAAATAAAGACAAAATGTTAATCTTCCAAGAGCTTCAACAATACTCCCCCTAAGATTTACATTGTCTTCTGTCTTCAAAAAAATCTTCAGGTTCTTCTTTGATTTTGAACATCGGCTTGTCTTTCTACAGCTCGAGTTCCTTCAATGCTTTTGAGATTGCTGACTTGAACTTGCCTGCAAGAATTGCTTGTTCAGGCTTTGACTTGTCTGTCTTGATATCCATCCTGTTCATGATCTCCAAAGTTTCTTTTGATAATCTTGCAATATCCATATTACCATAAAATTCAAAAGGTTTGGGATAATCTTTAGAATGAATCTCCAATACTCCTTTGCCAGAGATTCTCATAAAATCAATTGATGTTATGTCTTTCTTGATAATCTTAGCATAAGCTAAAGCTTTCCTTAATGAAATTCTCTCCACTGTAGCATCCATCACCTTGATAATAGACATAAAGTACTTTCGATCATTATCTGCCACTTTTGGTGTAACGCGATCAAACTTTTGAATTGAAAAATGAGATATAGCTTGGATGCAAAAGTTTTAGCTTAAACACTCCAAACAATGAAATCATATCCTGATCCCAGTCATCTAAGTTTCAAACCAACTTCAATTCAAAAGAGTCAGCATTATAAAACCATCTTAAAATTGGTTTTGTCATTTGAGTTCCATCAATCACCTTTAATCCTCGATTAGTATCCTTTTCAAAAAATTGGTCACTATATGCATCCAAAAATTTCTCTTCTTCATCAGGTTTATCATTACTTTTCCTTTTACTTTTTAAAGACTTGAAATATTATCTTCTTGATCACATCTTGTTTTAAGAAAAGACTCCATTTGTGACATACCTCTATTCAGGAGTTTAACAAAATTTTCTCCTCAATTTGCCTTTCTTGGATTAATCAACTTCAACTTGTTAAGTTCATTTAAGTCTTGCACTGGAAGAGCTATGATGCTTATGTAAAAGTGATATACATCACAGATTGCATTTACACGTTTAATAAAAAATACATCAAAAACCTCATCATCCTTCCACGCTACTATCTTCATATTCTTTGTATTGTCAAGCACAACCATTGCATTAAGCAATTCTAAGATTGATTGTCCTTTTTGCAACACATTTCTCACAAGATCACCAGTAGTTCTTGCCTTGTTCCTAACTGGTTTTGATCAATGGATACTTTATAAGCCTGTTTTTCCTCTGGAAACATCTTCATTAATTCTTTTTTGCTTTCATGTTCACTTCTCTTCAAAGCCATTGATTTAATCTCTTGAGGTTTCAAAATTTTTGTTCTTTTTGTAATCTACAAGTACGGAGGATTATCCATATCAAGTACTATCATCTTGTTTGTCTATTTCTCTATTTCTTGAAAGCTTCTCACCAAATTTCTTAGTGATTCAGCTTGCAATCTGTTTAGCTTCTTTCTTGTATAGTTCCTTGACTGTAGCCATAATCTAAGCTCAATTGCATTCATGTTTTCAGGATCTGGATGGTGTAGCTTAGACGATGAAAGTTCCTCAATATTAATACTTTCATGTAATGGATTCCATTCACCATGCTCAACAATGATTTCATCTGGATTTACAGGAGCTATGGATTCAGCTGTCACACATTTCTCATATTCTTCGTTTATCTGATAAACTGTGAGTCCATCCAAAAGTCCTCGATTATACTTTTTATTTGTGAGATATTTATACCTTTCATCAACATCAACAGGTATATCTTCAACTACAGCCTCAATTGGAGAATAACTTGCTTCAACAATATCTTCATCTTCTAAGACTTCGTCATACCTTGCATTAGAAAAATCTGGTTCTAAATCATCTAAGGCATCGATTATCACTTGCACTTCATTTTCTTCACTATCATGACTCATGTCTCAGATACAATCTTTTGAATTTTAGTTGACGATTCAGCTAAAACTGATACATCTATATCATCTATCTTCCTTTTGCCTTTATCTACCTCAATGACTTTTTCAACATCAATTGGGTGAACTTTAGATACAACAACAATTTCAGGAGATTGGGACATTGCACTATCTTTCATGCTTTCAAAATCTTCTTTTAATTTCTCATGATTTTCTCTTAATTTCTTAAATTTTTCTTCCATCAAGTCATAGTCTTTAAGAATAACTTCAAAGTTCTTTAAATTTGATTCTTTCTCTTCTTCAATTTCAGCAATAATCACATCTTTCTTGATTAATTCAGCCTTTAATCTTTCATTCTCCTCTCTCAGCGTTTCAATTGTCTTAAGCTGGAGTGAGTTCTCTTCTTTCAGAGACTCTATCAAGCTTTGATCTTCTTTTGCTTGATTATCCTCAACATGAACATCAGATTCAACTACATCAATGTTTTGGAAATCAAATTCCATATGTTGATGAATAGTTTCTTCATTCACAACAACTGTGTCTTCAACATTTTGAATATCTTCATTTTGATCTTCTATATGTTCAACTTCTTCAACAACTTCTTCAGTAACTTCTTCAACTTCACTTCCACCATCGTCATCATCATCACTTGATGTGGAACTACTTTCATTTTCAGAATTATCATCATCATCATTATTTTCATCAACATCATCATTATCTTCATCATCATCATCGGATAGATCTTAAGGATCTTCTTCAAATAGGTCATTTGGATCAACTGGTAAATCCTCAATCAAATGAAAATGAACTTCATTTATATCTACCTCATCTTTAGCCACAGCCCTCATATAATCAAACATAGGTACGTTTTGAGCACCAGTAATCATTGCAAGTCTTTTGTATGAGGTTTCTGTCATATGCTCTAGAATTAATCTTTCACCACTCACTCAATAAACATGGAAATCTGGATTTTCTTCGTTGATGATCATTTGTAAGAATCTAGGATACATCAGGTATTTATTCTTGATTCCTTTCTCTAAGTTAAACACAAATCCAATCAGAATCCATCTAGCCATATTAAATCACCTGTTAGTTACAATGGCTACAATTGGAGATGCAATATCAACTGGAAATGAATTCCATCCCGTACTTCTTTTAGACATTCCGTGCTGGAAGATATAGCAAAGAAGTTTCCAGTGATTATAAACTCTAGCTCGAAAAAATTGTTTCCTTGGAAAGTTATCCGGATGACCCATGGCTATAAAACTTTCTCTACACTCATTAAACGTGAGTTCAGCCAAGTCTTGTGGGTCATTGTTTCCAAGCCTTAGAACTTCTCTAATAGATTGCTCAGATACTTAAATCATCCTATCATTAGTAATGAATCCTCTAACAACCTTTCTTCCTTCTTCATCTCTTTCAACAGTAGTAGTGTTCTAAAATTTCTTGATCAACCGAGCATATATGACTGGTTGTTGTAAGGCCCCATTCTAGGAACCCCACAGTTGGATTTGGACATCAGAAACACAAGTTCTCGAACATCAAGTTTCATTAATATACGCAGTGGAACGTACAAAAATTTCTATTGTTTAACAATTACACCAAAAGATCACTTTAGCTATCAGCCTAAAGCCCTATGCCGGGATGCCAGTCTTGATCATGTGCCAGATAGCTCTCTCCCATCCATGCCAAGCTCACCCCCAACAATGTATAGCATACCTGTCAATCTAATTTGCATACAAAAGTCAGCGATACTGAGTGAGCTCTAGGTTAACAAGAACAAAACTCTGACATAACGCATGCCTTATCATTTCAACATTCATAAAAACATTAACTGTACACATCATCTTACCAAACTCGTTCGATAATTCTACTCTAACTTTTACTTTACTATCCACCTTACCATTATATTACCCATACATTACTTTACCATTTGCTTTACTTTACGTTACCCATACTTTAATTTACCATACACTTTACGTCATCATTTGAACATAGCACGAAGCTTAGTTCCCATCGGATGAGAATGCACAAAGCATGTCTCCTATCAGGTGAGCACACCGAAGTGTAACTCCTAACTGGTGAGAATGCATGAAGCATAACTCCTATCAGTTGAGCACACCGAAGTGTAACTCCTATCAGGTGAGAATGCACGAAGTATATCTCCTATCAGTTGAGCACACCGAAGTGTAACTCCTATCGGGTGAGAATGCACGAAGCATATCTCTTATCAGTTGAGCACATTGAAGTGTAACTCCTATCGGGTGAGAATGCATGAAGCATATCTCCTATCAGTTGAGCACACCAAAGTGTAACTCCTATCGGGTGAGAATGCACGAAGCATATCTCCTATCAGTTGAGCACACCGAAGTGTAACTCCTATGGGGTGAGAATGCACGAAGCATATCTCCTACCAGTTAAGCACACCGAAGTGTAACTCCTATCGGGTGAGAATGCACGAAGCATATCTCCTATCAGGGTAATAGGGTAACTTATTCTTTCACGTTTCATATGTGAATTAACATCGTTCTTTAAACTTTAACTATCATGATATATATATATATATATATATATATATATATATATATATATATATATATATATATATATATATATATATATATATATATAATAGATATCTACATACGTACTTTAATCCTTTAGCATTAAGTTCATCATTAAGTCATTATTAACACATGTTTACGGAGTAACATAACACGTAACAGTCAGAAGTTTTCACGCGAGAACCCGCATTCGCGCGAGAACTTCTCTTTCGAGCGAAAACTTCATCATGTGCGTGAAAACTTTCAAAAGATAACCGTCAGCCGCCAAAATCACATTTCGCGCGATAACTTTTCTGTTGTACACAACTTGCTCCCCAAGGTATCGCTCCCTTTGCCCTTTTTACACCCCAAAACATGCTATAAAAGTTATAAACATCATTCTTTCACAAAACATTCGTTTAGGTATGCATATTAACCCCAAAAACATGATAAAACATGTAAAAGAGGGGTCTAGAACTCACCTAATGATATCCTTGCACACGAACACCACAAAACCAAGAGTGTTTCAAGCCAAAAGCTACAAATCATTGTTCAATATCATTACATACGGTTCATAAATGCTTAACGATATCAAATATCGACAAATACATACCTTAGACACCACCTAGCACCAACTTCTCTTTTCACAAGCACAACAGCAGTACTTTTCACATGAAGTAGAAAAGATTGGGTGCATGGGTCTATCTATAGTGTCTCTCTCTCCTCACAGTTGTTCTCGCACAAGAACTTCTGTTCTCGCGAAAACTGCCTCCACGCGAGAACTTGCTGACTCGCTCGAGAACTCCGCCTCTCTCTCGAGAACTTTTCCCTTCAACAAAAGAATTCGAGGCGTTACAAGTCCACCCCCCTTATTTTGGTTTCATCCCCGAAACCAGTCATTCCTTAAACAACTAAGGATAATGCTGCCTCATCTTATCTTCGTATTCCCAAGTGGACTCCACCCCTTTCTATGCTTCCACTATACTCGGACGAATGGAACTACTTTATTCCTCAGTCGTTTCTCCTTTCTGTCTATTATTGCTACAGGTTATTCCACTTAGTTCAGTCTTTCATCAATCTCCACGTCTTCCAGTGGAACATGAGCGTCTTCGTCTGCTAGACACATACGCAGATGTGATACATGGAAGGTGGGATGTATTCCACTCAATGCATCTGGTAGTTCCAGTCTTATGCCACTTCCCCCACATGGGCTAGGATCTTGAAAGGCTCAATAAATCGAGGGCTCAACTTTCCTCTCTTTCGGAGTCAAATGATCCCTCTCCAAGGTGACACCTTTAGCATCACTCTATCACCGACGTTAAACTCAATTGGTCTTCGACGTTTGTCGGCGTAGGATTTCTGTCTATCTTTAACGGCTTCCATGTAGGCTTTAATCCTTCCTAACTTCTTTTTGGTCATCTCGATGACCTTAATGCTCCCTAACTCCTTCTGACTGATTTCCCCCAACATATCGGGGTCCTACAACTCCAGCCATACAACATCTCATACGGGGGCATACCAATACTGGCATGGTGGTTGTTATTGTATGAGAACTCTGCCAATAGTAGATGACTATCCCAGATCCTGCCAAGGTCTATAATTCACGCCCGAAGCATGTCCTCCAAGGTAATAGTCCTTTTGGATTGGCCATCCGTCTATGAGTGGTATGTTGTACTGATGTGCAATCTAGTTCCTATCGCATCATTGAACTTCTTCCAAAATTTGGATGTAAACCGCGTATCCTGGTCGGAGACAATTGACACTGGCACACAATGACGGGATACTATCTCATTGATGAACACTTCGGCAAGCCACTCCGAGTTATACGTCTCTCGGAAGGGTAGAAAGTGAGCACTCTTTGTCAGTCTGTCCACTATGACCCATATGGCATCATAACCTTTAGCTGTACGAGGTAGCTTCATTATGAAGTCCATAGTAATATCCTCCCACTTCCATTCAGGAATTTCCAAGGGTTGGATTTTCCTGTATGGCTTCTGATGTTCGTCCTTAACCTAGAGACAGGTCAAGCACCTTTCTACATACCTTGCTATGTCGGCTTTCATTCTCGGCCACCAATAATTCTTCTTTAGATCATGGTACATCTTGTTGGTTCCCGGGTGAATGGAGTAGCGAGTCTTGTGGGCTTCATCTAACACTTTCTCTCGCAGACCTCCATGTCTCGGAATCCACATGCATCCAAACCTAGTATCTGCCCCTTCATCCTTTCTTGATTAACGTGCTCGGGCTTTAGAGCTTCTTTCTGGGCTTCACAGATTTGCCTAATCACATCAGGAGTGATAATCAACTGGTAAGATCTCACCCGAATTGGTTCCCGATCTTCCTTCCGGCTCAGGGCAACAGCTACCATGTTAGCCTTACCCGGTGATAATGAATCTCACAGTCGTAGTCCTTTATGAGCTCCAACCATCGTCTCTGCCTCATATTAAGATCCTTCTGGTCGAAGAAATACTTGAAACTTTTGTGATCCGTGAAAATCGTACATTTGACACCATATAAGTAGTGTCTCCATATCTTTAACGCGAATACCACCGCAGCCAGCTCCAAATCTTGGGTACGGTAGTTCACCTCGTGGACCTTTAACTGTCGGGATGCGTATGCTATGACTTTAACCCGCTGCATTAGCACGCACCCTAACCCCTGATAAGAAGCATCGGAATAGAAAACCAAGTCCTCATTCCCTTCCGGTAACGTTAGCACTGGAGCTTGTGTCAATCTTTTCTTTAACTCCATGAACGCATTCTCTTGTCTGTCTCCCCATTCAAACTTCACATCCTTCCTCGTCAACTTGGTCAACGACGAGGCAATCTTGGAAAAATCCTGGATGAATCTCCGGTAATAACCCGCCAATCCAAGGAAGCGTCAGATTTCAGATGGCGTTTTAGGCGAATTCCATTTCATCACCGCCTCTTCCTTAGTAGGATCGACCATGATTCCTTCTGGGTTAATCACAAGACCTAGAAACTGCACCTCGTGTAACCAAAATGCGCTCTTGGAGAATTTCACATACAAATTCTCCCTTCTTAGAGTTTCCAGCACCTCGCGGAGGTGACCGGCGTGGTCTCCCTCATTCTTCGAGTAGATCAGGATATCGTCTATGAACACTATCATGGATTTGTCTAGCATCGGTCGACAAACCCTATTCATCAAGTCCATGAATGCTGCAGGAGAATTGGTTAGACCAAACGACATCACTAGAAATTCATAATGCCCATATCGAGTCCGAAACGCAGTCTTTGGGATATCCTGTTCCTTAACCTTTAGTAGGTGACAACCCAACCGAAGATCGATCCTCAAGAACCAACTCGCATCTTGCAACTGGTCGAACAGATCATATATTCGAGGCAACGGGTATCTATTCTTCACCGTGAGCTTATTTAGCTGCCTGTAGTCTATACACATTCGCATGCTACCATCCTTCTTCTTAACAAACAACACCGGAGCACCTCAAGGAGAAATGCTCGGTCTGATAAATCCTTTATCGAGAAGGTCCTGCAGTTGGGCTAACAACTCATTCAGCTCTGACCGCGGCAGACGATACGGTGCTTTAGTGATGGGCTGAGCATCTGGCACATGATCGATCTGAAACTCTATCTCCCGATCGGGTGGGACCTCTGTCAAGTCATCAGGGAACACATCCGGGAAGGCACACACCACGGGCACATCTGTCAACTCTATAGTTTCAGCTTTAGGATCTTTAATGTATGCCAAGAATGCTCTGCACCCTCGCCTCATAAACTTCTCAGCCTTTATCATAGAAATCATCTTCGGAACTTCACAGATCCTGTCGTTGTAAATCGTGACTAAGCTACCGTTGGACTCTTTCATCTGAATCATCTTCCTCTGACAAACTATGTTAGCCGCGTAGGCGGCTAACTAGTCCATACCCAACACGACGTCAAATCCTCCTATGGTCATAACAAACAACGTAGCGGGGAATCTATGACCTTCCAATTCTATGCTACAGTCCTCTAAGGCCTCAGTTATCTTAGTAGTCTTTCCAATGGCAGTCTCTACTTCAAACACCTGATCTATTTCTCTGGCCTTAGCATTCATCACATCGCAGAAGGTGGCAGCTATAAAACTGTTACTTGCACCAGAATCAACCAGAGCAGAAGCAAGTATGTTGTTAACTGGGAATATACCTGACACAACATCAGGTTCCACTCTGGCCTCCTCTCTAGTCATCGTGAAAGCTTTAGCCTTGGCCCTTGGTTTGTCAGCAGCTTTCTTTTCCTTCTCAGTCTCCTTTCCCTTGGCCGAGTCAACCACTCGCGCCTCTTTACAATCTCGGTTGTAGTGCCCCAACTTGCCATAGTTGTAGTACTTTACCGCACTAGGGCAATACTTGGAGAAATGCCCCGTCTTCCCATATTTGAAACACAGGCTTGAACCGAGCCCGCATTCACCAGCATGTCTTCTCCCGTATTTCCGGCAATCACCGAACGGCTCCACCTTCATCTTTTTGGCCTGAGCAGCAGACCTCATATTTCTCTCTCACTTCACATTCCCTGACCAACTCTTCTTCTTCACCTCCTCAATGGGCTCCTCAGCCACCACATCATCATACACTATCCTACTCAGTTCCACCAAAGACTCGAAGGTCTTCGGCCCGCTTGCCTTCATATATATCCTAACCTTTGAAGGCAAACCCTATACATAACACTTCATCCTTCTCTCCTTGGTACTTACCAGGTGAGGCTCCAACCTGGCCATCTCGTTGAAGGGAGATGTGTACTGCCTGTGGGTCATACTTCCAGCTTTAAATCCCATGAATTCCCTTTCCACCTTGTCGATCTCATTCTGAGGGCAGAACTTCCTCATTACCATCTCCTTCAAGTCATCCCACTTCAAGTTCTTGAACTCACGAGGGTCTTTAGTCTGCTTGATGGTGTTCCACCAATGAATAGCTTCATCCACAAATGAGTGAGCTGCGAACTTCACGGCTTGGTCATCCGTGCACTCACTAATCTCAATCACTCCCTCCATTTCAGACACCCACTGGAGAGTGGCAATAGCACAACCCTTGCCATCCAAGGATGGAGGGTTGCATCCTTTGAAGATGCGGTACGAACACCCTTTGGCTAAATCCCTATCAGCTTCATCCCCCTCATTCTTCCCCGAACCTTCCCCGGTACCTTCACTGTCTTTCTTACTAGCATTGTTCTTTTCCTCCAACGTCCACTCTTTTGTTACCTCCTTTATGGCCTCAGTCATGATCGAAGGCATGATGTCTTGAAGGATCTTGTGGACCTCTTCGGCGATAGCCTCCCTAACAACAGGCTCCAAGGTAATCCTCTATTCAGAATGATGAGAGTTTTCCTCGCTAGCAGTGTGAACAGAGTCCACAGGCACCTCCTCAAACGTTTGCCCTTGGTTTTTGGTCACTGGTGGTCTACCCCTACCACCACGAGCACCTCCTCGGGTAGCTTTTCTCCTAGCCATAGCTTGCTATAAGATACAAAAGGCCAACATTATCATTCCAGGTAATAGTTCAGATCATGTTAAGTAAGGTAAGTTTCTAATGACAGTGGCCAGTTGTAATTAACTACTTAATTTACTTTTCATGTCCTAAATGTTTCCTATCCTGAGTCACATCATCTCTCCATCTCACTAATAGCACTATAACCTCAAGGAGCCTCTAATAGTCATAACCTTCTTGGCATGGAGCTACTGGCACTAGCATCCCTTAATCGTTCCCATTCTTAGTTCGAGTCAAGACATCAGTTGGATTTGGACATCAGTTGGATTTGGACATCAGTCGTAACTATGGCTCTGATACCAACTTGTAAGGCCCCATTCCAGGAAATCCCACAGTTGGATTTGGACATCAGAAACACAAGTTCTCAAACATCAAGTTTCATTAATATACTCAGCGGAATGTACAAAATTTCTATTTTTAACAATTACATCAAAAGATCACTTTAGCTATCAGCCTAAAGCTCTATGTTGGGATGCCAGTCTCGATCATGTGCCAGATAGCTCTCTCCCATCCATCCCAAGCTCATCCTAAAGCTCTATAGCATACCTGTCAATCTAATATGCATACAAAAGTCAGCGATGCTGAGTGAGCTCTAGGTTAACAAGAACAAAACTCTGACATAACACATGCCTTATCATTTCAACATTCATAAAAACATTAACTGTACACATCATCTTACCGAACCCGTTTGATAATTATACTCTAACTTTTACTTTACTATCCACCTTACCATTACATTACCCATACAGTACTTTAGTATTCGCTTTACTTTACGTTACCCATACTTTACCTTACCATACACTTTACGTCATCATTTGAACATAGCACGAAGCTTATTTCCCATCGGATGAGAATGCACAAAGCATGCCTCTTATCAGATGAGCACACCAAAGTGTAACTCCTATCGGGTGAGAATGCACGAAGCATAACTCCTATCAGTTGAGCATATTGAAGTGCAATTCCTATTGGGTGAGAATGCACGAAGCATATCTCTTTTCAGTTGAGCACACCGATGTGTAACTCCTATCGGGTGAGAATACACAAAGCATATCTCCTATCAGTTGAGCACATCGAAGTGTAACTCCTATCGGGTGAGAATTCATGAAGCATATCTCCTATTAGTTGAGCACACCGAAGTGTAACTCCTATCGGGTGAGAATGCATGAAGAATATCTCCTATCAGTTGAGCACACCAAAGTGTAACTCTTATCGGGTGAGAATGCACGAAGCATATCTCCTTTCAGTTGAGCACACCGAAGTGTAACTCCTATCGGGTGAGAATGCACGAAGCATATCTCATATCAGGGTAACAGG
The DNA here is from genome assembly GCA_025506505.1 of Flaveria sonorensis. NCBI lineage: Eukaryota > Viridiplantae > Streptophyta > Magnoliopsida > Asterales > Asteraceae > Flaveria > Flaveria sonorensis. The sequence continues at coordinate 61,395,040 of CM046433.1, read as the reverse complement.
GTAACTTATTCTTTCGCGTTTCACATGTGAATTAACATCATTCTTTAACCTTTAACTATCATGATATATATAATATATATCTACATACGTACTTTAATCCTTTAGCATTAAGTTCATCATTAAGTCATTATTAACGCATGTTTACAAGGTAACATAACACGTAACAGTCAGAAGTTTTCACGCGAGAACCCGCATTCGCGCGAGAACTTCTCTTTCGTGCGAGAACTTTCAAAAGATAACTGTCAGCCACCAAAATCACATTTTGTGCAAGAACATACCTCTCTCGCGATAAGTTTTCTGCTATACATAACTTCCTCCACAAGTTATTGCTCCTTTAGCCCTTTTTACACCCCAAAACATGCAATAACAGTTATAAACATCATTCTTTCACAAAACATTTGTTTAGGTATGCATATTAGCCCCAAAAACATGATAAAACATGTAAAAGAGGGGTCTAGAACTCACCTAATGATATCGTTGCACACGAACACCACAAAACCGAGAGTGTTTCGAGCCAAAAGCTACATAATCATTGTGCAATATCATTACATACAGTTCATACATGCTTAACTACATCAAATATCGATGAATACATACCTTAGACACCACCTAGCACCAACTTCTCTTTTCAAAAGCACAAGAGCAGGACTTTTCGCATGAAGTAGAAAAGATTGGGTGCATGGGTCTATCTATAGTGTCTCTCCCTCCTCGCAGCTGTTCTCGCGAAAACTGCCTCCACGCGAGAACTTGCTGACTCGCGAGAGAACTTCACCTCTTGCGCGAGAACTTCCCCCTTCAACAAAAGAATTCGGGGTGTTACAGTTGTGAACACATAGCATATACATACTTAGTCCTTCATAAGAATCTGATCATCTCTTCGTATCCAGTAGCTTCTCGAACATCTTTGTTAAGAAAAGCAGCTACATTATGCTTTGGTTCAAACTTAAGCTCTGCATCTATATGCATAAAACAATGAAAGTTAGTCACATTTGAATTTGCAAAACATAAAAACAAATTGTGATTTATCAATTTTGAACCAAAACACTTGAAAATTTTCTAAGTGTTTATATATATCTCATACATGAACAAGAGTATATTGGTTACAATTTTGATTTACACAATTTATAATAATCAAGTAATGCATTAAGTAACTTGAATTTTTATTAAATTTCAATTGAATTAGCATGTTTTAAATCTTTGAACCTAACTTTCATACTTAAAAAAAATTTCTAAGTGTTCAACATACTCTGTCAAGAGCAGAACACTTTCAAGTTTAAGTTCAAAAGATTTAAAGCACACTAGACTCATTAAAATTTTCTCAAATACAGATTAATGAAATATTTTTTTGATCAACTTGACAATTTTTAATGAAAAATTGATGAACTGACTGTTCATATTCATTTCATATGAACCTTTTGATAAACACACAATCATCATGAACACAATTTGATGAAACTTGAATTCGACTATCACAATATGTTCGAAATCATGTTACAACAGTCGTTCAATGTTCAATTTTTGTTATTAACATTTATTCTCATCATAAATTTCAAAATTTTTGATCAGCTAGGGTTCGAACGCCTGAACAAACTTCAAACGCCCAGTTAAATTTGAAGTTTAAAACTAAAATCAGATGATGTTAATCATAAAATTATGTTTAGATTCAATGATAATACCTATCGATCACAAGTATTAACCAGAATCAATCGATAATGATGAAATGATGAGCCGAGGGTTTGAGAGTATCGAGTGTAGTATCAGATGATTTCGGTGAATAAATTAATGAGAACACAAGTGTTGTATATATATAAGTGTAAATTTTTAGGCGCATGAGCACTGTGAAGGCACATGAGACTAATTTCACACCAAGTTTTCAGATGCATAAGCACTTTGAATGCGTATGAGGTTTACACGCATGAGCACTGTTCAGATGCATAAGCATTGTTTAGGCCCTTGGGCACTGTTCAGGCGCATGACACTTGATGAAACACCTAACACTTGTATTTTACATTCAAACGTCTAACCACTAGGAAAGTCTGGTACTGTTTAGGCGTATGAGCATACGATGACACCCCCAACACTTAACCATTTTTCAGTCACATGACAACTGTTTAGGCGCATGAGCTTGAATGAAACGCCCAACACTTGCATAATGTTCTGAAATTTATCGTACTCCTGATTTAGACTTATGAGTACTATTCAGTCGCATAATAAACCTTCCATGAGTCTTGACACTTGAAATTTTTCACACCATCCATCTGAACACTGATTAAACACATTAGTACTGTTCACACTCAAATTTTTTTAATACTTAATCAATTTTTGACTATCACCCAAAATTTACATTAATGACCCTCAATTTTAATATTTTTGACATTCAAACTTTTATTTTTTTGTTTTTGACCATTTTATTTTTATTTTATATTTTCAAAAACAATTTCTCGTCATTTTAGTCTCTATTTAATTTTTACAAAACAAATAGTCTTATTTTGTTTGCAAGAAGCTTTTTCACTGAATTGAATTCTTCTACGGGTTCATTTTTACATCATATCAAACACACATATGCTTGAAATTGCAGCTTCATCCTTTCATCCAAAACACTTTATTTTTTATTTCTTTTTTACATTTTGAAAATCAATTATTTTCTCTTTTTCATTTTACTCATCCTAAACTTTTAAGTTTTACAAACTTAGAAGTTTCTTTGATCTTGCAAGAAGAAGAAACTAATCATTATCAACATGCCTGCACATAAAAAATCATGCAAAAAATAAAAAATAAAGCATCATATTAGTTAAGATCAACACATTAAAATAAAATAAAATGATGGATAGTCATAGACAGTGATTAAATCCTGATCAAGTATGTTCCAGGTCAGCATATCTATAGCAAATGGGACACGATATGTAAGGACAGAAAATGAGTGCTTTTGGCAAGATACTCAGCACACTTACTTTTTTAATTCTTGGATTGATTAAGGTACGATTAGATATGACATTATGTAAGTCACACTTAGACTTTGAGAGTTCAACTCTCATCAAGATATCCAAGAAATCACTTTTCTCAACTTGTTAACCTGACATATACTTATAACCAGATCTCATGTTTAGAATGTGCACATTGGCATCTTTTCCATCAAGAGAGAATATCCAAGTCTGTAATGACTTACAACAAAGGATATCTCGTCACTTCAGGTCTATGATGACTCATAATAGAGAAGTGAATAGATGCTTTAAATAATTAGAGCTCAATGGTTATTCATATCACCACCAGGTGTGAGTTTATGACTTAACAAGCAATCAGTTTGAGAAGTCAACACTACTCATTGGTACTAAACTGGATAACATGAACGCATGATTGATTTAGTTTGATCATAAGAATTTACTTTTTTATTATAACTGCATGAGCTTACCTGCACATCATATCTTATCACGTCAGACTTTAATAGCGAGTGAAGTTTGCAACTGATCATAACTAATGTATCTATCATTTCTCATAAATTGCAAAGACAGATTCAGTCCTAAACACTTAACTAACAAGAAAAACTCTATTTTTGTGTTTTTGTTTTATATTTTTCCCTTTTGATTTTGCAATTTTCTATTTTTGCATTTGCTTTTTCATTTTCTATTGAACATACACACACAATATATACAATCAGACAGTTAACTTTACCAGTTTCTCTATATTCAAGATTAAGCTAAGGGAAGGTTCTTATCATTTTTTTAATGAATCAAACAACTGAATTAAACTCAAAACCAGTTTTTAAACATGATTAATAAGTCTAATTGACTAGACCAAAAATTCAAATCGACCTAGTAAAAAGGCTTTTGTAAATAGGTCAGCCAACTATTTTTCAGTTGTGATTTAAATCAAAATAATAAAACCTTTTTCAGAGTTATCTCTGAGAAAATGATATCGAATTTTGATATGTTTGTTTTTGATTGCTGGATAGGATTAGCTGTAATAAACATAGTAGCAGTGTTATCAATATAAATAGGGGTTTTAGGAAAATTAAACCCATAATCCAGCAGTTGGTTTTGTAACTAAAGTATTTGAGAACATCCTGCTGAAGCAGCTATGTACTCAGCTTCTGCGGTTGAAACAGAGAAATTTTTTTATTTCTTACATTGCTACGAGACTAATCTGGGGCCTAAAAACTGACAACCACCCATCGTAGATTTACGATCTTGGCAACATCCCCCATAATCACTATCTGTATATCCATGTAACTCGAAGTTCCTTCATAAGGATACCATAACCCTAAAGCCGGTTTTCCTTTGAGATACCTGAATATTCATTTAACAGCGATTTGATGAGATTCCTTCAGGTCAGATTGATACCTGGCACAGACACAAACAACATACATTATATTAGGTCTAGATGCAGTAAGATACATCAAAGGTCCAATCATAGATCTGTATAAAGTTTGGTCAACTGATTTTCCTTTCAGGTCAGGTTTAATCTTGGTATTACGTCAGTTGGAGTTCTGATGGATTGACAATCTTGCAGTTTAAATTTCTTCAAGAGTTTTTCAATGAATTACTCTTGATTGATAAAAATTCCATCTGCAGACTGCTTCACTTGAAGACCAAGAAAAAAATTAATTTCTCCTATAGAACTCATTTGAAAACAAGACTTCATGATTTCTTCAAATTCATTGCACAATTTTGGACTTGTAGAACCAAATATGATATCATCAACATACACTTGAACACATAAGAGATCATCAACATCCTTCTTAATAAACAAAGTAGGTTTGATTTTCCCTCGCGTGTATCCATGTTGGATCAAATGTTATGATAACGTTTCATACCATATTCTAGGAGCTTGATGCAGACCATACAATGCTTTGCTAAGCTTGTACACACGATGAGGATATTTTGAATCTTTGAAACTTGGAGGTTGCTTGACATACACATCATTGGTGATTGGTCCATATAAGAAAGCACCTTTAACGTCCATCTGATACACCTTGAATTTCATGAATGATGCATAAGCCAGGAAGACATGAATTGATTCAATTCTTGCAACTGGAGCAAATACTTCATCATAATCTATTCCTTCTTCTTGGGTGTAACCTTGTACAACGAGTCTCGCTTTTTTGCCAACAACAATTCCCCGATCGTCTGACTTGTTTTGGAACAACCATTTTGTGCCTATGGAATTTTCTCCATCAGGTAAATCCATAAGCTTCCACACTTCTTGTTTACGAAATTACAATAACTCTTCTTGCATTGCGTCAATCCAACTATTGTCCTTTAATGCTTGAGTGATGTTTTTAGGAACAATTTGAGATAGAAAACACGATTATAAGCATAGGTTTGCTAGTTCTGAATGACTTCTCATTGTTCTCTCATTCAATGGACCAATAATCTGAGATGTAGGATGGTTCTTGTGAATACGAGACTTTGGAATCTCATTCCGTTGAACATAAACATCCAGATTAGATTGGTTCAAGTTGGAAAGCTGATGCAATAAGTTCAAAGTATGTGGATTGAAATTAGGAACTTGAGTCGGTGAGTTGATAAAGTAATCAAGATTATTAGTAACAACTACATCATCAGAAATCGATGACGTTCCGGACTCAGGTTGTACAATTTCAAGACCATCATTAGGAATAAGTTGTGAAACAATGATATTTTCAGACAAGTCATATTCGTGTGCTTATTGATATCTAGATTGATCATGAGATTCAAAACTGAATACAGGATCTTTAACAAAAGAGAAGAATGGATAATCTGGGCTAGAATCATCCATATCATCTGAATCAGAATCATCATTGAATGATTCGAGATCTCCTTCTTATTTCTTCTTATGACCTGTAGATTCAAACTAGTTAGAATTGAAAGAGTTTGACAAAGAATCTAAATCAAATAACCAAGGTAGACCATTTGCAACTGATGGAAAAGAATTTTCAAGAAATTTAACATTGAATGTATCAAGGATAACATTCGTCCTAGAGTTATACACTCTAAAAGCTTTTGAAACCAATGAATATCCAACGAAAAATCCTTCATCAGATTTTGCATCAAATTTTTCTAGCTGGTCACTTGAGTTTAAAATCAAAACTGAACAACCAAAAGATTTAAGAAAATCTATATTAGGTTTCCTGCCAAACATCAACTCATAAGGAGTTTTCTATTTAAGAAAATCAATTTTGTACAAAACATGCAGTGGATATGGCTTCATCACAGAAAGTAATTGGAATCTTTACATCTGCTAACATGGAACATGCAGCCTCAATCAAAGTTCTATTTTTCCTTACAGCAACTCCATTTTGTTGTGGAGTTCTAGGAGCACTGAACTGACGAGCAACTCCTTTTTCTGCACAAAACCTATCAACATTAGCATTTTTAAATTCGGTTCGATTATCACTTCTGATAATTTTCACCTTTTGATCTAATTAATTTTCTACTTTAGTGATAAATTCTTTTAACAATTCAATTGTTTCAGATTTAGCATGCAAAAAGAAAACCTATGAAAATCTTGTAAAGTTATCAATGATAACTAAACAGTAAGATTTCTTTCTAATACTTTGCACATTTGTTGGTCCGAATAGGTCCATGTGCAACATCTGGAGAGGCTTGGAATTTTAGTTTATTAGCTTGGACTTATAAGACGCTCTATGTTGCTTTCCTTTTAAACACACTGAGCAGTGATCTGTTGTAGCAAACTTCTTTGTTGGAAGACCTACTACATGATTTCCTGCTACAAGCTTGTTTATTTTCTTGAAATTGGAATGCCCGAGACGTCTATGCCATAACTGGCATTCCACATTTGATGCTTGAGCAATTAGGCATGTTGTTTCTGTAGATGGATCTACTTGAGACATATCTAACTTGTATACATTTTGATCACGAACATCTTTAACAACTACCCATTCTTTGCTTATCTGAAATCCGGGCTTCAAAATATAACAAAAAGAATCATCAAATACAACAAAGTAAGATTTGTCACAAATTTAGGAAACACTTAAAAGATTAAAGTTCAGCTGTGAACAGTAGTTGACTTTATCAAAGCTAAAAATCCCATTGGACACTGTTCCTTCTCCTGTTATTTTTCCACCTGTATCACCTCCGAATGCAACATGTGTACCATCTTTTAACATAAAATCTTGCAACAAGGCACGGTTGCCTGTCATATGCCGGCTACACCCACTATCAGCATACCACGTGTTAATTGGTCTTCTCAGGCGTACCTGCATTGCAAATGGAATTAAGTTGAGTTATCAACCCAAGCATAGATAATCTTGGGCTTGCCAAATTTATCAACAATGGTAAACTATTTAAAGTGATGCTTTTTCAAATCAGGTTTATTGTTAACAAATTTACCAATTCTGTTTCTTACAAATTTTTGACTATCTTTGATTTGTTTCATCCTTAAAACTTTGTAACATTTTTCAAGATCATCATCAAGGTAGTTCAAACCATCAGACAAGACATTTTTAGAAAAATTTTGTTTACTAAACTTCCCACTATTCATTCTCACAGATCGTGGAACGAATTTTCCTTGATTATACTACCTTGGTTTTGCAGCATAAAAATTATCATAATCAGAATCATGTCTTCGAAAAGATCTCAAGCCTAAGGAAGGTTGTTTTGTCAATCTTTGAAAACCAACACTTTGATTTCTTTGAAATTATGGATTGACATATCCATTCCTTAACTATGGATTAACATATCTATTCCTCGGCGAGTTCTTTCTGAGGTAGCAATTCTTAGTTTTGTGAGTTCTTTCATCACAAATGGTACAATATTTGTTGAAATAACAATCAGCTGTTGAATGGGTTTTCATATCACAAATGTGACAGTACCTGTTAAAGAAACATTCTTCACTCTTATGATTATACATATCACACATTTCACAGTACCTTTGTTGAAATGTAAACAACTATTGATTAACTTTATATGTAGAAGCCACATTTGATCCTTGTTTTGATTTAGGAGTTGAAAAGTTAATTTGTTGTTTTTGATTTAAAAGTTTGTTCTTTTGAAATTAGGGTTTTGACTTTTGCTCATTAACACCATTTCTTGACTCTTTAGATACATATCTTTTGTTGTCAGCGAAAGACTTAGGAACTGAACCTGTTTTCAGATTACAGTTAGATTTGTTCTTTGAGTTAGATTTGATTTCCGGAATTTTGTTCATGTCAAAAGTACCCGCAGATACAAACTTTCTTAGTTTAAACTGATTAGTTTGATTTGTTCTTTGAGTTTGATTGTTTTAAGAGGAGTTAGATTTAGCATTTTTCCTTCTCCTTCTTTGATTTCTTGATCTAGATGATTTTGTTTGCTTTAGGATTGAACATATTCAAAGAAGACCCTTTTGCATTTTCTTTATCTTTTTGTTCTTTCTTCCATTTAATGAAATCTGGATTGTTTAATCCGTAATAAAATAAATCTTCAGATGTTACTTCATCTAGGTTTGCTTTCTCTTAATTCTTTGAGTTTTGTTTGTCATTCTTAACAATGATTTCTTCAACAACATGCTCTTTTAGAACAAACATTTTCTTATTCTTTGGTCGTGGTTCATAAGATTTAACTTTCATTGAATGACTATTTTTAATCTTTTTAGAATCTTGTTCCTCAAATATTTCAACATTTTTTTTCTCTTCATCACTTTCACAATTCGTTTCTTGCTTTGAAAGGCATTTAGCTTAGCTTTGTTTTCAAGTGAGTGATCATGTGTGTTAAAGTTTTCTCGCAGAGTGTTTGTGATAATTCAGGCATTGGTTCATGTGTAAATCCTAGACCCGTTTTGTTTTTATCTTTCCTCTCACTTACCAGCTGTTCTACAATAGTTTTAGAACTTTTAACTTTAGCTAGATCCACCTGAGTTACAACATGAGTTATTTTTTCTTCTTCTAAATTTTTAGCCATCTCCTCAAGTTGTTTCTTCACAAGTTCAAGTTCTTCTAGAGTTTTACTCCATGAGGTTTGTAAAGATAATATCTTTTCATTAGAGACCTTGTGATCATTTTTCAGTTTGTTGTGCATTACTTCTTTTTGTTTAAGTTTATCACAGATCTTATATGAATATGTTCTATAATGCTCAACTTGATCAAAACATGCTTTTGTGCACATTTTCTCTCTGACTTCAACAGGAATTTCAGGATAACTTGAAGATGAAGTCTCAGAGTCAGATGATGGATTCTTAACCTTTGGTTGGTCAGACTGAGCCATAAGTGCAATCTCTTCTGAATCCTCTTTTGGGTCAGATTTGTCACTCCAGTCATAGTCTTCATCATCATTTTCTGAATCACTATCAGCCTTTGGATCATTATCTTCATACCAGTCTTCATTTTGAATATCTGCAACAAGAGATAAACTAGATGTTAGATCAGCTGTAAATTGTTCAGCATAAGCACTCCAGTCATATCCATCTTTGATGCTAACAACAAGAGTTTTCTTTGGCTCTTCAGATGCTTTTCATTCATCTTTAATTTCTGGCATAGGAAGACTCTAATAAGGCTTTTGGAAGGTTTTTTGAGACTGCTAATGATATCTTTGACTGCTAGAACCTGCTTGACCATTTCCTCCTTGATTTCTGGGAGCTTTACATTCCCTTGAGAAATGACCATAACTATTGCAGTTGAAACACCTTGACTTTGATTTGTCAAAGCCAATAGCTTTGTTAGCACTTGGCTTGTAGTTCCTGTTAACATAAGAAAGTTTCTGTTTTTTGTATGCAATCTTCATCATCTGCCAATTCAAGCCCATCTCTTCCACATCATCAGGATCCATTTCAAACAAATCCTGCAAAACAAGATCTAATTGTGTTAGATGCCTACCTTGATAAGCTTGAAAACTTGCCATAAACGCAGTAAAAGCAGATTTTGACTCATCATCCTGTAAAAGGATATTAATAACATCTTTAACTTTGCTAGTTTTAACAGAGTTAGAAGACGAAGTCTCAGTTTGAGGTTTAGGAGTTTGAGTTTTAGGAGGAGACTGAGTTTGAGATTGAGTTGTATAAACAGGAGCACTTGTGTAAGAAGAATCTGTAAAGAAACCAGCTCCAACGAACAAATCACCCTCGTCTTCTGGTGAGTTATCATCTTTTTCCAGAAAAGCATTCTCCACTGTGTTAGCTGGAGATGCAACATACTTGTACTAAGACATTGAAGAAGCTCTATCATTATTTCTGGAGCTCTCATCAATCTCAACCGATTCAATCTTGGCAATCAAAAGATCTAGATCCATAAGAAACTTTCCAGTATGCTTTAACAGTGTAACTGTCTGTTTCCATGAAGATGGAAGGACATTGAGAAGTCTGTAATTTAGATCTTTGAGATCATTTTTGATACCAGCAGTTGACATCTCAGTAGTTAGTTGCACAAGTCTGTTCATCATCTGATTGATTGTTTCACCAGAAAGATGCTCAAATAACTCCAATTGCCTCTTGAGTTGCTGCTTTTTGAGATCATGTATCTCTTTACCACCTTAACAAATGATCTTCAAAGCCATGTACATAGTGTAACCAGTTTGATAACCATCTAGTCTAGTCAACACTTCCAATGGTAATCCCTTGCACATCAATGAGTATGCTTTGATGTCATTCTTCACCTTTCTTAAGTCATCACCTTGCAGACCTTCCTCTGGATAAGGTTCTGGAGAGTCTTTTGTATAGACAACTTCTCTGTCAGGACCATCAGATGTAATTAGGATATGTGGTCCTTTCTCTATTGACTTCCACAAGTCAGTATCAATAGAGTTTAGATGATGATTCAATCTTAAAGACCAGTTCTTGAAATCAGCTCTGTTCTTTAGCTTTGGAACCCTGTTCTCAGAATCTTCAGACTTAATGATTTTGTATTTTTGAATTCAAGAAAATGACTTGTTTTTGTTGTTTTTAAGTTTTGAAATAAAATTATGAAATGAAAATATTTTTGGATTTTAGTTTTTAAAAAAAATTCACTGATAAGTCCTAGTGTTCAAGCGCCTAAATAGTTATCAAGCGCCCAACCAATGGTGAAGTGTCTGAATAGTTCTAAAACGCCTAACTTTGAAGTAGAAACGCCTAAGGGAATGCCTTAGTTGAATTCTGAAAAACACCCAACTGGTGATGCGCCCAAACAGTTCTAAAACGCCTGAACAGTTATCAAGCGTCTGAACAGTTGTGATGCGCCTAGAATTACTTTCTTCTAGCAAAGTCAATGTGTCCACATAGTTACAAAACTCCTTAACAGTGGTCAAACGCCTAAACTGAAAATGCCTAAACAGTGTTAAACGCCTGAACAGTTGTCATGCGTCTAGACACTTAGACAATTTTCAGCAGTTTTCAACCAAATGCGCCTAATTCATCAGCTTCGACAAACTCAGATCTTATGAAAATCCTCAAAACTTGTTCAATTGATCTAAAAACTTCCAATTTGGTACTAATTAGGTTGATTAACAATCCTTAATCTTCAATTTGATCAAACAACAACTACAAATCAGTTTTCTGATTGAATTGACGTCCGAAACCGAAGAACACAGTTCATACACAAATTCGATTAATTCCTCAGATCTGAACAAATTTGAACACCAATTGTGATTCAATCATGTTTCTATGAATGAAACACCACTGAAAACAACAATTAATCGATCAAATTGCAATCAATCATAGATTTCAAGTGATTCAAAGAGCTTAAAATGTCGATAAGCTCTGATCATTGAACCGAAGGCTCTGATACCAATTGATCGGTTCAAAAGGATCGAATCTGTGATGATATCGTAACACAATGATCAATTCAAACACAAAGTAATCAAACAAATGCAATTACATCAAAAAATTTATAGAGTTCATTGATAGCAAATGTACAGGATACAATGTGTAAGGGTTACAGTTCATTCACCTACATCTGTATTCTCTAGTCTTAGATGTCTACCCTGCACAATACATAAAATATCCTATTTATACTATCAAGAAACAAATTAACATATATTTACAAAATAAGTTCCTATACTATGACAAAAAAACACATAAAGACAAAATCTTAATTGTTGTCCCAAGAGCACTTGAATCATCAAATAGTATTAAAGATTTGGATCAAAATGATAAAATATGAGAACTTGGATTAACACACAAGAACATCAATGAAAAACCACCCATTTGATCCATATTGATTTGGATAAGATGTTAATTACATGAAAACCCTCAAATCTAGCTCATGCCACCTTAACAACACTCTAATAACTCTAGCTATATATAGTCTAATGGTAATTAGACTTAATGACATTTAGCCCCTTAGACTATGATTAAAAGATGACAATTATGAAATTATAATTAAGACACAAACTAGACAAATAAACATTAAATATATATTTTGTTGACAACAAAATATATATTATCTCTAAGACCCGTGTAATTTGTATCTTCAACGTCTCACTACTAATCTTCGTTCCGAACGTGTCGTCTTGACTTTTGCGTTGACTTTTGTTGACTTTGACTGCGTTGATAATATTAGACTATTTTTCAGACCCAACAATACTCCCCCTTGGTCTATTCTTATCAACGTCTTTCATCGTGATCAGCATCGATAAGTCAACTATATAATGATCTTCGATCTCCCCCTAGATTGATGATCTGGTACCAACAATCTTTCATCGTACAGGCTCCTCCTTTTTGAGTGCTCCCTCCTTTTGTGTGCATCATGAGAATGATCAAGAACAGCATCTCCAACTCTCTATTCTCAAGTGCCTCAGAAGATGTAGGAGAAGAAATCCTAGCTTGGTATCTTCTACAAACTTGAGGAACAGGTTCTTTGGTCTGGTACGTTGCTCAGTTGATGATCGACCATCAATTACAGCAAGAATCTGTAACACAATTACAAACACATTCTACACATTTCTCGTTAGATTATTTCAACAATACAAATAAACCCGTATTTATCTGAATGTGCAATTTCCCGTGAAATTCATGTGAAAATGATAACATTTTAATAGCATAATATGGAAGACTTGAAAAATGATTTGAAATGAATATTTTATTTTATTTTGTTTTATCATATTACACCAAGAACTAATTTGATCATGAGATCACATCCTAAAGATATACTTAAGCACAAGGATATATTTAAACATCAACAAGTTAGTGAGATCACACTGATACAGAGTCTGTTCATAATTTTAAGTTTTTGAAATCCAAAACAGTTCAAAAATGATTGTTGGTATATTTGTCCAATTTAAACCCATGCCTTATCCTTTTCAACAAGTGATCTGCAACTAATTTTATCATGTTTTAGATTCAATTAGAGAAACTCATGTGATTTGGTTCCCATAGACATCCGGCAAAGAACTTATCCCATTATCAGGGCTTATTGAGTAATATGATTAACTCTGCTTGATTTTCTTTTAAGTTTTCAACAATGATCTTAATTTATGAATCACTGTGCCTTTATTTGGGGAACAGATGATGAGAGCTCCAGGTCTATACTTACGTATAACAGAGGACATGATCATCTGAGCGTGCTGATGAGAGCTTCAGGTCTATACTCACGTATAACAGAGAAGATCATCACTCCAGGTCAATGCTTACGCATAGCAGAGGAGATAAGCACGAAAAGGATTCTGAAGAGCTTACAAGAAGTGTCAATTTCGAAACAAGGATGAGGGAATTTGGGAATAGAAATAATCAAGGCAAAAGTCAGATACTCTCAACCCATTTATGATGAGACTTGTAACTTTGTGCAGGCCTAAATATCAAGAGAATAATCCTTTCACCGAGTTCTAAAGCTTTAGTTAGGCTACAGAATCACTGTTTACTTTGTTTTCAGGCTGAGCCTACCAAGCATATCATATAATCAAACTGTCTTTTTTAGATTTTAGAATTTTAAGTGATACAGACATCTACAACAGTTACTATCATTTCTCACAAAGTACAGGTCATGCAAATAAGCATACCAAGAAGACATACTATCATTTCTCAGTCATCCCAAATCAAGTTATTAGTTCTTATTTCAATTATACTAGCAAAGAAAGTCTTCCAAATTATACTAGCAAACAGATGAGAAATGAAATACCAAGAAAAATGCAGTGATTGTGAATGGTAGATAAGAATCCAAAATGTGGATGAGATACCATAACCATAACCTATTTGTTCAACCTCAAATTAGAATTAGGAACAATCTTAGTCAGTAAACCGGATTACTGATAGGCCTCCTGAATTGTTCCTGCACTCATAAACAGATTAATTAGAGAGGGGGACCCAGGCCATCATGGTTCTGGGAGTTCCTTTTTCATCAGTGTATGTAACCTGTTTAAGCACACACTCTTTTGAAAAATCATTTATTTCTTTATCCTTTTCATTTTGTTTTACTTTTCAAATTTGTTTCTGTTCAATTACTTTTGATTTGAAAGAATTGAATTTGGAAATCATTTTCCTTTTAATACCCAAAGGAAGAGATTTTGATTTTGAAACATTGGTCCTTTTCATCTTTGAATCATATGAAACCGGATTCACGTGAGAAGGTTTGGATAGATTGTTATTTATCCAACCATTCAAAGATATGTTGTTTTTACCTTTTGAACCCGAGAAGCAACCTGTGTTATCTTTACCTCCCAAAGCTTGCCTTTGAACCTGAGGGCACTTCTTTAGCACATGACCTTCTTTTCCACATCTAATGCAAGCCTTGAAAGGGTTTTGGTTCTTTGTAGTCCCATGGATAGTAGGCGACGGTGGAGTCTGCTTTGAGGTTGTTGTAGCTTGTTGACAACCTTGAAGCTTCTTCTTTTGGATATCAGGAAATTGAACCTTTTGAGGCTTTGTCAATGTGGATTTTGAACTGGGCTGTGATTTGATTTGTGATGTTTCGGGAGCTGAGATTTGAACATTCTTCTGAGTACACTTTTGTATGACTGGTGTACTTGATGGATAGCAGATGAAGATGGTGAGTGCTTCCGCTGAGTTTTAGAGGAACTGCTGATTTGTTTAGCAGTTGGAGATGAGATCCGTATAGGTCTTGATTCAACTGTTGGAAGCTTTTGACACTTGACAACTTCAGGTGACTTGACAATCTCTGGTTCATCATCAGAACTTGTCCAGTCCTGTATAAACAAGTCAGCTTCCAATGGATCTTAATTGATGACTCTTGTTGTGTCGGTTTGTGTTGTTGAGTTCTGATTGCTTGACGATTCCACAGTTGTTCCTTCTTTGACAAACTTTACACGAACAAATGATGGGATGTTACCTATCTTGAATTTGTTAAAGAAGTTATGGGAAAGAACTGATACTGTTTTTGAAGCATCAGCGGTGGAATTATCATTTTGCAGATCAGATCCTTGCTTGATGAGCCCCAAACCTACAGGAAAATCATATTCATCTCGAACCTCTTTGTGATTAATGCTGCTTAAACCTGCATGTAAACTGTTAGTATTTGTAGCTTCAATTAAATCATTAGATGGATGAGGTTGAGGCATAGGAGAGTAACAATGAGTGCTAGGAGGAGGATAAACATATGAAGTTTCACCACATCCCACACCCGTTTTGATTCTAGCTCCCCTTTTGCTTATAGAATAGTTCTTCTTGTTTCATCCCTGATATCGTCCATTTATCAAGTTTAGTTTTAAGCTTGCTAGTCTCAAGTTCTGCTAATGTGACTCGTTTGCTCAAAACATTAATCTCGACATTCTTTTCTAAAAGATTTCTTTTTAAAAGATCATTTTCTTTTAAAGCTTCTCTTAGTTTAATAAAATATTTGGACTCATTGATTTTAAATTCTTTGTTTATTCGTTGTAATTCTTTTTCATTTTCTAACAATAATCTGTTAGCTTTATAAACCCTGAATAAACGAATTTTACAGGGAGAAGAACACATGTCTTGAACTATCTCATAGGGGAGTCCCATAACTATCTTTTCCGCAGCTAGGGCTTTTTCACATTGACATACAGGAGTGTTCTTTTTATATTCATCCTCCTCCGTAGCTCTCTTCTTAGCTTATTCAGCTTCACCTTCCTCTTGCTTTCCTTCATCCTGAACTTTACTCCGACTTGTACAATCACCAACATCACCAAAACTCTCACCTTGAGTATCACACCTGAGTTCTTTGAAAGAATCAAAATCCTTAATAAAATCCTCATCACTGTTTACCTCCTCAGCCATCAATACATGATTGACTTGTTCTTTAGTTTATTTGATCTCAACACTTGAATATACACCACCATACACGAATTAACTGTACTCTTTTGTTTTCATATCAAATCAAATGACTTCAACTTGTTGATAACTTCCATGAGTTTGTAGTCAGCAAAATTTCTTTTGTGTTTTAACAACCTAACTTGTGGACTCCACTATGGAGGAAGAGAGTCCAAAAGTTTTGTGACTTGTTCATAGTTTCCCAGCTGGTCATCATACTTCTTAAGTTTGTTTGCCACAATCAGAAATCGATCAAAAAAATCATATAACTGTTCATCTTTCATGGCTGCAAAAGAATCAAACTGACTTTGTCCCATTCTGGCGTTGTCAGATTCGAAATCGGCAGAAAACGACATTTAATTTTAAAAATATTAACATTCACTTTAACGCCCGAAACTAAAATTATTTTTTTCCAAAAATTGTTGAATGATATTCTCCCCCCGGAAAAATACTGTTACCGTCAATTAAATGGTTTCTTAAAATATTGAATTCATTTTAATATATAATTTTTTGAAGTCATTTTGTTTAAACCTGCTCTTCCCTTACCTTTCTACAAACCCTCTCAAAACCTAGATCCACAACCTAAACCACCTTCACCTGCACTCCCTTTCTTTGTCTTTCAACACACATACAACAACAACACCAATGGTGAACTTATCATCTTCAGACACCGAACCGGCGGTAGGTGGTGCACGATAAAACCCAATCTGACTGTCAACACACTCACAAACACACACACAGCCTCTTCTTCTACCTTTCTTTTCTGTTATTTTGAATTTTGGTGGAAAGGGCTTAATGTCGGCGACAGGGTGAGGGTTTCGATCGAGGTATGGGTTGGTCGATCTGGTGTTAGAGGGTCGATTGGGAGGGTTATCGGTGGAGTTGGAAGGAGGATGTGGTCGTACGACTGGAGGGAAAGGTGAAGGTGGGTAGGGATTCGTGAGATGGGTGGTCGCGGTTGGGTGGTGCGGCAAGATGGGATGGTCTGCAGATGGTTGGTGCGGCGACGGGTAGGTGGCCGACGGTGGTTAGAGTTGGCGGTGGAGGTGGGCTATGATGGTGAGGGTGGAGATGGTGGTAGGTTGTGATTGGATGGTGGTCGCGAGTATAGGTTTTTGGCTGGGTGGTCGCAGCAGTGGTGGTTCTGCGGTGGTGGTTCTGCGGTGGTGGTTTTGGTTGTTGATGGTGGTGGTTGTTGGTAACTTAGGCAGCAGAGATCTCGGTGGTGGTTGTGGCTTGGGTTTTGTGGATGTGGTTGTGATGGGCACACTTTTAGTTTCACTGTGTATAAGATAGATTCGCCAGAAACGTCACCGGAAAAGACAAGTTCGCCGGCAAGTTGGCCGGAAACTTCGCTGGAAAACGTAATTTCGCTGGCAAGTTCGCCGGAGAATGTAAATTCGCCGGGAAGTTCGCTGGAAGACTACTTAGTTTCGCCAAGAGCTGATGAACTTTCGTTCAAATGATGTAATTTCGCACCATGAAGATTTGAAGGTTCTTTAAAGGCTGCTAAGAACACCAAGAACACACACAGTGTGTGTGAGAGAAACACCTTTAAACTTCAAATTTCTTTTCAATTTCTTGTAGAAATCAATTTGTAGATGTAAAATATGATATCAAATATTGTAAATCTATTCTGAAATGATGTAGATCTGATCAAAATCAGTGATATTGATGAACACAAAACTCAGATCTAGTTTCTCTCTCTAAAACCCCATTTTCTCTCTCTAAAAAAACTTGAAAAAATGAACAAAATCTTCAAACCAGCAATAGGAATTGATTCAAGTTGGCTCTGATACCATATTGTTGGTTCTGATGATCGATTCAACAGTGCACTTGATGTATAACAAAGATATCCCACTGATTTAACACAATCAATTATTTTCAATCTAAACAATGTTAATCAACCAAAAGGCTCAATGATAATAATAAGTTTCCAGCCACACACACACAATTGCAACAATGATATTTCGTATTAGGGTTTTTGCCAAAAGTTACTTACAAAGATAGAAAAATTACAATATATAAGTAACCCTAGATACGCTGTAGCGAAACTGCTTGACTATCTACTAGATTCACCATGCAGCGAACTACAGTTTCGCCGGGTGATCAAAAACAGCTTACTCCAGGCGAAACTATAGTATCGCCCGTAGTTTCGCTGGAACACAAAAGTACATCAAAAATACAAAATACAAGATAAAAATAACATTTATCCTATTACATTACAAAATAAACCTATCAACTATAGTGAGTTCAACCTATACTAGATTATCAATTCACAAGAGCACTTGAATCATCAAATAGTATTGAAGATTTGGATCAAAATGATAAAATATGAAGATATTGGATGAACACACAAGAACATCAATGAAAACCCCCTATTGATCCATATTGATTTGCATAAGATGTTAATTACATGAAAAACCCTCAAATCTAGCTCATGCCACCTTAACAACACTCTAATAACTCTAGCTATATATAGTCTAATGGCAATTAGACTTAATGACATTTAGCCCCTTAGACTAGGATTAAAACATGACAATTATGAAATTACAATTAAGACACAATCTAAACAACTAAAGATTAAATATATATTTTATTGACAACAAAATATATATTAACTCTAAGACCCGTGTATTTTGTATCTTCAATGTCTCACTACTAAGCTTTGTTCCGAACGTGTCGTCTTGACTTTTGTGTTGACATTGATTTTAATGTTGACTTTTGTTGACTTTGACTGCATTGATAATATTAGACTATTTTTCAGACCCAACATTAATCTTCCAACAGCTTCAACACCTATCCTACAACCCAAAACACAGCCAAGAACCCACTCAAAAACCAAACCATCCTCTGATCCATCAAAACCCCTGACCATGGAAGAATTCATGGAGATAAAGAAGAAGCTCACAAATTGCACAACACTGAGCGACATCTCTTGTGAGGAAGAGTCCATCCGGCAAACTTTCATTGATGGCTCTTCAAGTTCCCTTATAAGAGATGCATTCTTTGATCTTCCTAGAGGAACACTAGACCAAGCTCTTCAACTTCTTGCAACAAATTCAGATACTCTCAATGAAGTAGTGAAGAAGTTAAGAAGAATGCTGGTGACTCTGCTGGACAGTAGGAAAAGGGACAAACTACCAACAAAACCCTTCTATCCTAGAAAGCAAATTATCCAGTAGAAGTTCGATGAAGATTCCCACAGCTTTGCTGTGGAAAGGGAGAATGGTGAAGTTTCCAGGGCTGACACTTTATCTCTACTACATTCCAGCAGATTTGACATTGCTGAGTTAGTAGAAAAGCCATTCTCCAATACTCCAACTTCGAGATAGCTGCTCATATCAGATATCATTTAAGTAGCCTTCATCTAGCCGAGCTCACAAAGAAGGCCAAGATTGAAGAAGAGTTGAAAAGAAGAGCATATGATGCTGAAGAAGGCACAACCACAAAAGGGAAGACCTTTCCAGATGGTTGAGGGCTCCACTTCAGATCCTATAGTTAGATGGAATATGACTACCTTTCCCATCAACTAACTCTCTTCAGAGGGATGCAGCAAAGAGTACATGTCCTTCAGAGCAATCGACTGAATTTATTATCTACAAATGACCTGTACAAACTCCTCACCACCACATCAGGAAAAAACAAAGAGACAGATAGATATTTTCTTTCCTTGGTGTTGAAGGCCTTGGACAGCAAGAGGAAGTGAAGTTTTGGTAGCATCAGCCTAGGGGGACTTTGTTGGATCATATGAGACTGGTGCAACCAAAACAAAACTTAGAAGAATTTTGTGTACAAGTTGAAGAAGTCTTTCGAAGACAAAACTACTCTTCCGCAGCAATGTCAAAGATCTTCCGAAGCATTATGTCTGAAGAGCTTCTGGAGGAAAACTATGTCTTCTGAGACTAAGTAGTTTTCCTTCCGAAGTATATGAATAACTTTCGAAGGATAGAACAAAGTCTTCCGAAGACCAAGCAGATCTCCTTCCGAAGTATTAACACTTAGAAGATTCAAGATAAAGTCTTTCGAAGAATAAAGTCATAAAGACCTGTAGAAGATTCGAAAGAAGTTGTTTCTTCCGAAGTATAATTGGCCTCGAAAGAACTTATTCTTTCGAAACCATTTAGCTTCGGAAGAATCAACTATGCACCAGTGAACAAAAGTATGGTCCGTCTGACTGACTTTGATACACTGCATGGAGCTTTTCCTAACCCATGTAGTTGACCATACTTTAATCCACTATTCACCTTTTCAACTTAGTACAGATACCATCCTTAGTTGGTGCCAAAAGGTAAGTCATGGACCTGTCATGACTACCTTATCTAGGATATTATTTTATCTTAGATACTTTACTTCTAGCAATGTAGTATTTGTCTAGTTGTAGATTCTAGCTGGTTTTCCAAGTATAACCGGCTGTAGATAGTAGTATATATAGTTTCTCATTGTAACTTATGTAGCATGAGCTTAAGAGTCTTGTAATACAGAGTTTTGAAGTAATATATACAAGTATCTTGAAAACTATTCTCTTGTTCATTAACTTCGTATATTATTATCAACTTTAGTTTGAGATTCGGTGTTTCATCGATCAAGTGAGACTTAGTGAGTTTTGTGTCTAGAGTCAAAACCAATCCTGCAAGCTTGAACCAACACTTGATAGTCAACTACTAGACTTGTCTGACACGCCACATCCAGAAGACCCATAATAAGCTACACCATACATTGAAGAGTTTGCAGCGGATGAAATCAATGCAGCATTTTGTGGATAAACTGTAGCTGGCACCATTGATTGATTGTATTCTCTCCTTTTCATGTCCAAATCAAATGACTTTAGTTTGTTGATCACATCCATAAGCTTATAATCAGCAATGTTTCTTTCCTGCTTCAACAGTCTGACTTGCAATCTCCATTGCGGTGGAAGAGAGTCCAAGAGTTTTGCGACTTGTTCGTGATTACCTAGTTGTTCATCATATTTCTTCAAGTTGCTTGAAACAGATAGAAATTGATTAGTAAGATCGGTAAGGCTTTCATTTTTGTGTCCAACAAATGAATTAAACTCCTTTTCTGCTTGGGCTTTCTTGTCCTTTTTCAAGTCTTCATTACCATCCTAAAACTCACACAAAGAATCATACAAGGATTTTGCATTCTTGTGTTTGGAAAAACGGTTATAGATGTCTTGAGATAAACATAGAGTTAAAGCTCCGAATGCTTTCTATTCACGGTCGATTAACTTAAGATCTCTTTCTATGAAGGTTGATGGATCAGTGTTTGGTGAGGTAGTTTGACCAACTGTGACGGTAGGAGTATGTGGACCATTGATGATTGATTCCCACTGGTTGTGATCGGTGTAGTAGAAAAAGGCTTTCAAACAACATTTCCAATCTTCAAAATCGTCTCCATTGATAAGCCTCGGTGTTTTATTGGGTGCTACACTTTCCAAGTCAGACAAGGTGATATTGGTTGTAGTTATTTTCAAACCAGAAGGTAATTTCGCTGAACACCTCTAATTTTGCTGGATATCTATAGTTTCGCTGCTACTTTCGCAGGCACTTTCATTACTACTTTCATTAGCAATCTCGACAGCAGTGTAGCTCGAACAGATGAGTGCCGGGAAACTCTAGTTTCAGCAACAGATTTGCTGAAACTAGTAGAACTTTCATTTTGAGGATAATTTTGGCGACACTTTCGCTTGTTTTTGCAATCAAGGGAGTGAACTTTCGTTCAAAATAAGGTACTTTTGCTGAGCAACAAATATCAATTTCTGGAATCACAAATGTGGTAGTTTTGTTGGAGAAACAGTAGTTTTTCTAGATGAATAACAGTTTCGCTGGATGAAACTGCAGCCCTTTTCAAACACTAAATCGAGCAGAACTCACCAAAATCACAATGAATTTATGAGTGAACGATTTGGATAGCTTCCTATGCAAATACTAGATGATTCTCAGTTGATTTCCATACCAAAAACACAAGGATAAGATTTAAAATTAATGGAATAGTGTTTTTGCTAAAAAACCAACAAAAACTCAACAAATTAAGAGCACTATGGCTCTGATACCATATTGTTGGTCCATATGATCGATAATCAGTGTAAATGATTCATAAAATAGAAAAATCCCACTTAATCAACACAACTCTATCAACAACTCAATGAACAAGTTTCAAATATTTTCCATAATCTCCAAACTCATACAAAGAAGATGAAACAAAGGCTCAAATATGATCAAAATAAGCTTCCAGCCGAATACACCACAATGCAATAACAATATTTCACGATTAGGGTTTGCAAAAACTTGCTTACAATGAATGAAACTATATATATAAGCAGACTGTAGTTTCGCTGACAGTTTCACTGGGCAACGAAACACAGTTTCACTACGTGAACCAGATCAGCTGACTATAAGCGAAACTCAATTTCGCTTATAGTTTCGCTGGGCACAAAACTACAAAATACAAAATACAAAATACAAACTAAGTAAGCTAACAATCATCCTATTACATTGATAAACAAAATAAACATAATAACAATGGTGAGTCCGACCTATTCTAGATCATTAGTAGTTATCTTGAAAGTTTAAAATCAACTAAAGGTAATTTGTCTTTGAATGTTTAAAGAAAACTTCCAAAGCTAAATTGACTTTGGAAGATATTGCTTATTTTGAGGAGAATTGCTTGAGAAGAAAATGTACTTAGTGTAATTTTGCTTCCGAGACAGATTTGGTTTCGGAAGATATTAAGCTTCAGATGTTATACTCAAGTACAAGATGCAACTTCATAGTAATCTTTATGTTTTGGTAGCATCAGCATAGGGGTTGTTTGTAAGATCAAGTTGTTTATCTTAAAGGCTGATGCTAACCAAATATCTCTCAGCATACAATGAAGTACAAGGAAGGAAGTACTTGTGAAGATTTGACTATGTACAAAGAAAAGTAACTAAGTGTCAAATCTTCCCAAGCCAAAGATAGAAATCTTCCAAAGGCAAAGTGAGGTCTTCTAATTCTTTAAGACTGAACTCTTTCGATGACTAAGAAGACTGACATACTTTTGAAAAAAGTAGAAAAACTCACCGCTGTTAGCTCTGAAAAACTCACCAACTTATACAAGTTGGTGATTACCTTTTTACTTTCGTCAACTATAAAATATAGTCTATTTTCTGTAATTTCCTACTTTAGTAATTTTACCCTTATTGTATTACAATAATATGTGAGGTATGGCCTGTCATAGTCACAAGTGAAAAGGCAATCTGCCTTTTGACTCTATATTGATATTATTGTTTAGATTAGTGTCCAGCTGGCCTTCAAAGTATTGTCGGCTGTAGTTTGTAGTATAAAGTATCTCATGTATCAGTCTAAGAAAGAAGAAGCTTTGAAGTACTTGTAAACACTCGAGACAAATATACATCATCCTTGAAAACCAATCTTTGTATTCTTGAGTCTTCTCACTTGTTGTTCATTGTTTCATTACATTGTTCCCTATTTGATCTAGTAAGTGTGTTTAGTTGATAATCTCCAACTATGAAACTATTGTTTGAACCATAACCGGTCCTACACACCATATGAATTGGTATTTCTTAGAAAACCATTTATTGGTTTCCTTAAACTATTTTGATGTCTAGTCTTAATATTAAACACCAGAGACCATTTAGGAAAATTTGCTTCAATGTTAGACGAGGGATTCTTTGTTAACTATTCCTCTTCATCTAAACCATTTAGATTATTTAATCCTAAATTGAACATAATAAATGAATCAACAAACATTGAATTCAATGAGAATTCATTTCCTAAATCCTCCAGTGGTCCTGCTTGGTTGTTTGATATTGACTCTCTTACATAATCATTGAATTAGCTTAACTCATCTAATGTTGAATATCAGCAAGGAACCACATCATCCCAAGCTATACAAGATGACTTTCCTATGATCCATCAATCATCTTTTCATATACAAGCTTATCAAGTTCCTCTTCAAGTTGATCCTATTAGACAACCACAAAATGAGACTACATGGGTACGAAAGAGGAAAAATTAATCAAACACTATTTAGAATAAAGGAAGGTCATGAGATGCTTGTGTGTAATATATGTGGATGATATCATTTTTGGCACAACAAACAAGCAACTGTGCAAGGATTTTGAAGTCCTCATGCATTCTAAGTTCTGGATGAGTGCTATGGGTAAGTTGACTTTCTTCTTTGGTTTGCAGGTACAACAAATAAAGGATGGTATCCTTATTAACTAGTCCAAGTATATGGATACTATGTTAATGAAATTCCATTTCTTAGATTGTCAGTTTATCCGTACTCCTGTAGATACAAAGATAAAGATAGGTCCTAATCTAGATGGCAAATATGTTGTTCAAACACACCACCGTTCAATGATAGGATCACTCATGTATCTGACATAAGCAGACCTGACATCATGTTTGGCATATGTGTTTGTGCAAGATATCAAGCAAACCCCAAAGAATCTCAGGTCAATGCTGTAAAGAGGATCTTTAGATATCTCAAGGCCAAACTAGCACTTTGCTAGGATCAACACATTAACAATTAGATTGATCTCATGATAAGAACGTGGAATATAATCATCATGGTAAGATGATATAATAAGAAAAAGATGAAAACAAGTGTAAATAAACTTTAATTTCTATTGCTCATTGATTTAAAAGATACTAAATGCATGTAAAATCAGGAAATAACAAAAGCTTTATAAATTACATCAACTAACTACTATTTATACTAAACTATGAACTTTTCGTATAGTTCTCGCATGAGATATTCTTCTAGCGAGGCAACTTCAAGTTCTCGTGCGACTGATCTTTATAATCTTGATTTGGTTCAATCCTTACAGTCTCTCCCTAAGCTCGATGAATTAACGCATTAGAAGTCCACATTTGCAACCTTGTAACTGCCCCCATATGCATACATCTTGTTATTCAGGGCCTTCATAATCAACCAGCCGAACTGTGCTACCAAAAAAGTGAACAGATTCATCAGCTGCAATCGAAAAAGCCTACAACCTCATCAAATCTTCTCTTCCAAACTTAAGCAGATCCATAGGGTTGATGATACGGTAATTTTTATCTACACAATAGATCAATGCATGACCCGTCTCCTTCTCACAACTCCACCACATGTGCTTTGATAAGTTGTTAACTGGCATAGGAGCATGTACAAGGCTCTTTCTAGCATATATAGAATGTTTAAAAACCCTTATCATCATTGGCTTGTTAGTGTTTGGGTCTATACATGTCTCATCTTCAATGACTTTAGATTTGGAAGTTTTGAAGTCCTTGAAGTTAGACTTACTCTGTCTCCATATCATATTTCTGATCTAGTTCCCCTTTCCATAATTGCTTGGATTGATGAACGTAACACGACCCATAGCATATTAATCCAAAGCTTTGAGTGTATGGAAGTGGTGCTCGTCTTGATAATACTCTATAGCCCTAGCCTTTCTCTTCACCATATACATTTTCTTCTAAGCATCATACGCCCAACTAAGAATAGCTTCTGAGTTGCTGTACGTTGTGAAAGGTTTGGAATGCCTCAACGTGTGTACATAAGCAGGTAGAGGAGGAGCATCAATAGTAAGATTTCCGACCTGACGTACAACACTCTGACTAGTTAGATCTGTTGTCTTGTCAGTCATCTCTTTGGCACTAGACTCACCTACTATCTCTCTTTCTTCAATCAAGATATCTAAAAATAAGTCTTTACGACTATTTCCAAACATGTCGGTGTAATGTATAGTCTCTTCCAAATCATCAAATGGACCAAAATCTTCATCAGATTCCTTAGCAAGAATCTATTGTTAGAAAGTATAAAACTCCTTTTCACATGATTCTTCAGTAGTAGGATCTAAAGGAGTATAGTAAAATGTATCATCGGGACTTGGTTCGGAGACATTAGCAGAACCCGATGATCAGAAGCACCAGCTGCAGAGCCCATATCACCACCCTGATCATCATCATCGTCCTTCTTATCATCATTTCCATCCTTCTGATCATCATCACCATCATCACCATCATCATCAATGTCATCTTCTTCATCCCAACTGAAATCCACCATCTCCAAGTCATCATCATCATAAACTGGGTTAGGAATAGGAATATCATGCTCAGGCTCCATAAACAGCTCTCCAGTGAATACTACAGGTTGACCCTCAGTAGCCGAAGTAGGAACACTAGTAGATGGCTCTTGATCAATATTAGCAGTGTCCCTTTTAGTCATAATAGGATCAACAACATGCTTTGTAGCAGTAGTGTAATCATCAACAACTTTGGGATCAGCAGATTGCTGTCCACTAGACTGTCCAACTTCTGAGGTTCGTTGCTGTGCAAATGAGAATGGAACACAGGAAGTGAGGGCTCTGATGTTCTACTCGATGATCTATATAATTAAACATGAACTATTACTGATTCTCCAAACTCTTAATCCTATTATCCTTCTCTTGATTTAATGCATGTAAATCATATATCCATTGTGTCTTCCCCATCATCTCCCTATCTAAAGTATGTACACTCTGTTCAAGAGTAACATGTGTAGGTGAACTATATGTAGTACTAGCACCTTGTCTCTATGCAAGAGGAGTGTTAAGAAAATCTTCCATACCAACAGAGTCATCTAACCCCTGATCCTTTAGAGGAGTACTCAATATGTCATCAGCAGTAGGCATAGCAGATGATGTTACAGTTATTGATTCTATAACAATCATTGGTGACTTTAATGGTATCACCTCACTTGCTGCGACTAGAGTCTCAAACACAGGAATACCAGAACTCATCGACCCAGTGGTCATCGGGGTCCGACGTTTACGTAACACACCTCGTCCTCTACCCCTCCCTCGTGGACTATTAGATTAAGCCTTTTTCCTTTCCATCCTCTTCTTTATCCTCTGAGTTGATGGAGAATCCTCAGGAACATAATCAACGTCTTTTTCCTCAACAGTGCATTAATTGGAGTTTCTTGCACTCTGAGACGTTCTTGCAAGACATAGGGAACATTCCTGATCTGGTCACTGTCGTTCACCTCATCTTCAGCAGACATGCTAGCTCCCTAAGAACTCTCTAAAGCATCTTGAGCAGTACTAGTAGATGGACCAGCTGTATTAGCTTGAGGGGCCATATTCTCTTGTTGTTGAGCTTCTTTCTGATAACCCTCAACAAATATGCTGAGCATGGAAAAATGAGCACCATCCCATGCATTCCCCCTTGCTCCCATCAAGTATGTGAATATATCTTTCTTCATCACCATAATGACATAGATGGATGAATCAGACACTACTAGCTTAGGGTGAGCAGCATTCACTATCATCTGTATAAATCTAGGGTACATGATAAACTTCTTCCCTACAGCAGCAATCATCTTCTTCTGCATCTCTGCAAACATAGCCATGGATATGTCGTATGCTAGATCATCGATGAGTGATACTAGTAGGGATCCGAATACTACACTTAGGCTATCCATCCCAGCCTTCAATTTGCTTAAACAGTGAATCACCACATGAAATAGATACTTCCAGAATAGAGGTAAATATTTCTTCTCCAGTGACGGATAGCGGTGATCATATCCCATCCTCATGAGACAGTCTCT
The DNA here is from genome assembly GCA_025506505.1 of Flaveria sonorensis. Taxonomy (NCBI): domain Eukaryota; kingdom Viridiplantae; phylum Streptophyta; class Magnoliopsida; order Asterales; family Asteraceae; genus Flaveria; species Flaveria sonorensis. Next base: position 61,367,350 of record CM046433.1, on the reverse strand, counting down.
CGCCACGTCATCATCAATCTTAACTAGTGCATTTGGTTGATCCTCCAACAGTAACACACTGTTTATAACATCAGTAATAATAACTATCCTCTTTCCCTTGACTATAGTTGATATGCATGGTTCTCCCTGATCATCTCTCTCATTGGCTACCATAAGCCAGAACTGATTGACCACATCAGTATAGATAATGGGATTTGCTGTGCTAACATGATGTATCCTAGAAGTCTTAAGTCCGTCAGTCAGAGATCTGAATAAAGTTGTCTTTAGGAACGTCTTCAAGAAATGCTACCATATTATGGTTTTTGCTAAAAACCATTTGTTGAGCCATTTGAAAGACAATTATAAACAAAGATTGATTACTTACTCATACTTAGTAATTCAAGACTTAAAAAAAATTTAAATGAAAATTTTGAACTTTTTGCATGAACTAAAGTACTTGCATGCGAATAGTAAACTTTTCATGTGGCAAGTTCAACTGTTCGCATGAAACAAGTTTGACCATAAGTTAATCGTTCGTGCGACAAGTCAAAAAGCCAAGCGAAAGGTTCTGAACAATTTTGAAACTTATTGTGTCTGTTCATATTCCAAAGACTTTTCGCACGTGACAAGTCTAAATTTTCAGATACCAAATTGATCATTCTTAGGTGTTGTAACTAACAAATCATGTTCATTAGGTATCTATTAGTTCAATTTTAAGGTTTCATATGGTTAATTTCAATCAATTTTAAGTTTATTTGTTGACATTAAGTCGGTTAAAGTTCAAACACTTATAAGCACAATCAATATCATGAAATCTACTTTAACATCCAACTTGTAACCACAATATACGTGAATATTAACAACAAACAAGTTCTAACACTTTGTAATTTTGAGAGTTTGAAATGAGACAGTTTTCGTGCGGAATGAGTTTGACTTCTCGCATGCCTTGACCGTTTCGCATGCGACTAGTTCAACTAGTCACATCATCCACTTTTCGTATCTGTCAGACTTCTCGCGGGCGAGAAGTTCAACTTGCTTTGAAATTTATAAATTTGAAATCCTTTTTATTGATTTTTGTTGAAACCTTTGATTTGTTTTATGAAAAAATATGATTAACTAAGTGTTTACAATTAACCAAAACCCTTAATTTATTGTAAAATTTTATTTGAAGAACAACAAATTGTAAACAAACATGATATTTAGAAAAAAACTAAACTAAATAATTAAGATATTCTTAATAAATTTTCAAGTATAGGATCAGATTTTTATGAAATCGATTATTATCATCATCCAACTTTATTTTAAATAAGACTGGTTATGCCAATTATCAATTTGTTGTACCCACTTTAAACATAGACTTCAATTTTTACTTAGATACATATTCTATGATATTTATCATGCTTTGATTAAGTTATGGGAATTCAGTGGATCCGACAATTAAAAATCCTAAAGAACCCTTATCCAGCTTTAAAACACTTTTGAGATTTCAAGTCACTACAATTTTACTTAAACCTTTTTCCTCTGATCAGCATTTTTAGAATTAAGAGTATAACTAGCCTGAGAAACGTTTCTTAACACAAAATATTAACATGTTTTAGGACTTATGAACAGCCAGTCGGACTTATGTTTTGCACTCGCAAGACGTTTAGGACATATTCCGAAAAGAACATATTCAGAACATATTCCCAAAAGAACAATATTTATCATATAGTATGTATGTCTATGATATATATTTTATTATTGTGCATGTTGACATCTTTTATTCCTATATGGCCTTATAACATCTTTTTGCCCTTTTTCTTAATTTTCTTTTGTTTTTGTCATTCATAACTTTTCTTATTTTGATGTATATATATATATATATATATATATATATATATATATATATATATATATATATTTCTTCTCAAAGATATTGAATCAGACAGTAACTGGCTTGAGTATGACTAGACTGTAAATCTAAATCTCTTTTAACATGGAATCAGTGTTACTACAAAACCTTGATGAGTAACCCACTTCAGTCATAGAAAATTTTACTTTCAGTGCATTACAGATCATAGTGCTTTTCAGTCTTGAAAGTCAAGCTTATCAACATATCAAACATAATCCTAGTCAGTTTCTTTTAAGCCTTAGGATGTAATGTATCAAAATCAAGAAATGTACTATCATTTCCTATAAATCCTTGAAAATTTTAATTTTCTATATGTTTGAAATAAAATCTTTTTGTAACATTTTTTAATTTTTACTACCCCTAAGAACAAAATCTTTTTTGAGTTATTTTCATATTTTCTCCTTCTAAAATTGTGATTATCTAGACAGAACATAATAATTTTAACAAAAATGAACATAAATTTTTTTTGAGAGGGTGTAAGGATAATCGTTAATCAAAGTTAATCATTCCCAGAGATTGAACTAAAAAGTCAAATTAAGAATGATCAAATGTCTTAGTAAACAAATCAGCAATGTTGTAACTGATTTGACTTGTTCAAGATGAATAAGCTTTCGATCAAAACAATCACGGATACAATGAATTCAGATGTGTTTTGTTATTGAATTTTGAATATGAATCTTTACAATATTCATCACTACAGTATTGTCACACCAAATCTTGGTGTTACAAAGGTTAAGACCATAATCAAGAAGTTGTTGCTGAATCAATACAATATGAAAAAAACAAATTGATACAGCTACACATTTAGTTTCTGTAGTGGATGTGTATACCGTCTGCTGCTTCTTGTGTTGCCAAGAGATCAACCTATTACTAAGAAATTGACATGCACCAGTTGTGGATTTCCTGTACATGTTACATCCTGCATAATCACTTTCAGTATAAGCGTATAAATTGAAATTGGAATTTTTAGGATACCAAAGTCCATGTTTTGGTTAGCCTTTAAGATATTTGAAAATCCACTAGAGAATTTTCATTTGTGACTCCTTTGGATTACTTTGATAGCGTGCACTGACAGACAGAAAACATGATGTCTGGTCTGCTGGCAGTGAGATACGTCGGAGATCCAATCATTGATCGAAACAAATGTTGATCAACGTCTTCACCCGTGAGATTAGGAGTCAAAGTAGGACGAGAAGACATCGGAGTTGGTGCAACCTTGGAGTCTTGAAATTTATATTTGTCTAGAATACTATGAATATATTTCTCTTGATGCATCAGTATACCCTGGTCATCTTGTTTAACTTGAATACCCAAGAAAAATGACATTTCTCCAAGAGAACTCATCTCAAATTTCTTCTTCATCACAACTTCAAATTCCTTGCACAAATCATTATTGGTTGATCCAAAGATAATTTCATCAACATATACTTGGACAAAAATGAGATCATCACCAGTCTTCCTTAAGAATAAAGTTTGATCAATAGCACCCTATGTATAACCATTTGCAGGCAAATGTTTAGTAAGGGTGGAATACCAAGCACGAGGTGCTTGATATAGGCCATAGACTGCGTTGTCTAACTTATAAACATAGTCAGGATGATCTGGATCTTCAAAGCCAGGTGGTTGACAAACATAGGTTTTCTTTTTCATCTCTCCATACAAAAATGTAGTTTTGAAATCCATCTAATAAATAGTAAAGTTCTTGTATGAAGCATAAGCAAGAAAAATACGTATAGCTTCAAGTCTTGCAGTGTTTCCTCCTTCAGGTTGATACATAATATCTTCCTGTTGATGAATTGTAAGGCCCCGTTCCCGGGACGCTTACAGCTGAACGATCATCGCATAAAATATTTAAAACAAACATTTCTTTTGCAGTGGAATTTAAAAACTTTCATAATAATTAAAACATGTTATCTCATTACATAAATCATTTACATTAAAACACTCCCAGTAGCTTATGCATCCATGCCTGCAACTCCTCAGCATCAACAAAATACCTGCCAACTATAATGCATACAAAAAGTCAGCGACGCTGAGTGAGTTCTAGTTTTATAAATAAAATACTTTACTTTCTTTAAATCATAACCTTTACAATCGTAGGCATTCACACATTATAGGTACACATTGATAATATTTATTATTATCTTCATCATCATTCATCAGTCAATACAGTACTTATTATCATACGAATCCTGCCTCATGCAATACCCCCAACTCATGCTCGCAAGCTGATACTGTGCCGGGGCCTGTAAACAAACCCTCGACTCGTGTGTGAAGACTGACATGGTACCGGAGTACGCGACAAGGATCCCTTCTCGTATGCAACATCCCCGACTCATGCTCAAAAGCTGATACTGTGTCGGGGCCTGTAAACAACCCCCCGACTCGTGTCCTAAGACTGACACAGTACCGAGGCGAGCAACAAGATCTCATCTCAATCATATGCCTTCCTGTCTCATGCAATACCCCCGACTCTTGCTCGAAAGCTGATACTGTGCCGGGGCCTGTAAACAAACCCCGACTCGTGTCCGAAGACTGACATAGTACCGGGGTACGCGACATGGACATCACTCGGTCAATCCCTTGGATTAAACCCCTTACGAGTCTGTTGTGACATACTGTCACTAACCTCAGCTTGGCATACAAGTCTTTTGTGACAACACAGTCACTCATCCCAACCATGGCCTACGAGTCTTTTGTGACACACAGTCACTCACCTCAGTCTTGCTTGCAAGACTATTATTACATTCCACTTTTCATTATCTTCCGCTTTACGTTACGTAATACTTTCCATAATCATACCACGTAATACTTTCCATTTACTTCCATAATCATACCACGTAAAGCCACGGAAATAATATACATAATAAAGAACATAACATAAACATAACCATACCATACATAGCATCATCATCACATCACATAAGCCAACACATCCCAACGGGACCTATCTCAAACATCACCTCTTAAAGCCCTTAAGAAAGCCCTAAGTCCAAAACTAGGCACAACATAACATTCTAGGCACATCAGCAGAAAATTCTAAGTATAAAAGCTTCTGGGCGCATCAACACTATTTGGGCACATGAGCCCTATTCAGGCGTTCCAACACTTAGCCACAGAAACAATTCTGGGCACATCAGCACTATTCGGGCGCACCACCCATACTTGGCCATTTCCACACTTTCAAGGCACATGAACCACTATTTGGGCGCACCACCTTGGGCGCATTAGGTCATTTGGGCGCATGACCAACACTTAGTCATTTAAGCACCCTTCTGGGCGCAGGGTACTGTTTGGGTGCATGTCCCCTGTTGGGGCGCATGTCCCTGGACGCAGGGGGACACTTAACCACAATAAGCTTGGGCGCATGGAAACATTTTGAAATGTGTCTAACACTGCCAAATTCACCCGAACACCATTCTAACACCATCCAAACATAGATCTAACATACTAAGGGCATCTAAAATCTACCAAGCACCATACTAAACCATAAACAAGCCTAGAACATACAACCACAGCAGATACGGTCAAACAACAACAAGCATAACATACGAGTATCTTTCAAAAACGTTTACCCGGTATGCATAACAGCCCCAAAGCTTTAAAATCTATAAAAGAGGGGTTCTAGAAACTCACCTTGAAGCAGCTCTTCAACCCAAACACTTTCACCTGTGATTTCAGCTTCAAAATCCCGAGAACAACCTTCTAAAACAACAAGAGCTTCGGTTACAAGCTGCAAACTAAGCTAAAACCGAACATAAACCCGAGAACTAACCTTTTTGCAGCTTCTTCTTCCTTCTTCTTCTCCAAAAACCCAATTCTTTTTTCCTCTTTCTGCTTTGGCCGAGAGCCAAAAAGCAGATTTGCTTTTATGGGGTGGCCATGCCTATTTTATTATTAAAATATTGAAGTTTTGGCACTTTTACACCTTGCCCCCTTCTTCTTGTACCTATTTACTTTTCTTTCTGGATACTTTTCTTTTCTTCATTTAAATAAAAATTCGGGGTGTTACATGAATATCATTATCAACAAATACATCTTCAAATAAAACTTGAATGGTATTAATAAGATCATCTTGAGTAGAAGAGGAACTCTTATTAGAATCCTGTGAAGCTTGTTCAATATCTGGATCAGAATGAGACAATTTAGATTCAGAAACAGAATGTGGAATAGCTGTGATATCATTGAATCTGGCTTTAGTAACAACACATTGTATGATAAACATTTTGTTCTCATGTATTTCTCACAAATTGTTAATGATAACTTCTATAGTTATCATTGAATCTGGCTTTAGTATTTCTTTGTCCTTTTGATTCTGTAACAGTCTCTCTATTCTCTCTTTCATTAAAAACTTTTCTAGATGATCCCGAAAGAATTGAGGTATAATTCCTAACATTTTGAGTCATTGTTATAGCCGATGAGGCATGAACTGTAGCTTTAACCTTTTGAGTCGTAAGTACTGGAATAGGACCTGTTTCTTTGATACCTGATCTACAAACATCTTGTTTCATAGATTTAGCAGTAATAGGAGATTTATTTTTAAAGAAACTAACATATGTTCCTTTAAAGATATGATCTTCCTTATCTACGTGATACTCATATTGTGATACGTTTTCTTTCATATTCTTTAAAATCTTATTTTGATTTTAATTTTTGTTATTTGTTAGTCATTTTTGAACAATCATTTGTAAAAAGAAAAACATCTAAAATTTTATTCATAACTGATGATGACTTAAATGAAGATTTTTCATTACAACTTTTGTTTACCTTAAAATTTATTTCATCATCACTTTCCCAATTTTCAACCTTCCCTTTTTTCTTCACACTTTCTGCAAAAGAATTGTCATGATTAATTTTAATTTCAGTTTTTATGACAGGGTCAACAATTAGTAAAACATTGACTGGAGTTATTAAGTCCATCTTTGGTTGAAAATCTAATCTATAGGTCTCTTCATCTGATGTGGTAATTGATGAAGGTAAACATGTATAATCATGATTAATTGGTGGTGCTATGTTAGAATATCCAACTCCACTTTTACCACCATTAATTTTCAGAGTCATTTTGGACTTGATTATACCTTCAACAATGTTTGAGGATAGCTCAAAATTTTATACTATCAATTTTGCAGATAAGATTTCACTGTTAAGTTTATTCATTTTAAAGATAGTTTATTGTTATTTGTTGTCAAATCATTTATGCTACAATCTTTATCATGAAGATTTAATTTTGATTGATAAATTAATTTATTTAATCATTCTATCTTTTCTTTAAAAAATTTCTCATCATTCTTATATTTACGAGCTTGATATTGAAGTTTTTCAACTTCTTGTATCAATCGTTCATTGTGAACTCAGTATCTTTGAACCTTTTCTAAACATGTGTTTGAACAAAGATTAGTATGTACCACATTAGACTCTTCTTGTTTGTTCTTCTCTCCAGGTATGACATTTACCATCAAGGCTTTTAGTTTCATCTTTTCTTCTAATTTAAATGCTTGAGTGATCTCAACAGCATTGATAATATAATCACAAGCATGTGTGGGAGTTTCCTCAACATCATGCATAATATTTTCATCTTTAGCTGGAGTAAACTCAACAAACTTTTCTTCAGCTTCTTCCTTTTTCTCTTCAGTCGTTTTTGATTGAGCTGGAGTAATCTCAACAACTTTTTCATTAAACACCCCTTCAACATTCTCACAAACTTCTTCAGCAAAGATTTCCTTTTTCAAATCATCATTCACAAATTCATCAAGTAAATTCTCTTTAACATTCTTTTCATCAGTTTGAATTTTAGCTAACAAAGCAGTAGACAGTTTGATATCCAGAATCTCCATCTGGCCTGACCAATCATATTCTTCATTGGTCTGAGACACCAAAGCTTTGTTAATTGATGTGCTAGCTTTATATTCCTTTGACTCTACCTCCATACACACCATCTTCTTTTCATTGTTAGTTTGATCTGACCTTCCCTTAGTACATTCTCTTGCAAAGTGACCGGGTTTGTCACAGTTATATCATCTCAAACCTGATTTATCCAACCTAATCTTGCTCGAGTTGTTTAGCCATCTGATACCTAAAATCATTTTCTTCAACGTCATCAGAATTAACTTATTGCAAGTCATCAACTAATTGGGTGCATTGAGTATTCTAGCAGTGAATGCTTCATAGCTGTTCATGAAAGTTGTGAAAAAAGCTAGATGTTCTTTAGCTATTTGAATGGTTTGCTTGGTTCGGTTGGAATTAACTACAAATGCTTGTTGTGTGGGTTGAGTGGATTTACTTTTTGGATAAATTTGAGGTTGTGATTGAGATTGCATTTTATTGTAATAGTTTTGATGAGAGGCTTGAAACTGAGGTATGGATGGATCCTTGACATTTAGATTAACAGAATTAGCTGCTGGTTATTGACATAACTAGGAATAGCTGACATAGTAATTGGGATTATTAGCCATTTTTGAATATAATGCAGATACTTCAGCTCCCATTGTGTTGATATAATTAGCAGCTCTCTGCTTGTCATCCTTTCATATGACTTGATGGTTGAAATTAGATCGCTAAGGGACAAAGGAAAAGCTTTTGGAGTTGATTTAATCTTGATAATAATTGATCTGTTGAGGGGACCCAAATAGTAGATTTCCCCTTCTTATTTGAGTTTACCTCCAAGTTCATTGTTGAAAAGGTGTTACAGGTACCTTTTATCCATTAAAAACATAAATTTCTCAAGAACAATTACATAATATGAAAGATAATAGGTATGAAATTTTGAAAAGTTGTAACCCTACTCTTTAACAGGTGCATGCATAACCTAGTTAGGTCTAATGAAACTTGATCCCAACCACTAGATTTGTTTGACAAATAGTGCAACAAGATATGAAGATGAATTCTCCATTTATGATATACCAAAGCCTTAATGAAAATGGAAGCGGGGAGAGATCTTTCATATCCTATTTCTTGAAAAGTTGCACCAATTGCTTCTTTTGTCTAATCTAAAACCAGTCATCTTTTTCCTAGAGAGCCTCCTTCAAGTTCTCTATTGAAATTGCTTAGCCTTGAAAGAGATCATGGCTATTATATTTGATATCAAATTCTTTTAGGTCATTTAGATGTATACATTCTAGATCTTCTTCTAATAGTTTGAAGAAGTTTACTAACTCGTAGATAAATGTTTTATTGGAATGTTTGAGGTGGGTGGTAAACATCTTGAAGACGATAGTGAGCTCCACCTAGGGAATGGTAATGTAGGAAAACTTCTGACAGTTGGTGGTTCAGGGTATGTAATCATTGGTACTTGATGATTAAACATGAGAGTTTAGTGATGAAATATCAGTTGTTGGTAAGATTCATAGATAGGAGCTAGAAGAGCTGAAGACCTTGATTTATTGCATCGTCAAGTGCTTCTTCATCAACATTCATCTCTATTTTTATGCAGTAAGACTTTCATAAAACTTTATAAGGCTCATACTCTACAAGTTTTTAATTCTACTTACAGACATGGTGTTGACTGTCCAAGTCTTTAGAAGAGTTCTCAATAACTTTATGAGAATTTCAATATTTCTCATCTTCTTTCTAGCTTCAGTAAGAGTCTCTAGGAGTTCAAGATATCTCAAAGGTGGTGTAGTCATAGCTTGTTATAGTATAAAACAGATGTTTGTGAACTTTTGCCTTAGTACATACCTTGTGTTTTCTTTAATATCTTATGTTCCTTCGTATCTAGCCTTCAAATCTTCCCATAGGCTCTTGGCAGCTGTGAACTTTCTGAAACCGTGAATGATGCTATTTGGAATGCATATTCTGATTAACTACTTTGCCTTATAGTTTACTTCCGTTATCTTAGTGCTTCACCTGAATACTTCAGGGGTCTTTTAAGATCATACAACTTTCTTCATCAATTGCTTGAACCATTAGAATGTAAAAACTATTAATGATGGAATTCCATGGCTTTTGATCTTGATTTCTCAAGAAATCCTCAAAGTAACATAATCATTTGGAGTGAACATAGGATGCTTCATTTGAGTACGGTTTTCCAAATCATGTTTGGTACGCATACTACAGTTCCCATTTCGAGAACTATGTGTTTGATTTGCAAATCCATAGAAACAAGTGATTTGTCGAAAAAGTTCAAACAAATGAAAAGCCGAAGCTGTTATACCACTTGTTAGATCATAAGATCAAAAACTCTATATATCACTATTAATATATGTGGAATCTCTATTAACTACCATAATGAAACAACACACAATACTTGAAGAATAATTGATGTTATTTAAACTATTGTTCACTCAATATATTGCACAAAGCACATTTACGATTACATAAGAGCAAATCAAGTGGGCAAAACATGCGACCTCTAAACTATAAGTATGAGGTATTTTTACTAAGAAAGTTAAATACTATAACAATCTTGAGCCTCTAAATTAGGTTTATGGTCAGCGGAAAACTACAATCATTGATTTACACGTTATGGCATACCACGAATGTGTATTTTAATTGGGTACATTAAAGGAGAAAACAAATAAACAATATAGTAGTACAAATCTTCATCAGTTGTGAGATCATGTTAGCTCCACTACTCTTCAGCACTAATTCATAATTTATACAAAGACAGTTTATCACTAGATACAAATATTGATCGACTGTTGCAGCTTATCAATTGATACACGGTTAGTTGGCAGATACAATCTTCTGTATATAGAGTATGAATTCAGTAGTTGAACTATTTCAACGAGAGCTTTCATTGAGTTCTTGACATACTGTTTTTGATATCTTCATCCTTCAATATATCAACAGTGATGGTGTTATCTTGTTCTCGACGATTACATAAAATATTAGTAAAATATTAGGAGGGTTGATTCTATTCTTTTTTGGAGAAAAATGTTAGTGGGTGAACGAATTATAGATCATAACTTCTCGAGGCTATTCACGTTATAATCTAAAAATTTTGCTTAGGTCCACAACAGGTGAGGGGAATAACTTTGGATTGGGAAGATTAATCGGGAGGATGATGCAAGATGATATGGGCATAGAGGATGATTTTTCTTGGTACAGGATTGGTATAGACTCGTGTATGTGGAAGATTAACTGGGAGGATGATTTTTCTTCTAATGGTGTTACTTGCTTAGTTGATTATTATTTACTCCTGACAGGTCCGAGGGATACAATTTGGTTCAAATTCATTTTGAGAAAAGTAAAGATAAATGACTTGTGAATATTGATTGATATATTGCCTACTCATGTGAACTTAGATACTAAAAGGGTTGATGTTTCATGCATTATGTGTTTAATTTGTTAGAATGAGTCAGAGACTGAGAATCATATCGTTGTTGATTGTATGAGTATTAAAGGTATATGGTGAAGGGTAGCAATATAGTCGACGATCGAGTGGCCTTTCAATATTCATCATTGTTAAATCATAAAATGATTTGAAATTTCTAGTACTAATGAGTAAAATAGTTGTAGTCGGCGTCGTGATTTTTTGCGGGATGGACTATTAGGAGCATTCAAATGATAAATTCTTTAAGATAAAAACACAACAAAAAGGGGATATGTATTTGATGTGGTTAAACTTTTGCTTTGATGGTATTCAAGTAAAAAATGAGAGAGAAAAAATTAAATAGATATAGTGTGCAAACAAATCCTTTCATGTGTTTGTAATTTCATTTTGTTTAACTAGATACTCGATAGTCGTTTATTCTTAAAAAAAATCTACTATTAAAAAATGTATTTTTTTTCAAAGAAAACTTTATAATGAGACAAAGTGTGCAAAACATGTACAACGAAAGACACATGTGTCTTATGTTTATTTGTAAGAGTCAAAAGAAACCTGGCCACAAACAAGGTCACTCTTTTATGTTGTCTTTTCAATTATCTTCGCCACCCATTTGAAAGAAAAAATAAAATAGAACATGATTTATTTTTTTTAAGAATTATTAGATGTAAACAAATGAAAGTTTCTAATACTTTCTTAATTATTCTAACAAATATTAACTATCTCAAATAAAAGGTATATACAAATACTGAGGTTTAAATATAGCTATTCAATAAATAAAAAAGAAAGAATTATTAGCAATTTTTAATTATTTTAATAGATGGTTTAGATTTGCCTCTATTACATTTATTCAGGGAATAGAACCGCGCTTTCTTGTGGTTTGATTTTGAACGTATATGAGAACGACGCAATGATAACTTTTGGAGTTACCTTGGATTCGGTGCGTTCAATGATACATGCCATATGATTCTTGTTAATATATACACGTGTTTTAGCAACTTGTTATAATAATGTCATGATATTATTACCAACGAATGGTATTTAATAGATTATGAATATCAATTAAAACAAATACGTCAAAATCGTTATAATAAAAATCTTTTCCAATGTAAAACATTGTATAATGACAAAAACACAATACTAAATTTTGACTGAAAGAATTATAAAATATTCTTGTTGTTGTTATTAACCTTACAAAAATAATAATTATTATTAGTAGTATAATTATTGATATAATTTTATTTATAATTATTGTTATTATTTATTTGAAACATATTACATAATACATCACTAACTAATAAATTTAGTTGTAAACAATAAAACTAATACATACACAAAATACCCCTAAAATTATTATTATTATTATTATTTATTATTATTATTATTACAATTATTGTAAAAATATTTAGTGGTTATACACTTATGTATTTAAATAATATAATTTTAATTTAAATAATACTTTGTTATAAAAATATAGATTGTAAATATGCACATTTATTAAAATTACTGTTACAGTTGTTCTATTATTATTAACCTTGGAATAATTATATTTATAGTGTAACTATTATTATCAATATAAAGATTGTATTTATTAGTATTGTTATCATTGTTTGAAACATATTAAAGAATATGTCATATAACTAAGATTTTAGTTATAAACATTAAAATTATTAAATACCAAAGTGTTATTGATCACTATCATTATCATTATCATTATTATTATTATTATTATTATTATTATTATTATTATTATTATTATTATTATTATATTTATTGTTATTGTAATTTTTGTTAAAAACAAATAAATAACATAACATTAACTAAAAACTTTAGTTATGAAAAATGAATTAATTAGCAGATGCTTATTAATATGAATGAATGCATAGAATACTATATGATTTAGAAGTTTTATTAGGTGTTCTGAAAATGAATTAATTACAATAATATTCTTCCAGGTATGGTTGTATTGTGAACTAGTTTTTTTTAGATAACTCTAATAATCAATATAAGTCACACATTTAAGTTGCATGCAAGTCACATTATATTTTCATTTTTTTTTTAAAATGTTTATAACTTTTTTTCATAATATTATTTTTTTAAAAAAATTTCACCATTAATTTCAGAATTTTTTTATCTTTTCAACGCGTACCATATTGATATACTTTTTTAGAAAAATCATCCACCGGTTATTTATACATGTGAAATTAGTCATTACATATGTTTAAATCCTGGTTTACACATGTGTATTTCTAGATATTACATAAGTGTAAAATAACGTTTAAAAAAAACAAGTTTTTTTTATTTTCTATAATTTTTTTTATTTTTTGTATGAAAGTGGGAAACAAGAGAAATATTTTTGTCATTTTAGTTTTTTTATTTTTATTTTATTTTTTTATAAATTTTTTTATTATATTATTATTATTTACCATTTTGCCTTTAAAAATATGTAGCTTACATTGGTTCACAGAGTTCGAACAAAATAAATGAGTTCTCGTTTTATCCTTCAACTATCCTTCTAATCTTATATAACTAGAATAGATATTCTTCAATTAATCAAATTCCATCATTCTATTCATTTCATGATCAAAAGCATGCAAGTGGTTCATTTATGTTCTAGATATTTGTCTTTATTTGTATTCACACACACCCAACCCATATAATATATTATACATACATACAAATATATATATATATATATATGTATAATATATATGTATGTGTATGTATATATATATATGTATATGTATATATATATATATATGTATTATGTATATATATATGATATAATATGTATATGGAATAATGTATATTATATATGTATATATGTATATATATATGTATGTATATATATATATGTATGTATTATATATATATATGTATGTATATATAATATATGTATGTATATATATATATATGATGTATATATATTATATATGTATATATTATATATGTATATATATATATATGTATATATGTATATATATATCACATATATACATATATATAGGCTTAGGTTCTTTATAATATCCATTTTTTTAAGAACATAAAAAACTATTTTGGACCATTCGATATATTTAATCTTACAAATTAATTTTTTAAAAAAGGGTATAATATAAACTATCAAACACTTATCTTCCTAATTAATTAATTACTTAATTATCTTTTCTCTCTTATCTTTTCTCTCTCTCTTCATCTATGCACTTGATTATTATTAATAATATTTTATAGCTTTTACATATGTCATATATCAGTTATACATTGTAGTATAATTTTAGTATTTTTACGCACACATTTGAAATTTGTATCTATTATTTAGTTTGCATAAATGTAATTTAATATTTAAAAATTTAAACTTATCATTTATTTTATGTGAGAATTATAAGAACTCCTTATTTTACAGATATATAAACATATGAATAAAAAAAAAACTTTTTTATAGAACCATTCGGGACCACTCATTATATTTAAATCTTACAAATATAAAATTATTAAAAAGGGTATTATTTTAAACTATCAAACATTTAACTTCCCAACTAATTAATTACTTTAATTATGTTTTCTCTTCTCTTTCTCTCTCTCATCTATACACTAGATTATTATTTAATAGTATTTTTATACCTTTTACATATGTCATATACCAATATACATTAGAGTATAATTTACTATTTTTACGCGCACATTTGAAAGTTGTATCTCTTATTTAGTGTACATAAATGTAATTTAATATTTAAAAATTTAAACTTATCATTTATTTATGTGAGAATTATAAGAGCTCCATTTTACTAATATAAACATATGAACAAAAATAAACTCTTTTACACCGTGTAAAAAAAAAGTTCTTAAAGTTCTTACAACAAATAAGAGTTATCAATATAACATTACCATATATCAAGAGAACTGAGAATCTTAACACTCACACCATGACTGAACTGTATGGAATCCTTGATGGATACCGTATGGAGATGGAGACTCAGAAGAGGCAATAGATGAACCGACCCTCAAATCCTGCTGGCAGTAATGCTCTACATGTTGCTGAAGGATCAAGACAACCTTAGTTGTACCTGAACTATCCCTAACAGCCGTCGTTTTCCTCTGGATCATACATCACTTCCTGAGACACCCAGGTCTTAACAGGCTCAACACACTCCTTTTCAGGATAGTTGTGCCTTGTCTCAAGAAGTGAACACTTGTAGATTTTTAATTCTGCTTTGATGATCTAGAGTGCTTTAGCCCAGATGACATTGAGTATATAACAGGCTCAACACACTCCTTTCAGGATAGTTGTGCCTTTGTCTCAAGAAGTGAACACTTTGTAGATTTTTAATTCTGCTTTGATGATCTAGAGTGCTTTAGCCCAGATGACATTGAGTATATGGACATTATCCAACAGGGCTCTCCTCACCAACAGAGCAAAAAAGTTCTTCAAAAGAACAGGAAGGCAGTTCCCTCAGAATCCAACCAACAACAAATTTGAATTTGATAAAAGCAAAGCCAAATGTTACAACTATAACCAGCTTGGTCACTTTGCTTGGGAATGCAAAGCTCCAAGATCCAATCCGGGAGCAACTCAAGCCTCCTTACAATCTACCACCTCAAGGGCTGTACCGAAACCTACTGAGCAGCAAACTACGACTATTGATCAAGAGGTTGACTGGAGCTTCATGGTGCAAGATGTCACTCCTGCTCAAGCTCTCATGGCTGGAACTGAAGACAGCAAGGTATATGAAAACCTCTGTACTCCAGCATGTATTGCTAAGGTTAAAGTTTATCAGGATTGTAACATGGAAATTAAATCCGATATTAAGTCCTTAAACATCCTAAAATCTGATTTCAAGAAAGTAGAAACTGAATATAAACTCAAAATTGAAGAGTTAGAGAAAACTGTTTCTCTTTAAAACATGAACATACAAACTACACGACTCAAATAAAGGATTTGATTTCTAAGTTGACTGAGGCTCAAGCCCAGCTAGTAATAGCTGAGGCTAAACAAAGAAGTATGCTATTGAAGAGCATAACTTCAACACATCATTGCATCATCCTTCCACTCAAAGGTGTGTTATCAGAACAAAAGTGGGTTGGGAACCAATGAAATTGCTCCACCACACTCTTATGTGTCTATTAGACAGCCAAGATATGGCACTCATGAGCAAGAGGTTCTAAGTGCTGACCCACTACCCTATGAGAAAAAGAATGATGCAACTATGGTGACCACCACAAGGATGATAAGGTAGAAAACCTCAATCCCACAGTTGATGTCTTACCCCTAACACCAAAGAGAGAAAGAACAAAATCAAGGCAGCAAAGAAAACTTCCAAGAAGGTGACTGAGTCTAGGGAGATAGATCCCGATAAAAGGGTGTATCATTTCAGTCGGATTCCAAGTGGTTGGAAACTCTGACTCAGGAAAGGAATGTAGTACCAGCATTCCTGTCCAACTGAAGGAACAGAAGTTAAAGGGAAAGCTGTTGAAGAAAAGGAGGCAAGAACCAACAGCCATCACGCCCCATTAAGAGTAACATTGAGTGCATAATCTGTGGTCTGCATAACCACATGGCTAAAGATTGTTACTACAATCCTGCAAGCACCATTATGCAACCAATGTTAGAAGAGAAGGAGTGAAGGAAGGTTTCACATTTGGACCTTATCACATGGTCCAAGTGATAAGGAAAGGAAAGCTTGTTTCCGAAGCTAAGTTGCTTTTGAAGAAAATCATTCTTCCGAAAGAAAAATAGCTTCGGAAGACAAGCCAAAGAACAAACAAAGGAACAAAAGGAATCTTTTGAAATCTTCCGAAAAGAAAGTAGTCTCGAAAGAAGGTCATGCTGCTCGATCCTCTTCAGGATCATCTACGCTGGTCAACCATAAGATAGTACCTCTTCTTCACAAACATAAATTGAACCCACTTGCCTATACTTTGGTTAAATTAAATCAGCTACATTGGAAGAATCCAAGACCAACAAGGCTTGGGTTTCCAATAGTAACTAATCATCTCACTTTATGTGCAGGACATCCATATGACAAGAATGAAAATATATGGATTGTGGATAGCGGATGCTCCAGGCAATGACAGGGAACAGATCTCTTCTTCAAAAATTTGAACATTTTGATGGAGGTCATGTTCAGTTTGGAGGTGAAGCCGGAGGATACATTTCTGGTAGAGGTAGTGTATCCAATAGTAACTTGAAAGTTGACAAAGTAAACTTTGTCAAACAACTTGAACACAATATGTTAAGTGTTTCTTAATTCTGTGATCAAAAGCACCAAATGCTTTTCACAGAACATGAGTACATTATCCTTAAACCTGGGATGATAATTCCTCTGGAATTGTTGCTTCTTAGATCTCCCAGGAGAGGGGATATGTACAAGCTTGATATGAATAATGCTTCCCCATTGAATGAAGTTTCATGCTTTCTTTCTAAAGCCAATTGTGATGAGTCAACTCTTTGGCATAAAAGAATATGCCATGTTAATTTTAAAACCATGAACAATTTGGTTAAAAATAATTTGGTACATGGTGTGCCTAAAAAGGAGTTTTTCTGTAAAAAACAACAGTGTTACTTGCCTGAAAGGAAAACATTACAAGGTCACTCACAAATCCAAAGAAGTTAACTCTATCACCACTCCATTACACGTATTGCACATGGATCTTTTTGGTCCCACAAGTATAATGAGCATTGGAAGGAAATCATACTGCCTTGTGATTGTTGATGATTTTAGAATATTCACTTGGGTATTCTTTTTAAAAACTAAAGATGAAACGGCTGAAACTTGAAAATATTTTGTTCTTAAAATTGAATATCAAAAGGATCACAAGGTAAAAATCATTAGAAGTGATCAAGGGACTGAGTTTAACAATCAAGTTCTTGACTTATTCTGTAACTCAAAAGGGATTGCCAGAAAATATAGTGCTCCTAGAACTCCTTAACAGAATGGTGTTGCTGAGAGGAGGAACAGAAAACTTATTAAGCCTGCAAGAACAATGTTAGCTGATTCAAAGCTCCCTCTAACTTTCTGGGCAGAGGCAGTCAGCACTGCATGTTATGTGCAAAATAGAGTTCTCATTGTTAAGCCTCATGGGAGACCCTTATGAGCTATGGAACAAGAGGCCACCATTGGCTTTCTTAGTCCTTTGGCAGTAGGTGTACCATACTCAACACAAAGGACAATTTAGCAAAATTTGCAGAAAATCGGATGATGCTATCTTGTTGGATATTCCTCCACCTCTATTGCTTATAAAGTGTATAATATCAAAACTCAACAGTTGAGAATCATCTAACATTGTTGTTAATGAGCACACTCCTTATGTTAGAGGGAATGGACCTGAATATATTTTTGATTTAGAATTGTTTCCAAACTATTCTAAACATTTGTGAGAATGTTTTAGCTGGAACAGGAACTCAAAGTGACCCATATGAAGATTAACTATTTGAGCTACCCAAACCTATTTCCAGATCTCCAAGAAGAAATAAAGAACAAGCTCCTACTGCTGAAAGTCCTGAAAGCATAAGTATCTTAGGAAACAAAAGAGCTTCAACAAATTGTCAGCTCACTGAGCCTCATGACCCAGAGGTTGACAATTCAAGCACTTAACACCAAGCTAAAGAAGACAGTGACATGGAAGAATAAGCAACTGTTGATGCTGCTTCATAGCATACTGCCATTGATGATGTCACTCATTCATCAATCAGTCCTCATTGAATGAATGTGAGAAATCAGCTGGATAAGGTGTTCGAAGTTCTGAGCAAACTTCTCAAACCTAGACCTATCTATGAATTAGATGTATTCCTAGGCTCAGGATACATAACTCATCCAGCTAAAAACATTTTCTCTCTCAATTGGAACCAAAGAAGTGGAAGAAGCCCTCAAGGACAATAATTGGATTGAACCTATGCAAGAGGAATTGCTTTAATTCAAGAGGCAAAAGGTATGGAACCTATGTCCTTTGCCACCTGGTCAAGTCCCTATTGGCACCAGTGGGTGTTCAGAAACAAAGAGATGAAGAGGTTTGACCATCAAGAATAAGCAAGACTTGTTTTCAAGGATACACATAGAAGAAGGCATAGATTACACTGATGTCTTTGCACATGTTGCAAGACTTGAGCTGTGCGAATCTTCCTGCTTTTGCAGCCTCCAAGAACTTCACAGACTATCAACTTGATGTCAAATGTGCATTTTTGTATAGGAATATAGACAGAGAAGTCTATGTGGTCAGCCACCTAGATTTGAAGACCCACAGCATCCCACTATGTTGCAAATTGGATAAGCTCTTTATAGGCTGCATCAAGCACCTAGGCTGTGGTATGAGACTTTGTCTTAGTTTCTCCTCAAAACGGCTACACCAGAGGCACCATAGATAAGACATTGTTCATAAGAAATCTGTAAGGACATGCTGTTTGTTCAGTCTATGTTGATGACATCATATTGGTTCTCAAATGACCAAATGTGCAAAGACTTTGAAAGCATCATGAGAACGAAATTTGAGATGAGCTCCAAGGAAAGATGGATTTCTTTCTTGGGATTCAAGTGAAGCGGATGGAAAAGGATTCTTATCAACCAGTCTAAGTATGTCAAGGACATCTTAGAAAGATTTAAGATGAAAGATTGTATGACAACCAAGAAACCTATACCAGAAATCATAATCTATGTACTGATTCCGAGGGGGATGATACTATCAGTATCAGTACAGGGCAATTATTGGATCTCTGATGTATCTCACCCAGTAGACCTGATATCTGTTGCAACTTTCATCTGTGCAAGATATCAGGCTGCTCCAAGGTGTCTCACCTAATTGCCATCAAAAGGATCTTAGATACCTCAAAAGAGCTCCCAAACTGGGTCTCTGGTATCCTAAGAATAAGATTTCAATCTCTATGGGGCTCTAACAGTGATTATGGTGGCTGTAACATTAACAAGAAATCCACATCAGGTGGAAGGATATTTCCTGGCAATGCAAGAAGCAATCATGTGTCTCTACATCAACTACTGAAGCTCAATACATTGCTGTTGCGAGCTGCTGTGCTCAACTGCTATGAATTCAAAATCGATGTTATAATGGATTAAACTTCATGAATACTCCTATCCACATAACAACACGAGTTCTATTTCCATTATAGAAAATCCAGTCAAGCACTCCAAGACAAAGCACATTGACATCAGGTATCATTTCATTCGAGATATTAACAGAAACACTAGATTAAACTATAAACGTTAATTCAAATGAACAATATGCTGACTTGTTCACCAAAGCCTTTATGAACAAAGATTTGAATACTTAATCACAGCTATTAGGATGATAACATTGACTAGTTTATTTCTTTTGAAAACCTTTTTAAAATGGTCTTGTTTATGTTGTCTAATTACAATCTACCCCTGTTACTAAAGTTTTATTCTAAGTGGAATTATTCCGAAAAGAAATTTCCGTCAAAGAGATCTTTATATCTTCGAAGGAAATTCCTGCACTTTAGTACTTCTTCCGAAGAGTTTTTACCATCAGAAGAAAATTTGATCATAGATCAAATTTTCCGAACGCTATTAACTTCCTCTCGGAAGAAGTCTTTTCTCTCAGAAGCAACTTTTCCTTCGAAAGAAAACTTTTACGTATATGGAAACCTTTGGGCTCCACTATGTAAAGATTAAGATCTTTTCGGAATAGTTTAAATTATCTACCTGCCGCGTACTCAAGTACACTCCTAACTATATTTCACCTTATCGTATGGTCTTTAACCCATTAAAACTTCCGACTCTGTTCTTTACCTTATTACCCACTGAAACCTAATACTCCCATTATCGTCTTCACTCTGTCTCAAATCCTTCAATCCAACCATACTTTCTTACAATGGCTCTCATCCTCAACATAACCAGTCGCCATCCTTGATTCCTCTAAGATCAGGTCGAGAATCACGGACAAGAGATCATCATTTCTGAATCTACCATCAGGGAGCATCTAGAGTTCATGACGAAGGCACCAACTGAATTCCCCAAATCTGAGCTAGCAACACATACACCAGATGGGATATGTAGTGACGTGCATAAATCCACTGTCTACAAGTTAATTTCTCTTACAATGGAAATTCTTGTTGCACATCGTTCTACACTGCCGATCCAACAAATCAGGGGTTAGGATCAAAACCCATATGATCTGAGCTGCCTAGTCCATGGAATGGTAAAAGGCCTCCGCTTCAACTATTCAAGGTTTGTGTTGAACAATCTACGAGGAAATCTTACCCGGAATTCATTTTTCATGTATCCCCGGTTCATTCAGCATATCATAAACTGTGAGCTGGACCAGACAGACTACAAATGAAGACACTCTAATGGTCCACACATGAGGCTGGGCATCTTCAAGACCTTGAAGAAGGTCCACCATTTCACGGGGAGATTCACTGATCTTATCCCAGGTATGCTTGAGCCAACGGCGTCTGTGACATCCCTTCAAACCCAGCAGGCGATGAACCCACCCCAAACCTCCCCACTCAAATGCCAACTACTTCTTCCCACCCAATAAAAGTTACATACACCAAACGGCCCAAGCGAACCCCTGATCAATCTACTCTGATTGAGCAGGTCCCCTCTATTGACACTAAAAAGGCTCGAGTGGAACTCAGGGCTCCCCTCAGCCAGAGGTCACACCTTCCTCCACTATCGACCTCAATATCAATGTTGGGTCTACTTAGTCTCAACCTAATGAGCCCAAAACCTAAGCCATTAGCCCTCAGTGCTAGTCCAACACTCCCCTGAGCAGCCAAAAAGGGACAGTCATATCATTGGCATATTTGCTATTGCAGAAGAGCCATTAGGTGCTGACTAAGGTCCCAGGTCATTAGAATTAACCTCTCTATCCTTCACTGACCTTTTAATCCAACCTGATGAGGTTATCATGTTCCGTCAGGGCCATGATGTTGATCTACAATACCTCTCTCAAGATCAACTGAGCCCCAAGGAACATCTGATATTCAGCAATATCAGTTCAACCAAACTGAAGTGAGTCCAACTGTTGTGAGCCCCAAGGAACATCTGATATTCAGCCAATATCAGTTCAACCAAACTGAAGTGAGTCCAACTGTTGTGGAGGTGACTCATGTACACTCAGCCGCCACTACTGAGAGTGTCTCACTGGCCTCTCAGAAAAGTGGTGACATCAGTGAGACTGAGTCTATGGCAACCTTGCCAATTGATGTTTCTGAAAAGGACATCAGTAGGGAAGGGTATCCAGGGCGCCGAAAAACCATAACTGTTGGTGATGATGAACATATCAAGCATGTTATATTATCTCCCTATGATTCTTCAAAAGAAGATGAGGGTAGACTGCAACTCATTATCAAAGACCTGACATCTAAAGTCTCAACCTTGAATAAAAGGTTAAGACTTTAGAGGATAGGTCTGCCACTCAGTAACTTTAGATTGATATCTCAAGGCTAAAGTAGCTGAGGCTTAGAATGAGAAGTCTGTCAGGCACGTACCTATCCAGGTTTCTTTAGTGTTCTTCTCCAGCTATCTACTTCTCAAGATGATGTTACCAAAAAGGGGGAGAATGATAGAAATAACATCATGTGGAACCCCTTACCCCATAGAAACAACTTCTTCTGATGCCTTATCTATCTTTTACCACCAACAGCATCACCCTGCAACAGTCTTTCCCTCAACCAGCTCCCATTACCTTTCAAGTGGACCAAAGGATGCTCTGTAGATCTCAATAGGTTCAACCAAATTTCTATTGAGCTCCTCCATTGAACAGCCCTCCCCTGATCTAGCTGTCTCGCCTACTTTGGAACTGAAGAGCTTCAAAGGCTGAATGCACAACCTACCTCTCAAGAGGAAGTTGGTTAACCCTAAGGTCTCTACTGAACCCAAGATTAACTTTGAAGGGGATGTACAGACTGATTGCCCAGCAACTGATTTGGATAGGACAGGTGATGCAGTTCCAGTTACTTCCGAGGCAGAAATCCAAGTTGCCGAAGGAATAATTGGACTGGTCTTAATTGTCAGTGATCTGTTCATCACAAAGGCAATCCTTAAACTAGTCTCTGAGATTAACAGTGAGGATTTCCTTAAACCCCCTATTACAAGAACACTACTGCAAACAACCTCACTCCAACCAGAATCTCTGAACCGAGTTCCCAAAAGCTGAATCCAACTCTGATCCTAAAAGGAAGAGAAAGCTTACTACTGAGGAGCTACTAGAAGAGGAAAGATTGGAGAAGCTAAAGAAGAAGGGCAGACTTGATACTGGAAAGTTGTTGGCTACAAGTAGCAAAGCAGAGAAGCAACAGCCACCCAAGCAAGTCTCAATAATAAAAGGAGGGTGGAAATCATTGATAGGCTATCAGCCTGGGAGTAGCCAATGAAGAAACTCTTCTACTCCCAACTGATGAGCTTGTGAAACTTGAAAAGGCAACCTTGCTGTAAAAAGAAAAGGAAGAAGCAGCAAGGTTGGTCAAAAGAGGAGGAAAAGAAGGAAGAAAGCCTAGAAAGGGAGAGGATGGAGAAATAGCTGTAAGGACATCTGAAGATTAAAGGTTGATGCAACCAAAGGATACCAAAACAACCAAGTCTTCCTGCATGCACTTAGGAACAAAGTTGGAACTAGCTCGGAAGTTTTACACTCACAAATAAGTCTATGTTAAAATCCTCCGAAGCCAACAGTTCAGAAAAGTACTTCGGAAGTTTTCACACTTATCATAAAACTATACAAGTGTAAAATCTTCCGAAGCAAAGACTCATTTCTTCCGAAGAAAAAGATGAAGTCTTCCGAAGCTTCAAAAGACAAAGTCTTCCGAAGCCATTTTGCTGTGAAGATAGATTTCTTCCAAAGACAGAGAAAAGATGCTTTCTCTGAGTTACTTTTTGATAAAGCTGATGTACTTTCCGCTGCTGTTCTGAAGACTCACCAGCTAACATTAGTTGGTGAAACTTCCATACTTTATCAAACAGTAGAAAAAGCCTTTGACTATAACTTCACACTCTTATTCCTGTAGACTTGCTTGTATTAGATTAAGTCAATGAGCTATGGCATGTCATAGTCACTAGTCAAAATGCAATCTGTCTTTTGACTGTAGATTGATCTTGTTGTCTAGATTAGTCAAAATCCCAACTGCCTTTTTACATGTTGACGGTTGTAGGTTGTAGAATAAATAGTCTCCGATTCTTGTAATTTCATATACTTGCAAACACTTGTAATAAAACTAGAGAATCAATATACACCTTCCTTGAAAACTTAATCTTGTGTTCCTGTGACTTTGTTCTTGTTCTTATAGTTCTGTCTTTTTAATATTACTTGTGTAGCTTGTATCATCAGTGAAGTTACCAGTTCCGTATTTGAGTGGTTAAATGATTTAAGATCACTCCTCTTCTGAAGCTAATTGCATTCTTAAGTACTCTTACCAGTCCTGCAATTGGTATCAGAGCATTCCAGGCTCTTGATTGTAAGTTCTCACCATCTTGAATCCTCTTAGTTTCACACTTCACTTAACTTTTCAAATGTTAGCTATCTCAAAGGCAGATATGGAAACTGGAACTATGACAAAGTCCCCACTGATCACCCTGAGGATTTTAATACTTGGTGCCAAAGAATGAAAGGCTTCATCAAGTCTCAAGATTCTAGATGTGGATGTTTGTTGCCAATGGACCTTATGTACCATGCACCACTTCAGCTACTGGTGGTGGTAAGATACCAAAAGAAAGGGTTGATTTTTCTGAAGAAGATTGGAAGAAAATGGATATTGATCAGAAAGCTATGACAGCCCTTCAAACTGCTTTTCCTAACTCCATCTACAGAGGCTTCAAGAAGTGCAAGACAGCCAACAGCTATGGGATGCAGTGAAACTGATGTATGGGGGTCCAATGAAGCCAAAGAAAACAAGAACAACCTCTTGAGTAGCAGTTTGAAAATTTCACCTTCAAGACAGGTGAAAACATGACTCAACAATACTTCAGGTTATGTTGAGATTGTGGATACTCTAGCTGATGTTAGAGTAACCATTAAGAATAGAGATATTGTTAGGAAGTTCATGTCCTCTCTTCCCAGACAATGGACACACTACTGTGTGGTTATTAAGAGGACTGAAAACCTCAAGACTCTTACTCTCACTGAGTTATATGGAATACCTAGTGGATACCAGATGGAGATGAACATGCAAAATTCATCTGGTAACTCTAACACTCATCAGAGTTCAACCCTTCATGTGGTTGAAAGGGATGGCAGAGAACCACAACACCATCTCATCTGCTACCCTGACAATCACAAAAAGGGTCCTTTCATCACCTTTCCAGAGACACCAAAGGAAGGCTACATCCCTGAAAGGCCATTCCAGGAGACAAGTTCTTCATAAGCTTTTGTGTCTTCTGATGAAAGTTCAGGCAACTTTCTCTTCACCTTTGAAGACCTGGACTGTATCCATCCAGATGATGGAATATATGGAAATAGTCCAGTAGATGGCTACTCACTCATAAGCCCAGAAGTTCTACAAGAGGACTGGGAGAGGTTTCCTGGCAATGCAATCAGTGGAAAGTTTGGGCTAGACAAAAGCAAAGTAAGTGTTACATTTGTAACCAAATGGGACAATTTGCCATGAAGTGCAAGGCACCAAAGTCAAATGGTGGCCAAGCACAATCCAGGCCAAACTACACTGAGGGAGCTCACCAGAATGAGAAGCCAAGATAGCAAGCTGCAGTTGCTGTTGAGAAGGAGGCTTTGACTGGAGCTTTCAGGTTGAGGATTCTCCAAACCACCCAGCACTAATGGCAGATCATGATGAAGCCAAGTATGGAACATCTTTGTACTCCTGAATGCATTGCTAAAGTTAATAGATACAGGTCCTATAACTTAGAGATGAGATCTGATCTTGAGTCTTTAAATATCTTAAAAGCTGACTTTAAAAGACCTAAAAATGATTATAAACATCAGATAGAAGATCAAGAGAAAACCATTTCAACTCTTAAGCATGAGCATACAAACTACATGACTCAAATCAAAGATCTCATCACAAAGTTAACTGAATACCACGCTGAGCTTGTGGAACTTGTGAAGATGAGCTTCCCCTCATAGACCCCATTATTGAAGAGGATGAAGAGGAGATAGTGGAGGATGACTCAGAGAAGAGTGAAGAAGGTCATCCTAAGAAGGGTCACTATTCTCCTGAGGAGAGGAATGAGGCTGGAATGACCAAGTCAAAGAGAAAGAACTTGATTAGAAGAGCAAAGAGAAGATCAAAGAATGCTCAAGAAATCAAGGCCACTTTTGACTCAAAGCAGAAACAAGTGTTTATTTCTGCAGGTTTTGAAGTGGTAAAGACTGAAAACTCAACTATGAACTCTAGTACCAGGAGTTCTAGTTTAGTTCCAAATCATTTCAGCAAGAAGAAGAAGACTGACCAGCTGTGTACCACTGCTACACAGCCTGAACCATCCAACTCCAAGAGCAAGTCTCTCCCTAAGAAGCTTGTTGCTTCATCCACAAAGATGAAGGTGGAGAAGTTAAGTGATCAAACTCAGTCTTGCTCTCAAAAGAAGACTCTCAGAAAGAAGGAACTCAACTGTGTCATGTGTGGTAGTACTTCTCATATGGCTAGGGATTGCAAGTACAATCCCAAAAGTACCATCCACATGACCAAGAAGAACATTTCTGAGAAGAAGAATGAACTAATAGCTTCGGAAGGAAAATCTGTTTCCTTCGAAAGCTCCAAAGTGAAGAAGAAGACAAGTGAAACATTGCCTTCAGAAGAAAAGTTGGTCTCGAAGTCAAGGAATGCTTCCGAAGTACTAAAGCTTGTAGCAGTGAAAGCTAGATCTTTCGAAGGTCTAGTCTCCAAGACTTCCGAAGATGTCAAAACTTCTGAAGCTTTGAAGGTTTGGACCATTCTTCCAAAGGAGGTGTGGAAGATGAAGGAAGACCATGTGACTAAAAGTTCTTCATCAACAATAGCAAATGATCTCAAAGCTTGAATATAGGATCACTTACTGTTGCATTGTCTTCATCTCATTTTAATAAGCCCAAGACCAATAAGGATTGGGTTTCTAAGGGTAACTAATCACATCTTTTTGTGTAGGAACAGCTAAAGACCAAAAAGAACGTTTGGATTATTGATAGTGGCTGTTCCAGGCACATGACTGGCAATGGTTATCTACTTCAAAACTTTGAGAAAATTGATGGATGACCTGTTGCTTTTGGAGGGGATTCTGGCGGTTACATTTCTGGAAGGGGCAGAGTCATGAATGGTAAGCTCAGCATTGAAAAGGAGATCCTGACCCAAGATTTGAGTTGAGAAGACCAAGCAAGATTATGACTTCAGCTCCTTTGGTGACTAACCCTGCATATGAAGATCCTATCAGCACAAACTTGACAAATTCAGCTGATACATCTGAGGTACCTTCAAATTCCAGCTCAGAGGTTCAAAACTCAAGAGAAGAAACTTAGAATGCAGGAGGAAATGGAGGTGGTGATAGTGATCAAGAATTTCTTGATGCTGATAACCACTCCATAGAGGACAACATAAATGATGTCACACATTCATTGGATCAAGTCTCATATGATAAATATGCTGATGTGGTGGGTGACACTCCATTACCAGATCTAAATTTCTCCAATCTAGAACTGTCTAACCAACTTGCTGTGATCCCTCAACTACGGATCCACAAGTAAACCCCACCACAAACATCATTGGAAATGTTTATACTGGGGTGAGAACAAGAGGACAAACCCATGATCAAAATGTTTGTCTGCACTCTAGTTTCTTGAGAACAAGGCTAGACTGGTTGTTCAGGGATACACACGAGAAGAAGGAGTGATTACACGGATGTCTTTGCTCCTGTAGCAAGACTTGAAGCTGTAAGAATATTCCTGGCTTATGTTGCATTCAGGATTTTCAAGGTCTATCAGCTTGATGTAAAGTGTGCCTTCCTTTATGGGTGATAGATGAAGAAGTTTATGTCAGACAACCACCTGGCTTTGTAGACCTAGATCATCCTGATTATGTTTGCAAGCTTGATAAAGCTCTATATGGACTGCATCAAGCTCTAAGAAAGTGGTATGAAACACTATCAAAGTATCTTTCTCAACATGGATACAAAAGAGGTACTATTGATGGGACTCTCTTCATCAAAGAAACAGGAAATGACATAATGCTAGTTTAGATATATGTAGATGATTTTATCTTTGGTTCAACTAATTCAAAGCTCTGCAAAGACTTTAAAATGCTAATGAAGAATAGATTTGAAATGAGTGCTATGGGGGAACTCAACTTCTTTCAAGGAATTCAAGTGAAGCAGGTTGAAAATGGCATCTTCTTTATTCTGTCAAAATATGTACAAGACATACTTACAAGATTCAAGATGACTGATTGTAAGGTTGCAAATACACCCATAGCCAAATACCACTCCCTTGGTCCTGATCTTGAGGGGGAGTGTGTTGATGAAAATCTCTACAGGGCTATGATTAGGTCTTTTATGTACCTTACTGCTAGCCGGCCTGATATCATGTTTGCCACATGTATATGTGCAAGATATCAAGCCACCCCTAAGATTTCACACACATAGTTACTGTCAAAAGAATTCTCAGAGACCTCAAAGGTGCCCCTAAACTTGGCCTTTGGTATCCAAAGAATTCAAACTATAATCTGTATACTTATACAGATAGTGATTATGGTGGCTGCAACATGACTGCAAAGTCTACATCTGGGGGATGTCAATTCCTTGGTGGAAGGATAGTCTCTTGGCAATGCAAGAAGCAATCCTGTGTGTCTACATCAACTGTTTAAGCTGAATACATTGCTGCTGCAAGCTGTTGTGCTCAAGTGCTGTGGATTCAGAATCAGATGCTAGACTATGGGTTTAATTTCAAGGAGACTCCTATACATATAGACAACAACAGTGCCATCTCTATTATAGAGAATCCTGTGTAGCACTCAAGGACCAAGCACATCAACATCAGGTATCATCTGATTAGAGATAATTTTAAAAAAAGATTAATCAAACTAATCAAAGTTAACACAAATGAACAATATGGTGATCTGTTCACCAAAGCCTTTGATGAACAGAGATTTAAATATCTTATATCAGCCATTGGGATGATTAGCTTTGAATAGATTTTCTTTAAACACTTAATCAACCTTATTTCTTAAAATTGTGTATCCTAAGTTGTCTATTAGATCACCCTCATAAGCCCAGTTCTATTTGGAGGTAAATTAAAATTTCAAATGATATTCTTAGATTTGTGAAAATTTATTATTTTATCTCGGCAGAACTCAAATTACCTTCGGAAGAAATTTATGTCTTTAAATTATTTAACTACTTATCAGAGTTTACCTTTGTAAGAAATTCTTGGAATATCTTTCGAAGCTTAAATATGCTTATAAGTAATTAAATGCATTCAAGAACAAATGTCTTCCGAATGCAATTAAGTCTCAGAAGATTTATTATCCAAGGATAACAATTTTCTCAGATTTAGTTCTTCCAAAGCAAAATATACGTCGGAAGAAATTTCTCTAAGTATATTTCTTCCGAAGCCAACTTTTCACAACTCTTTGAAATATCTTCCGAAGCAAAACTGCCTTCGGAAGCTTTGTTGAAAAGCTTCCAAAGCAAAAATACCTTCGGAATATTTGCAACTTCCAAGAAAACTAAATCTTTGGGTACTTTTTCAGAAGTGGGACCCACTTGCGGATTTCAAAGTTTATCTTTTTGTCTTAACTTTGACTCAAATCCACAGCATATATCATCTCAACGGTTCCATTTCATCTCTCTACTCTCACAAATATTTAACCTAAATTCTCCTAAAATTCACCTTCTTCTTCCTTTCTTCATTGATAGGCTTCACCAAAATGGCCAACATCGATTGTCGAAACGACCCAAACTTCTCCATGCACCTACACAGGCAACACAATCAAGTTGCCCTGTTGCACTCTGAGAAGGATCCAAGTTTCTCCGACATGTGTAGGTACCTTTCTTCATCTCACTACCTCACCTCCCTTACAATCAATCCTCCTCTCTATGAGGATCAGTTGCTTGAATTTTGGCGAACCTGTCAAGAGGTCACTATGGATGGGGAGAGGGCACTAGCTGCTACAGTGCAGGGGAGGACTGTTTTCATCACTCCGGCCATCATAAACACTCATTTGCAGCTGGATGATGAAGCAGTGAACTATCCTTCCCAAAAGATGCTGTCACCATTCCTTCCAGCAGATGGGCTATGAAGGTGACTTCACAGTCAAAACCTTCAGGAAAGGGAAGGTCTCATCCTAGTGGATACCTCCTCCATGTCATCATACACTGTTTATCTAACAAACATGGGGGATGGGATCAAGTTCCAAAAGACCTCTCCTTCATAGTCCATTGGATGGTACAGGGAGTCAAGTTAGGTACTCTTAATTTGTTTATGCAAATTTGCTTGCTAACTTGGACTCCTTAGAGTATTACATGTTCCCAGGTATGTTCAAAACATTCTCAACTGTGAATTGGGCTCACAGTGGAGGGGGACAAGTAATATTCTTAAATTGGGACAAATGAGGCCCGACATTTTCAAAATCTTGAAGAAGCCAACTGTTGGCTTCTCAGGGGTAGAAACCCCTTGTCCTAAAAATGTTTGAGCTCATTGATCAGGGTGGCAACCTAGCAGCACTAGCTAGTGTTGATCCCACACCCTCCACCTCTCAACCACCTCAACACAGCTACCATCACACCATCACCTACACTAGAAAGCGTAAATGAACCCTTGCACTTGCTACTGAGCATATGCATGCACATATATCACAACCTATATAGGAGGAAGTGGAATCTCAAGCTCCAACTTTCCCTGAGGAGCAGACCACTCCTATCCTTGAAATGATCAGTGCCGAGGTTCCTCATGCTCAGCTTGATGAGCTCATAACCCCACAAACAGCCTTAAGCCATCGCTTTAAGTCTCAACACTCAAGTGATCAACCTTCTGGGGAAAGCTACCATCCCCAACCTCTAGACCTTAACCGACCCATCTCCATCCTTGACTTTTACTCTAATGAATATTTGGGCTTCAGTGAGTACCATGAATCTCTCCTCTCTTACCACACTCTAGGAGAAATGAGTACTCCTGCTTCTCCCACTTCTAACCCACATCAGTAACCCCCTACTGAGGTGGATCTTCCTGAACTTGTTCAAGAGAACCATGGCAACCCAACCTATTGACACTTCTCTGGAAGTTGTCATGCAGCAAGGGAAATCCAGCAGCCAAGAACCACATGCTGGTGATGAAGAAGAAGACTTAGGTCCAATTCTCTCATCCCTTGGTGATTCTTCATCTGAAGATGAGAAGAGTCTGAAACAAAGAGTGCACCTACTGATAAATACATGCACTTACTTGGTTTCAAAGATAAGTCACTTGGAGTCTCAAGTGACTTTCTTGCTGAAAAGGGTCAATGACCAGCAACTTGAGATCACCGATCTCAAGGGCCTGTTAGCTGGGAGACCAATGAGGACAACTCAACCAGGTCCATAAGAACCTGTGATTATTATGGATCAATCTCCCAGCTCACCTATGCAAGAGGGTGATGCTACCAAAAGGGGGAGGAAATCCTGACAGTCACAAACCTAGGAGTTCTTCCCAAAGTGTGGACATAGAGGAATCACCACCCTCTCTTGTAGTTGTCCACACTCAGCAGCCTCCTCAAGTCAGAGATCTAGACTTGCTTTTTCAACATTTGTTTGAGGAGGGAATCCCAAGAGCAATGTCTGCCCCTTCTGAAAATCCAATCATGGGTTGGGGGTATGACAGCAACAGGAGAGCTCTTGTAATCTCTAGAGCTCAGGGTCAACTAGAAATTTTAACATTTCACACCTGGGGCTCACACCTGGGCTCTATGTACATATCATATATGGTGGATCTGCCACTTGTCAACCCTAGCAACAACAGACAAGCTGCCAGATTGGCTGACCGGATACAAGACAGGGTGGTAGAAGAAATCAAATGGAGATCAAGATTATATAGATAGAGGCTAGCAGGTGAGGCCTTTGGTCAACTGGAAGTTGAGGTGGACCCTAAGATTAACTTCGAAGGGAAATCCTTGACTGAAGTCCCAGAGGTTGAGCCTGTGAACCTTGAGACAGGATCTCCTTCTGCACTCTTTACCCTCAGTGAAGCACCAGCTGGTGATGGTTCTTCACAACCTCTCTCTGGCCAGAGTTTGACAGCTGAATCAAGCAATGAAGGCCAAATCTCTCTCCTCCCTGAGTCACCAAGGCCTGTGGTTGATAAAGGAAAAAGGAAGTTAACTCCTAAGGAGATGGAGGAGGAGAAGAGAGAGAGGAGAGGAAGCTGACGGGAGAGAGTTCAAGTGGTTCCCCAAGGTTCATGGAAGCTATAATCCGGGCTGCCCCCAAGCCAAACACTCAAGAAGATGAGTTGAGTGCAGCCAGGTTAAACTACCTGGGAACCCGAAACTACAATGTTGATGAACTCATCTCTCTCCCCTTAGAGGAGCTGAATGAACTGGCTGACACTGAGTTGTCAAAAGAGAGGAGGGAGGCAGAGGATGCAAAACTGCTCCTTAAAGTCAAAGAACAAAAGAGGCTGAAAAGACTCTACAAAGATGCTCCTGTCCTCTCCCCAGTTCAAGAAAGTCCTGAGCCAGAGACTGTGGCCACTAAACAATCTTATGTAGTTAATGAAGAAGAAAGACTAAAGATGATCAACTACCTGAGTGCCATAGGTCTCTATCAGGCACCTACACTTCTTTCTTTATCTCATGAGTACATAAAGTTTGAATACAACAAGTAGCTGGAAGAACAAGCCAAATGAGAAAGGAAAGCTACAAAGAAGAGATTAAGAGAAGAAGCTGTAAAGTCAAGAGCCATCATCCTTAAAAGCCAAAAGAAGTCTGCTGACAAACAAAGGATGATGAGCTTCTTGAAGCTATATGGGTTCTCCAGAAGGAGGCTTGGTCCTATGTCTCTATCCACAATGGATGAGCATATTAGGGTGATCAAGCAAAAGATAAAGAAGGGGGAGCTAGTGGACTTGCATTCTCCACCAAGTCTAGTTCAACCTAAAGTTGAGGTGAAGGTTGAACCTACTGAGACAACACAACCTAAACTTGGAGCTACATCTGAGCCAACTTCATCTTCTGACCTACAGCAGGGTCCTCCTCTCTCTCCTTCTAAACCTGTGAGAGAGGAGAACCCAACTGAGAGAGACATAACAGAACCAACTGGCACTCAAGACCAGTCCTCTCAGTTGAAGAAATCAGGGACGAGAAAAAGGATGGCCAGAAGAAGATCTGCTTCAAAGAAAAAGAGAAAAAAGGCATCCATCTCCCAACCTCAGGATCAGAGCATCCTAAGGAAGTGCATGAAGAGGTCTCTTAACAAACTCCAATCATAGTAGATCCTCTTGCTATTGGAAGACAAATTCTATCCTAGATTTATGCTGAAAATCCAGACAGATGGTATGTCACAAGAGATCAGGGAGAACAGCATGTCTACTTCACAAATGACATGCTTGAACTTTCTCTACATGATCTCTATGACATGAGAAGGTTCTATTTAAGCCTGAAGGATCCAGATCTAATGATGAAGAAAGGTCTGCTGAAGATCCTGATCTGGACTATCAAAATCTGAAGAACTTCTCTGTTTTGGTAGCATCAGCCTAGGGGGAGTTTGTAAGGAACATCTGAAGATTAAAGGCACAGGCAACCAAAGGATACCAAAACAACCAAGTCTTCCTGCATGCACTAAGGAACAAAGATGAACTAGCTTCGGAAGTTTTACACTCACAAATAAGTCTAAGTGTAAAATCTTTCGAAGCCAACAGTTCAGAAGAAGTTACTTCGGAAGTTTCACACTTATCAAAAAACTATTACAAGGGTAAAATCTTTCTAAGCCAAAGACTCATTTCTTCCAAAGCCAAAGATGAAGTCTTTCGAAGCTTCAAAAGACAAAGTCTTCCGAAGCCATTTTGCTGTGAAGACAGATTTCTTCCGAAGACAGAGAAAAGATGCTTTCTCTGAGTTACTTTTTGATAAAGCTGATGTACTTTCCGCTGCTGCTCTGGAGACTCACCAGCTAACATAGTTGGTGAAACTTCCATACTTTATCAAACAGTAGAAAAAGTCTTTGACTGTAACTTCCCACTTTTGTTCCTGTAGACTTGTCTGTATTAGATTAAGTTAGTGAGCTATGGCATGTCATAGTCACTAGTCAAAAGGCAATCTGCCTTTTGACTATAGATTGATCTTGTTGTCTAGATTAGTCAAAATCCCAACTGTCTTTTCGCATATTGACGGTTGTAGGTTGTAGTATAAATAGTCTCCTGTTCTTGTAATTTCATATACTTGCAAACACTTGTAATAGAACTAGAGAATCAATATACAACTTCCTTGAAAACCTAATCTTGTGTTCCTGTGACTTTGTTCTTGTTCTTATAGTTTTGTCTCTTTAATATTACTTGTGTAGCTTGTATCATCAGTGAAGTTACCAGTTCCCTAGTTGAGTGGTTAAGTGATTTAAGATCACTCCTCTTGTGAAGCTAATTGCACTCTTAAGTACTCTTACCGGTCCTGCAATAGCCTTTCTCTACAACAGAGGCTATTCTCAAGAGGAGCTGACACCTCACAAAAATGACATGATCTTGTTTCTTTTTCATAAAAAGCAAGATCTAATCAACAAGGAGAAAAAGAAGGCTGCTAGGGAGAAGCGGAAAAAGAAGAGAAAGAAAGAGGTAGAGGGAGAACTTGCGGCTGCCAAAAATGAGGGAGTCAAGGATTGGATGAAATCCTATCTCCCAGCACACGGCTTCTCCGGCAGGCAAGTGGGTCCCATGTCAATCAACACCCTACAGTGACATGTCAGCGACATCAAAG
The DNA here is from genome assembly GCA_025506505.1 of Flaveria sonorensis. Taxonomy (NCBI): domain Eukaryota; kingdom Viridiplantae; phylum Streptophyta; class Magnoliopsida; order Asterales; family Asteraceae; genus Flaveria; species Flaveria sonorensis. The sequence goes on along the minus strand of CM046433.1, from coordinate 61,332,397 downwards.
CTGACATTCACTTAGGAAGAAGGCAGGAGGTTGCTCAAACTCCTAGTGTTCAAAGGATGGCACCCAAACCAATACCCAAACCACTACCCAAAACACAACCTACACCTTCTCCCTTCCCGATCAAAACAGAACCTTTCACCCCTGAACCTTCTCCATCAACCTTACCTATACCATCACCCACTGCTTCCCACCAACCACCACCATCACTTATCAACCCACTCAAAAACCAAACCATCCTCTGATCCATCAAAACCCCTGACCTTGGAAGAATTCAAGGAGATAAAGAAGAAGCTCACAAATTGCACAACACTGAGCGACATCTCTTGAGAGGAAGAGTCCATCCAGCTAACTTTCATTGATGGCTCTTCCAGTTCTCTCACAAGAGATGTATTCCTTGATCTTCCTAGAGGAACACTAGACCAAGCTCTTCAACTTTTTGCAACAAATTCAGATACTCTCAATGAAGTCGAGAAGAAGTTAAGAAGAATGCTGGTGACTCTGCTGGGCATTAGGAAAGGGGACAAACTACCAACAAAACCTCTCAATCCTAGAAAGCAAATTGTCCAGTGGAGGTTTGATGAAGATTCCCACAGCTATGTTATGGAAAGGGAGAATGGTGAAGTTACCAGGGCTGACATTTCATCTTTTCTACATTCTAGCAGATTTGACACTGCTGAGTTAGCAGAGAAGCCATTCTCCAATCCCTCCAACTCTAAGATAGTTGCTCACATTAGAAATCATTTAAGCAGCCTTCATCTAGCTGAGCTCACAAAGAAGGCCATGATTGAAGAATAGTTGAAAAAGAGAGCACAGGATGCAAAAGAAGGCACAACCACAAAAGGGAAGACCTTTCTACAGATGGTTGAGGGCTCCACTTCAGATCCTATAGTTAGATGGGAATATGACTACCTTTCCCATCAACTAACTCTCTTCAGAGGGATGCAGCAAAGAGTACACATCATTCAGAGTAATCGACTGGATTTATTATCTACGAATGACCTATACAAACTCATCACCACCACATCAGGGAAAAACAAAAAGACAGATAAATATCTACTTTCCCTGGTGTTAAAGGTTTTAAAGAGCAGGAGGAAGTGAAGTTTTGGTAGCATCAGCCTAGGGGAGTTTGTTCGATCATATGAGGCTGGTGCAACCAAAACAACACTTAGAACAATTTTGTGTACAAGTTGAAGAAGTCTTCCGAAGACAAAACTACTCTTCCGCAGCTATATTAAAGATCTTCCGCAGCTATATTAAAGATCTTCCAAAGCATTATGTCTGAAGAGCTTCCAGAGGAAAACTAAGTCTTCTGAAATTAAGTAGTTTTCCTTCCGAAGTATATGAAGAACTTTCAAAGAATAGAACAAAGTCTTTCGAAGACCAAGCGGTTCTCCTTCTGAAGCATTCACACTTAGAAGATCCAAGACAAAGTCTTCCAAAGAATAAAGTCATAATGACCTGTAGAAGATTCGGAAGAAGTTGTTTCTTTCAAAGTATACATAGCCTCAAAAGAACTTAATCTTCCTAAGCCATTTAGCTTTGGAAGAATCAACTATGAACCAGTGGACATAAGTATGGTCTGTCTGATAGACTCTGATACGCTGCATGGTGCTTTTCCTAACCCATGTAGTTAACCATACTTTAATCCATTGTTCACCTTTACAACTTAGTACAGATTCCATCCTTAGTTGGTGACAAAAGGTAAGTCATGGACCTATCATGACTACATTATCTAGGATATTATTTTATCCTAGATATTTTACTTCTAGCAATGTTGTATTTGTCTAGTTGTAGATTCCAACTAGTTTTCCAAGTATAACCGGCTGTAGATAGTAGTATATATAGTTTCTCATTGTAACTTAAATAGCATGAGCTTAAGAGTCTTGTAATACTGAGTTGAGAAGTAATATATACAAGTATCTTGAAAACCATTCTCTTGTTCATTAACTTCGTATATTATTATCAACTTTAGTTTGAGATTTTGTGTTTCATTGATCAAGTAAGACATAGTGAGTTATGTGTTTAGAGTCAAAACCGATCCCGCATACATATACTATTTGAATCAACAAGCTCATTGAAGGATAATATCTGCCTTAATCAATTAAATATTTTCTAACATTTAAATAACCATTTACTAACATACAACATAATTAACATTCAAATCAAACACTAATTATTGTTTAAATTTCTTTTATATTTTTTAGATAAATAAATTTTGCTAAGTGTTGGCAGCGGATGAAGACCAGCCCACAGCGGATGCCTAACTGTTAGCAATGGATGAAGTTTGAAGAATGTCCAAGTACATACAGCGGATGAACAAATGAACAGCGGATGAACAAACACTCACAATTATTGAACAAGTCCATAGCAGATGTTCAATATCCATAATGGATGAACACTCTATTGCAGACAACATCAAAGCAAACATACAAGTGTTTACAGCGGACAACAAAGTGTTCAAGTGGACCACAAGTGTTCACAACGGACAACTCATTCTATCATCCACAACAGACAGCCAAACATGCACAGTGGACATGTCATCATCCAAAGCGGGCCACAAGTGTTCACATCTTAGACTTAGGTTTAATTATGTAATTTGTTTTTACATAAGGGTACATTTGTAATTGTATATAGTATATGCATGGGTTATAAATACCCATGTACCCTAATTCTTGATAAGCTTCTAAACTAAATATCAATCAAACAAGCATTTTCAATTTCTTTGAGCATTCGTAGCATACAAACACACAATTACACAACCATACACACATATTAGAGATCATATCACACATCATGGGTTTCCGCACCATGTTGTTTGAGTATTGATTATTTGTTAAGAGATTAAAAAAGGTCCTTGGAGGATCAAACTTGTTCAAGAACAAAGCTGAATCCATTAGGTGCTATTAGAACCTTGGCTCAAATAATACACTGATTTTTGATCTTTTAATCAATACAATGATCTCTACTGTTCATTAGCTTCAAAATCATACATATCGAGCTTAAAACCACACAAGAACACTCTTCTACATCATCCATTCACCAAAAGTTTGAAAACATGACTTCACAATCTGTTTTGGTTCATTTTGAAGAAGAATCTATGTTATTGTTGGCAACGAAGTTCCCAAAATCATTCACAAATTGCTTTTAAACCGAATCATCGTAAAAATTACAAAACCAAATCTGTTTTAAGATATTTTTAGATAAAACAGTACACGGGTAGTATTCAATCGATTTTCATCATATACACACTGTTTTGATTGACTTCAATCCTTCAAATATGTTAAATTATCATTTTTGAATTGGTTTATACTCGAATTAGACATATATCATCATCAAAACAACAAAATCATTTGTTGATAATCAAGTTGCTTGGTTGCATCTGCGCTAGGTTAAAACCCTAGTTCATCATCATCTTCAAATCATCAAAATCTCCGGTGATTTGTTGATTTAATCATCAAAACAAGTGAAGAAACCGTTCTTCATTTGCGTTTTTCAAAAAAAATTAAGTTTTACTTTTTGATCTTTTAAAAGACATATTTATTGTATTTTTACTATTTTAGGGTTTTACTATGTTGACCAAAATTAAAAAGGGGTTGATCAGAATTAAAAAGGGGTTGACTCACGAAATATTCATTACATCACAATGATTGACTGACGTTACCTAGGAGCTAATTAATTTCAATTTGTTTTAATTTCTTTTATTCAGTAATTAAAAGTCAATTTAAAAAACTCAAACAAATCCTAGTGACTAATTGGAAATTAAACAAATAATCACCTTAGGATAAAACAGTTTAGCACCAAGCTAAATAATCAGACAATTTTACTTAAGCTGTTAAGTTAAATCACTAACAAACATGTCAGACGAAGTATCTGGGTCCAACAATGGTCTCAAGCCAACAAGGTTGAAGAACAAGGCAGATTTTAAATAGTGGAAAATCATGTTCAAAAATTGGATCATCATCCAAGACCCTGACCTATGGACTTCCATAACTAAAGGACCATACATTCTAGTGACTTTAGGTCCTGACTATAACATACAAAAGCCAGTAAGCTTGAAAAGTGTGGCTGGTGATAACTTAAAGAATGTCATGACTAATATAAAAACATCCATTATCATGGCCATGACTCTACCGTTTGAGATCTTGACCAGGGTAGGAAATTTTAAAATGGCGCATGAACTCTGGGAATTTCTTCACACAATGTGTAAAGGAATGATGAAATCAGGGAGATCAAGAAGGAAAAACTAAGAACATAATATGAAGCTTTCCATCATGTCCAGGTTGAATCCATACCACAGCAGCTTCACAGATTTGTACAACTTGTAAATAAAATATTAGTCTATGGTCTCAAGTATGAATTTGTGGAGATCAACAAAAAGATGCTTCACTCTTTTCCAGAGAGTTGGACTCAATCTGTCTCTTTAATGAAAGCAACATTGGATCTTGAAGCATTATCATTAGATGCTCTAGTTGCCAAGGTAGAGGCACTGGAACTTGTTGAAAGATCTAGAAACAAAAGCTCAGTAAGGCATGTGGAATCATACAAGTTCAAAGAAATGCAAACAATAGACACTGCATTCTTGACATGCACTGGAGAAGATGAAGAAGAAGAATTTCTTGATTACATGAACATCATTCTTCTCTGCACCTAAATCACCAAAATAAAGACAAAAGTCTAAAAAGACTGGTGGTCATGCTTCCCATGAAGTAACACTTCAAAGCAAATAGCAACATGAACATGCATTAACTCAAGCAAACAACATCACTCACAGAGCCAAAACATACATAAATTTGACAAACCCATGGATGCCCTTATAGTCATTCTTGAAAGTGAAGAGCAAAAGGCAGCCTTTGCAGCCTTTTCAACAAGTTTTGAGGCATACCAAGGTGCTAATCTTACACCATCTCAAATCATCCAACAAGATTTGGATGAGCTACCACCAGACTTGGTTGAAGAAATGGATCTTGAATGGTCTATGGTAATGATTACATATAGATCAAAAAGATTTCTTCAAAGGAACAGAGGTTTAAACATGGACAGAAACACCAAGACTGATTTTGACAAAACAAAGGTGAGGTGCTTTGATTGCCAATTGTATGGACACTTCTCCAAAGAGTGTCAACAACCAAGAGCAGATAGAAACAATCAACAACAATAAACATCAAGTAGTTATCAAGCAAATAGACAAGTTCCACCACCTATGAACATTCCATCTGCTCCAACACCACCACAAATCGCATAATACAGTCCCAATCAACACTCCAAATCTTCAGCAATGATAATCAAACAAGATGGAGAATGTGATTGGAGTATGTATAAAACAGAGATAAAATCGCCGAATCATGCCCTCATGGCACAACTTGAGGAGAAACTGACTGAGATCCTGAAGGAGGTGAAAGAAAGTCTCTGTACAGAAGCATGCATAGATGAGGTTACTCGATATAGAGAGCATGGCGATGAACTTTCAAAGAAAGTAATTGAAAACACACATTTAAATGATACTCTAAAATCTAAATAGAAACAATATGAAATCAAGATTTTGTCAATTAAAAATGAATTAGACAAACTTTTGTTTGAAAAATTAACACTGACAACATAGGTTGAGTAGCTCTCTAAACCATTGACTTAATCTAAAACATTACACGCTGAAAATGAAGTTGAAATTCAAAAGTTTTAGGTGAGCAATAAGAACTTTGGAGAACTTCTTTCTCAGTAATGGGCCTCTAAAGACCCTTCAGGCCTTGGGTATAATAAAGTTAACCTACCATATAATGATAATTATATCTCATAGTCTAAATCCATGACCAACAAACATAGGGATTCAGTTGAACCTCATGACAGAACAGATGACTCAAAGCCATCATTATATCATCATTATTATCAAAGTCACCATTGATTAAATTTGTCTAAAGTCAAAATCCACCACGAATTAAATCAACAGATTTTTATCAAGAAGAAAATAATAAATTTGATATCCATATCTCTGATGAAGATTATAAAGATCTATTATATGATGAGTCTGATCAACCACCTGCTGAAACTGTATAAGTTTCAAATGTGGCTGAACCATCACCCAAACAAAGAAAGCAAAAGCAAATGTTTGAAAGAAAGGCTGAATCTTTCACTGCCCCTATAAAAAGATCAACCAAAGAAAAGGGCAAAACCCTCCACCCAGCCTAAACAACAAAAGTTTAATTTTGATATCCTACCAAAATCAAATCTAAAATCAAAAGTTTTCAATAATCAAAATACTTCAAATTTACCCTACTGTGAATTGTGTGATCAATACACACATAACACACAAAAGTCTAAATATGGAAAGTATTGCAAATACTATGACATGAACAATCACACTATTGAAACATGCCATTTTTATAAATATTGTTCAATTTGTGATAGAAATAATCACAACACTTAAAATTGCTTTTTCAACAAAAAGAATAAAAACAAAGAGTAAACTACCATTTGAATCCCTAATGTTTTCCCATTTTAACCGTTTGAATCCCTATAGTTTCAAAGCCTTGATTTGCATACTTGATATTTTTATTTTAACCATTTGCATCACTAATATTTTTATTATGTAACCATTTGAATTTAGAAGACTAACGATGTTAGTCAAGTCTGTTAACAGGCCCCACATCATTTGTCTTTTCTAAGGGTATTTTTGTCATTGTCTTTTAATCCTTTTTTTTCATAATTTCATCCATTTATATTTACCATCATTCACCATCATCATCTGAACCATCACCACCACCGCTAACTACGCCCGCCAGTCGGACCATCACTTCCAACCATCGAACCTCACCCCATTGTGATTGAGAAGCGTGTTCATACCTTTAGCCCCAAACATACAAGATCCACATGAGAATTTCTTCAATTCCTTAAAGTTTTTCCCTAACGCTATCATACCTATATCGGTGATTTCACGGAAACCACGGAGCTTGAGCCTCTTGAGCTTCTTGCATCGGATGGATATCAGAATCAATCCACTATCATCTACGCTAACGGATCAACGGTCGCACCGAAAAGAGAGCTTCTTCATGGAATCGAACCGTGAAAACATCATGGAGATAAAGGGGAAGATTCCGATTAGGCGTTGAGCGCGAGGTGGTGGCGGCTCTGGCCTTCGATGAGCAGCTACCGTTTGCACAAAAGCGAGAGTCTTTTCTGGTCGTCGAAGTAGAGGAACTAGAAAACTAGGGCTAAACAATCATCGGGAAATTTTGCAGTATAGCCGATATGACCATCGGAAAACTCACCGTAAACGTCATCTTAAAATAGTGAAGTTATGGGGGTTAAAGATGATGGAGTTTTGAGAGGAATTAAGTGTGAAAGTGGTAGTGATTTGAAGGAGTTTAGGAGGATGGAGATGGTGGTAATGGGTTAATGGCGATTGTGTTGGTGGTGGTCGTCATTTGGCAGTGGCGGTAGTTGTGGACTACCTGAAAAGAGAGAGAGAGAGAGAGATGAGAGAGATGATAGGTGGAAGTAAGATTGATGATTTTGATGATGATGATTCATATCAGATGTGGTAGGGGTGGGTTTTAATAAAATAAGGATTATGGGTATTTTTGTCAATTCATAGAAAACTAATAGTTAAATCTAACGGCGTTAGGGTTAGGACTCCAATGGAGAGAAAAATAAAACATTAGGGGGGCAAATCAACGCTTTGAAACTATAGGGATTCAAATGATTAAATTGAAAAAACATCAAGGATGCAGATGGTAGTTTACTCAAAAAAAAAAACAAGCTCTAACTGAGAAATCAACTGAGAAACAAACAGTTGTTCCTAATAAGAGCAAGACTGGAGTAACAAGACAGACTCCACACACCAAAGTTGTTTTGAATAATGACAAATCATTTTATGACAACTATAAACAAATAAACAGGCGACATAAGTCTAAAAACAGACAACAAACTGACCTTAGAATTTGAAGGAGAACAGCTCAAAGCACATCTCCTAACAGAGCTAAAAAAATCAAAGGAAGTATAGTATGCCTAGAGTTCCTAAACCAGCTGATAATGCATCCCTTAAGGAAATTTTTTTGCTTGGAAATGACTAAAAACTAAAGACCATCTTGGATTGGGTTGCACCATCTAACTAATTTCATTATCTGTGAAGGGACATCAAAGAAGGCCTGACAACATCTAGTATGTTGACAGTGGGTGTTCCTGCCATATGACTGGAAACTGTTCCCTCCTTCGGGAATTCAAAGGCAAACATGGAGGAAATGTAGCATTTGGAGCAGACAAGACAGAGGAAAGATTACTAGCGAAGGAATAATATCAAATGGGTTAATTAGCTTTGAAAATGTCAACTACTGCTCCAACCTCCAGATTAATCTTTTAAGTGTATCCCAGATCTATAAAAAGGGGAATGCCACACTCTTTGACTCTAACAACTGCTAAATTCTCAAGATGGGTTTTCAAATACCAGAAGATTGTATCCTTTTGAAAACTTCTCGTTAAAGCAACTCATACATTCTTGATACGAACACAGTTTCAGCTTCAACCCCTGAAACTTGTTTATTATCAAAAGCATCAAAAGAAGTTTTGCCAACTATGGCACAGATAATTAGGACACTCTAACTTTATCAGAATGAATCAATTGATTAAAGGTGATCTAGTAATAGGTCTACCTCAAAAAGAATTTTTCTATACAGACCACTATACTACATGTTTGAAAGGCAAACTACATAAAGTGCCACATAAGTCTAAATTGGTAAACTCTAATCAAACAACACTCAAATTACTTCATATGAATCTATTTGGACCAATAAACACTTTAAGTATAGGAAAGAAGCAATACTGTCTTGTAATAGTAGATGACTACTCCAAATTTACATGGGTATTCTTTCTCCAACACAAGTCAGAAACAGTACAAATCATCAAATCATTTATCACTAAAATTAAAAATTAATTAGATCTTAATGTGAAACCTTTAAGAAGTGATAATGGTACTGAATTTAAGAATGACATTATTTCTTATTTTTGGTTAGAGAAAGGAATAAGTCAATAATTTAGTATAGCAAGGACTCCTCAGCAGCATGGAGTTGCTGAATGAAATGGAACATTAATAGAAGTTGTTAGATCTGTGTTTGCAGACTCTCTATTGCCCATATCATTTTGGGTAGAAGCAATAAGCACAGCTTGCTATATACAAAACAAATCACTAATCATGAAAGAACACACTAAAACACCTTATGAACTAATGCTTAAAAGGAAACCATTTATCAAATTTCTTAAGGCATTTGGTTATTTTGTATCCATATTAAACACCAGTGAACATCTATCAAAGTTTTCTCCTAAAGCGGACGATGGGTTCTTTGTTGGATACTCTGGAAGCTCCATAGCATACAAAGTATACAACCCAAGACTGAACATAATGGAAGAAACAAATGATGTTGTTTTTAACAAACATTCTTTCACTAAGAAAGTCATTGGATCTTAATGGTTGTTTGATATAGATTCAGTAACAAAATAATTTGACACATCTTATTTTGATGTTTCAGGTACAAATGAAGTTATTGAATATCCCATGGTTCCACAGACAAATATTGATGTTCCACTAACTGCTGATCCACTAAGGAGAACAACCACAACTCCATCAAGTACAACAGTTAGAACTCCACCAGATCAAACAAACGCTTCAAAAGGAACATCATCAAACACACCATCATTCTTTACTCTTGTGACCAATCAACCACAAGCCTTAGTTAACCCTCAACCAAGAAAACAAACCAGGTCACATCATCAAGAAACAATAGAAGAAGATGATGATTATCATTCACAACCAGATACACATCATGAGGATGAAATGTTAAATTTCTTACATGATTCCCTCCGAACATTTCATGACCCCCAACTGCCAGATGAACCAAACATTTTCAATACACTTGCTCAACCATCAACACCTGACCTAACCATCAACAATCTTGATTCAACAATCCGTGTTGATTAGATTGAAACAACCAAAGCCCACAAATATCATCCATTAGAAAACATCATAGGTGACCTCAATGTTAGATTGACAAGAAGTCAATCTGATACAACAAACATTTTCTTGTTCTCCTTCTTTTTATCCCTCACTGTACCTTAGAACTTCACAGAAGCTCTTAAAGATAATAGTTAGATAGAAGCCATGCAAGAAGAACATTAGTAATTTAGAAAGCAAGAGGTGTGGCAGCTGGTCGATCTTCTTGAAGGTCAACATGCTATTAGCACCACATGGCTATACAAAAACAAAGCAGATGACAGAGGGATTGTCGTTAGAATCAAAGCAAGGCTAATTGCCCAAGGTTACACTTAAGAGGAAGGTATTGACTATGATGATGTCTTTGCTCCGGTAGCTAGATTGGAAGCAATCAAAGTGTTCCTTGCATATGCTTCATCCAAGAAATTCACTATCTTCTAAATGGATATGAAATATGCATTTTCATATATAGGAAGACTGATGAAGAAGTGTATGTTGCACAACCACAGGGGTTTGAATACGCAAAGTTTCCTTATAGAGTTTATAATTTAGATAAAGCTCTATATGGTCTTCTCAGGAACCCAGGAAGTGGTATGAAACTTTATCAAATTTTCTACTACAAAATGGATACACAGGAGGGAATATAGATCAGACATTACTCTTGAAAGAGCAAGGGCATGATTTGTTTGTTGTACAAGTATATATGGATGACATCATATTTGGGTCTATAAACATCCAACTCTGTAGAGATTTTGAAACCATTATGTAATCCAAACATCAAATGAGTTCAATAGGAGAACTTACATTCTTCCTTGGGCTTCAGGTACAAGAGTCAGCAAAAGGGATTTTTATCAATGAAAGCTAATATTTGATCAGATTCTAAAGAAGTACAACATGGCTGATTGCACATCAAACAAAACACCATTTGAAACTGGATTGAAGTTTGGACAAGATCCAAAAGGAATATCAGTAGATCAGAAGCTGTACACATCCATGATTGGCTCATTGATGTACCTTATTTTAAGTCGACCACACATCATGTATGCATGCTGCATGTGTGCAAGATATCAAGCAAACCCAAAGAATCATACATCAATGCAGTGAAGAGGATCTTTAGATATTGAACGGCAAACTAGCACTTGGCCTTTGGTATCCTAAAGATGGAGACTTCTTTCTCTTTGCATACACTGACAATGACTATGATGCCTATAACAACAACTTCAAAATCAACAACATGAGGATGTCAGCTTCTTGGATCAAGATTGATCTCTTGGCAATGCAGAAACTAACAAATGTATCTGTGTCAACAACTGAGGCAGAATGCATAGATATTTTTGCTTGCTGTTCTTAGGTGCTTTTGATTCAAAACTAAATGCTTGACTATGGCAATAATTTTCTAAAAACACCCATACACATAGATAATACTAGTGCCATGTTCATAACTGATAATCAAGTTCAACAATAAAAAAACAAAACATATAGACATCAGATATCACTTACTAAGAGATTGCTCAAAAAAGGGTCTGATCAAATTGATCAAAGTGCATACTGATAATCAATTGGCTGGCCTTTTTACCAAACCATTTGATTCAACAAGATTTGAATTTTTGGTTCAGTCACTTGGAATGATCAATTATGAATCAAACAAGTAATGTTTTTCAAAACATTAACAACATTCAGGCTTGATTTTATTATAGTCCAAGTTTCATACCAAACAATCATTCTTTTCAAATTCAAGATATAAAATAAAAACATTCATGTTCTTAATTAGATCAAACAATTTTGAATCGAACATTGCATAAACATGAGAAATGATAGTACACTAGATTATTTTCTTCACTTGAGTCATTTTCCACTAACAAAGGCTAATAGCTTTGTTTGATCTGTGAATATGCTCAGTATAGGACACATAACATCACATTCGGCAGTTAAGAACTCATATTCTTATGATTATATGGTAAGCAAAACACCCATCTTGGTGGATTGTAAGTTTGATCTATCTGATATGATTTACTTGTAAAGTATCTCGTATACACCAACTGAAATAGTTTATAAACTACTCAATCAAACACAGTTGTCTCCTTTGTTATGATTCTCACAGACCTGGAGTACACTAAGGCATCCTTTGTTATGCTAAGCGCAAACCTGGATGACTTAAATCATGATCCAAAAAGATTCCCAATGAGGAACACATCCGTCCTTGATGCAACACCAATAAAGTGTTTTATAGACTAAATTCCTTGTGAATGAATCAAAAGAATCCCAAGAAGGATTACCTTCCAAAGTGAAGTGAAAAAGAATAATGTGGATTAATAAATAAGGATCAAATTGAGCATTTATAATCCTAAGTAGCTAGGTTCAATGTATGGAAAGTGCTTTCTTGCATATCTTGAGGAGGGTTAATATTAACATACAATTAGGTGTGGGGTATATACATATCATCTAAATATACCCAAAACATGATAATCACTGGCTGTTTAAAAACACAAAACCATTAATACCATGTATGAGATTAAGTGGATAATAATATCTGCAATCAATATTGTATTAATCAATGTCTATTCTTAAAATTATCTAATCAACTCAATGCAGACTTAAGACTAGTATGATCTCATGGCATGTGCAAATAATTCCTATCAAAGCATACAAACCATTCATTTACTAGTTAGATGAAGTGTCATCTTTCTAATGTTTATCATTCATCATACAAGCAACCAAACTGAACTTTGATAATTTCGTTTAAGAAAATAAAAATCACATTTTATAAAGGTTTTTATAAATATGCAAAAATTTAGGGGAGTAAAAATAAATATAGAAATATCAAAGATAGTAGGATTTGTCAACCATATACATGTTAAAATTTGAAATATCAAAATTTTGAGAATTTTAAAATTTTAAGCTATTTCATATTTTAAATAAGAAAATCAGCCAAGTAAGCAAGCACTCAAAACAGCAGTTTGACACATATACATGCACATTATTGGTTGTAAGTGATAATCAACATCCATAGATTAATCATGTTAAAATTATAAAATTTTAACAAACAAACAATTAAGAAAACATTTCACAATTTTAGCTAAGTATGGCGAGAGTATGCACAAACATATCTGCATTGTAAATACAAACAAAACAGGAAAAATATGTGTTTAAAGCGTATGTATTAAGTTACATTGCTGATGAGCAACATTTTCAATAACAAACAAAAATTTTAATTTTTGTAAACTGTAGTCACAGTGGACATATAAACATGCATCCTTTGTTGAGACAATAAATCAGTAAAGATGTAAAATACACCAAGTGTTCACAGCGCATGCTAAAAGGTAAAACATCCGTTGTGAATACAATGTCATTCCACAAAGCATGACAAAAGTTAGTCATCCGTTGTAGAAACAGTTCAAGTGTATACATCGTATGAATTAAGGTAGACATGTGTTGTACATAAACAGACAAGTGTTCACAATGTATGACAAGCAGTCATTCGGTCTGAATATTCATCAAACAATCAGAGTGTCCACAGCGCATGAATAAATATTCATCCGCTCTGGATACAATGCAAGTATGCACAACGCAGGATAAATTTTCATCCTCTATGAAGTTCAAATATCAACCAAGTGTCCAGAGCGTATGTACAAACAAGCATCCGCTACAAACAAAGTTTCAACAACATCAAGTGCCCATAGCATACACTTAAAAATGTACAGCGGACACACTGTAGCCACAGTGCACATTATAGTTACAACGTATGACTTAAATTTAGCTCAACACTATTTGTACAGTGTATGAACAAACTGTACAAACATCGGACACACACTTTGTCTGTTGCATATATAATTCAACACTTGTCAGTTTTTCATTTATCAAGAGTGTGCATGCCAAATCAAACTTTTTAAACATTGCTATAGTACAAACAACCTTCGATCATCAAACTCGTATCTATTCAATTTCAAAAGTGTTTTTTGATAAAATAGGTATAACAACATGTTCTATATCATCAAACACACATCATATCTTTCTGCAAACTCATTTTAATTCGAACATTGTTAAACCCTATGTTATATAATGAACCGGACCCAAAAATGAAATTAAAGAGTGTTATTTATGAAATAAAACATTGAATACATGTTTAATAATCATAGTCATATGTATTAGAACTGTTTATTTGAGTAAATTTGATTATGTGTTCATAGGGTATATTAACAATCAATCTGTTCATGTCAAAATGCATAAAAATTGATTGTTTGATCTTTGGAAATGTTGAAAATGTGTTATATATGATATAACTTATCAAGCATTTTCAAAATGGATTAACAAACATTGTATGACAATTGATTTGGATTAAACATAACAACATTTAACGTTCACAACAATGTGATTAAATGAATCAGTTTGACTAAAAAGTAAACTGAAAATGTTGAAAAATCTGTTATAAGATGAAAATATTATTCATTTTAAAAAAAATTAACACTTTCCATCAAACAAACTTGATTACAACAATTTTTCAAAAAAACAACTCAACATCAATGAGTTTTGCACATGCAAACTTGGTTAAAATTAACTTTTTGTACAAGTTTACCAAAGTCAAACATTTCAAATGGTCAAAATTAATCAACAAAATAGTCTTGGCATTGTAATATGCTAATCAACCATGTTTCATCATTTCATATCAACCCAAATCAGTCATGAACACTAAATCAAGTTTGCATTAAATCAACATTATTCATTTTACCAATCTCAAACTCTAACACATTCTTTCTTTGTTTTGTAGATATGGCAAACCTGGTGTTTGTGAGAGACCATAATATTTGGTCCTTCTTGAATCCTAACTCTCCTAAGTTGGAGAATTACAGAGATATGATATAAGCAATCAGGCAAACCATACTTGTTCATGCTATGACTGCCAGACCAGAGATCTTTGAAGAACATATTGTTCAGTTTAGACTAATAATTGTTGGGTTCAACAATAGATAAACTGAACCTATCCAAACAACAATCAAAGCCAACTGAAGATCTCATTGTACAAGTTCAGAGACCAAGTTGATAAACAGAACAAAACAAACACAAGACAAAGTCAACATCAAGACCACAAGAAAAGTCAAAATTAGGTCATGATGTGATAACATTATAAATATAACCACTAGTGCTACTTTGTAAAGTATGGTTATTGCAAAGTGTGTGAGAGCTGGTAGTTCTTAAGTGTGTGATTTTCATGGTGTAAATCACCACCCTAGGAGAAATTCTCTCCTTTCGGTGGGTTTGATGTTCATCCATCTTTGTATATGTTTCTTCATTGTAATTTGTTATTCAACATCAATGAAATCATAACATTATACGTTACACACACGTCTTTGTTCTTCGATTCACACACGTCCTTGTGAATCGAAGAACAAGAATGTGTGTGTAATGTATAATGTTATGATTTCATTGATATTGAATAACAAATTACAATGAAGAAACATATACAAAGATGGATGAACATCAAACCCACCCAAAGGAGAGAATTTCTCCTTGGGTGGTGATTTACACCATGAAAAACACACACTTAAGAACTACAAGCCCTCACACACTTTGCAATAACCACACTTTACAAAGTAGCACTAGTGGTTCTATTTATAATGTTATTACATCATGACCTAATTTTGACTTTTCTTGTGGTCTTGATGTTGACTTTGTCTTGTGTTTGTTTTGTTCTGTTTATCAACTTGGTCTCTGAACTTGTACAATGAGATCTTCAGTTGGCTTTGATTGTTATTTGGATAGCTTCAGTTTCTCTATTGTTGAATCCAACAATAATCATCTAGAACAAGATCAAGATCAACAAGTTGTTATTTCATCTACGTATGGCCAACAGATCACTATCATGGAAGAGGATGCCCAAGGTCCAATAGAGTTCGATAAAAGTTATATGCTTCATGTATTCAGACAGATTGGTTACACTAGAACAATAGATAGAAAGAAGATCAAGAAGTCTTATATGTGTGCTCAGTTTAACTTTCTAATGCACACATACTAAAAGACTATGACTAATAGGAATGCTAGATGCGATGCAACCTCATTGAGAAGTTCATCTACAATTGAAAGCATCATAGCAAGGAGGCCATTCAACTTTGTAGTCCAAATCCTAAATGGAATGATCTACAACCTGATTGAAGTAAGGAACAAGTTTCAGATGTATCCAAGGTTCCTTCAAATGATCATCAATGATTTTCTACCAAACATACCAAGAGAAGGAGCTATGTTTGAACCAGTTCACTTTAATGAGCATGTGTTCAACAGATTCAAATCTAGTTTGTATCATGGTGATGAACTGCCTGTTCCACCCCACATGATAAACCATGACCTTCCAGTTCCTGATTTGTTTATGAGGATTCCTGGTTAAGAAGAGCCATACATGTTATTTTAAAATGTAATTCATCAAGCACCTATCGTTCAACAAGTGCCTATCATTCAAGAAGCACCTATCATATAACCAGCTCCAATCATACAAGAAGAAGTCCCAATTATACATGAACAAGAGAAAATTCATGAAGATGCTCAAGAACAAGAGCATTTCCACTTTGTGCAAAACATTCCCTCTCCAGCACACAGCCCACTCCTGTCTAATCAATAAATATTATCATCCTTGTTAAGAGATAATGATTCCTCAATGGCTGAAAGTCCATAACAACATGAGTAAGTTGGTACATCCTCTAGCCATGAACAAGAAGAGCAATCAATGCAAGAATAGCAAAACATTCAATCTAAGTAAACTGGAACTGAGTATCAATCAGAAGAAGTATCAACTGAGAAGAAATTGAACACTCAAAGGTCTTCTTATTCACAAATATAACAAGTTGAATGAAAAGTCTTACAGAAGGGAAAATAAGTTGAAGGACAAGCTTAAAGCAAAAAATAAAGAGATTCAAAAGCTGGAAGCTGATCAAAAGGCCCGGAAACTAATTGTTTAATTCCTTGAACAACAATTAGATCAAACAAAGAAAGAAGTAAAGGCCAAAACTCAAGAAGTAAAACATGCTATGATTGATGTAGAGTATTTGACAGATCAAACAGAAGCAGAAGATAATGAGATAGATGCCTTAAAGAAAATCATTAATGAACAATCTGAGGAGATAAACAGATTCAACAGAAAATTGGATTATGTTGATCATCAAAGACTAAATGAAGAAGAAAAATCAAAAGATCAAGAACATGAATTGAAAGAACAGTTCACTAATAATCTCCATCACCACATGCTGAAACAAGATCTCATGAACAGCAAACAGAGAAATCAATTATCATCCCAAACGAGATATATAAAATGGATCAATTGTTCAGTGATGCCAATCCATTTGAGAATATTCATTATTCACCTATTCTAAGGCAACGCTTTCATTCTAAGGATTCTCAATAACAACACCAGTCAAGCATCATCGTTGTGAATCCATTGACTAAACACCGAAAGGAGCTCATTTGAAAGTTTGCTGAGTCCTTAAAAGATCAATCAGAAAAATCAAAGCAACAAGAATAATCATCATCATAACAGACTCTAAAGACCAATGAAATGAAAAGGAAAAGGCTATACCTTACTTCATTAGCAAAAGGGAAAGAAAAGATAATTGTGCAAGATGAACCGGAATCCCCACCTATGAAGTTGTTAAAGGTTAAAGCTGAGCCTATGGACGAGGATGAATTCAAACAACAAAAAGTTGGGTTTCTTGATCTAGAAGATGGAGAAATAGATCAAACTCTTGAACAAACACAAGATCCTATTATGATTTTTGATTCTGAAGATGAAACTAAAAACATTCAAGGAGAAATAGAGGATATCCAAAGCTTGTTACCGGATGATCTTGAAACCCTCATGGCAATTGAACTAACAAATACAGGATTTCCATATGATTCTTTCATTCACCTAAATCTATCTAAAGTATAAGACTTGCTCAAATATTTTCAAGAGGTGATGAAGAATGAAACTAAATAAACATATAAGAGATACAAGGAGATAAAAGACCAACAAGAATTCCAAAAGAATCTTCCTAAGGATCCTTAGATTGATAAGATGACATACTTCCAAGTTAAAAGCTGGTTGAGTCACACTAGGATGCCTTATAGATCTTATGCAAGAAGATCCTTGTCCCAAATGAAAGAATTAGCAAGGGGTATATACAAGAACATGCTCACAAACAATCTTAAACCTCAAATCATCAGACCACATCCAACATCTGAATTGTCTACATACCATTATGCACCTTAAGAGCTACATGCCATTGAGGAACCTAGACAGTTCATGCTTCATAGATTATAGCCAGAAGATAATGAAGTTAGAGATGATCAATGAGAATACTAATTTTGTGAAGCATCAAAGGATCACTCTCACAACATCTGCTAATGAAAGGAAAATAATGGCATGGAAATATGAAGAGATTTGGGATGATGTCCTCATAAAAAGAGTATCAGGTCTCGTTTAGTATTTATCATACATATCACAATTGGGATCGTTATCTTATAAAGACAGACTTGACTTAATGCAATTGAGAATGGTGAATCACGCAAATAGTCCAAGAGGTGCTGATTTCTTTTATATAATAAGATCTTACATGAACAGATAACAATACTATGAGCTGAAACAGAAAGCAAACATAGAAGATAAGCTTCATATTGCAAAATTAAGAAGAGAACAAAAGGCATCAGACAAACAAAAGATACAAGGTTAAGGAAAAGAAGAAAGCCTTGATTCTGTACTATTTAACAAAGTTGGTTATCCATTGAGACAAGCATACCTTAAGTTGATCATGAAGAAAATTAAAGAAAATCAATACAATCATCCAATTACAAGATGGTATCATGATGAGAATGATTTTGAGGTTGTATTAGAAAGGAAGTTAGAAGGAAAGGAAGCAGCTGATATCAGACTATTTGTCCAATGGAGATTAAATTATTACATTAATCTTCTATGTCCTTCATGAAAACAAAGTCATTCCCTCAAACTGAAGATGTACTATGCTAGGTTGACTGTTAATATTTCAAACATATACTGAGAATCCTAGGAACTATCTATATAAATGCTGCTTTGAAGCAAAGGTTGGAGACCCATCAGTAGTCATTGACATATATAGAAGGGATTATAAAGCTAAGGATCTCAAAAAACAACAATCTGGAAGTTCTAAAGGGCGATCATATGCTAACCACATTGGTTAGCAACATTAAAGTACAAAGTTTAGATCAATAAACCCTAGAAAAAATGGTTCAACTTTCAATTACTTACAAGTACAATGATTAGACAAGTGCTATTGAATACTTCATAGATCATATAGTGAACTGCTTGAATGCAATGATGGTTGTACCCTTGCCTGATCAAGTAAAAAAGCAGAAAAGGATCAAATCACTAAGGAGGAGATCCAAGATCAAATCAAAGCTTCATCAAAAGTGCTAAAGAATCAAGATGAAGTAGACCCATCTCAATCATGATCAAGGTTCATTAACAATCGAACAATCAAAACAAGCAATAAACATCCATATCTAACCACACATAACATGCATAACATCAATCATTCACTTGTAATTTCATATATTAAAACATAACATCATTCAATCATACATATAAATCAAATCAGAAAAATTAAACTGATTAGACATGTGTAATCAGCAAATCATGTAATCAGTTTAATCATTCAATCATTCAGTCATTTAAAATCAGCAAATCATGTAACCAATCAATCAATCATTTAAAGCAAATAAAATCAAACATATCAAGTCTAACAAACAAAATCACTAATAATCAAATATAACAAAGATTAGCATCATCATCCTTAGGGGGAGTATTGTTGGACTCAACAAGCTCAATGAAGGATAATGCCTGCCATAATCAATCAAATATGTTCTAACATTCAAACAACCATTTACTAACATTCAATCATTAGTAACATTCAAATCAAACACAAAATATTGTTTTAAATATATTTTACAGATTTTGTAGATAAAGAAATTTTGCAAGTGCTGGCAGCGGATGAAGACAAGCCCTCAGTAGATGCCCAACTATCAACAGCGGATGAAGTCTGAAGAATGTCCAAGTATAGAAATGTAACGCCCGGAAAATTCAGAAAGAAGAAAAGAAAAGAAAGTAAGGGAGAAAAAAGAAATTATTTCAATGCAAGGGGTTAAAAGTGTGCAAGGGGCAAACCTACCCATAATGGGTCAAAAAGGTGATAGGGTCGCTCATACCCCCCCCCCCCCTCTCATGCACATTTTCGGCAAGAGTGAGAAGAAGAAGCTCTCATCTGAATTTAGAGAGAGAAAGAAGCTTTATCTGGTTCTAGAGAGAGAAGTGGAAAAAATCTTCAAGATGGTAAGATTTTAAGGTGTTTCTTACCGGTTTCAATCGGGTTCCATCTTCTGGACCGAGTTCTATGTGTTTCTATGTGTTTAGTTGCTTCTTTTTGTGTGTTTAGGTGTTAGAACTCCAGGTATTGCTCTTGGGTTTGCTGTGTTTGACTCAAAAGCTATTAAGGTGAGTTCTAGATCCCCTCTTTTACTGATTTTCTAGTTGTTTGGGGCTAATATGAGTACTGAAAAACAATGTTAATGGGAAAAACTATGTTTTCCACTATTAAAATGAATTTTTAAGAAAAAGTTTATGTTTTAAATATTTCCATGATGTTGAATGATTGTTTGTTATGTTTAAGTGTGTATCTTGATAGATCTATGCTAAGGGTATGTTAGAAATGATATTTGGGACTAGGAACTGCATAAGTTGAATCGCAGGTGATAGACTTGGTGTCTGCTGTGGACACTAGCCGTCCGCTGTGGACACTTGATCATGGATAAAGTGTCCGCTGTGGACACTTAAGACAATTAGACTGTCCGCTGTGGACACTTAGTCATATAGACTGTCGACACTTAGTCATATAGACGGTCCACTATGGACTTGCATGTCCGCAGTGGACTTTTCATGTCCGTTGTGGACACTTAGGCATATAAACTGTCCATATAGACTATCCACTTTGGACTTTGCATGTCCACTATGGACTTTGCATGTCCGCTATAGACACTTTGGAGATTTTATGTTCTACGTTATGGACATAAAGTGTCCGCTGTGGACACTTAGGTATTTAGACTCTCCGCTGTGGACTTTGCACGTCCGCTGTGGACTTTGCATGTCCGCTGTGGGCAATTAGAGATCTCATGATTTTCTGCTGTAGACCTAAACCCTCCGCTGTGGAGCCTTAAGTGTTTTAGTCATCCACTGTGGACACACTTAGTGTTTCATTCATGCGCTGTGGACCTTAGCTGTCCGCTGTGGACACTTAGCATTTAAGCCATCTGCTGTGTAACTTACTCATGTGCTATGGACACTTAGCCTTTAAGCCATCCACTGTATAACTTACTCATGTGCTGTGGACACTTAGCATTTAAGCCATCCACTGTATAACTTACTCATACGCTGTGGACACTTAGAATTATTTAGTAATTTTAGGAATAGAATTTAAGTGTTAAGTAATTATGTGTAAGAAACGATTATGCTTGTTTAATGTTTCTAATGTTTAATTCTTTTCTTATGGCCTGCTGTTATGGATAATATTTATTATGTTTCATGTTATGTGATTATAAGGCGATGAATATTTTAAAAGTATTATTCATAACCAAGTGGACACAAAGAAATAAAAGAAGACAGTGAAACTTAATGAATGTTACCCTCGGGCCCTTATAATAAATTGAAAGCCTTGCAAGCAAAACCAATAGAGGTTCATGACCTGGAGGTCATTTGCTCAACTGATGTGTGGATGTTTTAGCCCAAAGAATGCACATCTGGGGTCTAATCCTTGTGATTGACCAATAAATCAATGGTATCCATATTCATGAGCAGGCTCCGTGCCTAGCAGTGTGGGTCAACTGTCAGGGTTTAACTACCACTTATAAATGTGTACTGACAGGGGTTTGGCATTTATTACAAACCAACAATATAGGCTCTTGCTTTGTGCAATCCTAAAAAATGAAAATGAAATATAATGAAAGAAAGAAAGATAATGAATTTCCTAATGAACGATTATGTATATTGATGAATGATCACCAAGTGAAGTTTACAAAAAAGTATATTTTCTATATTATCAAACTAGAACTCACTCAGCAACGCTGACTTTTTATATGCATATTAGTTGGCAGGTAATGATGTTGCTGCGGATGGCACAAGGTTGAATCTACTTGGTAAATAGGGACTGGCATCCATGTCATGCTGAAATGATATTTTTGTCTTGTAATACAACCAAATATTCTTTTTATAACTTGTAACGACGATGTATTTCTTGGTAAAAGTTATTATCAATGCATGAAATGGTTTTTGTTTAACTATTCTGCCGCTATCATTTCTTACTTCAAGGTATTTTAATGTGTAAAGCGCTATGAATGACCAGCTATGAGGTTTCCTGGGAATAGGGCTTTAAAAGACAGCGGATGAACAACTGCACAATAGATGAACAAACAACTCACAGCTAATGAACAAGTCCACAGCGGATGTTTAATATCCACAACGGATGAACACTCCACAACAGACAACAACAAAGTAAACATCCAAGTGTTCACATCGGATAGCAATGTGTTCATAGGAGACAACATGTTTTCAAAGCAGACAACTCATTCATCATCCACAGAGGATAGCTAATCATTCACAGCAGACATGTCATCATCCACAGCGAACAACACTTAGACTTAGGATAATTTGTAATTTTTTTACATAAGGGTACTTTTGTAATTATACATAGTATGTACATAGGTTATAATTAGTCGTGTACCCTAATCCTTTGTAATATTTTGAACAAATTATTAATCAATCAAGCATTTTCTATTCTCTGAGCATTCATACCATACAGAAACACAATCACACAATAATACACACACATTAGAGATCATATCACACATCAGGGGTTTCCACACCATGTTGTTTGAGTATTGATTTGCTCTTTGAGATATTAAAAATGTCCTTAGGGGATCAACATTCTTTATAGAACAAAGCTAAATCCATATGAAAATCTTGAAAAGAAAATATGGAGTTCCCTCCTTTGTTGCTAAAAGAAAACCCAAGTAAATCTCAAAAAAAATCATCAGTAATAACCAAACAATAAGATCTTCTTCCCAGATTTAAAACACTAGTGGGACTAAAGAAATCCATATGTAATAATTTTAGAATTGAATCAACAGAATTGTAAGCTTTAGTCTTGTGAGGAAGTTTATGTTTTTTACCCTTGAAACAAGATGAACAATGTTCAACAAGTTGAAATTCTTTCATTGGTAGACCAAGAACATTATTTCCACTCAATAATCTATTCTTGACATTGATATGTCCTAGTCGATGATGCCATAAAATTGTATCACTCTCCGAGGCTATTGATAACCAGCATGATGCTGTTACCAAAGAATGTAAACTTTCATACGTAACAAGTAAGTATCCTTGTCTCTCGGAGTTCTTAGTAATACCCATTCATCAAGTATTAAAAAACCTTGTCTGATTATTAAACATTTTTATAGTAAAATATGTTGAATAGTGCTTATAACATATTTGAGACACACTTAGCAAAATTGTGTTTTAGCTCCTCAACATAGCTTACATCTTCAAAACTCAAAAATCCGTTAGTTACAGTACCTTTCCTGATGATCTTACCTTATTTGTCTCTTACAAAGATAATATATCAACTATTACGATGTTAAACATTTTGTAATAGTAAAATGTTGCCAGTCATATGTCTAGAACAACTGCTCTCAACGTGCCATAGGCTATCAATAGTTTGCCTTGGTTATTCTTGCACATATTAAGAAACCATTCAGTTTTAGGAACTTAAGCCATCATTGACTTAAGAACATTATATTCATCTAAGTACGTTACTGATTTTAGTATCATATTGCATTTGTCATTAAAGGCATTAAAATCAACAGGTTCTAAAACTATTGCTTTCATTTTGACTTTCCACACATGAACAAGCTTTAACAATCTTGTATCATTGTTTCTCAATTGGTTACAAAAGGGTTTGATCTTACGTTCATCAACATCTTGAGATTTTTTTATCTCAATGATTTTGCTTTTGTCTGGATTAGATTTCATCTTTGTTTTAGCAAAAAAAGTTGTTTTCTTTTATATGAAATAGAATTATAAAACCGTTGTTTCCTTATTGATTTATGTTGATGAATGCAATTTCTTGCCTTACGATTCACTTTCCCGTTAACAAAGCAACACCATTTAAGTTTCTTATCCGAGTATACAATTTAGTTATACTTGAGTTTCTTTCAAACTGTTTATGATAATCCCTAAGTTATCATAAAATCCGGCTTTAGTATATCTTTAGCCAAGTGATTCAATAACAATCTCTCTTTTCCTCCTATTGACATTTACTTTTTTATCTTAATCTTAAAGAATTGAAGAATTTTTTTTTTGATTTGACTTTGTAACCAATGTGGCATGATCTGTGTCGTTGAACCTTTTGTAAATAGTTGCTTGAAGTGGACCAATCTTAGTGACACCTGAACTACACATATTTTTTACAAAGAGTTAGCATCATGGAAAGATTTATTTTTAAAGAAACTAGAGTTTGTTTCTTTAACAATATAGTCTTTCTTGTCTATATTGCCTTTTGAAACAAATCTATTCTGGAAATCAGTTTTCAAGTCAAATGATGTTTGATTCAAAATTTTCTTGTTAGAATTTTTCTTGTTCATTCTCTCTAGAAACCAAACTTTTCATTAACAGCCAGTGATGAATTACAATAAGATAATTTTTCAAAACATTTTTTATTTTTATTATTATGAATTATAATCAATTTTCAATACATTTCTTATTCTTATTATTCTGAAAATTTATTTCATCATCACTTTCTCATTCTTTAACCAATCCGTCTTTCAAACATTCTACACAGACAATAAAATCATTGATTTTAGTTTCAATTTTTGTAATTGGATTAACAGTCAAAGAAATATTGACTAAAGGTATTAAGTGACAAGGTGGCTGAAATCCAGACCATAGCTCATATTTTCATTTGTTGAGTTAACTGATGAAGGCATAGAAGAGTAATCACGATTAATGGGAGGACCAATTTTAATAAAACCAATACCACTCTTACCAACATTAATTTTCTATGTCATTTGGGATTTTATAATTCCTTTAACCATATTTGATGAAAGTTCAAATTTCTTAACTATAAGCTCAGATGATATGAGTTCACTACTTAATTTGTTTATTTTCAAAGCCAATTCATCATTACATTTTGACAAATCATTATTTGTGCATTCTTTATTATGAAGATTTAGTTGTAATTAATAAATTTTTTTGTTCAAGTCTTTTAAGTTTTGTTTTAAAAAATTTTCATGTGATTTAAGCTTACGTGCTTGATATTGAATTTTATCAACTTCTAATATCAAGTTTTCACTGTGAATTATATATTTTTTAACTTTCTCAATACATGAGGTAGAACATAGATCAATATATACCTTAGATATTACATCAAATGATTCACCAACTTCATAATCTTCATTCACCATGAAAGCCTTCAATAATTCCTTTTTGTCAACCCTTTCTTATTTTGTTGAGTGTGCTGTAGTAACCATGACAGCGTTGAGCATTTTTGCTTCAACATTTGTTGGAGTTTTGTCAACAGCAATAGATATCAATGGTTCCCTTTCAAGATTTGCTAGAGTGATCTTCAATGTTATCAATAATCTTCTCATCAATCTATTCTTTCTCAACTGTTACTGGAGTAGTTTTAAGAGCATTGTGCAAATTTTCATCTTTCATCTCAATCTAAGTCTCTTTGTCATCCAAAACTTAATTAACATTCTCAGGTTCAACCCGAACATCTCCATTAGTGTCTTCATTTCCTTTATCTTAGATTCCATCATGTATTGTCACACCCCCGCTAGTAGCTGAAACTCAAGTGTTTAGGCGGGGACAGGATTCGCCCTCTTTGTCCCGGCCATTATAGCATGTGTGTCGGCCAGGGCATAAGGGGCTTCTTCACTCGTTAATTCCCAGATCTAAAATGAAAACCGGCTCGGATCCAATCCTCAAATTGACTCTACTCATCAGTGTTTTCGACATGAGGATGCGATGGACGGGATCATCATAACACATTGGGGGTCTAAGAAAATCTCTAAAGGAATTCTTCGTCAATGGATCATGACGTCACCCGACACAAAAGAACAAGTGTCAATAACAATCAGTACCATAACGTTATTCCATAACTGCACAAGTAATCAAGAATTTCAAAACTAGAACAACTAGTACAAGAACAATCCAAAACATTAACAAGTCGAAGTCCAATTAACCGGATTATATTCACCCAAGGGCACGCACAGGCCAAGTCATTCTCAACTAGCATACCGACGACAGGGTTAGGGGTATCAACCTGTTAGTACTAATAATACCTCTAAATGATAGTCAACCACAAGAACAAGCACAAGCACATGTACACACTTATGAATGAACATCTAGACTCAACCCTTAAACCAAACCACATACATCCTTTCCCCCAAGTAAAACATATTAAAAGAAAGTGGCCGTGAAACTCACCTCGAAAAAGTATAGTCCAAATTTCACAATACGCAAAGCAAGCACTAAAAGTACAAATCACAAAAGGATTACTAAAGAACAAAAATGTCCAATATGGGTGCAATCCTTGTAGCCCAGTCCTTAGTGTCCATCATGGTTTCTATTTTATGGAAACATGATTTACTAATAGAACAAGTCCAATGTCAGATTTAAACTTTAAGTCTTGCCATTTTTAAGGTTTTATCTGGCGCTTTATATTATATTATTTATTTCCTTTCATACAAATCTATTAGTCCATATTTAATGAATTTTAGATATTATTAGCTTATTCTTTTAAAAAGTCGTTTAACCACTTTTAAATACAAAACTTGTCTTTATTTGATTATTTAGTTTCAAATCCTTAGTTTTAAGTTTATCAATATATTTCAGCATGTAGAGCTGATTGCGCACCAGTTTTGCATAAACTTTTGAAAGATACGACTTCAAGTTAAACTACGGAAAAAGAATCATCTCAGTTGGATAAAATATGAGACAGATATGACTCGAAGAACACAGACCAACTTGCTGCCCGAATTCATCAGTTTTGACCTTCAGTTTTGTTGGCCACGTTTGTAGGAACAAACGATATCGAAATGAAACAAGACCACTTGGGTTAGTTAGAGGACTCACTGAACTTGATTTTAGATGAAAAGTTCGACCCATTTCGACTTAATATGATCAAGTTATGACCTACACAAAATGTCATACTAGCATGCTGTACAAAATTTCAACTTTGACTTTCGAACCCCATGACCACAATTGACCCAAGACCAAGAACATTGATCATTGCTTGTACCATTTGACGAAACTACTATGTTAGACCTTTAAATTATCAAAAGTTTCAGTCCTAATTCGAGTAGTTAAAATTTTAATCTTCTAGTTCGCGTTTTTAGTCGATTAATACATAGATCCGATTCCTAATGTGTCTATCAATTTCGAGAATGAAGATTAAAATGTTTAGCCAGAGATTATGTAGCTAAGATATCCATTAAGACCCGATCTCACAAGTTTACAACCCAAAACAATAACCCCAAGAACATTTAAACATCAAAAACTAGGGTTTTACCAATTTCAAAGAATCAACACCCAAAACACCTATTTCTTCACGATCCAATGCCCAAAACTAAGAAGACAAGATTATTAGATGATTATTTTGATGTTAGATGATGAATATCATCAATAACATGATTAAACAAGAACTAAATAATCAAAACAAACAATTTTCTTACCAGAAAACAAAAGGATGAACAATGCATGAATAAAATCCAATCTTGAATGATCCAAGACATCAAAAATTGATGAAATAATGGTTGATGATGATTTTTGATGATGGTGAAGATGAACAAGAAGAAAAGCTTGGTGTTGGCTAGGGTTTCTAGAGTGAAAACTCAGAGAATAAGTTTTCAAAATGAAAAAAATGAGAAAACAAAGAGTAAACCCTTGTTTTTAGATAGAATTCGGCCAAGGGGGCCAAGGGGGGGGCCTCCAGGGCCCGTTGCTTGTCTCGTCTAATTTCTTCTTGTCACGATTCATGGGTCATCCAATTTTTATGTTTTTAAATTCTTCTTGTTAATATGATTTCAAGGGACTATTATATGCTATATAAATTATTTAATTTATATATTTTTAGATTAAATTATGTCTATTTAGTAGGCTTTAGGAAAGCCCACATGTTTGATTTTTGTTGTGTTCTTAACATGAATTTTAATACTTTAAGTTTTGGCAATTCTTGATCAAGCCCAAGGTACATAATCATCGTACTACATTCAATCCGGTGAACATCTCACTTCACCAACCCTAAGCCCATTAGCACATATTAGGCCCATAATGCATAGTTCTAGAACTTAGTGTATCTACACGCGTCTAATGTACTATTCTCAGAACAAGTCAACATTAGGTTAACTTTCAAGTCAAAGTCCATGTTTAGACCAAATCAAAGTTAGAGATTCAAAGTCAAAAAGTCAAAGTCAAAGTCAACTATCAAAGTCAATGGTCAATGCACCTATTTTGGACGGATGTCACATGTATGTCACTTGAAACAAACGCAGCAAACAAATTCTCTCCATTTTCTTTCATTTCTTCATTTCTATCTTCAACAAAGAAGGCAGTGGATATGTTTAGATCAAGAATTTCCATTTGATCCAACCAGCCCTATTCACCGTCAGTTTGTGACACGAGTGCTTTGTTGCTTGACGTTCTTGCTTTATCATTCTTTATTTCTACCTTGTCTGTCACAATCCTCTCACCTCATTCACTTGAATTAATCTTTGGCTCTATACATTCCCTAGCAAAATACAAGGTTTGTCATAATTATAACATCTGAAACATTTCATGTCAAATCTAATCTTGCTTGTATAGTTGACACCAAACATCTTTCTTTGAGTTCTTCTTGCAAAATTCTTAACACAATAGACCACCATGGCCATTTAAAATTTCATGTCATTCTCTTTTACATCATCAGGTTTAACTTGTTACAAGTCATTAACAAGAACATTTGGTGCACTTAGTCTTCCTACCATGAAAGCTTTATAGCTGGACATGAATGTAGTGAATAAAGCAAGATGTTCTTCAGTAATTTAAACTATCTATTTGGACGGGCTAGAAGTAGCAACATAGGCTTCATGAATCTAGGGTTGAGTTGGAATGGATGAGTAGTTATGTGATTGAGGCTAAGTAGGAGTATCCTGAGATGGTAATAAAGAATATTGATTGACACTTAGAGCTTGGAATTGGGTTGTTTGTGCTTCTTTAACTAATGGAACAAAAGGACTTCCAGTTTGGTGTTGTTGACACCTATGGATAGCTCATATAGTAATTAGGGTTACTTTCCATTTTTTGATACAAAACAGTAGCTTTAATGCCCATGGAGTTTAGATGGTTTGTAGCTCTCTGTTTATGATCCAATTTGTATGACTTGATAGTAGATATCAAGTTACTGAGTGATAAATTAAAAAAATCCTTGGTCCTTTTGATTGTTGTGAAGTTCACGTTCCAGCTATAAGGTAATGAGTTCAAAAGCTTCTTGTTCACCGTAATGTCTTCCAAAAAGAATGCTAGCACTCTTTAACTTTGTCACCAGTTTAACAAATCATGAAATTTGAGTTTCCAGGATTTCGCCAAGAACGTGGTTGAACATGTTATAATCTTGATTAAACATGTATTTCTTTCTTTCTCTCATGTCTTTGTTTCCCATGATTTGTATTTCCATGGCATCCCAAAGAACTTTGGCTCCTATGAAATCTTTGAATTTTTGTGATATCTTAGTTATCAATGCCATAGGGATGGCAGTATAAACATTGTCATCATGTTTTATTTTCTTCATGTCTTCTTCATCCTAAGATGCTCTGGTTTCTAAACCATTTCCCATTTGTCTTTTTTGTATAAAGGAATGTAAGGTCCGTATTTGATCGATCTCCATATTTTTGGTTCGGTATAAATGACATGATTTTCAAACCGGTATGTCGAGTTGGAATAATCATCTTGACTTAGTAATCTTGGTCTCTTGTTACTTGTTCCAGTCTAAGTGTCCAAACTCAGAGTAGCAGTAAGATTCTTCAAATTAGGGTTGATGGCTATCTCTAAAAATCAAATTTCAAATTTCACAAATTTTCTTCAAAGTGATCTTTTTACGTGATGAGTTGGTGAACTTGTCGCGTGAGATGTTTTGTAACATACATCTGTGAAAAATTGAAATTCTCACATGATAAGGAATCTTTTTGTAACTAACAAATGCGAGTAGTTGAATTTCTTGCGCGAAAAACTAAGTTTTCACATGAAAGGATGAACTTTTTGAAGTATTATATGATGAACTTTAGGAAACTAAATTTAAGACTTATAAAGTCCTCCAAAAAACTTTAAGTTCTAT
Organism: Flaveria sonorensis; assembly: GCA_025506505.1. Classification (NCBI taxonomy): domain Eukaryota; kingdom Viridiplantae; phylum Streptophyta; class Magnoliopsida; order Asterales; family Asteraceae; genus Flaveria; species Flaveria sonorensis. The sequence continues at coordinate 61,302,019 of CM046433.1, read as the reverse complement.
CTAAATCGATTTAGAGCACACCTTGCTCTGATACCAATTGTAAGATCTTGAGAATTTCAATAAGATCGATCCTATGAATGCAACACGGAATGAATCAAACACGGATTGTGGATTGAACAAGAAGAAAGAGATCAAGATTTATCACACACAATGTAAATAACTTCTCTGTATTTCACTATGAAAACTTTACGTACAATAGTATGATTTCAAGTTTTCTAACAACTTAACATCAAAATCTATATTTATACTAAAACCAATAGGTTCTCGTGCAGAAACAAAGTTTTCAAGCAGATACTTCTTCAAAAGCATGTTTTGATTTCCCAAGCCTCTAGGTTCATTCCCTACATAAAATGATTCTATCAAATACATAATGCATGGTGAGTGTTGATGCATGCACCATGAAACCATTATCAAAAAGTATAATTAAGATCCCTTCTGCTTTGATTGCACGAAGACTTCAAGTGTTCATATAATTTTACAGTCACTTAAATACTTCTAATTTTGAATCAGATGATTCGTGTTTATAATCCGCATGGATATTAGTTTTGCATTTAATGCTAATCTCACTTTACTATTACAATGAATGGTAACTTGAAAACATGTGGTATGCAAAAACTATATATCTTGAGAATAATTAGGTTTAAAAGTACACAATGTCTATATGACTTAATTGTATGTTAGTGTCACATGAAACATTGCAAACTGTAAAGAGACACATGAATTTTCCTTGCATAAATATTTACATGAAACATTTGAAATAGAATATTTTCTAAGTCTTAGTTTGGACAATGATCTCACATTGTATTTTTAACTTAATGTTTTAAAAATCATGTCAGTATCATTTTATTTTTCCAATTAAATCTTCCTTGACAACTTGTAGATATCGTTTCATGCAAAATTTAAATTTCCTATGTCTTTTGAATTGAAAGTGTTGCCATCAAAAGTTATGGCCAAGTGAAACTCTTTGTCAATTGAAAGTCTCAAACTTTTGATTGAAATCAAAATTTCAAATGAATTGAAGGTCCTAAAGTTTAGATTGATGTTGGGAATCACATTTTGATTTAATCGAATCTAAAATTTCTCTAAGGGGCAAAATGTCATTCTAATCAATTTAAACCCCAGATCGAAAGTCTCACTTTCCACTTCCGTTAAATTCCACACACACACATCAAGCACACTCGTTGATTATTCAGATTTTTTACCATTGCATATCAGTTATAGTTGACTTCATCATCATTGCATATTGTTCTGGTTGGATGAAATCTGCACAAGTCCAATATCCAATGCGGGTGAAGACAACAGAAGAAAGACTATCGTCTATCCGCATTAGTCAATGCGGATATGTAAGAACAAATACTGTCAAGTATTTGTTCATCCGCATTTACTAATGCGGATATGCAGAAACAAATACGTCCAAGTATTTGTTCATCCACATTTACTAATGCGGATATGTAGAAACAAATATGGCTAAGTATTTGTTCATCCGCAGTTACTAATGAGGATATGCATAACCAAATACAGCCAAGTATTTGTTCATCCGCATTTACTAATATGGATAAGCATAACCAAATACGGCTAAGTATTTGGTCATCCACATTAGTCAATGCTAATGACATACTTAATACGGATGCACAACCGAAGAAATGCTGATGAAATTCAACACATCCGCATTAACTAATGCAAATGAACATCACAAAAGCTGATCAACATTTTGTACTTAGACTAGTATTCTGATGTCTAGTTGTCAGGGTAGTTTAGTCATTTTGTACAGGCATTGTATCAGCCTATAAACAGAATATATACACTTTATTTAGAGAGTTTGAAGTTTCTGTTTTGTGCTGCAAACCCTAGCACACATTGTATCTTGTTTACCAATATCAATATACAAAGCATTTACTAGTATTTTCAGCATTAAATGTTCTTTGATTCCGTATTTCCACTACATAATCATTGACTCAATCATCATATTCCATCCTAGTGAGTCACATCAACTGAGATTCACATCACGGGCCTGATTACAGCCCTTTTTGATTATTTTGACACTAACCTCATCTATTTTAACCAAGTTTTGCAAAATCATAATTTTGAAGTTGAAAAGGCCTATAGATATCTACAAGATTAGTGTTTGTCTCACAACACAAGATATTCTCACAAACATACTTATTATCACTCGGGTTGATGAAGCAGAATCTCTAGTAAGTTCACAAATAATATAATGAGTCAATGAAAGCATAATAACACAAGAATGGTTTTTTATGATACTTGTATATATTACTTTTGAAGTCAGTATTACAAGAGTCTTACAAGAATGGTTACTAAATTACATGGAGAAACTATATATGCTACTATCTATAGTCGGTTATACTAGAAAAACTAGACAGAATTTACAACTAGACAAATACTACATTGCTAGAAGTAAAACATCTAAGATAAAGTAATAATATCCTAGATTAGGTAGTCATGACAGGTCCATGACTTACCTTTTGTCACCAACTAAGAATGGCAACTGTACTAAGTTGAGAATGGTGAATAGTGGATTAAAGTATAGTCAACTACATGGGTGTGGGAAAGCGCCATGCAGTATTTCAGAGTTGCAGCGGGCTGTCAGACATGCCATACTTATATCCATTGGTTCATAGTTGGTTCTTCTAAAGGTAAATGGCTTCGGAAGAATAAGTTCTTTCGAGGTCATTTTGGCTTTGGAAGAAACAACTTTGTTAGACCCTGAAAGGATCATACATGCCAATTCAAGAAGTGGTTGAAGGTTGTTCTGGTTGGAAATCCCTCCAAGTCCAAGAGAAATACGGGTGGAAGATCATGAAGAAATACGGCTGAAGATATAGAAGAAAAAAGACTGTTGGTTATCCGCATTAGTAAATGCGGAAAACCAAAGAACAAATGCAGCCAAGTATTTGTTCATCCGCATTTACTAATGAGGACAAGGAACACAAATGCGGCCAAGTATTTGGTCATCCGCATTTACTAATGCGGATGACCCAGTCAATGCTGAAGACGGATAGAAAAAATGCTGATGAAGACTTCTCATCCGCATTAGTTAATGCGGATGAACACTTACAAATGCTGATGATATTTTGAATTTAGACTAGTATTCTGATGTATAGTTGTCAGGGTAGTTTAGTCATTTTATACAGGCAATGTATCTGCCTATAAATAGATCAATATAACCTAATTGTAGGGAGTAAGAAAAACATTAAAAAGGTTTCACCAGCAACCCTAGCACACTTTGTATCTTGTTCACTTTCATCAATATACAAATCATTTATTAGTATTCTTTCAGTAATTAATGTTCTGTGATTTAGTATTTCCGCGACTTAATCACTGACACAATCATCATATTCGATCCTAAATTGAGTCACATCAACTGAGATTCACATCTCGAACCCCGTCAATTGATATCAGAGCCTTGGCTTTTGAATTCATGTCAAAATCAATGCAGCTCTTGAATGAAAATCGATTGAACTGGTGATTGAGTTATTTATTAGCAAGTGTTACACTTCTAATAAATATACATACTGAAATTACGTGAAACATCATCAACCAGTGTTGTGCTTCTAACCGACAACATAAGAAGACTGCTCAACTGATTGATTCTCAAACAAAATTAGACTAAAACCTCAAAAATCAAAATCTTGACCCCAAATCAACCTAAAAGCAACTTTTCTGTGAACTGCTCATCATACAAGAATACCAGGACGTTGGACTGTTTGAATATTCTAGACATAAAATCAACTTAGTCTTTATTCAAACCATCTAAAATCAGTTAATCAAAATGGATTCTACTAACTTCTCTGAACTTGGTCAAGCATCTAAACCTCCAATGCTTAAACACAAATCTAAGTTTAAGTAGTGGAAAATCAGGTTTAGAAACTACATTACAGGTACGGATCCCGACTACTGGATTTCCATTTGCAAAGGACCCTACATTCCTGTGTCTCTCAGTGCTGATCAAGCTGCTTAGTATAAAACTGCTAGAATTCCCATTGAGGATCCAAATCTAAATCTTAATGATAAGGAAGATAAGAAAATCAAGATAGACCTCAAAGCATACTCTATTCTAACACAGGCTTTGAAAATGGATGTCCTCAAAAGGCTGGAAAAGTATGGAACAGCTAAAGGTGTTTGGGATGCACTACAAATAATATGTGAAGGAAGCAGTGAGGTGACGGAGATTAAAAAAGATAAACTGGTGAACCAATATGAAACCTTTCACCATACCAAAGGAGAGTCAATCTCCAAGCAGCTGCATCGGTTTATACAACTGGTGAATGATCTTGAGATCATGGGGGTTACTTACAAAGAAAAATAAATGAATATGAAGATGCTGCACAGCCTCCCTAAAAGCTAGAAACATAATGTTACTATGTTAAAGAACACTCTTGACTTGGAAAGTACCTGCTTAGACATCATGATTGCTAAGATTTAAGCTCTTGAGTTAGATGAAAGAAGCAGAAATCTAAGTGGACCTCAAGTCATTAAAGCATATAAGTTTCCATCTGAAACACATTCTGTTGAGAATGCCTTTGTGACTAAAGAAGATGATTTTCTCTCCTCAAGAGATCAAGCAAGAACTATTGGATTCTGTGCTTTTCAACAACAACATAAATCACCATCTTGGGGCAAAGATCTGAAGGGCAATAGGCAACTTACAATGCCTTTATTGCTAGTTTTGAAGCATATCTTGGGGCAGACTCACTTCAGCTAGTCTAATTCAGGAAGATCGGGAAGAAATGGATCCTAGTGATGTTGAAGAAATGGACTTGCAATGGCAGATGGCCATGATTGCAATGAGAGCGAAGAAATTCTCCTGAAAAAGAAAGAAATTGAGTCTGAATGAAAACACAAAGTTTGGATATGACAAATCCAAAGTAAAGTGTTTTAACTATGGAATGACTGGCTATTTCTCTCAGGAATGTAATGCTCCCAGAAGAAGCAACAACAACAACCAAAGAACCTCACATAGTCAATCATCATCTCTATCAAATTCAAGCTTTCAGTCAAGTAATCAACCCTAGTTTCAGCATCAAAATCAGCAACAACAAATTCATAAAAGACTACCTCAATTGACTCATCAAGCTCAAGGAACTAGCCAACCAACCTCTAATGCACTTATTATCAGACAAGATGGAGTGTGTGATTGGAGTCTGTATACAGAGGAAGTCCAACCTTTATTCCAGAATCATGCTCTCATGGCTCATATCAATGATGGCCTAACTCCAATGCCATCTGAGGTAAAATCTAATCTGTGTTCTGATAAAAGTATTTAAGAAGTACAGGGGTATACAGAGCATATTCACAAGTTGGCTATTAGAATAAAAGAAGAAAAGGTCAAAATTGAATTGTTAAAACAAGAAATGAAAAGTTTTGAAATCAAAATCAAATCCCTTCTATCAGATATGGAAAAACTCCATGGAGAAAAGAACACTCTTGCAGCTGAGAATGGGAGGTTAACTAAATTGTTAACAAAAACAAAAGCTTAGCAATCAGCTACTGAAGTGAAACTTGAAAAGTTTCAATTTTCTTCTGCCAAGTTGCAAGAGTTAATCGATTCACAAAAAGAGCCAAAGGATATGACTGGGATAGGATACAACTCTTGTCCTCCTCCATATAATAACAACTATACGATTATGCTTGAGTCACTCACACAATCGGATACAATTGAACCTAAAGTTATTGAAACTAAAACAATGATTTCTCAAATAACAAATCCTCAAAACAAGCCAAGTGTTTACATTGAAACCAATGAGGATAAAATCAAATTAGGTCACCCAATCAAAATCAAAGAGTGCTCTTACAAACCTGTAGTTGCCAAGAAACCTAAAAGCCCAGGCAAAGCTATTGTGCCATTTATGAAATTCATTCCTGAAAATCTCAAGGTGGGAAAGAATGGTGAATTTCCTGTGAAATCTTCTGCTGAAAGCAGATCTGATAGTGAGATCAAATCTCCAAAAATTTCAAGCAAATCATAACAGGTTTCACAGAGATTCAAAAACAAAGCTACGGCTTCTTCATCATCCAAAGGGAAATCCTCCTTGATTCAAAAATCAAAAGTAAAAACTGATTCAGCATCATCATCTAAAAACAAACAAGGGGTCGGTTTTGATATTTTCAATAAAGAGCATATGGACCAATTTGAAAGGGAGTTAAATAAAGGCAAAAAGAGGTAAAATCAGTCTCCAAAAATCAAGCAAAGCATAATTATGAAACCATCTGCTGCCACCAAGAAAACTGGAGTTGCTTCTTTCTCGAAAACCAAATTTGAGAGTAATCTAAAATCTACCAAGTCAAATGAAGTATCCATTTCAAAATCAAAGGACAAACAAATGTATTGTGACATTTGCGACATGCTTAATCATAATACAGATGAGTGTTATTTTAATCAATATTGCTCCATCTGTGACATGAACAATCATTCAACAAAAAACTGTTATTTCAACAAGTATTGTTCTGTATGTGATATGACAAATCACAATACAGCTGGTTATTTCTTTAAGTAAAAAGGCTTGAGAATTCCTCAAAACAAGCCTATTTCACCAATTTCATCTGACAAGGTCAAAAGTAGAAGTCCATCACACATGAAACAATCACTGTGTTCTCATTCAAGATATAAAACTAAATGGATTTCAAAAAAACAAAAGCATTCCCAATTTCTACATAAAAACCAGGATCGAAGAGTTGAATACTCTTCTGACAACTCAGATGAAATTGATGAAATCAAACCAAAAAGAATTCCATAAAATATCTTCAAAGCCTCTTCTTCTAAACCACAACCAAGAGGAAAGTATCAAGAGGTTACTGTAATGGATAGAACCGGACAACCCAAGACCATCATGGCTTGGGTTTCACATTCTAACTAGTTCTTTTATGCTTGTAGGTCCATAGAGGTCCAACAACTTATGGTATGTGGACAGTGGATGCTCCTGACATATGACTGGAGACAGTTCCCTCCTTCATGACTTTAAGCATATTCAAGGAACTACTATGGCATTTGGTGGAGATTCACAAGGTGGTAGAATTACCGAGGAAGGATCTGTGACAAATGGACTGCTGAGTTTTGACAAAGTGAACTACTGCGAGCAACTGAACTTCAATCTGCTCAGCGTGTCTCAAATCTATGACAAGAAATATTCCACTCACTTCATAGACACTCATTGCTACATTCTAAAACCAGGATTATAAGCTCCTAAAGAATGGGTTGTCTTGAAGACTCCGAGAAAGAATAATACCTATGTCTTGAACCTTAATTCTGCTCATCCTTCAGAAGAAACATGTCTTTTGTTTAAATCATCTTTTGATGAGTCACAACTTTGGCATAAACGTTTGGGACAAACAAATTTTAAAAACGTGAACAGATTGGTCAAAGGAAACCATGTACTTGGTTTACCTCAAAAAGAATTTCATTTTGTTGACCACTGTTCTGCATGTCTCAAAGGAAAACAATATAAATCCTCCCATAAGCCAAAGCTGGTGAACACAAACAATTCTCCATTGAAATTACATCATATGGATCTCTTTGGTCCAACTCATGTCCTGAGTATTGGAAAGAAGCATTATCGTTTGGTGATCATAGATGACTTTTCACGATTCACATGGCTCTTCTTTCTACTTCATAAAAACAAAGTGTCCCCAATAATAAAAGATTTTATCATAAAAATTGAAAATCAAATTGATCTAAAGGTAAATCAATCAGAAGTGATAATGGGACAGAATTTAAAAATGAAGAGCTAAGTTCATTTTGCACACTAAAAGGCATTGCTCATCAATTCAGTACAGCTAGGACTCCTCAACAAAATAGGGTAGCTGAAAGAAGAAATAGAACACTAATTGAAGCAGCACGAACAATGCTAGCTGATGCCAAACTGCTAATTACCTTTTGGGCAGAAGCTGTTAACACATCGTGCTTTGTGTAAAATCAAACTTTGATAATCAAAGAAAGCAACAAAACCCCATATGAACTTCTTTTTCATAGAAAACCATTTATTGGATTTTTGAAGTCATTTGGTTGTCCGGTCTCAATATTAGACACCCGAGACCATTTAGGAAAGTTTGCTCCTAAGTCTGACGAGGGATTCCTTGTATGTTATTATTCTGTCTTAAAGGCTTTTAGAGTGTTTAATCCTAGATTAAATATTATTGATGAATCAACCAATGTTCAATTCAATGAGCATTCCTTTCCCAAGTCAATAAATGGTCCTGATTGGTTGTTTGGTATTGACTCATTTACTAGATCTTTTGATCAGTTCCACTTGTCAAATACAGGTAACTTACAATCGGCTGGATCTTCTGGAACAGTAAAGAGAAGAAATGTCTTTCCTATGATTCCTCCTTCTTCTACTGATCAATTTGATGAAGAAGTTCCATTACAAGCTGATCCTGTCAGACAAGCTGCATAACATCAAAGTGTTTCAACTGAGGCTAGTCCTAGTTCAATGCCCACTCCTTCAGCCGAACCATCCACTGAAGTGAGAAATCCAAAATCAGCATCTATACCAGTTGGAACTGAAGGAAATGAAAATGATGAAAGTCTTCAAAGTCCTGCTGAAGCTGATAAAGCATTCAATTACTTTCACCATTCACCAACATCATAACCTGAAGATGCCTCTCACCAAGATGATCCGAATTTCTCCAATCTTGATGTATCCATTGCTGACGATTTGATTCCAATACCAGGATACATAAGAATCATCCAGTGTCTAACATCATTGGTGATCTAGATGAGCGGGTGACCAGAAGCAAGTCAAGTATTGCAAACATCTATTTGTTTTCTTGCTTTCTGTGTCAAACAGTACCCAATAATATTGAAGAGGCTCTTCAAGACAACAACTGGATTGAGGCAATGCAAGAAGAATTGCTGCAGTTCAAGAAACAAGAGGTATGGCAACTGGTAGACCTTCCCGAAGGATAATACCCTATCGGTACCAGATGGCTGTACAAAAACAAGACAGATGACAGGGGCATTGTCATCATAAACAAGGCAAGATTAATTGTACAGAGCTACACTCAAGAAGAAGGAATAGACTGTGATGAAGTATTTGCTCCTGTTACGAGATTAGAAACCATAAGACTCTTTCTTGCTTACTCTGCATCTATGAAATTCATGGTGTATCAAATGGATGTAAAGTGTGCATTTCTATATGGCAAAATCTCAGAAGAAGCCTATGTGAGTCAAGCACCAGGTTTTGAGGACCCAGATTTCCCTCACAGGGTGTACAAGCTGGAAAAAGCTTTGTATGGTTTACATCAAGCCCCTCGAGAGTGGTATGAAAGATTGATCAGACTTTATTTAGAAAGAAGAAAGGTCATAAACTGTCGTTAGTCTAGATCTATATGGATGATATCATTTTTGGCTCAACAAACAAGCAACTCTGTAAAGATTTTGAAAATCTCATGCACTCTAAGTTCCAGATGAGTGCTATAGGAGAACTCACTTTCTTCTTAGGATTGCAAGTACAACAGACAGCAGATGGAATCTTTATAAATCAATCAAAATATATGGAATCAATGTTGAAGAAGTTTCATTTTGCAGTCTATCAGTCTATCAGAACTCCTATGGATACTAAAGTGAAGATTGGTCCAGACTCAGATGGCAAATCAGTGGATCGGACTCTCTATCGATCAATGATAGGGTCACATATGTATCTTACAGCTAGTAGACCTGACATTATGTTTGGTGTATGTGTTTTTGCTAGATATCAGGCAGATCCCAAGGAATCTCATGTGAATGTAGTGAAGTGGATATTTAGATATCTCAAGGGCAAGCCTGCACTTGGATTATGGTATCCAAATGAAGGAGATTTCAATATCTATGCATACACAGATAGTGACTACGGAGGATGCAACTTCAATCGGAGGTCCACTTCTAGAGGTTGTCAATTTCTTGGTCCCAGACTGGTCTCCTGGCAGTACAAGAAACAGACAAATGTATCTGTGTTAACAGTAGAAGCTAAGTACATAGCAGCATCAGCATGTTGCTCTCAAGTTCTCTAGATTCAAAACCAAATGCTTGATTATGGTTTTAACTTCTTGCACACACCAATTCACATTGACAACAAAGCCGCCATGTTTATTACAAATAATCCTGTTCAGCACTCAAAAACCAAACACATTGAAATTACATATCACTTTTTGAGAGATTGTGCTGAAAAGGGGTTAATCAAGTTGATTCAGGTTCACACGGACAATCAGTTAGCTGATTTGTTCACTAAGGCATTTGACCCTAGTCGGTTTGATTTCTTAGTCCAATCAATTTGCATAATTAACCATGAGTAAATAATCGAAATTTCCAAAAAAAAATATTATTTTGAAAAAAGAAAAGAAGTTATTTTGTTGAAGTATATGTTATGTACTCCAAATGGGAAATGATATAAATACAGTGATTATATCATTCACTGTGCTTATTTCAAAATCTTGAAAAACTGACATGACTTATCTGATTTGCGAGTAGGCTCATCTTGGAAAAGAAAATACATGCTGTGATAAACTAAAGCTCTTATTCAGCTGTGAAGCTATCATCTCAGGGTGTAAGTAAGTATTTAGCTTATCCAAGTGTGTGTGTGTAGTAACCTAAACACACCAGGTAGTGATACTTTATGAATCTCATTCACCCACATCAGTTTCTCCTCTGTTTTGCTAAGCAATGATCTGGAGAAACAGGCACATAGTTCTGATGTCATGATCCAAAAAGATTCCCAATGAGTAACACATCCAACCTAGATGAATTAATAAAGAATACATTCCTTATGAATGAACAAAAAAATCCCAAAGCAGATCACTTTCCAAAGTGAAGTGCAAAAGAATCCCAATGTGGATCAAATAAATATAAGGATTAAAAAAAAAGAAATTCCCAATAAGGTTTCCCCTTCCTCAAATCAAAATGAGATTTCATAATTTGAACGACCTGGTCATGTAAGTTGTGAAAAAGTTCTACCATGCATGTCATGCGGATGGTTAATCTTGCCATACCTTTGAGTGTGAGGTACATGTTGAATATTTAATCCATTCAAAACATGATAAAGATCACATGCATTAAAATATCAACCAAGCATGAGTTTAAGAGGACAAACATACCTACAATCTCTATGTTCATAATTATGTCTATTTTATTAACAATTGCTTGCACTTGTGAAGGTAAGATTGATATGATCCCAATAAAGGTATACATCCTCTTCAAGTATAAATAAGAAAAACAATTTAAAAATTATAGAAATATTTTCTTTTAAATTTAAAAATTCTTTAAAGTTTCTATCCCATCTAGATATAAACTTTAGGGGGAGTAATTAAAATTTTAAAAGAAAATATTTTCAAAAACATAAAATTTGCAACATCTTTTCTTCAATATAAAATTAGGAAAAAGTTATACCATAAGTATCTCAGTGTATACAGATGTTTGGAAGCACAAAGTCCAAGATCAGTCAAATCTGGGAAACTTGTATCATACTGTGTATACAAGTCAATCCAAGCAAGAATTAACAATCCAAGCAACAGTCAAAACTTCATAAAATCAAAGTAACAGACTCATCTTCATAAAATCAGAACATCAGTGCAAAAACAGTCAGTCATCCTCTGCAAAAACATTAATTTAACTTCAAAATTAATGTGGGTAAGAGTATTGGTTAATGCGATTGAAGGTAACCCAGACATATAACCAATGCGGGTAACTGTTTTTTGAGCTAGTGTAACTAATGCGGATAACTCGTTGTTCTTCTGCATTTGTTACAGTAAATGCGTACAACTCAAAACATTCGCATTTGCTGTAGTAGTGAAATGCCCACAAAGCATCCGCATTTGCTACAGTAGTGAAATGCCCACAACTTAAAGCATCCGCATTTGCTACAGTAGAGAAATGCGCACAAATAAAAGCACTCGCATTTGCTACAGTATCAAAATTAAAACATGCGCATTTGTTCACACTTGCAAAATTTATATAAGTTGTTAAATGTATTATTTAAACACATTAATGAGAGTCATTTAATACTTTTCAAATTTGAGTGAACTTATAGTGCGACGAGCGTTTTTCTTATTGTTCTTCATCATCATCCAAACAACCTTAGATCTTGTGATTCTGTTGTTCATCCAAATCCATTCCACCTCTAATTTGATCTTTGACCAAAGCAACATCAAAACAAGGTGATTTTTGATGGATTTGTAAAACTTCAAATGTCGTACCTGTAATGAACATAGAGCAAGCTCCACAATGTCAGTGGATTTCTTGATCCTGATATGCCCGAATCTATAGGATTAAGAGACATGATCAGATTCATCTCTATAACAAGAGTGGCACATACTATCACTGTTAGACCCATCATTTATGAGAACCACATTAGATCTTTCTGGGGAACAGCTGAAGTAACTGAGATTGATGGTGTAAAGAATATTTCAGGAAGAATTACTAATGATCATACATTGGTAATCTCTGAACAGACTGTGAGACAGTGTCTACAGTTTTAAGATGATGCCAATTCTCCCCAAGAACTTGAAGAAGATGACATCATGACCTTCTTTCCCAACATTGGTTATGAAGGTGGATTTGAAGGAAAACAGACTATCAAGGGGTTAGTTGATCTGCAATGGAGATTCCTCATTCATTTATTCCAACACTGCTTGTCCAAGAGGAAGACTGAGTGGAATGATATCCCCATTACTACTTTATCAGCCATCTATGCCTTATGCACTAATAGACCATTCAATATGTCTGCTTATGTGTTTAATGGCTTGATCTTAAACATCCAAGAAGGAAGGAGGCATATGTTTCTGATGTACCCAAAGTTCATTCAGTGCTTTATCAATGAAGCTTTTCCTGAACTTGTACCAGAGGAGCCTGTTATGGACATTCTTCACTATAATGCCAAATCATATAAGTACATCAAGAAGAGAGATCCTAGGAACTTTTACAGTGGAACTTTCTTTTAATTACTTCCATGGATGTTACATCAGATAAACCCAGAAGAAGTTCATGAAGAAGCTGCTAAAGAAGTTGTTCCTGATGTTGAGGAACAAGCACATGATGATGTGCCAGTTGATGAACATGAGATTATTAAAGATCAACAGCTGCTCATGATCAACACACTGTTGAAGAGCATGCTAAGGCAGTTGAAGAAGAACTGAGGAAAGTGTCACCACAAGTTGATGAAGGTGGTGATCTTCACACTATGCCTTTAGTTCAAGAATAAGAAATACCATCACTTTTCAGAACATCACCTGCTCACTCACTTCCATTATCTCCTATCCAAGCTAATCATGTATCTCCAATCATTTCTTCTCCTGATGCTGCAGCTGCACCTGTTGAGTCTGGTGAATCTCCCAGCTCATCAGATGAGTCTGAATCATCTTCGGATAAGGAGGATAACCATCCTAAACTCAAAGGCATGAGAAACAAATACTCTCAGAGGCAGGTCATTCTAAAAGCTATGCTGAATCTGAGGTTAACCGTCCTAATGAGAAAGATGATATGATTTCTGATTTACTACAAATAATTACCAGAAATGAGAAAGTATTAGAGAGAAAATCTGGTATAATAAATGATGGAATACTTGAGCTGGATGAAAAAGAAAAAAACTCAAAGAACTAAGGGCCAAATATGAGTCTGAAAAAGAAGAAAAAGATAAGGAGATTGATAGACTCAAAGCTGCCCTTGATCAAGCAAAAGAAGAAATCAGTGGTCATTTGGATACTGCCACCATCCAAACCATTGCAATGGAAGAACAAGAGAACCTTATTGATATCCAAACTGATATCATAGATGATCTTAACAAAGAGATAGAAGCTCTAACTAAGAGTGTTTCTGAATTGGAGATCCTTATAAAGATTAAAAAGGAATTGGCAAGGGAAGTGACTGATAAAGATGATGAGGAAACTAATAAAGAAATGGATGATCAATCTTAAATAGAAAAAGAGACTACAGAAGATGAAACCTCACAACAAGCTGAATCTAGTGAGGTTAGGATTGAAATAGAAAGATTAGCAATGGTTATGCATTCTGATCCATCCACTGATGAAGAGTAAATGAAGAATCTGTGATGAAAGAACTGATTGCAGATTTCGACATGTATTTATCTAGTGAATTCATTATTGATGAAGACTTTTGGGATTTTATCAAATATCTCAGAACCCTAGTAGAGCCTATAGTTGTAATTCCTCTGAATCCTATTCCAATAGAAGAAGAGTTGAGCTTACAGCTTGTTCCTACAGTCACTTTGACTGTTGACCAATAGGAACTGATCAGAAAGCTATGTGAAGAGCTGAAAGAAAAAAAGGTTGCTAAAAAACAAAAAGAAGAAGCTAAAAAGTTCATCTAGAAAAGAAGAAACAAGAATTTGAAGCCTCTGTTCCATCTTCATCTGGTCCCAGATTGCACATGTATTCCAGAAAGAGGATATACTTATCTGAGAAGGCCAAAGGCAAACTACCAATGATAGAAGAGGAACAACCCATTAAGAAACAAAAAGATGATCCAAGAAGCCTTGCTGCTATTGCTGAATTTTTAGAGGAGCATGAGAAGGCTGAGGACGAATTAAAGAAGAAAATTGATATGATTGTGTTAGAAGAAGGAGAAATAGAAGGAGGTTATGATGAAGGATTGATTGATGACCCTTTGACCATGGACAGTCCTGCAAAGGTTGAGTCATCTGTTAAAGAAATGGTAGAGAAAGCTCAAGCTGATGATCTCATGATAAAAGCAATGTATCTAATCAACCACGGGTGCGATGCAGATGAAGTTTTTGGGATGACATATGAGGGTATGGTTGAAGAAGTAAATAAGATGCAAAAACTACTTGACCCTACATATGTCACTCAATATGAAAGAATACTACCATTTCCCTAATTACTATTAGTGCTGCTAAGTCTCAATAGTAGCAAGAATCCTAATCAGCTTATCCTAATCCCTATAGTATGACTGACAAGGAAATGAAGAATATTTAGCTACTTAAGGGTTTACCAAAAGAAAGCTTGGTAACATGAATCAAACTCCCTCAGAGCTGCAATTCTGAAATTAGTCAAAGAAAAGAAAGATAGACTAATGGCTATTGAAGAAGAGGTGATAGGGAGAAAACAAAGATCAAGAACTTTAGCACAAGATGTCCAACTCACTACCAAGGACCATGATGTCTTGGCACCCATGCTACGCAGAAATCCAGAATGGTTTATTGAACCCTCCCAACTAAAGCTACAAGAAGGGTTAACTACTTCTAAGATGATGAAGGGTGTGTCTACTCCAAAAGGCAAAACTGATGTCAAAATTATAGCCTAGAAGTATGACAGTGATTGGAACATCTTCATGGTAAAAGGATCTCAGGGCTAGTTCAATTCTTCACAGACTACACTACTCTTGTGAACTCCATGGAGATTCATGATCTGAATGAACTGGCTGATCTATAGTTGATAAATCATCATGCCATGTATAGAGGATATGAATTTGAAGACATTCTAAAGATGTTCAAGAAAACCAACAACTTCAAATCTCTAAAAGCTATCTGTTTGAGAAAAGATAGATCATTCAGAAATCCTCTGGAAAAAAAGAAAAAGAAAGAAGCTAAAGAGTTGGTATTTCCTGAACTGAATATAAAGCCAACTGAATCATTAAAAAAGAAGATGGTAGTTGGATCCCAGAAGACAAAACCAATCCCTAATTTGTTTTATGATGAAAAGACTTATGAGTTGGTGATTGAAAGAAAATCAGGAGGAAAGGAAGGATCAAATATTAGGCTATTTAGTGGATATGAGGTGAGACTATTGGATGAATCCTATGTCCACTACATATTTACAAGACACTTCAGAGAGCTCAATAACAAGCTAGGAAAAGATTATATGAATTTCTTTCTGAAGTGCATCAAAATTCTAAAGATGGCCTATGATAGAATTACAAAAAGAAAGAAATAAGAAAGAGAAAGAAGGTCATTCTCCAATTGGGTAACATTGTGAAGTTAGAGGTAGATACTGATGGCTCTTTACTGATTCATAGAGATAGTCTTTCCACTATGTCATTGTGGGAACCAATCTCTTTGAGGCAAATGCCTATTAATGCCATTCATAATATAAGCCAAATGAAGATACATGTCCTTAGCCGAGACAAGATGAATGAGGCTAGAGACTTCTCCAACATGATTAAGGCTATTTTGGATCCTTCTTTGGCAGAACTTCTACTTCTGCAGCTACTACATCAACACCATCTCCATCAACAGTCCAAGCAAGACAAGTTCAACCTTATGAAGAACCACCAGAATCATCACAACCTCCACCACCCTCAAACTCTTGAAGTTCATAGGATGTATAATCCTTAGGGGGAGTATTGTTAGACACTGAAAGGATCATACATGCCAATTCATGAAGTGGTTGAAGGTTGTTCTGGTTGGAAATCCCTCCAAGTCCAAGAAGAAATATAGGTGGAAGATCATGAAGAAATGCGGCTGAAGATGTAGAAGAAAATGACTGTTGGTTATCCGCATTAGTTAATATGGAAAACCAAAGAACAAATACGGCCAAGTATTTGTTCATCCGCATTTACTAATGCGGACAAGGAACACAAATGTGACCAAGTATTTGGTCATCCGCATTTACTAATGCGGATGACCCAGTCAATGCTGAAGATGAACAGAAGAAATGCTGATGAAGACTTCTCATCCGTATTAACTAATGCGGATGAACACTTACAAATGCTGATGATATTTTATACTTAGACTAGTATTCTGATATATAGTTGTCAGGGTAGTTTAGTCATTTTGTATAGGCAATGTATTGCCTATGAATAGATCAGTATAACATAATTTTAGGGAGTAACAAAAACATTAAAAAGGTTTCACCAGCAACCCTAGCACACTTTGTATCTTGTTCACTTTCATCAATATACAAAGCATTTATTAGTATTCTTTCAGTGAATAATGTTCTATGATTTAGTATTTTCACGACTTAATTACTAACTCAATCATCATATTCAATCCTAATTTGAGTCACATCAACTGAGATTCACATCTCGAACCCAGTCAAACTTCTTCCAAACTTCTGCAAGTCTTCAGGACTTTACTCTTCGGAAGACTTTGTCTTTCGATCTTCTAAGTTGTATACTTCGGAAGGAGAACAACTTGGTCTCGAAAGACTGAGTTCTTCCTTCAAAAGTTCTTCATACTTTGAGCTTCGGAAGATCTTTGACTTGACTTCAGAAGAGCAGCTTTGTAGACCACTTCATTTTAGTACTTCAAAATTCATCTAAGTGTTGTTTTGGTTGCACCAGCCTCATATGATCCAACAAACTCCCCTAGGCTGATGCTACCAAAACTTCACTTCTTTCTCCTCCTTAAGGTTTTTAACATCACGAAAAGCAGATATTTCTATGTCTCTTTGTTCTTCCCTGATGCAGTGGTGATGAGTTTGTACAAGTCATCCGTTGATAGTAGATCTAATCTGTTACTCTGGATGACATGTACCCTTTGTTGTGTCCCTCTGAAGAGAGTTAGTTGATGGGAATTATTGTCATATTCCCATCTGACTATGGGTTTAGAAGTCGGTCCCTCAACCATCTGCAAGAATGTTCTTCCTATTCTGGTTGCTCCTTCTTCTTCTTCCTTTGCTCTCCTTTTCAACTCTTCTTTAGTTTTGGATTTTGTTGTAACCTTATTAACATGAAGACTACTCAGATGATTCCTTATATGAGTAGCAATCTGAGAGTTGGAGTGATTGGAGAATGGTCTCTCTGCTAACTCAGCAATATCAAATCTGCCAGAGTGTAACAGAGCTAATGTGTCAAGTCTGGTTACTTGACCATTCTCCCTTTGCACAACAAAGTTGTGTGTAGCTTCATCAAACCTCCACTGGACAATTGGGCTTCCAGGATTGAGGGGATTAATTGGTATTTTGTCCTTTTTTCTTATGTCCAGCAGAGTCACCTGTCTCCTTCTTAACTTGTTCTCTTCTTCTCTAAGTATCACAATTGGTGGCAAGAAGTTGGGGAGCTTGGTCCAGTGTTCCCCTTGGCAGATCAAGGAATGCATCTTTTATAAGGGAATAGGAGGAGCCACTAATATATTTCAATTTAATTGACTCTTCCTCATAAGAGATATCGCTCAAGGTAGTGCAGTTTGGGAGCTTTCTTTTCAATTCCTTGAACTCTTCTAAGGTCAGGGGCTTGGAAGGTTCAGAGGTTGGTTTGGGTAGAGATTGGGTTTTAGGTTGTGTTTTGGGTTTTTGGATATCTGGTGGTGGTGGTTGTTAAGAAGCAGGGTGTGAAGGTGTGGCTGATGGTGTTGGTTCAGGGGTTTAAGGTTCAGTTTTTGGCTTAGGTTTGTTAGGGAAGGGAAAAGGTATAGGCATAGGTTATGATTTGGGTGCTGGTTTGGGTTTGGGAGTTGGTTTAGGTGCCTTCCTCTGAACATTTTGCCTTAGAGATACCTCCTGCCTTCTTCTTAAGCGAATGTTAGCCTTGATGTCGCTGACATGTCGCTGTAGGGTCTTTAGGGACATGGGACACACCTGCCTGCCATTGAATCTGTGGGCTTTAAGGTAGGCTTTCATCCATTCCTTATCACCCTCAGTCTTGGTTGCAGCAAGTGTTGCCTCTTCCTCCATCTTCTTCTTCTCCTTCAACTTTTCCCTAGCAGCCTTCTTCCTCTCCTTGTTGATCTGATCTTGTTCTTTATGGAAAAGGAACAAGATGGTGTAATAGTCGTGAGGAGCGAGCTCCTTTTGAGAGTAGCCTCTTGTAAAGTGAAAGGCTATTCTCTCCTTCCTCTCCTCTACCTTCTTTCTCCTCTTGTCCTCCTCTATGGCCAACCTTGCTGCCTCCTCTTTTTCCTTTTATAGCAAGGTTACCTTCTCTAGCTTCACAAGCTCATCAAGTGGGAGTAGAAGCATTTCTTCATTATCTACTCCCAGGATGATGAGCCTGTCTATGACCTCCACTCTCCCTTGATTATTGATACTTTCTTGAGTGGTTGTTGCTACTTTGCTGCTTGCAACCAACAGCTTCTCAGTATCAATTTTTCCTTTCTTCTTCAGCTTTTCTAACCTTTCCTTTTCTTGAAGCTCTCCAGTAGTGAGCTTCCTCTTCCCTTTAGTATCAAAGGAAGATTCAGTCTTTGGAGACTTAGGCCTAGAGGATTCAGGTTGGGAGAGAGAGTTTGAACTTGTGATGCATGGGAGATTGGAGTTGTAAGAATGTCCACACTGTTGACATCAGAAGCTAGGTCAAGAATGGCCTCTGTGACAAGCAGGTCATCGAACAAGGAAGATAGTTCAATTATTCCTTACGCAGCTTGTATTTCGGCTTCAAAAGTAATTGGAACTGCACTACCTATCCCTCTTAAGTTGGTTGCTAGGCCATCAGTCTATATCTCCCTTTCGAAGTTAATATCAGGTTCAATAGAGACCTTAGGCTGACCAACTTCCTCCTCAGAGGTAGGTGGTGCACTCAGCCTTTGAAGCTCTTCAGCTCTAAAATAGGCAATGGAAACATCAGGGGAGGGTTGTTCAAGTGAGGAGCTTATTAGAAATTTTGTTAAAAATCTGTTAAGGTCAATAAGCATCCTTGGATCCACTTAAATAGTAATAGGAGGAGGTTGAGGAAAAATGGTTGTAAGGTGTTGTTTTATGGGAATGAAAGAAGAAATGGCATCAAGGGAAGTAATGGTAATGTTGGGTTCCACTTGAGTTGATATCTGCTCCAAAAAGTGAGCAGATATGTACTCATCATGCGTTTGTTTCTGTACATTCTCCTCTTTTTTGGTAGCATCATCTTGAGAAGTAGATGAGCTGGAGTAAGGACTTAAAGAAACCTAAATTGGTACATGCCTAACAAACTTCTCAATCTATTTCTCAGCTAGTTGAGCTTTAAGATTTTCAATCTTAAGTTGCTGAGTGGCAGACCTATCTTCTAAAGTCTTAACCTTTAATTCAAGGTTTGAGACTTTAGAAAGTAGGTCTCTAATAGTGAGTTGCAGACTACCCTCATCTTTTTTGTATAATCATCGAAAGATGGGATAACATACCTAGTATATTCATCCTTATAACCAGTAATGGTTTCTTGGTGCCCTGGATACCCTTGCATACTGATGTCTCTTTTAGAGGCATCAATTGGCAAAGTTGCCATAGATTCAGTCTCACTGATGTTACCACTGTCTTGAGGGATAGTGAAGCACTCTCAGTAGTGGCAGCTGAAACTACATGAGTCACCTCCATAACGGGTCGACTTACCTCAGTTTGGTCAAGATAATGTGGGCTAGATATCAGTTGTTCCCTAGGGCTCAGATGATCTTGAGAGTGGTGAGGAAGATCAACATCATGGCGTTGGTAGAACATGATATCCTTATCAGGTTGGGTTAAAAGGTCAAGAAAGGATAGGGAGATTATATCTAATGACTCGAGATGTTGGTCAGCACCTAATGAATCTTCTGTAATAGTAGTTGAACCAATGATGTGGCTATCCCTTTTTGGCTGCTCAGGGGAGTGTTGAGACTCACCCCTAAGGCTTAAGGCTTTGGTAGTGGGCTCGTCAGGTTGAGACTGAGGAGACTCAACACTAACATTATGGTCAATGGTGGAGGATGATTGGACCTCTGGCTAAGTGGGAGCCCTGAATTCCACTCTAGCCTTTTTGGTTTAAACAGAGGGGACTTGATCAATCAGAGTAGATTTATCAAGGGTTTGTTTGGGGCGTCTTTTGTAAGTAATTTTGATTAGGTGGGTGGAAGTAGATGGCAGTATAGTGGTGGTGTCTGGTGTGGGTTTATCACCTGCTGGGTAGCCCAAATCATATGGGATTTGATCCCATCCCCCTGACTTGTTGGATAGGCTGTGCAGGACAATATGCAACAAGAACTTACAACTATAGGAGAAATTAAACTTATAGACATTAGCATGCTCACATCTCTGCCATATCCCATCTGAGTGCATGTATCCTCTAATGGTGGTCTCACTTATAGTGATCTCCTGTCCGTGGGGCGCCTTCATCATGGAGTTCCAGATGCTCCCTGATGGTGGTCTCACTTATGGTGATCTCCTGTCCGTAGATCCTTGATCTGATGACCCTTTCATCATTTATCGTCTCGCTTTGACCATTGGCCTAAAATTCGGCCATATGGTTTGAGTAGATGGTGGGGTTAATAGTAAGGGCAGTGAGGTATATCGATTGTGACAGAAATTGGACAATAGGGGCCAAATCGGCATCCTTTGAAGAATCAAGGATGGCGACTTGGTTGTGTTGGGGATTCAAAGCCATTTTTAGAAGGTACTGTTTGATTGAAGGAATTGAGAGTGAGTGGAGAAGATGATGGAAACTTTAGGATTTAGCAGTGGTAAAGAAAGTAGAGAAAGAGAGTCAGAAGTTTTAAATGGGGTTAAAAGTCCAAACGGATAGGGTGAAAAGATGGGTGAAAGGATGGTTTAGGTTTCGATTGGACTTAGGCGGCAAGGCAATCCATTTAAAATTTTCCTACAATCATCAATAAAATCTTACTTTTTACAAAGTGGGGCCCAAAGATTCCCGTTACACAGTAAAAGTTTTCTTTCGAGAGTAAACTTGGGTTTCTCAATATTGTCTTGCGAAGCCAATTTTACTTCCGAAGGCAAACCATGTCTTGATAACAAGTTTGCTTCCGAGCGTAAAATCTTCTTCCGAGAAAAGAAGTTAGTAAGCTTCGGAAGTGGAGTTGATCTATAATCAAATTTCCTTCCGAGGCTAAAAATTCTTCGGAAGAGAATACTTATGTAGAGGAATTTGCCTTTGGAAGATGAATAAAGATCTCTTCCGAGGGTAAATTTCTCTTTAGCAGAATTCTTACTTAGAAATTTTTTTGAAGAAAAACTTTTTGTAACAGGGCTTAGATTGTATTTGGACAATATAGACAAGACACATTTTTAAAAGGTTTTCAAAAGAAATAGACTAGTCAATGTTAATCATCCCAATAGTTGTGATTAAATATTTATATCTTTGTTCATCAAAGTCTTTTGTGAACAAGCCAGCATATTGTTTATTTGAATTGACTTTGACTAGCTTGATTAGATTTTTCTCATGAATATCTCAAACAAAATGATACCTGATGTTAATGTGTTTTGTCTTGGAGTGCTTGACTGGATTTTCTGTGATAGAAATGGCACTCTTGTTGTCTATATGGATAGGAGTCTCCATGAAGTTGAAACCATAATACAACATCTGATTTTGAATCCAAAGCAGTTGAGCACAGCAGCTTGCTACAACAATATACTCAGATTCAGCAGTTGATGTGGATACACATGATTGCTTCTTACATTGCCAGGAGATGATCCTTCCACCAAGAAATTGACATCCTCTTGATGTTGATTACTTGTTGATATTGCAGCCACCATAATCACTATCAGTGTAACCATACAGGTTAAAATCCTTATTCTTAGGATACCAAAGAACCATTTTGGGAGCTCCTTTGAGGTATCTAAGGATCCTTTTGGCAGCAATTAGGTGAGACACCTTTGAAGCAGCCTAATATCTTACACAAATGCAAGTTGCAAACATGATATCAGGACTACTTGCAGTAAGATACATCATAGATCCAATAATTGCCCTGTACAGATGCTGATCAGTATCCTCCCCCTCAAAATCAGGACATAGATTGTGATTTCTAGGTATAGGTGTCTTTGCTGGCTTACAATCTTTCATCTTAAATCTTTCTATGATGTCATTGACATACTTAGATTGATTGATGAAGAGCCCTTCTTCCATTAGCTTCACTTGAATTCCAAGAAAGAAGTCCATCTTTCTCATAGAACTCATCTCAAACTTCTTCCGCATGATGCTTTCAAAGTCCTTGCACATTTGGTCATTTGAGGAACCAAATATGATGTCATCAACATAGACTTGTACAAATAGCATGTCCTTCCCAGACTTCTTTATGAACAATGTTTTGTCTATAGTGCCTCTGGTATAGCCACTCTTGAGAAGAAACTGAGACAGTGTCTCATACCATAGCCTAGGTGCCTGATGCAACACATAAAGAGCTTTATCAAGTTTGCACACATAATTGGGTTGTTGTGGGTCTTCAAATCTAGGTGGCTGGCACACATAGACTTCTCTATTGATATCCCCATACAGAAATGCACATTTAACATCAAGTTGATAGGTTGTAAAGTTCTTGGTTGCAGTAAAAGCATGAAAGATTCACACAGCCTCAAGTCTTGCAATAGGTGCAAAGACATCTGTGTAATCTATGCCTTCCTCTTGTGTGTATCCTTGAACATCAAGTCTTGCTTTATTCTTGATGATCAAACCTTTATCATCTCTTTAGTTTCTGAACACTCACTTAGTGTCAATGGGGACTTCGCCAGGTGGCAATGGACACAAATTCCATACCTTTTTGCCTCTTGAATTGAAGCAACTCCTCTTGCATTGCTTCTATCCAGTTGTTGTCCTTGAGGGCTTCTTCCACCTTCTTTGGTTCCATCTAAGAGAGAAAGCATGAGTACAAGCAAACATTCCCATTGTGGGTTTGACTTCTTGTTTTCACACCTTCTGAAGCATGCCCAATGATGTTTTCAGCTGGATGAGTGTTGTGCATCCTGATTCTAGGAATCACATCTAGTTGCATAGATAGATCCAGGTTTGAGAAGCTTTGCTCAGTATTTTGAACACCATGACCAGCTAATGTCTCACACTCATTCAATAAGGACTGATTCAATGAATGTATGACAGCATCAATGGTATTTTGCTGAGAAACAGCATCAACAGTAGCCTGTTCCTCCAGATTACTGTCTTTATTAGCTTGGTGTTGAGTACTTGAGTTGTTAGCTATTGAGTTATAAGGCTTAGTAGGCTGAAAACTTGTTGAAGCTCCATTGTTTCCTAATATATTCAAGCTTTCAGGACTTCCAGTTAAAGGAGCTTAATCTTCATTTCTTCTTGGAGAACTTGGAATAGGTCTTGGTAACTCTAACATTTGATGTTCATAACATTTTAAGTTCCTATTCTAGCTGAAACATTCTCACAAGATGGTTTAGAAAAGTATGGAAACAATTCTAAATTGAAGATATAATCAGGACCATTGCCCTTAACGCAAGAAGTGTACTCATTGATAACAATGTTGTATGATTCCTCAAATTGTTGATTTTTGATATTATACACTCTATATGCAATTGAGGTTGAGGAATATCCAACAAAGATAGCACCATCCGACTTTTCAGCAAATTTTGCTAAATTGTCCTTTGTGTTAAGTATGGTGTACCTGCTGCCAAAGGACCTAAGAAAGCCAATGAACGGTGGCCTCTTGTTCCATAGATCACAAGGGGTCTTTCCATGGGGCTTAACAATAAGAACCCTGTTCTGCACATAACATGCGGTGCTGACTGCCTTTGCCCAAAAAGTTAGAGAGAGTTTTGAATCAGCTAACATAGTTCTTGTGGCCTCAATAAGTTTCTTAGTAACACCATTCTGTTGAGGAGTTTTAAGAGCACTATATTGCCTGGTAATCCCTTTTGAGTTACAGAATGAGTCAAGAACTTGATTCTTAAATTCGGTCTCTTGATCATTTCTAATGATTTTTACGTTGTGATCTATTTGATTTTCAATTTTAAGAATAAAATATTTTAGTGTCTTAGCAGTTTCATCTTTAGTTCTTAAAAAGAAATCCCAAGTAAATCTTGTGAAATCATCAACAATCACAAGGCAATATGATTTCCTTCCAAAGGTCATTATACTTGTGGGACCAAAAAGATCCATGTGCAATAAGTGTAATGGGGTGGTGATGGAGTTAACCTCTTTGGATTTGTGAGAAACCTTGTGTTGCTTTCCTTTTAGGCAGGCAACACAATTATCTTTACTAATCTTTTGGGCACACCGAATACCAAATTATTTTTAACCAAGTTATTAATGGTTTTAAAATTAACATGGCATATTCTTTTATGCCAAAGAGTTGACTCATCACTATTTGCTTTGGAAAGAAAGCATGATACTTCACCCAGTGGCAAAGCATAGTTCATATCCAGCGTGTACATATTCCCTCTCCTGGGAGATATAAGAAGCACCAATTCCTGAGGAATTGCCATCATGGGTTTGAGGAAGATGCACTCATGTTCTGTGAAAAGCATTTGGTGCTTTTGATTGCAGAATTGAGAAACACTTAAGAGATTATGTTCAAGCTGTTTGACAAAGTTTACTTTGTCAAATTTTAACTTAGCATTGGATACACTACCTCTACCAGAAATGTATCCTCCGGCTTCACCTCCAAACTGAACAAGACCTCCATAAAAGTGTTCAAACTATTGTAGGAGAGATTTGTTTCCTATCATGTGCCTGGAGCATCCACTATCCACAATCCAAACATTTCCGTTCTTGTCATGTGGATGTCCCTACACATAAGGTGAAATGATTAGTTACTATTAGAAACCCAAGCCTTGTTGGTCTTGGATTCTTCCAATGCAGATGATATAATTGAACCAAAATGTATGCATGGGGTCCAATTATGGTTGATCAGTGTAGATGAGCTTGAAGAGGCTTGTGCAGCATAACTTGCTTCTGAGGCTTCTTTCTTCTCGGAAGAAGTTGTCACCACCTTTTCTTCTGAAGCAGTCTTCTTCTCAAAAGGTTTCAAAGGATTCTTTTGTTTCTTTGTTTGTTCTTTGTCTTGTCTTCTGAAGCTATTTTCCTTTTCGAATAAAGAGTTTCTTCCTAAAGCAACTTGGCTTTAGAAACAAGCTTTCCTTTCCTTAACACTTGGACCATATGGTAAGGTCCAAATGTGAAACCATCCTTGACTCCTTCTTTCTTAACATTGGATGCATAATGTGTGCTTGCTGGATTATAGTAACAATCTTTAGCCATGTGGTTATGCAGACCACAAATTATATGTTCAATGTTATTCTTGATGGGGCATGTTGACTATTGTTTCCTGCACTTCTTTTCTTCTTCAACGGCCTTCCCCTTCAATTTTTGATCCTTCATCTGGATAGATGTGCTGGTACTACACTCCTTTCCTGAATCATGATTTCCAACCTCTTGAAATCCGGCTGAGAAGAATACTCCCCTTTGCTTTTGGTCTATCTTCAACTTTTACTCAGCCACCTTCTTGGTAGTTTTTCTTGTTGCCTTGATTTTGTTCTTTCTGGCTTTGGTGGTTAAGGCTTGATCATCAGTTGTGGGGATGAGATTTTCTACCTTATCCTTCCCTATGGTGGTTTCCATAATTGCATCATTCTTCTGCTCTTTGGTTAGTGGGTCAGCAGTTGGAACCTCTTGCTCATTAGTATTACATCTTGGCTGTCTAATAGACACGAAGGAGTGTGGTGGAGCAATTTCATTGGCTCCAACCCACTTTTGTTTTGATAGCACACCTTTGAGTGGGAGGATGATGCAATGATGGTGTTGAAGTTATGCTCTTCAATGGCATACTTCTTAGCATTAGCCTTAGTTATCACTAGCTGGGCTTTAGCCTTAGTCAACTTGGAGATTAAATCTTTTATTTGTGCCTTGTAATTTGAGTGTTCTTGTTTTAAAGAGGACACAGTTTTCTCTAACTCTTCTATTTTGAATCTGTAGTCAGATTCTGCTTTTTTAAAATTAGATTTTAATATGTTTAAAGACTAAATATCATATTTAATTTCCATGTTGTAGTCCTGATATAATCTAACCTTAGCAATACAGGCTGGAGTACAGAGATGCTTATATACCTTAGTGTCTTCAGTTCTAGCCATGAGACCTTGAGCAGGAGTGACATCTTGCACCATGAAGCTCCAATCAACTTCTTGAGCAACAACTGCAGTCTATTGTTTAGAGGGGTTGGTTGCAGCCTTTGGGGTAGCAGGATGTTGGAAGGCTAGAGTTGCTCCAGGATTGGATCTAGGAGTTTTCCATTCCCTTACAAAGTGATCAAGCTGGTTGCAGTTGTAACACTTGGCCTTTGTCTTGTCAAACCCAAATTTGCTATTGGTTGGGTTCTAAGGGAACTGCTTTCCAGTTCTTTTAAAGAACTTCTTTGCTTTGTAGGTCAGGAGAGCCATTTATCAGACAATGTCCATGTATTCTACAACATCTAGGCTGAAACACTCCAGGTTATCAAAACAGAATTGAAAATCTCCAGAGTGCTCATTCTCTGAAACAAAAGTACAACTATCCTGGAAAGGATTTTGTTGAGCCTGTTGAGACTTGGATTTCTCAGGGAACATGATGTATGGCCCAGAAGAAGATGATGGCTATTAGGGGTAGTTCAGGAACAAATGGGGTTGGGGAGTTCTTGATCCTTCAGCAACATGTAGAGCATTGCTAACAGGAAGGTTTGAGGGTCTGTTCATCTAATGGCTTTTTTGAGTTTCCATCTCCATACCGTATCCATCAAGGATTCCATATAGTTCAGTCATAGCGAGAGTGTTGAGATTCTCAGTTCTTTTGATTGAGACATAATAGAAAGTCCACACATGAGGAAGTGCACTCATGAACTTTCTTACTATGTCTCTTCTCTCAAGAACCACCCTCATAGACTGAAGAGAGGTGACCAAGTCCATGTACCTGAAGTATTGTTGGCTCAAGGTCTCACCAATAATATATGTGAAGTTCTCAAACTTCTACTTTAGCGCACATTTCTTGGACTCCTTGGATTCAGCAGAACCAGAGTACATCAGCTTCAAAGCATTAAAGAGTTCTTTGGCAGACTCACATTGCTTAAAGCCTACCATTATAGAGTTTGGTATAGCCGTAAGCAAAATATTCATGGCTTTGCAGTCAATGTCCATCTTCTTGAAGTCTTCATTAGAGTAGTCGTCAACAGCCTTCTCAATCATGGCACCATTACCAGTTGGAGATTCCACCTTTGGTTGGTATGAACCATGAGTAACTGATCTCCATATACGGCTGTCTTGATACTTGATAAAGCCTTCAATACGTTTGCACCCCATTCCAAAGTCATCAGGAGTGATGATAGGAGCCTTGGTCATGGTTCCCATCTCAAACTCAGATAATTTCTGGTTAAGAGCCATTTGAGTGAAGTGAGTGAGTGTGAAGAAAACAAGGGTGATTTAGGATGGTAAGATCTCACAATCAAGAGCCTAAAAACCTATGATACCAATTGCAGGATCGATGTTTGTCTCACAACATAAGATATTCTCACAAACTCACTTAATATCACTCGGATTGATGAAGCAGAATCTCTACTAAGTTCAAAAGTAATATAATAAGTTAATGAAAGCACAATAACGTAAGAATAGTTTTTCATGATACTTGTATATATTACTTCCCAACTCAATATTACAAGACTCTTTCAAGCATGGTTTCTAAGTTACATGGAGAAACTATATGAACTACTATCTACAGCCAGTTATACTTGGAAAACCACCTGGAATTTACAACTAGACAAATACTACATTGCTAGAAGTAAAGCATCTATGATAAAGTAATAATATCCTAGATTAGGTAGTCATAATAGGTCCATGACTTACCTTTTGTCACCAACTAAGAATGGCAACTATACTAAGTTGAGAATGGTGAATTGTGGATTAAAGTATGGTCAACTACATGGGTATGGGAAAGCACCATGTAGTATATTAGAGTTCCAGCGAGCTGTCAGACAGACCATACTTATGTCCGCTGGTTCATAGTTGGTTCTTCCGAAGGTAAATGGCTTCGGAAGAATATATTTTTCCGAAGTTATTTTAGCTTCAGAAGAAACAACTTCTTCCGAACTTCTGCAAGTCTTCAGGACTTTATTCTTAGGAAGAATTTGTCTTTGGATATTCTAAGTTGTATACTTCGGAAGGAGAACAACTTGGTCTCGAAAGACTGAGTTCTTCTTTCGGAAGTTCTTCATACTTTGAGCTTCGAAAGATCTTTGACTTGGCTTTGGAAGAGCAGCTTTGTCTTCGGAAGACCACTTTATTTTAGTACTTCAAAATTCTTCTGAGTGTTGTTTTGGTTGCACCAGCCTCATATGATCCAACAATATCGAATCTTTCTCGAAGTAGATAACCACTTGTAATTTCAAGTTGACATTGAAAGTTTGATGCTTCGTTGTCTTATATGTGTTTTTAAAAGTATTTAATCGCCATTGATATCACTCAAAAGTGTTTTGATGTCTTAGACATGTTCTTATGAAGTATTTAATCGAATGTGATTTTTCAATCGAAAGACGCCATGCCTCAGTTGATTAGATGGAATTTGCTTTTGCAAGAGTTCAATTTGGAGATTAGGGATAAAAGAGGAAAGACAATGAGGTGGCAAACCATTTGTCTAGGATCATTCATGATATGGATGATCATGAATTGAAAATCAATGTATCGTTTCCTGTTGAACAATTGTTGTCAGTTTCTACTTTACCTTCTGATCCGTGGTATGCTCATTATGTTAATTGTTGTGTTGCAGGTACTATTCCTGAGCATTGGTCAAAGACAAAGAAGAAGCACTTCACCTCCCGAGCTAAGCTTTATTTTTAGGAGGACCCGGATTTATTCAAGATTGGAGTCGATCAACTGATCCAAAGATGTGTGCCAGATGAAGAGATTCCCTCTGTGCTTCAGCTTGCTCATGCATCTGCATGTGGGGGCCACTTCAGTGGCTAGAAAACAGGGCAAAGAGTTTTAGCTTATGGTCTATTTTGGCCAACAATTTTTAAAGATTCTTATGAGTTTGCTAAAACTTGTACAAATTGCCAACAAATGGGCAGTATTTCTAAACAGGATGAGATGCCCATGCAGCCAATTTTGGTGGTAGACATTTTCCATGTTCGGGGAATTGACTTCATGGGCCCATTTCCCATATCTTATGGCAATTTGTACATTTTATTAGCAGTTGACTATATGTTAAAGTGGGTCAAAGCTATTGCCACAAAGACCAATAATCGCAGTGTTGTATGCAAATTTGTTCAAGCCAATATTTTCACTAGATATGGGGTGCCCCGTGTGATCATAAGTGATGGGGGATCACATTTCAAGAATTTTAATTTTGGTAAATTGCTTAAGAGGTATGGTGTTGACCACATGATGGCCACACCTTATCATCCACAAACTAGTGGCCAGGTGGAGGTGTCAAATCGACAAATTAAGGGAATCTTACAAAAGACAGTACGACCTAACCACAAGGATTGGTCCAACAAATTGAATGATGCCTTGTGGGCATATCGTACTGCTTATAAAACACCGATTGGCACCACCCCTTGCCGGTTGGTTTACGCGAAGGCTTGTCATTTGCCCTTAGATTTAGCTCATCACGCATTATGGGCCATTAAGGAGGCTACCTTTGATTATGACACTATTAGTAAACAAAGAATGGTAAGCTTAAAGGAGTTAGAGGAGCTAAGGGAGGAAGCTTACAAGAATGCTACGATTTACAAAGACAAGATGAAACGAGTGCATGATGCAAAGATGAGGCTAAAGAATTTCAAAGTTGGTAGTTATGTCTGGCTTTACAACTCTCGCCTCAAATTATTCCCAAGAAAGTTAAAGAGTAAATGGACTGGTTCGTACATTATCATGTGAATCAGGAATTCAGGTGAAATTGAGATTGAAGATTACGACGATCACATTCGACAAGTGGTAAATGGTCACCGGTTAAAGTCGTACTTGTGACCGAATGATCTGATTGGGCCAGATAGGCAAACCGATGACCTTCTGTCAGTTAGTATCTGGGTTTCTAACCCCATCTAGAGGTAGAGGTAACAACGAGTCAAGCTATAAACTCCTTTAATGTAGGGCTTCCGGGAGGCAACCTGTGTTTGTAAGTTTTCTTTTCTTTTATATTTCTATTTTCGTTCTTTCTAGCGTCACTTCGTTTATTTGCTAGTGTAAAACCCGTTGAACCACTTAAGTATGGGGATGCCACCTTATCAGGTACGTATTAACGATTAGTTCTAAGTTGAGGACGACTCGATTCGGAAGTTAGGGGTGGAAGACAAACTTATGCGCACAAATAGATGAAGTTGAAGTTTGATTTTGGTAAAAAAATAAAAAAATAAAAAATCTTGACCGACCATAGGTCCACTGACCACCATAACTTACGATGGCCGTCAGTATCAAAGAGCAGAATGTGCCCACCGTAACTTATGGTGGGCAAAGGTCTTACGGTAGCAGCAGGGGAAAATTTGAAGGGGGTGTTTTGTTCAACTTCTAAACTTTAATCCTCTTTAACAACAACACCCCTACCAAATCTCAACACCATTCCATTCATTTTTCTTCTTCTTCTTCACACAATTCTCTCAAGAACAACAAAAAAAAACCCCAAACCCTAAATTTTTCAAATCTTAACCAAATCAAATGGTTGTTGGGTCTATCTCACTTAACTTTTCAAGGGGAACAAGAATCCACTGGTAGTTGCCCTCAATTCGTGATTGTTAAGTGTGGATCCAAGGTAGAGTGACGAACCCTAAGTTTCAAAGTTGGGGTTTTTCACTTCCGGGTTGGTTTTCTTGTAATTGAAGTTCATATTAACATTTTTAAACCACAAAGGTATGTTCTTTATCACCACATTGTACAAATTTATGAAGTATGGAACGTTGTTAAGTGGGTTTACAAATATGGTTATCCTAGTGGGGTTATGGGTGATGAATGTGGTTAAGTGCTGATTTGAACATGTCTTTCAGAAACAGACTATATATGTGCTCCTAGTGGTGAATATTGAACAGGTAAACATGTGATGTAACATATGCTAGTAACTAGATACATGATGTAATAGAGTTTTAAGCACTTGAACATGTTTGATAAGTGGCATTTAAAAAGAAATCACCACTAGATATTTGGGGGATTTATGACATGTCGTGGAACAAGTGTGGGGATGGACGTTTATTCAACACTTGGTCTACTAGTGGATTGTGACTAACTTGAATTGTTTGGTGGTTCATTATTGCATGTGTGTAGATGGGAAGATCTGGAAAGGAACTAGCGGGACCTTCAAAAAGGGCAAAGAAAGCAAACACGCCATTGGTAATAAGAGAGGAACCAATGCTACAACGAGAAGAGGAAATACTGGAAGATGTACCCAAATGGAAAAGGAGTCCATTGAGCAAATTTCCTCCTAGGTTTCAACCGACATTATGGGAGGAAAAGATGTCTGGAATGAGAGATCGAAAAGAAGCCTATTTGGTAGAAAGGGAAGTGCCCGAAGCCTTGTTTGCCATCATAGAGTACATGAAAGATTTGCATCATTGGGGTGGCAGGCTGTGTTAAAGTGTTATGACCATGAGGAAGACAAACTATTTGCGCCAGCCATTGATGAATGGGTAAGTACACTCCAGTTAGAGGGAACCAGGAATATCCAACAAATGAAGTTGGTGGGTGACTGTCAAGGTCACAAGGCAACAATGTCAATTAAACAATCTGAAGAAACTGGCACCCTTTGACTCACTACCCATGAGTCAGTATGAATTCACCTCTAAAGACAACATTTGGAATAAACCAGATAAGAGTCCCATGTGGGAGTTGATGAAAGACACACTTTTCAAGCTTGGAAAAACAAACACCATGAAAAGGGTGGATCTGAAGAAGGAGGCAAGATTAATTCAAACCATTGTAACACAGAATATGATGCCACTCGGGTCTCGGCAGCCTCACCCTTCCACCGTATGATGGAGGGGAGAGGCTGCCGAGACCCAAGTGGCATCACTCAAAGTGCATCGATCCGATACAGTTTCAACAATAGTAGCTTGAGATGCAGCGAATTCAGCATCAACAGGGTGGAGAAGGAAGCAGTAGCGGAGCACAACAAGGCGCATTCCATTTCGGTGAATGGATGGACGAATTGAACAACATATTTGGACCACGCCAGTCACGGTAGTTTGGGGGCAATCACTGATCGTGATTGTTCCGATTGATCATGATCACATAATAATAATCAAAATTATTATGATCACATAATAATAATCAAAATTATTATGCAAGTTATTTTAAAAAGAACAACACTTAACACCTTGATTCACATGATCACATAGTAATAATCAAAATTATTACGCAAGTTATTATTTCTTATCCAAATTAATTTAATTAAGTCACCAACGTTCAACGACAACTAGAGTGTGCTCACGACATGTGTAAGCTAGACCTAACGAAACTAACGGAGTTTGGTAATGGAAAATTACCAGATGTCACATTATCCCTATGTTGAAAGAATTTTCGTCCCGAAAATTGCGTTACATGGTTGTGTTACATCACTGGTCTACTGCATTGGCACAACAAAATCGAGTGAGTTGTCACATCATCCCCATGTTGAAAGAAATTTCATCCCGAAATTTAGTCATTACCTTTGCTGGTTGTCATTGTTGTCTCAAACAAATGAGGAAACTTGAGCTTCATCTGGTCCTCACGTTCCCACATGAACTCCAGTCAACGTCTTGAGTTCCAACGGACCTTAACTATTGGAATCTTGCTCTTCATAAGGGTCTTGACCTTGCGGCCTATCACCTCAACTGGTTCTTCAATTAATCATATTTGTTTGTCTACTTGCACCTCCTCGAGTGGTACAAACAAAGTCTTGTTAGATAAACACTTCTTTAGGTTGGAGACATGAAACACACTGTGAACACCACTCAACGAGTCAGGCAGATCTAATCGATACGCCACTGGATCAATTCTTTTTAGAATCTCAAACGGTCCAACGTATCGTGGATTAAGCATGAATCTTTCTCCAAATCGGATCACACCTTTCCATGGTGAGACCTTCAACAAAACTTTGTCTCTGACCTGAAGTTCCAAAGGTTTCCGTCTCTTGTGCAGCATAGCTCTTCTGTCGGTCTTGTGCTGTAGCTATAGGATTTTGTATCTGCATGATGTTTTTAGTAGTTTCATGTACCAATCAGGGCCAGTCAGTTACCTATTTCCAACTTCCTCCCAACAAACTGGTGATCTACACTTTCGTCCGTATAACGCCTCAAACAGGGACGCCTTAATGCTAGTATGATAGTTGTTATTGTAAGAAAATTTTACCAACGGCAGGTGAACTTCCTAATTATTCCAGACGTCAATCACACAAGCTCGCAACATGTCCTTCGAAGTTTGAATAGTACGCTCACTTTGCCCATTGGTCTGCGGATGATAGGCAGTGCTCATGTCCAAGCGTGTACCCAAAGATTTCTGCAATGATTGCCAGAAATGGGAGGTAAAGTGAGCATCACGATCCGAAAGGATAGAAATTGGTGCACCATGTCTCGAACCTACCTCCTTCAAGTAAATCCAGGTTAACTTATCCATTTTGTTTGTTTCTTTGATTGCTATGAAGTGAGCAAACTTAGTCAATCGATCCATAATGACCCATATCATGTCACAACCGCTAGGAGATCTGGGTAATTTGGTAATAAAATCCATGGAAATCTGCTCCCATTTCCACAAAGGAATTTCATGCTGTTGCAGTAACCCAGATCGCTTCTGGTACTCAACTTTCACCTAAGAGCAGGTTAAATACTTGCTCACAAATGTAGCTACATCTGCCTTCATATTAGGCCACCAATAGTACGCCTTCAGATCATGGTACATCTTGTCGAAACCAGGATGTATGGAATATTTAGACTTGTTAGCCTCACTCATAACCAAGTCCCTGAGATTTCCATACAAAGGTACCCAAAGTTTATCCATGAAGTAATGGATTCCATCGGCTTTCACGTCAAATTGCTTGTCTATCCCACGTAATGATTCGGATTCAACATTTTCTGCTTTCAAAACTTCTGTCTGAGCTTTCTTGATTTGTTCGGGAAATTATGTGCTATTCGTAAGCTATAAAGCTCGCCCTCATCGGGGCTTAGCAGTTTCCTTTCTACTTAAGGCATCAGCAACCATATTTGCCTTCCCTAGGTGGTACTTAATAGCACAATCATAATCATTCAATAATTCTACCCAGCACCCCTGCCTCATATTCAGCTCTTTCTACTAGAAGATATGCTGAAGGCTCTTATGATCGGTGTAAATGGTGCATTTGGTACCGTACAAATACGGCTAAGTATTTGTTCATCCACATTTACTAATGAGAACAAGCAAAACAAATACGGCTAAGTATTTGTTCATCCGCATTAACTAATGCGGTCCGCATTAACTAATGCGGATGACACAGTCAATGCTGAAGCTTAGTAGAAGAAATGCTGATGAAGACATCACATCGGCATTAACTAATGCAGATGAACATTTACAAATGCTGATCATCTTTTGTACTTAGACTAGTATTTTGATGTGTAGTTGTCAGGGTAGTTTAGTCATTTTGTACTGGCATTGTATCAGCCTATAAATAGAATAGTATACACTACTTTTGTAAGCTTCATAAAAGTATTCACACAAGTTACATTGAAGTACTATTTAGTGCTACAAACCCTAGCACTCTTTGTATTTATTTACCAACATCAATATACAAAGCATTTATTAGTATTTTCAGCATTTAACGTTCATTGATTTAGTATTTCCGCTAGTTAATCATTGACTCAATCATCATATTCGATCCTTGTTGAGTCACATCAACTGAGATTCCCATCTCGGACCCGATCAATTGGTATCAGATCCTAGGCTCTTCAATTCGTCTCAAAATCAGTGCAGATTTTGAACGAAAATCGATTGAACTGGTGATTGAGTTCTTTATTAGCAAGTGTTACACTTCTAATAAGCATTCATACTGAAAATACATGAAACTTCATCAACCATCGCTGTGCTTCTGTCCGACAAACATAAGAAGACTGTTTGATTGTTGATTCTCAAACAAAATCAGACAAAACCCACTCAAAATCAAGATATAAACCCTAAAATCAACTTA
The DNA here is from genome assembly GCA_025506505.1 of Flaveria sonorensis. NCBI lineage: Eukaryota > Viridiplantae > Streptophyta > Magnoliopsida > Asterales > Asteraceae > Flaveria > Flaveria sonorensis. Next base: position 61,266,357 of record CM046433.1, on the reverse strand, counting down.
AAATCGACTCTACTATGAACTATTCATAATATCAACCATTCTGACACTACTGTTCACCAAAATTATACAAGATTACCAAGACATTGGATCATTTGAACATTCTGGACATAAAATCAACTTAATCAATATTCAAACCATCTAAAATCAGTTTATCATAATGGATTTTGCTAATTTTTCTAAACTTGGTCATGCGTCTAAACCTCCAATGCTTAAACACAAGTCTGAGTTTAAGCAGTGGAAAATCAGGTTTAAAAATTACATTATAGGTGTGGATACCGACTACTGGATTTCAGGTTTAAAAATTACATTATAGGTGTGGATCCTGACTACTGGATTTCCATTTGCAAAGGACCCTACATTCTTGTGTCTTTTAATGCTGATCAAGCTGCTCAGTATGGCATTGAGGATCCTAATCTAAATCTTGATGATGATGAATACAAGAAAATCAAGATAGACCTCAAAGTCTACTCCATTCTAACTCAAGCTTTGAAAATGGATGTCCTCAAAAGACTTGAAAAGTATGGCATAGCCAAAGGTGTTTGGGATGCCCTGCAAATCATGTGTGAAGGAAGCAGTGAGGTGATGGAGATAAATAAAGACAAACTGGTGAACCAATATGAAACCTTCCATCATACCAAATGAGAATCAATCTCCAAGAAGCTACATCATTTTTTACAACTAGTGAATAATCTTGAGATCATGGGGGTTAGATACAAAGAGAAAGAAATGAACAAAAAGATGCTGCACAGTCTGCCTGAAAGCTGGAAACAGAATGTTACTATGTTGAAGAACACTCTTGACTTGGAAAGCACCAGCTTAGACATCATGATTGCTAAGATTAAAGCTCTTGAGTTAGATGAAAGAAGCAGAAATCTCAGTGGACCTCAAGTCATTAAGGCATACAAGTTTCCATCTGAAACTCATTCTGTTGAAAATGCCTTTGTGATCGAAGAAGATGATTTTCCATCCTCAAGAGATCAAGTAAGAACTACTGGATTCTGTGCTATTTCTTAATAAAACAAACCATCTTCTTCAACTCAATGCATAATAACACCCACCAGCATGCCTAGTGATCAACAATCTGAAGAGCAAAAGGCAACTTACAATGCCTTTGTTGCTAGTTTTAAGGCATATATGGGAGGAAGACTCACTACAGCTCATCTAATTCAGGAAGATTTGGAATAAATGGATCCAAATGATGTTGAAGAAATGGACTTGCAATGGCAGATGGCCATGATTGCTATAAGAGCCAAGAAATTCTTCCGAAATGGGAAGAAACTGAGTCTGAATGAAAACACAAAACTTGGATATGATAAATCCAAAGTAAAGTGTTTTAACTGTGGTATGACTGGCCACTTCTCTAGGGAATGTAATGATCCCAGAAGAAGTAACAACAACTATCAAAGAACTTCACATGGTCAGCCATCATCACAACCCAATTCAAGCTATCAGTCAAGTAATCAACATCAGTACCAGCATCAAAGTCAGCAACAGCAAACACTTCAAAGTCAGCCTCAACTGACCCATCAAGCACAAGGAAATAGCCAACCAACCTCTAATGCACTTTTCATCAGACAAGATGGAGTTTGTGATTAGAGCCTATATGCAGAGGAAGTCAAACCTCAAATTCACAACCATGCTCTCATAGCTCACATCAATGATGGTCCAGCTCCAACGCCAACTGAGATAAAATCCAATCTATGTTCTGATAAATGTATTCAAGAAGTAGAAGGATGTACAGAACATAATCACAAGTTGGCTATTAAAATCAAAGAATAGAAGGTCAAAACTGAAATCTTAAAACACGAAATGAAAAGTTTTGAAATCAAAATCAAATCACTTCTTTCAGATATTGAAAGACTTCATGGTGAAAAGTACACTCCCGCAGCTAAGAATGAGAGGTTAACTGAATTGTTAACGAAAACCAAGGCTGAGCAATCAGCTGCTGAATTAAAACTTGAAAAGTTTCAATTCTCTTCTGATAAGATGCAAGAGTTACTTGACTCATAAAAAGAGCCAAAGGACATGACTGGGATAGGATACAATTCTTGTCCTCCTCCATATAACGAAAACTATACAGTTATGCCTGAGTCACTCACTCAATCTGATTCAACTGAAGCTAAAGTTATTAAAACTGAAACAAGATGTTTACATTGAAACCAATGAGGATAAAATCAAATAGGATCACCCAATAAAAATCAAAGAGTGCTCATACAAACCCGTAGTTGTCAAGAAACCAAAAAGCCCAGTCAAGGCCATTGTTCCATTTGTGAGATTCACTCCCGAGAATCTCAAGGTAGAAAAGAAAGCTGAATGTTTTATGAAATCTTCTGTTGAAAGCAGATCTGATAGTGAGATCAAATCTCCAAAAATTTCAAGCAAATCAGAAAAGGTTTCACTGAAATTCAAAGATAAAGGCTACGAATTCTTCATCTTCCAAAGGGAAATCCTCCTTGATTCAAAAAGCAAAACTAAAAATTATTTCACAATCATCAACTAAGAACAAACAAAGGGTCGGTTTTGATATTTTCAATAAAGAGCATGTAGACCAATTTGAAAGGGAGTTAAATAAAGGAAAAAATAAGTAACATCAGTCTCCAAAAACAAAGCAAAGCAGGATTGTGAAACAATCTGCTGCCACCAAGAAAACTGAAGTTGCTTCTTCATTAAAAACAAAATCTGAGGGTAACTCAAAATCTGCTAAATCAAATGAAGCCTCCACTTCAAAGTCAAAGGACAAACAAATGTACTGTGACATTTGGGACATGTCTAATCACAATACAAATGAGTGTTATTTTAATCAATATTGCTCCATTTGTGATATGAACAATCATTCAACCAAAAACTGTTGTTTCAGCAAGTATTATTCTGTATGTGATATGACAAATCACAATACATCTGAATGTTTGTTCAAACAAAAAGGCTTGAGAATTGCATAAAACAAGCCTATTTCACCAATTTCAACTGACAGGGTGAAAAATAAAAGTCCAACACATACAAACACGGATTTCAAATTCTGATGAGGACTTCTATGATTAATAGCAATCAAAGAGTATCAAAAAGAATATTAATCATAATATGAAACAATCACTGAGTTCTCATCCAAGATTTAAAACAAAAGTGATTTTTAAAAAACAAAAACATACCCAATTTCTACATAGAAACCGGGATCAAAGATTTGAATACTCTTCTGATTAGCTCAGTTAAAATTGATGAAATAAAAACAAAAAGGACTCCACTAAAATTCGTCAAAGCATCTTCCTCTAAGTCACAACCGAGAGGAAAGTATCAAGAAGTTACAGTACTGGATAGAACAGGCCAACCCAAGACCATTATGGCTTGGGTTCCATATTCTAACTAGTTCTTTTGTGCTTGCAGGGTTGTCCATACAGGTCCAACAGCATATGGAATATGGACAGTGGATGCTCCCGACACATGACTGGAGACAGTTCCCTCCTTCATGACTTCAAGCACATACAAGGAACTACTGTCGCATTTGGTGGAGATTCACAAGGTGGTAGAATTACTAGGGAAGGATCTGTGATGAATGGACTCCTGAGTTTTGACAAGGTCAACTAATGCGAGCAACTAAACTTCAATCTCCTCAGCGAGTCTCAGATCTGCGACACGAAATAATACATATGTCTTGAACCTTAATTCTGCTCATCCTTCAGAAGAAACATGTCTTTTGTCTAAAGCATCTTTTGATGAGTCATAGCTTTGGCATAGATGTTTGGGACTCATGAATTTCAAAAACATGAACAAATTGGTCAAAGAAACCATGTACTTGGTTTACCTCAAAAAGAATTTCATTCTGTTGACCACTGTTCTGCGTATCTCAAAGGGAAACAACATAAATCTTCCCATAAGCCAAAGCTTGTGAATACAAACAATTCTCCATTGAAGTTACTTCATATGGATATCTCTGGACCAACTCATGTCATGAGTATTTGAAAGAAGCACTATTGTTTGGTGATCATTGATGACTTTTCATGATTCACATGGGTCTTCTTTCTACATCATAAAAACGAAGCGTCCCAAATAATAAAAGATTTTATCACAAAAATTGAAAATCAACTTGATCAAAAGGTAAAATCAATCAGAAGTGATAACGGGACAGAATTCAAAAATGAAAATCTACGTTCATTTTGCACAAACAAAGGCATTGCTCATCAATTCAGTGTAGCTAGGACTCTTCAACAAAATGGGGTAGCTGAAAGAAGAAATGGAACACTGATTGAAGCAGTAAGAACAATGCTTGCCAATGCCAAACTGCCAATTACCTTTTGGGCAGAAGCAGTCAACACATCGTGCTTTGTGCAAAGTCAAACTTTGATCGTTAAAGAAAGCAACAGAACACCATATGAACTTCTTTTTCATAGAAAACCATTTATTGGTTTCTTCAAGTAATTTAGGTGTCCTATCTTAATATTAAACACCCAAGACCATTTAGGAATGTTTGCTCCTAAGTCTGATGAGGGATTCTTTGTAGATTATTCCTCTGTCTTAAAGGCTTTCAGAGTGTTTAATCCTAGATTAAACATTATTGATGAATCAACCAATGTTCAATTCAATGAGCACTCCTTTCCTAAGTCAATAATGGTCTCGATTGGTTGTTTGATATTGACTCATTTACTAGATCTTTTGATCAGTTCCACTAGTCAAATACAGGTAATCTACAATCGGCTGGATCTTCTAGAATAGTAGAGAGAAGAAATGACTTTCTAATGATTCCTCCTTCTGCTGAGCAATTTGATGAAGAAGTTCCATTACAAGCCGATCCTGTCAGACAAGCTGCATAATATTAGAGTGTTCCAACTAAGGCAGGTCCTAGTTCAATGCCCACTCCTTCAGCAGAACCATCCACTAAAGTGAGAAATCCAGAATCTAATTCTGTACTAGTTGAAACTGAAGGAAATGCAAATGATGAAAGTCTTCAAAGTGCTGCTGAAGCTGAAGATGTTGAAGCATTTGATTACTTTCACCATTCTCCTACATCACAACCTGAAGATTCCTCTCACTAAGATGATCTGAATGTCTCCAATCTTGAAGTATCCATTATTGGTGACTTGATTCCAATTACCAGGATACATAAGAATCATCCAGTGTCAAACATCATTAGTGATCTAGATGAGCGGGTGACTACAAGCAAGTCAAGTATTGCAGATATCTATATGTTTTCTTGCTTTCTATGTCAGACTGTACCCAAGAATATAAAAGAGGCTCTTCAAGACAACAGCTGGATTAAGGCAATGCAGGAAGAATTGCTCTAGTTCAAGAAACAAGAAGTATGGAAGCTGGTAGACCTTCCCAAAGGACAATACCCTATCGGTACCAGATGGCTATATAGGAACAAGATTGATGACAGGGGCATTATCATCAGAAACAAGGCAAGATTAATTGCATAGGGCTACACTCAAGAAGAAGGAATAGACTATGATAAGGTGTTTGCTCCTGTTTCCAGATTACAAGCCATAAAACTCTTTCTTGCTTACTCTGCATCTATGAAATTCACTATGTATCAAATGGATGTAAAGTGTACATTTCTCTGTGGCAAAATCTCAAAGAAAGTCTATGTGAGTCAACCACTAGGTTTTGAGGAGCCAGATTTCCCTCACAAGGTGTACAAGCTTGAAAAAGCTTTGTATGGTTTATATCAAGCCCCTCGAAAGTGGTACGAGACTCTATCATCTTTCCTTCTTGATCATGGATATGAAAGAGGAAAGATTGATCAGACTTTATTTAGAAAAAAGAAAGGACATGAACTGTTGATTGTCCAGATCTATGTGGATGATATCATTTTTGGCTCAACAAACAAGCAACTCTATAAAGATTTTAAAAACCTCATGCACTCCAAGTTCCAGATGAGTGCTATGGGAGAGCTCACTTTCTTTTGAGGTTTTCAAGTACAATAGATAGCGGATGGAATCTTCATCGATCATTCAAAATATGTGGAATCAATGCTAAAGAAGTTTCATTATGCAGACTGTCAGCCTATCAGAACTCCTATGGATACTAAAGTGAAGATTGGTCCAGACTCAAATGGCAAATCAGTGGATCAAACTCTCTATCGATCAATAACAGGGTCATTTATGTATCTTACAGCTAGTAGACCTGACATTATGTTTGGTTTATGTGTTTGTGCTGGATATCAGGCAAATCCCAAGGAATCTCATGCGAATTCTATGAAGAGGATATTCAGATATCTCAAGGGCAAGCCTGCACTTTGATTATGGTATCTAAAGGAAGGGGATTTCAATCTCTATGCATACATAGACAATGACTACGGGGGATGCAACTTCAATCAAAAGTCCACTTCTAGAGGTTGTCAGTTTCTTGGTCCCAGACTGGTCTCCTGGCAGTGCAAGAAATAGACAAATGTATCTGTTTCAACAGCAGAAGTTGAGTACATAGCAGCATCAGCCTGTTGCTCTCAAGTTCTTTGGATTCAAAACCAAATACTTGATTATGGTTATAATTTCTTGCACACTCCAATTCACATTGACAACACAGCAGCCATGTTCATAACAAACAATCCGGTTTAGCACTTAAAAACCAAACACATTGAAATTAGATATCACTCTTTGAGAGACTGTGTTGAAAAAGGGTTAATCAAGTTGATTCAGGTTGACACGGAGAATTAGTTAGCTGATTTGTTCACCAAGGCATTTAAACCTAGTCGGCTTGAATTCTTAGTCCAATCAATTGGCATGATTAACCTTGTGTAAAAATCAAAATTTGCAAAAATATTCATAAAATTACAAAAAGAAGTTATTTTGTTGAAGTATATGACATATACTACAATTGGGAAATGATATAATTTCAATCGTTATATCATTCACTGTGCTTATTTCAAAATCTTGAAAGACTGACATGACTTATCTGATATGCAGGTAGGCTCATCATGGAAAAGAAGATACATGCTATGATAAACTAAAGATCATATTCAACTGTGAGGCCATCATCTCAGGGTGTGTGTAAGTATTTAGCTTATCCAAATGTGTGTGTGTAGTAATCTAAACACACCAAGTAATGATGCCTAATGAATCTCATTCACCCACATCAGTTTCTCCTCTATTTTGTTGAGCAAAGATTTGGAGAAACAGGCACATAGTGCTGATGTCATGATCCAAAAGATTCCAATGTGGAACATATCCAACCTGGATGAATTAATAAAACAAATCACATTCCTTGTGAATGAACAAAATGAATCCTAAAGCGGATCACCTTCCAAAGTGAAGTGCAAAAAGAATCACAATGTGGATCAAATAAATATAAGGATCAAAGTAAAAGAATCCCAATGAGGATCCTCCTTATCCAAAACCAAATGAGATTTCATAATTTAAATGACCTGGTCATGTAAGTTGTGAAAAAGTTCTACCATACATTTCATGTAGGTGGTTGATCTTGTCATGCTTTTGAGTGTGAGGTACATGTTAAATATTTAATTCACTCAAAACATGATAATGATCACATGCATTAAATATTAACCAAATATGAGTTTAAGAGAAAAACATACCTACAATCAATATGTTTAAGATTATGTCTATTTTACTAACAATAGTTGCACTTGTGAAAGGTAAGATTGATATGATCCCAAGTAAGATATACTTCCTCTTCATTTATAGATAATAAAATCAAAAATTACAAAAATATTTTCCTTTCAAAGTTTTAAAAATCTTTAAAGTTTTTATCTTGTATGGATATAAACTTTAGGGGGAGTAATTAAAATTTAAAAGAAAATATTCTCAAAAAATAGAAAATATTTGCAAACTCTCAAAAATATTTTAATTATCGTGTACTATTGTTGTTTTTCTTAAAAATATAAAATCAGAAAAAATGACTGCGTTGGTATGGAAGTTATACAAAAGTATCTCAGTGTATGCAGATTTTTGGAAGCACAAAAGTCCAAGATCAGTCAAAGCTGGGAAATTTGTATCACATTGAGTGTACAATTCAATCCAAGCAAGAATTGACAATCCAAGCAACAGGCAAAACTTCATAAAAAGTCAAAACAACAGACTCATCTTCATAAGTCAAAGCATCAGTGCAAAGACTATCAAAACTATCCTCTGCAAAAACACTAATTTTTGACAAGTTCAAATTCTAATGCAGGTAAGAGTATTGTTTAATGCGGGTGAAGGTAACCCATGCATTCAACCAATGCGGGTAATAGTTTTGGTGCATGAAAAATCAAAGTGAAACTAATACGGACAGGTTAAGTCATACGCATTTGTTTCCAAACAAATGCTTACAAGTTCTCTGTAGTATCAACTTATGCGTTCTGTTCTTCCACATTTCTTTTTGCTGAACGTTTACTCATCCGCATTTCTTAAAAGCAGTTGACATGATCAATGGAGACCACATTGTTGTGCATTTGTACCAAAAACAAAAATATTGAGCTCACTCCTGTCAAGACAAGTGTTTGAACCTCAGTTTATGCGGATGGATAATGCAAAACTCAAATTCTCAGCATTAACTAATGCGGACAAGTCAAATTGTTCATCCGCATTTATCACAGAAAAATGTGGACAAGTCAAAATGTTCTTTCGCATTTGCTACAGTCTCAAATGCTGGCAAGTTTTGTGCTTCCGCATTTGACACAGTAAATAAATGCGGAAAATTTGAGTGAACTTATAGTGCGACTAGCGTTTTCTCATCATCCAAACCATCTCAAATCTTGTGTTTCTATTGTTCATCCAACTCCATTCTATCTTTATTTCGATTCTTAGCCAAAGTAGTATCAAAAAAGGGTGATTCTCGATGGATTTGTAAACTTCAAATATCGAACCAGTAATGGACATAGAAACCTAGGTTTAAGAAACTTCATAAAATTAACTAGGAACAATGTATTTTAATGGCATTCTCGAGTTCAATGAAACGGATGTTAATGTAAATAACAAAGAACAACCAATTTTCAAACTATAAATTAACCACGACGAATATGGGAACCGAACCTTAAAAAATGTTAAAATCAAATCAAATGTTTCAGTGTAAAAAGATGTTTGTGTAAGGCCCCGTTCCCAGGACGCTTACAGCTGGACCGTCATCGCATAAAATATTTAAAACAAACATTTCTTTTGCAGCAGAATTTAAAACTTTCATAATAATTAAAACATGTTATCTCATTACATAAATCATTTATATATAAAAATGCAATAACATGTTAAAATGTGGATGCCAGTCTTCGAAACACTCCCAGTAGCTTATGCATCCATGCCTGCAACTCCTCAGCATCAACAAAATACCTGCCAACTATTATGCATACAAAAAGTCAGCGACGCTGAGTGAGTTCTAGTTTTATAAATAAAATACTTTACTTTCTTTAAATCATAACCTTGATAATATTTATTATTATCTTCACATTATACGTACACATTGATAATATTTATTATTATCTTCATCATCGTTCATCAGTCAATACAGTACTTATTATCATACGAATCCTACCTCATGCAATACCCCCGACTCGTGCTCGCAAGCTGATACTGTGCCGGGGCTTGTAAACAAACCCCCGACTCGTGTCCGAAGACTCACACAGTACCGGAGTACACGATAAGGATCCCTTCTCGTATGCAACACCCCCGACTAGTGCTCGAAAGCTGATACTGTGCCGGGGCCTGTAAACAAACCCCCGACTCGTGTCCGAAGACTGACACAGTACCGGGGCGAGCAATAAGATCTCATCTCAATCACCTGCCTTCCTGTCTCATGCAATACCCCCGACTCATGCTCGAAAGCTGATACTGTACCGGGGCCTGTAAACAAACCCCCGACTCGTGTCCGAAGACTGACACAGTACCGGGGTACGCGACAAGGACATCACTAGAGTCAATCCCTTGGATTAAACCCCTTACGAGTCTGTTGTGACACACTGTCACTCACCTGAGCCTGGCATACAAGTCTTTTGTGACAACACAATCACTCACCCCAACCATGGCCTACTAGTCTTTTGTGACACCCAGTCACTCACCTCAGTCTTGCTTGCAAGACTATTATTACGTTCCACTTTTCATTATCTTCCACTTTACGTTACGTAATACTTTCCATTTACTTCCATAATCATACCACGTAAAGCCACGAAAATAATATACATAATAAGGAACATAACATAAACATAACCATACCATACATAGCATCATCATCGCATCACATAAGCCAACACATCCCAATAGGACCTATCTCAAACATCACCTCTTAAAGCCCTTAAAAAAGCCCTAAGTCCAAAACTAGGCACAATATAACATTCTAGGCGCATCAGCAGAAAAATCTAAGTATAAAACCTTCTGGGCGCATCAACACTATTTGGGCGCATGAGCCCTGTTCAGGCGTTCCAGCACTTAGCCACAGAAACAATTCTGGGCGCATCAGCACTATTCGGGCGCACCACCCATACTTGGCCATCTCCACACTTTCTAGGCGCATGAACCACTATTTGGGCGCACCACCTTGGGAGCATTAGGTCATTTGGGCGCATGACCAACACTTAGTCATTTAAGCACCCTTCTGGGCGAATGAGGGTACTGTTTGGGCGCATGTCCCCTGTTGGGGCGCATGTCCCTGGGCGCATGAGGACACTTGGTCATATCAGTTAGGCGCATGCGAACATTCTGAAATATGTCTAACACTGCCAAATTCACCCGAACACCATTCTAACACCATCCAACATAGATCTAACATACTAAGGGCATCTAAAACTTACCAAGCACACTACTAACCCATAAACAAGCCTAGAACATACAACCACAGCAGATACGGTCGAACAACAACAAGCATAACATACGATTATCTTTCAAAAACGTTTACCCGGTATGCATAACAGCCCCAAAGCTTTAAAATCTGTAAAAGAGGGGTTCTAGAAACTCACCTTGAAGTAGCTCTTCAACCCAAACACTTTCACCTGTGATTTCAGCTTCAAAATCCCGAGAACAACCTTCTAAAACACCGAGTGCTTTGGTTACAAGCTGCAAACTAAGCTAAAACCGAACATAAACCCGAGAACTAACCTTTTTGCAGCTTCTTCTTCCTTCTTCTTCTCCAAAAACCCAATTCTGTCTTCCTCTTTCTGCTTTGGCCGAGAGCCAAAAAGCAGATTTGCTTTTATGGGGCGGCCATGCCTCTTTTATTATTAAAATATTGAAGTTTTGGCACTTTTACACCTTGCCCCCTTCTTCTTGTACCCATTTACTTTTCTTTCTGGATACTTTTCTTTTCTTCATTTAAATAAAAATTCGCAGTGTTACAAGTCCACCCCCCTTATATAGGTTTCGTCCCCGAAACCTGTCGCTTCTCGAATAGTTACGGGTAACGCTGTCTCACCTCTTCCTTGATCTTACATGAAGGCTTAGTCCCCTTCTGGGCTCCACTGTACTTGCACAGGTGGAACCACCATTCTCCTTAGCCCTTCTTTTCCTTCTATCAAAAATGACCCTCAGTTGCTCTATATAGTTGAATCCTTCATCCATTTCGGTATTCTCAAGTGGCACGATCACATCCTGATCGATTGAGCACTTTCTTAGACGAGATACATGGAATGTCGGATAACTCCACTTAACACGTCGGGTAGCTCCAGTCAACATGCCACTTCTCTTTCCCGAGCAACAATTCAATTTAGTCTTTTATATTTCAGTATTAGCCTTCCCCGCTTCCTGATTCGAATGATTCCTTTTCCAAAATGGGACCTTCAGTATTAATTCCTCGCCATAGATCAGCACCGAACTCCTTTCGGGTGCGATTGCTCAAACCACCTTCTTGCAACAATCGGTGTTTGCCTCATAGGTTCTAGCCAATCCTTCCGAAGGCACACGTCTATCCATCCATGTCTGTCCTGAAAAGTCTAGCAGGAAACACGCGCTCTCTCAATTCTATCGTGCAATCTTCTAGGACATCCGGTAACCTAGTGGATTTACCAATAGCAATTTCTACATCGAAGGATCCATCGATCTTCCTACTCCTAACGTGCAACTTAACACAAAGGCAGCAGGAATGAAACTACTACTAGCACCACAATTTAAAGCATAGAGGCATAAATTAAACTTACCAAAAACATACCTGACATTGCGTTAAAGTCCACTCTAGCCTCCTCCCGGTCGTAGCGAATGCTCTGACCTTCTTCATTTGTTCTCCTTCCTTGCACTGGAACTCTCTGCCCTTGACTTATTGCAGTCCCTGCTCATATGTCCACTATTGCCACATCTGTAACATTTAGCCATGCGAAAATCCCTCGCCCTGTGGCCCTCTTTTCCACACTGGAAGCAGATGTTCCATCCCCATTTGCACTCCCCCTCATGACCTCTGCCACACTTCCTGCACACCTCTTCCCTCTTAGTTATCCTCTTTCGATCACCGAACCTCCCCGTCTTTCCTCTAGCCATAAATCCATCATCGTCATCATCCTGGCTTCCACTCTCATCCCTATCATGGCTCTGCTTCTCCTCTTCATTCGTCATCACCACCGACTCTCGCTCGTCATACAACATCCCCGCCAAATCGACCGCTGACCTAAACGTGCTTGGTCGGGCAGTGATCAGGTGTCTGCGGATATCTGTTGGCAGACCTTGAATAAACCTTTTGATCTTTCGTGACACAGGCATCACTTGATCTGGCACCAACCTTGCCATCTCATTGAACTTGGTGGTGTACTATTGGTGAGTCATCGTCCCCGCCTCTAGCTGCAGGAACTCCCTCTCGACTTTATCAAGCTCTCTATGAGGGCAGAACTCCTCGATTACCAACCTCTTCAGCTCTTTCCATCTCATCCTCCTGATTGCTCTGGTGCCCTCAGCCTAGACAACGTTGTCCCACCAGCACAAGGCTGAATCCACAAATAAATGGGTAGCAAACTTCACCTTCTGATCTTCGCGGCACTCGCTGATATCAAGTACCACTTCCATCTCTCTCACCCAACGTTGTGCAGCCACTGCACTCCCATTTCCATCAAACACAGGAGGCCTACACCTTTGGAATGCTCCATAGCTGCATCCCTTCACAGTCTCCTGCACAGCTTCCCATCCTCCTCATCGTCACTCGAGACAACCATGTCAGTCTTCGGTTGCTCCCTCCCCGTTAGACCTCCTTCCTCGCCTCCTCGTCTAGAGGTCTTTATTTTCTCACTCTCCTTCTTCTCATCCTCCTTCATAGCTCTAATGACCTCGGTCACTACAGTCGGCATAATCATCTGGATGACCTGTTGGACTTCCTCTGCCACTGCCTCCTTCATTGAGGCTCTCAGATTAGCACTCCCGTCCTCACCGTCCTGGTGACGAAGCGCTGGCTCATCAGGAGCCGTCTCAGCAGTTTTAGCTCTGCTCCTCGTGGCACGCGACCTAACACCACGTCCACCATGACCTCCACCTCGCGAAGCCTTAGAAGACCTACCGCCAGCCATCTAAAAACACTACAAGATTGAAACACCAACACGGTCAATCAAGGTAATATCTTGAGATATGTCAAGTATAGTAAGTCCCTAATCACAGTGGCCAGTTGTGTTTAGCCACTTACTTTACTCTTCATTCCCCAAGCATTTCCTATCCTGACTACATCAGTATTTAAATCTACACAAAAGCACACAAGCCACATAACATGCGCACATAATACCGGTTAACATTAACTTACATAAAACCCTTTTACATAAAACTTTTACATAAAACTTTTACCTGCAGGCATGTAGCTACTAGGACTGGCATCCCTTTCCTTTCGTCCCATTCTCTGTTTAAGATTAGGTTCTTTTTGAAAATATTTACCCAATTCTCTTAAACTTTAGCTCTGATACCAACTTGTAAGGCCCCGTTCCCGGGACGCTTACAGCTGGACCGTCATCGCATAAAATATTTAAAACAAACATTTCTTTTGCAACGGAATTTAAAAGCTTTCATAATAATTAAAACATGTTATCTCATTACATAAATCATTTACATATAAAAATGCAATAACATGTTAAAATATGGATGCCAGTCTTTGAAACACTCCCTGTAGCTTATACATCCATGCCTGCAACTCCTCAGCATCAACAAAATACCTGCCAACTATTATGCATACAAAACGTCAGCGACGCTGAGTGAGTTCTAGTTTTATAAATAAAATACTTTACTTTCTTTAAATCATAACCTTTACAATCGTTCGCGATCACACATTATACGTACACATTGATAATATTTGTTATTATCTTCATCATCGTTCATCAGTCAATACAGTACTTATTATCATACGAATCCTGCCTCATGCAATACCCCCGACTCGTGCTCGCAAGCTGATACTGTGTCGGGGCCTGTAAACAAACCCCCGACTCGTGTCCGAAGACTGACAAAGTACCGGAGTACGCGACAAGGATCCCTTCTCGTACGCAACACCCCCGACTCGTGCTCGAAAGCTGATACTGTGCCGGGGCCTGTAAACAAACCCCCGACTCGTGTCCGAAGACTGGCATAGTACCGGGGCGAACAACAAGATCTCATCTCAATCACATGCCTTCCTGTCTCATGCAATACCCCCGACTCGTGCTCAAAAGCTGATACTGTGCCGGGGCCTGTAAACAAACCCCCAACTCGTGTCCGAAGACTGACACAGTACCGGGGTACGCGACAAGGACATCACTCGGGTCAATACCTTGGATTAAACCCCTTACGAGTCTGTTGTGACACACTGTCACTCACCTCAGCCTGGCATACAAGTCTTTTGTGACAACACAGTCACTCACCCTAACCATGGCCTACGAGTCTTTTGTGACACACAGTCACTCACCTCAGTCTTGCTTGCAAGACTATTATTACGTTCCACTTTTCATTATCTTCCGCTTTACGTTACGTAATACTTTCCATTTACTTCCATAATCATACCACGCAAAGCCACGGAAATAATATATATAATAAAAAATATAACATAAACATAACCATACGATACATAGCATGTCCCTGGGCGCATGAGGACACTTGGTCATATCAGTTAGGCGCATGGGAACATTCTGAAATATGTCTAACACTGCCAAATTCACCCGAACACTATTCTAACACCATCCAACATAGATCTAACATACTAAGGGCATCTAAAACTAACCAAGCACAATACTAACCCATAAACAAGCCTAGAACATACAACCACAGCAGATACGGTCGAACAACAACAAGCATAACATACGATTATCTTTCAAAAACGTTTACCCGGTATACATAACAGCCCCAAAGCTTTAAAATCTATAAAAGAGGGGTTCTAGAAACTCACCTTGAAGCAGCTCTTCAACCCAAACACTTTCATCTGTGATTTCAGCTTCAAAATCCTGAGAACAACCTTTTAAAACACCGAGAGCTTCGGTTACAAGCTGCAAACTAAACTAAAACCGATCATAAACCCGAGAACTATTCTTTTTGTAGCTTCTTCTTCCTTCTTCTTCTCCAATAACCTGATTCTTTCTTCCTCTTTCTGCTTTTGCGGAGAGCCAAAAAGCAGATTTGCTTTTATGGGGCGGCCATGCCTCTTTATTATTAAAATATTAAAGTTTTGGCACTTTTACACCTTGCCCCCTTCTTCTTGTACCCATTTACTTTTCTTTCTGGATACTTTTCTTTTCTTCATTTAAGTAAAAATTCGGGATGTTACAGTTTGAAACAGTAAAGATGATCGAAAATAAACATAAAACATAACACAAAAGGTTATTCATCATAAAATCAAAGATAGGTCAAGCTCCTATACAACAGTAACCATTGAACTCTTAATTTTGACCTGAGAAAGTCAAACTGAGAAAAGTTAAACATGATTCTTGTTGTATGATCTGATAATTGTTAGTACATTACTAATTCATGTGTCTCTATTGCAAAGTCTATGGCAAACCTCACTTGGAGCAAGCTCCATAATGTCAGTGGATATCTTGATCCTGATGTGCCTGAATCTGAAGAGTTAAGAGATATGATTAGATTCATCTCTATAACAAGAGTGGCACATGCTATCACTGTTAGACCTATAATCTATGAGAACTTCATTAGATCATTCTGGGGAACAGCTAAAGTAGTTGAAGTTGATGGTGTGAGGACTATTTCAGGAAGAATTACTAATGATCACACATTGGTAATCTCTGAACAGACTGTGAGACAGTGTCTACAGTTTAGGGATGATGTCAACTCTTCACAAGAACTAGAAGAAGATGACATCATGACCTTCTTTGCCAACATTGGTTATGAAGGAGGCTTTGAAGGAAAACAGATTGTCAAGGGGTTAGTTGACCTATAGTGGAGATTCCTGATACACTTATTCCAACACTGCCTATCAAAGAGGAAGACTGGCTAGAATGATATCCCCATCTCTACTTCATCAGCTATCTGTGCCTTATGCACTAACAGATAATTCAACATGTCTTCTTATGTGTTTAATGGCCTTGTCTCAAACATTCAGGAAGGGAGAAGGCATATATTCCTGATGTATCCAAGGTTCATTCAATGCTTCATCAATGAAGCTTTTCCTGATCTTGTCCCAGAGGGCCCTGTGATGGACATTCCTTACTATAATGCCAAATCATACAAGTACATCAAGAAGAGAGATCCAAGGAACTTTTATAGTGGAACCTTCATTCCATTACTTCAATGGATGTTACAGTAGATAAATCTAGAAAAAGCATAAAAAGAAGAAGCTGAGGATGCTATGCCTGATGTTAAGGAACAAGCACATGATGATGTTCCTACTGATGTTCATGAGATTAAAGAAGAACATCCAGCTGCTTATGATCAACAAACTGTTGAAGAGCATGCTGAATAAGCTGAAGAAGGACTGAGGCAAGTGTCACCACAGGTTGATGTAGGTGGTGATCTTCACACTCTGCGTTTAGTTCAAGAAACAGAAATTACATCACCCTTCAAATCATCACCTGCTCACTCTGTTCCATTTTTCTCCTATTCAAGCTTATCAGGTATCCCCTATCCATTCTTCACCTAAAGCTGCTGCTGCATCTGTTGATTCTGGTGAATCTACCAGCTCATTAGATGAGTCTGAATCATCTTCGAATGAGGAGGATCATGATACTAATCTTCAAAGGGCAGAGAGATAAGCACTCTCAGAGGGTGGTCCTTCATAAAGCTATGCAGAATCTGAAGTTAATCATCTTGATGCCAAAGACGAAATGATTTTTGAGCTATTACAGAAAGTAGCAAGAATGGAGAAATTATTGGATAGAAGGTCTGGCATAATAAGGGATAGACTTCTTGAACTAGATAAGAAGGAGAAAGAATTAAAAGAACTGAAAGCCAAACATCAATCTGAAAAAGAAGAAAACAAAAAAGAGATTGATAGCCTTAAAGCTACCCCAGAACAGGCAAAATAAGAAAACAGTGGTTTGTTGGACACTGCATCCATCCAAACTATTGCCATGGAAGAACAAAAGACTATTCTTGATGCCCAAACAGATATTATAGCTAATCTTCATAGGCAAATAGAAGCTCTAACCAAAAGAATTTCTTAATTAGAGATGTTGATTAAGATCAAAGAAGAATTGGTAAAAGAAAAGGATGATAAAGGTAATGATGAAGCTGATAAAGATAAAGATATGGAGGCTGAAAAAGAAAAGGAATCAGAAGAAGATGAAGATGTCTCTGGTGAGGGCAGTGATGATGATGATAACTCTCCACTATCAAAGAGACATAGGCTGACTGAAACCTCTTAGTAATCTCATCACAATGAGGTTAGGGTTGAAGAAGAAAATTTAGCTATGGTTGTCTATTCTGATTCATCCTCTGAAGAAATAGTTGATAAAGAATTTGAGATGAAAGAACTGATTGAAGACTTAGATATGTATTCATCCGGTGAATTTATTATTGATGAAGACTTCTAGGACTTTATCAAAGAACTCAGAGCCCCAGTGGAACCCATAGTTATGATTCCTCTCAACCCTGTTCCATTAGAAGAAGAATTAAGCCTACAGCTTGTTCCTGCAGTCACCTTGACTGATGAACAAAAGGAACTTGTCAGGAAGCTATGTGAAGAGCTTAAAGAAAAGGAGACTGCTGAAAAATTGAAAGAAGAAGCTGAAAAACTTGAAAAAAATAAGAAGAAATAGGAAGTTGAAGCCTCTGTTCCATCTTCATCTGGTCCTCGATTACATATCTATTCCAAAAAGAGGAAATATTTATCTGAGAATGCCAAAGGTAAACTACCAATGGTAGAAGAGGAACAAGCTATTAAGAAACAAAAGGATGATCCAAGAAGCCTTGCTGCTATTGCTAAATTTTTAGAAGAGCATGAGAAGGCTGAAGAATAATTGAAGAAGAACATTGAGTTGATAGTTTTAGAAGAAGGAGAGATAGAAAGAGTATATGATGAAAGCATCCTTGATGAACATTTGGTCAAAGATAGCCCTACAAATATTGAATCATAAGTTAATGAGATGGTTGAGAAGGCTCAAACCGATGATCTGATGGTTAAAGCCATGTTCTTGATTAATCACGGTTATGATGCTGATGAAGTATTTAGGATGACATATGAGGGTATGGTTAAAGAAGTGAACAAGATGCACAAACTTCTTGACCCTACATATGTAACTGACTATGAAAAGAAGGCAGCCAGGTCCCCAATCACTTTCACTGCTACTCAATCTCAACAGCAGCAAGAGCCTCAATCCCATTATCCTAATCCCTATAGCATGACAGATAGGAAAATGAAGGATTATCTATCTACTCAAGGATTTACCAAAAGAAAGATGGGTAATATGAAGACAAATTCCCTCAGAGCTGCAATTCTCAAAATAGTTAAAGACAAGAAAGAAAGATTAATAGCTATTAAAGAAGAAGTTGTAGGGAGGAAACCCAGAACCAGAGTTTCAGCTCAAGATGTCCAACTAACTACCAAAGACCATGATGTCTTGGCACCCATGCTCCAAAAAAATCTTGAATTGTTTGCTGAACCCTCTTAATTGAAGTTGCATGAAGGGTTAACCACTTCATAGATGATTAAGGGTGTGTCTTCTCCAGAAGGCAAAGTTGACGTAAAAATTATAACCTGGAAGTATGACAGTGATTGGAACATGTTTATGGTTAAAAGAATCTCAGGGCTCATTCAATTCTTCACAAAGTACACTGCTATGGTGAACTCCCTGCTGATTCATGATCTAAAGGAATTAGCTGAGCTGGAATTAATCAATCATCATGCTATGTATAGAGGATATGAGTTTGAAGACATTCTGAAAATGTTCAAGAAGATAAATAACTTCAAATCTCTAAAGGCTATCTGCATAAGGAAAGACAAATCCTTCACAAATCCTCTTGAAAAGAAACAGAAGATAAAAGGCACTGAAGAGTTGGTATTTCCATAACTGAATGTAAAGCCAACTGAATCATTGAAAAGAAAGATGGTAGCTGGAACCCACAAGTCAAAGCCAATCTCAAATGTGTTTTATGATGAAAAGACTTCTGAGTTGGTGATTGAAAGAAAATAGGGAGGAAAGGAAGCATCTGACATACGGCTGTTCAGTGGATATAAGGTGAGGTTGCTAGATGAATCCTATATCCACTACATATTCACAAGACACTTCAGAGAAATAGATAACAAGCTTGGAGAAGCTGATATGTATTTTTTTTTTAAAATGCATCAAAATTTTGAAGATAGCCTATGACAGAATCAACAAAAAGAAAGAACAAAGAAAAAGAAAGAAAGTTCCTCTCCAGCTGGGAAATATAATAAAGCTTGAGGTAGATGTTGATGGCTCTCTATTGATTCATAGAGATGAGCTTTCCACTGTCTTTGTGTGGGAACCCATATCTCTAAGACAGATGCTGTGATCTCTCGTGTATATGTTAAATAGTCGTTATTAATTCCGTTAATTCTTGTAAGAATTCGTGTTGATATTAATGCAAGTGCGGGGACTTATATGTAATTCCTTGAAATCCTTATAGTTTAATTATAATTAAAAATAAATAATGTTAACCATAATAAAAACTATAATAATAAGAATAATAATAATGACAATAATAATAATAAAAAGTAATAATAATAATAATAATAATAATAATAATAACAATAATAATAATAATAATAATAATAACAATAATAATAACCATACTTAATAATAATAATGATAATAATAATAATAAAAGTAATAAAATATTAATATTAATAATAAAAATACTAAGAGTAGTAAATAATTTTAATAGGTATTAATAATGAAAGAGGTACAAGACTTATAAACTTGTAAACTTTAATTTGCGCATGAAATAATAACAATTAAAAACTCCAGGGGCTAAACTGTAATTTGTTTTAAACTGAATCTTGAACTTTGGAGTTCAAATGACAAAACATGAACCGCAGGGACCAAAGTGTAAGTTTTAAAAGGAAATCCCAAACGCCCCGTATTTCCGGCCAAAAGGTCCGGCCGCCGCCGGCCGAACTCCGGCCGCCGCCGGCCGAACTCCGGCCTCCCCCAAACCTTCGAAATTTGCCTTCAAAATCGAATTTAACCATACCATTCGAATCGTAGAAACGATTCGAACTCAACCCTGGGAATTAATTTGATTTTTAATAGTGGTATTACTAACATATGAACCCGAAATCGAAACCATCGAACTCAAAACTGATTTTTACCCTTAAGCCATCATAATCATCAAAATTAATCGTTCATAAATCATCGGTTAATCACTTGAACATAATGGAATGATTAATTCCACCTGAAACAACATTTAAATCATTTAAATCGACCTGAAACGACCGATAATAAAGTGATAGCCGTTAGACATCAATTCGATCGATTTGGCACTATAAAACAGAGGGCTAATGCTCTCGACGCCTTCTTTACACTACGTGAAACTTCAATTTCATAAAAACCAAACACATTCATCAAATTTGAACCAAGAACAGTCGTGAGCTTCGTTCGAACTTGAAATCGACAAGACCACTTCAAAACAGGTAATTAAGCATGTGAATCAACTCGATTTCATGGGTGGAACAAAAGCCCTATGGTAAATTTCTGTTTCAACATCGAATTGAAGTTCAATTGGATGGATTTCAGAATTTGCGTTCATGATTGGAATTTGGGGTTTTTTTTGAAAAAGAGTTTTAAATTTTGTTTTCTAATCATATCACCAAACTGGGTTTAGCCCAGCCGGTTTAACACCCAAGTATGGGCAGGAGGTCCCGGGTTCGACCCCGGTTACCTGCTATATTTTTTTTAAAAGCATTTTGAGCAAATTAAAAATTCTGAAAAATACCTAAAAATTATAAATCGCCATTTAAAAAGTTATTTTAATCAGAAAATATATAATATCATTTTCTTTAATATCTTTCTTAGAAAATTTTATTTCTTTTATTTTTACATTTTAAAAATTAGTTATAAATGTCATTTATCATTAATTTCAAGATTTGTAATAAATCTTATTCAATAAATTCGATCTAGTAAATTCTTTATTGTCATAAAAATATAGTTATAAATTTAGTTATATCTATGTAAATAAACATATGTACATAATTAAAATGTACACTTATTGTAATTAATATAATTTTAATCATTTTAAAATCTACAAATTTATTATCTTATCAAATAGTAGATAATAATCCTTTTAAAATAAAAGTTTAACTTTCATTAATAGTGTTAATCACTAAAATCTTTATTTAAGTTCTTTAATTACCATAATAATAATAAATTGCATCTGTGTAATAAACATGAAAATCATGAACAACTGGTTTATAAATGTAGTACCAAAATCACTATGATTAACTTAATACGACGTTTCGTTTAGGTGAACGTTAACGAATCCTCGGCATTATATACAAGACTTATTATTTGTGCATCCTTTATTATCATGTGTGTTTTTCCATACCCCTTATATATATTTTCATACTTTGGGGTGAAACATGTTAACCTTATGATAAATGTACTTGTAAACTCGTTTGAATCTTGTAAACACTTGGGCAATTCTTCTTATTTGTTGTGGTTATGCTGTAAGTGTCCATCAACAACAGGCACTCACGTGGTGGAATAGTGAGAAAAGGCACCGAGGGACTGAAGTTGCCTTGGCGTTGCCTTGGGAAGAATTTAAGGACATAATGGTCAAAACGTTCTGCCCGAGGAGTGAATTGCAAAAGCTGGAGGAAGAATTCTAGAACCTTAAGAAAGATAGTGGCAACCACTTGGCTTATTCTACCCGGCATCATGAACTGAGCATGCTCCTACCTCACATGGTGGATACCGTGCCCTGCAACATCGAGAAGTTTATTAGGGAGGTACCACCTCAAATTCAAGATGCCGTGGTGGGTAGTAGGCCCACAACTTTGGAGGAGGCGATTAATATCACCGCCCAGCTCACTGAAAAGCATATTAGGGCTGGTACTTTGATGGTGAAAGGTGCCAAGACTGCAGTGAAGGTGAATTCCGAGGCTACAAAGGAGGTGAAGGCCGAGTCCTCTTTCAAAGGCAAGAAGCGCAAGTTCACACCGGCTCATAATTACGCGGTGACAGCACCAAATGCCCCTCAAAGGCAAGCTGTCACTGCAAATCAAGCCCTCGTGGCGAGGGCTTATACTGGGCCGCACCCGATGTGCAATACTTGCAAGTACCATCACGCGAGTAACACTCCTTGCCGAGTTTGCTCGTTGTGAGGGAAGTATGGGCATCTGGTGGCTACTTGCCTTCGTGCTCCGAACAATGCTGCGTTGGTGACTAATCGAGCCTGCTATAACTATGGTGAACCTGGACATTTCCGTCCACAATGTCCTCGCAATGCGGGAACTATGCCACCGGCTCGAGGAAGGGCTTTCAATATCAATGTCAACCAAGCTCAAGCCAACAATGATGTGGTGAATGGTACGTCGTTAATTTCCTTTAATCGTCTTTTTATCTTGTAAAATCCCTGCCTGCTGTCCGTGTGCCAATAATAGTTTATTATTTGAGCAGGTATGTATCTTGTAAATAGTAGAAATGCCTCTGTACTTTTTGATTCGGGTGCGGATAAGAGTTTTGTATCTTTAGAGTTCGAGCCTATTCTTTCTAAGCCGCGTTCTAACTTAGAAAGATCCTTTACGTTTGAAGTCACCGATGGGAAATCTATTGAAGTAGGCATCGTGGTACGCGATTGTGTCTTAAGTCTTAACGAGCACGAATTCCTTATCGATCTTATTCCTATGCAACTAGGGAGCTTTTACATTATTATCGGCATGGATTGGTTAGCCAAGCAACACGCGAAAATCATATGCTTCGAGAAGTGTATCCAAATTCCCTTACCATCGGGTGATACCCTAAAGGTCTTTGGGGAGAGATCATCTCAAAGACTCAAACTCATCTCTTGTATCAATGCCCGAAAGTGCTTAAGTAAAAACTACGTAGCTTTTATGGCGTACGTAGTCAACACGAAAGCCAAGGGAAGGAACTGAAGGATATCCCTGTCGTACGAGATTTTCCTGAGGTATTTAGGATCTTAGTGGGTTACCTCCCGTTCAAGAAGTTGAGTTTAAAACAGAACTAATTCCCGGTGCGAATCCCATGGCTAAGTCACCTTATCATCTTGCACCATCTGAAATGCAAGAACTAGCTAGTCAACTGCAAGCGTTGACCGATAAGGGTTTCATTCGACCGAGCTCTTCACCATGGGGTGCACCCGTGCTTTTCGTGAAGAAGAAAGATGGTTCTTTCCATATGTGCATCGACTACCGGGAACTCAACAAACTCACTATCAAGAACCGATATCCTCTTCCTCGAATTGATGATCTTTTCGATCAACTTCAAGGAGCTACACAATTCTCAAAGATCGATCTGCGTTCTGGGTATCATCAACTACGTATTCACGACAATGATAATCCAAAAACCATGTTTCGTACTCGATATGGACATTATGAGTTCATGGTTATGCCATTTGACTTGACTAATGCACCTGCTGTCTTCATGGACCTCATGAATCGAGTATGTAAATCGTATTTGGATAAATTCATGATCGTGTTTATAGATGACATTCTCATCTATTCTAAGACAAAGACCGATCACGAGTCGCATCTACGTCAAGTCCTCGATCTTTTGAAGAACAAACAACTATATGACAAGTTCTCAAAGTGCGAATTCTGGCTCAAAGAAGTTCAATTCCTAGGACATGTGGTCAATAGCCAAGGAATTCACGTCGACCCTACAAAAATAGAAGCCGTGAAGAATTGGTGTGTTCCCACAACCCCAACTGAGGTTCATTCTTTTCTGGGATTATCGGGTTATTACCGTAGGTTCATTGCAAACTTTTCGAAGATTGCTAAACCACTTACGGCGCTAACTCAAAAGAATAGACTTTTTGAGTGGGGACCCAAACAAGAAGATGCTTTCGAGACTTTGAAACACAAACTGTGCAACGCTCCTATCTTAACTCTCCCCGATGGAAACGATGACTTCACCGTATACTACGACACGCCTAGCCAAGGCCTTGGTTGTGTTCTCATGCAATGAGGTAAAGTCATAGCTTACGCGTCAAGGCAACTAAAGGTTCATGAAGTGAACTACACAACTCATGATCTCGAACTTGGTACCGTGGTATTTTCTTTGAAGATTTGGCGACATTATCTTTACGGGACGCAATGTATAGTCTACACCGACCACAAGAGTCTTAAACATGTGTTTAATCAAAAGGACCTCAACATGAGACAAAGACGCTGGGTTGAACTAATTAGCAACTATGACTGCGACATTCGCTATCATACTAGAAAGGCGAATATTGTAGCCGACGTGCTGAGCCGTAAGATCCATAACAAGGCTGTCTCGCTTCAAGAAATCCAAGATCGAAGATAATGGTTTGACACGTTAGGGGAGTTTGACACTTAGATTCGCTTGGATGTTAACGAGGCCACTATCATGCTGCAAAACATAAGAATTAATAGTGATCTCGAGTTTTGCTCTGCGAGGCTCAACAAGTGGTGCTAACCAAGGAAGGGAAAGATGAAGATCTGGTGTATAACATTAGGTCACAATTGGAGACAAAACCAAATGGCATGTGGTACTTCTTGAATCGACTATGGATTCCGAATCGCGATAATCTTCTTCACTTCATCATGAACGAAGCTCATCAAACATAATATTCTATTCATCCCGGGTCCGACAAGATGTATATGGATCTGCGTGGCCAATATTGGTGGCCAGGAATGAAGAAGGATATCGCGTCTTATGTTTCCAAATGCCTCACGTGTGCAAGGGTCAAAGCTGAGCATCAACGGCCTAGTGGTTTACTTGAACAACCCAAAATTCCTATGTGGAAATGGGAACATATAGCCATGGATTTTGTAACCAAGTTACCACGTACCTCTCGTGGCCATGATAGTATATGGGTGATTGTTGACCGTTTGACCAAAACGGCACACTTTATACCAATACGAGACACCTACAAGGTTTCAAGATTGGCTCGTATCTACATCGATGAAATTGTGAGTCATCATGGCGTGCCGTTGCATATTATCTCCGATCGTGATGCTCGTTTCACTTCACATTTCTGGTCTTCTATGCAAGAACTCTTGGGTACTCAACTGGATTTAAGCACGGCTTACCATCCTTAAATGGACGGTCAAACCGAGCGAACAATCCAAACCCTTGAGGACTTACTGCGTCTTTGTGTCCTTGATTTTGGTGGTGACTGGGATACGCATTTGCCGTTAGTGGAATTTTTGTATAACAATAGTTATCACTGGAGTATCAAGATGGCACCATTCGAGGCTTTATATGGTCACAAATGTCATTTTTCGATCTGTTGGACTGACATTGGTGAGAACTTCATTACCGGTCCTGAACTTATTCAAGAAACGACCGACAAAGTCTCCAAAATCTGAAATAACCTTGAGGTGGCTAGAAGTCGTCAAAAGAGTTATGCCGATAAAAGACGCAAACCGTTGGAATTTCAAGTCGACGAAATGGTTCTTCTTAAGGTCTCACCATAGAAGGGTGTTGTTCGCTTTGGGAAGAAAGGTAAGTTAGCCCCACGTTTTGTAGGACCTTTCAAAATTCTAAAAAGAATTAGGAAAGTGGCTTACAAACTGGAACTACCTTCCGAACTTAGCGGAGTTCATCCTGTCTTCCATGTCTCGAATTTGAGGAAATGCTTAGCCGATGACAATCTGCATATTCCATTGGAGGAAATCCAAATTGACGAGTCGTTGCATTTCGTTGAGAAACCTGTCGAGATTATGGACCGCACGCTGAAAAAGACCCGAACGATTACCACTCCAACCGTCAAAGTTCGTTGGGAAAACAAGCGAGGAGCTGAATTCACGTGGGAACGTGAGGATTTCATGAAGAAGAAATATCCCCATCTGTTCGCCTAGTCTTGTCTTTTAATTTCGGGATGAAATTCCTTATAGTTGGCGAGACCGTGATCTCTCGTGTATTTGTTAAATAGTCGTTATTAATTCCGTTAATTCTTCTAAGAATTTGTTTTGATATTAATGCAAGTGCGGGGACTTATATGTAATTCCTTGAAATCCTTATAGTTTAATTATAATTAAAAATAAATAATGTTAACCACAATAAAAACTATAATAATAACAATAATAATAATGAAAATAATAATAATAAAAAGTAATAATAATAATAATAATAATAATAATAATAACAACAATAATAATAACCATACTAATAATAATAATGATAATAATAATAATAAAAGTAATAAAATATTAATATTAATAATAAAAATACTAAGAGTAGTAAATAATTTTAATAGGTATTAATAATGAAAGAGGTACAAGACTTATAAACTTGTAAACTTTAATTTGCGTATGAAATAATAACAATTAAAAACTCCAGGGGCTAAACTGTAATTTGTTTTAAACTGAATCATGAACTTTGGAGTTAAAATGACAAAACATGTACCGCAGGGACCAAAGTGTAAGTTATAAAAGAAAATCCCAAACGCCCCGTATTTCCGGCCAAAGGGTCCGGCCGCCCCCAAAACTTCGAAATTTGCCTTCAAAATCGAATTTAACCATACCATTCGAATCGTAGAAACGATTCGAACTCAACCCTGGGAATTAATTTGATTTTTAATAGTGGTATTACTAACATATGAACCCGAAACCGAAACCATCGAACTCAAAACTAATTTTTACCCTTAAGCCATCATAATCATCAAATTAATTGTTCATAAATCATCGGTTAATCACTTGAAACTTAATGGAATGATTAATTCCACCTGAAACAACATTTAAATCATTTAAATCGACCTGAAACGACCAATAATAAAGTGATAGCCGTTGGACATCAATTCGATCGAATTGGCACAATAAAACAGAGGGCTAATGCTCTCGACGCCTTCTTTACACTACCTGAAACTTCAATTTCATAAAAACCAAACACATTCATCGAATTTGAACCAAGAATAGTCGTGAGCTTCGTTCGAACTTGAAATCGACAAGACCACTTCAAAACAGGTAATTAAGCATGTGAATCAACTCGATTTCATGGGTGGAACAAAAGTCCTATGGTAAATTTCTGTTTCGACATCGAATTGAAGTTCAATTGGATGGATTTCAGAATTTGGGTTCTTGATTGGAATTTGAGGTTTTTGCTGAAAAAGAGTTTTAAATTTTGTTTTCTAATCGTATCACCAAATTGGGTTTAGCCCAACCGGTTTAACACCCACAGTATGGGCAGGAGGTCCCGGGTTCGACCCCGGGCACCTGCCATATTTTTTTTAAAAGCATTTTGAGCAAATTAAAAATTCTAAAAAATATCTAAAAATTATAAATCGCCATTTAAAAAGTTATTTTAATCAGAAAATATATAATATCATTTTCTTTAATATTTTTCTTAGAAAATTTTATTTCTTTTATTTTTACATTTTAAAAATTAGTTATAAATGTCATTTATCATTAATTTCAAGATTTGTAATAAATCTTATTCAATAAATTCGATCTAGTAAATTTTTCATTGTCATAAAAATATAGTTATCAATTTAGTTATATCTATGAAAATAAACATATGTACATAACTAAAATGTACACTTATTGTAATTAATATAATTTTAATCTTTTTAAAATCTACAAATTTATTATCTTATCAAATAGTAGATAATAATCTTTTGAAAATAAAAGTTTAACTATCATTAATAGTGTCAATCACTAAAATCCTTATTTAAATTCTTTAATTACCATAATAATAATAAATTGCATCTATGTAATAAACATGAAAATCATGAACAACTGGTTTATAAATGTAGTACCAAAATCACCATGATTAACTTAATACGACGTTTCGTTTAGGTGAACGTTAACGAATCCTCGGCATTATATACAAGACTTATTATTAGTGCATCCTTTATTATCATGTGAGTTCTTCCATACCCCTTATATATATTTTCATACTTTGGGGTGAAACATGTTAACCTTATGATAAATGCATTTGTAAACTCGTTTGAACCTTGTAAACACTTGGGTAATTCTTCTTATTTGTCGTGGTTAGTTGAACTCTTGTAATTACCATGTGATGACTATAATATGTACAATCATTAACTATTGCTAGCCTGGCGACGTCATAGATTTATGGGCCTGACAAGCCTACTTGGCGTTAAACCAAGTACACTTAGCTAATCGTTTAATCTTGTAATCTTGTAATCTTGTAATCTGTCAAGGTTTGATTGTTATATTTGTTCACCCATCCCTAGTTACTTTATTCAATAGCCTATGATATGGATTGCCATCTTTTATATATATTTATGTATGAAAACTATGGAAAACTCACCAACATTATGTTGACCTTTTATTTTTAACATGTTTCAGGAAATGGTACTGTTTAGCATGCCTTGAAGACTTACATACATCTAGGATTGGACCTGGACTAAAGTAAAAGACATTGATCATTTTGTGACTTGAATTTCTTATGTATTGTTGGATGTTTGAGCTTGCTCTATTTCTTTAATGTACGTCATGAATATTGGTCTTTAATAATATTGTCATTTTAAAATTAGCGTTGTGTGGTATGAATAATCTTAACCCTCACATCTCGACGTTTCCGCCGTTAAGGTTGGGGTGTGACAGATTGGTATCAGAGCCCATAACTATAGAGATTTAGGTTATTGTAAATGGTGGCCTAGACTATGGTTAAACTAGGGACCCTTTACATGACATTTGCTATGATCTTGTAAGTATGCTTATATGCCTATTATGAAGCATGATCAATTCCTTATGTGCTATTTGTTTACATTTAACAATAGTGCCTTAGGAATATGCCTTGGACCTTGTAAACCCCAACTTTCTAATCCTCTTCTTATGCCTCTACGTTTTACCGTGTCTAATCTTTTCTAAATCTCAATCTCGACTATGTGTGGAAAACTACGCATCCTATTGAGCGGAAAAATTCTTTAGACGATACGTCTAAATCTTGAAAAAAAAATCTCAACGAGGTTTAATTTTGATAGCCTTAGGGAAGTGTGTGACACATAAACACCTGTATTCTGGATTTCCTGGCAAAAGGCCCTAGGGCTAAGGCCAGCATTTCGTATAAATCTCATTGTGAGACTTGTTATGCTTACCTGGGGATTTCTGGGATGAGTGCTAAATTATGGTCAACATACACATCTTCCTAGAGGTAATTTGGGTTAAGTCACCTCGACGTTTCCATGTTCCAATTGGCTATGTGGTACCAAATGGAACCATCCTGGCTGTATATAAAATATCTAA
The DNA here is from genome assembly GCA_025506505.1 of Flaveria sonorensis. Classification (NCBI taxonomy): domain Eukaryota; kingdom Viridiplantae; phylum Streptophyta; class Magnoliopsida; order Asterales; family Asteraceae; genus Flaveria; species Flaveria sonorensis. Next base: position 61,236,765 of record CM046433.1, on the reverse strand, counting down.
AAGTCCTGTTTTTCTTTGAAATGATTATTTTCGAATACTAATATTTCCTTTATTTATCTTATAGAATGTCTCGCCATCAAGGAAAGCGTGCTACCTCCAATCGTAAACTCGCTCAAATGATCGCCCGGCAAATGGCTGCTGTACTTCCGACAATGGTTGCTGAACTTAGCAGCACCTTAATGGCCAACAACAACAACAACACCAATGGAAACAATGGTGGTGGTGACAATAATAGTCAAGGGGAAAATAGCAACAACCAAGGTGGAAATAACCGCACCTACACATTCAAGCATTTCAACTCATGCAAACCCACTAACTTTAGTGGAAAAGAATGAGCCACTGGACTTCTCGAGTCGTTCGAAAGTATGGAAAATACGTTTATCTTCAGCGAGTGTCCCGATGAACTCAAGGTCCGCTATGCTGTAAGTGTCCTTCAACAACGGGCACTCATGTGGTGGAATAGTGAGAAAAGGAACCGAGGGACTGAAATTGCCTTGGCGTTGCCTTGGGAAGAATTTAAGGACATAATGGTCAAAAAGTTCTGCCCGAGGAGTGAATTGCAAAAGCTGGAGGAAGAATTCTGGAACCTCAAGTAAGATAGTGGGAACCACTTGGCTTATTCTACCCGGCATCATGAACTGAGCATGCTCCTACCTCACATGGTGGATACCGTGCCCCGCAACATCGAGAAGTTTATTAGGGGGGTACCACCTCCAATTCAAGATGTCGTGGTGGGTAGTAGGCCCACAACTTTGGCGGAGGCAATTAATATCACCGACCAGCTCACTGAAAAGCATATTAGGGCAGGTACTTTGATGGTGAAAGGTGCCAAGACTGCTGTTAAGGTGACTCTCGAGGCTACAAAGGAGGTGAAGGCCGAGTCCTCTTTCAAAGGCAAGAAGCGCAAGTTCAAACCGGCTCGTAATTACGCGGTGATAGCACCAAATGCCCCTCAAAGGCAAGTTGTCATTGCAAATCAAGCCCTCGTGGCGAGGGCTTATACTTGGCCGCACCCGATGTGCAATACTTGCAAGTACCATCATGCGAGTAACACTCCATGTCGAGTTTGCTCGTTGTGAGGGATGTATGGGCATCTGGTGGCTACTAGCCTTCGTGCTCCGAACAATGCTACGTTGGTGACTAATCGAGCCTGCTATAACTATGGTGAACCTGGACATTTCCGTCCACAATATCCTCGCAATACGGGAACTGTGCCACCGACTCGAGGAAGGGCTTTCAATATCAATGTCAACCAAGCTCAAGCCAACAACGATATGGTGAATGGTACGTTGTTAATTTCCTTTAATCGTCCTTTTATCTTGTAAAATCCCTACCTGCTGTCCTTGTGCCAATAATAGTTTATTATTTGAGCAGGTATGTATCTTGTAAATAGTAGAAATGCCTCTGTACTTTTTGATTCGGGTGCGGATAAGAGTTTTGTATCTTTAGAGTTCGAGCCTATTCTTTCTAAGCCGCGTTCTAACTTAGAAAGATCCTTTACGGACAAAGTCTCCGATGGCAAATCTATTGAAGTCGAAGTCGTGGTACGCGATTGTGTCTTAAGTCTTAACGAGCACGAATTCGTTATCGATCTTATTCCTATGCAACTGGGGAGCTTTGACATTATTATCGGCATGGATTGGTTAGCCAAGCAACACGCGGAAATCATATGCTTCGAGAAGTGTATCCAAATTCCCTTACCATCGGGTGATACCCTAAAGGTCTTTGGGGAGAGATCATCTCAAAGACTCAAACTCATGTCTTGTATCAAGGCCCACAAGTGATTAAGTAAAAACTACGTAGCTTTTATGGTGTACGTAGTCAACACGAAAGCCAAGGGGAAGGAACTGAAGGATATCCCTGTCGTACGAGATTTTCCTGAGGTATTTCCCGAGGATCTTAGTGGGTTACCTCCCGTTCGAGAAGTTGAGTTTAAAATCGAACTAATTCCTGGTGCGAATCCCGTGGCTAAGTCACCTTATCGTCTTGCACCGTCTGAAATGCAAGAACTAGCTAGTCAACTGCAAGAGTTGACCGATAAGGATTTCATTCGTTCGAGCTCAATTGGATGGATTTCAGAATTTGGGTTCTTGATTGGAATTTGGGGTTTTTGCTGAAAAAGAGTTTTAAATTTTGTTTTCTAATCATATCACCAAACTGGGTTTAGCTCAGCCGGTTTAACACCCACAGTATGGGCAGGAGGTCCCGGGTTTGACCCCGGGCACCTGCCATATTTTTTTTAAAAGCATTTTGAGCAAATTAAAAATTCTGAAAAATACCTAAAAATTATAAATAGCCATTTAAAAAGTTATTTTAATCAGAAAATTTTATTTCTTTTATTTTTATATTTTAAAAATTAGTTATAAATATCATTTATCATTAATTTCAAGAATTGTAATAAATCTTATTTAATAAATTCGATCTAGTAAATTCTTTATTATCATAAAAATATAGTTATAAATTTAGTTATTTCTATGAAAATAAACATATGTACATAATTAAAATATACACTTATTGTAATTAATATAATTTTAATCATTTTAAAATCTACAAATTTATTATCTTATCAAATAGTAGATAATAATCCTTTGAAAATAAAAGTTTAACTTTCATCAATAATGTCAATCACTAAAATCCATATTTAAATTCTTTAATTACAATATTAATAATAAATTGCTTCAATCTAATAAACATGAAAATCATGAACAACTGGTTTATAAATGTAGTACCAAAATCATAGTGATTAACTTAATACGACGTTTCGTTTAGGTGAACGTTAACGAATCTTTGGCATTATATACAAGACTTATTATTTGTGCATCCTTTAGTATCATGTGAGTTTTTCCATACCCCTTAAATATATTTTCACACTTTGGGGTGAAATATGTTAACCTTATGATAAATGCACTTGTAAACTCGTTTGAATCTTGTAAACACTTAGGCAATTCTTCTTATTTGTCATGGTTAGTTGAACTCTTGTAATTACCATGTGATGACTATAGTATGTACAATCATTAACTATTGCTAGCCTGGCGACGTCATAGATCTACGGGCCTGACAAGCCTACTTGGTGTTGAACCAAGTACACTTAACTAATCATTTAATCTTGTAATCTTGTAATCTTGTAATATGTTAAGGTTTGATTGTTACATTTTTTCATCCATCCCTAGTTACTTTATTCAATAGCCTATGACATGGATTGCCATATTTTATATATATTTATGTATTAAAACTATGGAAAACTCACCAACATTATGTTGACCTTTTATTTTTAACATGTTTTAGGAAATGATACTATTTTGCATGCCTTGAAGACTTACATACATCTAGGATTGGACCTAGACTAAAATAAAAGACATTGATCATTTTGTGACTTGAATTTCTTATGTATTGTTGGATGTTTGAGCTTGCTCTATTTCTTTAATGTACGTCATGAATATTGATCTTTAATAATATTGTCATTTTAAAATTAGCATTGTGTGGCATGAACAATCTTAACCCTCACATCTCGAAGTTTCCGCCGTTAAGGTTAGGGTGTGACAGATGCCTATTGAGGTTATTCATAATATGAGGCAAATGAAGATTCATGTTCTAAGTCGAGACAAGATGAATGAGGCTGGAGACTTCTCTAACATGATCAAGGCTATTTTAGATCCCTTACCGGCTGAACCTCAACCTTTTTCAGAAACAGAACCAGCAACAGCTTCATCAACAATCCAAGAAAGTCTGGCACCTGCTCTTGAAGAACCACCAGAATCTTCATAACCTCCACCACCCTCAAACCCTTGAAGTACATAGGCTGTATAATCCTTAGGGGGAGTATTGTTGGACCCTGAAAGGATCATACATACCAATTCAAGAGGTGGTTGAAGGTTGTTCTGGATGGAAATCCCTCAAGTCTAAGAAGAAATACGGTTGAAGGTTGTTCTGGATGGACCCATTTACACTTTTATCCCTCCGAGGTCATTAACTATGTCCTGATAATTTCTTTAAAAGCAGTTAAAAGCAATTAATGATCACATTACGCAAAGCATAGTTCTGTTTCTTTCGTACTTTTATCTACGGAAGTGGACCCATGCGTCTTCCACAGAAACATCTGCGGATGAGCATATTTCACCATCTAATCTATGGAAGTTAGCTCATATCTTTCGTAGTACATCAGTTCTGAAAGGAATTAATTGATCAGATATGCTACTCAGATTAAGGGAACTAACTAATCAGTTATACTCAGGTTCACGAGGTACTACTCCCCTTAAATTTGTGATTAATCATCTACTGATGAGTGTATCAAAAATTTATAAGGAAATCGCAAGATCAGTGAATATGTGTAACTGAAAATCATATGAGTCTAGTGTGCCGTGTCAGGCAATTGGTTTAGAAACTAAGGATCATACTATTAATCAGACACATTCCTACTTATGTTGGGTGAGTTAAAGGCCTACTGGATCTAGTGCAAATTGCGAATATAGTGTTCCGCAGAAGTTCAATCTAGAGTGTATAGTGGGCATGTCCTGCTAGTTATCATGTTTGGTAGAATTAAAGATAAACAAGTATGAATGCATCATGCAAGGAGTGGGAAAGTCTGTCTCCCAGAATGTGATCAATTCATCACTTTATCACACAGACCATGTTTCGTAGATTATAAGCTCTATCTTAAGATCTCTTTGAGGTCTTATTAATGCCTTTTATGTATGCTCTTGTAATACTATGTAGTTGATCCTTTAGGATTCTTTTGAGAGCAGTTCCTTTTGGAACTTTTAATGATCAGCATCAGGTCACCAGGTCTTTACAGAGGTGGCCTTTGACCCAGGTCTTTGCTCACACAAAACAGAGGGTCATGATGCGTAAAGATAGAGTTTATAAGGTGTTACAACATAGTAAGTGTGTATGAGTGATGAGTTGTGTACTTTCTGATGAGACTTACTTGTCAACTCCTCACAGTGACTTATCCATACTAAGTCATCTTGGCTTTATGTTAAGCATGACATAACTTATATTCTACTCAGGATGAACCTATTCACATATTCAACACATCTGATTAGTAGTTAGTTAGTTGGGTTCAGGCAGGATATATGTCATCTTTATAGCATACTATCATATCCTTAGATTATCAAAATCCTTACATATAAGTTTATGTTGTATCCTCATATGAGCATAGTTAATGAGCCTATATACTTGATGTTAATGTTTTGAACTTATTCTAAGTTAATCATGCCTAATGATTCAATTAAGAACTTAAATCTTACTAAATCAAAGGCCTTAGTGAATAAGTCAGCAAGTTGATTTGTTGTATCTACTTTGATCAACTTAATTAGTCTCTTTTCTGAGCAATCTCTTAGAAAGTGGTATCTAATTTCTATATGCTTAGTTTTACTATGTTGGACTGGATTAGCAGTAATAAACATAGCAGCTGAGTTGTCTATATATATTGGTGTATGGAGAAAATTGTAACCATAATCAAGTAATTGATTTTGTAACCATAGCACCTGGGAGCAGCCTGCTAAAGCAGCTATGTACTCAGCCTCTGCTATGGATACTAAAACATTTGTTAGCTTTTTGCACTGCCAAGACACAAGTCTTGGACCTATGAATTGACATCCTTCTGTTGTTGACTTTCTATTGGTGTTGCATCCTCCGTAGTCACTGTCTGAATAGGAGTAAAGCTTGAAGTCTCCTTCTTTGGGATACCATAGTCCAAGTTATGGTTTCCCTTTGAGGTATCTGAATATTCTCTTTACTGCATTCAAGTGGGACTCCTTTGGTTTTGCTTGATACCTAGCACACACACACACACAGCAAACATTATGTTAGGTCTACTAGCAGTTAAGTACATTAAGGATCCTATCATAGATCTATATAATCTTTGATCAATAGACTTCCCTGTTGGATCTGGTGCAATTTTATCTATAGTAGATGCTGGTGTTTTGCTTGATGTACAGTCTGCAAGGTTATATTTCTTTAATGTTTAAAGGATATACTTTTCTTGATTGATGAAGATGCCATCTATTTTCTGATGAACTTTTAATCCTAAGAAGAAAGTTAATTCTCCTATTGAACTCATCTGAAACTCAGATTGCATTAAGGGTTCAAACTCTTCACAAAGTCTCTTGTTTGTTGATCCAAATATGATGTCATCAATATATATTTGTACAACTAAGAGGTCTTGGTGTTCATGTTTGAGGAAGAGTGTCTGGTCAATTGTTCCTCTCTTGTATCCATGTTTTAGAAGAAACTTGAACAGTGTTTCATACCATTTTCTTAGTGCTTGATGAAGGCCATATAAAACTTTGTCAAGCTTGTACACCCTGTGAGGGTAATCAGGATCTTCAAATCCTGGTGGTTGAGATACATAGACCTCTTCATCAATTTTACCATATAAGAAGGCACACTTTACATCCATTTGATAAACTGTGAACTTTTTATATGATGCATATGCCAAGAACACTCTAATTGCCTCAATCCTTGCAACTGGTGTAAAGACTTCATCATAGTCTATGCCTTCCTCTTGTGTGTAGCCTTGAGCAATTAGTCTTGCTTTGTTTCTAATTATTATTCCCCTATCATCTAGCTTGTTTTTGAATAACCACCTTGTGCCAATAGGATATTGGCCTTCAGGGAGTTCAACTAGGTTCCATACCTTCTGTTTCCTGAACTGCTGCAGTTCTTCTTGCATTGCATTAATCCAGCTATTATCTTTTAAGGCTTCTGTGATGTTGGGTGGAACTACTTGAGATAGAAAATAGGAGAATAGACAAGTGTTTGCAGCTCCCCCTTGTCTTCTGGTAGTTTTGCTGTTAAGGTAACCTATCATGTTATCAATTGGGTGATACTTATATGTTCTAACTATTGGTACATCATTAACTTGGATGGATGAATCCAGTTTTGTGATGTTGGTTGTTGGAGATGAGGGTAGTTGTGATGGAGAGTCAACAAAATAGTTCATCTCATTTTCTGGTGCAGCCGACTGAGCTTCCGCAGGAACATGTATGTCATCCGGGGTAGTGGACATGTCTTCAGTAGCAGGTACTTGATCAGCTATGGTCTCTGTCCAAGGCATATCTGTGTGTGACAATGGTATGGGATGATTTTCTAATATGGTTTGATTTTTGGGGGGTCATCGTTCAACATTTGCAATAGGGACATCTACGGAAGTAGAGACATCTATGGAAGTAGAGGGTACTGCTGCTGATGTGCATGGAGTAAAAACATCTGAACCATCTTTGTGTGTTTGTGCTGATGTACTAGGATCATTATTTCTTTGGTTTTCTGGAGTAATGACTCTTGGTGGATCAGCTGTCAATGGTACACCCATATTTGGAGGAACATAGGGGTAACATGTATCCGCAGCACCTGTCACATTAAGATAACCAGAGTTAAATGAGTTAGTTAATGCATCTATATCAAACAGCCAAGATGATCCTTTCACAGACTGTGGGAATAAGGATTCATCAAAGGATACATTAGGAATTTCTTCCACTATGTTGTCAAGTGGAATATAGATTCTATATGATTTAGATGTTGATGAATAACTAACAAAGAAACCATCATAGGCCTTTTCAGTAAATTTTCCTAATTGTTCTTTTGTGTTTAATACAGATACATGACACCCAAAAGCTTTAAGATATCCTATAAAAGGTTTTCTTTTAAACAGAAGTTCATAGGGTGTTTTATTATGTTCTTTGACAATCAAGGTTCTATTTTGAACAGTGCAGGCTGTGTTCACAGCTTCTGCCCAAAATGTTATTGGCAAATGTGAGTCAGCCAGCGTTGTTCTTGCTGCTTCAATGAGTGTTCTATTTCTCCTTTCAGTAACTCCATTCTATTGTGGAGTTCTTGGGGCACTGAATTTCCTGGCTATGCCTTTATCCCTGCAAAATGAATCTAATACATAATTAAAAAATTCAGTTCCATTATCACTTCTCAGTATCTTGACTCTTAGATCAAGTTGATTTTCTATCTTAGTGATAAACTCCATTAAAATTTCTAATGTTTCACTTTTATGTTTTAAGAAAAATACCCAAGTAAATCTAGCGAAATCATCAACAATCACCGAAAAGTACTGCCTTTTACCAATGCTTAACACATTGGTTAGACCAAAAAGATCCATGTGCAGTAACTTTAGTGGTGTTGTGTTTATGTTAATTGTTTTTGACTTACGTGATACTTTTTGTTGTTTGCCTTTATAGCATGATAAACAGTGAGTAAAATAGTAAAATTCTTTCTTTGGAACACCAATGACTAAGTCATTTTTCTCCAATTTATTCATGTTCTTCATGTTGGAATGAGCCATCCTTCTGTGCCAGAGTTGTGCTTCATCTTATAATGATTTAGAGATCAGGCATGTTTCTTTGCTTGTTAGTGCAGTGTTGTTCATATCCAACACATAGGTGTTACCTTTTCTTGGTGCTTTAAGAAGGATTCAGTCTTCTAGAATTCTGAAACCTGGCTTAAGAATGTAGCAATCAGAGTTATCAAAGAAAGTAGTATAGTGTTGGTCACATATTTATGATACACTAAGTAAGTTAAATGTAAGTTTTCACAAAAGTTAACTTTTTCAAACTTTAAAACTCCATTTGTTACCATTCCTTCACCAGTAATTTTACCTCCCTTCTTATCCCCACCAAATGCTACATATAAAGCATTCTTATGTTTGAAATCCTGCAAGAGGGTGCAGTCTCCTGTCATATGTCTGGAACAGCCACTGTCAACATACCACTTGTTGTCAGCCCTCCTTGGATGTTCATGTACAAAAATGAACTTAGTTAGACTTAGGAGCCCAAGCCTTGCTGGTCTTGGGCTTGACATTGTTATCTAATATATCAACATTCTCATGAGTAAGACTTGAAGATTTTAGATTAACTTTAACGTTAATTTATTCATTATGTTTAGTTTTGGGTGAGGATGGATTGGTTTATAAGGTTGAGGTGATGTCTTCTTGATTCATACTAACTTGGTTAGTCATTTTTGTTTGAGACTTCTTCTTTGATGTGGATGATGAGGAATTGCCAAAAAATGTTTCTGCATCCTTTGCTTTGGACTTAGGCATATCATTGCCTTTGTCAAAGTGATCAAAGAAATTGTTTTCTTCCTCAAGTGCTACCTTTTTGTGTGGTGCATTCTTTTGCACATGTGATTTCTCCTTCTTCTTTAATTTCACCTCAGCAACTTTGTTGTTTTTCTTAGTAACTCTCTGTTTTTGTTGTTGTTTCTTTTGGTTTGAATCTCTATCATCTTCAGAAGATTATGAGTCTGACTCAAAGTTATTTAATTTCTTTGTCTTGATGATCTTTGTTTTGTTCTTCTTGTTGAAGTAGCGTTCCTTTGTAGTATGGTTGTTTTTGTTGCATATTGCACAATATTTGTTGAAGTAACAATCTGAAGTCATGTGATTGTTCATGTTGCATATTAAGCAATAGCTGCTGAAGTAGCATTCTTCTGTGCTATGGTTGTGCATGTCACACCATTTACAGTAAACTTCATCTTCACTTTCAGATTCATTCCTTTTCTTTGCCTTCTTCTAGCTCATCAGTTTTTGCTTCTTTAATTTCTTATCAATTTTATCTGCGGATGAGTCTTTTCCTCTTCCGGACATGATATCAAAAGGTTCTTGTGTTGTATCTTTTATGACCTTTTTCTTGGTCTGTTCTGATTTATCCGCAGATGATCTGCGGAAGTTATGTTTTTATCTCCTGATCCTCTTTTTGCTGACTTTTCTTTATTTAATTTATTGAATGCATGTATGCCGTCATTTAATTGCTCAATTCTTGTGTGGATTGTCTTTAGCAGATTTCTTTGTTTTGGTGGATAGGGTAGTTTAAGTTCATTTAGTACCTTGGGAATTGAGTATTCTTTTAACATAGTTTTATCCTTACCAACCCAGCATTATTAGTCTCATCCTCTTCATCTAAGTCATCACAGTTGTCATAATCAAATTCTGACAATTCTGATTCTGATTCAGATGAATTAGATTCAGATGACTCATACAAATCATGTTTATCTGATGTTCATGTTTGTTACTGGATACAAAGTGATTAGATAAACTGTTGGTCATTGAATCATGTAAAGGAATGTAATTGTTGTTAACTGGTGGTGCAACTGCATGAAATCCCAATCCTGATTTGTTCTTAGACTCAATATGAGAGTTTAACAATTTCTCATATTGTTCTGATGACAATTGGAATTTCTGCAGTTTCACCTCAGTAGATGCATGCTCTGACATAGATTTGGTTAAAGATGTAGTCAGATGCTCAACTTGTGCTTTTAGATTGTAATTTTCAGACACAAGTTTATCTAAATCCTTTTGTAAAGAATTAATTTTAACTTGATAAAGTTTGTGTTCTCTTACATGAGATTCATTTAGAAGTAAGGTTTCTTTACTTTATCAGCTAATTGTTGAGCATGAGATCTATATCTTTCTACTTCATCTATGAAAGCGGGAGAGCACAACCTTTGTCTTACCTCAGTGGCCATTAGAGGCACTTTGTTTTCCATGTTGGCCATTAAAGCTTGATTTTCAGCAAGCACTTCCTTCTCATTCATGCTACAATCACAAGTACCATCCTGCAAAATAATCAAACCAGTTTCTTTAGTGTTAGAGGTACCTGTTGTATTGTTTGGTAGGGATGCATTGGTTAGTTTTGGGTGTGTGAAACTCCTTTGACTGGGCTATCTCGAGTCAGTTGTTTGCTGTTGGATGGTATTGCACTCCCTTGAAAAGTGTCCAAACAAATTGCATTTAAAGCATCTTACTTTGGACTTATCTACCCCAAGTTTTGTTGTTCTGCTTCCAAAAGATAGTCCTTTGTTTCTTTTCATATACATCTTGGCTCTATAGGCAATCATTGCCATTTGCCATTGCAGATCCATCTCTTCTACTTTATCAGGATGAACTTCTTTTAGATATTGTTGACAAAAATGAACAGGAGTCAAGGTGCTTCCTAGATATGTCTGAAAACTTGAACTGAAAGCCGCAAAGGAGGCTTTCTATTCTTTAGATTCTAGAACCACCGTAATTGGTTCCGCTTGATTGATGATCTTCTTGCTTTTGGATTCTTCAGCCTTGCCTTTTTCCTTTTTGTTCTGCTTGCTTTGAGATCTTGATTTTGAAGGCTTTGCTGCATAGAAACTTGTTTCTTCTTCTGGTTCACTTTCATCACTTGAGTTGCCTTCACCTTCATTGCAAATGAATGCACTCCCAGTATTCTTCAGCTCTTTGAATTGATAAGGAGCTATAGGTGCTTTCACACTTTTATTTCTCGTCTTTTCATCTAGCTCCAACGCTTCTCCCTTAGCTACTAGTGTATCTAGTCCTATTGCTTTTAGATCAATAGTATTTTTAAACATGGACACAGTCTGTGTCCAGTTTTCTGGTAATGAATGAAGCATCTTTTTATTTAATTCCTCATTGTTGTACTTAAGTTCATGAATATTCATTTCTGTAATAAGTTGCATAAATCTATGCAATTGTTGAGGGACTGACTCTCCCGGAATATGATGGAAGGTTTCATATTATGCACGAAGAGTGTCCTTTTTTATACTTCTAATCTCATCACTGCCTTCACTCAGAGTGTGTAGGATTTTCCATAACGAGTTAGCAGTTTTGTATGATTCACACCTGATCAAGAGTTCTTCAGGCAAAGCCATAGTAAGCATACTATAGGCTTTGATGTCAATCTTGACTCTTTTGGCATCATCAGGTGATAGATTCTTTAAACTAATGGGCTGAATATTATCCTTATAATCCGCTCCTAAGGCAGGTGGAATATAAGATCCTTCAGTAATCAAAGCCCATAAGTCAGAATCTGTATAATTAACATGATTCCTGAACCGGATTTTCCAGGTTTTAAAATCAGATTTGTTTTCCAGTTTAGGAGGTTGATAAGCACCAACAACTGAGTTACTCGTGATAGTTAATTTTGAAAAACAGAGGTTTTGTTTTAAAACAGAATTCGATTAAACTTAATCAAAGCTGGAAGATCAATTGATATAAATCAATTAGCACCAAGCTCTGATACCACCTGTGAATACAAGGATCATTCAGGAATTATCAGAATTGATTTGAACAAGTATTGATCGCGGAATTATCAATACTTGGTGTTTAATCTATTAATAATACGAAAATCAACCAACCAAACAGATAAAATAAGAATAATCAAACCTAGAGAAATTAATAATGTTGATCGTAATGCTTTCTTGTTGCTATTGATATTGCTGATCTTGAATACAATACTGATGATTCTAGTGAATCTCAACTGCTGTTATATGATTTATTAATTACATATGTTGATGATCTCGTATCTATTTATAGAGATCTAATGCTATTATATTGCTAGCTATTTTGTTGCTATAATTAAGCTAATCATCATTATCCGAATCTTCGCCATGTTATCGGCTTAGGAATTCGTGATTTACAATGATTCTACTGATGATAAAATTTGTTGATGTGACGTGGAATATCCGCTTGAATAAAACGTCTTCAATCGTCATTAATGTTGTTGATGTTCTGCCACGTTGACTTGTTGACTTGATGTTGACTTTTGAGTTAATTGGCCTTCCGCAGGAATTTACTCTTCCGCAGGTAGTCAGTCCTGTAGTAACTATTGTTCTTGTGCTTCCGCAGGAGTTCTTGTCTTCCGTAGCAATCCCTCCTTCAGTAGCTTCACTTTGTTTTTTCTTGTTCAGCTAAAGTTGTTTTTCTGCAGGAGATCCATGGATGTACACTTCAGTTATGTTCCTAAGAACATCTACGGAAGAACACTTTATTCATTCGCAGTTGTTCCAACACTCGGTCAATTTTCCAAATTGACACAGTTTAATGTTTTCTGCACATTCACACATATATTCTGAAATATATTATATCATAGATGAATATATGAAGTGCAAAATAAATGTTATTTAATTCATAAACACAATTATAATCAAATATATTCATATTATATCATCAAGAACAATAATTACAATTATGATTACAAGAGTGATCTTATCATCTAAACCTATACATGAGTTCTATCCCTAACAGAAGGCTAAGATCATTTCTTAGCCTTCTTAGGCAAAATATTTTTAGTAAAACCTTCCTCTATATATATATGACAACATAGTATATATTCAAGTAATAATGGAGGCCGATTATTTAGGGAACAACGTAGGGAATAAAATATTTTTGAGTTACATAAAATTCAAATTTTAAATTCAATGTTTCTAATCCTTACAAAATATAATATTGAGTTAATTACATAAATGGTACCTGTGGTTTATCAAAAATAACAGTTTTAGGTACTAAAGGTTTTTGTAACAGGTTGGGGTATTGTGTTTTTAATTTTATAACAACAATGGGTACTAGGACTAACTGATGTTATTTTTTCTGTAAAATTTAAATAAAATGACTAAAATACCCTTTGAGAGATTACTGTCGTAATTTTATACCTCTCATTTATCAAGGGACCATTTGTGTAATTACCTATAACTTTAAAAGGTAACCCACACCCACCCACCCCATCCATATTTCTTTCAAAATATCATACCAACATCATTGTTATCCACCTTGGTTAACTGCCGCCCACCACCAACATTGTTACCCCACCATAGCTGACACCAACCACCACCTTGGTCAACGCCGATAAACCTCCACTCCCATTCAGTTCACCACTACCACTAAATCCACCAATGCCGCCACAATCACCTTGCTCGACACTCTTCTCCGACCACACCCGTCGGACGGCACCACCACAACTAGATGTAAACATAAGGTTCCTCCCACCTTCGAGTTTTTCTCAAAACCCTAATTAAGAATTACCTATTTGGGGATTCTAGATTTAGGACTTGTTGGCTGTAGTGGTGGTTCAATAGAGATGAAGCCGCCGTGGATGGTGTGATGGTGATGATGATATGATGATGATTATGGTAAGATTGTTTGTGATAATACGATGATGAACATGGTGTTGAAAGTGTTTTTGTTTCATTTAAAGAGAAGATGGTGGTGGTGAGGATGTTATGATAAGGTGGTCGCCTATAATGGGGCTGCGCGGTGGTGGCCTGGGGTGGTGGCCGGTGGTAGGGTCTTGCGGTGGTGACTGGTAGTGGGGGTGAAATTATTATGCCTGTGAAGGAGATAAAGATACATACATTGTGTGTATATATAGTAAATTACACAAACACTCCTTTATATATGCTAAATGACACAAACACTCCCTTAAGTGACATTACTAGTCCTTGTAAACTAAGAAGACGGAAATGCACTTAGATTGATTAGAATAGTTAGCGTTTGTTAGTGTTAATATCTTAACTCATTACAATATGTAAACACAATACCTCAACTTGTTACATAAAAAACTCGTAGTACCCAAACATGTTATTTTCAACCAATCACAAGGACCATTCGCGTAAACAATGTCACACCCTCAATTTCCACCAATGGGGTATTACCGTCAGGCGTGTGACATACCAGGATCTTAGCCACTAGTTACACCTAACGACATATCACTTACAAACATAATTGTTCGTTAACGTTTGAAATTCCCAAAACAGAGTTAATAATGTAACATAAGAGTAACCGTGGAAGCATAATCAATCTTCACAACACGCGCAAACCAATTAAATAAAGTTCATAGAAAATGTAAATGTTTCATTTGACCCGTATGATGATAAATTCATGAATGAGATGTTCCTAATCGTGTGCATCTTGAGAACCTGAAAGAAACATGCTAAAGTGTCAACACAAGGTTGGTGAGTCCACAGGTATTGATAAACAAAACATCATAGTAACCGATACGGGTAAACAAAGTAATATCAGTAGATAGCTAGTCTACTTAACAAGTTACATAGTGTATGAAGTTCGCAACCGAAGCTGATAATGTAAATGAAGGCCTCGGCTGTGGATACCAGACCACAGCAATACAAATTAGGTCAATTAAACACCTGTTTGACGTGCAGTCGTGCTAGCGCGACTAGCCCGGGTGAGGTTCGTTAAACCCAGTAGATCTACTCAGAATTACCTCGCTAAAGTACTAAATTAACGGTTCGAGAATGAGGACTTAGTTTGGTATAAATCACACACTTGAGCCAACATCATCATATTTTAAGAGATTCCTTCGGTCACCCCTCCCCCCCCCCCCTCTAACTAACACATTTTTGAATCCTAACAACCATTCACGCAAGTAGATGCATACTCAAGGATACATACATACTTACAAGAGCCTACGCACACATACATGCATCGTACAAACATCGTATGACCACCAGGGAAGACACACACACACACATAGCCGATATATACACGCATAAAATATAGATACATGCCATGACCACACACGCTAGAACACACACACACACACAAACCGTACACCACATACACAACCGCACAACATACACTGCATATATATGCACATATAGCATCACATACGCAGAAACAAAGAACACAACAGCAACCACCCGCCAGCCCACAACCCTCGGAACAAACCCGATCAACCGCAATCGAAACGAACATGATAGCCATACCAAAACCTGGTCATATAGAACATTCAAAATTAACGAATAGAACATACCGTACGATGAACGAGAAGCTGCGATCCAACCGCGGAGCGTCAATCTCGGGTAGCGGTTGCGGGAGGTTTTGCCGGGAAAGGCGTCGCGCGAATGAGAGACTGCCGGAGGGAGAGGTTGCGGCTGAAAAGAGTGCGGACGAGAGAGGGTTGGGCGAGAGGGGGTGTTCTAGCCTTCTAGGGTTGACGGCTGCAATTGGATCGATGGTAGTAGGAGGTTTTGGTGGTTTAGGTCACGGGAGTTGGCATGGGGTGGGGTCTCTAATGGCATCATCAAGTTTGAACAAATGACACCTGCGCCCCCTCGAGTTCTCTTGCTAACATTAATGCACAAGGTAATAAAGAATTTTCTTGGTTAACTTTAATTGTAACACAAAGTTAGATAAGGAATTTATGTTAGGACGTTAAAATAATAAAGGTCGGGTTAACGGTGTTAACTTGAAAATAAAAGATGTCATATCATCCCCTTGTTGAAGGAATTTTCGTCCTGAAAATTAGAACATCAGGTTCATGACGAACAACAGATTTAGCGATCTGTAACGCATATAGAATAGGGTTTTCCGAGAATTTAGAAATGATTCAAAGGAAAAGAATTTTGGAAATTCGAGGTTGTGGCATCATCCTCTTGTTGAAGGGAATTTCGTGTCGAAATTTAAAAGGAAAGATATCTTAAGAACGAAACCTTAAGAAGTGGATGTCTGGTCTCTGAACAGTTGCGGGTACTTCTTTTTCATATGATCTTCACATTCCCAAGTAAACTCTCGTCCATGCTTTGAATTCCACCTAACGCACACAATGGGAATCTTGCTACGCTTTTGGGTTTTGACCTCTCGATCCATAATCTCAACTGGTTCTTCAATGAAACGTAACTGTTCATCAATCTCCACTTCCTCCAAGGGTATGATTAGTGATTAATCAGCTAAGCATTTCTTCAGGTTTGAGATGTGGAACACATTGTGTATTCCATTGGGCTCTTTAGGTAAATCTAGCTGATAGGCTACTGGACCAACCCTTTTGATTATCTCAAATGGTCCCATGTAGCGTGGATTTAGCTTTCCCTGTTTCCCAAACCGGATTAAACCTTTCCAAGGTGAGACTTTCAGAAGTACCTTGTCGCCAATCTGAAATTCCAATGGCTTACGGCGTTTATCTGCATAACTCTTTTGTCTATCACGTGCTGCTGCCATACGGTTATGAATTTGCATGATTTTCTCAATCGTCTCGTGCACAAGCTCAGGACCCGTAAGTTGGCTTTCTCCAACTTCTGCCCAACAGATAGGTGATCAGCACTTACGTCCATATAGTGCCTTAAATGGTGCTGCTTTGATTGAGGTGTGATAACTTTTATTGTAGGAGAACTCAACCAATGGTAAATGAGTTTCCCAACTGCTGCCAAAATCGATCACACAAGCACACAACATGTCTTCCAGTGTCTGTATCATATGCTCACTTTGACCATCGGTTTGCGGATGATACGTAATACTCATATCCAGTCACGTTCCTAATGATCGCTGCAAGGATTGCCAGAAGGGAGAAGTGAACCGAGCGTCACGATCAGATATGATGGATATTGGCACACCATGCCGAGAGACTATTTCCCTTAAATAAATTCTGGTTAGCTTCTCCATTCGACCAGTCTCTCGGATAGCCAGAAAATGTGCAGATTTTGTTAAGCGATCTACTTCAACCCAAATGGTATCGCATCCGCTGGGAGTCCTAGGTAACTTTATGATAAAGTCCATCGAGTTTGGCTCCCATTTCCACACTGGAATGTCTAGTTGCTGAAGTAAACCGGATGGTTGCTGGTATTCCACCTTAACCTTAGAACAAGTTAAACATCTGCTTACGTAGGTGGCAATCACAACTTTCATGTTCGGCCATCAGTAGAACTCTTTCAGGTCTTCATACATTTTGTTTGAACCCGGATGAATTGAATAACGTGACTTATGAGCTTCATCCATTACCAGCTTTCGTAATTCCCCATATTTTGGTACCCAGATCTGTTCCTTGAAATAACGGATTCCATCGGTCTTTATCTCTATTTGTTTCTCCATGCCCCGCATGGATTCTGCCTTCAGATTCTCAACTTTTAAGGCCTCAGATTAAGCAGCCTTGATTTACACTGGTAGATCGGAGTGGATTGTCATTTGCAATGCGTGCACCAGATGGGGTTTCGATGTTTCCTTTCGACTGAGGGCGTCGGCTACCACATTAGCCTTACCCGGGTGGTACTTGATTGCACAGTCGTAATCATTGAGCAATTCTAACCACCGTTGTTGCCACATATTTAGCTCTTTCTGATCATATATGTGCTGGAGACTCTTGTGATCTGTATAATCATGCACTTGGCCCCATATAGGTAGTGCCTCCAGATTTTCAAGGCAAACACTACAGCTCCTAGTTCCAGATCATGTGTTATGTAGTTCTTCTCATGCACCTTGAGCTGTCTAGATGCATAAGTAATGACATTGTTACGCTGCATCAATACACATCCCAAACCTTGGATGGATGCATCACAGTAAACAATAAAGTCATCAGTCCCTTCTAACAAGGCTAGGATAGGAACGCTGCAGAGTTTGTCCTTAAGCGCCAGAAATGCTGATTCCTCTTTGCTGCCCAATTTGTAGATAGTTCCCTTGTGAGTCAGGGCATTCAAAGGTTGTGCTAACTTTGAGAATCCTTTGATAAATCGTCTGTAATAGCCCGCCAAACCAAGGAATTGCCACACTTCAGTAGGCGTTTTTGGTGTTGGCCAATCCTTGATTGCTTCAATCTTCGTAGGATTTACATGTATACCCCTTTCGTTCACCACATGCCTAAGAAATTGCATTTCTCGCATCCAGAAGTCGCATTTTGAGAACTCTGGATAAAGTTGTTCATTCTTCAACAGATCCAGAATGATTCTAAAGTGTTCCACATGATCTTCCTTATTCTGAGCGTAGATTAGTATGTCATCAATGAAAACAATGACAAACTTATCCAAATAAGGCTTGCAAACATGGTTCATGAGGTCCATGAAAACTGCTAGGGCATTGGTCGGTCCAAAAGGCATAACCGCGAACTCAAAATGTCCATAGCGAGTCCGAAATGCTGTCATCAGGATGTCTTCCTCCCGAACCCGTAGCTGATGATAACCTGATCTCAGATCAATCTTGGAATAGTAACTCGATCCTTGGAGTTGGTCAAATAAGTCGTCGATACGTGGAAGAGAGTATTGATTCTTTATTGTAACCTTGTTTAGTTCCCGGTTGTCAATACACATCCTGAAAGTTCTATCTTTCTTTTTTCACAAAAAGCACTAGAGCTCCCCAGGGTGAAGAGCTGGGATGTATGAATCCCTTGTCTAGTAATTCCAGCAATTGCTTAGACTCTTGTAATTCATTCGGTTCCAAACTGTACGGCGCCCGAGTGATCGGAGCGGCTCCTAGTGTCAGCTCAATCTGAAACTCTACTTGCCTATGTAGAGGAAGGCCAAGCAAGTCTTCTGGAAATACCTCGGGAAAATCTTTAACAACAGGAATGTCTTCCAGTCACTTCTCCTCCATGATCTTTTTAGTAACTAAGGCTAAAATCACCAAATGCCCTTTCCTCAGGCAATTTTGAGCCTTCAAGTGAGAGATAATACCGACTACAGCACCACTCTTGTCGCCTTCCACCGTAAGAATCTCATCACCCGAGATGGGTAACTTGATCAATTTCTCCTTGCAGATGATCTTAGCATTGTTCTTGGATAGCCAATCCATCCCAACTACTACGTCAAAACTACCGAGTGTGACTGGAATAAGGTCTATATCGAAGGTGTGTCCAGAAAAGCCTAGCTTCCAGTTGCTGAATACTTGGGTAGTTGTTATCGTCCTACGATCAGCTATTTCTATGGCATACTCAGAATTTAAGTCAGTAGGCACTACCCCTCGCAGATTACTAAACCTATTGGATACATATCTTCTATCGGCACCCGAATCGAAAATACTGAGGCGAAACAACCATTCCCGTCGGTTTTCCTTCTTCTTGAACCTTGGATAGTTTCTATTGAAATACACAGATTGTCCACCCTCATAACATCTCTTTGTGCTTCTTATGGCTGTGGTCACAGGTGTTTTTATTGCATGGTCCATTGCGATGATAGATGCACTTGTTGCAATCGAAAACACAGAGAGGTAACAGATGGGGTCGTCACAACATCTTGCCAATCGATCATGTGCCAAATGTAGTCAGCCAGGAAAATTCAATTCAGATCCCACTGTTGGGAAACATAACATACGCTGAACCATGATAAATACCAAATGAAATGAATGCTAGAATGTTCAATATGCCAAGACTCTAAGTCTTAAGGTCAATCCAATGATTAGAAAATACATATACAGAGAGTATCATCACTTCGTTACTACTTTTCGAGGACCTCGCATGTTGTAGATAGATAATATTGCATAATCACTAAAATGCTAGAAAGAGCAACGTCTTATAGAGACTAGGACTAATGCCATAATATGAATCTTATTAAGGCTCGAGGTAGAATAAGAACTTTCATACGAGTAGAAATGAAGGATTGTTTCTATATTAATAGTGAAGTTTTATGAGAATTGAGACTCTTATGTCCCAATGTATAGAAATGAAAATTTGTACTGACTATGATTGTTGTCACCTAACAGAGTTCGCCAGACTCCTCAGGCATGACAAATTACAATTACGTGTGCACCTATAATGGTAATTTGCTTTGCATGGTCACCCCTGGTTCCTCCTATCCGAGCTAACATACCTTGTCAAGTACAGAGTGTTATCAACGATAGAAGTATCAAAGATATTGCCATTAAACCAGAGGCCAATTAAACAAGGTTGTACGAAGAAATCAGTAAGGAAAACATTAACTTGGGCAAGAAACCGTCGATGTACTCAGGTTAGATGGGTAAGATAGTATTATTATAAGTAAACCATGATAAGCTGTCTCTCTATGTCTATGATAACCACCAATGCAGCTAATTCCTGCTTCACAAGGCAGGGAAGAGAAGTGGCAAGGTAGGTAAAGAAAGTATGATAGAAATAGCTCTTATTTGAGAAAGCATTCAACAGGAGGTAGAACATGCTCCCAATGAACCATCCAAGTCACATACCAGTGGTATTGTATCTGATTCCAAAAGTAATGATGTAAAAGTTACGGTAAATCATTAATCGTAATTATCTTTCTCATAACTCTCAGTAACTCGGAGTCACCCGCGCTAAGGAACAGGCGATAACAACGGGGAATCAGGATGACCTGGCCTTTTCCCCCCCCCATAGACTTAGCATAAGAAGATGATGACACCATCCCTGTAGTCGTACGCTTACTAGAATGAGCAAAAGCAAGCAACCCAGCGAAGCAAAGCAAACAAGGCCAGCAAGCAAAACTATACGTGTCTATATGCATGTAACTAAAGCATCAGGCTATAGTTTAAATGCAATGCAAATGAAATGCAAATTTTAATTTAGTTCGCTATAACCTTTGCTTTGATACCAATCTGTCACACCCTCAATTTCTACCAACGGGGTATTACCGTCTGGCGTGTGACATACCAGGATCTCAGCCACTAGTTACACCAAACGACACATCACTTACAAAACATAATTATTCGTTAACGTTTGAAATTCCCAAAACAGAGTTAATAATTTAACATAAGAATATTGCGAAAGCATAATCAGTCTTAATTTAAAATGGCGCAACACGCGCAAAACCAATTAAATAAAGTTCATAGAAAATGTAAGTGTTTCATTTGACCCATATGATGATAAATGAATGAATAAGATGTTCCTAATTGTGCGCATCTTGAGAACCTAAAAGAAACATGCTAAAGTGTCAACGCAAGGTTGGTGAGTCCACAGGTTTTGATAAACAAAACATAATAATAACCGATATAGTAAACAAAGTAATATCAGTAGATAGCTAGTCTACTTAACAAGTTACATAGTGTATGAAGTTCGCAATCGAAGCTGACAATGTAAATGAAGGCCTCTGCTGTGGATACCAGACCACAACAACAGAAATTAGGTCAATTAAACACTCGTTTGACGTGCAGTCGTGCTAGCGTGACTAGCCCGGATGGAGTTTGTCAAACCCAGTAGATCTACTCAGAATTACCTCGCTAAAGTACTAAATTAACGGTTCGAGAATGAGGACTTAGTTTGGTATAACACTAGTAAGCAAGTGACATTACAGTAATACTGATCAAATGAAAATACTTTTCGAACACACGTTTCTTTGCCCCAAAGAAAACAGGTAAAGTGAGGCTGAGAACTCACCTTAATTGCACAGCAAAATGAATAAGTGTAAGCTCGAATGATTAAGTTTCTGAACAACCTGGTTTAACATTTAAAATTTAAATATTACTTATTTAAATATGGTTTTCAATATTATCTATCTACAACATGCGATTAAGTTTCTGAACAACGGTTTTCAATTATAAATATGGTTTTCATTTAAAATTTTAATATTACTTATAACCAGATCTCATGTTTAGATTGTGCATATTGGCATCTTTTGCATCAAGTGAGAATATCCAGGTCTGTAATGACTTACAACAGAGGATATCTCGTCACCTCAGGTCTATGATGACTCATAACATAGAAGTGA
The DNA here is from genome assembly GCA_025506505.1 of Flaveria sonorensis. Classification (NCBI taxonomy): domain Eukaryota; kingdom Viridiplantae; phylum Streptophyta; class Magnoliopsida; order Asterales; family Asteraceae; genus Flaveria; species Flaveria sonorensis. The sequence goes on along the minus strand of CM046433.1, from coordinate 61,214,628 downwards.
ATAGATGCTTTAAATTATTAGAACTCAATGGTTATTTGTATCACCATCAGGTGTGAGTTTATAACTTAACAAGCAATCAGTCTAAGAAGTCAACACTACTCATTGGTACTAAAATGGACAAACATGAATACATGATTGATTTAGTTTGATCACAAGAATTTACTTTTTCAGTATAACTGCATGAGCTTACCTGCACATCATATCTGATAACGTCAGACTTTAGAAGCTAGTGAAGTATGCAACTGATCATAACTAATGTATGTATCATTTCTCACAAATTGCAGAGACAGATTCAGTCCTAAACACTTAACTAACAAGAAAAACTCTATTTTTGTGTTTTTGCTTTATATTTTTCTATTTTGATTTTGCAATTTTCTATTTTTGTATTTGCTTTTTCAGTTTTTATTGAACATACACACACAATATATACAATCAGGCAGTTAACTTTGACAGTTTCTCTATATTCAAGATTAAGCTAAGGGAGGGTTCTTATCATTTTTAATGAATTAAACAACTGAATTAAACTCAAAACCAGTTTTTTTTAAACATGATTAATAAGTCCAATTGACTCGACTATAAATTCAAATAGACCTGGTAAAAAGGCTTTTATAAATAGGTCAGCCAACTGTTTTTCAGTTGCGATTTGAATCAAAATGATTAAACCTTTTTCAGAGTTATCTCTGAGAAAATAATATCGAATTTCGATATGTTTTGTTTTTAAGTGCTGGACAGGATTAGCTGTAATAAACATAGCAGCAGTGTTATCAATGTAAATAGGAGTTTTAAGAAAATTGAACCCGTAATCCAGCAGTTGGTTTTGTAACCAAAGGATTTGAGAACATCCTGCTGATGCAGCAATGTACTCAGCTTCTGCGGTTGAAACGGAGACATTTGTTTGTTTCTTACATTGCCATGAGACTAATCTGGGACCTAAAAACTGACAACCACCCATCGTAGATTTACAATTTTGACAACATCCCCCATAATCACTATCTGTATATCCATGTAACTCGAAGTTTCCTTTATAAGGATACCATAACCCTAAAGCCGGTTTTCCTTTGAGATATCTAAATATTCGTTTAACTGTGATTAGATGAGATTCCTTCGGGTCAGATTGATACCTGGCACAAACACAAACAACATACATTATATCAGGTCTAGATGCAGTAAGATACATCAAAGATCCGATCATAGATCTGTATAGAGTTTGGTCAACTGATTTTCCATTAGAATTAGGTTCAATCTTGGTATTTACGTCAGCTGGAGTTCTGTGGATTGACAATCTTGTTGTTTAAATTTCTTCAAAAGTTTATCAACGAATTTCTCTTGATTGATAAAAATTTCATCTGCAGACTACATGCCATGACCACACACGCTAGAACACTCACACACACACAAACCGTACACCGCATACATAACCGCACAACACACACTGCATATATATGCACATATAGCATCACATACGCAGAAACAAAGAACACAACAGCAACCACCCGCCAACCCACAACCCTCGGAACAAACCCGATCAACCGCAACCGAAACGAACATGATAGCCATACTGAAACCGGGTCATATTGAACATTCAAAATTGACGAATAGAACATAACGTACGATGAACAAGAAGCTGCGATCCAACCACGGAGCGTCAATCTCGGCTAGCAGTTGCGGGAGGTTTTGCCGGGGAAGGCGTCGTGCGAACGAGAGACTGCCGGAGGGAGAGGTTGAGGCTGAAAAGAGTGCGGACGAGAGAGGGTTGGGCGAGAGGGGTGTTCTAGGGTTAACGGCAGCAATTGGATCGATGGCAGTAGGAGGTTTCGGTGGTTTAGGTCACGGGAGTTGGCATGGGATGGGGTCTTTAATGGCATCATCAAGTTTGAACAAATGACACCTAAGCCCCCTCGAGTTCCCCTTGCTAACATTAATGCACAAAGTAATAAAGAATTTTCTTGGTTAACTTCAAGTGTAACACAAAGTTAGATAAGGAATTTATGTTAGGACGTTAAAATAATAAAGGTCGGGTTAACGGTGCTAACTTGAAAATACGAGGTGTCACAAACAACTCTATAATATTTATATGAAATGTATATTATAGGTCAAGTGATAATTGATAATCTTAGATGTTAATTTTGAGATAATGATATTTTAGGATAGTATTGATGAAATTGATGGTTATTTGCAGTTATTATAGTGTAAATGGATGATAATAATAAGTTGTTTAGTTGTTTATTAATTTTTATGGATTTTTAGAAACATATAATCTTTCAAAATTTAAATTTTTCTGTTATAGGGGACAAAATAGTTGCATAAGGATTATACTATTTTATTAAAATAACTATTTTTTTAAGATTTAGGTGATGTGATTTTTAAATATTAAGTTAAAATAAAATTTTATTGGTGTAATAAATAATATATAAATCATGGCTACAATTTTGTATGGTACTTTTAAAAAAAATAATGTAATAACATTAAAGGGAACTTTATGATCGTTATCTCGAAACAAAGTATGAAAAATAAAATGATTTTTAACATAATTATTTTCAAAGTACAATATTGTAGTTAGGTAAAATGTTAGTCTTATGTGAAAGATAAATTTAGTTTAATATATTTGTTTAATTTATGAGAAATATAAAGGTTTAAAACTTTATTATTTTAAACTTGTATATTGTACTTAGTAATGATGTTTGTGTTTGCAAATTATATACATTATTTATAATAAAAACAAAATGATATAATTTAATAATTTGACTCTTTGACTTTAAGTGTTTAACAAATATTGAATGAAATAAATAACTTTCAAATACAAATTTGATAATTTTAATAATTTAATAATTTGACTCTTTGATTTAAGTGTTTAACAAATATTGAATGAAATAAATAACTTTTAAATACAAATTTGATAATTTTATAGCTTTTTTACTTATATAACATGCGCGTTTGTACAAACTCAAAAACTGTGAATTGGTTAAAAATATATACATGTAGATTAATTTGTATAAATTATCTAAAAGTAAATGCATAGTAATAATAAAATATGAAAGGTCCTTATTTTTTGTGTAAATCAATATTCTTTAAATATATTAACGACAGATTTTAGTATTTTAAAATATAACAATATTTGATAATAAATTTTCAATCAAAGTATGCATAAATTATGAGTTTTAATTTTTGATTTAGATTATCGATTCTACATCTAAAAATAACACTTATAATACATATTTCAATTTTAAAGTCAATATAAAGAACTGTGAATCAATTGTAAACTATGAGTATGTTTTCAACTTAAAAAAAGCTGATAAAATAACACGTGTCAATAATTTTAAGAATGTGCAAAGTGGCAACATGTGGCTTAAAATTCGCCTTGTGGTTGAATCCTTTTTATTTTTTATATATAAAGATAGTTAATTTGGCTAGTTAATTTTTAGGGTATTAAAGTAAAATTAAATGTAAATAAATAAAGAAATTAGAAATTACGGGGGAAATACTAAGAAAGTTGGATAACCTCATCCTTACATTACATCGATTTTCTTTGTTGAAAATTACCATGATTTTATATTCTTCTTATCTATAAGCAAAAGCTGTAAACTCACTAACATGATGGTAGGCTGACTTCCCATCTTTTATCTGTGGGTTTGGACATTTTACCCACTTATTGTTAAAAAAACAAAAAAAAACGACACTTTTAGAATGATAGACTTTAAAATTTGCATATATATATATATATATATATATATATATATATATATATATATATATATATATATATATATATATATAAATAAAAGAAAAATCAAATGAAAACCATATTTATAATTGAAAACCGTCAGAACCATCAGTACCCAAACACATAATTAGTAATTGATTTAACTTTTTAATTGTTTAGAGTATATTTGTGTAAACTTCAACCTTATTTTTTGAGATCATTATATCTTTCTCAATTTAAACTCCAAGAAACGACGATGATGACGAAGCGACTTACATATACGAAGCTTGTATGAGTTAGATATATGTAACTTGTATGAGTTATATATACGTAACTCTTACTTGGTAACACATACTTATATATATGTAACCCCTGATTTTTATGATTTTTATTTATAACATGGTTTATATATATATATATATATATATATATATATATATATATATATATATATATATATATATATATATGTGTGTGTGTGTGTGTATGTGTGTGTGTGTGTATGCATATATGTATATATATATATATATATATATATATATATATATATATATATATATGTTAACATATTAAAAAAAGACTAAAATGCCTGACCGGGTTAGATTCAATAATGATCGAATATATTGAATGATTTTTATGATGATTGTAACGAAAATACAATAATCAATGATCAAAACAATCAGAAATACTTATAATGTTCATTGTATATTGATAAGAAAAATTCAAATTACAATCAGGGTTTTGGTTGCTACTGTTGTGTGTAAGTTTTCTCAGCATTACTAGAGTTATAAAAAGGGTCAAAATTTTATCTATATATAGGTCAGATACTATAACATATATAATAACTTAACTACCCTAACATATAATTTAGAAATACTAAGTACAAGGTACAAAATAATAGTATTCGCATATCTTTACCCTCATTTGTTCTTTATACATCCGCATTTGTCTTTTCGGATGTACAAGTCTTGTTCGCATTTCTTGTACTTAGGCATAAGTATTTGTTTGTGTTAACCGCATTAGTCTATGTGGACAAATGCTCATCCGCATTTGTCCTTGTTCACCTACAAAGACTAATCCGACTGAACAATACTTAGCCTATTCTTTTGTTCGCATTTCTTCATACATCATCTGCAAAAATCCACACTTGTATATTTCCAACCGGAACAAATTTCATCACTATTTTAATTGGCATGCATAATCTTTTCAGGGTCCAACAATGTCCACCATTTTTACGGGTTTAATTAGCATTGCTAAAACAGCCAAAGGACCATAGTCAAAAGCAAATAGTATAGTTGAGACCTACATTCATAAAATCTAAAGTTTAAGGATTAAACCCAAAGTTCACGTCAAACCACAGTGATCAAGTTGAGACCTACATTCATAAAATCTAAAGTTTAAGGATTAAACCCAAAGTTCACATCAAACCACAGTGAGCACTCGTGGGACCATTCGTGTAAGTTTATTTTTATTTTATTTAACTCATGTATATATAAGTTCCTATCCAAATGTATGTACACACATTCCTAATATACTTTTTAAAAAATAAAATCAACAATGTTTTTTTTAATAGAAAGGATACCGTGTTCCTCCAAAATTGAATGGAATTCTTGTTTAACCATTACTAGCCCCCAGAATTAACCGTAAATATTATAGCATGCGTAATTGGAAAATAATGTGACCAAAAAACCAGTAAATATTTCAAACTACATGAGCCAGTTTGGAAAGTTTTAGATAATTATTCTGCAATCCGATGTGGAACTTTTTATCCGAAAACATATATAAATATTTCACAAGAATCATCATACCAACCACCAATATCATAAACATATTTTCTTCAAAGTAGGGCTGACGCCTAATAAAATAATTCATGCAGTAGTAGTTAATGGACAAACCAATAATGCCCTCCCACATCACAATTAAAATATATTAACTTAAATAAATGTCAAATTCTAGGTTTCAGTTTGTTTAATTTTTATATGTATTCCATCAAACCTTATGTTATGTTGTTTAAAAAACTAAATCTCAAAGCTTACTCAAAAACTTTGATAATAGCTTACTCTAAATTGGTTTGGTTGTAAATTTTTCCTGTTCAAGATTCATCATGACCCCACTAGGGGGCTAGACGTTGGTGCTCAATTGATGCCAACCTACACACCAGGAACCTATGTATGTATGTGTGTGTGTGTATATATATATATATATATATATATATATATATATATATATATATATATATATATATATATATATATATATATATATATATATATATATATATATATATTTACACATATAAGGAGCCATTTGTCTACACTAGGATAACAAGACAAATCAAATGCAACTTGAAATACACAAGACCGATCCAAGAAGTATACAACGTAAGTAATGGAGTCTTATATGCATCATGGCCTTCGAGCACAGATTCTCTAGATTTAGTATGGTTCTTTAAGTGAGGGTCATGTATTCTCAAGTAAGATCGTGTCTATGTGTCAATCCTAGTTTAAAAGTTAAGGTACCTAAAATACTTGCTCAAAGAAAGTCAACTAAAAAAGTTAATGAGCTAATGATCTTAATTAAATGAATAATAAGTATAAAAGTAAGTATATATACAGTTGTGTATCTAACAAGTCCACAATCAGCCTAGCAATCCTATACATAGTCCCTAGCTTGTGCATGGAAGTTTATGTCTTTAGTCCATGCCTCACATGCTATGAACCAAAAGAAAGTCTATACGACACACTGGTTTGCAACCTCAGTGGTATTTCTCTAAGAATAAGGACACTGTGCATGGGGTTTTCCAAGATACTATTGTTGGACATTAGATGCATTATCATCGATAATTTCAACGTTACTATCGAGATATGGTTTAAAGAGTTACATATTGGGAAACAACAAGTAATAACGAGTAATGATTTCACATAATGAATCACATATTACAGTTTAATCAGTAGTGGTTAATTATTTAGAGAAATAATTAATTAAACGGGGATCGGATGTCTATTAATTTATCGTTAATATATTAAACTTTTTATAGTGATTTAAATAGTTTTTCTAATTAAAGGTTAATTAGTAAAACCATAAGGGTTTAAACTTAATTAAACATTAAAAGGACCTAAACAGAAACGTGGGTTAATAAGTAAATTTTTTACATATAAAATAGGGGATCCATCTAGCCGTCACAAGCAACCCCCTTCCCCCCTTGTTCGACCATCAATCACTACCATTCCTAAACCGCTGCTAATCGTCGTCGTGTAGCACCACCGTAGTTGTTTGAACGTGCTTGAGGTTGCAATAGTTTCGAAGGTCTGATCTTTTTATGATTCGGGATCATCTAGCGAGGTCGTTGATTGCTGCCGTGGTGTAAAGTTTAAGCTTTGTTGTCAAGGTACAATCCTTAACCAGTCTACCATTGTTAATTTTTTTCTTTGAGTGTAATTCGATACCTGTTTAGGTTTGAACCGGTGTAAGATACTTAGGGGTTAAGGCACAAATTCAGTTATTTAACTAACGTAACCTATATCATAATAATAATAATACAAACAATTAATAATCTAACTTATCTACACTATATAATATATATTAGAAGGATAAGATGGTAATTTCATTCAAAGTGTAAGTATCTATACAATATTTTAAGCATAGAGTACAAGTGTTTCATGAAATATTTTCACTTTTGCATCCATTTAATTGACTTCTTCTAAGTATTGTATTATTTAATACACATTATTAATACATTATTTAAAAATATGATATTATTTAATTCACTTCATTAAATTTTATATTATTTATAATAATATAAATTGACATTTAAATTTATAGTTACTAATCATATTTTTTTAACTAAACACTCTTTAAACTAAGTATTATTTCTATATCTATATCTATACTACTATATAATACATATTAGAAGGATAACATGGTAATTTCATTCAAAGTGTAAGATACCTATACAATATTTTAAGCATAGAGTATAAGTGTTTTATTCAATATATCCACTTTTGTCCTCATTTAATGAACTTCTTCTAAATTATATTATTTAATACATATTATTAATACATTATTTAATAATGTTATATTATTTAATTCACTTTATTAAATTTTATTTTATTTATAATAATATAAATTGACATTAAAATTTATAGTTACTAATCATATTTTTATAATTAAATACTATTTAATTAAGTATTATCGTATTTAAATACTTATATCTATACTAATATGTAATATATCTCTTTGGATAGAGATTTAATTTTGCCAAGTATATACAAGTTTTGAAACAACGTATACAAAGGAGTGCAAGACATTTAGGGAATTAGGTATTTGATTAAGATTTTAAGACACTTTAGAGGCAATACGGTAAATTTATCTATTAAGTTTTATATACCTTGATATTTTTGCTTTTATCTCTTTCATGTATTTAATAAACATTACTAATACATTATTTAATAATATGATATTATTTATTTCACTTCATTAAATTTTATTTTATTTATGATACTATAAATTGACATTAAAATTTATATTTACTAACTATATTTTTATAACTAAATACTTTTAAATTAAGTATTATTCTATTTAAATATTTAAGTATATAACTTATATATATCTTCATATTTATAATAGCTATAATGTTAATATTTTTCTATTGGTATATTATGAGTTTAATTATTTTAATATTTATCTATATCTTTTATAATAAAAATAAAAGGAGGATAAAATGATAATATTACATATGGATTAAGACACCCATATGAAAAAGTCATGCTCAAATTTCAAAAAATTAACCATTATTTTCTATTTATGCCCTTACAATAAAATATAACATATGATGTTTATAATACAAATGCTAAAGTATGTACACGTGGCCGAACAAAACCGCCATTACTTTCACTACCGTTAATTCATCGAGATTGAGCACAAATCTCTCTTCCCCTTTTCCTTGTCGGTTGTTAACAGCTCAATAACAATCAAGATGGTAATTTGTGGTGACAATTTCTCTATAAATTTTCTCCGGTCTATGCATATCACCATCGAAAGCTTCATCCTATGATCATAAAACTTTAACGTACATTCATAAATTGAACACCCCTCTTAAAATCTAGGTAATAAGTGATTTCCGACTACAAATACCAGTCATGATTTCAATAATCTTGTTGGGATAATATAGTTGTTTTAAGATTTTTATAATATACATAATTGTTTTCCATTATTCAATTTTTTCAATAATTATATTTTGATTTTTTAAATTCGTCATAACACACCGAGCTGATACTGACTAAAATCAAATTCCCAGAAAATCACGCAACAGTCGTACCGCCGCAAAGCGCGGGCATTTCCACCGGTACTATCAATGAATTAAGCTAACATCCCCACTCCGGCCCTCCCTAAATTCTTGATTTATCCTTCATGCTATTGACTTCTAGTAGATTATAAGCTTTCTCATTATCTTACAATTTTGGACATTCATTCTTGTGGTGTTCGGATTCATTATATTTGAAGCATCGTATGTTGCTCTTGTTTTATTGGTGTCTTTTACCAACTTGTTTTTCCAAGTTTTCCTATTTATTCTCGTCCACACCTTAAACTTCCTTGACTTGAATTTCAATGACCATCATATTCACATTTACCTTTTTTGACTTTTCCTTTTGTATCTTCTAGTGTGCATGTCACCTTCTTTAGTTGATTTCTTTATGCTTTCATATGTCTTTAATCTTCTAAAAGCTATTTCAAATGGCATAGTTTTAAGATTGATAAATTGTTCGAATGCAGCAACAATCTCAATATGTTTTTGTGGTATAAAATTTCATAGTTTCATGATCAATCATTTGTTATCAATTATGGGTTCACGATTGTTTCCTTGTGATACAAGTTTACTACTTTTCCCGAAAAAGTCATCAAGGGATTCAGAGTTTTTCATCTTTAATGCTTTAAATTTTGATTCAAGTGTTTGTAGTCTTGCTTCTTTAACTCTATCTTCACCCATAAATCGTGTTTTTATATCTTCTCACATATCTTTGGCATTCCTACGATGAGCAATCTGAAAGACTAGTCCTTTGCAAGACAAAGCCAAAACCAATTGTATCGAAATATTTCAGTTGTAAAGCAAATCAAACCAACTACTTTTCCAACAAGTACTTCGGTTGCAAGGTAAACCAGAGTTGTTCCTCCTCTCTTTGTTTAACTTTATTCCTTTTTAAAACATCTAGTTTCTTTTAAAGACAAAAAAATTATTTTGTTAAAAAGTTTTAAATTCTAAGTTTTATTTATTTATTTATATTAAACGGATTAGTTTATTTTAAAACCCTTTCTCTAAAAATTCAAAGTCATATTTATGAGTTTGAATTTCCTGACAAAAATCATAACACAAATTTTAATTTTCTTTCTAAAAACCTTCTATTTGACTTTTCTTAAAGTTAAAATAGCAAAAAAAAAAAAAAAAAAAAAAAAAAAAAAAAAAAAAAACTTCTGCAATTGTCCCTTCAATACACTATCGAACAAATCAAATTGCCTTTGTACAGGGCTTGTTCGAATACAGTTTTTCTTAATCAAAATGTTGATGAGTCATTTGTTATAATCGATTACTTGATCAAAAACTTATTTTTGTTTCTCTTTCGGATTGAAACGCAAACAATGTTAGAGAAAAAACAAAACTTTGATCGATCAGTGTTCTTGATTTTAGAAACCGATTTTCGTAAATGATTCTCAAATTTTTTTATGGGATCAGACTAAACAGTTGTTCTTGATTTCGTGGTTTAATGCTACAATTTTGACTCGCTGGAATCTTTTGCTTCGCGTGATTTCTGATCGGTTTCTTATGAAACAATTTCTAGGCTTCACATTAATGATCCTACTTGATCAATTAATGATGGAGATGAAGTCTGAATCGATAAGGTTGTTCAGGAACGAAATTGAGAGAGAATTATGAATGAATTCAGAATTTTATTAGTATTCAAATGATCACATACATGGGTTTTAATATCCTATGAATGAGTGTAAGTTTCTTAGGGGTTAATAATTAATTTAACTTATACTAATCAATGAATTAGGCTAACACTTGTATAGGTAATATGTCTTCCAAAACTTGTAAGCGCAATACAATGTCCATGTATTCACCAATATAAAACTGTAAATGTGTCATCAACCTCTAAGATTAAGGAAATGCTATTAGACGTTTGGTTGCCCTCTACTGATTTGTTAAAGTATTGTAAATTTTTGAATTGTATATACAATCGAAGTTAGGATTCCTGTAATTAATAATATTTGTTCTAATACTTATACTTTTAAAAGCATTTCTTCACATGAACATGTACGTGCAGTCATATATTTTGCTTATGTATATATTCATATTTATGAATAGTTAGTTGGATGTCTGTATTAATAAATGATTACAATGTGAGACACACGTCACAATCACATTAATTATATAATTTATTTTTCCGTCCAAATCATTTATCAATTTTTAAAAAATCAAAAAAATTAATTTTAAACTCTCTCTCTCTCTTTCTCTCTCTCTCTCTTTCTCTTTCTCTCTCTCTCTCCTCCCCCTCTTTTTTCCCTCTTAATTTACACATTCCAATTTTTTCTAAAATTAATTTTTTATAAAACATATTTTCTATTAATTAAAAGCTAAATATTTTGATTAAAAATTACACTTTTTTGAAAAAAAAAAAAAAAAGATTTTCAAAAACTATTAATATGTATCTTTTTACGCGTATGAAATATTCTAAAATCAGTTTTTTATTTAATAAAAGTTTTATATATAACCATTTTTATAAAATAAAAAGCTTTATAAAAATACTATTTTATTAACGCAAACGTTTATTAATATATGAAAAATTATTTATAAAACAAAAATAACTAAAACCCATAGTTTTGAAATAATGAGATTTTTATTAAAGATGATATTTTTCAAAAACAATATTTTTGGAACGAACTTTTATTTAACGTATTTTTAAAATGAGAGTTTTAAAAATCACTTTTAAAATGAATTTTTAAAAACATAATTAAAATATTTTATTAATTAAAGTATTTATTCAAACATAATATTAGTTATATCTTACATCAAAGTAATGTTTTATATTCCAAACTTTTTATTAATGTTTAATATTTTAATTTAACTCTTGTAATACGCGGGGTTATAACCTAGTGTCTAATATTGTTTTAATGTTCATTGTAAAATGTATGATTAAATACATGTGCTATATAAACTGGTCATGATAATTGATACCTGATTTAATCCATTTACAATTGTGTTTGAAGTATTAGCTATACAAAACCATCACATACTAAATATATTATTCATAATAATGTACTTGTATATCAAGATAACAAGCATGACGTCTCCCACCAGAACATCGGAGAAAACTTAAAAGAAAAAGGAGAAGCGGGGCACAAAACAACAATTAACAATTGTTGGTTAAGCTTAGGCATATGTGAGTAAACCACAGGCTACTTTAACCACGTGACCGAGCTTTGTACTTGCTGCTGGCATGAAATGAGTCTTACAATACTGTTCATCGTAATGGTTTTATATAAAGGAGTAATAAGTTTAACAATTCACATTCAAGAGTACTAATAACAATGATGTTGTTATAACTATCATATTAATGGTGATAATAATGTTTCTGAATTAATTATAAAAACAAAAATAATAATAATAATTATAATAATAATAATAATAATAATAATAATAATAATAATAATAATAATAATTGTTATTATTATTATTATTATTATTATTATTATTATTATTACTATTTTTATTATTATTATTATTATTATTATTATTACTATTTTTATTATTATTATTACTATTATTATTATTATTATTATTATTATTATTATATAACTAATGAAAATAAAATTAATAATAATATTGACAAACACAATAGTTTATATTTGAAGTCTTAAAATATGGTTATTATCTATATCTATATCTATATCTATACTTATTAATAAAGCAATATCTTTAGCGAAACATGTTTTTTTTCTAGGACTTTATTTCATTAATTTTTCGTTTAAAATGTATATAACCTCATTCTTGGTTATGGTTTATTAACTTAAGTCAACTTTTTTTCATTTCACATTTGGATATGTTTAAAAAGGAAAGATCAGAAATCAAAATTGAATGCAATTTGTGCAATTGGTTGCACAATACAGGACATCAAATTTAAAATAATAGATTATTTAATATTACACACAATTAATATTATGATCTATGTTTTGTACTAATTAGTAAATCATTTTTTTATATGAAAAGCTATGCTACGAAATACTCATTCAGGTTGAACTAGGTTGATATGAAAAAGAAAAATACTTTTGAGATATTATATTAACAAATCTTTTATGAAAAAATTATGGCGTGAAAACCCTAACACTTCAACCGGAAAAAAAAATTAAATCGGAGAGCGGCAGAGGAGAAGGGGAGACAACGGTTGGCAAACTACTACTGTCAACACCTTGATTTGCGAGGAAACAATCTCAAGCACTATCTCAACCGTAAACGGGAGGCCAAGCGGTGACTATTTCTAATGCTGTCGCCACCATCACGGTGGTCGACGACCATAGCAACGGCCATATCCCGATCTACCCGCAATAGGACGCGTAGGGGTGATCGAAACAAAAGACCCAACAAACAGGGATCTCCCAGAGCACTTCTACCAAACAAGAACCAGGGAGACACCATGCAAACCAAGTAACGTGAATTAAATACGTTTGAGGCGGTGGTGGAATTTGAGTTGTACACAGGCAACCACTTGTACATCACTGTATCACTCAATGTTCGTTCAACTTGATTTATAAATATATAGGGGAACAATGTTCATAATTTGATAATAATTGCGTCGTCAAATATGATAATAATATTTATAAAAATGTTGAAACTAATAATATAGTAGTTTATCCCTCTTCAAACATATTAGTATACATTAAATTAATTACTATTTTTAAAGAAAAAAGTTATCGTCGAAAATTGTAGATATTTATTTATACATAATTTAGGGTCTAACCGATTCATGAATACGTGTATTTTAGTTTATATCAATCTGTATCAAAATATATTCAAACTGCTAATAAGGAATAGAAATAAAACAAGTTGAGGAGAATATCGATTTGTTGGGAATAATTTTGATTGGATCAATTCAGGTCAAATGGGTACGGGTACGCGTCAGTGGTAGGTTTTATTTAAGCATACGTTTGCTATTGCTTTTAGTAAGTAGTAGGTCGGTTACGATGCATGTTCGATCTGCATGAAACAAGTAGTCTTTGGTTTAATCGATTAACGGTCTTAGTTGGATTTTTTCCCTATTTAAACATCTATAATTTATTTGTTGATTATTTTAGTGTTAGTGGATTAACTTGCTGATCTGATAAATTGTAGTAGTGATTAAACAAGTTAGGTGACGCGGGAGTGCGGACTCGTTTTACACTAATACAATTAATTGTGTATATGTATAAATATATTGGGTTTGTTGGATTGGGTTTGAGAGAATTGTTATTAATATTGATATGGGCTAATAAACCCAAATAATTGTCTAAGCCTAATTTTAGGTCCAATATGTAAATCCATATATCAGAAATGAAATGGATATCAGATCAAAGAACAACAGAAGGAAAGAAGACAGTCGCTCGGTCGCTTTCTTGGTCGGTTTTCTTGGTCGGAAGAAAAATCGACCGAACGGAAAAAGAAAACCTTCGGTCGACAGTTTTCTTCTTCGGTCGACAGTTTTCTTCTTCGGTTGACAATATAAGAGAGTCACTCGGTCTATTTGGGGTGACTTCTTGATCGCAATCGCACAGATCTCTCGCAAAACAAAAGTTTGATTCTCAAGATCTCAGTTTGAATCCGATTAAACATTTGATAGTTGCGGTCAGTTGGTTTAATCTGATAGTGTTAGTCACTTTTCTGAGATCTATCCAAGTTATTATCTTTGTTAATTTGGGTTGTGATTCTCGGTTCTTCATTCGGGTTCGCACAAATTCAAGAAAGGAGAAAAGAATTTCAACAAAGATTAAACCAATTGAGTTGTTTATGTTTTGAATTTTGGGTTGTTTATAATCTGAAATTTGGGTGTTTGTAATCTGAAATTTGGGACTCAATTACACGATTGCAATTAATTTGCTGCTTGACAATCGTTTGAGTCGGTTGTGTGTTCATCGTAGACAACGATTGGAACTTTATTTGATTTGTGTTGCGATTTAAACTTCAAGCAATCTGATTTAACATGGGAAGTGGAGAATCGGTTCGGGACATGTCTAGTAAATTTGCCAAATTGGAAAAATTTGAGGGTCAAGACTTTAGGCGATGGAAAAAGAAGATGCATTTCTTATTAACAACATTGAAGGTTGCGTATGTACTTTCTACGCCTATGCCAGACATAGGGGAAGATGAAACATTAGATCAACAGTGAAGGAGACTCAAGTGAGAAAATGATGATTATATCTGCAGAGGCCACATACTTAATGGTATGACTGATTCACTCTTTGACGTATATCAGAATGCAGAATCTACCAAAGATCTCTAGGATTCACTTGAAGCAAAATACATGGCCGAGGATGCATCAAGCAAGAAATTCCTGGTAAGTAATTTTAATAATTACAAAATGACCGATTCTAGGCCAGTAATGGAACAGTATAATGAATTGTTACATATCTTGGGTCAATATGCACAACAAGATATTCATATGGATGAGTCAATCTCTGTGTCGAGCATAATCGACAAGTTTCCACCTCTGTGGAAGGATTTTAAACATACTCTAAAACATCAAAAAGAGGATCTGACTTTGGTTCAATTGGGTAGTCATATCTGAATTGAAGAATCACATCGGGCTCAAGAATTTGATAAAGCCAAGGGTAAAAACCCAGCATCATCCTCGGTTAATAATGTTGAAGATGATGGGAATTTCAAAAGGTTCAACAAGTTAACGGGTAATAAACGCAAGTTTAACAGTGATAACAAACATCCTAATAAGAAAGCAAAACCTGCTTGTTGGAGATGTGGAAAACCGGGACATTTTAAGAAAGATTGTCGGGTGAAAATGTCAGGCGGAAGCAAGGCTAATGTAGCTGGTCCAAGCGGGTCAAAAGACCCAAATAGGAAACCAGGTTTGTGTCCTGTCTCAGTTTCTAATTCTGTTAAGAATTATGTTTCCTTGATTTCTGAATCATTCTATGTCTAGGATGATAAAATTGCGTGATGGGTAGACTCGGGTGCTACAAGTCACGTGTGCAAGGATCTAAGGTGGATCGAGGATCTTAAAACAATTGAAGATGGATCCGTGCTAAGAATAGGAAACGTGGCAACTGAGCCTATCAAAGGAATTGGAAATGTTAAACTTGTATTTACTTCTGGAAAACAACTAATACTAAATAATGTATTGTATGTACCAGGGATTCGAAAGAATCTCTTATCTAGAATTATGTTGAATAGTTGTGGTTATAAACAGGTCATCGAGTCAGATAAGTTTATCTTATCTAAACATGGAACCTTTGTTAGATTTGGGTATTTATCTAATGGTATGTTTAAACTCAATATTCATGTTCCATTTGCTAATGAATCTGTATGCATTGCTTCCCTTTTATCTAGCAAGGTAGATTATATTTTTAAGTTATGGCATGCTAGACTAGGTCATGTTAATTTCTTTAGAATGAAAGATATGTCAAAAATGAGTTTGATACCTGCCTTTGATATGCATGATAACAATTGCCACACTTGTAAATTAACTAAGATTACTAGAAAACCATTTAAGGATGTTAAGAGGGAATCCAATGTATTAGAACTCATTCACTCCGATTTATATGACTTTCATAGCACACCATCTCTTGGTAATAAGAAGTATGTAGTTACTTACATAGATGATGCAACACGATACTGTTATGTATATCTTGTTCATACTAAAGATAAGGCACTTGATAAATTTAGGGTCTATAAACAAGAAGTTGAATTGTTTCATGGTAATCTAATTAAAACTCTTCGAACTGACCGGGGAAGGGAGTATTATGATCCAGTGTTCTTTCAGTCTACTGGAATAATACATCAAACTACAGCCCCTTATACACCATAACAGAACGGTGTTGCTGAAAGAAAAAATAGAACATTAAAAGAAATGGTCAATTCCTTGTTATCATATTCTGGTCTGAGTGATGGATTCTGGGGAGAAGCAATGCTATTGCTTGCTACTTATTAAATAGACCTCCTAATAAAAGAAACAAAATAACTCCTTATGAGTTATGGAAAAGGAAGCCTCCTACTTTAAACTATTTAAAAGTCTGGGGTTGTAGAGCGGTTGTTCGACTTACCGAACCTAAACAAAAGAACTTAGGTGAGAAAGGAATAGACTGTATATTCATAGGATATGCTGAAAACTCAAAAGCCTATAGGTTTATGTTATAGAACCTAATGACTTGGTGTCTGTAAACACTGTCATAGAATCAAGGGATGCTATCTTTGATGAAGACAGATTCACTTCTGTGTCTATGCCTAAGGATTTCATCCACAATTCTCAAACAAGGATTCTTGATCCTATTGAGAATAGAGCTGTTGATTCCGTTAAAGCATCTTCTAATGTTGACAGTGCATCTAGTCCTTCTGAACCAAGGAAAAGCACAAGAATAAGAAAGGCCAAATCCTTTGGTTCTGACTTTCATCTTTACTTGGTTGAAGGGTCCAGGAGGGATATTAGCTATCAGTATCAATATTGCTTCAGTATCGAAGAGGATCCAAAGACTTACAATGAAGCAATGGCATCTCGAGATGTTGCTTTCTGGAAAGAGGCAATTCAAGATGAGATGGATTCCATTATGCAAAATAATACGTGGAAATTGACTGACTTACCACCTGGTTGTAAACCTCTAGGTTGTAAGTGGATATTTAAAAGGAAAATGAAAGTTGATGGTAGCATAGACAAGTTTAAGGCCAGATTGGTTATCCAAGGCTTTAAACAAAAGAAAAGAATTGATTTCTTTGATACATATGCTCCCATCACTAGGATTTCCACTATAAGATTATTAATTGCCTTAGCTTCAATTCATAAACTGATAATTCATCAGATGGATGTGAAAATAGCTTTTCTGAATGGTGAACTAGATGAAGAGGTGTACATGAAACAACCTGAGGGCTTTGTTTTACCGGGACAAGAACATAAAATATGTAAATTAATCAAATCACTATATGGTTTAAAACAAGCTCCCAAAAAATGGCATCAAAAATTTGATGAAGTTATCTTGTCTAATGGGTTTCTCTTGAATCAAGTAGATAAGTGTGTGTACAGCAAATTCAATTCCTCTGGCAAAGGGGTAATTATTTGTCTGTATGTTGATGATATGTTGATCTTTGGTACTGACCTAGATCAGGTTGATAAGACTAAGAAATTACTGTCTTCTAATTTTAATATGAAAGATCTGGGGGAGGCGGATGTTATCCTAGGTATACGAATAAAACGAAACAACAATGGAATATTAATGACACACTCTCATTACATTGAAAAAGTATTGAAGAAATTCAATTACTTTGATTGTTCTCCAGTTAGTACTCCTATAGATCCTAATATAAAGCTTATGCCTAATAAAGGTGATTCTATTTCACAGTTGGAATATTCAAAACCTATTGGATGTTTGATGTATGCTATGATAAGTACAAGGCCTGATATAGCATATGCTGTAGGAAAATTGAGTAGGTTTACTAGTAATCCAAGTACACATCATTGGCAAGCTGTGAATAGGTTGTTTAAATACTTGAAAGGAACTATACATTATGGTTTGTATTATTCAGGTTTCCTTCAGTTTTAAAAGGGTACTCTGATGCACGTTCGATAACAAATGTGGAAGATCATTCTTCGACAAGTGGGTGGGTATTCCTACTTGGTGGTAGTGCTATTTCCTGGGCATCGAAGAAACAAACTTGCATAACTAATTCGACTATGGAATCTGAATTTGTTGCTTTAGCTGCAGCTGGTAAGGAAGCTGAATGGCTAAGGGATTTGATCTTTGAGATACCTTTATGGTCGAAACCGATATCATCTATCTCTATCAGGTGTGATAGTGCAGCTACTTTGGCTAAAGCATATAGTCAAGTTTACAATGGAAAGTCCAGACACTTAGGTGTTAGACATAACATGATTAGGGAACTAATCATGAATGGTTTGATATCTGTTGAATTTGTAAAATCTGAATTTAATTTGGCTAATCACCTAACAAAAGGATTAGGGAGAGATCTCGTGAAAAGATCAGCCATAGGGATGGGTTTAAAGTCCATTTAAATTTCTTGTGTTAAGACACCCAATTCCCATCTAATACAATGCTAGATGTTGAATTCAATGTGGAAAGCTTGTCATGTAGAAATTGGAAAACATCAATACATCATCCTAAGGCTTGTGTTCTGACTGCAAGATAAAGTAGGTTGAAGTTTATCTTCTTAATAGTTCTTTGACAAATTGCATTTGCAGGTGCAAGATTAAAAGAAACTACCTATAAGAATATGAAGTTTAGCCGCTTCAAGAAGCTTGGACTTGGCTTCGATGTATTCTTTGAAGGATTAGGACACAAGCTAGTAAAACATTGTGTCAAGTGAGAATCTAAATTTGTAAACTTGTGTGTATATTTAATTTAGTTATTTTTGTGGATAGCAAGGGTTCAATCCATTGTGACACCCTGATATTCTAATATTTGAATGCGATATACTAAGATGAAAATTCAATCCTCAGGATATTTTCATTTATGCATAAGTTTGTGTTATGCGAAAGATATTTAAGTTAGTCATAGATATCACTAAAATGGGGGAGGAATGTTGATTATTTTAGTGTTATTGGATTAACTTGCTGATCTGATAAATTGTAGTAGTGATTAAACAAGTTAGGTGACTGACTCGTTTTACACTAATACAATTAATTGTGTATATGTATAAATATATTGGGTTTGTTGGATTGGGTTTGAGAGAATTGTTATTAATATTGATATGGGCTAATAAACCCAAATAATTGTCTAAGCCCAATTTTAGGTCCAATATGTAAATCCATATATCAGAAATGAAATGGATATCAGATCAAAGAACAACAGAAGGAAAGAAAACAGTCGCTTGGTCGGTTTCTTGGTCGGTTTTCTTGGTCGGAAGAAAAATCGACCGGACGGAAAAAGAAAACCTTCGGTCGACAGTTTTCTTCTTCGGTCGATAGTTTTCTTCTTAGGTTGACAATATAAGAGAGTCACTCGGTCTATTTGGGGCGACTTCTTGATCGCAATCGCACAGATCTCTCGCAAAACAAAAGTTTGATTCTCAAGATCTCAGTTTGAATCCGATTAAACATTTGATAGTTGCGGTCAATTGGTTTAATCTGATAGTGTTAGTCACGTTTCTGAGATCTATCCAAGTTATTATCTTTGTTAATTTGGGTTGTGATTCTAAGTTCTTCATTCGGGTTCGCACAAATTCAAGAAAGGAGAAAAGAATTTCAACATTATTTTTACGAAGAGAGCAAGAGTTAGCTGGTAAATAACTTCCCTCAACGTCGCCACCATTTTCCGTTTGATATTATTATTGCCACAACCACCGCAAAAGGCACTACAAAGATTTTAATTATTACTGGTGGAGGGTGCTGCTGTGGTTTTCTCATTTGTATTTTCAAGCCTTGATGCAAGCAAATTTTTTTTTATTATTTAGTTATATATGTATATGAAGTGACACTGGGTTTTAGTAAATATGGGTTCATGGTGTGGTGGTTAGCACTTTGCAGGCTCAACCGAGCTCTGCATGTTCTAGTCCATCTCCAATATTCTCCTATTGGTTAGTAGCTTTTTCAAACCCATGAAGTTTCCAGATTCAATTGAGTGTTATTTTAATTTATCACTGCAATTGGAAAAATATTAAACATTATTATTATAGATATATAGAAAAACAAAAAAAATGAATAGTGAATTATTATTTATTATGATTTAATGCTCTTGACCCGTGTCATGTGGCCTGGTTTAGTAAATGAGGTACAAATAATAATGCAGCATGTACATGGGTGGACGTATGATGCTGACAGGATAGCTTTGATTTTGCATAAACTTCAGGGGCAGCAAGAGGTTTTCAATTTTCAGACCCTGAAGTTCTATGACAGTCTTCCTCTAGTCCACATGCCAAGCCAATCCTAGTCAAAGCAGGCAAGCTGGCAGACTGGCTGAGAGGATTCAATACAGGATTCTTGAAGAGTTTAGGCAAAGAAGAAGACAAAGGCTAACATGAAATGTCATTGGTCAACTGGATGTTGAGGTGGAACCTAAGATTAGATTCGAAGGGGAAACCTTGACTAAAGGCCCAGTGATAAACCCTGTGAACCTTGTTACAAGAACTGCTTCAACATCATCAGCCCTCAGTGAGGAAGGTGCTTCACAACCTCTCTCTGGTCAGAGCTTGACTGCTGAACCAAGCAATGAATGCCAAATCTCTCTCCATCCTGAGTCATCAAGGACTGTACGTGACAAAGCAAAGAGGAAGATGACCTCTGAGGAGATTGAGGAGGAGGAGAGAGAGGAAAAGATAGCTAAGGGGAGAGAGTTCAAGAGGGTCTCCAGGTTTCATGAAAGCTGCTATCAGGGCTGCTCCCAGGCCAAATACTCAGGATGATGAGTTGAGAGTAGCTAGATTAAACTACCTGAGGACCAAGAACTACAACATAGATGAACTCTTCTTTCTTCCCTTAGAGGAACTCAATGAACTGGCAGACACAGAGCTGTTAAAGGAGAGGAAGGAGGCAGAGGATGCAGATTGCTCCTAAAAATCAAGGAAGAAAGAAGACAGAAAAGGCTCTATAAGCATGCTCCTATCCTCTACCCAGTTTAGGAAAGCCCTGAGAAAGAGGCTATGACAACTGAACAATCTCAGGTAGACAAGGAAGCTGATAGACAAAACATGATTAGCTACTTGAGTGCCACAGGTATCTATCAGGCATATGCACTTCTTCCCTTATCATATGAATATGTTGAATTCGAGTAAGCTGGAGCAACAAGTTATCAAAGAATGAAAGGCTCCTAAGAGAAAAATAAGGGAAGAAGCTGCAAAGTCAAGAGCCATCAAAAAAAGTCTGCTGATAGGTAGAGGATGATGAGCTTCTTAAAGCTGTACGGATTCTCCAGAAGGAGGCTTGGTCCAATGTCTTTATCCACTATGGATGAGCACATTAGAGTGATCAATCAGAAGATCAAAAAGGGAGAGCTTGTTGACTTGCATTCTCCACCAAGTCAAGCTCAACCTGAAGTTGAGATAAAGGTTGAACCCACTGAGACAACACAACCTGAACCTAGAGTTGCATCTCAGCCAACTTCATCTTCTAATCCATAGTAGGGTCCAAATCTCCTCTCCTTCTGAACTTGTGAGGGAAGAGGACCTAACTGAGAAAGACACAACAAGTCAACCTGGTGCTGATGGCTAGTCTTCTCAGTTATAGACTTCAAAGAGGAGGAAAAGGATGGCCAGGAAGAATGGTTCTAAGAAGAAGTACAAAGCATCCACCTCTACACCTCAGGATGAGTCAGAGCATCCTGAGGTAGTGCAAGAAGAGGCTGCTCAACCAACTCCAACTCTAGTAGAGCCTCTTACAACTAGAACAACCATCCTGTCCTGGAACTTTGCTACTAATCCTGACAGGTGGTATGTCATCAGAGATCATGGAGGTCAAGATGTCTATTTCTGGCAAGACATGCTTTATCTTCCTCTGCATGATCTCCATGACATGAGAAGGTATTATGAGAGTCTGAGGGATCCTGATCAGTTGATGAAGAAAGGAATGGTCTTGATCCTGATGAGGACTGAAAATATCTAAGTATACTTCTCTATTTTGGTAATATCAGCCTAGGGGGAGTTTGTAAGGTTATACTTGAAAGGCTGATGCAATCAAAGAAACCAAAGCAACCAAGGAGCTTCCAGCTTGCATACATATTATGTAAAGTAGAAGTCACTTCGGAAGTTTTACACTTCTCACAACAAATTATTCTAAGTGTAAAATCTTCTGAAGCTAAAGACCAAATCTTCCAAAGCCAAAGATGAAGTCTTCCGAAGCTTCAAACACAAGTTCTTCCGAAGCCAATGAAGTGAAGACTGATTTCTTCCTAAGACAGAGAGGACATGCTTTCTCTGATGTACTTTTGTATAAAGCTGACAAACTTTCCGCTGCAACTCTGAAGACTCACCAACTTGCATGAGTTGGTAAAAAAGGTTCATGCTTTTGTAACTGTAGATTATGGTTTAGAGTCTGTAACTTTCTACTTTGTACCTTATATCCTTTTTGTAACATATTACGATGTGAGCTATGTCATGTCATAGTCAGTAGTCAAAAGGCAGATGTTATAGTCCGTAGTCAAAAGGCAATATGCCTTTTGACTTTACATTGATCTTATTGTCTAGATTAGTGTTTCCAGCAGGCCTTCAAAGTATGGCCGGTTGTAGGATGTAGTATAAAGTATCTCAGGTTCTTGTATTTCTTTTTATGCTTTGTAACACATGTAAAAGAACTTTAGAGCAATATACAACATTCTTGAAAACCATACTTATCTTGTTCTTGTTCTTATTTCTATCTCATTGTTTACTTGTGTTCTTAGTATCATTCATATAAAGCCAGTTCCCTATTTGATCTGTTAAGTGTTCTAACACTCTTCTCATTATGAGATTGATTGTATTGACCATCCCTTAACCAGTCCTGCAATATTGTACATGGGTAAATATGGAATTTTGAAACTTGTAGGGGTCAAAGTGACTTTTTATAATGTTTTTAAAAAAGTTGGGGGTGAAAGTGTCAAAAGCTATAGTTGTGGGGGTAGTAAAGGCCGGTGGGTAGACATATGTCGAAACGTACACAGCGTAAAAGCGAATGTAAAGTTAAGCATGTAAACAATTTATATTTAACTTGTCATTTTTGATTACATCCAATCGTAGAAGGACTCAAATTTATATTGTACAGGGGTAAAACCAAAACTTTAGAAGCTTAAAAGGGTTAAAATTAATATTTTACAAAGTTTTTAAAAAAATTGGGTGAAGGTGTCAAAATCAAAAGTTAAGGAGGGAGTAAAGCCAGAAAAAAAACCCCACGTACCATTACGGTTAATGACAGCATTTGCATCTTCATTTGTGTACCCTATTGAATTTCCTCAAATGGCACCCCAACCATGTCAAATATATATCGACCAAACAGAAACAAGCATTGACTTTTTTAGATAGCTCATATCATCAATAGGACATGTCATTCTATGCATGAAAATTTTCTTGAACTGCAAATGTACGATACTATTTTAGAGGATAGGTGTTATTTTAATCGTGCCCACCCATTCATTTTCCCGTCGGAATTGCAGCCCCAACCACCTTAAAAAGAAACTCATTCCTAAGAAACCCCTTATCTCAACTCTGAGTATTTTTAGTCAGAGTGAGACTTGAACCCATGACCTCCTAATATTTACCTGGCATGAGTATATCATCTTAACCAGTCTTCTATACTTGAATCTTTAGAAGGAAACCCTTGGGCACTTGGGCGTGATCTTAAGTGGTGACTTCAAACTTAATTGATAAGAATTGTCACGCTCAACTTAACTCGCATAACTATACAAGTCATGATGCGATAATCAATATGAGAAGTACAGTTTGTGTGTGCACACGTTCGACCTGTATTTGTAGTGTTTGAATGTAAATATTTGTCTCATCAAGGGCCAATGCTTTGCCGATAGCGTACATAACAACAAATACATCTCACCTGTATATCTATATTTAAAAAGCCATTATCTTCTAAAAATTAATTAGGAAGAACAAAATAATCGAAAAGCTAATTATACGAATAAGTTTTTAAGAGAGGCTATATGTAAAAGTGACCAAGTGAACCACCAGAACTTTTTCACTATTCATATCAATTTCAATTGTTATATATATAATTCAATTGTTATTGTAACGTTATCTTAAAGGCTGATGCTAACCAAATATCTCTCAGTATGCATTCTGAAGTACAATGAAGTTACTTCGGAAGATTTGACAATATACAAAGAAATTAACTAAGTGTCAAATCTTCTGAAGCAAAAGACCAAATCTTTTAAATCCAAAGATGAAGTCTTCCGAAGACTCAAAACAATGTCTTCAGAAGCTTTAAGCCTGATTTCTACCGAAGACAGAGAAGACATGTTTTCTTTGACAAATAGTTTTGACAAAAGCTGAACCACTTTTCGCTGCCATCTCTGAAGACTCACCAACTTATACAAGTTGGTGATTATCTCCATTCTTTTGTCAACTGTACAACATGGTCTTTGAGTTTGTAACTTTTCACTTTTGTACTTTTATCCTTTTTGTAATAGAATTGGATGTGAGCTATGGCACGTCATAGTCACTAGTCAAAAGGCAATCTGCCTTTTGACTTTACATTGATCTAGTTGTCTAAATTAGTGTCCAGTTGGCCTTCAAAGTATGACTGGTTGTAGGATCTAGTATAAAGTGTCATGTAAATCCACTAAGCCTTTAAGTGTTACTCTCTCCACCTTGTGAAACTGTTGGATAACCCTTAACCAGTCCTTCAACTGGTATAAGAGCTTCTTAGGCTCTAAATTGTAAAATCTCATATCTTTGTTAGGTCTAAGAACTCTTGTTTAGGTTTAGATGATAAAAATCACTCTTGTAATCATAGTAATTATGTTTTTGATGATATAAAATGAATATTTGATTATAATTGTGTTTGTGAATTAAATAACATTTATTTTGCACTTCATAATATATATTCATCTATAATATAATATATTTCAGAATGTATGTGAATGTGCAGGAAACAATAAACTGTGTCAATTTGGAAAATTGACCAAGTGTTGGAACAACTACGAATGAATAAAGTGTTCTTCCGTAGATGTTCTCAGGAACATAACTGAAGAATGTACATCCGTGGATCTCATGCGGAAGAACAACTTTAGCTGAACAAGAAAAGAAGTGAAGCTGCTGGAGGGATGGCTGCGGAAGACAAGAACTCATGCGAAAGCACAAGAACAAGTACAATACAACAGTTGTTGCGGAAGACTAGTTACCTGCGGAAGAGTAAATTCCTGTGGAAGATCAATTAACTCGGAAGTTAACATCAAGTCAACAAGTCAACGTGGCAGAACAACAACAACATTAATGATGATGGAAGACATAGAGAATATTCCACGTCACATCAACAAACTTCATTAATATTAGATTCGTTGTAAATCTCAAATTCCTAAGCCGATAAACATGGCGAGCATTTGGATAAGTTTAATTAGCTTAATTATAGCAACAAAATAGCTAGCGATAGGACAGAATTAGATCTCTATATTTATGAGATCAACAACATAAACATAACAACAATTGAGAATCATTAAAATCATCAGTATTGTATTCAAGATCAGTAATATCAATAGCAACAAGAAAGCATTACGATCAACATTATTGAGTTCTCTTGGTTTGATTATTCTTATTTTATTTGTTTGATTGGTTGATTTTAGTATTATTAATAGATTAAACACCAAGTATTGATAATTCCGCGATCAATACCTGTTCAAATCAATTCTGATAATTTCTGAATGATCCTGGGATTCACAGGTGGTATCAGAGCTTGGTGCTCATTGATCCAGATCAATTGATCTATCAGCTTTGATTTGTTTAATCGATTTCTCCTAAAACAAAATTATTGCTTTCTAAATAAAATTAATTATCATGAGTAATTCAGTTGTTGGTGCTTAATAACCTCCTAAACTGGAAAACAAATCTGATTTTAAAACTTGGAAAATACGATTCAGGAATCATGTTAATTACACAGATTCTGACTTATAGGCTTCGATTACCGAAGGACCTTATATCCCACCTGCCTTAGGAGCGGATTATAAGGATAATAATCAACCCATCAGTTTAAAGAATCTATCACCTAATGATGCCAAGAGAGTCAAAATTGACATCAAAGCTTATAGTATGGTTACTATGGTTTTACCTGAAGAACTCTTGATCAGGTGTGAATCATACAAAACAGCTAACTCGTTATGGAAAATCCTACACACTCTGTGGGAAGGTAGTGACGAGATTAGAAGCATAAAGAAGGATACTCTCCGTGCACAATATGAAACATTCCATCATATTCCGGGTGAGTCAGTCCCTCAATAATTGCATAGATTCATGCAACTTGTTACAGAGATGAACATCCTTGAACTTAAGTACAATAATGAAGAATTGAATAAAAAGATGCTTCCTTCTTTGCCTGAAAACTGGACACAAACTGTGTCCATGTTTAAAAATACTATTGATCTAAAAACAATAGGTCTAGACACTCTAGTGGCGAAAGTAGAAGCATTGGAGCTGATGAAAAGACAAGAAACAAAAGTGTGAAAGCACCTATAGCACCTTATCAATTCAAAGAACTGAAGAATACTGGCAGTGCATTCATTTGTAATGAAGATGAAGACAACTCCAGTGATGAAGGTGAACAGGAAGGAGAAACAAGTTTCTACGCAACAAAGTCTTCAAAATCAAGAACTCAAAGCAATCAGCACAAACAGACAAAAGGAAAGGCTGATGAAACCAAAAGCAAGAAGAATAACAATCAAACAGAACGAATTACTGTGGTTCTGGAGACTGAAGAACAGAAAGCTGCCTTTGCAGCTTTTAGCTCAAGCTTTCAGGCTTATCTAGGAAGGACCATGACTCCTGCTCACTTTTATCAACAAGATCTAGAAGAACTTCATCCTGATGAAGTGGAAGAGATGGATCTACAATGGCAAATGGCAATAATTGCCTATAGAGTCAAGATGTACATGAAAAGAAACAAAGGATTGTTTATAGAGGAAGAACAACAAAAATTGGTGTAGTTAAGTCCAAAGTGAGATGCTTTAAGTGCAATCTGTTTGGACATTTTTCAAGGGAGTGCAATAACAGCCAACCGCAGTCAACTGACTCAAGACATCCTAGTCAAAGGAGTATCACACAACCACTATTAACCAATGCATCCCCACCAAACAATACAATAGGTATCTCTAACACTAAAAAAACTGGTTTAATTATTTTGCAGGATGGTACTTGTAATTAGAGCATGTATGAGAAGGAAGTACTTGCTGAAAACCAAGCTTTGATGGCCAATATGGAAAACAAAGTCCCTCCAATGGCCACTGAGGTAAGAGAAAGGTTGTGTTCCCCTTCTTGCATAGCTGAAGTAGAAAGATATAGAACACATGCTCAACAATTGGATGATAAAGTAAAAGAAACCTTACTCTTAAATGAATCTCATATTAGAGAACACAAACTTTATCAAGTCAAAATTAATTCTTTACAAAAGGATTTAGATAAACTTGTATCTGAAAATTACAAACTAAAAGCACAAGTTGAGCATCTGACTACATCTTTAACCAAATCTATGTCAGAACATGCATCTACTGAGGTGAAACTGCAAAAATTCCAATTGTCATAACAACAGTATGAGAAACTGTTAAACTCTCATATTGGGTCTATGAACAAGTCAGGATTGGGATTTCATGCAGTTACACCACCAGTTACCAACAATTATATTCCTTTACCTGAGTCAATGACCAACAGTTTATCTAATCACTTCATACCTGAGTCATCAGATAAACTTAATAATACTGATTCATCTGAATCTAGTTCATCAGACTTCGAGCTATCAGAATTTGATTATGACAACTGTGATGACTTAGATGAAGAGGCTGAGACTAATAATGCTGGGTTGGGTAAGGATAAAACTGTGTTAAAAGAATACTCAATTCCAAAGGTACTAAATGAACTTAAACTACCCTATCCACCAAAACAAAGAAATCTGCTAAAGACAATCCACACAAAAATTGAGCAATTAAATAAAGGCATACATGCATTCAATAAATTAAATAAAGAAAAGTCAGCAAAAAGAGGATCAGGAGAAAAGAACATAACTTCCGCAGATCATCTGTGGAAGAAATCATAACAGACCAAGAAAAAGGTCACAAAAGATACAACACAAGAACCTTTTGATATCATGTCTGGAAGAGAAAAAGAATCATCAGCAGATAAAATTGATAAGGATTTAAAGAAGCAAAAACTAATGAGCAAGAAGAAGGCAAAGAAAAGGAATGAATCTGAAAGTGAAGATGAAGTTTACTGTAAATGGTGTGACATGCACAACCATAGCACAGAAGAATGCTACTTCATCAGCTATTACTCAATATGCAACATGAACAATCACATGACTTCAGATTGTTACTTCAACAAATATTGTGCAATATGCAACAAAAACAACCATACTACAAAGGAATGCTACTTCAACAAGAAGAACGAAACCAAGATCATCAAGACAAAGAAAGTAGATACCTCTGAGTCAGACTCACAATCTTCTGAAGATGATAGAGATTCAAACCAAAAGAAACAACAAAAAAAATAGAAAGTTACTTAGAAAAACAACAAAGTTGCTGAGGTGAAAGAATAAGAAAGAGAAATCTCAAGTGAAAAAGAATGCACCATATAAAAAGGTAGCACTTGAGGAAGAAAACAACTTCTTTGATCACTTTGACAAAGGCAATGGTGTGCCTAATTCCAAAGCAAAGGATGTAGAAACATTTTCTGGCAATTCCTCATCATCCACGTCAAAGAAGAAGTCTCAAAAAAATTGACTAACCATGTTAGTATGAATCAAGAAGACATCACCTCAACCTCATCAACCATTACATCCTCACCCCAAACTAAACATAATGAATTAACTGACTGTACAGCTAATCTAGAAACTTCAAGTCTTATTCACGAGAAAGTTGATACATTAGATAACAATGTCAAGCCTAAGACCAGTAAGGCTTGGGCTCCTAAGTCTAACTAAATTCATTTTTGTTTATAGGAACATCCAAGGAGGGCTGACTACAAGTGGTATATTGACAGTGGCTATTCCAGACATATGACAGGAGACTGCACCCTCCTGCAGGACTTCAAACATAAGAATGGTTCATATGTAGCATTTGGTGGGGATAAGAAGGGAGGTAAATTTAATGGTGAAGGAATAGTAACAAATGGAGTTTTAAAGTTTGAAAAAGTTAACTTTTGTGAAAACCTACAGTTTAACTTACTATGTGTATCACAAATATGTGACCAACACTATACTACTTTCTTTGATAACTCTGATTGTTACATTCTTAAGCCAGGTTTCAAAATTCCAGAAGACTGGATCCTTCTTAAAGCACCAAGAAAAGGTAACACCTATGTGTTGGATATGAACAACACTGCACTAACAAGCAAAGAAACATGCCTGATCTCTAAATCATCAGAAGATGAAGCACAACTCTGGCACAGAAGGATGGCTCATTCCAACATAAAAACATGAATAAATTGGTGAAAAATGACTTAGTCATTGGTGTTCCAAAGAAAGAATTTTACTGTTCTACTCACTGTTTATCATGCTATAAAGGCAAACAACATAAAGTATCACATAAGTCAAAAACAATTAACACAAACACAACACCACTAAAGTTACTGCACATGGATCTTTTTGGTCCAACCAATGTATTAAGCATTGGCAAAAGGCAGTACTGTTTGGTGATTGTTGATGATTTCACTAGATTTACTTGGTATTTTTCTTAAAACAAAAAAGTGAAACATCAGAAATTTTAATGGAGTTCATCACTAAGATAGAAAATCAACTTGATCTAAGAATCAAGATACTAAGAAGTGATAATGGAACTAAATTTGTTAATTATTTCTTAGACTCTTTTTGCAGGAATAAAGGCATAGCTAGGAAATTTAGTGCCCCAAGAACTCCACAACAGAATGGAGTTACTGAAAGAAGAAACAGAACTCTAATTGAAGCAGCAAGAATAATGCTAGCTGACTCACATCTGCCAATAACATTTTAGGCAGAAGCTGTGAACACAACCTGCACTGTTCAAAACAGAACTTTGATTGTCAAAGAACATAACAAAACACCCTATGAACTTCTGTTTAAAAGAAAACCTTTTATAGGATGTCTTAAAGCTTTTGGGTGTCATGTATCTGTATTAAACACAAAAGAACAGTTAGGAAAATTTGCTGAAAAAGCCTATGGTGGTTTCTTTGTTGGTTACTCATCAACATCTAAATCATATAGAGTCTACATTCCACATGATAACATAGTGGAAGAAACTCCTAATGTATCCTTTGCTGAATCCTTATTCCCACAGTCTGTGAAAGGATCATCTTGGCTTTTTGATATAGATGCATTAACTAACTCATTTAACTCTGGTTATCTTAATATGACAGGTGTTGCGGATACATGTTACCCCTATGTTCCTCCAAATATAGGTGTACATTGACAGCTGATCACCAAGAGTCATTACTCCAGAAAACCAAAGTGATAATGATCCTAGTCAGCATAAACACACAAAGATGGTTCAGATGTTTTTACTTCATGCACATCAGCAGCAATACCCTTTACTTCCGTAGATGTTTCTACTTCTGTAGATGTCCCTACTGCAGATGTTGAATGGAGACCCCCCAAAAATCAAACCATATTAGAAAATCATCCCACACCATTGTCACACACAGATATGCCTTGGACAGAGACCATAGCTGATCAAATACCTGTTACGAAAGACATGTCCACTACCCCGGATGACATACATGTTCCTGCGAAAGCTCAGTCAGCTACACCAGAAAATGAGATGAACTATTTTGTTGACTCTCCATCACAACTACCCTCATCTCCAACAACCAACATCACAAACCTGGATTCATCCATCCAAGTTAATGATGTACCAACAGTTAGGACACATAAGTATCACCCAATTGATAACATGATAGGTGACCTCAATAGTAGAATTATCAGAAGACAAGGGGGAGCTGCAAACACTTGTCTATTCTCCTATTTTCTATCTCAAGTAGTTCCACCCAACATCATAGAAGCCTTAAAAGATAACAGTTGGATTGATGCAATGCAAGAAGAACTGCAGCATATCAGGAAATAGAAGGTGTGGAACCTAGTTGATCTCCCTGAAGGCCAATATCCTATTGGCACAAGGTGGTTATTCAAAACAAGCTAGATGATAGGGGAATAATAATCAGAAACAAAGCAAGACTAATTGCTTAAGGCTACACACAAGAGGAAGGCATAGACTATGATGAAGAGTCGTTGCACCAGTTGCAAGGATTGAGGCAATTAGAGTGTTCTTGGTATATGCATCATATAAGAAGTTCACAGTTTATCAAATGGATGTAAAGTTGCTTCTTATATGGTAAAATTGATGAAAGGTCTATGTATCTCAACCACCAAGCTTTGAAGATCCTGATTACCTTACAGGGTGTACAAGCTTGACAAAGCTTATACGGCTTCATCAAGCACCAAGAAAATGGATGAAACACTGTCCAAGTTTCTCCTAAGACATGGATACAAGAGAGGAACAATTGACCAGACACTCTTCCTCAAACAGAACATCAAGATTTCTTAGTGTTCAAATATATGTTGATGACATCATATTTGGATCAACAAACAAGAGACTCTGTGAAGAGTTTGAAGCCTTAATGCAATGAGTTTCAGATGAGTTCAATGGGAGAATTAACTTTCTTCTTAGGATTACAAGTTCATCAGAAAACAGATGGCATCTTCATCAATCAAGAAAAAACATCCTTCAAACACTGAAGAAATACAACTTGCAGACTGTACATCATGTAAAACACCAGCATCTATATAGATAAAATTGTACCAGATCCAACAGGGAAGTCTATTGATCAAAGTTTATATAGATCTATGATAGGATCATTAATGTATTTAACTGCTAGTAGACCTGACATAATGTTTGCTCTGTGTGTGTGCTAGGTATCAAGCAGAACCAAGGAGTCCCACTTGAATGCAGTAAAGAGAATATTCAGATAACTCAAAGGGAAACCATCACTTGGACTTTGGTATCCCAAAGAAGGAGACTTCAAGCTGTACTCCTATTCAGACAGTGACTACGGAGAATGCAACAACAATAGAAAATCAACAACTGGAGGATGTCAATTCATAGGACCAAGACTTGTGTCTTGGCAGTGCAAAAAGCAGACAATGTTTTAGTATCCACAGTGAGGCAGAATACATAGTTGCTTTAGCAGGCTGCTCCCAGGTTCTATGGTTACAAAATCAATTACTTGATTATGGTTACAATTTTCTCCAGACACCAATATATATAGACAATTCAGCTGCTATGTTTATCACTGCTAATCCAGTCCAACATAGTAAAACGAAGCATATAGAAATCAGATACCATTTTCTAAGAGACTGCTCAGAAAAGGGACTAATTAAGTTGATCAAAGCAGACACAACAAATCAGCTTGCTGATTTATTCACTAAGGCCTTTGACTTAGTAAGATATAAGTTCTTAATTGAGTCATTAGGCATGATCAACTTAGAATAAGTTCAAAACATTAACAACAGGTATATAGGCTCATTAACTATGACCATATAAGGAGACAACATAAACTTATGTGTAAGGATTTTGATAACCTATGGATATGATAGTATGCTATAAACATGACATATATCCTGCCTACACCCAATCAACTATCTACTGATTTGATGTGTTAAATATGTGAATAGGTTCATCCTGAGTGGAAAATAAGCTATGTCATGCTCAACATAAAGCCAAGATGACTTAGTATGGATAAGTCATTAAGAGGAGTTAACAAGTAAGTCTCATCAGAAAGTACACAACTCATCACTTATGCACACTTACTATGTTGTAACACCTTATAACCTCTATCTTTGCGCATCATGACCCTTGTTCGCGTAAGCAAAGACCTGGGTCAAAGGACACCTCTGTTTTATGTAAGTAAAGACCTAATGACCTGATGCTGATGATTAAAAGTTCCCAAAAAGAATTGCTCCCAAAAGAATCCTAAGGGATCAACTACATAGTACTCAAAGAGCATTCATAAAACGCATTAATAAGATTTCAAAGAAATCTTAAGATAGAGCTTATAATCTACGAAAAACAGTATGTGTGATAAAGTAATGACTTGATCACAATCTGGGAGACAGACTTGCATACACCTTGCATGATGTATTCATCCTTGTTTATCTTTAATTCTTACCAAAACATGATAACTAGCCGGACATGCCCAACATACACTCTAGGTTGAACTTCTGCGGATCACCATAATTGCAATTTGCACTAGATCTAGTAGGATTTCTCTCAAACTAAGCAGGAATGTCAAATTTATAGTATGATCCTTAGTTTCTCAACCAATTGCCTGCCACAGAACACTATACTCATGTGATTTTCAGTTACACACTCACTGATCATGCGATCTTCGTTAAATTTTTTGATAAACTCATCCGTAGATGATTAATCACAAATTTAGGGGGAGTAAGTATAACTGTTCAATAATTAATTCCCTTAATCTGAGCAGTATAACTAATCGAAACCGAAGGCGTACTACGGAAGACTTGAAGCTATCTTCCGTAGATACAGTGAAATCTGTTCATCCGCAGATGCTTCTGCGGAAGACAGAATGGGTTCTCTTCCGTAGATAAAGTACGGAAGAAACAATGATTTCTGTGGATATTATACTTTGCTTAATTATATGATCATTAATTGCTATTAATTATTTATTAGGCATAGTTAATAACCTTGAAGGGGTGAAATTTCTATTCACCCAAATTTACCCTTAACCTAGAAATTCAGAGCCAAAAACACCTCAAAAACCCCTTTTCAGCTGCATAGAAGTCAATCGTTCAAACTCAAACCTCACAGACCTCATGGCAAATAGATTTGTAAGAGATGACAATGTCTGTGCGTTCTTAAACCCAGACGTGGATGATGAGTGCATAGACATTATACAATACCTGAGGAGAACACGACTCTTCTATGCACTAACAGCAGACCCACTCATCTATCTATCGCATATGACAGACTTTGGAGCTCAGCAAGAGTAGAAGATGAAGGTGAAGGATCTGTTATCACTGCCACCATTGGAAATCTACCATTGTGGGTAGATGAAGGCACAATACGAAGTGCATTAGAGTTGGGAGATGAAGAAGAAGGACATCCTAATGTATTCGACCATGATACATTCAGAGGGTATTTGGGCTGATGGGGTATGATGGAGATTACAGGAATGGGGAGATAAGAAAGGGAGACTATGCAAGCTATATCGCTTCCTGTGCCCACTTATCTTAAGTGCATCTCCAACCAAAAGTCTGGGTTGGATAGATTTCAAGGCAATCTCTTCTGGCATTATCGGGATATTCGAAGGGAGAAAGTACAACTATGCCAGATACATCATGAACTGCCTCTGTGATCATATAAGGGTGGAGAAATAGAACAAGATGTTCATGTTCCAAGGTTCCTACAACTGATAATAAATGAACAATTGCCCGAGGTAGAGAAAGAAGGTGACATTTGTGTGCAAACACACCTTGGAAGATCCCTCCTTAATAAACTGAAAGGGCAGTATGAGGAAGGAGGTGTGGATATGTTTGCCCATGTCCTAGATGAGTCTGAGGACATACCACAAGAACACATATGGAGTGAAGAACACACCAATTTAATCCCCTGCACACACTCAACCACCATCACACCTGTTCACTTGATATCTTCCTCAAATGAACACACACAACCCATCTCTCCTAACCAAAGAACTTAATCTTGAAGTGGATGGTGATGAAGCTGTTTAATGATGGAGATATAGAAGAAGTATCTATTGATGAAAAAAGAAAGATGAGGATGAGAAGTTGAGCAAGAAGAGGGTGATCATATGATGTCATTGCTTACACTGAGAAGGACCTGAATGAAGAAGAAATCAATGTACGCAAAAGCTATCTAGTGGCACAATACAATAATCTTGTCCTAAAAGGCAACAAGAAGTTGGAAAAGTTGAGAAGATTAAAGAATGAGCTGACAAAGAAAGATAAACTCATAGCAGAGCAAGATAATGCAATCATACAACTGGAGAGTAGATTGAAGAGACTAAGGGAAGATGTGTTGATTGGCAATGAAGTAATTGATGCTCTGAATGACTTAGTAGATGAACAAGCACTTCAATTGAAAGAGAAGGAGATTGAGATTGAGAAGTTGAAAAAGAAGTTGATTGATGATGAACAGAATAAAGGTGAATCAGCATTGATTACCTACAGCAGAAAAAGGAAATACTTAGGGAAGGCAGCTGATGCAGCTGGAGAATCATCAAAGAAAACTAAATCAGATTCTCCAGAGCATCAAACCCCATTGAAGCAACAAGTAGAAGAAAGTGACCCTGAATGGGAAGAGCTGACTAAAGAAGAATCTGATGAGGCCAAACAAGAAGACCTGCTGTCAACCAGAGACATCCTAGAGGAAAGACCCCAATCTGCCATGTTCATGGACCTAATTAATAATGATTTTCCATATGACATGGTAGAAAGGATGAATATGTCTGAGCTGATGCAGATAATAAAAGAATTTGATTCAGTGAAGATGATGATCCTAATGTGCAATTATGAATCATTTAAGGAAATAGAGAAAACAAGAAAAGAATTAGGTCACTGTGATGCATCCAAGCTGACCAGGTACAACATGATCTGTTGGCTGCAAAGTCACAATCATAGCCAACATGAGCTTAAAGGAAGAACTGTTGGAGAATTAAGGGTGATGTTGGAGCATGCAATGACAGTTGAACTAAACACTGGAGTAAGATTCAGGTCCGGAGCCCCTAATCCTGCTTATAAAAAAACAACAACTCCTCCCAAGCCAACTATAATTCAAGTCAAAGACATCCACCAAGGCATAGAACAGATGATAATTGAGCCTAGGGGTGTGATTCCTCATAAGGTGTGGCCTCTGGGAACCGCTGTGAGGGAAATGACTGAGAAGAAAACAAGTCGAATTCAACTATTTGAACAAATGACAATCCCAAGAGCAGCTGGAGAATAGGAGATCATAGGATGGAAATATGATGGGGAATGGGATTACACACTCATCAAGAGGGCATCTGGCATGGTGCAATACTTTCACAGAGTAGAAACTCTACTAGCCCTGCCAGATGTTGACCTTTATACTTTACAAACCATTCCCATCACCAATTATCCCATAAGTCCAAGGGGTCGAGATTTCTCCAGATTGGTAGCCAAGCTAAGCCACAGGAGTAAAGCCAGTGTACTAAAAGAGGCTTATCAAGTGGATGCTGAACACACCAGACGAATTCAAAGGAGGTCACATACCAGTTCTCATCATGTTGATGCTGAACTTAAGCAAAGAACTGGGTATGCTGACTTGACCAATGCACCACTGAAGATTATAAATGGAAATCAATTTACTTTCCCAATAACAGAATGGGGGTATGTAGAGAAAACAAAAGAACTAGTGTTGCAAAGGAATGATCCACAGAGGAAAGGACAAAGTATATGATTATTTGACCCTGTGGAAATCAAACTCCTGCACCCAAGTTATACATCATACCTCCGTGACAAGCACTTCCCAAGGCTGCAAGATCAAACTGCACAAAATGACTTATGCTAATACGTTCATCTAATTCAAGTCATGGACAAGCTGCATGCCAATGCAAGTAAACGAAGGAAGTATAAAGCAGGTCAACTTGTTGGTACAGAGATTAAGCCAGTCACAGAACTAAGAAATTCAGAACAGGACGAATTGGAGGTGGTGTCCAATAACAGTGTTGTTGCAACACTCACCACTGAAGAGGATGTCCTGGGATTGAAATATAAAACTCTGAAGAGGTTGAGCAGAAGGAAGATCAAGATTAAATATGAACACCAACAAGTGACTGCTGATTACTTTAAAGAGAAGATTTTGACAAGAGTGAATGAGCTTAGAGTACTAAACCAATGATTACTAGATTCTAAACCTAAGGGGGAGTATTTTGAGGTCTAGAACTCGTGTATAGGTTTAAATGATAAAAATCACTCTTGTAATCATTATTGTAATTATAGTTTTTGATGATATAAAATGAATATATTTGATTATAATTGTGTTTGTGAATTAAATGACATTTATTTTGCACTTCATAATATATATTCATCTATAATATAATATATTTCAGAATGTATGTGAATGTGCAGAAAACATTAAACTGTGTCAATTTGGAAAATTGACCAAGTGTTGGAACAACTGCGGATGAATAAAGTGTTCTTCCGTAGATGTTCTCAGGAACATAACTGAAGAATGCACATCCGTGGATCTCATGCGGAAGAACAACTTCAACTGAACAAGAAAAGAAGTGAAGCTGCTGGAGGGATTGCTGCGGAAGACAAGAACTCCTGCGGAAGCACAAGAACAAGTACAATACAACAGTTGCTGAGGAAGACTAGTTACCTACGAAAGAGTAAATTCCTGCGGAAGATCAATTAACCCGGAAGTTAACATCAAGTCAACAAGTCAACGTGGCAGAACAACAACAACATTAATGACGATGGAAGACATAGCGAATATTCCACGTCACATCAAAAAACTTCATTAATATTAGATTCGTTGTAAATCTCAAATTCCTAAGCCGATAAACATGGTGAGGATTTGGATAAGTTTAATTAGCTTAATTATAGCAACAAAATAGCTAGCGATAGAACAGAATTAGATCTCTATATATATGAGATCAACAACGTAAACATAACAACAGTTGAGAATTATTAAAATCATCAGTATTGTATTCAAGATCGGCAATATCAATAGCAACAAGAAAGCATTACGATCAACATTATTGAGTTCTCTTGGTTTGACTATTCTTATTTTATTTGTTTGATTGGTTGATTTTAGTATTATTAATAGATTAAACATCAAGTATTGATAATTCCGGGATCAATACTTGTTCAAATCAATTTTGATAATTCCTGAACGATCCTTGGATTCATAATCTTTAATCTCCTCAGTTTCACAAAACACTTAGTTACTCAAATGGTAGCTCTCACTAAGGCTGATATGGAAATCGGCACCATGACTAAATCTCCACTGATCACTCCTAATGACTTTGATATATGGAAATCGGTGTGTAATGGATGGAAGATCACTCCTAATGACTTTGATACTTGGTGTGTAAGGATGGAAGGCTTCATCAAGTCACAACAACAGTATGTGGAGATCTGTATTCTCAAGACCTCACATCCCAAGCACAACTTCAGCAACTGCTGGAGGTGGGATAATACCAAAGGATGTGGCTTACTATTCTTAGGATGTTTGGAAGAAGATTGACGTAGATCAGAAGGCCATGACTGCTCTTCAAACTACTATTCCCAACTCTATCTACATAGGCTTCAAAAAGTGCAAGACTGCAAAAGAACTTTAGAATGCAATGAAGCTTATGTATGAAGGGTCTGAGGAAGCCAAGGAAAACAAGAAGGATATCATGAAGCTGCAGTTTGAGAACTTCACCTTGAAGACAGGTGAAACTATAACTCAATAATACTTTAAATATGTTGAGATTATAGATACTCTAATGGATGTTGAAGTTAAACTTGAGAATAGGGACATTATGAAGAAGTTCATGTTCTCTCTTCCCAGACAATAAATACACTATTGTATGGCCATTAAGATAACTAAAAACCTTTCTACTCTTACTCTCTCAGAGCTATATGGTATCCTGAGCGGTTATCAGATGGAGATGAACATGCAAAATCCATCCAGCAGCTCTTCCAAAAATCAACAGAGTTCAGCGCTTCATGTGGTTGAAAAAGATAGCAGAGAACCATAACATCATCTCATCTGCTACCCTGACAGCTCACAAAAGGGTCCTTTCATCACCTTCCCTGACACACCAAGGGAGAGATACACTCAAGGAAGCCCAATCCAAAACAAGCTCATCTTAAGCCTTTGTGTATTTAGATGAAAGTTGTGGCAACTTTCTTTTCACTCTTAAAGACTTGGACTGCATCTATCCAGATGACCTGGAGTATATGAGATAGTCCAACAGATGGCTCTTCTCACTCATAAAGCCAAGAAGTTCTACAAGAGAACAAGAAGAAAGTTTCCCAGCAATGTAAGCAGTGCAAAGTTCGAACTGGATAAAAGCAAAGTAAAGTGTTACAACTATAACCAAATAGGCCTCTTTGCTAGGGAGTCTAAGACACCATAGACAAATGGTGGCCAAGCACAATCCAGGCCAAACTACACTGATATAGCTCTCAGAACTGAGAAGCCTAGCAAACCAAAGCAGTTGCTATTGAAAATGGAGGCTTTGACTGGAGCTTTTAGGTGGAGGATGTCTCCCCAAACCAAGCGTTGATGGCAGATCATGATGAAGCCAAGGTATTGAAACATCTCTGTACTCATGAATGCATTGCTAAACTAAACATGTATAGGTCCTATAACTTGGAAGTGAGATATGTTCTTGAGTCCTTGAATATTTTAAAAGCTGATTTCAATAGAGCTGAAAATGACTATAAACTTAAAATAGAAGATTTTGAGAAAACAATTTCTACTCTTAAACATGAGCACACAAATTACAAGACTCAAATCAAAGATCTTGTTACCAAGTTAACTGAATGCAAAGCTGAACTTGTGATCAGTAAAGCCAAGGCAGAAAAATGTGTTCTTGAAGAGGAAACCTTCAAGAACATCATATCTTCATCTTTGCATGCAAAGATTTGTTATCAGAACAAGCAGGGATTGGGGTCAAGTGAAATAGCTCCTCCACACATATTACTATTAGTCAGATCTCCAAGGTGTGGAACTTGTGAAGATGAGCTACCTTTTATTGATCCAATCCAAGAGAAAGATGAAGATGAAGAGGATATAGGGAAGGATGAACTGGAGTTGAGTAAAGAGGTTTATCCTAGGAAGGGTCATTATACTCCTAGAGAAAAGAAGGAACCAAGGATGGCCAAGTCAGCTAGAAAAAATTTGATCAGGGTTGTGAAAAGAAAATCAAAGAAAGTCCAAGAGATCAAGCCCAACTTTAATCCTAATAAAAAACAAGTCTTTATCTCTGTTGGGTTTGAGGTGGTGAAGACTGAAGACTTAACTAAGGACTCTAATACCAGAAGTCTTAGTTCAAGTTCAAACCATCCTGATCAAGAGAAGAAGGTTGAGCAAATATGCACCACTACTGCACAGCTTGAACCATTCAACTCCAAGGGTAAGCTTCACATTCAGAAACCTACTGCATCATCTAAGAAGGTGAAGAAGGAGCTCAAAAGAGATCAAGATCAACCTTCTCCTCAAAAGAAGACTCTCAGAAGTATGCCTATGGAATGCATGATGTATGGTGGTACAACTCATTATGCTAAGGATTACATCTACAATCCTAAGGGTACCATCCACATGTACAAAAAGAAGACTTCTGAGATGAAGAAGAAAATAGTTTCGAAAGGAAAATCACTTTACTTCGGAAGCTCCAAGTTGAACAAAAATAAAATAGATGGAAAACTTTCGTTGGAAGCAAGTTTGGTCTTGAAAGAAAGCAATACTTCCGAAGCACTAAAGTCTACTGCAGTGGATGCAAAAGCTTTTGAAGGTTGAGTCTCCAAAACTTCCGAAGTCATAAAAACTTCAGAAGTTTTAAAGGCCAAGTCTAATCTTCCAAAGATAGTGTGGAAGATAAAGGAAGGCCATGTGACTAAAGTTTCTTCATCAACAATATCCTAGGATCATCAAAGCTTGCATATAGGATCAATAATTATTGAACTATCTTCAGTTCATCTTGTTAAGCCCAAGAACAGCAAGGCTAGGGTTTCCAGATGTAACTAACCATCTCTCTTTTTATATGTAGGAATAGCTGAAGACCAAGAGTAATGTATGGATCATTGATAGTGGCTGTTCAAGGCACGTGACTTGCAATGGCTATTTGCTTTAGAACTTTGAGGGCCAGTTTCTTTTGGAGGAGAGTTAGGTGGTTACATTACTGGAAGGGGCAGGTTCACAAATAGTAAGCTCAGCATTGAGAAGATAAACTTTGTCAAAGAGCTTGAGCATAATCTCTTGAGTGTATCTTAATTTTGTGACAAGAGACATAACATGCTCTTCACTAAGCATGAGTGCATTGTTCATAAGCCCGAGGTGATCATTCCTCAATAGCATATCCTACCTAGAGCCCCCGGGAAAGAGAACATGTACAAGATGGATTTGCAGGAAACCTTCCCATCAGGATAAGTTTTTGGCTTTCTATCTAAAACCAATAGTGATGAGTCTTTCCTTTAATATAAAAGAATATTCCATGTAAACTTTAAGAACATGAATAAATTAATCAAAGATGATTTGGTAACTGTAATGCCAAAGAAAGAGTTTACAAGTGATAACCATTCGGTTGCATGTTTGAAAGGAAAGCAACACAAAGTGTCTCACAAGCCAATGTAAATGAACTCCATCACTACTCCCCTACATTTATTGCATATGGATATCTTTGGCTCCACCAGTTTAATGAGTTTAGGAAGAACTTCATATTGTATTATGATCGTAGATGACTTCACAAGATATACTTGAGTTTTTCTTTCTTAGAAATAAGGATAAAACTCCTGAAATCTTGAGATCCTTCCTTTTGAAAATTAAGAATCAATATGGTCACAAAGTCAAGACCATAAGATGTGATCAAGGTACTGAATTCAAGAACCAAATCCTTGATACATTTGGTTATAAAAAGGGTGTTTTAAGACAATATAATGCTCCTATAACTCCTCAACAAAATGGTGTTGCTGAAAGGAGAAATATGACACTTATTGAGGCTACAAGAACCATGCTCTCTGACTCTAAAATGCCATCACCTTCTAGGCAGAGGCCGTCAACATTACCTGCTATGTGCAGAATAGAGTTTTAGTAGTCAAAACTCATGGTAAAACTCATTATGAACTATGGCACAAAAGGAGACCTGTCATTGGTTTCCATAGGTTATTTGGATGTCCATGGACCATTTTGAATACCAAAGATCATATAGCCAAATTTGCTGAGAAAAATCAGATGATGGACACTTCATTGGATACTCTTCCTAAGATAAGGCTTATGGAGTATATGATCTCAGCACTAGAGTAGTTAAGGAGTCAGCCAACGTGACCATCAATGAACACACTCCCAGTGTGAAAGGTTTTGGTGCTGATTGGCTATTTGATCTTTATTTAGTTACCAACTATTTTAACAAATCTTATGAAGATGTTTTAGGAACAATATGTAATACATCTGCAGGAGATCCTGATCCAAGATTTGATCTAAGAAGACCAAATGGTTGAATTCCTTTAGCTCCAATGGTAATAAACCCTGCAAGTGGAAATCCTATCTATACAACCATGACAAACTCTTCAGTTGTTACATTTGAGGTGCCAAGCCATTCCAGCAATAAGGCATAAAACTCAAATGAAGGTATTTCAAATGTAGGAGGAGATGGAGATGGTGAAAGTGATCAAGAATTTCATGATGCTGACAACCTCTCCACTGAAGACAACATTAGTGATGTCACACACTCTCTGGATCAAGCTACACTTGATAAGTGTGCTAATGTGGTAGGTGATACTCAATCAACATATCTAAATTTCACTAATGCAGACCTGTCAAATCAACTTGCTGTGATTCCTCAAGTGAGAATCCATAAGTCCCATCCTACCACAAACATCATTGGAGATGTTGAGTCTGGGGTAAGAACAAGAGGAAAAACCCATGATAAAAATGTTTGTCTGTACTCTTGCTTCTTGTTTGAGATTGAGCCAAAGAAAGTTGATGAGGCTTTGAAAGATGGAAGCTGGATTGAAGCAACGCAGGAAGAACTGCTTCAATTCAAAAGACAAGGTGTTTGGAACCTATGTCCTCTTCCACCTGGGTAGACGCCAATAGGTACCAAATGGGTTTTAAGAAACAAGAAAGATGATAGAGGGCTTGTTATCAAGAACAAGGCAAGACTAGTAGTCTAAGGGTATACTTAAGAATAAGGTATTGACTATATAGATGTCTTTGCTTCTGTAGCAAGACTTGAAGCTGTAAGGATATTCCTTGCTTTTACTGTATCCAAGGATTTCAAGATCTACCAACTTGATGTCAAGTGTGCATTTTTATATTGGGTGATAGATAAAGAAGTGTATGTTAAACAACCATCTGGCTTTGTAGACTCAGATCATCGTGATCATTTCTGCAAGCTTGCCAAAGCTCTCTATAGGTCGCATCAAGCTCCAAGGAAGTGGTATGAGACACTTTCACACTACCTAGTTCAACATGGTTACAAAACAGGTACTATTAACAGCACACTCTTCATCAAAACCATAGGAAATGACTTGATGCTAGTTCAAGTTTATGTTGATTACATTATCTTTGGGTCAACAAATGAAAGACTCTGCAAAGACTTTGAGAAGGTGATGAAGAATAGATTTGAAAGAAGTGCTATAAGTGAACTCAATTTCTTTCTAGGAACTCAAGTGA
This sequence comes from Flaveria sonorensis, assembly GCA_025506505.1. NCBI lineage: Eukaryota > Viridiplantae > Streptophyta > Magnoliopsida > Asterales > Asteraceae > Flaveria > Flaveria sonorensis. The sequence continues at coordinate 61,170,695 of CM046433.1, read as the reverse complement.
AGCAGGTTGAAAATCATAAACAAATCAAAGTATGTACAAGACATACTAACAAGATTTCATCTGACTGAGTGTAAGATTGCCAAGACTTCCATAGCCAGAAACCATTCTCTAGGACCTGATCTTGAGGGGGAGTGTGTTGATGAACATCTTTACAGGGCTATGATTAGGACTCTTATGTATCATATAGCCAGCAGGCCTGATATCATGTTTGCCACATGCATATATGCAAGATATCAAGCCATATCTTCTTCTGAACATGTGAAGGGGAAGGACCCAACTGAGAAGGATAAAGAAGGAAGACCATGTATTCAAGACCAACCTTCTCAGTTGAAGTATGGAAAGAGGAAGAGGATGGTCATCAAAAGGGACTTAAAGAAGAAGAAAAAAAGTCCAAGGCATCCACCTTAAGATGAGTTAGAACATCCTGAAGGTAAACAAGAAGAGGCTATTCAACCAACTCTATTATAAGTAGATCCTCTTGCTGTTGAGAGGCCCATCCTATCCTGGGCTTACTCTTCAAACCCAGATAAATGGTATGTCACAAGAGATCAACGAGGTCAAGACATATACTTCTAGCAGAATATGCTTAACCTTCCTCAGTATGATCTCTTGGACATGAGGAGGTACTATAAGAGCTTGAAGAATCCAGACCAACTAATTAAGAGAGGAATGGCTCTGGTTCTAATGATGGTTGTAAACAAGTGAAGATCAGATCAAGACACATAGTCATCCTCAAGTTTTGGTAGCATCAGACTAGGGAGAGTTTGTATGAGTTATCTTAAAGGCTAATGCTAACCAAAGATCTCTCAGCATGCATTCTGAAGTACAATGAATTTACTTTGGAAGATGTGGCAATATACAAAGAAATTCACAAAGTGTCAAATCTTCAGATGGCAAAGACCAAATATTTTAAAGCGAAAGATGAAGTCTTCCGAAGCCTCAAGACAAAGTTTTTCGAAGCTTGACTACTGATTTCTTCCAAAGACAGAGAACACATGCTTTCTCTGACAACTAATTTTGACAAAAGCTGAATCACTTTTTGCTGCCACCTCTGAAGACTCACCAACTTATACAAGGTGGTGATTAGCTTTATGCTTTTGTCAACTATACAACATCGTCTTTGAGTCTGTAACTTTCCATTCTTGTACTTTTATCCTTTTGTAATAGAATAGGATGTGAGCTATGGCATGTCATAGTCACTAGTCAAAAGACAATATGCCTTTTGACTATACATTGATCTTGTTGTCCAGATTAGTGTCCAGCTGGCCCTCACAGTATGGATGGCCGTAAGATGTAGTATAAAGTGTCTCATGTAACCAGTCCTAAGAACTAAGCCTTTTAACAATTGTAAAACACTTATGAGCAATATACATCATTCTTGAAAACCAATCTCTTAGTTCTTGTGTTCTTACTTTTGTTCTTTGTTTCATTTGCTTGGTTCCCTATTTGATCCGTTAAGTGTTACTGTAGGACCGGTTAAGGGATGGTCAATACAATTAGTCTCACAATAAGGAGAGTGTTAGAACACTTAATAGTTCAAATAGGGAATCAGGTTTATATGAATGATACTAAGAACACAAGTAAACCAAGAGACAGAACTAAGAATAAGAACAAGATAAGTATGGTTTTCAAGAATGCTGTATATTGCTCTCAAATTCTTTTACAAGTGTTACAAAGCATGAAAAGAAATACAAAAACCTGAGATACTTTATACTACATCCTACAGCCGGCCATACTTTGAAGGCCAGCTAGAAACACTAATCTAGACAACAAGATCAATGTAAAGTCAAAAGGCAGATTGCCTTTTGACTAGTGACTATGACATGCCATAGCTCACATCCTAATATATTACAAAAATGATAAAAGGTACAAAGTAGAAAGTTACAAACTCTGAACCATAATCTATAGTTACAAAAGCATGGACCTTTTCACCAACTCATGCAAGTTGGTGAGTCATCAGAGTTGCAACGAAATGTTTGTCAGCTTTATATAAATTAGATCAGAGAAAGCACGTCCTCTCAGTCTTCGGAAGAAATTAGTCTTCACTTCATTGGCTTCAGAAGACTTTGTCTTTGAAGCTTCGGAAGACTTCATCTTTGGCTTTGGAAGATTCGGTCTTTGGCTTTGGAAGATTTTACACTTACAATAATTTGCTGTGAGAAGTGTCTTCCAAAGTGACTTCAACTCTGTACAATGTGCATGCAAGCTGGAAGCTCCTTAGTTGCTTTGGTTTCTTGGTTGTATCAGCCTTTCAAGTATAACCTTACAAACTCCCCCTAGGCTGATGCTACCAAAACAGAGAAGTATACTTAGATATTGACAGTCCTCATCAGGATCAAGATCATTCATTTCATTCATCAACTTATCAGGATCCCTCAGGCTCTCATAATACCTTATCAAGTCATGGAGATCATGTAGAGGAAGATCAAGCATGTCTTTCCAGAAATAGACATCTTGACCTTCTTGATCTCTGATGACATACCACCTATTTGGATTAGTAGCAAAGGTCCAGGATAGGATGGGTCTTCTAGTTGCAAGAGGCTCGAATAGAGTTGGAGTTGGTTGAGCAGCCTCTTCTTGCACTACCTCAGGATGCTTTGACTCATCCTGAGGTGTAGAGGTGGATGCCTTGGACTTCTTCTTAGAACCACTCTTTCTGGCCATCCTTTTCCTCTTCTTTAAAGTCTTTAACTGAGAAGACTGGCCTTTAGCACCAGGTTGACTTGTTGTGTCTTTCTTAGTTGGGTCCTCCTCCCTCATAAGTTCAGAAGAAGAGGGATTTGGACCCTACTGTGGATTAGAAGATGAAGTTAGCTGAGATGCAGCTCTAGGTTTATGTTGTGTTGTCTTTGTGGGTTCAACCTTTACCTCAACTTTAGGTTGAGCTTGACTTGGTAAAGAATGCAAGTCAACAAGCTCTCTCTTTTTAATCTTCTGCTTGATCACTCTAATGTGCTCATACATAGTGGATAGAGACATTGGACAAAGCCTCCATCCGGAGAATCCATACAGCTTTAAGAAGCTCATCATCCTCTGCATATCAGTAGACTTCTTTTGACTCTTTTGGATAGTGGCTCTTAAAAAGCTCATCATCCTCTGCCTATCAGCATACTTCTTTTGACTCTTTTGGATGATGGCTCTTGACTTTGTAGCTTCTTCCCTTATTTTTCTCTTAGCAACCTTTATTCTTTGATAACTTGTTGCTCCAGCTACTTAAAATACTCGAATTCAACATATTCATATGATAAGGGAAGAAGTGCAAATGCATAATAGAGACCTGTGGGACTCAGGTAGCTAATCATGTTTTGTCTATCAGCTTCCTTGTTTACCTGAGGTTGTTCAGTTGCCATAGTCACTTTCTCAGGGCTTTCTTGAACTGGGGAGAGTATAGGAGCATGCTTGTAGAGCCTTTTCTGTCTCCTTTCTTCCTTGATTTTTAGGATCAATTTTGCATCTTCCGCCTCCTTCCTCTCCTTTAACAGCTCTGTGTCTGCCAGTTCATTGAGTTCCTCTTAGGGAAGAGAGATGAGTTCATCTATATTATAGTTCCTGGTCCCCAGGTAGTTTAATCTGGCTACTCTGAACTTATCATCCTGAGTATTTGGCCTGGGAGCAGCCTTGATAGTAGCTTCCATGAACCTGGTGACCCTCTTGAACTCTCTCCCCTTAGCTTCCTCTTCTTCTCTCTCTCTTTCCTCCTCCTCAATCTCCTCAAAGGTCATCTTCCTCTTCCCTTTGTCACGCACAAGCCTTGGTGACTAAGGGTGGGAGAGATTTAGCCATTATTACTTGGTTCAACTATCAAGCTCTAGCCAGAGAGAGGTTATGAAGCACCTTCACCAGCTGGTGCCTCACTGAGGGTTGATGACGTTGAAGAAGTTCTTGTAACAAGGTTCATAGGGTCTATCACTGGGCATTCAGTCAAGGTTTCCCCTTCAAAGCTAATCTTAGGTTCCACCTCAACATCCAGTTGACCAATGACATCGCCTGTTAGCCTTTGTCTTCTTCTTTGCCTGAACTCTTCAACAATCCTATCTTGAATCTTCTCAGCCAGTCTGCCAGCTTGCCTACTTTGACTAGGATTGGCAAGTGGCATTTGGACTAGAGGAAGACTGTCATAGAACTTCAGGGTCTGAAAATTAAAAGCCTCTTGCTACCCCTGAAGTCTATGCGAAATCAGAGCTCTCCTGTCAGCATCATACCTCCACCCAAGTATTTCATTTTCAGCATCATGGGGTGGGGTAGACTTAGCTCTTGAAATACCCTCCTTAAACAGACTTTGAATGAGTGAGTCAACATCAATATAAACTCAAGGAGTTTGCTAAGTGTGGATAATTACAAGTGAGGTTGGTGAATCCTCAATGTGCATACTCTATGAAGAATTCCTAGGTTCTATGATTGCTTGGATTTTCTCCTCCTTTTTGGTAGCATCACCCTCTTGTATAGGTGAGCTAGGGATTAGGTCTGTCACATCCATAGGTTCTTGTGTTCCTGGTTGAGCCCTCCTAAAAGGTCTCCTAGCTAGTTGTTTCTTAAGATCAGAAATCTCATGTTGCTGATCATTGACCTTTCTTAGCTAGGTAGTCACCTGAGATTCCAAGTGACTAACCTTGGAGACTAAATAGGTGCAGGTTTGAGTCAGCTTTTGCACCTTTAGTCTCATATTCCCCTCATCTTCATCAGAAGAATCATGGGGGGATGAGAGAATAAGACCTAAGTCTTATTCCTCATCACCAGCACTTAGTTCTTGGCCGCTGGGTTTCCCCTGCACCATGACAGCTTCAAGTGAAGTCTTAATGGGCTGGGTTGCTATGGTTGAGGTCTTAATTATATAGTCACTTGCCGAAGTAAGAGCCTCTTCCATACGGACCTCCTAAACAGGTTCAGGGAGATCCACCTCAGTAGTGGGTGGATGATGTGGGCTAGACATAGGAGAAACAGGAGTACTCATCTCTCCTTGAGCAGGGGAGGAGAAGAGAGACTCATGATACTCATTGAATCCTATGTCTTCATCATCATAGAATTCTAGGTTTGGAATGGGTTGGTTTAGATCAAGAGGTTGGGGATGGTAACTGTCCCCTAAAGGTTATTCACTTAAGTGTTGAGAATTTGAGTGAAGGCTTAATGCTTAGGGGGTTGTGAGCTCATCAGGCTGAGCATGAGGAAGCTCAGCACTAATCATTAGTAAGATGTGGGTGGAAGTATAGGGGCCTGCACAAACTAAGTAAGCATCTGCAGGGGTTTATTTGGATTTTCTTTGGTAGGTGATGGTAATTTGTGGCTATATAGGGGGTTGAGAAGTAGAAGGTGTTGGTTTAACACTAGCTGGCGCTGCTAGGTTGTCACCTTGAGCAATGAGCTCTATCATTTTTAGGACAAGGGCTGTTTCTACCCTTGAGAAGCCAACAGTTGGCTTTCTCATAGTTTTGAAGATGCCGAGCTTCATCTGTCCTAATTTTAGAACATTACCTGTTCCTCTCAACTGTGAGCCCAATTCACAGTTGAGAATGTGCTGGACATATCTAGGGAACATGTAATATTCTAAGGAGTCCAAGTTTGCAAGTAACTTAATGTACACAAATTGTGAATACCTGAACTTAACTCCCTGAACCATCCTATGGACTATGTAGGAAAGGTCCTCTAGAACTTGGTCCCATCCTCCATGCATGTTTGATAGACTGTGGATGACGACATGGAGGAGGTATTTCCATTAAGAGGAAACCTTCCCTTTCCTGAAGGTCTTGATAGAGAAATCCCCTTCATAGCCTATCTGACCAAAGGAATAGTTAACAGTAGACTTGGGGAAGGACAAATCACCTTCGACATCATCCAGCCTTAGATGTGTGTTTATGGATATAGGAGTGATGAAGATTTTCCTCCCCTGCACTATGACAGACAGTGCCTTCTCCCCATCCATGGTGACCTCTTGACAGGTCCTCCAGAACTCTGACAGCTGATCCTCATAGAGTGGAGGATCGATGGTGAGGGAGGTGAAGTAGTTTGATAGAGTGAGAAAGCGACAAACCTCTAAGAAACCAAGATCTTTCTCAGAGTTCAACAGAGAAACTTGATTATGTTTCCTGTGAAGTTGCATGGAGAAATCAGGTTGGTTTCTATGATTAAGGTTGGCCATTTTGAGGTAGCTTTGTTGTGAAGGAAGATAAGAACAAGGGCGGTTTGTGAGTGAATTTAGGTTAGAGAGTTTTCAGATGAAGAAGATAGTGAAAGAGGGTGAATTGTTGAGAGGATATATACGAAATGGATTAGAGACAAAGTTAATGCAAAAGGATAAACTTTGAAATCCGAATGTTGGTCCCACCTTTAAAAATGCCCAAAAAGATAGTTTTCTTGGAAGTCGAAAATCTTCCGAAGCTATTTTTATCTTCGGAAGTTTTTAAGAAAATCTTTCGAAGCCAATTTGGCTTCGGAAGATATTCGTAAGATTTGTGAAAATTTTGCTTTGGAAGAAAAATACTCAGAGAATTTTACTTCTGAGACATGTTTAGTTTCTGAAGAGATCAGGACTTGGAAGTTTTGTTCTAAAGATAATAAATCTTCCGAGACTTAACTGATTTTGAAATAAAAATTGTCTTCTAAATACGTGTAAGTACTTAGAAACATATTTAGGCTTCGAAAGATGTAACGACCCTGAAAATTAAGGTTAGAAATTTTAATAGAATCCTATAAGAATTAGAAATTTGCTTGCCACCTTGCATATTCCTAAAGATTACTTTTATGTGATATAACCTATAATTGTATGTTTGCTATTATGTATTAGTTATGTGTACACATCATGATATCTCTGTGAAAAACTTATATATATATATATATATATATATATATATATATATATATATATATATATATATATATATATATATATATATATATGAATAAGCAATTATCTTATAATTTGATAAGATGTTTATAAATGTAAATATATGTTTAGCTATACGTATTATGTATCAAGTTATATAAGTTCCCTAAGAACTACAAATATCTTTACAACAACACATTCATTTTTCAAAGTAAACATCAAACACAATATAAAAAGAACATATGATACATCTAAACTAAAAGTAGTGATACCCACGATTACTAACTCGGTTATCAACCTAAGATGTATTTAATCTACCTCTCACGATCCTTAAGCATGCTTCACGGCTAAAACACGATCTTTAAAATCCATGCTTAGTCACCAAGCTTAGAACACTTAGCACACTAATAACTTGACACATAAAACTATCATGATTACCAAATGAAAGGTGGCATGTTCCTATGCAATCGGCCGATCCATTCATAATGGATATAACACTTAGCATTCTATCCTTATGACATATAACCACATCATTATGGTGATATGTGGCAAGCTATGAAAGCTTCTTAGTGTTCCATTTTAGCCGAGCCTAATCATAGCCATAAACACTAAGCAACTTCTTTTAATGACACCTCAACAAGCTATCATCATTACCATTGGTAAGGTGGCAAGCACTCGGCACCACCATGTGTGTAACTGCCACTTTTGAAGCTCTCGGTTGATGCAAGACACTAAGCTTAATTCCTATGATGACACCTCATCAAGTGTACATCATTACTAAGTTGATGAAGTGCCACCTCCCGGTTACTACAAGTAAAGAACCCCTCTAAACTCTCGGTCTCTTACAACTTCCGAAAGCACTAACCCACTTACTTTAACTCCTGTCAAAACACAAGCATCATCCACCACTTACACTTGAATTTCTCGGTTTCATTCCCACTTTCTCTAGCAAAACATCATCATCTTCATAGTTTTATCAAGGATCAACTGAAGGCACTTCAAGATCAAGAGTTCTTTGGAGTCCAAGGTTTCAAGACACCCTCTGTCATCTTTGATCATCATCAGCCTCTCTCCCTCATCATTCACAAGTTTTTAAATCCCTTCAATGTATCTTCAAATCAATGATTACACATGTGTTATAAACACACATGTAACTAGTTTGATGTACATAAACATCAAAACTAATCTCAAAATCTCTTGAAACTCTTGATTTTCATCAATTCTAGTAATGAAGTATATTAAGACTAAAAAATCCAGAAGACTTGTGATAAATAGGATTTTTTTGAGATTTAAAAACAAAGATTAACTATTAAAATAATAAGTAAAATGAGTAAAAAATACTAAATTACTATGATTGTAGGAAAAAAATAATAAATTAATAAGATAATATTAATTAAAATGATCTGGAAATTTTGAGAATTTATTACTTGATATATGAATTTATATGATTTATTTTCATGAAATAGGAGAAAAATGCATAATAAAATATTTAATGGTAATAAAAATCTACAAAATTTTTATAATAATCTAAATATTATGTTAGAATTTCAGAATAAATTTCAAGAATTAACTCTTTAAAATAATATAGTTATATATTTTTGAAAGTATAATCTGAAGAAAATTCGAAATAAACAGTTTAACAGTAAGAAAACCTCTGAAAGTTTTATGAAAGACTTTATATAATATTTTTGACATTATGTAAAAATTTCATAATTTTTGGGAACCCGTAGCTATTTCTGTCATATTTTGGAATGTTGTTAAATTATTAGAAAAATGATTTTTCAGACTTAAATACTGGAAATTATATGGATAAAATACTGAAATTGAGGTCTGATCTTGGGAAAAGTAAGATGAATTATTGGTTGATCGTTTAAGGTTATATTTATTATGTTATGAATTGAGGTGCTTAAAATTTTAAAGAAATAAACTTTATTTATTTCTAACTATAAATTAATTTTTATAGGATTTTGCGGGAAATAAGGTGAGTTTCATAGCCCCGTTTTACATCTACTATTTTGGGGGAAAAAGCATACTATTTTTGGTTGATGCGATTGTTAAATAAGATATTTTTGAGATATACTGTCATTATGCCATAAGTTGCAACCATTAATTCGGATGAGGAACCGTCTGATAATATATGTAGCGCTACTTAGGAAATATTTCCTACACCAACAGAATGAGTGTTGTGATGCTATATTATCTGATTTTGTGATTTGTATTTGTGACAGTTATGAATCACCTGGCATATAAGTAGGTTTGGTTGCATTCTAATTTATGTTGCATCAATATATGTATTTTGTGAGTCATTAAACCTATGTTCTCACCAACATTATGTTGACAGTTTCAAGTATGCTTTTTCAGGTAATCAGAATGACTAACAGTGTGATACTTTCATTTGATGTATACAATGGTTGGTATGAAGCAATTTGGTTAATGTGTGTGAAAGTAACAGTGAATCTGAATGATCTCAGCATATCAGTGGACGCGCATATCCACTATTACTGAAGATTAGAAGCTGTTACTCTTATCATGTAATAGGGTTACAACAGATTTTGTAGAAGTCAATATGATGACAAATTTCGTATATGTATGTTTTGAATGTAACCCAAAAATATATATGAATGAATGACATGTAGTTATGTATAATTACTTGTTATGATCATCTGTGTCTGTAATCAATGTGTTCCGAACCAATAAGTCACAAGGAACATTTCACGCTTCCGCCGGGATGTGACAAAAGATATATCAGAATTTCTTCCGAAGGTAAATGTCTTATAAGTAGTTATTTGATTTGAAGACATAATGTTCTTCCAAAGACTACTTGATGTCTTTCGAAAGAAAATATGTTTAAAAATTTTCAAAAATCTTGGGAATATCATTTGAAAAATTTTCTTTCAAAGGAAACTGGGCTTATGGAGATGATAAAATAGACAACTTAGGACATACAGGTTTTAAAAATAGAATTGATATAAGTTTAAGAAAAATATACTCAAAGTTAATATCCCAATAGCTCATACAAGATATTTGAATCTTTGTTCGTCAAAAGCTTTAGTGAACAGATCAACATATTGTTTATTTGTGTTAACTTTGACTAGTTTAATTAATCCTTTTTCAAAATTATCTATAATCAAATAATACCTGATGTTGATGTGTTTTGTACCTGAGTGCTGCATAGGATTCTCTGTAATAGAGATAGCATTATTGTTGTCTATACGGATGGCAGTCTCTTTGAAGTTGAATCCATAGTCCAGCATCTGATACTGAATCCAAAGCACTTGAGCGCAGCAGCTTGCAGCATCAATGTATTCAGCTTCAGCAGTTGATACAGATACACAGGATTGTTTCTTGCATTGCCATGAGAGTCTCCTTCCACTAAGGAATTGACATCCCCCAGATGTAGAATTTGCAATCATGTTACCGCCACCATAGTCACTATTTGTATAGGCATACAGATTGAAGTCAAAATTCTTTGGATACCAAAGGCCAAGCTTAGGAGCACCTTTGAGATATCTAAGAATCCTCTTGACAGCAACCAAGTGTGACATCTTGGGGTTGGCTTGATATCTTGCACAGATGCATGTGGCAAACATGATATCAGGTCTGCTGGCTGTGAGGTACCTAAGAGACCTAATCATGGCCCTGTAGAGATGTTCATCCACACACCCCCCTCAAGATCATGTCCAAAGGAGTGTCTTCTGGCTATGGGAGTCTTTGCAACCTTGCAATCAGTCATGTTTGTATATACTTTGACTGACTTATGAAGATGCCATTTTCAACTTGCTTCACTTGAATTCCTAGAAAGAAATTAAGTTTTCCCATGACACTCATCTCAAATCTATTCTTTATCAACCTCTCAAAATCTTTGCAGAGCTTTGGATTAGTTGACCTGAAGATAATGTCATCTACATATACTTGAACCAGCATTAAGTCATTCCTTATTACTTTGATGAAGAGAGTTCCATCTATAGTACCTCTCTTGTAGCCATATTGACAGAGATACTGAGATGGTGTCTCATACCACTTTCTTGGAGCTTGGTACAGCCCATAAAGAGCTTTATCAAGCTTGAAGACATAATAAGGATGATCTGGGTCTACAAAGCCAGGTGGCTGTTTGACATACACCTCTTCATCAATCACCCCATATAAGAAAGCACACTTGACATCAAGTTGGTAGACCTTAAAATCCTTGGATGCAGCAAAAGCCAGGTATATGCTAACAGCTTCAAGTCTTGCTATAGGAGAAAAAAACATCTGTGTAGTCAATTCCCTCTTATTGTGTGTATCCTTGAACAACTAGTCCGGCCTTGATCTTGATGACAAGTCCTCTATCATCCTTCATGTTTCTAAAAACCCACTTGGTTCCTATGGTAGTCTTCCCTTGAGGAAGAGGACATAGGTTCTAAACCTTTTGTCTTTTGAATTGAAGCAGCTCCTCTTACATTGCTTCAACCCAACTTCCATCCTTCAAAGCCTCATCAACTTTCTTTGGCTCTATCTTGGACAAGAAACAAGTTTATGGACAAAAATTTTTGTCATAGGTTTGTCCTCTTGTTCTCATCCCTGTATCAACATTTCCAATGATGTTTGTGGTGGGGTGTGACTTGTGGATCCTGAGTTGAGGGATCATAGCAAGTTGATTGGAAAGATCTAGGTTTGAAAAATTTAGATCTGGAAATGGAGTATCACCCACCACATCAGCACACTTATTAGGAGAGGCTTTATCCAATGAGTATATGATATCATTTATGTTGTCCTCTATAGAGTGGTTATCAGCATCAAGAGATTCTTGATCACTATCACCACCTCTATTTCCTCATATATTTGAAGTTCCTTCATCTGAGTTTTGAGACTCTGAGCTGGAATTTGTAGGCGCCTCAGATGTATCAGCTGAATTTGTCATGTTTGTGCTGATAAGATCTTCACTTGCAGGGTTAGTTACCACTGGAGCTGAAGTAGTATGATTGCTTGGTCTTCTTAGCTCAAATCTTGGGTCAGGATCTCCTGTTGATAAGTTACCTATAGATCCTGAAACATTCTCATAAGATTTGTTAAAACAGTTTGTAACTAAATCAAGATCAAACAACCAATCAGGACTAGAACCTTTCATACTAGGAGTGCGCTCATTGAAGGTCATATTGGCTGACTCCTCAATTACTCTAGTTCTGAGATTGTATACTCTATAAGCCTTAGCTTGGGAAGAGTATCCAATAAAGTGTCCATCATCTGATTTCTCAGCAAATTTGACTATTTGACCTTTGGTATCCAAGATGGTGCAAGGACATCCAATAAATGGTATTCAAGATGGTGCAAGGACATCCAATAATCTGAGATTGCATACTCTATAAACAAATAAACGGTCTCCTTTTGTGCCACAACTCATAGGGAGTCTTACCATAAGTCTTAACCACTAAAACTCTGTTTTGCACACAGCAGGCTGTGTTCACTGCCTCTGCCCAGAAGGTGATGGGCGGTTTAGAGTCAGACAACATGGTTCTTGCAGCCTCAATAAGTGTCCCATTTCTCCTCTCAGCAACACCATTTTGCTGAGGAGTCTTGGGAGCATTATATTGTCTTGAAATACCTTTTTCATCACAAAATGTCTCAACGATTTGGTTCTTAAATTCTATTCCTTGATCACATCTTATGGTTTTGACCTTGTGATCACATTGATTCTCAATTTTCTGAATGAAGTTCTTCAAGATCTCAGGAGTCTTATCCTTAGTACTAAGGAAAAAGACACAAGTGAATCTTATGAAGTCATCTATGATCACCAAACAATATGAGGTCCTTCCTAGACTCATTACACTGGTAGGGCCAAAGAGATCCATATGTAATTAGTGTAGGGGAGTAGTGATAGAGATTCTTTCCTTTGGCTTGTGAGACACTTTGTGTTGCTTCCCTTTCAGGCATGCTACATAGTGTCATCACTTGTAAACTCTTTCTTTGGTATTCCAGTTACCAAATCATTCTTAATTAGTTTATTTATGTTTTTAAAGTTTACATGGCATAATCTTTTATGCCAGAGGAAAGACTCATCATTATTTGCTTACGATAGAAAACAAGAGACTTCTCTTGAGGGAGATGTTTCTTGCAGGTCCATCTTGTACATGTTCCCTTTCTTAGGGGCTCTAAGCAGGATATGCTCTTGTGGAGTGACCACCCTGGGCTTGAGTACAATGCACTCATGCTCAGTAAAGAGCATGTTGTGTCTCTGATCACAAAATTGGGATACACTCAGTAGATTATACCCAAGCTCTTTGAAAAAGTTTACCTTTTCAATACTGAGCTTACCATTTATGATCATGCCCCTTCTAATAATGTAACCTCAAGCATCTCCTCCAAAAGCAACTAACCCACCATCAATTTTCTCAAAATTTTAAAGTAGGGAACCATTGCCTGTCATGTGCCTGGAATAGCCACTATCAATGATCCATACATTCCTCTTGGTCTTTCGTTGTTCCTGCACAAAAAATAAATGCTTAGTTACATTTGAAAACCCAATCCTTATTGGTCTTGGGCTTATCAAAGTGATTTGAAGACAATGTAATAGTGATTTATCCTATGTTCAAGTTTTGAGAATCATCAGTTGTTGTTGATGAAGAACTTTCAGTCACTTGGTCTTCCTTCATCTTCCACACCATCTTTGGAAGATTAGACTTGACCTTCAATAGTTCAAAAGTTTTGATAACTTTAGAAGTTTTGGAGACTGGACCTTCCGAAGATCTTTCTTTCACTGCAGCAGGCTTCAGTACTTCAGAAGCATTCCTTTCTTTCAAGACCAACTTTTCATCCGAAGGCAAGTTTTCACTTGTCTTTTTCTTCACTGTGGAGCTTCCACACATGATGCAATCCATTTGAACAGTACTTTAAGGATTGTACTTTAAGGATTGTAGATGCAATCCTTAGCAAGACGGGAAGTACTACCACACATGATGCAATCCATTTGCTTCTTTTTGAGAGCCTCATTTTGAGAGAAAGACTGAACTTGATCACTTTCCACCTCCATCTTCATCTTCACAGATGATGCAACAATCTTCTTAGGATGAGGCTTGCTTTTGGAACTGGATGGTTCAGGCTGTGTAGCGGTGGTACACAGCTGATTAGCCTTCTTCTCTTTGCTGGAATGAGTTGGACATGAACTAGAACTTCTAGTACTAAAGTTCATAGTTGATTCTTTAGCCTTCACCACTTCAAATCCTGTAGAGATAAACACTTGTTTCTTCTTAGAGTTGAAAGCGACCTTGATCTCTTGAGCCTTCTTTGATTTCCTTTTGGCTTTTCTGATCAAGTTCTTCCACTTGTTTCTGCTTAGATTTGAAAGTGGCCTTGATTTCTTGAGCCTTCTTTGCCTTTATCTTGGCTCTCCTGATCAAGTTCTTCCTTTGAGACGTGGTCATCCCAGCTTTTTCATCTCTCTCCTTATGAGAATAGTGTCCCTTCTTAGGATGTTCTTCTTCACTCTTCTCAGAATCATCCTACACTATCTCCTCTTCATCCTCTTTATGAATGGGGTCTATAAGGGGAAGCTCATCTTCACAAGTTTCATACCTTGGAGATCTTACAGACAATGGAGTGTATGGAGAAGCTATCTCAGTAGATCCCATTCCCTGCTTATTCTGATAACAAACTTTTGCATGCAGAGATGAGGATTTCATGTTCTTGAAGGTCTCTTCTTCAAGAACACATTTTACTGCCCTGACTTTGCTGATCACAAGCTCAGCCTGATATTCGTTTAACTTAGTGATGAGATCTTTTATCTGAGTCCTGTAGTTGGTATGTTCATGCTTAAGAGTTAAAATGGTTTTCTCTAGATCTTCTATTTTAAGTTTGTAATCATTTTCAGCTCTTTTGAAATAAGCTTTTAAAATGTTTAAGGACTAAAGATTAGATCTCATCTCTAAGTTATTGGACCTATATCTGTTAACTTTAGCAATACATTCAGGTGTACAGAGATGTTCCAATACCTTGGCTTCTTCATGATTTGCCATCAGTGCTTGGTTTGGAGATGCATCCTCAACCTGAAAGCTATAGTCAAAGCCTCCTTCTTCAACAGCAACTGTAGCTTGCTGCTTGGGCTTTTCATTATGGGTAGCTCCATCAGTGTAGTTTGGTCTGGTTTGTGTTTGGCAACCATTTGTGTTTGGTGCCTTGCACTCTCTGGCAAAGTGTCCCATTTGGTTATAGTTGTAACACTTTACTTTGCTTTTGTCCAGTCCAAACTTTCCACCGGTTGCATTGCTAGGAAACTTCCCCCCTGTCCTCTTGTAAAACTTCTTGGCTCTGTGAGTGAGAAGAGCCATCTGCTGGACTATTTCCATGTACTCCAGATCATCTGGATGGATACAGTCTAGGTCTTCAAGGGTAAAGAGAAGGTTTCCTGTGCTTTCATCAATAGACACAAAGGCTTGTGAAGAGCTTGTCTCTTGGAATGGGCTTCCTTGAATATAGCTCTCTCTTGGTGTCCCCGGGAAGGTGATGAAAGGATCCTTTTGTGAGGACCCTTTTGTGAGTTATCAGGGTAGCAGATGATATGATGTTGTGGTTCTATGCAATCCCTTTCAACCACATGTAGGGCTGAACTCTGCTGATTGTTGGAGTTACCAAATGGATTTTGCATGTTCATCTCCATTTGGTAGCCACTGAGGAAACCATATAACTCAGTGAGAGTAAGGGTCTTGAGGTTCTTAATCCTCTTGATGACCATACAATAGTATGTCTATTATCTGGGAAGAGAGGACATAAACTTTCTCATAATGTCCCTGTTCTCAAGAGTTACTCCAACTTCTATTATAGTGTCCACAATCTCAACATACCTGAAGTATTGTTGAGTCATGGTTTCACCTGTTTTGAAGGTGAAGGTCTCAAACTACTGCTTCAAGAGGTCCTTCTTGTTCTCTTTTGCTTCAGTGGACCCCTTATACATAAGCTTCAATGCATCCCATAGTTGCTTAGCAGTCTTGCACTTCTTGAAGCCTCTGTAGATGGAGTTTGGAAGAGCAGTTTAGAGAGCGGTCATGGCTTTCAAATCTATATCTATCTTTTTCTAGTCTTCTTCAGAATAGTCAGCCACTTTCTTTGGTATCATACCACCAACAGCAGTAGCAGCTGAACAGGTGGATGGTACATGAGGTCCAGAGACAACAGATCCCCACATCTTGGAGTCTTGAGACTTGATAAAGCCTTCCATTCTTTGGCACCAAGTATCAAAATCATTAGGAGTGATCAGTGGAGACTTTGTCATGGTACCGGTTTCCATATCAGCCTTTGTGATAGCTACCATTTGAGTTGTTAAGTGTTTTGTGAAACTGAAGGGATTTAAGATGGTGAGATCTTACAATTAAGAGCCTAAAAAGCTCTGATACCAATTGCAGGACCGGTTAAGGGATGGTCAATACAATCAGTCTCAAAATGAGGAGAGTGTTAGAACACTTAACAGATCAAATAGGGAACTAGGTTTATATGAATGATACTAAGAACACAAGTAAGCCAAGATACAAAACTAAGAACAAGGACAAGATAAGTATGGTTTTCAAGAATGCTGTATATTGCTCTTAAATTTCTTTACAAGTGTTACAAGCATAAAAAGAAATACAAGAACCCGAGATATTTTATACTACATCCTACAGCCGGCCATACTTTGAAGGCCAGCTGGAAACACTAATCTAGACAACAAGATCAATGTAAAGTCAAAAGGCAGATTGCCTTTTGACTACTGACTATGACATGCCATAACTCACATCCTAATATATTACAAAAAGGATAAAAGGTACAAAGTAGAAAGTTACAGACTTTAAACCATAATCTACAGTTACAAAAGCATGAACCTTTTCACCAACTCATGCAAGTTGGTGAGTCATCAGAGTTGCAGCGGAAAGTTTGTCAGCTTTATACAAAAGTAGATCAGAGAAAGCATGTCCTCTCTGTCTTCGGAAGAAATCAGTCTACACTTCATTGGCTTTGGAAGACTTTGTCTTTGAAGCTTCAGAAGACTTTGTCTTTGAAGCTTCAAAAGACTTCATCTTTGGCTTTGAAATATTTGGACTTTGTCTTCGGAAGATTTTACACTTAGAATAATATGCTGTGAGAAGTGTAAAACTTCTGAAGTGACTTCTACTCTGCACAATGTGCATGCAAGCTGGAAGCTCCTTAGTTTCTTTGGGTTTTTGGTTGCATCAGCCTTTCAAGTATAACCTTACAAACTCCCCCTAGGCTGATGCTATCAAAACAGAGAAGTATACTTAGATATTGACAGTCTTCATTAGGATCAAGATCATTCCTTTCTTCATCAACTAATTAGGATCCCTCAGGCTCTCATAATACCTTCTTATGTCATGGAGATCATGTAGAGGAAGATCAAGCATGTCTTGCCAGAAATAAACATCTTGACTTTCTTGATCTTTGATGACGTACCACCTATCTGGAATGGTAGCAAAGGTCCAGGACAAGATGGGTCTTCCAATTACAAGAGGCTCTACTAGAGCTGGAGTTGGTTGAGCAGCCACTTCTTGCAGTGCCTCAGGATGCTCTGACTCATCCTGAGGTGTAGAGGTTGATGCCTTGGACTTCTTCTTAGAACAACTCTTCCTGGCCATCCTTTTCCTCCTCTTTGAAGTCTTTAACTGAGAAGACTGGCCTTCAGCACTAGGTTGACTAGTTGTGTCTTTTTCAATTGGGTCCTCCTCCCTCACAAGTTCAAAAGGAGAGGGATTTTGACCTTGCTGTGGATTAGAAGATGAAATTGGCTGAGAAGCAGCTCTAGGTTTAGGTTGTGTTGTCTCAGTGGGTTCAACCTTTACCTCAACTTCAGGTTGAGCTTGGCTTGATGGAGAATGCAAGTCAATAAGCTCTTCCTTTATAATCTTCTGCTTGATCATTCTAATGTGCTCATCCATAGTGGATAAAGACATTGGACTAAGCCTCCTTCCGGAGAATCCGTACAGCTTCAAGAAGCTCATCAGTAACCGGTCCTGCAGTTATATATATAATGACATATCCCAAGTCTATTGCTCTATGATGTTGGCTTTAGTAAGGAGTTCTAGTGCATTATGCCTGTCTCGAAGCACAATTCTATATTGTTGGTTCGAGTAACGACTTCTAGTAAAAAAGGTGTGCAAACCAGTTTTTTTTAAACAAACCTATTTGAGTTAGGAACCGAACCGGGCTTATTAGTGATTGATACGAATTGGTTTTTGAGAAACCGGTTCGGGTTGGTAAATGGTTTTAAGATTTGGTAACTCGAACACACTAAAGTCAGTTTTGATCGGTTTCTAAACCGATTCAAACCCTAAAGCGGTTTGTTTTTTTTTCATTTCAAAAGAAACAAATAATACAAATAATAAAAAGTATTGTTCTTTTTAATACTTATACATTGAAATAAAATACATGAAGAAAATAATAAGTTTCTTTTCTCACTAAATTATATATTATTTATTTCATCGTGGAGTCATGAGTTGTTCGTTCGTTGTGGCTTTGATGATTTTATTCTTCTCCCCCCCTCCCAAACTCAAGCTATTTCTAAGGTAATCATCGCAAGTTGCTTCATCATCGGTTATTCCTGGTGCCAATCCAACTTTTGCCTTGTTTTGTTATAACCTGACTTCATATTCCAATTCTCCTACAGGTGAACATTTGTCTTCTAATCGTGCTTGTGGAGTGAGACGAGTTCTTTATATTGATATGATCTTACTACTAATTGAGTAAACAGATTCTAAAGCTACCATGAAGCTTGGACAGATAGTAAATCTTGGGCCATGAATAATAGGATGGAAAATTGATCTTTCTTATCTTTCCACCAACCTAACAATTCAATATTCTTAAAATCTTTTGGAGTCATAGTTGATAAAAAGTTCATCCCACCATACCTCTCGAGTTCGTTGTATTACCCAGTCGACATACGCCGTATTTCTCACTGACTCATAAATACTTGATCTTTCATCATATTTTGCTAAATAAACATCAAACATGTTTGATAACTTTTTTGTTAGAATTAGCTTTAAAAGTTTGAACATAAAATGAGTATTCTAGATTTCTCAAACCTAAAAAAAGACAAATTATTTCATGTAAATTTTCAACCCCCCGAATATTTAAGCAAGGGTATAAGGTGGCGGTACAAGTAACAACTAGGGGCATTTCTTTGAAATATTTTTTATGTTTTTAATTCATTGGTGGTATCATGACCAGCAAATAAGGTTTACGTGTAAACGACATCCTATTCAAACAAAATACCCACCACATGTAATGGAAGGAAAAAGACAAGAAAACGACTATTTTTGACCTCCAATGGTCAAAAAATGACCAAATAATTTTTTGGTAACGACTACTTTTTCAAACTGAACTGAGTATCAGGTCAAAAACACTGGTTTGTAAGCTAGATTGAAGGAGGAAACGGTTTTAAACTGGTTTGAAACCTGTTTGGGCTAAACTGGTTGGGATTGTTATCCTAGACTTGTTCATAAACCGGTATGGAATTTCAAACCAATTTATTTTGATAAGGTCTATCTATTATCTCCCATCCTAAGATAGGACTCTGGTATATCCACCATAAAGGAAGGACTTTTACGGTATCTACAAAAATGGTAAGACCCTCTAGTAATACTTTTCACAAAGACGAGATTTCTTCTAAAAGACTTGCAACCCTTGAGCAGGTAAGTTAACTCGTATAAACACATAACTCATACATAAACATATATGCTTGTAACACATATTATCAAGGCAAAATCATCTAATACGGGTACACTTTCAAGTTCATGCACAGATTGAGGTTCTTGGTCAACTTAGAATTCTAGACCCTAACCATGTTCTTGGTCATTATAGGGTTCTTAGTCTATGCTAGATATTCAGCAAAAATATGGGTTCTCAGCTTGTGATATGTATTTGGCTAGTTGGAGTACTTGACTGAGTACTAGTACTCAGCCTTATAATCTACTCGAACACAACCACTTATTCAATCAAGAACTAAAGAACTTGACCAGATGCAAGAATTGTTACACTTTCAGCTTTCTAGACATAATAGACTCATAATCTGGATCTAAGTACTAAACTAGTAATCTTGTAACTTTATAAAGTACACCTACTTCTATAACATGGTCTAGTACCTTCACATTAACATGAACAAGTAACTTAACATTATGTAACTTCTTGTAAAACATGCTTTAAGCATACACACCACATAAAACATTAAAAGCATGTGTCATAGAACTCACCTTGTTTGAAGTACCTCTTAAATCTGTGACCTTGTTTGAGATTAAGCACTAAACATGACTGATGCTTACTTGAATATCCTAGATCACTAAATCCTTATAAGACACCAAATTTGAACATGTATATGAGATAGAATGATGCTAAACAACACTCCTACCTTTAATTACCAAAAGACTGAATCTAAGATGCTTTTTTTGTTGTTCTTAGTGAAAACTGCAAAGAGAAAAGGGAGAGAGATGGGTAGTGGCCAAATAGAAATACTGGGAAAGGGATTAGGGTTAAGTTTATTATTTAATTTCCCCCTTATTAACTTTAAACCCCTTTTTAATTTCTCTATTTAACCTTTTTTACACATAAACTTTAATAGCCAAACTTTTAGGGCGTTACATCAATGTAACATGTTAATCAACCAACACAAACAATAGTGTATGAAATATAAAGAGTTTAAGAAAAGGAAAGACAAAATTGATTTTGGGAAGTTAAAGTATATGTTAACTTATCAACTATGCGTCCTCTTTCTGATCATTAATCAAACGTTTGTCCCACTAGATTATTTCTTCACCAAAAGAGATCATTATTATAACACATCTCACTTTATAAAGAAAATAATCACCTTGGTATCACTCTTTTAAAAAAAAGATCACATTCTAACTATTGATTTACAGAGGAAGTATTTTTTTTTATCTTACTATGCTCCTAAGAGGCACTACCCACCTCTTTTTCAAATCACTAATAGACTTAGTGATGGCCCTTTACACATCTTATATAACAATGGTAAAAAAACAACCAATCAAATACAACCCCAGTGATAGAATAAGAATCATCTTAGTTGAAGAACAACTACTTCTTACTCTTGATCTTGTATTTTTAAATTTATGTTATAATATGACTAAGTTGAACATAAATATGTTTAAGACTTTTAGAAAATGTTTAGAGCGAAAGGGGTAGATGTTCTAAAGTAACAGGATTTGATGATGCATCATCTTCAAGTCATGATGCTGATGAGTTTACTAATTCCTTTAAATAAACAAGAGTGAATAAGGTGAAAGTGTGTGGGTAGCTTCTATTTATAAACACAACACAAGAAAAACATAGATGTGAGGATTGTCAAAATAGCAGTCCCCTACCAGCCACTCTAACCTTTATCTTGTTTCTTATGTTGTGAACGTCATTTTTAGTTACATGCACTCTTGTAAACCCTTTTTCACATGCCATCTTTGAATTTTGAGTCTCTAAAATAAATAAGAAGTCTTTATGGATTGTAAAGATTTTTAAATACAAAAATAAATATTTTACTTGTTGGTATTTTAAAAGCAATAAAGATTTGTTCTATTTCCTTATATAATCCAATCTTATTTATCTTCTATGCAGATCTCTTTTGATAGATATACTCAAGTTAGTAGATCACATCCATCAACTAAATCAAAATGAAAATCTCATCAATCTTAAACTATTTTGTTGAAAACCAAATACTGGATTTAGTTTGCTTATCCTAGGTGTTACATTGGAAGACATATTTACTTATCTTGATAATACATTATATAATTCTTAACATTTTGTAAACTTTATTTTTTATATCTCTCTTAATTCTAACATATAGTTTTTAGCCTTTGCACTTCATATGTCGATGACAGCTTGCATGTTGAATCCTTGATCATAACTTTAACATATCGAACTAGGCATTCATGCTTAATGATTTGATACGTTGTTGAAACATATTTATGTTATGTGTTCATTCTCAATTGCCAGCTTAAGATCATAATACATAATTTTAATTCATTATAAAAACAAGGAATGTTAATCAGTGTTCATATATTGGATAAATTTATTATTAATATAATCCTTCACCCTAACCTTCGCATTTTGAAGTTACTCTTTAAATTTTAGTAGAGCATTGCCGGTAACATCTCCCATCCAAGCATCTTTAACCACTTTTTGTAATAATCTAAATTCAACTGATACTTAAAAAAATTAATGTGGTTAGCCATAATCTTTATCTATTTGTTTCAAGTAACCTATACCGATCTATAAAAGTCATAGAAATTCTTTCCAAAGAACAAAAGATTAGATCTTTTGAGTTGCCAAGGCCAAAAATATATGATGGGAGGAACTATATATGTGGGGAAAAAAATATATTGCAGGCAAAATATATTTTTTGATAGATATACATTCTTTTGCATATATCCTCTGTTTTAAGTTTTTGTATACATATTTGTTTTTGATTCATTTATGACAACTTTTTGTAACTTTAAATAAATGATATTTTAGGGCACTTTCATATATATCTTGTCTTTATTTTTTTGCCAATTTGATTATGTCTTGTGTGTGATTCTTCATCTCTTGGATATATTTTTTTTGATGTACAGAGATTGTGATAAAAATCAGAGAGTTTGCAAATTACAACTAGCGAAATAAAACAACAAACCCCCATAATGACCTAACTAAACAAAATCAACCGTAATCAATTTTGTTTCTTGAATTCCCAAAATATTAATAGCTTCCACATTACACGGTTTAGCAATGCCTTTACGCTTCACTAGACTCCCAATTCACATACATATACGGACACAATCTCCATTAAACAACCCACTTATTCCCTATTCTTTTAATTATCTTGGCAAGTCACCTTCTGACCTCACCATTCTACATCACAAAAGTCCTCCGCAAAGTCTATAAATTTAGCCCATTTATGAAGGAAAGAAAAGGCATTAACATTTTGTATTCTGTACCTTTCTTTATTCTTCGTTGCAACTTTTTAGGAGTTGTGATAGTCCATGCATGTAGAATCTATATCAAATTAAGTTAAATAAATGAATAAGAGTGAGGTTGAAAGCCATAAATTACTTAATGTTGGTGTGTGTGTTTCAAGGACTGAACCAACATTTCTTATCGATTCCATATCTCTTTCGTTGTTGATAGCATATTAAAGTTTGTAATATTGAATGAAAACGATAACCTCTTCAATGGACCTCGTATTAGGGTTCATGAATTGTGATCCAGCTGTTATGTGCTCATCGCCCAAACTTGTTTTCTCATTCTGATTCGTTCGTTTTCGGTTTTGAACCTACCATAAACCATTCGGATGCTTGCTATGATCTACTACCCCACAAAACCCAAACGGAAGTAATCGATGATCGTCGTAAACCCTAATGTTATAATGAATGCCGGTACTGCAGAGTCAACTAAGTCAACACCATAAAAGGAATGTATATTAACAGTAAGGGAGAATTTCATATATATCCCTACAAAATTATGAAATATTGTATATATCCAACGAAAACTTAAAATATCATATATGTCCTTAGGTGAAAAAATTTCTAGTTTATGACAATTTTGGCCCTATCAAATATGTTAAGTTTATAATTATTTATTATCTATTAATATCTTTTAAAAGTTTAGAATTCTTATTTCTAACCGTTCGTCTAACCGATTTGTTTCTCCTATTCGCTTTAATGGTCTATCAATTAGGGTAAAAGCCTTTGATTGCGCTTTCAAATTATGTAGCGCTCTGAAAATTCTTGTTAACCGCAGGTTGGTAGCGGCTCTTTCTCTCCGTTGTTTACATCGCACCACTTGAATCACCTTTGAATATTCTTGTGAAATCGCTCCCGTTGAATCATAAGAAGATAATTCAATGGGTTGTTTAAAATTCTTTTTGTTGAATCACATTGTCTCCATTGGATGCCACCTTCAAATTACATTGATTTGTTTTGTTGTTAATTTATGTTGAATCATTCCAATCATATTCCAGTTGGACAATTTTTCATCCATGTTTTCCTATTTCAAATTCTTTTGTTTATTGTACCAGCTCGACAATATTATAATTAGTATTTATCAAATCATTTTTTCTTCCTTTCACAATATATGAAATTTGATTTTAAGCATTTTTATTATTTTTCACATCCTATTTCTGAGCATTCAATATGATTTTTTTTTCCAAAAATTCTTTATACATTACTTGAAATTTTGTTGGAAGTCACAAGCCTACCTGATTTTTTGTTTTTCGAGAAAACATATCTTGTTTTTCTTATTTCTAGAAAGATAACTCTGAAGATATAAATAAAATCTTGATAATTTGAGAAAACTGTTATTGATAAATAAATTTTGGGGTGAAAAGTGGTTGGATATGAAATTTAAAGGCTTTGAGATAAATAAGGGTAGAATGGCCGTATTTTAAAATGTGTTTAATCAAATAGGTATATATGATATTTTAATTTTAATTAGTTTGTAAAAATACATATGATATTTTAAGTTTTAATTAAATATCTATATCTATAATCTATAACATATAATAAAAGAAGGTATTTTTGAGACACGTATTATCATTCTAGCATATCAAATGACACGTGTCATCTTTCTAACATATCAAAAAAACTATTTTCTTTCCTCTCTCTCATAATAAATACAAAAATTATAAAACAATCAATTTGACTTTTTTTTTCTATTAAAATATGTTAAAACAAATATATTTATATTTATGTTTCTTGTCTCTTTCATATTAAATGATAATTGTTTTAAATAAGTAAACTAAACTATTAAATATCTAAAATATAAATATTCTTAATTTAATAATTTATTAATATATACTAAATTATATGATTTCAGACATATTTTATCTTTAAATATAGAATAATAATTTCTAATTTTATTATTTGTTATAAATTTTAAATATTCATTATATTTTTATTTCACCAATGACTAATAACATTTAAAAGATAATATTTTTCATAAAACTAATGATTTTGATATGTTTTATTTATCCCAGCCCATGTAATACATGGGCTCTAACCTAGCATATGATATTTCTTAAGTTTATAGGAATATATATGAAAATCTTCCTAAAAGGAATATATTCAATACTAGTTTTAGTTACCCGTGTATTACACATAAGTATGAAAAATTAATTATTAAATAACAAAAAAATAAAAATAAAATCGAGTGTGTGATATATTAAATAAGACATAACAACTTTTGATTATAAGGTCACAAATTAGCAAAAACTCCTAGTAAAGTATATTTCTAGTAACATTAGTAGGTTTACACTCATTATCTAAAGCTAAAAGTTTTAGTTCATTTTTACTCTTAACTTGTGACAAGATGCCATAAAGTTAATCATGCGTAAAAATAGGCTCTTTCAAGTATAAATCGACACTTGACAGAGATTGACCTAAACTTTTGTTTATTGTCATAACGAAATATACAGTCAAATAAAACTGTCTTCTTTTAGACTTAAAAGTAATACTTTTAACTGGTCAAATCGTGAGCTAAATATTAAGTGAGTGTAAGGATATTAGTATAAAAAAATTAAGTTTGAATAATATATACTAAAAAGTTATGTGCAATAATTAAATTAATTTTAAATTATTTTGACCCTATAATCAAATATAGAGATATAATATTGAATCGGATTGGATCGGGCTATAAATATTTATAATATCTCTCACTAGTTGTTGATTATTATTTATTTAATACTAACTTTAGTAAACCAGTGTATTATACGGGTTGAAAACATAAATTATTAAATATAATAAAATTTTATGAAGAATAAAAAGATAATATAAAATAAGATATGATTAAAATTACATATGAGTAATAACTATAAGTAATAAAATAACGATATCAATTTTTAAACTTTCATTTCAAAAAAAGTTAAACAGATCTTTCAAAACAAACCATATTAAAAATGTTATTTTTTAATTTTTTTATTATAACTCATAATTTTAATTGTTTTTAGTTTATAACAAAATTTACTTTTTAAGAAAATTTCCTTTTTAAAAATACCAATTTTAAAATATTTTATATATTAAAAAAAAGTTAGATGTTTTAGAAAAAGTTTTTAATTGTATAAAAAATTGTTTTCTAAAAATAACATTAATAAAAAAACATCTTTCTTAATTTATTAAAAAATTTAATCTAAAAAAAATTAAAATTATTTAATATTTCTTAATTTAGGTAATTATTTAAGAGGAGAGAGAGGCGGGAAAAATAAACTTAAGGGGCCTAAAAAATGTATCAAGTGTCACCTTAAGTTACTCTTTTAGCATTATATATAGATTCAGTTCTCAATTTACTCATGTAGTTACCCTCTTTCCATTTTGTATATTGGCGATATAAGGTATGTTTTTCAATAATAAAATCATGGATTCATAGCATTTGCTCCTTTGAGCTATTCACTATCCGCAGAGCCTTTGTTTTCAATCTACCATCAATTTTGTTGAAATCCACACTCCTATTTTTCCATCAAACTCACAGCCAACAATCTTCTTATTTGGCAAATATGGGTCCAATCTACACTGATTGGACTCGATCTTGATCAATACATCAATGGCTTAATAGAACCACCACCTAAAATTGTTGATGAAAAACCTATTTCGGCCTACCACTCTTGGTTTTGATTGGACCAAATCCTTCTTTAAGTTCTCCTTGGAAGTTGTTACGTTACTATTTAACCATCGTTTCCTCGATTGTGAACTACCGTCAAATATTCCAATGCGTGACTGAAAGCTACGCAAGTGTCTCAAGATCCCGTATTATCTACCATAAATCAAACGCGCCAACAATAGCAAAGGAGACAAAGCTGTTGCACTATTTCTACATGGGATGAAAACTATCGTGGACGAATTAGCGCTAGCAAAAAGTCAGATTGCCAATGAAGAGCACATCGTTCAAGTCCACACTCAGCTAAATAACGAGTACAATCATATTACTATAGTTCTTTGAGTTCGAGACACCCAGCTGACATTCTCTGATCTGTTTAACAAACTTATTGATTATGAGCAATATTGTATGTCACTCCACCAGCAACCCTATTCACTATCGTTAATAAGACACAAATGTATGGGGGCGCTTCTCTTTAGTAATAGTTATGTGGTCGACAATCAAACCAGGCCTAATAGTTTAGACTTAGTCATTATAAACCTCATGGTCACAATAGTGGACATACAAATATGTACCGTAGTAATCATAATTCTTCATTTTGCCACTACTATAATATTCCACATCATGACACTAAAGATTGTAGGAAGTTAGCATGGTTTTACATGACATCAATATCACCATATCCTCGGCACCACCTTCCAAGCCGATGGTCTACTCTCATCGGCAAGTTCATCATCACCATGGATGTTTGATATGATGGCATCTCATCATATCACATCTGACCGAACATCCTTGCACACCCTATCTGAATATGATGGACCCAATGAGATCGTAATAAGAAATAATGAAGGTTAAACAATTTCACACACTTGTCACACATCTCTACACACTTCGTGATAAGAAACAAGAAACAATGTTTCGGTTGAATTTTTTTTCCTAGTCATTTCTTTGTTAAGGATCTTCGCACGGGGACACATCTAATACAGGGAGTGAACGTTGATGATGTTTATTATGTAGCCTCAAATTCACTACACTATGTTTCTCAACTTAAGTCCACAAAAAAGTCAAATGAGTCGCTTCCCTCATGGCACCACAAGCTTAGGCATCCATCAATCTAAATTTTAATATTACTAAAGAATTTGGGACTTGATTACAATAACATGTCATATGTATTTCATTGTGATGCTTGCTCAATCAATAGAAGTTACAAAATGCCTTTTGGTGACTATTGAGTCAACAAAGTCAACATCATAAAAACAATGTATATTCACAATAATATATTCAATTAATTGTTCTCAATTTATTCATGTAGTTTCTCTCTTTCCATGTTGTATATTACCAAATGGATCGTCTTCGTTGATGGTTTGCTTTTGATTATTTTAAGTTAAACCGTAAGCCAAACTAGTTGTAATGGTTTGGATCATCTGAACCGAAATCAAAATGTTGAAAATTAAAACTGAATGAAACCAAACTATTTGTAACAACCTGAATTTTTAAAATGAAGTTTACTTGCAAAATAATAATAATAATAATAATAATAATAATAATAATAATAATAATAATAATAATAATAATAATAATAATAATAATAATAATAATATAATAATAATAATAATAATAATAATAATAATAATAATAATAATAATAATAATAATTATTATTATTATTATTATTATTACTAACTCTATAATTAAGCAATGAAGTAAATCTTAATACTAAGTGTTTAGGGTTAGGTGAAATAACGAAACTTAAAAGGGTCAAAGGTGGCAAGTGATGAAACGTTTTTTATAACTCTAAGATTCCTTCTTTGCAATCAGTCGTACTTCTGATTGTATACCCCCTCACCATCTAGCGACCATTTCAACTGTGGTCGGAGCTCCGGTAACTGCTTCGACCATACTGTCGACTTTTGAAGCGATCTAAAACCCTCTTTTTCTGCCTTGATTCATGCTCACGTTAGTGAAGTTGAGTTTGAATTTCTCTCATCAAGGTTTTTGGTAGTACATGGTTGATGTGATGGGGTCTTTGTTCTCTAGTGTGGATGACGAGCTCTTATATTAAGTAAGGTGTCGTCAAGCCTTGCAAAGACCACTATCATAGCTCTTGTGGTGGTGAAGTTTCATAATAGCAGTGATATTGAATCAGGAATAGCTCTAATAGTTGTTTGTTGTGTGAATGCTATAGTGTTCTAGACTATATTCTGATCTACCTTTGTGTTAGATCAGGGTTATGGATTAACAAAACTTTTCTATTTGATCAGTAGTTAACAAATGTGGAATCTAAGTTAACTACTTACTAACAAACAAAATTACTTTAAGTAAAGATAAGTGCACAAGTCTTTCTTTTAAGGTATTCACTTGATTAATCAAAAGTGAGTACAAAGAGTTACAATAAGTAGATACACGAGTGACTTAACAAGCTTACCTCTACTGTACAAGTATGAGGGTTTTATACTATAAAATCTAAATAATAAGAATAAATTATTCTATGTTTAGAATGTACAACAAGACAGACAATCAGCACATCAAATGTAACACCCAGAAATTTCAGAAAAGAAAAGAAAAGTAAAGGGAGAAAACAGGATTTTATTTTAAAAAGCAAGGGTAAAAGTGTGCAAGGGCCAAACTGGCTCATAATGGGGTTTAAAAAGAAATATGGCCGCTCATACTTCCTTTCCCACACTCAAAACTTTCGGCTAGAGAGAGAGAAGCTCCCAACCGGTTCTAGATTGAGAAAGTGGAAAGTTCTTGAAGAAGATAAGATTTTAAGGTGTTTTCTTCCCGGTTTCAGACGGGTTTAAGCTTCTGGACTGATTTTTATGTGTTTCTATGTGTTTAGTTGTTTGTTTTCGTGTGTTTAGGTGCTAGAACTGCAGGTTGCTCTAGGGTTTGTTGTGGTTCACTCAAAAGCTGGTTAAGGTGAGTTCTAGATCCCTTCTTTTATATGTTTTCTACTTGTTTGGGGCTGATATGCATATTAAACTCATGTTTCATGAACCAAACTAAGTTTTTCCATGAAAAATATGGTTGTTTTCGAAAGAACAGATTCTATGGTGTTGAATGGTTATTTGTTATGTTCTAAGTGTGTAACTGGTAGATCTATGTTAAGAATACGCTTAAGATGATGTATGGAACTAGAAACTGCATAAGTTGGATCGTAGGTGTTGAACATGCTATCTGCTATGGGCTTTGAATGTCCGCTGTGGACACTTAGAAAGATTATTCATATTGTTCACTGTGGACACTAACTGTCCGCTGTGGACACTTGAACATTGTTTGAATGTCCGCTGTGGACACTTAGGAGGATAATTCATGCCATCCGCTGTGGACATTGTTTGTCCCCTGTAGACACTTAAGTATGCATGCATGTCCGCTGTAGATACTTAGTATGCATGCATGTCCGCTGTGGACATTAGTCGTCCGCTGTGGATCCTTTAAATACGTTAGACTGTCCGTTGTGGATTATGGTTGTCCCCTGTGAACACTTGTAATGTCTAATTCATCCGCTATGAACCTTACTCATCCGCTGTGGACATACTTACTGTCTTGTGGACCTTTAGCCATCCGTTGTGGATTTTGGTCGTCCGTTGTGGACTTTAGCTGTCTGCTGTAGGCAGTTAGTACTTAAGTCATCCGTTGTATACCTTATTTATAAGCTGTGAACACTTAGGTTTATTTTGAAATTTTGGGAATAGAATTGAAGTGCTAAGTACTTATGTTTAATGGAAGTTTATGCTTGTTTTAATATTTCTAATGTTTTATCTGCTTGTGGGCTGCTGTTATAAATTATAATATTACATGTTATGTATTATGATATGACTTTACGTGGCATGATATGTATATGTACGTAAAGTATTATGTAATGAAAGTGAAAGATAATGATAATGAAAAGTGGAACGTAATGAATGAATGAAAGTCTTGCAAGCAAAATGATGGAGGTTCACAACTCAATGAGATAGTTGTTTGCTCAACTGTGTTCAGTTTAGCTAACCCTTGATGATACGCACAGGGGTCCAATACTTGAGATTGACCAAGATGTGATCGGATCCTTGCCGCTTACCCCGGTACTGTGTCAATTTCGGCATGAGGTGGGGGTTTATGTATAAACCCCGCCACAATACCAGCTTTTGCATGATGTGGGGTTTAGCATATGGCAGGATCTAGATGAAAGTGAAAGATGTTAATGAATGAAAGACGAAAACGAACGATGATGAAAGATAATAAATAATTATTATCAAGATGTATGTATGATGTATGATCACGTATGAAAGTAAAGGATATGTTTATACAAAAGCAGTGTATTTTATTATAAACTAGAACTCACTCAGCAATGCTGACTTTTTTTATGCATATTAGTTGGCAGGTAATTGTTGATGCTGAGGAGGTGCAGGCATGGATGCATAAGCTACTGGGGATGATCCGAGTTTGGCATCCATATTTTTGAGAATGATATTGTATTAATACAATTTTTGAGATGTAAACAAAATGATGTGATGATTTGACACAATTTAATTTATTAATGAAAAGATATATTCCCACTGCAAAATGATCTGTTTTAAGTGTTTTATGCGATGATTAACCAATTGTAAGCGTCCCGGGAACGGGGCCTTACAAGTTGGTATCATAGCCAAAGTTTAAGAGAAGTGGGTAAATTATTTTCAAAAACCTAAAACTTAAACTGAGAATGGGATGAAAGGGAAGGGATGCCACTCCTAGTAGCTACATGCCTTTAGGTAAAGATTTTATGTAAACGTTTTATGTATGTTAATGGAAAAAGTAATTATGTGCGCGTGTTATGTGATTTATGTGCCTTTAGTAGATTTAGGTATTGATGTAGTCAGTGTAGGAAATGCCTGGAGAATAAAGAGTAAAGTAAGTGGCTAATCACAACTGGCCACTGTAATTAGGGACTTACTATACTTGACATAATCTGAGGTACTACCTTGAATGACCATGTTGGTGTTTGAATCTTATAGCATTGAGGGATGGCTGGTGGTAGATTTTTGAAGGCTTCCCGAGGTGGAGGTCGTAGTGGACATGGTGTTGGGCCGCGTTTCACGAGGAACAGGGCTAAGACTACCGAAACGGCACCAGAAGAGCCCGAGCTTCATCACCATAAAGGTGGGGAGGAGAGTGCTAATCTGAGGGCTTCAGTGAAGGAGGCGGTAGTTGAGGAGGTTCATTAGGTCATGCAGACGATTCTGCCATCTGTGGTGACTGAGGTTATTAGAGTCATGAGAGAGGATGAAAGGAAAGAGAAGGAGGAGAAGAGGAAAATCATTGGGAGAGAGGGCGAGGAGAGAGGTTCAGGGGAAAGAGAGCAACCAGAGACTGGGATGGTTGTCTCCAGTAACGATAAAAAAGAGGAAGCAGTGCAGGAAACTGCAAAGGGGTGCAACTATGGGGCATTCTAGAGATGCAAGCCCCCAACTTTCGATAGGAATGAGAATGTTGCAGCTGCTCACCAATGGGTGAGAGAGATGGAGGCTGTGTTTGATATCAGCGAGTGTAGGGAGGACCAGAAGGTGAAGTTTGCTACCCATTCGTTTGTGGATTCGGCCCTATGCTGGTGGGACAACATAGTTCAGGTCGAGGGTAGCAGGGCGAATGGGAGGATGAGATGGAGTAAACTAAAGAAGCTGATGATTGAGGAGTTTTGTCCTCATAGGGAACTTGACAAGATTGAGAGGGAGTTCCTGCAGTTGGAGATGGGAAATATGATGCACCAGCAGTACACGACTAAGTTTAATGAGATGGTGAGGCTGGTGCCAGATCTAGTGATGCCCGTGTCACGAAAGATCAAGAGATACATCCAAGGTCTACCAGCAGATATCCGTAGACATCTAATTGCCGCACGGCCAGGTACGTTCAGGTTGGTGGTCGATCTGGCGAGGAGACTATATGATGAAATGGAGGAGGTAACAGTGGTGGCGGTGAACAAGAAGGGAAGTGGAAAGAGGAATTGGGGTAGGAAACATTTTGGCAGTGGTGGTTTCACCCCTAAGATCAAAAAGATAAAGGTAGAGGGTCGTAAGGCGGTTGCAACTGAGGTAGTGGTGAAGTTGTGTGGTAAGTGTGGAAATGACCATGTAGGGGAGTTTAGGTGGGGATCGAACATCTGCTTCAAGTGTGGGAGGCCTGGTCATATGGCAAGAGATTGTAGGGTTATAAGATGTTATAACTATAGTGAAGAGGGCCATCAGAGCAGGGACTGCAAGAAGCCGAGGGCTGAGAACTCCGAGACGAGGAAGGGGATCGAGAAGAAGGAGGGGCAGAGCGCTAAAGCTAGGGCATTCACTATGACCCGGGAAGAGGCTAGGGTGGACCCCGACGTGGTGTTAAGTTCCTTCCTAGTAAACCAAACTTGTGCCTCTGTGCTTTTCGATTCTAAGTAGGAGTTTTATTTTTATTGCCTTCTTTGACAAGTTGCCCATTAGGAGTAGAAAGATTGATGAGCCCTTCGATGTAGAAACTGCAATTGGTAAGTCTACCAGGATTTCTGATATGATAGAAGATTGTGACATAGAGTTGGAAGGCCATAGGTTCTTGGCTAGGTTGTTCATGATGCCCTTAGGCAGATTCGATGTAGTCCTACAGATGGATTGGCTAGCAGCCTATGAGGCAAACATCGTGTGTCGTAAGAAGATGATTCGATTGACCGCGCCTGATGGGAGTTCGGTGATGATTTACAGCGATAGAATTGGTATGTTCCTGAAAGTAATTTCGATTGTTGTGGCAGATAAGTGTATTAAGCGTGGATGTGGTGCCTATCTGGCTTATGTAAAGGATGTGGATGCGTCAGTACCATGATTGTCAGACATACCGATTGTGTGTGACTTCCCAGACGTATTCCCTGATGATCTATCAGGTGTGCCACCTGACCACGAGATTGAGTTCCAGATCGATCTAATACATGGTGCCCAACCTGTTGATAAGGTGCTGTATCGTCTAGCTCCCTCCGAGATGAAGGAATTGATGACTCAGCTGCAAGAGTTATTAGATAAAGGGTTCATTCGACTGAGTATCTCTCCATGGGGTGCTTCGGTTTTGTTTGTGAAGAAGAAGGACGGTAGCATGAGGATGTGCATCGACTACCGTGAGCTGAATAAGTTGACTGTGAAGAACCGGTATCCGTTATCGAGGATAGATCTCCAATCTGAGTACCACCAACTGAAGGTAAAGGAGCAGGATATTCCTAAAACAGCTTTTCGTACGCGTTA
This sequence comes from Flaveria sonorensis, assembly GCA_025506505.1. Lineage (NCBI taxonomy): Eukaryota > Viridiplantae > Streptophyta > Magnoliopsida > Asterales > Asteraceae > Flaveria > Flaveria sonorensis. The sequence goes on along the minus strand of CM046433.1, from coordinate 61,137,081 downwards.
TGGACACTATGAGTTTCTCGTTATGTCTTTTGGTTTAACCAACACACAGCTACTTTTCTGGATCTGATGAATTGGGTGTGTCAGCCTATGCTAGATAAATCAGGGATTGTTTTTATCGATGATATCCTGATTTATTCGAAGAGTGAAGAAGAGCATGCCGGTCATATTCGGGAGGTGCTGGAGACGCTTAGAAGGGAGAAGCTGTATGCCAAGTTCTCCGAGTGTGCATTTTGGTTACGTGAAGTTCAGTTTCTGGGTCATGTGGTTAATCCTGGAAGCATCATGGTGGACCCGGCGAAAGTTGAGGCGGTGTTGCAATAGAAGTCTCCAGAGACGCCATCCGAGATCCATAGTTTCTTGGATTTGACAGGCTATTACAGAAGATTCATTCAAGACTTCTCTAAGATAGCTTCACTATTAACTAATTTGACCTGTAAGGATGTGAAATTTATATGGGGTCTAGAGCAGGAGAAAGCTTTCGAAGAGCTAAAGACGAGATTGACTCAAGCTCCTGTCTTGATGTTACCTGAAGGGAGCGAAGACTTGGTGGTCTATTCGGATGCTTCTTATTCGGGATTAGGTTGCATGTTGATGCAACGAGGGAAGGTTATAGCATATGCGTCCAGATAGTTGAAGATCCATGAGGCTAACTACCATACTCACGATTTGGAATTAGCGGCGGTTGTCTTTGCATTGAAGATTTGGAGGCACTACTTGTACGGGATGAAGTGCACTATCTTCACTGACCACAAGAGCTTGAAGTACTTCTTTGAGCAAAAGAAGCTCAATATGAGGCAAAGGAGGTGGTTAGAGTTGATCAAGGATTACGACTGTGAGATCCACTACCATCCGGGCAAGGCCAATGTGGTGTTGGATACCCTTAGCTGAAAGGAGAGACTCTAACCAATTCGAGTAAAGGCTTATTAGATGATCATGACCTTTGATGTGATGACGCATGTCAAGGAATTTCAGGACGAAGCTCTGAAGAAGGATCGAATTAACTCCGAGCGGATGAAGGGCCTAATCGTGGAGTTGGGTGAGAACACTCTCGGTGTTAGAACCCGCTTCGGGCGGATAAGGATTCCTTGTTATGGGGATCTACGTGGGAAGATCATGGATGAGGCTAACAAGACTCGATACTCAATTCTTCCCGGTGCTACAAAGATGTATCGGGATACGAAGAAAGATTACCGGTGGTCAGGAATGAACCGCGACGTAGTGGAGTATGTGAGTAAGTGCCTTACTTGTTTGCAAGTGAAGGCGGAGCATCAGAAGAGATACGGGAAGATCCAACCCTTGGATATACCCGAATGAAAGTGCGAACACATCACCATGGACTTCGTCACGAAATTGCCTCGCACGACGAGAGGATGTGATACCATTTGGGTGGTTATAGACTGCTTGATGAAGAGTGCTTACTTCTTACCAATCCGAGAGACTTACTCGTTAGAAAGATTAGCAGAGCTGTTCATCAAGGAGATTGTAACTCGTCATGGCGTGCCGGTGTCTATTGTTTCTGATAGGGACACTTAGGTCACGTCCAAGTTCTGGAAAAAATTCATGATGCGATGGGTACGAGGCTACACATTAGCACAGCTTACCAACCTCAGACGGATGGTCAATCAGAACGGACCATTCAGACCTTGGAGGACATGCTCTGAGCATGCGTCATTAATTTTGGTGGAAGTTGGGATGAACACTTACCGTTAGCTGAGTTCTCATATAACAACAGTTATCATGACAACATTGGTATGCCTCCTTATGAGATGCTATATGATAGAAAGTGTAGGACGCCCGTGTGTTGGGGCAATATCGGCCAGAAGGAGTTGGGGAGCATTGAGGTGATCGAGGCTATGACTAATAAGTTGGATAAGATCAAGGCCTTTATGAAGGCAGTAAAGGATAGACAGAAGTCGTATGCCGACAAGAGATGTAGACCGATCGAATTCAAGGTGGGCTATAGAGTTACGTTGAAGGTCTAGCCTTGGAAAGGGATTATTCGCTTCAGGAAGCGAGGTAAGCTAAGCCCGAGGTATATAGGGCCTTTCCGACTCATTACTCGAGTAGAGAGGTGGCCTATCGATCGGAGCTACCCGATGAGTTAAGTGGAATTCATCCAATGTTCCATGTATCTCATATGAGAAAGTGCTTAGCCGATGAAGATATTTCTGCCACTTGAGGACATCGAGGTGGATGAACGGCTCAATTATGTGGAGCAACCGGTAGCCGTCATTGATGGAATGGAGAAAAGGTTAAGGAATAAAGTTTAAGGAATAAGGTGGTTCCACTTGTGTGAGTACAATGGAGACACAGGAAGGGGTCCGAGTCTACATGGGAGACCAAGGAAGAAATGAGACAACACATCCGTAGCTGTTCGAGGAATGATAGGTTTCGGGGACGAAACCTATATAAGGGGGCTGGACATGTAACACTCGGAAATTTCAGAAAAGAAAATAAAAGTAAAGGGAGCAAACAAGATATTATTTCAAAAAGCAAGGGTTAAAAGTATGCAAGGGCCAAACCGACCTATAATGGGGTTTAAAGAGTAATATGGCCGCCCATACTTCCTATCCCACGCTCAAAACTTTCGGCTAGAGAGAGAGAGAAGCTCCCATCTGGTTCTAGAGTGAGAAAGTGGAAAGTTCTTGAAGAATGTAACATTTTAAGGTGTTTTCTTCTCGGTTTCAGATGGGTTTAAGCTTCTGGACCGATTTCTATGTGTTTCTATGTATTTAGTTGCTTGTTTTCGTGTTTTAGGTGCTAGAACTCCAGGTTGCTCTCGGGTTTGTTATGGTTCACTCGAAAGCTGGTTAAGGTGAGTTCTAGATATGCTCTTTTACATGTTTTCTACTTGTTTGTGGCTGATATGCATATTAAACTGATGTTTCATGAACCAAACTAAGTTTTTCCATGAAAAATATGGCTGTTTTCGAAAGATGAATGTTTTTAACAAATTCTATGATGTTGAATGGTTGTTTGTTATGTTTTAAGTGTGTAACTGGTATATCTATGTTAAGAATACGCTTAAGATGATGTATGGACTAGAAACTACATAAGTTGGATCATAGGTGTTGAACACGCTGTCCGCTATGGGCTTTGAATGTCCGCTGTGGACACTTAGAAGGATTATTCATGTTGTCCGTTGTGGACACTAACTGTTCGTTGTGGACACTTGAACATTGTTCGAATGTCCGCTGTGGACACTTAGGAGGATAATTCATGCCGTCCACTTTGGACATTGTTTGTCCGCTGTAGACACTTAAGTATGCATGCATGTCTGCTGTAGACACTTAGTATGCATGCATGTCCACTGTGGACATTAGTCGCCCGCTGTGGATCCTTTAAATACGTTAGACTGTCAGCTGTGGATTATGGTTGTCCGCTGTGGACACTTGTAATGTCTAATTCATCCGCTATGAATCTTAGTCATCCGCTGTGGACACACTTAGTGTCTTATTCATGCGCTGTGGAACTTTACCTCCCCGCTGTGGATTTTGGTCGTCCGTTGTGGACTTCAGATGTCTGCTATGGGCACTTAGTACTTAAGTCATCCGTTGTATACCTTATTTATACGCTGTGAACACTTAGGTTTATTCTGAAATTTTGGGAATAGAATTTAAGTGCTAAGTACTTATGTTTCATGGAAGTTTATTCTTGTTTTAATGTTTCTAATGTTTTATCTGCTTGTGGGCTGCTGTTATGAATTATATTATTTCATGTTATGTATTATGATGTGACTTTACATGGCATGATATGTATATGTACGTAAAGTATTATGTAATGAAATTGAAAGATAACGATAATGAAAAGTGGAACGTAATGAATGAATGAAAGTCTTGCAAAAAATGATGGAGGTTCACAACTCAATGAGGTAGTTGTTTGCTCAACTATGTGCGGTTTAGCTAACCCTTGATGATGGGCACAGGGGTCCATTCCTTGAGATTGACCAAGATGTGATGGGATCCTTGTCGCTTACCCTAGTACTGTGTCAGCTTCGGCATGACGTGGGGGTTTATGTAAAAACCCCGTCACAGTTGCTGCTTTTGCATGACTGGAGGTTTAGCATATGGCAGGATCCAAATGAAAGTTAAAGATATTAATGAATGAAACTACGTAAATGAAAGATGACGAACGATAATGAAAGATAATAAATAATTATTATCAAGATGTATGTATGATGTAGGATTACATATGAAAGTAAAGGATATGTTTATACGAAAGCAATGTATTTTATTATAAACTAGAACTCACTCAGCAATGCTGACTTTTTATATGCATATCAGTTGGCACGTAATTGTTGATGCTGAGGAGGTGCAGGCATGGATGCATAAGCTACTGGGGATGATCCAAGTCTGGCATCCATATTTTTTAGAATGATACTGTATTAATATAATTTTTGAGATCTAAAAAAAACGATGTGATGATTTGACGCAATTTAATTTATTAATGAAAAGATGTATTTCCGGTGCAAAATGATGTGTTTTGAGTGTTTTATGCGATGATTGACCAATTGTAAGCGTCCCGGGAATGAGGCCTTACATCAGAGTTAGGCAGCTTCTGTATAATGTTGTTTCCAAAAGATTGAACACATCATTCGTCGGTACAGGTGGTCTTGTCTTGTGTAACAGTTGATCAGCCAGCAGTAGTCGATCAACAACATATCAGGTAAGTGCAGCAGTGGTTCAGCATATGCTGATCGGCAATCATTCGGCATATGCTGATCGTTAGTTGATTTAGCACATGGAAGAAATCGGTAGTTGATAGCCAGTGATGAATTCTTTAGTTTTCGGTAGCTTCATCCTCTCCATACATGAACACTTTGAGACCTCGAGAAAGCAGGTCAAGGTGGTTCGGCTATGGTGATGTGAAGTTGTATAATGATGGTGATGGAACTCAAAGATCATAGGTCTGTTAGGTGCGTGACTCGCTACCAAACCTTCAGCAGATGCACCGGTTGACGATGCTCTTATGATAATGGTAGTGGTACTGCGATGTTGATTATCAAAGTCCTAGGAGACCGAAGTTGATGAATCAAGAAGGTAACTACATGATTTTAATGACTTTAATGAGATAATAAACGCAATATTATGAGGTTTATGAGTGTTATGGTTTCTCAACAGTCGTGATGATTGTAATGTAATGAAAATGATGTTTAATTGGTGATAAAAATTAAATTATGTTGTGTTTATATGGTGGTGATGATGATTCACGATGAAGGTGAAGTTGAAACATAAGGTTAAGGTGATGGTAACTTGAGGATGATGCTACGGTGAGGATGAAAAAAGGGTGTGGTACTAATGGTTTAATATTTTTTTCTTAATATATAATAAAAATGTTAGTCTTATAATGATAGTGATAAGGGCTCAAGTAAAGATGAAGATGGCACAGTAGTAATTATAACAAGTTCGTGATGAAGCTGATGATGATCTTATAGTGATGATGGTTCATTCTAAATGTAATAATGGTGTCGTAATATGATGACGGCTTTTAGCGTACGATGGAATGATGATGAAGTGATTCGTGTAGCAATAATGATGGTGGAGTTATTTATGATGAGTCCTTGATAATGATGAGTTGGTGACTTATGATGGTCATGGTATGATAATGATGATAGATTCATGATGATAATTAAGATGATACTATTACAAGGATGGTGTTGTTTTGATAATGATAATATAGGTTATGGGGTAAAGATTGAGATGTCTTTGAAGATGATTAATTATTGTATCATTATAAAAAATAATGGCTTTAGAATGTAAATGATGCAACTTGGGATTTCCATTGGATAAATGACTGAAGGCACTTGACAACTAGATCCCCTAATTTATGTTCTTTATCTCTTTTTGGGAGCTAATATGTGTACATGTTATATTTTATCAGATCGTGATTTCATACTTAGAAGTACTAATTTTATGTTTAGTTGTGATCTTTTATTATGATTGATGTTGAGATTGCGTACATGCCATGTTTATTAGTGAACTCTAGGTATATGAGGCCGATATCCATTACTAGAAACCAAGTTTGGCCAATAATCTACAGATATGATGAGTATAAGTATGGAAGGTTCTTAATAGATTATTTTTACCCACATGGATCTTAGACCTATCGGCATTGGTATTGTCTCCCTTATTAACTTAGCTACATAGATTACTGTTACCCGTATTAATCTTTGTCCTATGGACATTGGTAGTGTTACCCGTATTAAATCCCTGGCTCTCCCATATTGATCATTGACATACCCGTATTAGTAAGGTTACTTACTTAGCCATAATGTTATTCGTATTGACCTTTGGTCCTCCTGCATTGACTATTAAGCTACTCGTATTAGTAAGGTGACTTTCTTAGCCACAATGTTCACTATATCATCCACATTGAACCCTAATCACCAACATCACCTATACTTAGCAAAATCCTAATAATTGTTCATCTGCACTAAAATGCTATGTATCTAAATTTAAAGTTGTTCATCCGCATCGAGCCACCCATCCGCATTGGGTCTGTTACCCGTATTGGCCTCTATTTCATGTGCATTGGCACTACTATCTGCATAGGTTTTTATACTCGTATCAAGAACTCATCCGTATTAGCCCAGTCCTTAAGCATTTAAGAATGGTTATCCACATTCACTCTAATATCTACATTTGGTTACTAGTTCCCAAACAAGAAGATGCTTAGAATATTCACATCAAGGATTCCAACTAAGTGTTGATTAAGAGTTGACTGTTATTTAAGGTGACTATTCTACTGTATGAGTTCTTATATGACTTATTCTTTGAAATGTTATTTAATGCTCTATGTTATATGATGTTATGAAATATATCCCATAAAGAGTTACCTATAGCAAATTGAAACATAATTGATGAAAAGAATGACAGTGAAACCCAATGAATGTAACCAGACACTAATGTTGAATGAAATACCTTGAAATGAACCGTTGGGTTTTTACAAGTTTTAACAAGGATGTTTAACCATTTAAACAACAAAACGCAGCGGATATAAGTGGTTTAAAACTTGTGTTATATTCTGAAAATAAACATTTATATGTTCAAGAAAACAAACCCAAGAACAAGGATCATATATATGTGAAAAGAAATGCTATCAAAACCAACCATAGGATGTACATGAATACTACCTTTCTTGAACAAGCAAGTTGGATACGGATAAGAGGAGGAAGATGATGTTTCTTGAATGTCTAGTCTTCAAAAGAGAAGACCTCAAGCTTGTATACCCACAACTCTTGCAAAGCACCAAACTTGTTAGGAAGTTAACACCCAAAAGACTTCTCTTCCAAGCTTCTATGTCCGTGAATGTGAAGAGCAAGATGGAGAAGAGAGAGTTCTTTGCATGTGTGTGTGTGAGAGAGTAAGGTTGAGTGTGTCTTCCAAGGGATTAAAGTCTTGTATTAAAACAAGACAAGGAATCCCAAGAAAGGCAAGAAGGGCGGCCGAAAGTTTTATTCAAAATGGGTTCCCCCCATTTTGATATAACACCCTTTTAATTCATTTTAATCACTCATTAAGTTATATAATTAAACCAATTTTAATCTTATAACTTAAACACTCTTCATATTTGATGTTATTTAACTTATTTAAACAACATTACAAATAATATCTCATGAACAAAATATCCATATAATTTGTTCTATCTCAAATGCAATAATTCAGAAAACCCATTTTCTAAATTGGTGTCATGATTTATTTGCTTGATCATGATCAACAAATAAATGTTTAACGGTGTTTGCCTAGCTTGTTATTGGGTATGACCCGACTTGGATCATAACGTACTAACCACATCAATCTTGTATGTGTCTTGGGCATATAAGATCCAACAATCTCCCACTTGCACAAGATTCATAGAAGATTGATGCAAGCAGTAAATACCGCCTAACAACGGTTTACTACCCTTAATACGTATGACTAAGTGCCATTCAATAACATCATCCCCTTCAAGTATCTTACTCGAAAATGTTTTAGGTGAAACAATCATCTATCCTTTTGTCACAGATGTCATGTTAAATCTTAGAGACACAGAATGATCATTCTCCATTGACTTAACTTTAGCAGGCCTTAGACATCTTACTCTCAACGAATAAGAGGAACAAATCCCATCTTGATTACATACGTCTCTCACAATCACCTCGTGCTATACCTGAATTTAGTCTTATGTACTGCCATGTTTCAGAACAGCGAAGAACTAAGTCAAAGTATAATACCCGGTGAATATCAAGACCCAATATGTATCTCAGGTCAGAGGATACCAAATGATATTCGCCTTTACTCAAATTTACTTATGATCAATCAAGAAGATTCCATGTAGTAATATTTGAAATGCGGGTCAGTCCAATATTTATATCCCATAAATATCTATGAACTTTGGCAGCAACCCTTTGCTATATATTCATCCAAATGAATATCTACCAATCCAAGTTCATAATAGTCTTACCCTCATACTTGTTCCCACAGGCATGAACGACTACGGACGTTTAGAGTAAATGATTTACTCATGGATTAAACATGCAAAATTGGAACATTAGTTGAAACATTATAACCATATAATTCATTCAAGTAATAAAAGGTTCCAATATCCAAATACAAGATCACAAAATCAAATCCAGTCACTAGAATATCGAAGTCCCATGGCACAAGTATGACCCTCATGCTTTGCCTTTTCAAGAAGCTTCGTGAGTGGATCCGCAATGTTTTGATCCGTGTGAACTTTGCGAATACATATTTTTCCCTTTTCAACTTCATCCCTTATGTAGTTGAATCTCCGCTCAATGTGCCTAGTCTTTTGATGTGCACGGGGTTCCTTGATTTGAGCAATCGCACCCTCATTATCACAAAGAATTTCTAGGGGGTCCTGAATGGAAGGGACAACCCCTAGATCGGCAATGAATTTCTTCAACCATGCAGCTTCTTGAGCTGCTAATGAAGCGGCGATGTATTCTGACTCTGTAGTTGATAATGCCACCACATCTTGTTTAGAGCTCTTCCAAGAGACTGCTCCTCCATTTAGGATGAAAATGTATCCCGATTGTGATCGTGAGTCATCCCGATCAGTTTGGAAACTCGCATCCGTGTAACCTTTTACCACGAGTTCCTCCTCACCAGATCCATAGATTAGGAACATATCTTTAGTCCTCCTTAGGTACTTAAGTATGTTCTTAACAGCCATCCAATGACTATTTCCAGGATTTTGCTGGTATCGGCTTGTCATGCTCAAGGCGCATGACACGTCCGGCCTAGTGCATATCATTGCATACATGATGGATCCTATAGCAGATGCATACGGGATTCCCTTCATTTTATCTTGCTCATCCTTTGAGCTTGGACATTGAGTCGTACTCAATATCGTTCCTCTTTGAATACAGGTACTGTACCTTTCTTAGAGTTCTCCATCTTGAACCTTTTCAAGATCTTGTCAATGTATGCACTTTGATTTAAACCTATCAACCGCCTCGATCTATCCCTATAGATCTTTATTCCCAAAATGTAGGCGGCTTCACCAAGATCCTTAATGGAAAAACAGCTTCCAAGCCAGGTTTTTATACCTTCCAAGGTTGGAATGTCATTTCCAAATAGTAGGATGTCATCGACATACAATACTAGGAAAGTGATGATGCTCCCACTAGCCTTTTTATACACACAAGCCTCATCAGCATTTTTGATGAACCCAAATTTAATTACCTCTTCATCAAAACGGTGATTCCAACTTCTTGACGCTTGCTTCAATCCATAGATTGATTTCTTTAACTTGCATACTTTGTTAGGATGTTTTGGGTCGACAAAACCTTCAGGCTGAACCATATAGACATCTTCCTCAAGATATCCATTTAGAAAAGCGGTTTTGACATCCATTTGCCAAATCTCATAATCATAATGAGCAGCTATGGCAAATAATATCCTAATAGACTTTAGCATTGCAACAGGCGAAAAAGTCTCATCATAATCAACCCCTTGAGTTTGAGTGAAACCTTTTGCTACAAGTCTAGCTTTATAAGTATCCAAGTTTCCATGCATATCGGTTTTCTTCTTGAAAACCCACTTACTTCCAACTACCTTGGAGTTAAGAGGTGGTACAACCAAGTCCCACACTTGGTTGTCATACATGGATTGCATCTCAACATTCATGGCTTCAAGCCATTTGTCACAATCCAAATTGGACACTGCATCATGGTATGTGATTGGTTCATCGGAATCAACCACATAGCACCCATCCATGAAAAATCCATATCTTTCAGGTGGATTACTAGTTCTACCAGATTTGCGAACGTTTTGTGTGTGTTGATCAACCATTTGATCATTCTCAACATCCTCATGTTGAGTGCTAGTGTCAACCAAACGTGTATCGGGTTGTGGACCTTGATCCTCCTCAAGATCCACTGTTCTACTGCTAGCTCCTTCCATAAGGAACTTGGCTTCCAAGAACTCACCCTTCTTGGCAACAAATTCCTTTTGTTCCAATGGATCATAGAAATAATATCCCATAGAATCTCTAGGATATCCAATAAAAATACACTTAGTGGAACGTCTTTCTAACTTGTTTGAGGTGGGAGTCTTAACATAAGCCTCACATCCCCACACCTTTAAATATGATAGAGATGGAACCCTTCCATGCCATATTTCAAAAGGTGTCCTTTCCACTTTCTTGGTTGGGGCCATATTCAAAATACGGGCCGCAGAGAGCAAAGCAAAGCCCCAAAATGATAGAGGCAATGAGCTTCCAGCCATCATAGATCGAACCATATCTAATAGAGTTCGATTTCTCCTTTCTGACACACCATTGTGTTGTGGTGTTCCAGGTGGAGATAGTTGTGAGATAATCCCACAACTTCTAAGATGATCTCTAAAAGCATCACTCAGGTATTCACCTCCTCTATCGGTGCGAAGAAATTTTATTGATTTGTTGAGTTGATTTTCTACTTCATTTTGGAAGGTTTTGAACATTTCAAAAGCTTCATCTTTGTGTCTTAACAAGTACACATACCCATACCTACTATAGTCGTCGGTAAAGGTGATGAAGTATCTTTCATTATACCTAGTCATTGGCTTAAAAGGACCACATACATCCGAATGTATGATACCTAATAAATCTTTTGCCCTTTCGGTTTTGCCACTAAAAGGCGCCTTAGTCATTTTGCCTTGTAAACAAGATTCACATACATCAAATGAATCATATTCACTTGCTTTTAAAAGACCATTCTTTTGAAGAGTTTGTATGCGCTTCTTGTTTATATGACCAAGACGGCAATGCCAAAGATAGGTGTCACTCAAATCTAATTTGAGCTTCTTGGTGGTGGTTTGGTACAACGAGCTATCATATAATGTGTTTTCATGAACCAATTCATAAATACCATTAATAGGAGTAGCTTTAAAATAAAAGATGTTATTTAAAGAAACATGAATTTCATTTTCAATAAACATCAAAACATAACCATATTGTCTTAATTGTGCAACTGAAATAATGTTCCTAGTCAAACTAGGAGCATACAAAACATTGTTCAAAATTGCTTCCAAACCATTTGGAAGCTTCAGGATGTAGTCCCCTCGGGCTTCAACTTGAACTTTTGCCCCATTCCCCATGTAGAGGCTAACATCCCCTTTGTTGAAGTTTTTACTTCTTTTGAACCCCTGAGGTCTACCCGGCATCCCTCTTTGCTTTCAACTCTTTGAGATGGACAGGACAATTTCTTGCCCAATGTCCTATCTCCCCACACTTAAAGCATGGGTCATCCGAAGCAACCTTTTGCTTCTTCTCCGCTGGTTTTGGTGGTGGCACTTTTACCACCCCCTTTCCCTTTCTCCCAACGTACCCTTTACCTTTGGCAACACTTGCCTTGGATGCGGGGTGAGGCCTCTTCTTGTTCCCACCTTCATTGATGGTGAGAACGGGTAAACTCCTTTTACCCATGGCCGCCTCGGCTGTCTTGAGCATAGAGTGAAGCTCAGTTATGTTCTTGTCCCAACCGTTCATGTTATAATTCATAACAAAATTGTCAAACCTTTTTGACAAAGAGTTGAGGATCAAATCCGTAGCCAACTCTTTCGAGACGGGACAATTCAGCCTTTCGAGGCGGTCTATGTGGCTCTTCATCTTAAGTACATAAGATGAGACCGATTGGGTATCATCCATACGACATGCATGGAGTGCTCGAACCGTTTCGAAGCGCTCTACCCTTGCTTGTTGTTGGAACGTTTCCTTCAACTGGGTTATCATGTCGTATGCTCCGTGATGTTCGTACTCCTTTTGGAGATCCGGAGTCATACTTGCCAACATGAGGCAAGACACTTGGACCGAGTCCTCAGTGTATTTCACCCAATTCAAGTAGGCCTCTTCATCTTCCTCATTGGGTTCATCGGGAATCGGATCGTCTAAGATATATGACCGTTTCTCTTGCTTGAGAACAATTCTCAAGTTTCGAAACCAATCAATGAAATTGTTATGGTTTAGACGCTCCTTTTGGAGAATGGTTCTTAGTGATAGGTTGTGAGCGGATGGAATATCATTATTTTCATTGTTGTTGGTGGCCATCTACAAAATTTAACAAGGTTCAATTTTAGTATTTACGATATTATCATTTTAATTATAAATTTCTTTTATGTGTCATACACAAAATAAAATTCTAGAATCCAACGTCACATTTAAATAGTGGTTAGGTGATCTTTATCCCATTATTTAAATTAACAAGGTAGTCAACGTTTGACAATTGCAACCCTTTGCAACTTCTAGGGTATGGGATCGACTTAAACATCTTATGTATAGTCGGCATGTTAATCCCATCAACACCTTTTGTAAACCATATTGTAGGTGATCCATTTAACATGGTTTGCAAATCAAGTTACCCTACTTACACACACATGTGAGTTTACCAATATAAGTGGTTAGGTGATCTTTATCCCACAAATATGGCATTCCCACCTTAAATCACAAGTTCCCTCAAAATGGTTAGGTGACCTTTATCCCATTAAGAGTTTTCAAGTGACTTAAGTGTTGTGTAAAAGGATGGTGATAAACTTGTTTTCAAAAGACATTTTAAGTTTTCATAATTCTAGTTTAGAAAACTCTATGTACCTTGCATTTGCATGCTTTCAAATACATGGTACCCTATGGTTCTTTTAATAAAACCCCTTTTATTTAAAATCATTAATCCTTTTAATAACCTTTTATTAACCACTTAATGATTAAGAACCATTTATTTTCAGCTTGTTATGTTTATAAATTTGTTAGTTATGCATATCCATATATCAAACAACCAACATAAAACAAAACAACCAAACAAGCACAACCATTCAATCATATGTGCATAACCATAGCCACTAAGTGACCACACTTGTTTGCCATCACAAGTGTTGTCACTAGGTCTTTCCTAAGGGTTAATAATGACACATTAAAATGTGTCCAAGAACTCCCACTCGAATCCACATCCAAATGCTTCAAGTGTCCATGTCTTTTGAGTTCTTCCTTTGTATCTTTCCTTGAGTCTCCAACTTGTGCATCTTCTTTTACAAAATCATATCCTAATACAATTTTTCTAATAAAAGAAATGCACCTAATCTATTTATTACATAACCAATGGATAAATAAATTACAACCCAAAAGATACAAACACCAAAATTATTATTACAACCCTTTAATGAATAAAACTAAACATGACAATCACATTCATCCAAAACCAAAACACATTAGGTCAAGGCTATGTTATGCACCAAAATATGTATCAAATACAACATCCAAGAACAACCATGAACTCCCTTTTTTAACCCTTAAAGTTTCGGCCAACATGAACCCAAACTTTAGGGTTTAGTCCAAACAAAACAATCAACCACTTGATGTTAATCTTTCAAGGTTTATTCTAAAGCATGTGAGATAAAACTTTGAAAGATAAGGGACTCATTTATCCATATCAAAACAGCCCCTAATGGGTTGAAAAAGTCCAACAAAACTAACTTTTCTTGGACTTTTGAAGCAAGTTTTCCACATAACCGGCTCTAGATGCCATTGTTGGGTTTTTACAAGTTTTAACAAGGATGTTTAACCATTTAAACAACAAAACGCAGCGGATATAAGTGGTTTAAAACTTGTGTTATATTCTGAAAATAAACATTTATATGTTCAAGAAAACAAACCCAAGAACAAGGATCATATATATGTGAAAAGAAATGCTATTAAAACCAACCATAGGATGTACATGAATACTACCTTTCTTGAACAAGCAAGTTGGATACGGATAAGAGGAGGAAGATGATGTTTCTTGAATGTCTAGTCTTCAAAAGAGAAGACCTCAAGCTTGTATACCCACAAACTCTTGCAAAGCACCAAACTTGTTAGGAAGTTAACACCCAAAAGACTTCTCTTCCAAGCTTCTATGTCCGTGAATGTGAAGAGCAAGATGGAGAAGAGAGAGTTCTTTGCATGTGTGTGAGAGAGAGTAAGGTTGAGTGTGTCTTCCAAGGGATTAAAGTCTTGTATTAAAACAAGACAAGGAATCCCAAGAAAGGCAAGAAGGGCGGCCGAAAGTTTTATTCAAAATGGGTTCCCCCCATTTTGATATAACACCCTTTTAATTCATTTTAATCACTCATTAAGTTATATAATTAAACCAATTTTAATCTTATAACTTAAACACTCTCATATTTGATGTTATTTAACTTATTTAAACAACATTACAAATAATATCTCATGAACAAAATATCCATATAATTTGTTCTATCTCAAATGCAATAATTCAGAAAACCCATTTTCTAAATTGGTGTCATGATTTATTTGCTTGATCATGATCAACAAATAAATGTTTAACGGTGTTTGCCTAGCTTGTTATTGGGTATGACCCGACTTGGATCATAACGTACTAACCACATCAATCTTGTATGTGTCTTGGGCATATAAGATCCAACAGATTCCACATATTGTTGTGCTTGATAATCAAATTAAGACGGATGTATGCGTGTGTGATATCAATGAACATTAAAAACCTGAAAACAAATATTTTTAATCAAACAATTACAATACCAAAGGAGTTTACATCGTTTAAGCTCGATCCACCCAAGGTGAGCTCCCCTCGTGCGGCCTATCACATAACTCTCCACTCTCTCACCCTCAGATCACTTTTACAAAATGAATACACATAATGAAATACAAAAGAAAAACATCTATATATACTATCCAAATGAATACACATAATGTACAAACTCCAAGTTTTTGCGCGATGAGATTTTATCCATCACCTTGGAGTTCTCGTATCCTTGTATTTCTTGCATGATTTGAGTGCTTGCTTTTCACTTGATATTGTAATCCATAAAGGCTAGTTTCTTACAATTTCCCCCTATGGATTATGATATCAAGCTATGTTTGACTCCAGTCACTTATCGTTAAGAATTATCTGATTTCTGGGTATCTATCACTTCAGTCTTCCTCCTTAGGTTTGACCTCCTCCTAATGTATGGCTTCATAAAGGATATCACATCTAAATCAAGATTTAACTGTTCTATCTTAATTACTTATAACTTAAGTTGTATTAGGCATATGATAGAGAGATCCAACTTCCATTTCAGATTTCCGAATAACCCGATTCTTCAATCCGATGACAAGGTTCTGTGAAGACGAACTAGATCATCCAAAGTATTATTCCTCCTTTGTAAGATGTAATAAGCCTATATTTATAGAGCAAAAATATCAAACAATCTTGACTCTTCACTTAACTAACCCGTTCGATCATTGTCCCCATCGGTAAGGTAAAATAAGCCCACATTGTCAAGTTTCAATTCACAAACAACCCAAATCAAATGTTATAGATATAGAATCTTGGACTTGATCAAACATCACAAAAACCCCTGTTTAAGTAACAAACTTCAAATCATCAGGTATCCTTTAGATTCGGATAGAAACATTCTTGCGTGGATGTAGAAGTTCTCATATGGTAAAGTTTTTGCATGAGAAACTTTTGCAAATGACGGTTATTGCTACGAGCATTAAAAGTTTTCTCATGAAAAGCTTTCTCATGAGAAAGTTTTCTCATGAAAAGTTTTCTCATGAGAAAGTTTTCTCATGAAAAGTTTTCTCATGAGAAAGTTTTCTCATGAAAAGTTTTCTCATGAGAAAGTTTTCTCATGAAAAATTTTCTCATGAAAAAGTTTACTTATGGAAAAGTTCTCGCATGAAAGTTCTCGCATGGAAAAGTTCTCTCATGAAAAGTTCTCTCATGAAAACGTTCTCGCAAAAAACGGTTATTTTGTAAAGTTTTCGCATGATGCAGTTATTCCGGCGGAAACTTCAACCAAATCAACTTTTATGAGTTTGAATCGCTGCTACGGTCTCAAATTTTCGTTTTCTCCATCAAAACCTGAAGATACTGAGTGCAATGATGCAGATCATCAGTTTAGAAAGGAATAAAGCTGATTTATGTGTATTCACCCTCGGTTTCACCTTCTTCTCCTTTGAAACCGGTCCAAAATCGATCTAAACCTTCTTCCATGTTTAACTTCTTAAACAGATGATCACGGGATGAAAATCCATGTATCAAGAGAACACCTTGCTCTGATACCAATGTAAAGTCCTTATCACGGTCGATTCCACATATTGTTACGCTTGATAGTCAAATTAAGACGGTTGTGTGCGTGTGTGATATCAACGAACATTAAACAAACTCAAAACGGGTATTATTAATCAAACGATTACAATACCAAAGGAATTTATATCATTCAAGCTCGAGGATGACACGAGATTGCAGCTACTTAGTAATTAAAGATTGACATGTTTATGAAAAAAATATTTTTCTTGAAATACTATAATAATGTTTTGAATATAAAAACAAATGTTTATTTCTTGATAAGTATGCTATTTATGAATGTAATGAATCTTTTAAGTTTTTCCGCTGCATTGTTTTCTATCAAAAATGTATTTTGTAATGTTTGTGAATCCAAGGATCATTCAGGAATTATCAGGTTTGATTTGAACAAGTATTGATCGTGGAATTATCAACACCTGCTGTTTAAGAGATTATCAAACTAGAAATCAATCAAACAATAGAACAAACAGAATAAAAGAATAATCAAACCACAAGTGTTCACGAATGATGATCGTAATGCTTTCTTGTTGCTATTGATGTTTTTGATGTAAATGTTGCTTATGTTGCTTGATCGTATGTTGATCGTCTATCTACATCTGATCTTGATCTCATGTTATATAGAGATCTTATTCTATTCTGTTTCTAATCCATTGCTAATCTTTCGCTAACTTGTTGCTATAATTCAGCTAACTATAGTTATCTGAATCCTCGCCATATTTATCGGCATAGGAGTTCGAGATTTACAATTAAATAAATACATATAATGTTGTTGATGTGACGTGAAATATTCGCTTGAAATATATGTCTTTCATCGCCATTAATGTTGTTGTTCTGCCATGTTGACTTGTTGACTTTCTATCAGTTGACTACTTGATGATGTGAAATCATACAAGTGTTAAACAGTCTTCCATAGGAATTTCTTCTTCCGCAGGAACTTAGTCTTCCGCAGCAACACTTGATCTTCATTACTTGTTCTTCTGTGATTGTGCTTCCGTAGGAGTTTTTGTTCTTCCATTACAATTTCTCCTTCAGTAGCTTCACTTTGTTCTTTTGACTTGTTCAGCTGGAATTGTTCTTCCTCAGGAGATCTACGGATGTTCACTTCAGTTGTATTCCTGAGAACATCTACGGAAGAACACTTTATTCATCCGCAGTTGTTCTAACATGGTCAATTTTCCAAATTAACACAGTTTGTTGATGTTCACTGCACACATTCACACATACATTATGAAATATATTATATCATATATTTATAACATATATAATGAGATGCAGATGTAACATTATATTGTTCAACTAGTTTTAGTAAACCCGTGTAATACACGGGCTGAAAATATAAAAATAACATAATTGATAAATGTATAAATATTTCGTACTATTAAGTTACTTATTACTATAACAATGAATAAATAAAAAGTTATATTTATAAGTTATAAATATTCAAATATTTTTTTTTAAAGTTTATAACATACAATTGACCCATGTAATTTTTTTTTTATTTTAGTTTTTTTTTAATTGAATCTTATTTGACTATAATAATATGTATAGTTCAAAACAATACGATTACACAATAAAGTTTATAATATAAAAAATTAAATTCAAAACAAAATGAATTATTACTACTAATTGAGTTTCTTAAAATAAAAAATTTGACTACATAATATATTAGTTTAGGCGGGAAATTTTTTTTGAGAAGTAACATGAGATTGCCATGTGGCATTCTAGTTACTCTTTTATTATATATATATATATATATATATAGATATAGATATAGATATTATATATATAGATATAGATATAGATATAGATATAGATTCATAAACCCAAATGTAATCAAAATCATTCATATCATATCATTCAAATAATAATTACAAAGTATGATTACAAGAGTTGATTGATCATCTAAATCTATACATGAGTTCTAGACCTAACAATGCTTATATTATGATTGGCCAAACATAACGACTCCCGAGAACGAAAGGCTTACATCATTACTAACGGTTTGGTTTCACTGCTTAGAGTTTTTAGGTCTTTATAATACAATAAATGCATAGAAAGTTGTTTTCAAAAGTTGTGTCAACCAACCAAACAATTTAGTTTTGACGCATGCTAAAGCTCACACGACTCGACTAGAATCAATATCGACTCATTGCAAACTTCATCCACTTTGCCCTCTATAGTTTAAAAAAGCGTCCATAAAATAATAAAGAAATATTTTCGTATATTCAAGATTGTAGTCAGTACGGCAAAACTATATTTATACTAGGGATTTCAATACATTTGGGATTTTTGGATTAACCAGTTTCAAACACCACTAACTATAGGTATGCAAGACAGATTTTTATGATATTGACGCGGACAAAGTTAAATTTAAAAAGCTGCACTACCTATCATCTCATTGTACATTCTGGTTTGCCAAAAGAGGTGAAAGCATAAACTAAACCAATCGGTATGGTTTGTAATTTTCTAAACCATCTGACAAAGCTTTTTAGAAAAACTGAACACTAAACCAAGCCAATGATTGGTTTGTACGATTTCACCTGTTTTAGCCAAACTATGAACACCTCTACCAATTTATATCACTCTAAGATTTTATTATTTATTTTTAAGTTAATCATTTTAACAACAGCTAGGAGTATATTAGAAGAGATTCCCTAGAATACTAGTTTTGAAAGTATGAATTATAAAAGGAAAAATCGAGTGAATTGAGTATGTTAATGTAAATGCAATCAATCGTCCGCGTTGTATTCCAGTTGTCAAACTTCTCTTGTCCCTTTCATGCCTGTTGGCTTCGGCCTTTTCGTTACAATTTAATATTTTCATGTATTTTCTTACTATTAAACCAAATGTAATGTTTACTGTATAGTATATGTAAGGAGCGGTTAATATGAAAAGTGTTTTTTCGTGCGAATCGTATAAGTTTTGAGAAGGAATTATCACACAAGAACCATAATAATCACGCAAGAACAAAGTGATAACTATGCAAGAAGAATTACACTCGAGTGGAATTATCACGCAGAGGTGAAACTATCACGCAATAATACCTTGCGTAATAATTTTACCTTTGCGTGATAATTTCATATATACGTGATTAATTTTTACACCGTAACCTTCATTCTTACGTGATAACTTTGTACGCTTCGCAAGAAAAAAAAATCTTTTTACCGTAACGTTTCTTACTATATGTAATCTAATAAACACTTTCATATTTTTATTGTAGATTTAAATTGGGTGACTGAGGAGTGAGAGAAAATATAACAATATCTTCAACCATTTTGTTTGAAGGAAACATTTTTTTAATAATATAGTTTTTTTATAAATGATATTTAATATATCAATGCTTTATAAACTCAAAAATTACAATAAAAGATATTGATATGATCTTGACCCAAAATACACAAATGACAGTTATTTCGAATTTGGGCGACCAACCCATAACTCGATCTTTAAAGATGCTGATATTACTCATAGTATCAAACCATCATATGATATATCATACCATCAATCTCGATCATACTTATGAAATTTATCATTATTAGCAGCATAATATATCAACAAAATATATTAGTATATAAATATATAAATTAGGGCACGAAGTTGAAAGAATATTCAATACAAAAATAAACAAATAAATAAAATAAGCGTGTAATCATGAAAAGATCACTCAAAATTTAGGACTCTTCATCGGTTCGGTTTTCGAGTTATTTGTCATGTGAAGTATCAGTAAGGTTTCTCACCGATATAATTCCCAGGAGGATCATAATTACAAATCATGAAAACGCCTCTACCTTGAAAACAAGTCACCCTAGCACATCCAATCCTCCTACTTGCCTTCCAAACAATTTGTGTGTAGTGCCCACACTCCTGCCGGTTGCACGAATTCGACCCATAGGTGTACCATTGCCGCTCTGCAACCCAAGCCGCTGCTGCGTGAGCTGGTTTCCACCCATCACCACTACCCCAAAAGATATTCTCTCCATAAGGCCCATTTGAGTGCCTTAACAAGCAATCTTGTCGCCTTTGCCTAGCATACAAGTCCGCATAACGCTCTAGCTGTTTGTCCCAAACAAGTGGGGGCAAACGCAGAGCGTCTCGGGCTTGGTTCTGAATAGATATGAAGTCATTTATGACATCTTTGTTGAAGTGGTTTTTATCTGTGATTGCATTGGTGTTGGAGCTTAGGAGAGTAAGGAAGAAAGCAAATGTGATGGGAAGAAACCACATTGAGAGATAATATGATGTGTTTTCGTTGGTGGGTTTTTTTTAGGAATACTACTTGCATAACTATTTATATCGAGATATTTAAAATGAAAATAATATTAAAATAATGAATTGATATAAAAGGGTGGTCCGATTTCTGGATAATTTAAGATTTTAAGTGTTGTGGTACCCATGATCGAATATGATTGCCATAATCTTTCTTTTTGTTTTTTAACCACGTCATTATCTTATGGGATCAAAATTTATCAATTTTTAGCATTAAATAATTAGATCTATATGAAGTTAAAACTTCATTTCCAAGAACTTTTTGAAATTACCTGAATAGAAAATTATGCACATGAAAATCAATTGATGTGATAAATGTCTTGTATTAAATAACTGTAAACATTAGATAGATAATATTTAAAACAGTGAACCAAGAATAAACGGGTAAATTGACATAGTGATCTGACGACAAGATGAGTGGGGTCTACGAAGTAAGAGTAACTAGCTAGTATAAACAACCCGGTGTTACGTCGGGAATAAAACCATGAGAAAAGCTAGCGTTGAAACGTTATCGTCAACCTAAACGTTGATGATAAGAAAAATGAAACGTTTGAATCTTTATATAAAAAACGAAACCGTGACATACCAACGCGCAGTGATGATACCGTTGATAACATTTGAAAGTTAATACACAAAAAATAATCTGTTATGAAAATGAACGTCTAAACATTACTTAAGATAGACACGTCGCAACGGAAAAAACCAAACACTTAAAAATAACAAAGTTGATAAATAAGCAAATAAAAATTTGAATTTGATAAGTTGAAGGAGAAAAAAGAAAACAAATTGAAACAATCGAAACCTTGAATCGGTTTTGACGACTTGTATAGATATGTATTGATAACTTGTACACCGTTTCTATGAAATTTATATTAAAATATATAAAAATATGCTGCAATATTGTACTCGAAATTTTATAACACCTAATATTTTCATAATTATAAAAATAAACAAAAAAGAAATGTGATTGTGTCAAAGTAAATAGATAAGTATGGTGTATAAAGTGTAGATGTAGCTAAACCTAAGAGGGTTAAAATGTAAATTTATAGGCTCATTTGTGTAAAGTAATAATGTTGCCGCAAGTGTGTAATAAGGACTTTAATAATACGTATAAACACTTTGCATTTTGTTTTTCATATACAAACAATGTTTTTTATGACAACTTGTGTTTGAGAAACTACAAACTAGACGGTTGGACTAATGGTGGGAGCGAATAATATATTCGTTTCCCAACATTTGCAAGCTTATCTAAAAAATAACACTATCAGTCTGGAGTAAAAAACTACACAAACTCTTTATTTAATCACGAATGATTCAAACCAACTTTCTAATACTTAATACATGATCAATGAACCAACCCCATCTGAGCTTCTTCGTTTGTAAATGAAGTCTTTTATGTACTCCTAATTAGCTAACATCCATCTATTCAAGTGCACCATTGAGATCAAACTGGTGAATAACTTAAGAAAAATTCTTATATCCAGTATTGTTGAGTTTTGCTCTCTTTTCCCCAAACAACACCTTTTCATTTGTAGTTTTGAAATCATTAATTGCCACTTACCCACACACACTCACCGGCCTTTGGGAACAACACTATGCCTCGTCTCGTGGATAAGGGCTTCCATCAAAATGTGGGTATTGATTATATAGAAACTTTTAACGCAATTGTGAACCTACCATTATTCAATTGGTTTTGTCAGATGCTTTTTCTTATGGTTGGTGTTGGACTTATATGCCAAAAATGAAACACGTTACATAGTTGCTATTGTTGTATGATCTAAATAGGTTAAATACTAAGCAAATAATCCATTGCACATCGAAACTGTGTTTTAACGTGTACTACCTAGTTTTACATTTAGACCATTTAGTAATATAATAATTTATTACTCATAACGTATTAAAATGTTTTATCGAGTCACATAAATAAAAATAGTTATTTATATATCAATGATGTAGTGCAAGTAAAATAGGATCACTGTTCCAGTTTTTTACATCTTGTGTATATGTACCATTTAAATGTCAAACATTCAAATGTGCATGACATGTATAATAAGTGTAGGATCAAAGATTTAAAATAAATGTAGATGAAAATCTAGAACAAATAAGTCAGGGTGTGGTCATATGCATTATTTAATACAATAAAAGACAACCACCACCCTTACTTCACCTTGTTTTGGGTTTACCCATGTTGTTGACCCTTAAATAAGACTTACATTAATAATAGCTTAATAGTAAATGTCTACCTTGTTCCCCTTCTTGAAGTTTAAAGAAAGGATTTCTTACTTGTATTAAAATTATTTTTAGCAAAAAACAGAGTGGGAGAGGCTGAAAATTTTAGCCTAAGAAAAGGAAGCAATAAGAGTTGTTCTTAATTAATGCATACAAAGTAACTTCACCAATTACTAGCTTATATATTTTTACTTGTTCTTCTCTTTGTTCGAGTTCATAATTGCATACACTTAAGTCACTACTAAACTTGAGTATGTAGTGAGTCATTGTTATTTGGATGGTATCCTAGCACAAGGGTTGAGAATCGTTTGGTAGTGAAAAACATGCTAGCGTTATTATCATCTCAGAGGGTATGCACTCAATAGAGGTTGTAACATCTAAACATCCTATGTTTGTTATTTTATAAGTTTCATCTTCTAATATGGATTTTGGTGAAATTAAGTTAAAAGGTTTTATAATATACATGTCAGTACAAGCTTCTATTACAAATGGTTTCATTAGTTTTTTATAGCATATCCGACAAGTTGATGCCAACAATGTTTTTTTACATGGAGACTTAGGTGAGACTTTGTATATATCATAGACTCGTGACTTTGTTGATTGGACAAGATCATATTTTGTTTGCTTTCTCAAGAAGGTTTTATATGGCCTCAAGAAAGCCCAATAGCTGGTTCTGTAAGTTGCCTGCAGCTCTTGGTGCGTATCTTATATGTCATGAATTAGGTAGTTTTTATGTACTGGTTTATATTTATGATATTCTTATCACACGAAGCTTTTTGCCATTTGTAACAAATATAATAGGTATACTCTTAGATTGTACTTAAGGATCTAGGCAAACTCAGTTATTTTCTGAGGATAATTAATAAATTTCTAATGATACTTTTCATCTGTCTCAGAAGAAATACTTACAGAATCTTATCAGCCCACCGGTCTTGGTCAGCACAAGCCCCTGCTACTCTAGTCTCTCCTAGGAAATAACACTCTCTATATACAAGAATACTCTAAGATCTCTTAATGTATCGAGTGCAATTCATGCACTCCAATATCTTACTTTTACTCGTTTCAAGATTGCTCGTACAGTTAGTAAAGTATCAAAGTTTTTTCAACATCCTATTGATCGTTATTAAAATGTCATCAAGCGCATCTTTATGTTATCTTATGAGGACTATTGCCCATGGTATATGCAAATGTTGTATTTTCTTGAACACAATCTTTTTAGTTGAAGCTGTCCAGAAAAAATTCATAGTTGCCGAATCTAATACCGAGACAGAGTACAAGGCCCTTGCCTACACTAAAGGGCAGACATACCTTATTGGGAGGGGTAGCCTCCATTACCACTCAATTTTTTACGGAGTAGTGTAAAAATATTATGTTTTTATGTAAAAAATTTTTTTTACGATTTTACGTTACCCCTTATAAAATACTACGTTAGCCCTAAATCTTTTTTTAAACTCAAAACTTTATAGAAAGTTTTAAATTTTATAAAAATTAGTCTAATATTTCATAAAAACATTACATTTTATAAAAATATTAATAACTAATAAACCTAAAATACACCCAAAATTTAATTAAGGCCAAAATTTAATTAAGCCTAATAACAAACCCAAATTTAACCCAAATAACTTAAAATAAAATAACCGCCCCCCAATCCCCAATTCCCAATCTTCGACCATCTCACTGTCTACCATCTGCTGCTGCTGTCGAGCTGCTGCTGTCGCCGGCCTTGCGGCCACTACTCTCCGCCCCTTTGACGTATGCTACTTGCTGCTGCTCATTTTGATCTTTCTAATATCACTAAATCAAGACTTAAAGGTAAATTTTCTAGGCTTTTTTTTTCTTTTTTACACTGTAAAGTTAGGGATTTAGGGTTTATTGCAGGACCGGTTATGATCAATGCAATAGTTTCACAAGGTGGGAGAGTTAATAACACTTAGCAATTCCATTAGGGATTTAGTTGGAGTGAAACACAGAACACAAGTAAGAAGAACAAGAACACTCGGATATGGTTTTCCAGAATGATGTATATTGCACTCAAGTTCTTTTACAAGTGTTACAAAGCTTATCTAAATTACAAGCACTTGAGACACTTTATACTACATCCTACAACCGGCCATACTTTGAAGGCAAGCTAGAAACACTAATCAAGACAACAAGATCAATGTAGAATCAAAAGGGAGATTGCCTTTTGACTAGTGACTATCACATGCCATAGCTCACATCTTGATCTATTACAAAAAAAATAAAAGTACATAGTTGGAAAGTTACAGACAAGAGAACCTTAATCTACGGTTGACAAAAGCATGGACCTTTTCACCAACTTATATAAGTTGGTGAGAGATTAGAAGTGGCAGCGGAAAGTTGTTAAGCTTTTGTCAAAAGGTGATTTAGAGAAAGCATGTCTTCTCTGTATTCGAAAGAAATCAGTCTTTGGCTTCGGAAGACTTTGTCTTTGAAGCTTCGAAAGACTTCATCTTTGGCTTTGGAAGACTTGGTCTTTTGGCTTCGGAAATTTGATACTTGATATAATTCACTGAGTTATATCAAATCTTCCAAAATAACTTCCTTGTACTTGTATGTGCATGCTGAGAGCTCTTTTGGTTGCATCAGCCTCTAAGTGTAATCCTTACAAACTCCCCCTAGGTTGATGCTACCAAAACTTGAGGAGACCTTTGAATCTTGATCTTCATTTGTTGACAGTCATCATCAGAATCAAGACCATTCCCTTCATCATTAGTTGGTCAGGATTCCTCAGACTTTTAAAGTACCTCCTCATGTCATAGAGATCATGCAGACGAAGGTCACGTATGTTTTGCTAGAAATACATATCTTGACCCCCTTAATCTCTAGTGATATACCATCTGTTTGGATTGGTGGCAAACATCCAGGACACGATGGGTCTTTAGCAGCAAGAGGCTCTACTTGAATGCGAATTGGATGAGCAGCCTCTTTTTAATCACCCTTAGGATGTTCTAACCCACCCTGAGGTGTAGAGGTGGATGCCTTGGACTTCTTCTTCTTCTTCTTCTTCTTCTTCTTCTTCTTGTCTCTTCTAATGGCCATCCTTTTCCTCTTTTTATATTTTAACTGAGGAGACTGGCCTGCAGTACCAAATTGTTCTTTCTTGTCTCCCTCAGTTAGGTCCTTCTCATTCACTAGTTCAAAAGGAGAAAGGTCAGGACCCTGCCGTGTTTCAAAAGATGAAGGTGGCTGTGATGCAGCACTAGGTCCTGGTTGAGTTGTCTTGTGGTTCAACCTTAACCTCAGCTTCAGGTGCAGGCTTGCTTGGTCGAGAATGCAAGTCAACAAGCTCACCCCTCTTGATCTTCTGCTTGATCACGCTAATGTCCTCATCTGTGGTGGATAGAGACATTGGACCAAGTCTCCTTCCAGAGAATCCACACAGCTTCAAGAAGCTCACCATCTTTAGTCTGTCAGCACACTTCTTCTGATTGGCTTGGATGGTGGCTCTTGACTTAGCAGCCTCTTCCCTTATCTTCCTCTTAGCAGCTTTTTACTCTTTTTGCATTTGTTGCTCAAGCTGCTTGAGGTAATCAAATTCTATATAGTCATAAGGCAAGGGAAGAAGGACTGCTGCTTGATTGAGACCTGTGACACTCAGGTAGGCTATCATGTTTTGCCTATCTTGTTCCTTATTAACATATTTATAAAGGATAAACAAATAAGTTTTCAAATTCAAAATTACATTAAATTTCAAAACTTGAATCTTGATAATTTAAATATTGTAAAACTAGATTTTACAATACATGTATGACTTAATCACTTGTTGTGTTTGAACCTATTTGATAAACACTAAAATTGGATCCCATAGATAAAAATCAATAGTCTATGTCACCCTACTATTAGGAACACTTGGAACATTAAGCGAAACATCAGTGTTTGGAGCCACAACACCGCACTTGATGTGTAGTTTATTCTTTCGAGGTGCAAGGTTTTCGTTGACACATCTAGCCCTTCCACACTTACCTGGTTTAGGATGACTATTACTTTTCTCTCTTGTTACATGCCACAGCTGTCTGGAGAGAAAAGTGGGCATATGTAACACCTGAAAATTTAAAAAGGAAAAGAAAAAGAAAGAAAGGTGAAATATCCCAAGTAAAGGGGGTTAAAGTGTGCAAGTGAAAAACTTGTCTATTATGGGTTCAAAAAGCAGGGGATGGCCGCCCACACCCCCATTCCACCTTTTTCCTTTCGGCCGCAAGAAGAGAAGAAGAAGTTTCAATCAGATTTTAATGTGAGAAAGCTGAATTCTCCTAGAAGGTGAGTTTTCCTTGTATTTTTGCTCGGTTTTCAGCTATGTTCGAGCTGCTGGACCGATTCCTACATGTTTCTTGCGTTGGCTGCTTGTTTCGGTGTGTTTAGGTGCTAGAACTCTAGTTTACTCTCGGTTTGAAGAAGTCTTACTCGAAAGCTGTTAGAGGTGAGTTCTAGATCCCCTCTTTTACTTGTTTTATACTTGTTTGGGGCTTATGTGCATATTTACTGAAGTTTTACAAACTGAAATTTGAATTTCCTACGTTTGCGACTGAATTTATGTGTGTTATGTGTTTTATATGACTTCTTCGTTGCTGTGTAGTGGTAAACTATGTTCTAAGTGTTTAGCATGATAGATTGATACTAAGGACATATTAGAATGATGAAAGAGAACTGGAAATAGCATAAGTTTCATTGCAGGTTGGTTTTGAACATCCGCATTTACTGAATGTTCAACCGCATTGGTTGAATGTTCCCTTGCATGTCTTTTGTTCATCCGCATTTGCTGGCCGTCATCCGCATTTGTTGAACTTCAACCGCATTGGTTTTATGTTCAATAGCCAAGTATTTTGTTCATCCGCATTTAGTATTGTTCATCTGCATTGGACTTGTTCATCCGCATTTGGACATGTTCATTCGCATTTCGTTCACCCGCATATCTTTAGACACTTGGAATATTTTTCTGAGATTTTCATCCGCATTTGCTTGTCCGCATTTGCTGAACATTCAGCCGCATTGGCTTATGTTCATCCGCATTTCTTTGGGCACTTAGGATTTTTCTAGAATCTTGGGAAGTAGAATGTAGTGTTAAGTTCTGGAATGTTTTGGTGGTTTATGCCTGTTGATGTTATGTATGATTGTGGGCTGTGGTTGATGTTCTATATTACGTATTATTATGTGACTTTACATGATGTGTTAATACTCTTGTATGTAAAGTATTATTGTATTAAAAGTGAAAGAATATGATAATGAAAGTGGAACGTGATGAACGAATGAAAAGTCTTGCAAGCAAATGAAAGGAGGTTCACAACTCATTGAGGGGTTGTTAGCTCAACTATGTGTGGTTTAGCTAACTCATTGACCAATATGTACAAAACGGGACCCTTGTCGTTTGCCCCGGTACTGGTGTCAGGCTTTGTGCGCAATGTTAGGGGTCTATTTATAGACTTTGGCCTAGTACCTGCTTTGTGAACAATGTTTAGGGTATGGCATATGACATTGGTCTAGAAGAAAGTGAAAGATAATAATGAAAAGTATGAAAACGAACGATAATGATGGATAAATATTATCTAATGGTATGTATGATGGGTGATCACGATTAAAAGTAAAGGATAAGTTTTAACGAAATCAAAGTATTTTATTTATAAAACTAGAACTCACTCAGCAACGTTGACTTTTTATATACATTTTCAGTTGCAGGTTATAATGTTGCTGAGTATGGTATGGGGGTGAAGCTACTTGGCAAGCAAACACTGTCATCCATCTCATGCAGATATAATATTGTTGTTTTGTAATGCAACTAAATATTCATTTGTAATTTCAATCAACGATGTATTACTTGGCAAAAGTAATTATTAATGCATGAAATGATTTTTTGATAATTCTTCCATTGTAATATTTTCCTATGTTAATATATTTTGAATGAGATATTAATAATGAATGATGCTATGAATGACCAACTGTTGGGTCTCCGGGATCAGGGCCTTACAAGTTGGTATCAGAGTCAAAGTTTAAGAGAATTGGGTAAAATTATTTTCAAAACCTAAACTTAAACTGAGAATAGGACTGAATAGAAGGATGCCAACCCAAGTAGCTACGTGCCATCAGGTAATTTATTTTCTCAAAGTGAAACCGGTATTATATGCGTGTGCTATCTGATTTATGTGCTCTTAGTAGATTTGGATAGTGATGTAGTCAGGATAGGAAATGCTTGGGGGATGAAGAGTAAAGTAAGTGGCTAATCACAACTGGCCACTGTAATTAGCGACTTACTATACTTGACATAATCTGAACTATTACCTTGAATGACCGTGTTGGTGTTTGAATCTTGTAGTGTTTAGAGGATGGCTGGCGATAGATCTTCAAAGGCTTCTCGAGGTGGAGTACGGGGTGGTCGTGCTGCTGGACCACGTGCCACAAGGAACAAGGCTAAGACTACTGAGACAACTCCTGCAGAGCCCGAGCTTCATCACAATGAAGGTGGTGATGAGAGTGCTAACCTGAGAGCCTTTGTGAAGGAGGCAGTAGTAGAGGAAGTTCATCAGGTCATGCAGACGATTCTGCCGTCTGTGGTGACCAAGGTTATTCGTACTGTGAGGGAGGATGAAAAGAAAGAGAAAGAGGAGAGGAAGAAAACTACTGGGAGAGGGGGCGAGGAGAGAGGTTCAGGTGAAGAGGAGCAACCAGAAACTGAGATGGTTGTCTCTAGTAACCAAGAGGAAGAGGAAGCAATGCAGGAAACTATAAAAGGGTGCAGCAATGGGGAATTCCAAAGATGCAAGCCCCCGACTTTTGATGGAAATGGGAACGCTGCTGCTGCTCACTAATGGGTGAGACAAATGGAGGCTGTGTTGGATATCAGCGAATGTAGGGAGGATCAAAAGGTGAAGTTTGGTACCCACTCATTCGTGGAATCGGCCTTATGCTGGTGGGACAATATTGTCCAGGTCGAGGGTAGCAGGGCGATTGGGAGAATGAGGTGGAGTGAACTAAAGAAGATGGTGATCGAGGAGTTTTGTCCTCACAGGGAACTCGACAAGATTAAGAGAGAGTTCCTACAGTTGGAGGCGGGAACCATGACACACCAACAGTACATGACTAAGTTCAACGAGATGACAAGGCTGGTACCAGATCAGATGATGCCTGTGTCAAGGAAGATCAAGAGGTACATCCAGGGTCTGCCGGCGGATATCCGTAGGCACATGATCGCCGCCCGGCCAAGTACGTTTAAGTCGGTAGTTGATCTGGCGGGGAGGTTGTAGGATGAAAGGGAGGAGATGGCAGTAGTGGAAGTGAATAAGAAGGGTGGTGGTGACAGGAACTGGAACGGGAAACGATTTGGTCATGGTGGTTTCACCTCAAACAACAAAAAGGAAAGGGTGGATGACCGGAGGGTAGTGTCGGTTGGTACAGGGACGAAGAGGTGTAGTAAGTACGGGAAGGAACATATGGGAGAGTGTAAGTGGGGACTGAATGTCTGCTTCAAATGTGGGAAGCCTGGTCATATAGCAAGGGATTGTGGGGTGATGAGGTGCTACAACTGTAGTGAAGAGGGCCATCTGAGTAGGGATTGCAAGAAACCGAGGGCTGAGAACTCCGGGGCGAGAAAAGGAATCAAGAAGGGGAAGGAAGGGCAGAGGGCAAAAGCCAGAGCATTTACTATGACCTGGGAGGAGGCTAGGGTGGACCCCGATGTTATGTCAGGTACCTTCCTAGTAAACCAAATTTATGCCTCTGTGCTATTCGATTCTGGTGCTAGTAAGAGTTTAATTTCTATTGCCTTCTGTGATAAGTTACCTGTTAGGAGTAGAAAGATTGATGATCCCTTTGATGTTGAAACTGTTATCGATAAGTCTACCAGAATTTCTGATCTAATAGAGGAGTGTGACATAGAGTTGGAAGGCCATAGGTTCTCTGCTAAATTATTCGTGATGCCCCTAGGCGTATGGTTCTAGGGATGGATTGGCTAGCAGCCTATGAGGCAAATATTGTGTGTCGTAAGAAGATGATTTCGTTGACCCGCGCCTGAAGGGAGTTTGGTGATGATTTACGGAAATAGGGTCAGTACGGTCCCGAAGGTAATTTCAATGGTGGTGGATAAGAAGTGCATGAGACGTGGATGTAGTGCCTACCTGGCTTATGTGAAAGATATGGATGCGTCAGTACCACGATTGTCCGACGTACCGGTAGTGTGTGACTTCCTAGACGTATTCCCGAAGGATCTACCAGGTGTGCCACCGGACCGCAAGATCGAGTTCCAGATTGATTTTATATCGGGTGGCCAACCTGTTGCCAAGGCACCGTATCGACTAACTCCCTCCGAGATGAAGGAACTGATGGTCCAGTTGCAAGAGTTGCTAGATAAGGGGTTCATCCAACCGTGTATCTCTCCCTAGGGTGCTCCGGTCTTGTTTGTAAACAAGAAGGACGGTAGCATGAGGATGTGCATCGACTACCGTGAGTTGAACAAGTTGACGGTGAACAACTGGTATCCACTACCAACGATTGATGAATTGTTTGATCAGCTCCAAGGTACCAGTTGGTTCTCAAGAATAGATCTCTGATTTGGTTATCATTAGCTAAAGGTTAAAGAATAGGATATCCTGAAGACCATGTTTCGGACGCGATACCGGTATTATGAATTCTTAGTTATGTCTTTCGGTTTAACCAACACGCCAGCTGCTTTTATGGATTTGATGAATCGGGTGTGTCAGCCAATGTTGGATAAATCAGTGATTGTGTTTATCGATGATATCCTGATTTATTCGAAGAGCGAAGAAGAGCATGCCAGCCACATTCGCGAGGTATTTGAGACGCTTAGAAGAGAGAAGCTGTATGCTAAGTTCTCCAAGTGCATGTTCTGGTTGTGCGAGGTTTAGTTTTTGGGTCATGTGGTTAATTCTGAAGGGATTATGGTGGACCCGGCAAACGTGGAGGCGGTGATGCAATGGAAGACTCCAAAGACGCCATCCGAGATCCGCAGTTTCTTGGGTTTGGTTGGCTATTACGGGAGATTCATCCAAGACTTGTCCAAGATAGCCTCACCAATAACCAAGTGACCCGGAAGGAGGTGAAGTTTGTATGGGGTCGAGAACAAGAGAATGCTTTTGATAAGCTAAATACGAGATTGACTCAAGCTCCTGTCTTAACGTTACCCAAAGGGAGCCACGACTTAGTGGTCTATTCGGATGCTTCTTATTCGGGGTTGGGTTGCGTGCTGATGCAACGAGGGACAGTAATAGCCTATGCATCCTGACAGTTGAAAACCCATAAGGCTAATTACCCTACTCATGATCTGGAGTTAGCGGCTATGGTCTTTGCATTGAAGATTTGGAGGCACTACTTGTACGGGACGAAGTACACTATCTTCGCTGACCATAAGAGGTTGAAGTACTTCTTCGAGTAAAAGGATCTCAATATGAGGCAAAGGAGGTGGTTAGAGTTGATCAAGGATTATGATTGTTAGATCCACTACCATCCGAGCAAGGCCAATGTGGTGGCAGATGCCCTTAGCATAAGGAGAGACCCGAGCCGATCCGAGTGAAAGCTTACCAGTTGGTGATGACCTCTGACGTGATGAAACAGGTCAAGGAGTTTCAAGATGAGGCATTGAAAGAAGATCACCTTAACTCCAAAAGGATGAAAGGTCTAGTCGCGGAGTTGGGCGAGAACACCCTCGGAGTTAGAACCCCTCGTTATGGAGACCTACGGGGGAAAATCATGGATGAAGCTCATAAGACTCGATACTCGATTCATCCCGGTGCTACAAAGATGTATCATGATATGAAAAAAGACTACTGGTGACCGGGTATGAAGCGCGATGTAGCGGAATATGTGAGCAAGTGATTTACTTGCTTGCAAGTGAAGGCGGAGCATCAGAAGCCATACGGGAAGATCCAACCCTTGGATATACCCGAGTGGAAATGGGAGCACATCACCATGGACTTCATTACAAAGTTACCACGTATGGCAAGGGGGTACGATGCCATATGGGTGATAGTTGACCGTTTGACGAAGAGTGCTCACTTTCTACCGATCTGCGAGACGTATTCAACTGAGAGGTTGGGGGATCTGTTTATCAAAGAGATTGTGACTTGTCATTGTGTACCGGTGTCTATAGTGTCTGACCGTGACACTCGGTTTACATCTAAGTTTTGGAAGAGGTTCCATGATACGATAGGGATGAGGTTACACATCAGTAATGCTTACCATCCTCAGACAGATAGTCAGTCAGAAAGAACCATTCAGATGCTTGAGGATATGCTCCGAGCATGCGTCATTGATTTTGGAGGAAGTTGGGACGAACACTTACCTTTAGCCGAATTCTCATACAACTATAGTTATCATGCCAGCATTGGTATGCCACCATATGAGATGCTATACAGAAGGAAGTGTAGAACGCCCATATGTTGGGGTGATATTGGGCAGAAGGATTTAGGGAGCATCGAGGTGGTCGAGGCTACAACTGAAAACTTAGAGAAGATCAAGGCCTTTATGAAGGCGGCAAAAGATAGACAAAATTCATATGCTGACAAGAGACGTAGACCGATTGAATTCAAGGTGGGTGATAAAGTTATGCTGAAGGTTTCACCTTGGAAGGGGATCATTCGGTTTAGAAAGCGGGGTAAGCTGAGCCCCGAGGTATATAGGGACTTTCCGAATCATTGCTCGAGTAGGAGAGGTGGCCTACAAGTTAGAGCTACCCGATGAGTTAAGTGGAATTCATCTGACATTCATGTATCTCATCGAAGAAAGTTCTTAGCTGATGAAGATATGATCGTGCCACTGGAGGATATCGAGGTGGATGAACGGCTCAATTATGTGGAGCAGCCAGTGGCCATCATTGACTAGAAAAGAGAAGAGGCTACAGAATAAAGTGGTTCCACAAGATACAGGAAGGGATCCGAGTCTACATGGGAAACCGAGGAAGAGATGAGGCAGTATTACCCACAGCTATTTGAGGAGTGACTAGTTTCGGGGACAAAACCTTTATAAGGGGGGTGGACTTGTAACACCCGGAAATTTAAAAAGGAAAAGAAAAAGAAAGAAAGATGAAATATCTGAAGTAAAGGGGGTTAAAGTGTGCAAGTGGTAAACTTGTCTATTATGGGTTTAAAAAGCAGGGGATGGCCGTCCACACCCCCATTCCACCTTCATGCTTTTGGCCGCAAGAAGAGAAGAAGAAGTTTCAACCAGATTTTAGTGTGAGAAAGCTGAATTCTCCTAGAAGGTGAGGTTTTCTTGTATTTTTTGCTTGGTTTTCAGCTGTGTTCGAGCTGCTGGACCGATTCTTACGTGTTTCTTGTGTTGGCTACTTGTTTCGGTGTGGTTAAGTGCTAGAACTCTAATTTGATCTTGGTTTGAAGAAGTCTTACTCGAAAGCTATTAGAGGTGAGTTCTAGATCCCCTCTTTTACTTGTTTTATACACGTTTGGGGCTGATGTGCATATTTATTGAAGTTTTACAAACTAAAATTTGAATTTCCTACGTTTGCGACTGAATTTATGTGTGTTATGTGTTTTAAATTTCTTCTTCGTTGCTATGTAGTGGTAAACTATGTTCTAAGTGTTTAGCATGATAGATCGATACTAAGGACATATTAGAATGATGAATGAGAACTGGAAATAGCATAAGTTTCATTACAGGTTGGTTTTGAACATCCGCATTTACTGAGTGTTCAACCGCATTGGTTGAATGTTCCCTCGCATGAGGTCCATAGACAACAGATCCTCACATCCTGGAGTCTTGAGACTTGATGAAGCCTTCTATTCTTTGGCACCAAGTATCAAAGTCATTAGGAGTGATCAGTGGAGACTTTGTCATAGTACCAGTTTCCATATCTGCCTTTGTGATAGCTGCCATTTGAGATGTTAGGTGTTTTATGAAACTGTAGGGATTTAAGACAGTGAGATCTTAGAATCAAGAGCCTAAAATGCTCTGATACCATTTGCAGGACCGATTAAGGGATGGTCAATACAATTAGTCTTACAATGAGGAGAGTGTTAGAACACTTTAATAGATCAAATGGGGAACCGGGTTTATGTAAATGATACTAAGAACACAAGTAAACAATGAGACAGAACTAAGAACAAGAACAAAGTAATATGGTTTTCAAGGATGCTATATATTGCTCTCAAGTTCTTTTACAAGTGTTATAAAGCATAAAAAGAAATACAAGGACCTGAGATACTTTATACTACATCCTACAGCCGTCCATACTATGAAAACCAGCTGGAAACACTAATCTAGACAACAAGATCACTATAATGTCAAAAGGCAGATTGCCTTTTGACTAGTGACTATAACATGTCATAGCTCACATCCTAATTATATTATAAAAAAGATAAAAGGTACAAAGTAGGAAGTTACAGACTCAAGACCATAATCTACAGTTTACTAAAGCATCGACCTTTTCACCAACTTGTATAAGTTGGTGAGTCTTCAAAGTTGCAGCGGAAAGTAAGTCAGCTTCATGTAAAAGTAGATCAGAGAAAGCATGTCCTCTCTGTCTTTTGGAGGAAATCAGTCTTCACTTCATTGGCTTCGAAAGACTTTGTCTTTGAAGCTTCGAAAGACTTTGTCTTTGAAGCTTCGGAAGACTTCATCTTTGGCTTTGGAAGATTTGGTCTTTGGCTTTGGAAGATTTTACACTTAGAATAATTTCTGTGATGAGTGTAAAACTTTCGAAGTAACTTCTACCTTGTACATCAGTGCATGCATGCAAGAAGCTCCGTAGTTGTTTTGGCTTCTTTAGTTGCATCAGCCTTCTAATATAACATTACATTAACTTTATCTTTCATTTTCATTACATATAATACTTTACTTATAATATTATATAAAACTTCTAAGTAAAGTATTCATAAACCGATTATCATTTTGATAAAATATTAGAACGTAATAAGATGATATAGGGCACAACACATACTCAAGAGGGAACTTACTTATCAAACTCTAGGCATGCAAAACTCTAGCGTTGAGTGAGACTATCCATCTAAACGAAAACATCTATATATGCTAGAACATCACTACACACGATAACATCATAAAACGCGAAAACTACATATCACAGGAGAACATCAATGTCATGCGAGAACATACTTAAATTCAAAACCCTTGTAGCCCATGTTACCTAAATTGCGCAAGAACACAACAGGTTTTAGGTGAAAACATCACAGCCTAACTAAACGACGACCCAATATCGGCTAATGCATCCATAATGCAACCAGGATCATCATATTAGGCACACATGAACATAGTAGTATGCATAACAGTCCTAAAATGTGTAAAAACTTGAATAGAAAAGGGCTAGAACTCATCTTTTGAAGATTATGCATAATAAAAAACCCATTTAGGGATGGAGAAACATTATATATGCATTATCAAAAAAGAGAAAGCAAGTATAGTGATCCTACACACATTATCAATTGATGCACAATGTTGAGAAGAATTTATACACGTTGAAAAAGATGGGAGGCTTTGAATACTACAAAAGTGAACACGATTTCAATACCTTAGCACAAGCTAATCCACAGGCTCTTAGAAAAGTTCTATTCTTCAATCTAAGTAATCATAGAATAGGTAAGTGGATTAAGAACCTGATTTGAAAAGAATACAGAGATGGATTTGATAAACTAATGCCAGTAAAATCTATCACTAGAGTCTACAAACGTCCAAGGATTGCACGAAAAGTACCAATTCATGCTCCAGTGGCTATTACAGTTTGTGAAGTTAGAGAAGTGGGTATGTGAGAAGGATTCAGGTCATGCTAATAAAGAATATAGGATTTGAGATCCTATTGACTAGTTGGTGTTCAAAAAAGATGATATGCCAAAACTACAAGTCAAGGCAAGCGAAGCTTACATGACTGTTCATTACTTAGTAGCTCAATTCGGTGGGATGGTCAACAAACTATTAAAGAAGAGAATGTATGTTTATAAAGGGAATTACAAGGAAGCCAATGTCAACCTTTGAAGTAATTGATTCACCGAGCCTAGGGGAGATTGTAGAATTCATAATTGAAGATTTGCGAAATCAAATATTGTTTTAAGTGAAAACATTAAATTTGCAAGAACTTTGGAATGGATGTTACTAATGCAAGAACTACATAAATGTAAGAATTACTGGTTTGCGAGGACTTTGATGTTGTAAGAACTGTTTGTGCGAGAACTTATATAATTACTATAAATAGTTTGATTTTTAAGTAATATGTAAGATTTGTCTTTCAGTCTATTGCAATTAATTATGCAACAAATTTGGAGTGAAATACAATCAGAAACCTTATTTACACTTGTGTGTCATGCTACATACTTATGTTTGATTTTTAATTTCATGTTTAAATGACGTATTGTATGCATTATGAGTTTGTAATTCATTTATCGATCATTATTCAGTTATTTTAGATAAAATCCAGTCCTTTACAATAGAAGGTTGAGTGGCTGATAGAAACCCTGTTAGTGGGCCAAGGAAAGACAACTAAGAATGGTGCGTTTGTGGAACCGAAGTCATCCTCGGATAGATTTTTTGTGGTGGTAGCTGCTATCGAGGCAATAATTATCATAGTATAGTGCTTTAATCTCAAGTTTAAATTGATTTTTAACATAGACACAAAACTAAAGAAAGAAAGTAAACACTTTAGATTTAGCACTCATTGGAAGCACCAACAGAAAATAAGAGAAATCATCCAAGAATAAGACATATTTTACTAAAACCACACACACTAGTAACTAGAGCACCCATACATCAGAATGTAAAATTTCAAACAAATGAGATGTAGTAGTAGTAGAAGTAGTAAAAGCTAGACGGTGATGTTTTCCTAATTAACAATAATGACAAGTAGATAACAAAAACTTAGAACAAGGAACAAGTTTACAAGACAACAAATATTTAAAGATAGATGATCTAGGATCCTAATCGATGGTGCCATGTTTCTGGGAAACCATAGCAAGTGACTGAGCATGATAAGCAGGATGACTTGGTAAGACAATATAGAGATCACTAACGCTATCACATCACTAGGATAAAAGCATATGGCTTAAGATACTTTGTAGTAAAACGTAAAGGGTCAAATGCAACATATACGTAATTATTGATTGTGAAGCAATGCATGAAAATAAGATTCTTGACCATTTTAAAAGGAAATAAAATATATAGGGCCAATTTGTTATTTGAAAATGGAAAATAAGTGTTACCGATATGCATCACTAGAAGTAAAGCACCATTACAAACTGATGTAGATTGTCATGATCTACTCAAAAACAAATTAAGTTAAGACTTAGCTCACCTATATTAGTACGGACAAGTAAGGTCGTCTCCACGAGAAATATGCGGAAAGTGTATTCGTAGTTCAAAAAATTTAATCTAAATTAGAAAATAACTTTGAATTTATGATTGATTTAGAAAATAAAATTATAAGATAACAAAGTTGATTGATTTTTAAAACAATAATAAAAGAAGGATCCACTCCAGGTTTCAGGTCTGTAAAACACAAGTTATAACCTAGTTATACTTAACAAACAATCACATCGACATAATTGTATTGGTTTGATTGATTTTAGTGACAAAGATATAACGGGTTGTAAACGAACCTATTCATATACTATCAATTTTTATTTGCTAATCAAAACCTAAGACTTACAATATTCATGATGTAAAAAAATCAAAAACTAATGCCAATCAAAACTTCCACCTAATCTAAGAACAACAAATGTCAAACAAATATTATAAACACAAACCCTACACTTGGAGAAGATCACCGGTGGTTTAGCCACTCATGGTCTTCGTGGAATCAAATTCGGTTGTTGTAGGAATCAATGGCATGAAAAGATGGATCAGGGATATTAATAACTCCAAAAATCGACCTTGGTACGACTAAAATTGAATTGGGGAAGCTTTTCTTCGTAGCTCCTTTTTACCCTTAAAATAGGTCACAAAATCCTAAATTCGCGTATCTGACAACACATGACGTATTTTAAGTCCTCAGGGACCTAATTTACATCCATAGGGCCATAATTTATTTCTTCCTCTAAAAATATATTTTCACCCTGTTTTACATTTCAGTTTATGTCATGGCTGAATTTCTTATAGGAAGTAAATTACGTCCAAAGGGACCTAATTTACGTCTCTCATCACTTTGGGCTTGTTTTTTTTATCTTTTCCAAGTCTTGCTTCCTTCGTGAGCTTTCGGTTTCCATTTTAACTCCCAAAAAACACCCTAACTGTGTTCCTTTAGCTCCATACACCTATAAATTAATTAAATCTCAAAGTAATTGTGTTTGCACATTAATAAATACATAAAAAACAGATATTTAAATATGTTAACACACAGCAATCCCCACACTTAAGTTTGTCTTGTTTCAAGCAATGTTGTCATATAATCATTTTGAAACCCATATTAGACAATTTCACTAAGTGTACTAACTCATAATTAAAGTCCAAAGTCATAACCTCATTCACAAGACTTACTTCGATTAATAGATTTACATTCTAGCAAACACATATGCTTTGAGTAAATGTAAAACATAAGATGTTCTTTCAAAGTATTTACTTGATTAATCTTTTCTGATTATAAAGAGTAAATATTAGCATATAACAAATAGGCTAACAAGCTAACCTCAAAACTATACAAGTGAGAGGTATTTATACTAAGAAAGCTAAAAACTAAGAATAAATCACTTTAAATGTATTCCTGGTTTAGGATAACATATTTACATCATAGACAGGCAATCACACATCACTAATTAGCAGTATTAGTATAATGTTGTCTCCAAAAGGTAGAACCATGCAACTGCCAATGTACATACAGTCTTTTCTAGTGTAACAGTCGATCAATAGATCTTCAAGTTGAATGCTGATCGACAACAGTTAATCAGCAGCTCATCAAGATGAGTGTTGATCGGCAGTGATTTAGCGCTTGGCAGAATTTGGCAGTTGAAACCAGTGATAAATCTTTGAGTATTCAGAAGCTTCATTCTCTTCATAGATCAAGAAATTCCCCCTATGATGATGCTACCAAAATTCTTTCTCATCTTTTAAGCATCGTTATCAGTACCAGCTCATACATGTATCATCTTCTATCTCTTGAGGGATTTTCAAGAGGTAGACTAACCAAATCCTTCATGTTGTGCTGAGATAATCTGAAGAGATCATAGTCCTTGACTTCCGTCTTTTTGGCACCAACAAAGGTCAAACAAAAGGGGTTGGTTAAGGAATTATAACTCTAATGGGTGATTAGATCATGAATGCTTAGTGGAGTCACATGCAGAACTTTTTTTTCTTTATCTCCATTTGGTTATGCTTCAAATCTATTCCCAATCTTTATCTTCAAAAATAGAAGCAATTGATTTGAACTTGTCTAGCATATCTTCATATTCTTTGATCATGGAGAACATCTTCTGTAGGTCTTCAGAGTTGAGGTTCAGAACTTCTAACTTGATTAGGAAGAAGGATTTGGATTTGTTCTTTCATACGATGAAATATCTCACAGCCTTCAAGTCATATTTGTAGTTGATGATGTTTGTACCATCACACTCTAATCTTGGTCAAATTCTAAGATTTCTTCTTCATCAGCTTGTTCAGGGTTGTCCTAATCTCTTCTTATTCCTTTGACAGTTGTAGTGATCACCACTTCATCTTCAGATTGATCAAACTGAGTTTTTGTTGGAGATTTAGTTGCTTGTGGAGCATGTTGGACTATTGGAGATACATGCTTAGTAGTTTGAGTAGTTTGAATGGTAGGAGGAGATGATTGTGGTTGAGTGCTGGGTGCAGGATTCGTAGATGGGGTGGCATTAGTAGCTTTAGAATCTTTTACCTTTCTTTTATGTCCTAAATCCTGCTTTGACTTTTCTAGATGAGACTTGTAAATTCTTATCAGCACATTCTCTACGTCCTTTGCCTCAGAGTCATTGTTAATGTTCCTCAACCTTAATCTAGTTAGGTCAACTATCTAAAATCCGTTGAAGCAGACAAGTTATTTTCTTGAGTATCCAGCTACTGATCTAGTGATGAAATATGTGTCCTTCTTTTGATCGTATTCTCATTTCACTATTAGATCATATGCTAATAATGGAGTTTCTGGGATTTTTTCACCAGCTTTAGCTTTGACTAAGGATAGTACCTTCTGGACTAGCATCTTAGTCTTTTTATTTCTACATCCAAAGATGCTAAGATACTCAGCAATTTTCTCTAAGATGTTAAGGAAAAGATCAAGTATCTCATCATCATGTTCATAGTAAGTGATCTCTCCATTTGCCTTCTTGACTATAAATTCCTTCATTTAGGCTACATACCAAGCACCAAAAACCGTTATTC
The DNA here is from genome assembly GCA_025506505.1 of Flaveria sonorensis. Lineage (NCBI taxonomy): Eukaryota > Viridiplantae > Streptophyta > Magnoliopsida > Asterales > Asteraceae > Flaveria > Flaveria sonorensis. The sequence goes on along the minus strand of CM046433.1, from coordinate 61,095,722 downwards.
CTTTAAGGATTTTCTCTTCCACCTCTAGGTCAATCAACCTTTCCTTTACTATTCTTTATGCATAACTTTCTTCTTAGGAAGGCTGATGAAATGGGCTGATCATCATCAGAGGCAGTTGAGTCAGAATCAAGAGATGCTAGAGATTCAGTCGGTAGATGGGAAGACCTTTGAACAATTTTCTTAGTTGTTGTTTGCTATCCTTCCCATTGTTCTCTAGCTACTTCATACTTTGGGAGCTCTCTAGCTGCAACCCTCTTTTAATTTCTCTGATGTTCAGATCAAAAGTAGACATACTTATTGGTCCTACTTGTTTGCTAGAGAAACCATAGCATTTTAAGAACATCTTTATTTGTTTTTTATCTCTAGTTTCTTGTCTGACCTTCTTTGATTGTTTCCTCTCAAATTGAGCTCTCTTTCTTCTAGCCAACTGTGCTGATCTCTCCAACTCAGCATGAATTACAGCTCTTAACTTTGATTTCATCTCCACAAGACTCCATTCCATGACCTCATCAAAGTTGAATATTTTTAACTCAAGTTGAGCTACTAGGATACATTTTTCTTAATCTTTCTCCTTCTTTTTCCAAGTGAAGGCCATTTGTATGGGTTCAACAGTTATGGACATAGGAGCTTGTTAAGCAGTTATCCTTTGAGGAGTGCTTTTGGTAGTTTTCCTAGATGTCATCGATGGTACTTTCTTGACAATAATGGCCTTTGGTTTAGATGGAGCTATTGCTTTTGGTCCACTTGATTCTCTAATAGGGTTGATTCTTCTTCATGCATCTCTAGAGTCTTTTGCTTTTCGAATTAAGGCAATGATATTTTTCTTTATAGAAGATTCTTGTGCTCTGCCAGCATGAAGCTCTATGAGTTCATAGTCAACTTTTTGAGGGAACAGCTCCATCCCTTTTTGTTATTAGGAATTTGGCTCATCTTTAATAAGACTCATTCTTAACTTCTTCTTTACCAGTCCCAGGTCTCTTTTCTTTGTCAGAGGTTGAGATTGCAGTAGGTGTGACTGCTGATAGTTTAGTGGGTACACCTGATGCCTCACCAGCTGACTCTGGATCATCGGTTGTTTTCTAAACTCTCTCAGCATCCTTGGTAACTTCTGTTTCATCTATTTCCACATTCACCTTAAAGCTAACTATAGTTTCAGTTTCAACATATGGTTTACCAAATATCACCTCAGGTGATTTCTAGAGTTTAAACTCAAGTGTGTCCTTGTGTACTTTATGAAGTTGGCTTGTTTCTTCTTTAAGAGTTACCCCATGTCTTTCCATATCATCTTCCATGTTCTGGGGTTCTCTTATGTAGACTATCATTCTTCCTAATGAGTCATCTACTAAAAAGCCTCTTGTCTGGCTATTTTGGAAGTTGCATAGCAGTTGATTTCTTCAGCTCTTTTACAGCTTTTGATAGCACTCTCAGTAATGGAACTTCTTCTTCAACAAATGCCTTTTCTACCCAATTGGAACCTTTTGGTTCATTCTCCTCATTGCTCTTCCGGCTTTCATTTCCTTCTCTTCTAAGCTATCATATCCATATCTATCTAGTAGATCATTCAATGTGGCTTTAGTTTCAGATAAGGGTTCTTAGTCTTCATTCCATCTTAAAGAAAATAAAATTGGTTGTGAGAGATTGACAACTTGATCAGATCAACCCGGTCCAGAAGAATGTCTCCAGCTTCTTTGGGTTTATCTTCCCCATTTTTCATAGCATCATCTGAGATTCCAGATGACACTAAGAGTGTAGGGGAAGGCACATCAAAAGGTTCTTATGATTCTGAAGAAACTTGGAGGCTAAGAAGGATTGATTGTTAAAGCTCAATGGTTTCTTAAAGGGATTCAACCTTAAGTTCAAGGTTCAATGCCCTATCTGCTGACTCTTGAAGAGTCTTTAATTGAGGTTCTAGGATAGCAACTCTTGTAACCTGGTCTTGGACAACCCTGAGTTGAGCATCCACCTCAACGACTCTATCTGCCAAAGATTTTAGAAGACAGTTCTCAAATTCAAGAATTGTGGCTCTTTTAGAATAATCTTAAAGCCTTGCATTCTCTGCTTGTAAGATATTCAATCTATGGGCAAGCTCAAGGTTATGTTTCATGAATTCCTGAATTTTTTTCAGACTTCATTCATCCACATTTATGGAATCGTTAGGACTTCATGAGGTCCTAGGCCGAGCCTCTGCACCCTCACCACTAGATGTGGTTTCTTGGTGCCTTGGATTCCTCTCCACAAGGAATGACTTAAAGAGATATTCTCAAGGTGTGTTGCCATGGTTGGGGTCCTAATTATATTATCTTTGTCCTGTTGATTAATTATGTATCAATAGTAGAGACAACCTCTTCCACATTGACCCTTTTTCTCCTACGATCAATCTCTTCATGTAGGGGATTTGGGTCAGATTTCTTAACATACACATCAGTCTCCACTCATGTATGGGAAGGGGAAGAAAGTGGATCATGTTGAATGGCAGTTTGAACATCCTTATCATGGGTAAGAGACATGTGAATAGGAGTTTTAAGAGCTGAGTCTAGTAGCCTGGGATGTGATCCAATTCCTAATATGACTTCTTCCTTAGAAGTTGTCTTAGTTGTGTTTATCCCTTTTTGGTTTCTTAATAGAGTGTTAGGACTCTAATTGAGGGCTAGTGAGTGTGGTGTGGGTCTTAAAGAAGAAGGAAGAAAAACCTTCTTCTTGGAGCTTTTTTTAGGCGTGGCTAACACCTTTGGCTTAGCTAGGACCCGAGTCTCCATCCTTACCTTCTTTGGTGGAGGAGATTTGGGTGTCTGCTTTTTCTTAGTAGATGATGCAGGGGATTGCTTCTTTTTGGACACTTTTGACTTTGATACGGGGGGTGTGGGATCAGTAGTGATAGCCACGCTCCCACCCCGAGGATTAGTGACCTCTAGCATATGATCAAACAAAGGAGTGACCTTTCCTAAAAATGATTTAGGAGTAGCCTTGAACTTTGAGAAAATTTCTTTGTTTAAAGTTTCCAAGGCATGTATATCTCCTTCAATTTTAAATTTATTACCCAATTCCTCATTTAAGATTAGTTGAATAAATCTTGAGTATATTAAAAATTTAAACTTTTTAGAAGAAGTTACATTTTTGTAGATTTTAAAAAATTAAGTTTACGAAGTTGTAACTCTATTATTTTACAAGTCCATGGATAGACCTTACTAAATGTAATGGAACTTGATCCTATCCACCCGACTTGTTTGACAAGCAATGAAGAAAGATATGAAGGATGATTATCCAGTTATGATATACTAATCCTCTACGGAAGGTGAACGTTAGAAGAGGTCCTTCATATCCCATCTTCTTGAAAGTGGCACTCACCACTTCTTTAAAGAATGAAGATTCACCATTTTCTTCATTGAGTTGTAGATCTTGAAGAATCTTTGCGCAAGAGATGGTGATTTCAGTCCTTGCACCACCGCAGTTAGAAACTTTGTTCCGTGTCCTCTTTGAATAGAACATGTATTCCATAATTGTTTGATGTGTGGTGCACAAATCACTAGGCGACTGAAATGGAAAAAGCATAGTTGCTATTGTGAAGGAAGTTAAGAATAGGGTCATAGACTGAATCACCAATAAGTGAAGGATATATGCTGTGATTTGGTTGGAATTCTAGATTAAGAGCGACCATTTGGAATGAATTTGAGTTTGTGTAGGACATTGAAGAGATGAAAGTTTTTGAAGGTTTTTGTTATCAAATGAGTGTAGGTGATGACGATAGTGGGAAGAAGTATTGATTTATAGTCCGGGATTATATATAATAGTATTATTTTAATATTTTTACCACCATAGCAGTAAATCCGACGGTTTTGTGATGATTGAATAGTCTTTTTAGGAAAAAACTATGATGCCACTACATATTGGCAGATAGAAGTGGGTCCTACAAGATCTTTTATAAGATATGTGCTGAAGTACTCTTATCTGCCAAATCGCAAAAATCGGCAGATACCCAGTTTTGTTATCAAGATAACATTTTTTTCACAAATTTTATCAGATTTCATTTTATAAATTATTGATTATTCAAAATTTATCATCTTAATAGCAGATACAAAATATTTAAACCTTGTTTCACTAAATGCTTTTGTAAAAACATCTGCATTATTCCTTTGTATGAATTTAACTAATTTCATAATTTCTTTTAATAGCACAATCCAGAAAGAAATGATACCTGATATCAATGTTATTTGTCTTTATGTGCTAAAATGGATTTTTTTTTGATTGAGATGGCACTGTTATTGTCAAGGTTACTCCATAATCTCTAAGTTTAATTTGAATCCATAACACCTGAGCACAACAACTAGAGGCAACAATGTACTCTGCTTCAGTAGTTATGTACATACACAAATTTGCTTCTTGCATTGCCATGAAACCAATCTTCCCTCTAGAAATTAACATCCTCCATAGTCACTATCCTTATACCCATAGAGATTAAAGTCAGCACTTTTGGGATACCATAATCTTAACTTAGGTTCCCCTTTAAGATACTTCAAAATACTCTTTGCAGCTATCATGTGTGACACTTTTGGAGCGGCTTGGATTCTTAAGCACAGATAAGTTGCAAACATAATATCTGGTCTGCTTGTTGGGAGGTACATAAGAGATCCAATGATGGCTCTCTACTGCTGCTAATCGACTGCTTGCCCCTCAAGATTAGGAGTTAGTGAACTTGTTCTAGACATAGGCATTTTAGCAACTTTAGAATCAATAGCTTCAAATCTTACCAAGATGTCTTAAACATACTTAGGTTGATTTATGAAGATCCTATTAGGTGTCTGTTTTGCTTGTAATCCTAAGAAGAAACTGAGTTCTCCCATTGAACTCATCTCAAACTTGGACTTCATGAGACTCTCAAAGTCTTTACATAATTACTCATTTGTAGAACCAAATATAATGTCATCCACATATACTTGTGCTAAAATGATGTCCAATTTAACTTTCTTTATTAAGAGAGTTTGGTCTATGGACGCTCTGGTGTATCCATTTATCATAATAAAGGTAGGGAGTGTCTCATACTATTTCGTAGGAGACCGATGAAGCCCGTAGAGACCTTTATCAAGTTTGCATACATAATCTAGATACTTTAGATCTTCAAACCCAGGAGGTTGACAGGCATAAACTTCTTTATCTATCTCACCATAGGGAAATACATTCTTGACATCCATCTGAAACACTTTGAAGTTCTTTAAGACATCAAATGTTAGGAAAATTCTGATTACTTCAAGCCTGGCCATAGGAGCAAAGACTTCATCATAAATCCCTTCTTTTTCTTGTGTGTACCCTTGTTCCATAATTCTTTCTTTATTCTTGATCACAATACCCCTATCATCCATCTTATTTTTGAACACCCATTTGGTTTTTATTTTAGTCTTTCCCTTAGTAAGTACATAGTTTCCAAACTTTCTATCTTTCAAATTGAAGAAACTCTTCTAGAATAGCTTCTACACAGTTGTTATCTCTTAAAGCATCATCTATTGTCCTTGGTTCCAGTTTAGAAAGAAAGCATAAGAACAAACATATGTTTGCCTCATGAGTTTTACTTCTTGTCTTGACACCATCATTAACATTCCATATGACATTCTCAACTAGGTGCTCTTTATGAATTATTAGTCTTGGGATCACTTGGAGTTATTAAGATAGATCTAAATTAAATAAATTTGTTCCAGGAAGCTCAGTAGATGGATCAGTAAGAGTGACTAGATCAGCTGCGTAGTTGTCTCCTTCTTCAGTATTTGCCTCATACCAAGAGATTTTCTAGTACCACAATGATCATAAGACTCCTCATCTGATGAGTCATCATGAGCATGTGATGGTTGATTCATAAAATGTATGGTACTAGCATCTACTTCTGTTGATTGTGGCCGAATAGGACCAACAGTTGATCTGATGTGATTGAGGCCATGAGGTAGATCAACTCTATAGTCTTGAATACTAGTGATTTGTTTTTCTGTTGATCTTTCAATTGAGTCTCCTGAAACAATCTCAGGAAAATGGTTAAAAGAATTTGTAAATCCATTTAGATTAAACATCTAACTTGGGGTACTTCCAACACTATTTGAGGAATTTTCATTAAATATGATATTTTCAGAATCCTTAATGGCATGGTCAACTTTGTTATGTACTTTGTAAGCCTTAGCTTATGATGAGTATCCTATAAAGAACCCATCTACTGATTTCTTAGCAAATTTATATAAGTGATCTTTGATATTTAGAAGAGTTGCAGAATTGGTGTTTATCTCACAAAACAAGGTAATCACAAAAACTCACTTAATGTTGCTCGGGTTGATGAAGCAGAATCTTAACTAAGTTCACAAGTAATATAATAAGTTCAAATAGAAAACATAAAACCCAAGAGTGGTTTTCAAGATACTTGTATATAATACTTCCCAACTCAGTTTTACAAGACTCTTACAAGCATGGTTACTAAGTTACATGGAGAAAATTATATACTACTATCTACAGCTAGTTATACTTGGAAAACTAGCTGGAATCTACAACTATACAAATACTACATTGCTAGAAGTAAAGCATCTAAGATAAAATAATATCCTAGATTAGGTAGTCATGACAGGTCCATGACTTACCCTTTTTTACCAACTAAAAGTCGCAATTGTACTAATCTGATAATGGGTGAATAATGGATAAAGTATAGTCAACTAAATGGGCGTGGGAAAGCGCCATGCAGTATATCAGAGTGGTAGCGGACTATCAGACAGACCATACTTTTGTCCACTGGTTCGTAGTTAGTTCTTCCGAAGCTAAATGACTTCGAAAGAATAAATTATTATGAGGTCATTTTGGCTTTGGAAGAAACAACTTCTTCCGAACTTCTGCAAGTCTTCAGGACTTTATTCTTCGAAAGACTTTTCCTTTTATCTTCTAAGTTGTATACTTTGAAAGGAGAACAACTTAGTCTTAGAAGACTGAGTTCTTCCTTCAGAAGTTCTTCATTCTGTAAGCTTCTAAAGATCTCTAACTTGTCTTCTGAAGAGCAGCTTTATCTTTGGAAGACCACTTCATTTAGCACATCAAAATGTTTCTAAGTGTTGTTTTGGTTGCACCAGCCTCATATGATCCAACAAACTCCCCCTAGGCTGATGCTACCAAAACTTCACTTCTTCCTACTCCTCAAAGTCTTTAACACCAGGGAAAGAAGATATTTGTCTGTCTCTTTGTTCTTTCATGATGTGGTTGTGAGGAGTTTGTACAAGTCATCTGTTGATAGTAGATCTAGCCTATTGCTTTGGATGACATGTACTCTTTGTTGTGTCCCTCTAAAGAGAGTTAGTTGATGGGAATTATAGTGATATTTCCATCTAATTATAGGTTCAAAAGTTGGTCTCTCAACCTTCTACAGAAATGAACTGCCTTTTCTGGTTGCTCCTTCTTCTTCCTTTGCTCTTTTTTCAGCTCTTCTTCAGTTTTGGCTTTTGTTGTAGAGTTAACATGAAGGTTGATCAGATGATTCCTTATATGAGCAACAATCTGAGAGTTTGAGGGATTGGAGAATGGTCTCTCTGCTAACTCAGCAACATCAAATCTGCTAGAGTGTAGCATAGCTGATGTGTCAAGTCTGTTTACTTGAACATTCTCCCTTTGCACAACAAAGCTGTGCATAGGTTCATCAAACCTCCACTGGACAATTAACCTTCTATGATTGAGGGGATTAGATGGTAGCTTGTTCCCTTTTCTTGTGTCCAGCAGAGTCACTAGTCTTCTCCTTAACTTTTTCTCTTCTTCTCCAAGTACATCAGAGTTGGTGGTAAGAAGTTGGAGAGCTTGGTCCAGTGTTCCCCTTGGTAGATCAAGGAATACATCTCTTATGAGGGAACAGGAAGAGCCATCAATGTATTTCAGTTTAATTGACTCTTCCTCATAAGCGATCTTGCTCAAGGTAGTGCAGTTGGTGAGCTTTCTTATTCTTCTAAGTTCAGGGGCTTGGAAGGTTCAGAAGATGGTTTGGGTTGAGATTAGGATTTGGGTTGTGTTTTGGGTTTAAGGATAGGTGGTGGTGATGGTTGTTAAGAAACAGGGTATGAAGGTGTTGGAATGGCTGATGGTGTTGGTTAAGGGGTGTAAGGTTTAGTGGTTGGCTCAGTTTTGATAGGGAAGGGAAAAGGTGCGGGCATAGGTTTTGTAGGTTGTGGTTTGGGTGTTTGTTTTGGTTTGGGTGCCATCTGATGATCAAGAATAGCGTGGTAATCACCTTTCTGTTTGTTTTTCGTTATAGTTTATGATAGCTTAGATATTAATGTAATATGATCTAGTTTACTTTTGTCTTTTTTTGTATTATGTGGCATGTGAAACTGCATGAGAAACTACATACGAAACTGCAGTTTCGCCTGGTAGTCTCGCATGTCGTGGTGCATATAGTTTCATAGTATGCGAAACTGTATGTGAAACTAGGTTTTGTATATATTTGTATCTTTGTTCTTCATTATGTAACTCTTGGAACCTTATTGATATTACATATTTGAGTTCATTCTTTGTTTGTGTATTGCTAGGAGCTTATATTTCTTACATTTGAGCATTATTATTCTTAATCTTCATAAATCATCCTACAAATGGGTCTTATGTTTGATTTGTGTTTATATTCTATCATTACTTGGTCCATAAGCTATTAGACTTTGTGATATCTTGTGGATTTCAGTGTTAAATCTTCATCAAAAGCACGTACTAACGATCATTTGGACCAAAAGGCATTCGGTGCTCTGACCTTGTGCCAATCAGCAGAAATCTAAAACAGATTTGGTGAATATAAAAGTGCAAAGGCTTTGTATGAGGCATTGTGTGAGTTCTATGATGGCAATAAGGAATTGGTAAAGGATAAAGCCGCCCAAGTTGAAAAGGAATTCAACTCTTTTGTTTGACACAAAAATGGGAGTCTCACTGATCTCACAAACCGTTTTCTGCCTGTTACAAGCACACTGAAGAAGTATGATGAGAAGCTGTCAAACAATGAGCAAGTCACGAAGCTACTAGATTCTCTTCCACCACAGTGGAGTCTACAAGTGAGGATGTTGAGGCAAGAAAGGGGATTTCTGGACTACAAACTGATGGACATTATCAATAAGTTGAAATCCTTTGAGTTAGACCTGAAACAACAAGAATACAATCAGGCAATGCTTCCATCCCAAGCTTACTTACAAAATGCTGCTCTTATTTCATCTACTTCAGATTCATCAAAGCATGTGTCAGCTTATGGTGGCATGACAGGCACTTCTAAGAAGACTACAGGCAGTGGATCTACATCAAAATCATCAAGTCTTCCACAGGTTCCTTCAGAAAGCATGGCTCTATTTGGTCTCTTCATAGATAGTTATGAAGCTTCGGTGGTTGGTGAACTAAAGGGAAGAGGAATGACTAAAGAAGATATGTATCAGGTGGATCCGAATGATCTGGAGGAAGCTGATCTTCAATGGCAAATGGCTATGATCACTTTAAGGGCAAGAAGATTCATGGAGAGAACAGGAAGGATGAATTTTGGAAACCAGAATACAAAGGTTGGATTTGATAAATCAAAGCTGAGGTGCTTCAACTACAAATAGCTCGGGCATTTCAAGAGAGAACGTCCATCTCCTATCATGACTGAACCTGGAACGGGAGTTAATCGGGTTATCTCAACTGAGGATAAGGAAGAAAACAAGAAGAAGAACGAAACAATTCTGCTAACTAACTTTGATTAGAGTGCTGAGTTAGCTAAAACTGAAGAGGAAATCAATCATGCCCTGGTAGCTGAGATTGCAGAGGCAGTAAAGAATGAAGCAGAAAGAAAGAGGGAATGTGAAGAAAAAGGAAGTATGAAGAATGCTTATGGAGAAAAGGAGAAGGAGAGTGTGGTGATGATGAGTATGGTGGATGTTTGTGAAAAGAAAGAGAAGAGTGAAGATGGAAAAGCTGTAAGAGAAGAAGAGTTGAAGGTGGAATCAAGGGTGTGCAATTGTGAGAAAGCCCTAGCTGCAGAGAAGAAGATAATGGAGATTCCATATGAGGTAGTTCAAGACATGTGTTCATCTGCTTGCAAACTTTGTCTATTTGGAATTTATAAAGTAAATAACATATTAAAAGAAAATGGAGGGGAACTAAAAAGGGTAAATGAGGAACTTAAAAAGAATGATGCAAAATTTTTTGTAAAATTAAATGAAGCTTTAAGAAAAAATGATCATTTAAAAAGAACTCTTTTTGAAAGAAACATGGAAGTAAATGCTTTGATAAAAAGGGTAACTTTAGCTGAATTCGAGACCACTAAACTTAAAACAAAACTTGATAAATAGACTATTTCAGGAATGAAGCTAGAGGAACTCTATAGCCACCAAAGAGGAGCTAGAATTAAGACAGGGTTGGGTTGTGGTGAAACCACTCATGTTTACCCACCGCCTAGCACCTTTTGCTATTCTCCAATGCCTACACCTCATCCTACAAATGATTTAATTAAAAAGGACACTAACATTTTGTTTGCAAGCTTAGAAGGTGTGAATCATAATGAGGTTCGGGAAGATTATGATTATGGAGGAAGTAGAGGTCTTGGCTGTAGTAGTTGTAGTTCTTTAGATTCAAAAAGTCTTTTGTAGTGAAGCCATGGGCTTTAAGGTAGGCTTTCATCCATTCCTTATCTCCTTCCTTCTTAGTTCAAGCAAGTATATCTTCTTCTTCTTTCCTCTTTTTCTCCTTTAGCCTTTCCTTTGCAGACTTCTTTCTTTCTTTGTTGATCTCCTTAGTTTCTTTGTATAAAAGATATACAATCATATTATGATCATGAGGGGCCGACTCCTCCTTTGTATAACCTCTTTTGCAGAGGAAGGCTATCTTTTCCTTCCTATCTTCGGCCTTTGCTTCCTCCTCCTTTTTCTTCCTCTTTGGCTAACCTTGTTGCCTCTTATCTTTCTTTTTGCAGCAAGGTTTCCTTCTCAAGCTTCACAAGCTCATCAAGTGGTAAAAGAAGCATTTGTTCATCTGCTACTCCTAGGCTGATGAGCCTATCAATGATCTCCACCCTCCTTTGATTGTTGATACTTTCACGAGCTGCTGTTGCTACTTTTGAGCTTGCTGCAAGCAAGTTCTCAGTATCAATTCTTCCTTTCTTTCTTAGTTTCTCCAACCTTTCCTCCTCTAGAAGCTCTTTAGTAGTGAGCTTTCTCTTCCCTTTAGGATCAGAAGAAGATTCAGCCTTTGGTGATTCTGGTTTTGAGGATTCAGGTTAGGTGGTGAAGATTGAGCTTGTGGTGCTGGCTTGAGAGGGGTTGTAAGAAAGTCCTCACTGTTGACTTCAGAAGCTAGATCAAGAATAGCTTCTGTAACCAGCATTTCATCAGACATAGAGGACAATTCTATAATTCCTTCCACAGCCTGGACTTCAGCTTCAGAAGTAATTTCCAGAGCTTTAGAAGTAAATAGAATTGCTTCCGAAGCTTGAGCTTCCACTTCGGAAGTTGTTCTCACAGCCTCGGAAGTAGCAGGAACTACACTATTTGTCCCTCTTAAGTCAATTGCTAGGCCATCAATTTGTGTATCCCCTTCGAAGTCAATCTTGGGTTCAACAAAGACCTTAGGTTGACCAAATTTCTCCTCAGAGGTAGATGATGCAGTTAACCTTTGAAGCTCTTCTGTCCCAAAGTAGGAAATGGCAAGATCAGGTGAGGGTTGTTCAAGTGAGGAGCTTATCAGAAACTGGGCTAAAACTCTATTAAGGTCGATAAGCATCCTTGGGTCCACTTGAACTAAAATGGATGGTGGTTGAGGAAAGATGGCTACAAGTTATTGTTGTTTAGGGTAGAAAGAAGAAATGGCAATATGGGGTTCCATTTGAGTTTATATCTCCTCATGAGTATGAGCAGATATCTCCTCATCATGTCTTTTTTCTGTAAATTCTCCCCCTTTTTGGTAGCATCATCTTGAGAAGTAGATGACCTAGAGGAAGAACTCAAAGAAACATGAGTATGTACATGCCTAACAAACTTCTCAATCTGTATCTCAGCTAGTTGAGCCTTGAGATTCTCAATCTCAAGTTGCTGAGTGGCAGACTTATTTTCTAAAGTCGCAACCTTTGATTCAAGATTGGTGACTTTGGAAATTAGGTCTTTGATAGTGAGTTTCAGACTACCCTTATCTTCTTTTGAAGAATCATCAGGAGATGGGATAACATACCTAGTATGTTCTTCCTCATCAACAGTTGTGGTTTCTTGGCGCCCTGGATACCCTTGCATATTGATGTCTCTTTCAGAGGCATCAATAGGTAAGGTTGTCGTAGATACAGTCTAACAGATGTTACCACTATCCTAAGTGTCTACTGAAACACTCTCAGTAGTGGCAGCTATATCTACATGAGTCACCTCAACTCCGGTTGTTCTCACCTCAGTTTGGTCTAGCTGATGTGGGCAAGATATCAGATGTTCCCTAGGACTCAGTTGATCTATTGAGGGGTGAGGTAGATCAACATCATGGCCCTGATGAAACATGATATCGTTATCAGGGGTTTAAAGGTCAAGAAAGGATAGAGAGGTTATATCTATTGACCAGGGATCTTGGTCAGCACCTAATGGCTTGGCTGCAATAACAATTGAGCTAGTGATATGGTTATCCCTTTTTGGCTGCTTAGGAGAGTATTGAGACTCACCCTAAGGGCTTATGGCTTGGGTAGTGGGCTCATTATGTTGAGACTGAGGAGACTCAACACTGATATTGAGGTCAATTATGGAGGATGGTAGGACCTCTAACTGAGTGGGAGCCTTGGATTCTACTCTAGTCTTATTGGTTTGAATAGAGGAGACTTGACTAATCAGAGTAGATTGATAAAGGGTTCGTTTGGGGCGTCTTTGGTGTGTGATTTTGATTGGGTGAGAAGATGTGGATGGTAGTGTAGTGGTGGTGAATGGTGGGGGTTCATCACCTGGTGGACTTGCAGGGATGTCACCATGAGCCATTGGCTCCAGCATACTTGGAAGGAGCTTAGTGAATCTTCCAGTGTAGTTGGTGGACACCTTCTTCAAAGTCTTGAAGATGCCAGGCTTCATGTGAGGGACTAGTAAAACATGAGCAAATTGTAGTTTTTCCTGGTCCAACTCATAGTTGATAATGTGCTAAATGAATCAAGGATACATGTAGAATGAATCCCTAGTGAGATTGATGCTCAAATTATGTAGCACAAACCTTAAGTAGCTGAAGCAAAGACCTTTTATCAACCCATGAACTAGGCAGCCCAGATCATATGGAATTTGATCCCATCCCCCTGATTTGTTGGATAGGCTATGCAGGACAATGTGAAGCAGGAACTTCTAGTTGTAGGAGACGTTGAACTTGTAGACTGTAGATCTACTCACATCTCCTCCATATCCCATTTAAGTGTAGGCTTCTTCTAAAACAGATTTTGAGAATTCTGTGAAGGCTCCTTCATTATGGCGTTCCAGATGCTCCCTGATGGTTGTTTCACTAATGATGATATCTTGTCCGTAGTTCCTTGATCTGATGAGCCTTTCATCATTGATCATTTCAACCATTGGCCCAGAATTCAGCCATGTGGTTTAAGTAGACAGTGGGGTTAACAGTAAGGGCAGTGAAGTATGTAGATTGAGAAAGAAATTGGACAATAACGGCAAAGTCGGCATCCCTTGAAGAGTCAAGGATGGCGACTTGGTTATGTTGGGGATTCAAGGCCATTGTTCAGATGGAAACTATTTGATTGAAGTGGTAAAATAGCAAAAGCAGGATGAAAAAGATGAATAGTTAAATCTTAGGTTTCGATGAACGGTAAAGAAAAGTAAGAAAGAGAAACAGCCGGTAATTTTATATGGTGGTAGAAATCCACTAGATAAGGTAAAATGATAGATGAAAAGATGGTTTAAGTCCAAGTGGATGTAGGCGGCAGATGACATGATGAAAATGATTTAAAATTCCGGCAAATTACTGTTCTCCGACAATATCTCTATAGTAAAAATATGTGGGGCCTAAAGATTTCCGTTGCACAGTAATATTTCTTCCGAGAGTTATAATTCTTCCAAAGACAAACGAGTTTGTTTCCAAAGATTTTCTTCCAAAGGCATTTTATTTCCAAAGGCAAACATTGGTTTACAACCACATTTGCTTCCGAGAACAAGAAATGCTTTCGAGAATTAAAGTTAATATGCTTCGGAAAACATTTTGACTAATAGTCAAAATTTCTTCTGAAGCCAAAAACTCTTCGGAAGAAAATATTCTTGAAGGAATTATACTCTTCAGAAGAGTTATATAAAAATCTTCAGAGGGTAAAATTCTCTTCGGAAGATTTCTTACTTGGAAATTTTTTTACAATTTTGAAAAACTTTCTGGCAACAGGACTTAGATTGTATTTAGACAACATTGTCAAGATTCATTTTAAAGGTTTTTAAAAAAGAAAGGCTAGTCAATGTTATCATCCCAATAGCTGTGATTAAATACTTAAATTTTTGTTAATCAATGGCTTTTATGAACAAGTCAGTATATTGTTCATTTGAATTGACTTTGACTAGCTTGATTAGATTTTTCTCATAAATATCTCGAATGAAATGATACCTGATGTCAATGTGTTTTGTCTTGGAGTGCTTGACTGGATTTTTTGTGATAGAAATGGCACTCTTGTTGTCAATATGGATAGGAGTCTCCATGAAGTTGAAACCATAATCCAGCATGTGATTCTGAATCCAAAGCAGTTGAGCACAGCAGCTTGCAGCAAAAATATACTCAGCTTTAGCAGTTGATATGGATACACATGATTGCTTCTTACATTGCCAAGAGATAATCCTTCCACCAAGAAATTGACATTCTCCTGATGTGGATTTCTTGTTAATATTGCAGCCACCATAATTACTGTCAATGTAACCATAAAGGTTAAAATCTCTATTCTTAGGATACCAAAGACCCAATTTAGGAGCTCTTTTGAGGTATCTATAAATTCTTTTGGCAGCAATTAGGTGAGACACCTTTGGAGAAGCATAGTATCTTGCATAAATACATGTTTCAAACATGATATCAGGTCTACTTGCAGTGTGATACTTCAAAGTTCCAATAATTTCCTTGTACTGATGCTGATCAGTATCCTCCCCCTCGGAATTAGGACTAAGATTGTGATTTCTTGGTACAGGTGTCTTGGTTGGCTTACAATCTATCATCTCAAATCTCTCTAAGATATCTTTGACATACTTAGATTGATTGATAAAGAATCCTTCTTCCATCTGCTTCACCTGAATTCCTAGGAAGAAATCCATTTTTCCCATTGAACTCATTTCAAACTTCTTCCTCATGATGCTTTTAAAGTCTTTGCACATTTGTTCATTTGAAGAATCAAAAATAATGTCATCAACATAAACTTGTACAAGCAACATATCCTTCCCATACTTCCTTATGAACAAGGTTTTGTCTATTTTGCCTTTGGTATAGCCATTCTTGAGAAGGAACTGAGACAATGTCTCATACCATAGCCTAGGTGCCTGATACAACCCATCGAGAACTTCATAAAGTTTACACACATAGTTGGGATGATGTAGGTCTTCAAATCCAGGTGGCTAGCACATATAGACTTCTCTGTCGATATCCCCATACAAAAATGCACATTTCAAATCAAGTTGATAGACTGTAAAGTTCTTAGAGGAAGCAAAAGCAAGAAAGATTCGTACAACCTCAAGTCTTGCAACAGGTGCAAATACATCTGTGTAATCTATGCCTTCCTCCTATGTGTATCCTTGAACAACAAGTCTAGCTTTATTCTTGATGATCAAACCTCTATCATATCTTTTGTTTCTGCATACCCACTTTGTGCCAATAGGAACCTGACCAGGTGGTAATGGACATAGGTTCCATATTTTTCTCCTCTTGAATTGAAGCAACTCGTCTTGCATTGCCTCTATCCAGTTCTTGTCTTTGAGGTCTTCTTCCACCTTCTTTTGCTCTATTTAAGAGAGAAAGAATGAATACAAGCAGACATTCCCATTGTGGGTCTGACTTCTTGTTTTCACACCTTCTGAAATGTCTCCAATGATGTTCTCAGCTGGATGAGTGTTATGTATCCTGAGCCTAGGAATCACATCTAGTTGCATAGATAAATCCAAGTTTGAAAAGTTTTACTTAGGATTTTGAACACCATCACCAGCTAATGTCTCGTATTCATTCAATGAGGACTGATTCAATGAATGTGTGACAACATCAATAGTATTTTGCTGAGAAGTAGCATTAACAGTTGCCTGTTCCTCCTGATCACTGTCTTTATCAGCTTAGTGTTGAATGCTTGAGTTGTCAACTATTGAGTTATGAGGCTCAGTTGGCTGACAACTTGATGAAGCTCTTTGGTTTTCTAAGATATTCAAGCTTTTAGGATTTTCAGTTGAAGGAGCTTGCTCTTCATTTCTTCTTGGAGAAATTAGAATAGGTCTTGGTAACTCAAACATTTGATCTTCATGGGGTTCATATTGAATTCTTGTTCCAGCTGAAACATTCTCATAAGATGCTTTAGAATAGTTTGGAAACAATTCTAAATTGAAGATATATTCAGGACTATTGCCTTTAACACTAGGTGTGTGCTCATTGACAACAATATTGGATGATTCCTCAAATTGTTAATTTTTGATATTATACACTCTGTATGCAATAGAGGTTGAGGAATATCCAACAAAGATAGCATCATTAGACTTTTCAGAAAATTTTGCTAAATTGTCTTTTGTGTTAAGTATGGTACATCTACTACCAAAGGACCTAAGAAAGCCAATAAATGGTGGCCTCTTGTTCCTTAGCTCATAAGGGGGTTTTCTATATGGCTTAACTATAAGAATCCTATTCTTGACATAACATACAGTGCTGACTGCTTCTACCCAAAAGGTTAAAGGTAGTTTTGAGTCGGCTAACATAGTTCTAGCAGCCTCAGTTAGTGTCCTGTTCCTCCTCTCAGCAACACCATTTTCTTGAGGAGTTCTAGGAGCACTATATTGTCTAGCAATCCCTTTTGAGTTACAGAATAAGTCAAGAACTTGATTCTTAAACTTAGTTTCTTGATCACTTCTAATTATCTTTATCTTTTGATCTATTTGATTTTCAATTTTAAGAATAAAAGATTTCAAAGTTTTAGCAGTTTCATCTTTAGTTCTTAAAAAGATAACCCATGTAAATCTTGTGAAATCATCAACAATCACAAGGCAATATGATTTCCAAGTGTAATTGAGTGGTGATAAAGTTAACGTCTTTAGATTTATGTGAGACTTTATGTTGGTTCCCTTTTAGGTAGGCAACACAGTTGTCCTTACAGAAAAATTCCATTTTAGGCACACCATGTACCAAATTATTTTTAACCTATTTATTCATGGTTTTGAAATTAACATGGCATATTCTTTTATATCAAAGAGTTGACTCATCACCATTTGCTTTGGAAAGGAAGGATGATACTTCACCCATGGGAAAGCTTTGTTCATATCCAGCTTGTACATATCCCCTTTCCTGGGAGATCTAAGAAGCACCAATTCCTGAGAAATTGTCATCGCAGGTTTGAGAATGATGCACTTATGTTCTGTGAAAAGCATTTGGTGCTTTTGATCACAGAATTGAGAAACACTAAGGAGATTATATTCAAGCTGTTTGACAAAGTTTACTTTGTCAAATTTTAACTTACCATTAGATACGCTACCTCTACCAGATATGTATCCTTCGGCTTCACCTCCAAACTGAGCAGAACCTCCATCAAAGTGTTCAAACTATTGTAGGAGAGATTTGTTCCCTGTCATGTACCTGGAGCATCCACTATCTACAATCCAGATATTTTTATTTTTGTCATGTAGATGTCCCTACACATAAGGTGAAATGGTTAGTTACTATTGGAGGCCCAAGCCTTTTTAGTCTTGGGCTCTTCCAATTCAGATGATATAATTGAACCAAAATGTATGCATGGGGGTTCAATTATGGTTTGTGAAGAAGAGGATTAGGCTGCGGCATCTTTTCTGATCTTCTATTCCATCCTATGGTTGATCAAGCTTGATGAGCCTGAAGAGGCTTGTGCAACATAACTTGCTTTCGAGGCTTCTTTCTTCTTAGAAGAAGTTGTCACCACCTTTTCTTCTGAAGCAGTCTTCTTTTTGGAAGGTTTTGAAGGATTCTTTTTGTTCCTTTGTTTTACTTCTGAAGCTAGTTTGCTATAGGAAGAACTTGCTTCTGAAGGCACTCTAGCTTCTAGGGAAAACTTAGGAAGCTTTTGTTTGTTCTTTTGTTTGTCTTCCAAAGTCATTTTCACTTTGGAAGAGTAAGCTTCTACCGAAGGCAACTTGGCTTTGGAGACAAACTTTCCTTTTCTTTACACTTGGGCCATATAGTAAGGTCCAAATATGAAACCTTCCTTGACTCCTTCTTTCCTAACATTAGATGCAAAATATGTGCTTGCTAGATTGAAGTAAGAATCTTATGCCATGTGATTATGCAGGCTACAGATTATGCATTCAATGTTAATTTTGATGGGGCAGGTTGATGGTTGCTTCTGGATCTTCTTTTCTTTATTATCAGCCTTCCAATTCAATTTATGATCCTTCTTCAGAACAGAAATGCTGGTACTACATTCCTTTCCTAAATCCAGATTTCCAACCACTTGAAATCCAGCTGATATGAATACACCCTTTTCCTTTGGGTCTATCTTCAACTTTGACTCAGCCACCTTCTTGGCAGTTTTTCTTGCTACCCTGATTTGGTTTCTTCTCGCTTTGGTGGTTAAGGGTTGATCATTAGCTGTGTGGATGAGGTTTTCTACCTTATCCTTCCCAGTGGTGATTTCCATTGTTGCATCATTTTTCTTTTCTTTGGGTAATGGGTTAGCAGTTGGAACCTTTTACTCTTCTACACCACATCTAGGCTGTCTAATAGACACAAAGGAGTGTGGTGGAGCAACTTCATTGGTTCCCAACCCACTTTTGTTTTGATAACACACTTTTGAGTGGGTGGATGATGCAATGATGGCATTGAAGATATGCTCTTCAATGGCATACTTCTTAGCTTTAGCCTCAGCTATCACTAGCTGGGCTTGAGCCTCATTCAACTTAGTGATTAAATCTTTTATTTAAGCCTTGTAATTTGAATGTTCACGTTTTAAAGAGTATACAGTTTTCTTTAACTCTTCTATTTCGAGTTTGTAGTTAGATTTTGCTCTCTTAAAATCAGATTATAGTATATTTAAAGACTCAATATAAGATTTAATTTCCATGTTGTAGTCCTGATACAGTTTAACCTTAGCGATACAGGCTGGAGTACAGAGATATTCATATAACTTAGTGTCTTCAGTTCCAGCCATGAGAGCTTGAGCAGGAGTGACATCTTGTACCATAAAGCTCCAATCAACAGCTGTAGTTTTTTGCTCAGTGGATTTGGTTGCTGCGTTAGGGGTAGCAAGATGTTAAGAGGCTTGAGTTGCTCCAGGATTAGATCTAGGAGCTTTGTATTCCCTTGTAAAGTGAGCAAGCTGGTTGTAGTTGTAGCACTTGGCCTTTGTCTTGTCAAACCCAAATTTGTTGTTGGTTGGGTTCTGAGGGAACTGCCTTCCAGTTCTTTTAAAGAACTTCTTTTCTCTATAGGTCAAGAGAGCCATCTGTTGGACAATGTCCATGTATTCTACATCTAGGCTGAAACACTCCAGATCATCAAAATAGAATTGAAAATCTCCAGAGTGCTCACTCCCTGAAACAAAGGCACAACTATCCTGGAATGGATTTTGATGAGCCTGTTAAGACTTGGGTGTCTCAGGGAATGTTTGTAAGGCCCAGAAGAAGAGGATGACTATTGGGGGTAGCTCAGGTATAGCTAGGGCTAGGGAGTTCTTGATCCTTCAGCAACTTGTAGAGCATTATTGACTGAAGGATTGGTTATATTGTTCATCTGGTGGATTTTCTGAGATTCCAACTCCATACGGTATCCATCAAGGATTCCATATAGTTTAGTCATGGTGAGAATGTTAAGATTCTTAGTTCACTTGATTGAGACACAATAGAAAGTCCACTCAAAAGGTAGAGCACTCACGAATTTCGTTACTATGTCTCTTTTCTCAAGAGTCACTCCCATAGTCTGAAGATGGTGATCAAGTCCATGAATCTGAAGTATTGTTGGCTCAGGGTTTCACCAACAATATATGTGAAGTTCTCAAACTTCTACTTCGGTGCACCTTTCTTTGACTCCTTGGATTCAGCAGAACTAGAGTACAGATCATTAGCAGACTCACACTTCTTAAAGCCTACCATTGTAGAGTTTAGTATAGCAGTAAGCAGAACAGTCATGGCTTTGGAATCAATGTCCATTCTCTTATAATCTTCATCTGAGTAGTCTTCAATGGCCTTCTCAATCATGGCACCATTTCCTGTTGGAGATGCTACCTTTGGCTTGTATGGACCATGGGTAACAGACGTCCACATTCGGCTATCTTGACATGTGATGAAGCCTTTAATGGGGATGCACCAGGTCTCAAAATCATCAGGAGTGATGGTAGGAGTCTTGGTCATAGTTCCCATCTCAGACTCAAAGAACTTCTGGTTAAGAGCCATTAGAGTGAAGTGAGTGAGTATGAAGAAACAAGGGTGATTTGGGATGGTAAGATCTCACAATCAAGAGCCTAAAGAGCTCTGATACCAATTGCAGGATCGGTGTTTATCTCACAATACAAGGTAATCATACAAACTCACTTAATGTCACTCGAGTTGATGAAACAAAATCTTAACTAAGTTCACAAGTAATATAATAAGTTCAAACAGAAAACATAAAACAAAAGAGTGGTTTTCAAAATACTTGTGTATATTACTTCTCAACTCAGTTTTACAAGACTCTTACAAGAATGGTTACTAAGTTACATGGAGAAAACTATATATATTACTATCTACAACTGGTTATACATGGAAAACTAGTTGGAATCTACAACCAGACAAATACTACATTGCTAGAAGTAAAGCATCTAAGATAAAATAATATCCTAGATTACGTAGTCATGACAGGTCCATGACTTACCTTTTGTTACCAACTAAAAGTGCAACTGTACTAATCTGATAATAGGTGAACAGTGGAAAAAGTATGGTCAACTACATGGGTATGGAAATGTGTCATGCAGTATATCAGAGTGGCAGCGGACTGTCAGACAGACCATACTTATGTCCATTGGTTCGTAGTTAGTTCTTCCGAAGCTAAATGACTTCGGAGAATAAATTCTTCCGAGGTCATTTTGGCTTCAGAAGAAACAACTTCTTCTGAACTTCTGCAAGTCTTCAGGACTTTATTCTTTGGAAGACTTTGCCTTTGATCTTCTAAGTTGTATACTTCGGAAGGAGAATAACTTAGTCTCGAAAGACTGAGTTCTTCCATCGGAAGTTCTTCATTCTTTAAGCTTCGAAAGATCTCTAACTTGTCTACGGAAGAGTAGCTTTCTTTTCGAAACACCACGTCATTTAGCACATCAGAATTTTTCTAAGTGTTGTTTTGGTTGCACTAGCCTCATATGATCCAACAAGAGTGCATGGACATCCAAAAGGTCTTAAAAACCCTATTAATGGTTCTCTATGCTACAATTCATAAGAGGTTTTCACATATGTCTTGACTAGTAACACCCTATTCTGAACATAGCACCCACTACTGACTGCTTCAGCCCAGAATGTTATAAGAAGTTTAGAGTCAGACAACATAGACCTTGTAGCCTTAATAAGTGTCCTATTTCTTCTCTCAACAACTTTGTTTTATTGAGGAGTTCTAGGAGCACTATATCGTTTAGCAATACCTTTGGATTCATAAGAAAAATCAAGTGTTTGGTTTTTAAATTCTATTCCCTGATCACACCTAATAATTTTAACCTTTAAATCAAATTGGTTCTCAATTTTAGTAACAAATGATTTTATAGTTTCAGTAGTCTCATTTTTAGATGCTAAAAAGAAAATCCAAGTGAATCATGTAAAATCATCTATTAATACCAAGCAATATGATTTTCTTCCCAAACTCTTTACACCTGTTGGACCAAACAAGTCCATGTGCAACAAGTGTAAAGGATTGTGACAGAATTCAACACTTTAGACTTATGAGAACCTCAAGGTTGCTTTTTTTTTTTACAAGCAATATTGCGATCAGCACATGTAAACTCCTTGTTCGACAGTCCAGTGACTAACCCATTTCGAATTAGTTTATTCATGTTTTCAAAATTCACATGTGCTAGTCTTCTATGCCAAATGAAAGATTCATTTATTAAAGCTTTAGAAATGAAACATGATACATATCCTAAAGGTGATGCATTCTGCATGTGAGCATGTACATAAAATCTCTCCTGGGGGCTCTTAAATATCATGATAAATCCTAAATAGAACAATACCATTCATGCTCTATGAGCATGTACATAAAATCTCTCCTGGGGGCTCTTAAATATCATTTGGTAAAGTGAGGTTGTGCTCTATGAAGAGAGTGTATTGTTTTTTATCATACAATTGAGATACACTCAGCAGATTATAGTTCAACCCTTTCACATAATTCACCTTATCAAAGATTACCTTTCCATTCTTGACTGTCCCTCTACTAGTAATGTATCCTCCTCTTGTATTACTTCCAAAGGCAACAGATCCACCATCATATGATTCAAGATTCAACAAGCGTGATCTGTTACCTGTCAAGTGCCAGGAACATACACTATCCACAATCCATAAGTTTTATTTGATCTGCAGATGTTCCTACACATAATTAAATTGATTAGTGATGAATGGGGACCCAATCATGTTTAGTCTTAGGTTTTCTAGATTTTTGCAAAGTTTCATCAATTTTAAGTGTTGAAATCTTTGATTTCAGGTTTCCACTCATCTAAGTTTTATCAAATTTGGTAGATGTCTTTAGTCTTTAGGCTTTCCTATTGACTTTAGATTTGTTGGATGCTTTGACATCATCTCTTCCCCGATGACCTTTTGAAGCTTTTAAAGATGGTGAAGCTTTCTTCAAAGTCTTCTTCTTGACTTCTGCATTTGTTGATTTGTTCAGCAAATCCTTCGGAGGTGCTGAGGATATTCTTGAAAGTAGCACTTGACTTGTTTGGCTTCCAAACAACTTTATGAGTAGCATTCTTTCTTTTTAATGGTTGATCAACAGCTATAGACTATTTGATGATCTAAAATGGTTGATAGAATGAACTAAGGGATTGTATTGACATACTAGGCATATTATCTTCATCTGCTACCCAGCTGTCCTGATCTCCAACTTAAGTTCTTGTAGTTCCTTCTTCATCTCCTCTCTTGCACATGATCAATGAAATTTTCAAGTGTCACCTTCTTCCTTGAAGATACCATCTGCTGATTTTCCTTAGTTCCACACATGTTCTTGTTCAGCTTAGTCAATGTGGGTGGAAAGATCAATTTTCTTTCTTGGGAACTTCTTGTTGTGGTTTTTTACAGCTTCAGAAGTCGACTTTTGAACATATGAATGTGGTCTTACTTCTGAAGAGTCTGAAGTTCCTGCAAAGCAGTTTTTATTATGTGTCTTCTTGTTGCAGTTGTGCTTTGATTGGGGTTTTAACATGATAGTGGGTGTTAACTTAGTAGTTAGTTTGTTGATGTTGGAAGATGAATTTTCGTTGACAAACTTCACTTCCCGATTCACTTTCTTCTTTGTTTTGACTTGAGTTTCTTCCTTGTATTCACAGCATATGTCTTTTAGCTATTGCCAAATCACACTGTGCTGATCTCTTTTTTGCTTATGAGATCATCAATCTGGCTCTTCAAGTTAGTTTGTTCATGTTTTAATTATGCAAATAATCTTCTTTAGCTCTATTTTCTTTTCTTTTTGAGCTTTTGTGATTATTTTTTTTCAAATTCTTTTTAAGAATATTGATTGATTTCACATTATTCATGAGATTCAAATTATGATTTCTATACATATTTACTTTTGCAATACACTTGGGTGTACAACAAGGTTAGTTACCTGATGTAAAGAGAATGAGCTTCCTAGCTCTATTTCTTTTTGTTTTGAGCTTGATATCTTCTTTAAAGCTCTTCTCTTTTTAAGAATATTGATGATTCATTGATTCATGAGATTCAAATATGATCTAACAATTTACTTTTGCAATACACTTGTTACAACAAGGTTGAGAGTTTGAGGTAAAGAGAATGAGCTTCCTACCATCAGTGCATTGTTGTTAGGATGATATCTTCTACTTGAAAGCTCTAATCAATCACCTATTCTCCAGAAGCTATAGCTGATGTATGTCTTTGATTGCCAAAAGTAGATGTAGGGATTGAACCAAGAGGATAGGAAATCAAAAACAAGATTTTGAAGATTTTGTTCACGTGAGAACTTTGATCCGCTTAAGAAAATAGTTCTCATGCGAGACACCAAGGAGTGTTATAACTGTAACCAAATGGGCCACTTTGCTAGGGAGTGTAAGGAATCAAGGACAAATGGTGGCCAAACATAATCCAGGACAAACTACACTGATGTAGCTCCCAGAACTAAGAAGTCCAACCAACCAAAGCAACAAGCTGTCGTTGCTGTTGAAGAAGGAGGCTTTGACTAGAGCTTTTAGGTAGAAGATGTCTGTACAAATCAAGCACTGGGGGCTGACCATGATGAAACAAGGTATTGGAACATATTTTACTCCTGAATACATTGCTAAAATAAACATGTATAGGTCCTATAACTTGGATGTAAGATCTGATCTTGAGTCTTTGAATATTTTAAGAGCTGATTTCCAAAGAGCAGAAAATGACTATAAACTTAAAATAGAAGATTTAGAGAAAACAATTTCTACTCGTAAACATGAGAACAAAAATTACGGGACTCAGATCAAATATCTTGTTACAAAGTTAACTGAATGCCAGGCTGTACTTGTGATCAGCAAAGCCAAGGCAGAAAAATGTGTTCTTGAAGAGGAAACATTCAAGAACATCATGTCTTCATCCTTCCAAGCAAAGATTTGTTATCAGAACAGGAAGGGACTGGCGTCAAGTGAAATAGCTCCTCCACACACATTACTATCAGTCAGATCTCCAATGTGCGGAACTTGTGAAGATGAGCTACCTTCTATTGATCTAATCCAGTAGGAGGATGAAGATGAAAAGGATACAGTGAATGATGAACTAGAATTAAATGAACAGGCTCATCCTAAGAAAGGTCACTATACTCCTGGAAAAAGAATAAACCAAGGATGGCCAAGACATGTAGGAAGAATTTGATCAGTTCTGCCAAAAGAAAATCAAAAGTCTAAGAGACCACCTTCAACCCCAAGCAAAAACAAGTCTTTATCTCTGTCGAGTTTGAGGTGGTGAAGTCTGAAAACTTAACTAAGTACTCTAGTACTAGGAGTCCTATTTCAAGTCTAAACCATCCTAGTCAAGAGAAGAAAGTTCAACAAATGTGCACGACTACTGCATAGCCTGAACCATCCAACTCCAAGAGTAAGTTTCACCCTCAGAAGCCTGCTCATCATCTAAAAAGTGAATAAGGAGATGGAAAGATCAAGATCAACCTTTTCCTTAGAAGAAACCCTCAAATGTATGCCCGTTGAATGCATCATGTGTGGTGGTACAACTCATTATGCCAAGGATTGCATCTACAATCCGAAGAGTACTAACCACATGACCAAGAATAAGACTTTTGAGAGGAAGAAGAAAATAGATTCTAAAGGAAAATAATTTTACTTTGGAAGCACCAAGATGAAAAACAAGAAGATAGTTGAAAAACTATATTCGGAAGCAAGTTTGGTCTTGGAAGAAAGGAATCCTTCCGAAGCACTGAAATCTGTTGCAATGGATGCAAAAGCTTCTGAAGGTTCAGTCTCCAAAACTTTCAAAGTGATAAAAAACATTCGAATTTTTGAAGGCCAAGTTTTGTCTTCTAAAGATGGTGTGGAAGATGAAGGAAGGCCATGTGACTAAAGTTTCTTCATCAACAATAGCTAAGGATCCTCAAAGCTTGCATATAGGATCAATAACTATTGAATTATATTCGGTTCATTTTGATGAGCCTAAGACCAGCAAGGCTTGGGTTCCAAATGTAACTAACCATCTCTTTCATGTGCAGGAATAGATGAATACTAAAAGAAGTGTATGGATCATTGATAGTGGTTGTTCCAGACACATAACTGGCAGTTGCTCCTTACTTCAAGATTTTTAGAAAATTGATGGAGGGAAAGTTTCTTTTGGAGGTGAATCAGGTGGTTAAATCACTTGAAGGGGCAGGGTGACAAATGGTAAGCTCAGCATTAAGAAGGTAAACTTTTTCAAAGAGCTTGAGTACAATATTTTGAGTGTATCTCAATTTTGTGACCAGAAACATAACATGCTCTTCACTGAGCATGAATGCATTGTTCTCAAGCCCGAGGTGATCATTCCTCAAGAGCATATCTTGCTCAGAGCTCCCAGGAAAGAGAACATCTACAAGATGGATTTGCAGGAAACCTCCCCATTAGGAGAAGTTTCTTGTTTTCTATTTAAAGTTAATAGTGATGAGTCTTTCCTTTGGCATAAAAGAATGTGCCATGTAAACTTTAAGAACATGAATAAATTAATTAAGGATGATTTGGTAACTGGAATGCCAAAGAAAGAGTTTACAAGTAATGACCATTGTGTTGCATGTCTGAAAGCAAATCAATACAAAATGTCACACAAGCCAAAGGAAATGAATTCCATCACTACTCCCCTACACTTATTACATATAGATCTCTTTGGCCCCACAAGTGTAATGAGTTTAGGAAGAAACTCATATTGTCTTGTGATCATAGATGACTTCACAAGATATATCTGGGTCTTCTTTCTTAGAAGTAAGGATGAGACCCCTGAAATCTTGAGATCCTTCATTCTGAAAATTGAGAAATAGGACACTTATTGACCATAAGGTCAAGATCATAAGATGTGATCAAGGAACTGAATTCAAGAACCAAATCCTTGATACATTTTATGATAAAAAGAGTATTTCAAGACAATATAGTGCTCCTAGAAATCGTCAACAAAATGGTGACATTGAATGGAGAAATAGACACTTATTAAGGTTGTAAGAATCATGCTCTCTAACTGTAAACTGCCCATCACCTTCTGGGAAAAGTCAGTCAACACTGCCTGCTATATGCAGAACAGAGTTTTAGTAGTTAAAACTCATGATAAGACTCTTTATGAACTATGGCACAAAATGAGACCTTTCATTGGTTTCCTCAGGTTATTTGGATGTCCATGCGCCATCTTGAATACCAAAGATCATATAGGCAAGTTTGGTGAGAAAGCAGATGATGGACATTTTATTGGATACTCTTCTTAAGCTAAGGCTTATAGAGTATCCAATCATAGAACTAGAGTAGTTAAGCAATCAGCCAATGTGACCTTCAATGAACACACTCCCAGTATGAAAGGTTCTAGTATTGATTGGCTATTGATCTTGATTTGGTTACCAACTGTTTTAACAAATCTTGTAAAGATGTTTCAAGAACAACAGGTAATACATCTGTAGGAGATGCTGATCCAAGATTTGAGCTGAGAAGACCAAATGATAGAATTCCGTCAGCTCCAATGGTAACAAACCCTACAAGTAGAAATCCTATCATCACAACCATGACAAACTCTTCAGCTGCTACATCTGAGGTGCCAACCAATTCCAGTAATGAGATAAAACTTCAATCGAAGAGCTTTATAATATAGGAGGAGATGGGGATGGTGAAAGTGATCAAGAATTTAATGATTCTGACAACCACTCCATTGAAGACAACATCAATGATGTCACATACTTTTTGGAACAAGTCACACTCTAGGTGTGCATGTTGTTAGGTGATACTCAATCACCATATCTAAATTTCACTAATTTAGATCTGTCAAAGCAACTTGATGTGATTCCTTAATTGAGAATCCACTAGTCCTATACTACCATAAACATCATTGGAAATATTGATACTAGGGTGAGAACAAGAGCGCAAACCCATGAGAAAAATGTGTGTCTGCCCTTTTGCTTCTTATCCCAGATTGAGCCAAAGAAAGTTGATGAGGCTTTGAAAGATAGAAGTTGGATGGAAGCAATGCAGGAGGAACTACTTCAATTCAAGAGACAAGGTGTTTGGAACCTATGTACTCTTCATTTTGGGAAGATGCCAATAGTACCAAGTGGGTTTTTAGAAACAAGAAGGATGATAAAGGGCTTGAAATCAAGAACATGGCTAGATTAGTACTCCAAGGGTACACTCAAGAAGAAGGAATTGACTATACAGATGTTTTGCTTCTATAGCAAGACTTGAAGCTGTAAGGATATTCTTTGCTTTTGCTGCATCCAAGTATTTTAAGTTCTACCAACTTGATGTCAAATGTGCATTTTTATATGGGGTGATAGATGAAGAAGTGTATGTCAAGCAACCACCTGGCTTGGCAGACCCAGATCATCCTGATTATGTCTGCAAGCTTGACAAAGCTCTCTATGGCCTGCATCAAGCTCCAAGGAAGTGGTATGAGACACTGTCACAGTACCTAGTTCAACATGGTTACAAAAGATGTACAACTGACAACACACTCTTCATCAAAAGGACAGGAAATAACTTGATGTTGGTTCAAGTTTATGTTAATGACATCATCTTTGGGTTAACAAATGAAAGACTCTGCAAAGAGTTTGAGAAGCTGATGAAAAATAGATTTGAAATAAGTGCCATGGGGGAACTTTATTTCTTTCTAGGAATTCAAGTGAAGCAGGTTAACAATGGCATATTTATAAACTAGTCAAAGTATGTAAAGACATACTAACCAGATTTCATCTGAATGATTGTAAGGTTGCTAAGACTCCCATAGCTAGAAATAACTCCCTAGGACTTGATCTTGAGGGGGAGTGTGTTGATGAACATCTTTATAGAGCTATGATTAGGTCTCTAATGTACCTAAAAGCTAGTAGGCCTGATATCATATTTGCTACATGCATATGTGCAAGATATAAAGCCAACCCTAAGATGTCAACCTGGTTGCTGTCAAGAGGATTCTTAGATACCTCAAAAGAGCTCCCAAACTGGGACTTAGTATCCAAAGAATTCTGACCTCAATCTGTATGCTTATATAGATAGTGATTATGGTGGCTATAATAGCTGCAAAATCCACATTAGGGAGATGTCAATTCCTTGGTTGAAGGATAGTCTCATGGAAATGCAAGAAACAATCCTATGTATCTGCATCAATTACTCAAGCTAAATACATTACTGCTGCAAGTTGTTGTGCTCAAGTGCTTTGGATTCAAAATAAGATGCTATACTATGGATTTAACTTCAATAAGACTCCTATTCATATAGACAACAACAGTGCTATCTCTATCATAGTAATTCTAGTACAACACTCAAAGACAAAGCACATCAACATCAGGTATCATTTGATCAGAGATAATTTTAAAAAGGGATTGATAAAACTGGTCAAAGTTAACAAAAATGAACGATATGCCGATCTGTTCATAAAAGCTTTTGATGAGAAGAGATTTAAATATCTTGTGTCAGCTATTAAAATGATTAACTTTAAGTAGATTTTATTAAATTAATTTGAAAATTGTTTTCAAGCATGTGTGTCTTTAAAGTTGTATATTTTTTCACTCATATAAGTCGTGTTTATCTTGGATAAAAGTTTTCAAAGTATATATTTCTTAGAAATTCAAGAATTATGAACAGTCTTTTTTCGCAAGACATTAAATTGATTTCGAAAGAAAATTATGTTTTCAAAACTAATAACTACTTACTAAGGGATTTAGTCTCCGAAGAAATTCTAATATATCTTCGGAAAACAATTAAGTCTCGGAAGTTTTATTCTCTTCTTGAGCAAAACTTCTAAAGTTTAATATCTTCCGCAACCAAATCTATCTCGGAAGCTAAATTATTCAAATTATAATTTCTTCCAAAGTAACTCTTCCAAAACGAAGGAATATCTTCCAAAGTCAAGTTTGCTTTGGAAGCTTTCTCTAAAACTTCCGAAGGCAAATTACCTTCGTAAGATTTTCAACTTTCAAGATAACTACCTTTTTGGGCACTTTTTTAGAGGTGGACCGACATCCGGATTTTAAAGTTTATCCTTTTGCAATAACTTTGTTTCACATCCTAGCTTGTAAATAGCCTTTACAATGGTTCCCCTTCTTTATCCTTCCTCTTCATCTACAATTTTCTTGACCTAAATCACCCACAAACTCTTGTTGTTCTTCCCTTTTCTTTCA
The DNA here is from genome assembly GCA_025506505.1 of Flaveria sonorensis. Lineage (NCBI taxonomy): Eukaryota > Viridiplantae > Streptophyta > Magnoliopsida > Asterales > Asteraceae > Flaveria > Flaveria sonorensis. The sequence continues at coordinate 61,065,590 of CM046433.1, read as the reverse complement.
CAAGAAGCTTCATAAAAAGGCCAACCCTAAATCGTAAAACCAGCTGCCCTTTGTCATGCACCTTCACAGGCAATATAATCAAGTTACTCTTTTATCGTCTGAGAAAGATCCTGGTTTTTCAGATGTTTGTTGCTTTCTTTCTAACTCATCATACCTCACCCCCCTCACAATAGATCCTCCACTTTACAAAGATCAACTGCTAGAGTTTTGGAGGACCTGCCAATAGGTTATCTTGGACGGTGAGAAGGCACTGTCTGCATCAATGCAGGGGAAGATTGTATTCATCACTCCAGCCACCATTAACCAACTTCTAAGGCTGGATGATGAAGAAGGTAAGTTATTCTTCCCAAAAGAAGCAGTCAATAGATCATTTCGGCTGATGGGCTACGAAGGAGACTACTCTGTGAGGACCTTCAAAAAGGGTAATGTCTCTTCTCAATGGAAATACATCCTTTATGTTGTAATCCACTCTTTATCAAACAAACATGGAGGATGGGACCAACTTCTAGAAGACCTATCCCACATAGTCCATGGGATGGTCCAGGGGATCAAGTTCAGGTACTCTCGATTTGTTTACACAAATTTGCTTGCCAACTTGGATTCCTTAGAGTACTACATGTTCCCTAGATATGTCTACCACATTCTTAACTGTGAACTAGGCTCATAGTTAAGGGGAATAGGTAATATTCTTAAATTGGGACAGATGAAGCTCGGCATCTTCAAGATAATAAGGAAAACCACTATTGGTTTTTCTTAGTAGAAACAGCCCTTGTCCCAAAAGTGTTAGAGCTCCCTGCTCAAGGTGACAACTTGGCAGCACCAGCCAATGTTGAACCCACACCTTCTTCATCTTTAACACCCTAATAGTCACATATAATCATCACCTACCAGACAAAATCCAAGTAAACCCTTGCTCAGTCTATTCAGATTGAGCGGGCCCCTATACACTCACCCATACAAGAAGAAGTGTAACCAAGAGCTCCTACTTCCCCTGAGGAGTAGACCACTCCCATTCTTACAATGATCAGTGCTAAGGTTCCTCATGCTCAGGCTGATGAGCTTATTTTCCCAGCCTTAAGCCTTCATCCTGAGTCTCAAAACTCAAATGAAGAACTTTCAGAGGAAAGCTACCACCCCCAGCAATTAGACCTCAATCAACCAAACCCTAACCTTCAATTATATAATGATAAGGATATGGGATTCAGTGAGTATCATGAGTCTCTCTTCTCCTCCCCTGCTCAAGTAGAGATGAGTGCTCCTGTAACTCCTATATCTAGCCCACATCATCCACCCACAACTGAGGTTGACTTATTTAAACCTGTTCAAGAGGTCCATATGGAAGAGGCTCTAACTTTTGAAAGTTATTACATCTTTAAGACCTCAACCATTGAAACCAAGCTCTTTGACACTTCTCATGAAGCTGTCATGAAGTAGGGGAAATTCAAAGACCGAGAAACAATATCTGGTGGTGATGGAGATGACTTTGGTCATGTACTCTCATCCCTCCATGATTTTTTGTATGAAGATGAGGGGAGTATGCAACTAAAGGTGCACAAACTGACCAAAACTTGCACCTATTTTGTTTCTAAGGTTAGTCACCTGGAATCTCAGGTGGCTACATTACAAAGGCAGGTCCTTAATCAGCAGTTTAAGATCACCGATAACATACATGTCGTATAGTTTTATTAAGTTATTACATCTCATTGTAATTGAACTAACCAACGAAACAAATAATACAAAAAATTCATAATTTAACTGAATAATCGAGTCAACAATGCAAACATTAATACAAAATGATATATATATATATAAATAATAGAGTTTTACAAACACATCAAAATAAAAGCTACATCTCCAATACTGATATAAAACAATAGTGACTCTCAATAATGTCGAGGCAGTGGCAACTTCGAAGGATTGATACTGATGGCACATCTTCGCACAAATTTGAGCTGAATGTGCCACTCCATAAGACCCTCAACTTGATCGAGCCGCCAACTCTATCGATCGAGCCATCGACTCTGGTCACGTGACCTCTCAGCAATCTCCTGCATACGTGCAAGAAACATCACATCTTGATAAATATGCCGAGGATGATGTATCTGTTATGGTGGCTGAGGTTACTCGGGCGACTCATATGGTTGTGACTGTTTATGTGGATATTGTTGTTGTTGCTGCCTTTGTGGATCATTAATGATGACCTGCTGAATAGATGCCAATTATTAGATCTCGCAAGCCCAAAGGGAGAAACATATGCCAACCGTATCTTGTCATACAATATGCATGCCGAACAGCATTTGGCGATCTAGTCTTACCGGTCCGTTCGCTGGAAATATGTCAGCAACATGTCGAGGAAAATAACCAAGCGCTGGAGCAATCAACATGATATACGTTTTGTCGTACACTGCCCCTCGCTCCTGCCAATGATAATACAACGCAAATACTCTGTCAGATGACAAGCAAACATGGACAAAATCTCCACTATCATCCTCTACCTGCCCCTGGGGACGAACATAAGTAAACATGGCTCCACTTTCATCTCTTTGTAGGATGGCAAGAACACGATCTCAACCAAGCGACTACATGGTGTATCATCTCCGATAATAGCTGCAAGTTTGTCATGCTCACTAAGCTCGGTCACCACCTCCCAATCAACGGCCTTCTAATGGCTGATCCTCATCTGTACAAACTTCGAGCACTTAGTGTGCTCGATGCTACCTACATCAAACTATAACCATGGATTATTGGTAATAGCGTCAATAATTTCAACCAAGACCTTTGAATCAAATGACATATCTTCACAAAAAACACGGATATACGAAGTAAATATTAATTAAAAAATTAATAAAAACTATTACGCTATGTATAGCGCTATACGTGGCGTATAGTGTATAAAGTCTCACTTATAGCTCTGTCGTATGACCTTGACCCAACCCACCCCTACCCTATATGCCACGTATATCACTAAATACGGCATATATGGCTATCATGTATAAAACTGTCCCACCTATCCCTCATAAAAACTATGTGCCAAGTGTAGATCTTTTGAATAACTGCATTGACAAAGCCCAGTTTTTTTTCATTTGAAAAGCCTATACATGCTGTATGTCCCTATATGTCGTATAGTGTTTTTCAAAGATGCCCCATAAAAATTAGGTTAGGAATTGAAATTCTAAATTGTGAACTTTTTGTTTTATTTAATATATAAACTCCAAGAATCGTTGAACAAAAAACGTTTTGATAGCATAAGGTGGTCATCCCTACAAAGCAAATTTCAAATAGTACCTCACAGTAACAATCTGCCGAGATCTATTGGTGAGGATACCCTCCTTTAGTATTTTGTTGATGTAAGTATATGGAAAACCATGTGTGAGTAAAGAATTCATAGACAGGTACCTCTTAGTCTCGGGTTAGGTATATTGAAAGACAGTGGTAAATTTTTAAATTTGTTTTTCTGGTTGATTGGAGCCCTTTCATATAAGAAATAGAATTGTATTTGAGTGTGTGTTGCAATCAAAAGAAATAGAAAAATAGTGAGATGTATATTGAAGTTCCTTTTTTATTATTAACTTCAAATCAACACCATGCTTACATTCGACATACATATATGCTATTTATACCACAAGAACTGTTGTGGTGGTTGTAAACTTTCAAGAAACCGTTAACGGCGTTTTTGTTTTCAACCTAATGTTCCTGACTTCCTGTTACTAAATCTATGTTGATGGCCCATGGCCAGGTTTACAAATTATACTACTAAACACATAGTTTGGGCTTTTATTTAACTAGTTTGTAGCCCAACATTAAAGACCCACTAGTAATTACATATTACATAATATAAAGTTTATCAAATGAATTAGCAACTAATATTCCCCCATAATTCATTTGAGTTGAAGTTGGCTTTTATTTTTTAGTAGAAGAAGCTTCACCATCTTTGTTGTGTCCTTTGTTTTCTTCATTGTCAACAATTAGAGTGAACTCATCCTAGTCTTCTATGTCTTCAAGAGTATCAAAGTCAAACTCATCTTCAAAGTGTTCATCATCTAATCCTTGCAACATGAGTTCACCATTAAGACCTTGCAAATCATCTTCAAAGCTTACCTTTTCATCTTGCAATTCACCTTCTTTTTTATCATTGTTGCCATCCAAATTTTGATCCTTTTCATTTACAATAGGATCCCTTTTAACCTTTTTTTATCATCAATCTTGACTTCATCCTTGACCTCTTGAGCAACATCACACTTGCTTCTTTAATTTCGTTGCTTGATTCACCAACCTTTTTCCTTTTATTCTTTGCTTTCATATACATTCAAACCATCAAATTCAAATATCCTTGATAAATGATGTTTAACTGTACACCTAAAATTGCATTCAAGCCTAGTTTGCTAGCAATTTCAGGCCACTTTCCATCCTTAGATATATTTTTATTTCCTCCCATTTGATCAACAAACATGTATAAATCAAACAAATCAATTGGAGTACCATTTGGTAAAACTGGAGGATATTTCTTAGTATATTTTCTAAAGTGTTCATCATAGAATCACTTTACAAATTTGACAAATTGTCCCCTCAAGTATTCTTTGTTTGTCATAACATACTTTTCTCTCTTTAGTGTATCAAGAAAGGATACCCATATTTGATTTGGATCTGTATTATCAATAGTTATTCCATCTTCATAAAGCACTTAAATTTGTGATCATAATATCCCTGGAAGAATGATTTAAGTTTGTTTCTTTCAAGTTCATAAATTGTTTGTGGATCCAAGGTTTTGTAAAGATTTTGAATAAAATCATTATGATCCGTGTCAATATACCTTGACAAATTTTAATTGTTTTCGGTTTCTTCCAAGATTTTTCGAGTGCTTTCATCATTATCAAATATACTAGTACAATTCGATGCGCGATGACCATGGCGTTTGCATTTTAAGCAACGAATTTTTCTTAACTTTTTCTTTAACGATGGTTCACAACCCTTCGATCCCCAATTCGGGCCCTTCCCCTACTCAAGATTTGGTTGCCATCGTCATTTTAGAATCCATAACAGGCTTGTTTTCCATTGCCTTTTCGGGGTCGAACCAAACCGTAGCCTTGCCAAATTCCCCCTAACCCTTCGTTGTTCTGAATTAGAACATTGCTCTGGCCGTGTCTGAACAAGAACTATTTGAGTGTGTGTTGCAATCGAGAGAAATTAAAAAGAGAGATCATATTGAAGTTCCTTTTTATTATTAACTTCAAATCAACACCATGCTTACATTCGACATACATACATGCTATATTTACTACAGGAACTATTGTGGTGGTTGTAAACTTGCCAGAAACTGTCAATGGCGTCCGACTTCATCTTTGTCGATTTTTGTTTTCAACCCACCTAAGCTGAAGGCCCATGGCCCAGTTTACAAATCATACTAGTAGACACATAGTTTGGGTTTTATATAACTAGTTTGTAGTGCAACATTAAAGACCCACTAGTAATTACATATTACATAATATAAAGTTTATCAAATGAATTAGCATCTAATAAGGTATAGGTTGATGACTTTGATCTCAACAAATGATTAAAGACTTATCTAGTTAAGAGATCAAAATAATCATGAAACAAGAATAGAAATAAATATGATGTAAAGTTTGTATTTAACATGAAATAAGATGTTTTACAATATAACAATTCATTATCAAACCCACTGCCATACATCTAGCTTACTAGGAAAGT